>CM023615.1:10858006-12230506 GCA_013358685.1 Antennarius maculatus
ATTACTGCCAGTCTCTGGATTAAACATCTATATTACTATGCATTAACATAACTCTGGTGCCTGCTGCATTTTGCATGTAGTACCCAAAATTTGTGGAGTTCAAACTACATTTGGAGAGGTGCCAGTTTGCCTCCAGGGTGCCCTTGAGGAGGCAACGTCCCCACCAAGTTGCTTATTGGGAACAACAAAGATGTAGCTGCATGCCACTCTTCCACCGTCCTCTCTGTATTTGCATGCCTAGAGGTCCCTTCTATGTGTGTGTGTGTGTGTGTGTGTGTGTGTGTGTGTGTGTGTGTGTGTGTGTGTGTAAATGTACATACAATTTAGTCACAATTTTATTCAATATTTGATTCATTCAATTCATTCATGCAAGGATGATATAACTTTCTATGCAACTCTTTTGTTTACAATACCACACAAGGACCACATGTTCAAACATTGCCTAATTATTAAACACAAAAACAAGAAGAATATTTAAAGCAATTGAGGTTCTTACTAATTTGTTTTATTCAGAATATTTTTTCAACAGAAGTGCAGGTTGAAGATGTGTGTTTGTTCAGTGTTGGTAATCAAACTCCTGATTATTCCACAGATGAAATTTGACAAAGAGGGAAATGTGACAACATTTGGTGAGTGTTGGAAAATAAATTGGCTTTGATACATTTACATTGAAGAGAGAATCAATTTTTTTTGAAGGCTTATGTTTATCGTCCTGGTGGGATACTTTTTTCCTAACAGAGAAGAAGAAAACAGAACTGTGCCAGGAGCTTAGTCTTCACGCGCGAGACCTTCGCTTTCAGCACGCTACCAGCCTTACTGCCAGAAACAGCTGCATTATCATACGAATGGAGGTATTCTCTTTTCTCTTATTAGCACTCTGTGATTGATGGGACAAGTTCCTGCATCATTTAAACTCAGGTTTAGCTCATCTTTGATGTGGGTGATGATTAGGAGATCTTGTGGCTCTGAGTCTTACCTAAATTTCTCCTGACGATGCCACATTCATGACAAATCAGAAATGATATAAAATTAGGAACACTTCAGAAATGTGTCATCATATTGTGCTCCAGTATCTCTAGTTTCATTTGTTCAGATTATTTTAAGAAATACGTAAATGAAATCTGTAAGTTTAATGCATAAGCTGACTTTTAAAGTAAAACCAGAGAAAATTTTACATCCGAGGACAATCTCTATCCCGTAGTACAATCGACTGTCCTCCCGAGGGCGTTCTGGAGTAGGTGTAGTGGAAGATGCAGGAGTCCTCACGGCTTCTCATTGAACATAGTGGTTCGGTGATCTCTTGTTTGATCTCCACCATCCTTACAGTGAGGTAGCCGCACTCTTCGTCACACCTGAGGAAGACTGAACATGTTCAAACCAAGAAATGTCTGTGCACTTGAAAAAAATCACAGCAAATATTTTTATTTTGTAATTAATTTATATTTGAGGAAAAATTATGTAGTTACAAAAAAATAAAAATTTTATGAAGAGACTAATTAACTTTTTCCAGGCAAGTTGTTTTGAAAAATACTATGATTGTAAATGGCAACAAGAAAATTATTTTTTTAATATCTTTTCAATTGTCCCATGATTTAACCAATCATTTAGATTAGTTTTAGTTGATCCCAAAAATTTTCAGTACTTATTTACTTTTTACCATTCTGCACATTTTTTTAAAATTATAAGTCAATTATTCATTCATCGAAAGAAGATACGCGTTATTTTTGTGCCCGTGAATAAACCTAAAAGCACATCTTACTTAAATGTCTTTACACTGATATGTTTCTACAACTTAATTTCTCATAGTGCTGTTATTTTATATATAATAACCTGATTGTAGGACGAGAAAGCGGTTCTCACCTGTACTTCTTCCTTCCTGTCCCAAATGCCCGACATTCCACACAATCTCTGTGCTGCTGACATACACCTAAACAAGTTGGGCAGTCCTCGCAGGTCGCCCCCATATATGGAGGAGTGCATATACATGTTCCACACTCACAAGACCCTCGACCATTACACAGCCTCTGGTTGTAAGTCATACAGGTAGCAGTTTCCATGGAGCAGCTGCAGTCTTCACCCATCCAATCATCGTCACAGACACATCTTCCACACTGGCACTTCCCATGGCCCCCGCAGATTCTGTTTGACCAGATGTTAAGTTTTAAGTATAAGTGTGCTTCTTAAATTAAGGTGAGGTCTTGAGCAGAAGCTGCTTACTATTCATCGCATACCTGTTCTTAAAGCGAGGACAGTCAAAGTTGCTGCACTGGCAGAATTGTCCACTATATTTTTCTTCCGGGTTTGCTCTGTTGTCACACTCACAGAAGCCCTCCACACACTTCCCCCTACTGCTGCACAAAGGGGCATTTGGCCCAGAGCGGCAGGCTCTTTCATCTAGTGAAAAATATGCATCTGTCTGGCATTGTTGCCCAACATAAGGACTGTAACACTCACAGCGGCCACACACCAGAGCCCCGTGGCCACTGCAGCCGAGACTGTATTCCTCACGGTCTCTTGTGCAGCCACACTGACCTAAGGAAATACATTTTATTAGACTCATTTTCATCCCACCCTCCAATTAACCTACATACGGAAACACATGTCCAATTTCTTTCAGTGTCATATTTAATTAATAACAGCTTATCCTATGTAAGGGTCTGGGAGGGCTGGAGCTTATCTCTATAAAGAGTCTTACAAACTACAGATAATTTAGAGTAACCGATTCACATTTAGTGCATCTTTTGTGGTAAGAGAACACAACAACCCAGAGGGTTCAGAAATGTACAGAACATTTCTCAGGTTCTCAGATGGATTTTAACTGATGACCTTCTTTTTGTAAGGCAAAAATGCTACCCACTGCTTCAACATAATGTCCATGAACAAAATTAAGTCCAAATTTTCTAGACAGCAATGCCACCATCTTTGCCGCCATTTACTACCCACCCATGCAACTGCTTTTTTCTTAAGGCATAATATACAAAATATAAAAAAATGTAAGACTTGAGTGAAGGTCAGTGTGATAACCATGACTTCAACCCGTTTTGGTCAAAATGTGTTTGGCTTTTGTTTTTGGGAGCAGTCGAGTTGTCCATCTTCACACATTATTATGCTGAATGTCTTATGCCCTTATAACTGGCTGTCAATGGGCTCTGAAATTACTCACACTCCAAAGTTATGTTTAACTTCACACTCATTGAAAATTGCCTGGGTGTGATGTAGACACTCCATGGCCCAGTCCTGTTCTGCATCTCTTTGACACTCCCACTGGGACAGTGGACATTCTCAACATTTACCTGCACAGAGCAGAGTTTAGTATTGAAATAAATACTCTTTAAAATTCTGGACAAGTCCTGTGCACCTTCTTGCTGCTGACCTGTACAACCATTGGGTTCCCATTGTCGATGGTTGTGAGTGTAATGTTGACTCCAGCTGGCAGAGCGCTGATGTCCATATTGAGCTCTGTGGCTGACTGGTCTGTAGGCATGGTGATCATGAGAGGGAAGGACTGGCTGGCCCCTGGTCTTAAACGTAGAGAGAGCTCCTGGGGTTGGAGGAACGGGGCCACGGCACTCATTGGCTCAGTGCTGCAGAAGTTCAGATCAACATCTCAGACGTCATTGTGGTCTTAAACCAATAATGGCTGGTATTCAGTCCAAGCATCTTTAAAGTAGGAGACTTACCTGCTCTCATTCTTAAGGACCTCCACTCCACTCTGAGGGTTATACATGTACTGTTTTGGACAGCGTGCCCTCTGCAGTCCCTTTAAGGTATTACAACGGATGCTAAAAAAAGGAGCCGCACACCAAACGCACTCAGGGCCGGACTGGATGCACTCATCACAGTTGGAAGCGGATTTAGGACATGTTTGTTTTTTGGCGCAGCTATGACTTATCAGAACCAGCAGCAGGAAGAGACAGAGCAGCTTCAGATCCATTTTGCATTCAGAATAATGCTTTGGGATGATGTTCTTAGTAATCAAGCCCTTATGGGAAATCGCTGTATGTGACAAAGCAATAATAAGTCAGCCTTAGTACATAATTACATCTCGCTTCAAAGCAGTGATGTATTGTAATCGTCAGTGTTCGTGTGTTTGTTCGTCCGTCCGTTAGTCCACCAAATATCTTCACAACAGTTGCAGATAGAAAGATGACACAAAAAGCACATTACTTGGGCGGCAAAGGGGATGAAAATTAGATGATGTGAGGAAGACCATAGATCAAAGCTAGTAATTTGATCAATGACAATAGGTCAGAGCACTAGCTTTGATCTTTGACCTATGCAAGTAGGTCAGGGTAAAATGTTGAATTCAGGGGTGTCGCATTGGTTCTTGTTATTATTTGTGTGTGCCTTGATTATGTTTTCTTTACAGCCACTTTTCAGCTTGGTTTAATGGTCCTTAGGTTTAAAAAGAAAATAAAGATTAACAAAATAATAATTTTCATTTTACATCATTGGACTGATGATATTTAAATATACACTCAATCTGTGAGATGTATCTTCAGTGCATTATGAAGGCAGGAATGACATTTCAGGTGATATTATGGATTTGTATTGTTTATTTTGGGATTATCTTATACCTAACACTGAGTATACTGTCTAACTAAACACTATCTCTGTCTTGGCAGAAGAAACATAAGCCATAGAAACAGTACCTCTGTTTAAAATGTAAATGAACTACTATGACTTTCAGAGTCAACCAGTAATATTCTAATAGAATTGTTAACAGCATTCTGTAATGTTGATCTTATATGCTACATAAAACATACACATCAGTTTCAGTACCTGAGGTATTGAATGCTCTGTTCTGCAGTTGCGTCTCAGGGACAGTCTGCCTCCACTTCAGTCATATATCGGCTGGGTGTGAATGCAGCTTGAGAACCAGGATGCTTGACTCTGATCATCACAGCAGTGTCATGTTTAGCTCTGGAGAACAAACACAACGGTGCACTTTAGCACGCTTTGTTTCACAACAACGCTTGTTCATTGGCTACATCTGCAGCAAATATTGACAGATCAGAGTCGACTCTCTGGACCCTAGTCGTCATATGTGATGTTTGTATGATTTTCAGTATTGGCAAGCATTTTCCAGGGGATTTGTGTTTTCTAACATCCCCCTTCTGGTTTTTCACAGTCTTTGAAATCCATTGTGACCCCAGAATCCCTGTTGGTGTTAGATTTTCGTGGCATGGGATTGGAGCGTTGGCTGGTCCTGGAGTTGGCTCCTCAGCTAGCCTCACAGACACACACTTTGCCCTTTGAGTTCAGAGCTCTAGAGGCCATACTGCAGAACAAGGTAAAACAGATTGGAGGAACACTGTATGTCAGTATATTTGGGTATCTGACCTAGATAAAGCTATCTAGTCTAGTCTCAGATAAGTGTGCCTATGAATATGAAGGTATGGGTCATGTCCCTGTGTCAATAGGTAAATAACCTTCAAGCTCGCCTGAGTGATGTCAACTCAATACTATTGGACACTTTGGAATCCCTTGTAGATCCTAAAATCCTGTCTGCAGATAGAAGTAAGCTACATATGCTGCTGCAGAGCAGCAAAAGGTAAAGCACCCAATTACATGCATGGGCATAGTTTTCAAAGATAATTACAGATGAGATTTATGCACACTTTTATCTAAATGTCTGGGACTGGACTGACTCAAAATAGTCCCTCACCTTTCATGTTTCCGATCAAAAAGCATCAACCACCACACATCTCTGGTCTAAACTTGTTCTGCCTAACCAGTCACACTGCATAATCACAAATGTAGTTTTTTTCTGCCTCTTTTGTCTCCGACAGCTTATCAGAGTTGGACACAGACGTAAAAGTTTTTAAGGATTCCTTGCTGAAGATTTTGGATGAGGATGAGCTCATTGAAGAGTTCTGTTTGACCAAGTGGACGGACCCAAGAGTTTTGTATGTCATATTAGTGCAGACTTACACTCACAGCAACTTTAAAAACAGCTTTTCTTAAGAGCTTTTTTGGAGCTAAAAGTCAGGGGCTGCAGTGAAAGACAAGAAAGTTGTTTAAGTCAATCCACTGGACTTTAAGAAAGTTTCTTGAAGATGTTTCACTTCTCACTTAAACATCTTTGGATAATCATGACCAGGATAAATGAGTACCTACACAGACACCGCTGATCAGATGATATCAGACCTGATTTCAGCATGAGTTGGTCACATATTGGCCTTGTGAGCAGATTTGTTTCTCAACACAAAACTCCATGGTGGACAATCCTTCAGAACAATTTCAAACTTCTTTAGTTCCATTTTTATTGTTGTTTGTTTTGATTCTGCGCTAAATCATACAAATTCACTACTACTTATGAACACACGCTTTCATGTTACTAAGAGTATCTTCTCTCTTCAAGAAAAGGAAATTGAATTTATGGTTGAAAAAAAAGTCATGTTGATTGTTAACCATTGTTATATGTTTGTCTAAGCGAGGAGAGTAGTTTGGGTATTGACCACGCTGAAGAGATGGAGCTATTGTTGGAGAATTACTATATGCAGGTAAGCCCATATATCTTTTAAAGTAACTAATTTCTAAGTGTTTTTACATGAATGTCACACCAGCTTTATCTTCAAGGTAACTCTTTTACTTTACCTCAAAATTGTTTTCTAGTGGTACAGGGTCTGTCCAATTTATGATAGTTTGTTTAATATTAAAAATGCCATCTGATTTCAATGTTACTACCCTCAGGCTGAGGAGTTGGGGAACAGGACCAGAGAGCTGAAAGGACTAATAGATGACTCTGAGAATGTTATTTTTATCAACCTGGACAGGTACACACATACAGTATATACATAATTTGTATAGAGAGTCAGTTCATTTTAAAGCTGAACATTCTGTCTTTTGTAGTGAAGGAAATCTAGAATGTGTTCAAAAGGTCTGTTCGTAACCATCATGTTTTATGTTTCCTTGCCATTTACTGGATTTAGTTTGAAACTGTTTTATTTACATTTTTTAAAATTCTATGGAAATATTTTATGATGTTTTGATGCTAATATGATGGTTGGCAACTGATTAAAAAAAGAGAAATGAGTACAAGAAAAGCAAGAAGAAAAATTGTGTACCCATACCATATTAGTTGACACTTAATCACATACTCACACTTGAAACCGAATCTGTTTCTCCGTGTCTTTTTTTTTTTTTTTTACTACAGCCATCGTAACGTGATGATGAGGCTGGATCTGCAGCTGACGATGGGCTCCTTCTCCCTCAACTTGTTTGGTCTGATTGGAGTTGCTTTCGGAATGAACTTAATGTCAACATTTGAAGAGGTGAGACAGCTTCCCGATGAGGAAATGTGTCACGCAAAGTTTTTACATTATTAAGTATCGTGTTATTATATCCCGCAAAGCAGTGATGTATCTGTCAGTGTTTGTGTGTCCGTCCATCCGTCCACCAAATATCTTCACAACCGTTGCAGATAGAAGAGATGAAAGAAAAAGCACATTACTCAGGCAGCAAAGGGGATGAAAATGAGATGATGATCTTGACCTTGAGGAAACTAGGTCAAGGTCAAGTTTCAACTTTTGTACATTTTTTTGCACATATCTCAGGAACCGGATAAGATAGAAAGACAAAACAAAAGGCCTTATATTCAGGGAGGCGAGGGGATGAAAATTAGATCACAACCTTGACCTTGAAAAACAAAGTCAAGGTCAAATTTTCACTTTTTTTTTACCTTTTTAGGTACACATCTCTGAAACCTGATGAGATATAATCACAAAACAAAAAGCAACATTGTCAGAAAGCCAGAGGCACAAAAATGTGTAGGTCAGGGTAAAATTTGGAATTCCAGGGTGTCACGGGATTTTGTTGTCTCTGACTGCCTTGTTTTTGTTTGTGTTTAGGACTGTTAGTCTGATTATTAGGATTAGCATCCTGTGGACCTTCAAAACTTTGGAAATTTCACTAAAAACACTTTGTGTCTTTTTGTATGTTTATACTCGTTTATATTTATGTGCTGTCTTTGTGTTTATCACCAGGAGCCTTGTATTTTCTGGCTAGTTACAGGATTCATGTTTTTGGGCAGTGGGCTTATATGGAGGCGGCTGCTCTCATTCTTGGGACGACACTTAGCACCTGCGGCACCCCCACTGGTAATATAAAAGACTTTCTACAATGGGCCCTCAAGTGAAACACAAGTCTTTTCTCTCTGGGTGGGGCTTTACAAAGTCCATTGCTCAACAAATTGTTTTCCTGATTTAATTTGGTCTGGTTATGCTCGGTGGGTGGACAACAGTCAGATCCTAATTGTTGTCTTTTTTGTCATACAGATCCCTCCACTTTGGAAGAGAAGTCTAAAAGCAACTGATGTCAAATCAGGACCCAGATGATTCCTCCTCTCTTTAAAATACCACAGACCTACAGACTTTAAAGACATTTGGTTTCATTCCCTAGACCTCCTCCATTTTCTACGAATGATTCTCTAGATTTTTATTTTTCACATGTACCAGTGCCACAAAGTTTGGGATTGCATCCAAATGTGCGAAGACTTGGTGTGTGCTTCTGTGTGGAATTTTTATTGGATTTATTCCAGATACACATTAGATATCTTGATATCTGAACATATGATAACTTCATATACAGTATGTAGATAAAACGTGTGCACAGACGTTTTTATGTGATCAGCGGTTTTATAGTCTAGATAGGTGGCATTGGAACTGAAAAAGAAAAACATATAACTTACCTCACATGACTTATTAAATTAATGTAATTCATTTTTTAATAAGTATAATTTCTTCAATACGAATATCCAAGCAAGATTGACTCATGTTTAGATGCACAAAATTTTGAATGGCTGAAATATTTAATGTGGTGGAAATTGTTTTCAAGCATTTCTGGCAGATCTATGGATGAGCTGCATCAGCTAATTTATTTTCAAATAATGAGGTGTCAATTTGGTTTTGTTACCTATTTATTTGGTTTTTGCTGGTGTTTTTGTTTTATTTGTCTTTCTGTCTGCCGGAAGGACTGCATAAAAAGCTAAAAATGGATTTAGATTAATTTTTTTTTTTTAATATAATCCATTACATCATCTGAATACAGAATTTTTATAATCACCATCGATAGATAAAAGCAGTTAACAAATCTTTGCTTCCAACTTCATGGATGATGCCAACAATGCTTGGATAAAGATAAAACAGACATCCCCACAAGACCTTCCACAACAATCTCATTTGGATCCAAGTAATATTCCACATTTGAGGATTTATAAAATTTAAATATGTAGGTCTGACATTTTACTACAGTGACATAACAATATTTCAAGAAAGATTGTGTTGTAGCTGAAACCGCATATTCAGGTAGGAATTAAATGTTATTCTTCGATAACTCAAATTAATAATTGCACCAGTATGCTTCCACTTTAGCATAGGCGTATGTGGTCAAGGAGTCTAATGAGTAAAAATATAACGTGACTATTGGATTTAGGTTTAATTATATAATGGGAAGACATTTGCTTTAAGTGTTACTGTGAGTTTCTCAGATTAACGTTTGCCTTAAAATTACCTAGTAACTGGAAGATTAATATTACTGTGGAAGCAAAACTGAAACCTTATCCTTTTTGCGCAATAGCTACTGGCATTCTAAATATTGACGGTGCAAACCCATGAAACTTGTTGAAAGTTCTACCAAAGAAAGGTTTTGGTGTTGCACCAAACATGGCACACATTGACAACCCACATCTTACATTTGTGATTTCCAGCCTGATGTTATAAGTTGCCCTTCCAGTTAAAGGAATTGGTGACAATTGTAACACAAAGCTTTAAAGTGTCGGAAAAAAAGTTTCGATTATTGAATTAAGTGGAGAGATAAATAGCAAAAAGAGAAATAAAAGTCCATATGGTAGTTGATATAATTTGATGAAATCAAAATGTAAAGCAGACTTCAACATTGGTTACAGAAGTTTCACCACAATTGTTTTGTGCGTGTCAGTGAGAATAATTTGCTGGTTTTAGTCAAAATTGACAAAATAGTTAACATCTCAATGTCGTTTCTGATCTGTATAAATTTGACAATTAAAATAATTGCGGGGCGGCACGGTGGCGCAGTGGGTAGCGCTGTCGCCTCACAACATGGCGGGTGGGGGTTCGAGTCCCCCCTTGCGGAGCTTGCATGCCCCCTGCGTGAGCTCCCTCCGGGCTCTCTGGCTTCCCCCCACCCCCAAAAGCGTGCGCCACAGGTTAACTGCCCGTAGGAGTGGTTGTATGGCTCTGCGGTGCCCTGGCATCGTACCCGGAGTGTCCCATGCCCCATGCCAGCCGAGGTAGGCTCCCCGTGACCTGCCAAATGAATAGAACAATTGCAAGGTGTCCTGACTTCTATAATGGGAGTGCTGTGATATATTAAATATGAGAGCAAAAGCAAAAAGGCATTACTATTATTGCGTTACTCAAATGAAATGTCTTTAATTACATCCCGCGAAGTGGTGATGTATTGTAATTGTTTTTGTGTTTGTCCACCAAATATTTTCACAACCTTTGCAGATTGAAGAGATGAAAGAAAAAGCACATTACTCAGGCAGCAAAGGGGATGAATATGAGATGATGATCTTGACCTTGAGAAAACTAGGTCACGGTCAAATTTCAACTTTGGTACATTTTTTTGCACATATCTCAGGAACCAGATAAGATAGAAAGACGAAACAAAAGCTGTTATATTCAGGGAGGCAAAGGGATACAAACTAGATCACAACCTTGTCCTTGAAAAACTAGGGCAAGGTCAAATGTTCACTTTTATACCTTTTTAATGCCCAGAACAATATTGTAGGTTGTCCTGAGTCTGTCTGCTACAGTATACCTCTAGCAGCGGTCATCTTTCAAATATGAAATGAAAAGCCAAATGCTCAATAGGACAATATAGAATTCATTGCTGCGACTTCAGTATTATGAAAGTAAGTCAGGTTAAAATTTTGAATTCAGGGGTGTCGTGGGACGTTGCAGTCTTGACTGCCTTGTTCACATTGCAATGATCGTTCATGTGCACCAGATGGCGTCAGTCAGTCAGTCAGTCAGTCAGTCAGTCAGTCATCTTAAAATAAATGCTCTGATTCGTCTGCATATACTGTACTGCAGCATATAATTAATTAATGTATCCAAGGTAAGAACGAAAACGTGTGTGTCAGTATGGGATACAAAAATGTCTTTAAAAATTACTGCAATAAAAAAACACGAATTTATAAGCATTATAAGTATTAGGATTTTGCTTATTTCAGAAATGTCGTTAGTATTTATATATGTTGACAACATTTAGATATTTCTGTATTGTTTTTTGTCAAGCAAAATCCAGTTTGGTACCTTTTTTTCTATCGCGTAGGTTTAGATGCACTATGTTTTACAAGAAATTTGACACCAGCATTTTCATAACGTACATTAAAATTCACATTTGTACGTCACCTATATATTTATTTTCCACCCTAGTAATAGGATCTTAGCAAATGGAACTTAGTAATAAGAACTTAGTAACTGGTAATAGGGAGCTTTGAACCTTCAAAATCAAGTTTATATTCAATTCATGTCATCGTTAGGTAATAACAGAAAAGACGAGTGTTTTTTTAGATAAAGATTTCTCCCATTTAATTGTTTCTCCTAATTCCTAATTATAAAATGGGTTTCACATGGAGTAATATATTCGTTAGTGAATCTGTGCAGCTTCTCCACTTCGTTTCTTAATTATTTTTCAACTTTAGGAAACTTGAAATTTTTTTTCATTCCAATGCTGGTAATATGACGTAATGGCCATAATTATTATTGACAAAAAAACCATTAAAAATTACACGTTAATTATATTAGGCATCAGTTAGAGATATTTCCATAATAATTTGAACGTCACACCGTGCTGACGTCACCACGTAGCCACGCTGAACTGTTAGTCCAAACAAGTTTTCAGGCGGAGTTCTTAACGTGTGGAGGAGCCGACCATTTAAATCCGAAGGTCAGGAGTAGTAGCTCCAGTCAGCCGTGGAAACGTACCGAGGAATAAAAGGAAGGACATACTTTTTAGGTTTCGACGATTAAGAATATTTTCTCAGCACATATATATAATTCTCCCCCGCCACAACTGCAGTTTATTTTTGGAAGTTAAGATGTGGAATCTGCGGTTGTTGTTTATCGTCGGGCTAGCGACTGGGTTTATCAGTGAAAAAGTAAGTTGTTTTTAATTTCGGTTTTGTAACATATATCGAACTATTGACGTTTGAATGTTACTTACCTCCACAATGTTAACTTTATAACTTTCTTTTATTCCTGGAAAAAACGCTTTAGCAGTTTACACACCTTAAGAAAAGACTGCCGTTCATAAAATCCAATATTTGCAAGTTCTTTGTTTTTCTCATTTGGGATCCCACTCGGGAGAACAGTTAGAACATATTTCGTGTAGCTCATCTAGTATGTTTTATCTTTTGCCCTCGTGGATTTTTTATGTAAGAATGACAAACACAGCAATAGGCTGACTGCTTTTACACGTAAGTATGTATCTTGATAGATAAAATAAGTCACGCCAGCATGCGTGCTAATGGTGGATAGTTATATTCACCATCTAAGCCAATTTCAGGCATCTATTTGGTATCTTATTCACATAAATCCAAAGTCTGCAACTCGGGCTCAAAGCTTTGACTTTTTAATTTAATCCCCCAGATCTGATTTACATTTAAGACCCATACAGGGTTGTGGATTAATTAAAATTTGAAAATATCAGCTTGTGTTCCCCCCTCCTCCACTATGTTTGCTGCAAAGCTGGAAAACACCTGGAAATGACAGGCCAGAGGAAAGTGCTTTACATTGACACAAGTACGAAAATATTCTGGCTGTATGATTAACGCACTGTTAAGGCCCTCATGCAATGCCAAGGATTTTCACCACCTCTCTAGAAATGCATGATGTTATTTATAATCTCTGAAGTGTACACTGTATTGTAAATGACAGCTGAAAGCTGAGAGTGTCCTGCTATCCCATAGGACAACTTGATACTTAATAAATATTGAAACATTTGAAAAAATGAGGAGGAATCAGTTAAATCTATTTTTACCCTGTGAATTTTCATCCGAAAAGAAACAAAACTTTTTTTTTAGCTAACATTGTACTTGCCTGCTATTATAATGTGTGTCATATTCTGCCTAAATCATGCTTTGATTCTCCTTCACGTCATCCCACTAATACACAGACTGCAGTCCAAATTGCTGGGCGTGATGGGTTAAAGTATGTATTCTTTCACTGTGTGGCTGTAGAATTACTGGTTAGTCAGTCCATGATGTCTCTCACATCGTAAAGATGAATGTTTTAGCAAGCTCACTCCTCATAATGCTTTGTGAGGCTATCGTGGTGTCATTTTCTGGACGGATGACTCACTGAGTCTCATTCAAGACTAGTTCAGACAAGCATGGAACAGCATGGAATACACTGTTTTCCAGTTCAGGCAAGAGGAAGAGGGAGACACGTGCTCTCTTTAATATTTACAAATGTTCAGCACGTTGCCAAAATAGACAGAAATAGGTGAGATACACATGGGCACAACAGATGATATTTGTTAAATGAAAATATAGTAGGTTGGTGTCACCAGTTGTGAAGAGTTGATAGTGTTTACCTGAAGTTTTATGTGCTCTTGGGTTATCTGTAACATAGGATGAGTCACAACATATTAATCACAGCATAGCACACTTGAAGACAAGACTGTACACATCCTGTCATTCTGACAGGAATTGTTTGGCTGCTGTACTCTTTCTGTGATTTGGTTGTGTGCCCCAACTTTCAGTCTCAGCATGTCTTTGATGAATTTACACAAGTATACCTGAATGAGTTGTGAAACCAGGGATCTTCTTATCATAATCACATCCCTGACTTTATTTATATAGCAATTTGTTCTTGGTTAATGTGTATAGCTGGGCATTTGTAAATTTTCTGTTCTATTTATATTACTGTATATGCTGTATTTTATAATCTGAGTGTGTATTGCGTACTGTGTGTTGTCAGTTTGCTGTTCTGTTAAGCTGCTGTAATGAAGGGAATTTCCTCTTTGGGAAGGAATAAAATAAAATTCTATTCTAAATTGGTAAACCAGTAGGTATTGGTGGCTAGGGGACTCTCTTTAATGAAGCAAACTCTATTAATGGTTTGTTTTTGTTTTTCTTATTTTTTGTCAGTGAGAAAAGGGAAATCTGTGGGACTTCACCATGAATATTATTACATACGTCTCAAAAACAACATGATATTTATCCTCTGGTGGGTCAGTTGAAGAAGATACTAGGTCACTTTGAGTCTGCTCACATTTAGGAATCTGGCAAAAAAATATCCCTATTTTTCTACACAGTAAAAATTGTCCACTTTCTACTTACTACATACTGTATTCCAGTCATCTTTTTGTTTGTATATTTTATTGATCCTGTTTGGGAAAATCAGAGAAATTCTTTTCTGCCTTTGATTCATCCCTGAGGAACACTGGGTAGCCCTGATAGTGCCCGTGGAGCAATATGGGGTTAAATATCTAGGGAGTGGGACTCCAAAAATTTACCTTCCGAAAAGTGGGCAATGCTATTACTATAGCATTTAATGACTTGTACATCAGGTCAAACATACGCACCCCCTGACCCAGCGTTGTGTGCTGCTTCGATCTGGGTGGTGATGACAGCTCTTTTGTGTGCCTATGGCGGTTCCACAGCCTCACTCTTTGCCCTCTGCTTTCATTATCGACTTTCATCTCGTTGGAAAAATATCTTAATAAAACAACTTTAAACACAACAGACACAAAGTATAGAAATTTGTTGATATGATTTTTTAACAATACACTAACAGTGTAAATATTGAATTTCCGTATTGTTTTAATCACTGTGACTGGCTGGTTTCAGTGAATAGTTTTCACTTAAATGGAGCACAGGGATGCCAGATGGTAATACTGTACAGTTTATAGTCTGTGTATATATTTGTGAGCTTTGTACATTTGTATGTTTTCCAGATGTGTATAACCTCTGAGTGACTCAGTGTACATCTTTCAGTAAACATTATTGCATAATGTGATGCCTGCAACAGGAATGAGCAGACAGTCATTTCTTTTCCTTCTCATCTCTTAATATTGTGTGGAGAGATACTTGACCTGAATGAGACAGTTAACTGAAAAATATCCACCAATTATACTACAAATCAAATTCAAGTGATATGTCAAAAAAAAACAAAAAACAATGAAAGAGCTGATAATTAGATGTTAAATGAAATTTAAAACATCACCTTGTATTTGAAATTTGTGATTGGTATCTTTATTTGAATTTTACTAAAAAATGATTGAGACTCAATAAATAATATTTTTAGATGCAGTCTTCCTGGGTCTGTCTTTATCACAACAGAACAAAGCATAATGAAAAAAATAATGATTAAAATCAAGTGAAATATCACAGATAATGACCAACTATGACTAAGTTGTACCTCAAATTGTTAGCACATGATATGTGCTGGAGGTGGTGTGTTTGGCAATACATCAGTTCAGAATAACTCAAGGTCATAGTAGTAGCTCTTCTGACCTTAAAAGGGAATCCAGGTCATCTTCCAGTATGTAAGACCCAGTATTCACTGGGATGCTTAATCAGTAGAGGCATGAACATGGGCTGCTTTCTCTCAAAAATTAATTGATCAGCCAGTCCTGCATGTTTGCAGGCTTGACAATAAATAGAAAACAGCTTCCAGTTAAGAATTGATCATCCACATCATTGTATGTTTGCAAAGCAAACAAAGCAGGCCTCACAAACAACATGTTTATGTCCTTGCAGCAGGTCCATTCTGTGAAAGTGTGTATGTGGTTAGTTTTGACAAGTACAGCATCTGTTTTTTAATCCAGGGCTGAAGACAGCAAGTATGTGAGACCCCATCTGCTTTTGTAGTCAGTCCTGAGACGTTGCTCTGCCTTGAAAATGGATGTTAGTGGTTTTATCTTAGCCTGTGTCACTACAATGTGAACACATCTTGTTTGTCTCAGAGTGGGTTTTCTGTTGTTACATCTTGGCTCAAGTAAAAATATACTATCTCAGAAGCCTGTCTTGAGGTTTGAGCTACATAAGTTCATTGATGCCAGAAATGTACACGTCTACTGTTCTATACAGAATAATTATGAGGTGTTTGCTGGAGATGTCAGAATAATTACACAAACACTCGACTCTCACTCTATTCGGCAATCAGAGGAGATACTCTCAATAACGTTTATTCCTATGGCAAGGTTTGTCACCATAGGGATCCTGATGACAAAACACAGTTATAATATAGATATGAATCAGACAAAGAAGTGATTTATTTCTCCCCTGAAGCGTGAATATTCATTCCACTGAAGTTTTATTGCTACACTTCCTCACACATCGCCTCCTAAGTCATCAACACCTGCTTTACGGGAAAAGTACAGTAGTGTCCCTGTCTCTCTCGCCCTTCTTCCCTTCTTTCCGTTTTTCTCCTTTCTCCTGCTCTCAGCACCTGTGTTAGTGGAAGCATAGTATACATACCAGACATACTTCAGGCCTCAATGGGCCATATTTATCCATGTCTGCATGCGTTTCTCTCTGTCTTACTACCAACATCTGCTGAGCTTTTCCCATCTTTTTGATTTTTATCATTAGTCTCCTCCTTTGATTCGTGTTTTTTTAATCTCCACACAAAAGGGTTATGTTGGGTACGCCTGTTTGTTAGTATGAAAGGTAAATTTATCCACATCCTCAAAAACTGCCGAACACAATTCAGTTAAATTCACACATCCATTGAAGGCATCAGGTAGTGTGCATCTGTTATTTGGTGTATTTTTGCACTGTTTTATCTTGGGCAATTTTCACATTAGTGGCGTTTTTCACCTATGCTACCTATGATATGGGCACAAATGCTTTTTTTTCCAGAATTGGGGTGTATGATCCCTTGGACACAAAGATTTTTGTCTTCTGTGTTTTCTCTTGATTTGGAACTGGTTAGATTGTTCTCTCCTCACAATCACACTTCAACCTCTGCTGTCTGGCGCTCTTGCAAATGTTTCTCATAGATCACTGACTGCAGTACTTATTTTCTTACTCCCAAGCTGTAGAGACGTTCATGTTTTTGATTAGTGGATAGATCTATGAATGTATTTTTCTGCCTTTATTACTGAAATGAGAGAAATCGGCAAACTGCTTTTTTCTTTTGCAGTTCGTCTCCTCCCAGTCACCTTTTCCTGCAGGAGATGACTTATACCTAGAGGAACAAACATCAGGTGACCCTATAGGTAGTGAAGATGGCAAAGATTATTTGATTCCTCCAGATGATGAAGATGGTGATGGTTCAGGCTCTGGATCTGGAGACTATGGTAAGGACACGACTTGTTTTGCTTCATTTCTATTAATGGACACAGTATTACATTTCTCATTGTAGAAGACTTAGAAAATGGATTACAGATTAAAATTGGTTTCAAATCATAACTCAGACCACTCTTGGGCATTTAGTTATACAATAGTTTTCCACTATTGTACTATCTGTACATTTGGGTATACATGCTCATATTTTCGGAAACCATCACTCAGGATGCCAGATGTTCGTCCTGGGGTTATGAGGAGTTAGCAGGTGAGGTTCTATTAGAATCACTCAGATTGCTCATGAAAATACAAAATTTTGGAATTTTGAAAAGAGAGGCTGCCCTCCTTTTAGCTTTTATAGAATTTTTAGAAACATTCTTTTCATAATTTCTTGTGAAATAAAATTTCCTCTACCCATAAGCATACAAAAACATTTAATCCTTCAGTTCATCTGAAAAAAAAATCAAACTAAATTGGATATGATTTTCTTCAGACAGCAAGTACTCAAATTATGTCCAAAATAAGTAAAACTGCAGAGCTGAAAATTTGTTTATTTTATTGATGGTTTTATCACAGCTGGTACAGACTTGATAGATGAGGCGGAAATACTCTTGAAGTTCTTTAACGCCACCAAGACTGAAGTGGTTCCAAGTCAGCCCCAACCAACAGGAGACTCTCCTCTCAACCCTCCTGTCACCACTGCAAACCGCCAGTACCCTGTGACTACGTCGAAGGACATCAAGATAATTCCATTCCCTGAGGGAGACGGTAGGAATAAGGTACAGTTTACTTCTTTTATAAAAATCCTTCAAGGTTAAAAAATCTTTTTTTATTTACATTTTATTTTTGTTTTGTTTTTTTGATTTTTTTCTGGTGTTAAGGTCACCATCAACTTACATACGGACAGTGACAGTAACATTCAGACATTGAAATTATGTAATATACAGTCAAGAATTATCTTGTTTATTGATATGTGTCTGAATGACTGAAAGACCTCAAAAATACATTAATATGATTAATGGTGAGGTAAGAGATGTTATGAGATTGCTAAAAAATATTAAATTTAACATCTACCTCACGTGACAACATTTTTAAGAACTGAGAGCTCAATGGATGTACGTATTTATTCCTCCAGGAGGCAAGTGTTGACCCAACAGCTGATTGGTTCACACAGGCTACCAGTCACATCACCATTCTTCCAAGTGAATCTACCACAACCAAATCCACTGTGGACATTAGTGTAAACAAGGATACAGATGAGGAGAACAGTCTGGATAGGTGGAACGTTGCAACACCCAAAAATACTGGCAATGAGGTCCCCAAGAACTTGGATGACAATGAAATTGTGGCCATAGATGGCAGGGGCAGCAGAATTTATGAACTGGATTCTCCCAAAGATGTGACCTCAGAAAACCTGTGGGAGAGGACGGAGGTGCTGGCAGGTAAGGACAGAGTTCCACTCTAAGTCACCCCACGAAACCAGATTTGGAGTAATCAGAGAATTTAATTAAATTTAGTCAAACTGAATCTGAAGGCTTACCCAAAAAGATTTTTTCTTTCATTTTTGAAGCTTTAAAATTTGTAAACTATTAACAATCTGTTGAAAAAGAGTTCCATTACTGTATTAAAGTACAGTATTAATCTGTTGATGAATGCATTCTGCAGCAAGTGTTGGACACCAGATAGATTTGACTCTCTTGTTATGTCCTCTATAGCTGTCATAGCTTGTGGCGTGGTCGGATTCCTCTGTGCTGTTTTCCTCCTTGTCCTGCTCGCCTACCGCATGAAGAAGAAGGATGAAGGCAGCTATGATCTGGGAGACACCAAGCTTTCCACAACGCAGTATCACAAAGCACCAACCAAGGAGTTCTATGCCTGAACTGACTGATAGGAGCTTTAAATGGAGTCCGTCCCCTCTCAATCCAGACTGAGAACGGGTCTATAAACACCAAAAAATTTGTTTGAAGTTTGAAGCAGCTCTTGTTTTCTCTCATTAATTTTTGGTGTTTCCCACCTTTTTGCTCTGATACTTTTTCATATCTCCATATATTTTCAGAAGAGCTGTCATAAGAGAAGACTATTTAAACATTCCTATCATTCCATTGTGGGGTGTTACACATCCTACTTTTTAAGCAAATGATCTTCTCTAAAAAAAAAAATCACTGAGGCTCAACTGATCTAGTCGAGGGAGCTGATACCCTTTACCATCAGATCCACATTGTTCCTCTAAGCTGAAATTGGGCAACATTTGTTCTGTATTACTGTTAGTCGTTTGAACCCATTTAGCAGAGCCACAGGCTGAACTATTTTTTACAGCTAAACGGTACAAGTGGGATTAGTATTACAATAGTTCACAAAAATGTAAACTTTTATTTCAATTCAACTTTGCGCCAACAATTTGATTGTTACATTTCATTGTATGCTTTTATTAGTGAACTGAAGATTTTTTTGTTATTAGGAATTGATATGTTTTTCATATGCTGTCCAGTATTGGTGTGTTACTCTGCAGGTACATGTTTTTTTTCTTCATAGATAAATGCCACTTAGAGAACTGAATATAAATATGCTGTATTTTATTTTGGACAATTATAATAGCCTTTTCAATGTACTATAATGTTCAGAGATTTATCCAAATATTTTGAAAAGATTTCAGATGGTAGTAGCCTTGAATACATAAAGGTCCCTTAGTTTTGCTTCTGTCAACCTTGTTCATATCTTTAGAACTATTATTTTGTGACTTGTCACACCAAGCATGCGGGACAGTATTTGTAAAGACCAAATGCTGATTACTATAATTCAGAAACCATAAACGTGACCAACATTTCAGATGACGGGCAAAACACATTCCTTCCTGAATGTCAACTCTATTGAGCTACAGTAGCAGGTCTGAGTTTAAAAGGATAATGACAGTATTTATTGGTTCCTCACACAGTGAGCACTTGGCACAATTGCCAAGTTGAAAAAGCTGTCAGTCATAGATGAATCAATAGTTGTCAACTGAGAAAAGTTATGATTCTTGAGTGTAAGCATGTTGGGTTCTGACACATAATTTATTTCTCCTTATTTATCTTTACCTCAACAAAATAAAGTAGAAGTTGACATTTTTAGTAAGGAGATGGTTACAGAAATTACATCAAAGTAGCATTCCTTTTAGTAGCTCATTGTTATTCTATAAACCTTGTTAAAATATATGTACACTGTATATTTTATTGAAAATATTGGAGTTAAATGTGATGTCACCAGACTTCAAAGTACATACTGCATATTATGTGCCAAAGAAAGATGCTTTCCACATCAGCCTGTTATAGAAATAGTAGTAATGTTTGAGTAGTTCTATATTTTATTTTAATAAAAGATCAAATACATTTCTAAAACTATCATCACTTCAGATGAATGCACCAGTGGCTGATAAATATACAAGTAGTTCAAGTATGCATGGGACTGCCCCTACCTAATAAGTCATTAATACCTTTTCTCTGTTGTTGACTGTCACATAATATGTAATTGGTATAGACATTTTCTCAAAGGATTGAAAGGTTTGTGTGTGTGTGGGGGGGGGTATTTTTTTTTAATACATGTATTTTATTTCTTTGCTGTGCTGAAGCCCACTGCTCCCATCTTTGTGAGATCTGTAACCATAGCTTGTGTGGCTATTAACAGCTGGATTCCGTTTGCAACAGTTTAAAGTCAGTGGGAGTTGAAGTGAGTTGGGCTTCATTTCGCTTTTGTCCTATAGTGGAGATTACATAAACATTTACATGGTATAATTCCTTTGCCATAATCAAAAATGTTATTTTAGAGATGTTATATTTTATCTGATTTAAAATGCAAACTACCTATTCACTGGCTGGAATAAACAGGACAATCTCATCTCTAATCCACTGTTATTCACTGTTGATATAATGACAAAACAATGCCTTAAGTCAATGTATGCATTCCTTTACAGTGCCCCGAGTGTAGGTGTGGTGCCTTTGCCTTTGTATTGCACAAAGTCACACCTGTAATAATTATGGAAAAAACTGGGACAAGTCTGTTATCATACCAGAAAAGACTGATGTAAACTTTTTCTGTAAAGGATTGAGAGGCTAACACCAGCTAGCATTCGAAAGGTGGCGAAACAATCCTTTCTGCTAATATTTTAATGATACGATAATTTATGTGCATTAATTTATACTTGCTTAATCTATAATCCTGGTTATTATATCAGCACAAACTGTTCAACAGTATTTAATCATGCCAGTTTTCTGTTGAGTTTGTTTTATATTTTCTGTGTGTTTTTACAAGCTTTACAAATTTCAATATCACTGATGATTACGGCATAACAAGCCCTCTCTACATATATTTGTGTTAATTTTCATTTTAATCCAAGTTGAGAATGTGAAAATTGAGGCTTGAGTAAATTCAAACATCTACAAAGGAATCCAACCAAAGAAAAACTGGTACTGTGCTAGGAGTTAAAATGGTAAGCACTCAAGGAAGTCAAGACAGAAAGGGTTAAGCTTTACGGATTTACTACCAAATAAAACTGGCTTTAATACAATTCTAAAACTGGTTGTGATTTTTTTCGGGGGGGCATGTGAGGAAATGTTGCTTCTACACTCATGCATACAACAGATCTGTTGACTTAAAACCATGTGTCTTCTACCACAACCTTTTGTTGACCTTAACTTTCATACTCCCTGTCTATGACACAAGCCGTTTACTCACTGTCTGCTGAGGCAAGAATGTTATGTTTCTACAGGTGCAGAAACTCAGTGCTGTCATTAAGAGTTCTACTGTACGTCAAAACAGAAAAAACATTTTTACTTTTTCAAAACAACTATTTGGTTAAAACTCAGTAGATACCTTCATTTTGTGACATTTTTAATGTGCTTTTATTGAGAAAGACGCAGAAAAAATCATTCATGTCCTTGTTACTTCTAGATTGGATTACTGCAATTCCTTATTATCGGGCTGTTCCAACTCCTCTGTTAGGACTCTACAGTTAGGAAGCAGGCAGCTGCATTCTGAACTGACTCGAACTGGGAGGAGAGAACACATGTCTCCTGTCCTAGCGTCACTTCATTGGCTCCCGATTAATTATAGAATACAATTCAAACTCCTTATGATTACATACAAAGCTCTCCTCTATAAGGCTCCATCTTACATTGAAGATCTTATTGAAGTGTATCACCCACCCAGGGCCCTTTGATCCGAGGATGCAGGATTTCCGGTGACCTGATTTCCGGGTTTTTAAGAGTAGAACAGGAGGCAGAAGCTTTAGCTATCTGGCCCCTTTACTCTGGAACGATCTTCCAATCTCGGTTCGAGGGGAAGACACTCAGCTTATTTAAGAGTAGACTCTGTCTCTGTCTGTCCCGTTAAAGGGAGATACCCTGAAGCTTCTGTCACTTCTCCTTCGCTTTCTTTATCTTTCTATGCTCTTAGAATTCATTACTACTAGAATTTATTAATACCACTGTCAAATCACACTGTCTGCACGACACTGCCGCTGTCTTTGTGCCTCTGTTCCACAGGTGGAGAACGCGGATGGAAGACAGGATACCCAAAGGCCTGGAAATCCCGCCCCTAATTCAGCAACAGCGCACTATGGTCATGAAACTCAAACTGCCCTATCTGCCACTCTCTCCTCCCCCCCCCCCTCTCTCTCTCCAACTTGACCCATCTCTTTCATCAATGTATTTCTATTTCCCAACCAACAGGTCAAGGCAGATGACCACCCTCCAGAGCCTGGGTCCTGCCCGGAGTTTCTTCCTCAATGAAGGAGTTTTTCCCCACCACCGTCGCTTATGCTTGCTTTGGAGGGCATTGTTGGCTTTCTATCTGTAAAGCGCTTTGAAATGTCTTCAGATATGATTTAGCGCTCTATAAATAAAAGTTGATTGATTGAAGTCAGTTGTGGGTAAAAACACTGAGCTGTAGCTTTTGGTCCACGACACAAAATTTTCCTCCCAGCCTCAAAAAATATCTTCTAACAAATATGGATGCTGGAAAAACCTAACCTAAAATTGTTGACATTGATATCTAAAAATGTCCCCAGCCAACACTTTATAGCTGGGGACATTTTAATATATGTTACCATATTGCAACATATTATCAGGTTCTGTAGTGAAGGTGCAAGAAAAAAAACAACTTCCCGATAGTGAATATCATACACACAACACCAAATATAAAATGAGTAGGAAAAGAACAAGCAACAAAAATTAATAAAATATAGTAAAATGAAGAATTTCATTAAAGCTCCAGGATAACAGAAGAAAACTGTTTTCAATTTAAGCACTAGGAACCCGTAGAACTTCCCTAAAACGGAAGAAGGGGGATCGGGAATATTTAAATATGAAGTCCCACTTTTCTTTCTCCCAAATAGACCTTTTTAGTGAGCTGGATATAATAATCTTACACTTGCATCTTTTATCTGATGAAAAGACCAAATAAAATGGTATGGATTATTGTAAAGACAATTGACCATGTGGCAACTGGCAACTAAATTATGTATTCCCAAATTAGACAAAGTATGAAGTTAAATTATATTAATGCACTACATCAGACCATTGATTTGAGATGTACAAAGGGATGTGAATTGGTGTAAATTTGACAAAAACAGATATTGACACTGGTAAACAAATGCTGATCTGGCCCTAAGAACCTGGAGGAAAGCTCTAGTTCAGGTAATGAAGGGAATCTGAAGCACATCCAAATAACTTGGCATCCATTTATTTGACGACGTTTGACATCTTCAGATCAGGGATTTTTCGGGGAACTTATGTCCTTGAAAAAGGCAAATTTACAAATCCTGCTACGTTTACGCGGGTTCCACCCTCCGCTCCCTCCAATTGGGTGGACATGGCAGACCTTCTCAGTGAGGGTCTCCCAAACCAGCCAATCAGAAGCGCAGTAAGGCGGACCTTGGCGTCATCGAAGTAGTTTGACTTCCGGGCGCACATTGACGTTTGTTTTGACTGTTTTACTTGTACAAATTACAGAGATAGAACTTCTATCAAAAAAGTAATGTGACCGGAGAATCACGTTATTTAAGAACGTGTAAAATGAATTCATTGAAAATGGTAATTATACTCCACTTGTCGCTTTTCAATTTGGATTGTCACGTCAGCGATTACGACAGTCCGGAGGGTTATCTAGCAATCTACAAATATTATTTTAGGCTTCTTTAAGGTCATATTTGTTTAGACTGCTGCTTATGTAAACAGTACTGACTCCGTCATCATGGAGTAGTTTGACGGCTCATTCACTAACGTTGTCATTCTTGAAGCAAAAGCAAGTTAAAGTTGAAATGTTAACATTAATTTACGTTTTCCCAACCACGAAGTTAGTGTTACACTACTCTGCATTTCATTGGCTGGAAGACATTGCCTTAGACCTGCATGTGATTGGTAGTTATCCCAAGAGTGGTTCCATTTCTTTACTATGACATTAAAGGGGGAGAGTGGCAATGATGGCTCTAAATCAGTTTGTTACAAGGTTGTCATGGTGACATTGGCCAAGATTTGAGGACCTCAAAAATGCTGGAGCACTACACTCTCTGTGATTGATATCAAGATTCAGGGAGACAGTGTGTTGTTGTGTTGGACTGTCCTCAGAGGATGTTGTTGTGCAAGACATTTGTGTGGAGTTACACATCCAAGTTTGGGGTTTTAGAAGGATCGGGTATATTGATTAGGATTTAATACATCTTCGATAATCAATTAACCTGCTCCAGCTTAGTATTTAATGCAGAACCAACTAAATGATTCAGTTCAGTCCATATGAACCTGAAACAGTGTCAGGTCTCTGATCTGCTGGTAGTTACCAGGAAGTTTATTTCATACAGGCATCTGATTTATCTGACTGATCTCTCTGCAGATGGCTCAGAAAACTGGACTGCCCTTCATCTCTCTCATATTTCTCTCTATGCTATCTCTGTGTAACTGCAATCCTCACCCTCCATTGGTCATTGATTCAATGGCTGCATCCAACCAAACTGCAAAGAAAGGTAATGTGTGCCATTTTACATTTAGTCACAGAAGTCTATGAATTGGTGTCAGGCAACAAATGTCTGTGGTTAAGATTTTGGAAACCAGTGACTCATTTTTAATGCTAAACAAGTTAAACCCCCAAACCTTTTTCTGGTTTATCCTTTGAGTTTGTTTTCATTCATTTATTTTCATGTACCGCCGCTGTATCCGCCGTAGCGGGTCACAAGGAGCTGGAGCCTATCCCAGCTGACATAGGGCGTGAAACGGGGGACACTCCTGTTTATTGGACAGAATATTTTTTGTCATGTCTTTACACACAGTTAAATTCTCATTTATAAATGTGCTGCTTAGGTGTCTATTTTTTAACTATTATTCGTACAAAATCTTTTGGCGTTTAATTTATAAAAAATATTGCTTAAAGCATATTTACTGTTCACTTCAGTCACAGATATATTTAATGATACCAAATTTCTTTAAAGATTAAATGAACTTTATTAGTCCCCAAAGGGAAATATTTTGTCCACTCCAATGTTAGTCTTTGTTGTTAGTCACATATACTTCTTACTCGTGGTTAATGCGTTCCAAGAACCACACACAAATAACCAATTTCCAATAGCGACAAACTACTTTTATTTATGGTAATTTAAACATTTATGAACCCTCCCCGTACTGATATTAAACCACCTATCTGTATTACCTTTTCCTACACTGTTATAGACTCACGGAAGTCCGAGAACATAGCACATTTCCAGATGACGTCAGCCAATAGAATGCACATACGGTATCACGTGACTACCGAAAATCCACAATAAGGGGAAGTCACCGGTGTTGATGCGCGAGGGCGCACTTTATTAGTATATGTGTGTACAGGCCCCATGACTGACACACACACACACACACACACACACACACGGACTGCAGATGAGACGTACAGCAGCAGGCAGCTCCTTCATGATGCACCCCCTATGAGCAACTTATAAAGCTAACGGTGCCCTGCTCCAGGGTATCCCGACAGTGCTCGGGAGGTGAACTGGCACCTCTCCACCGCCAGTTCATACTCATTCAATTTTTTGCCTGACACAGGTCTTGATCTGGCCACCCTCCAGTCCCCAACCCAAGACTTAGTGGACTGAGCTAATTTGAGCATGTTGATGAACAGATGTTGAGTAACTCTCTGTGAACCCAATTTCAGACATAGCTGCGGAGGTGGCAGGCTATGCTGATGTGTCCAAAATGATCATTGACCTTGCTGTGTTCGGAGCAGCTCAGAACCGCTCCTACAGACGACTGGCTGACTTCACTGACACCATAGGAAACCGCGTCAGTGGCTCTCACAACCTGGACATGGCTATCAAATACATGTACAATGCTATGTCACAGGATGGGTTGGATGTACATTTGGGTGAGTGCCTTGTCTGTCTTGCTAAAAACAGGAAATAAAAAGTTTGCAGGTGCATTGAATTAAGTGATTTCTTCGAATATCTTGACTACTGCTGAACGGAATAGAGCATTGTTGTTCCTTTTTTCCTCTCAGAACCAGTCAAAGTCCCACACTGGGTGAGAGGAAAGGAGAGTGCAGAAATGATTGTGCCCAGGGCCAAAAACTTGGCTATACTGGGACTGGGCAGCAGTGTTGGGACACCACCTGAAGGTAAAGCCAATACTAAAATTTGAATATCTAATGTTCAACTTTCACTTAGTCCTCATGGTTTATTTTTCTAGGTATCAAGGCAGAGGTTTTGGTGGTTGAGTCTTTTGAGGAACTGAAGCTTAGAGCCAGCGAGGCTGTAGGCAGGATTGTAGTCTTTAACCAGCCATTTGTCAAGTATGGCGAGACGGTGGCTTATCGTTCACATGGTGCTTCTGAAGCATCCAAAGTGGGAGCCGTGGCTACGCTCATTCGATCCATTACACCATATTCTATTAACAGGTATGTATGTATTGATCTATAAGGGATGTTCAGTTGAATGCAATTACTAGTTATGGGCCTGTTAGTCTGGCTATCTTAAATTTCCCAGAATGGATGTTTTTTTTAATCAGAAATCATAGTAGTGGTTTCTCCCCCTTAAGTCCCCATACAGGTCACCAGGACTACCAAGAAGGAGTAAAGCAGATTCCTACAGCCTGCATTGCTATAGAGGATGCTGAGCTTATGTGGCGAATGGCTCAGAGGGGGCAAAAAATCATTGTCAGACTCCAAATGGAAGCAAAGAATCTGCCAGATGCCGATTCCTTCAACACGGTGGCTGAGATAAAAGGCTGGCAACACCCTGAGCAGGTGAAACCTGTACTCATTACTGCTACCTGACTTGTATATCTGTTCATCTAGCTTTTTTCTTGGTCAGTCTTCCAAATACTCTGCAGGAAGAAGTTATCTTTTCACAAAGAGACTCTTTTTGTCTTACTTTTTTGCAGGGACAAAATCAAAAATTTCCATTAATGCTTAGATTGACTTCATATTTCATGTGTGCCACAGGCTCAAGAATGTCACAGTAAATAACTAGGTTTCTATGTTAATACGAAACCTTGTAAAACTGTTCAGCCAGTTATATTTCAAATGCATTTACATTTTTTCCTGTTTAAGTCAAAAATCAGCTGAAATTACAGGCCTGTAGAATTGAATCATATGAGCAGTTCTTTTTTCACCATTTAAATCACAAGATGATCTGTAGCACTCATTTTCTTATATAAATTATGATTTGTGTGCTGCTTATGAAAAATCTTTGTTGATACTGTCAAATTGCAGGCTGGACATACTGATTCCATCATGCACAGTGCAGAAGGTATAAGGCGATAAAACTCAGTTTTCCACAGGTCAAACACACAAAACCTGTCAAAAGTTGTGACACTAGTGAAAAACTTGATGGAAAATGGCAAGATGACGTACTCCATATAGTAACCTGTACTGTTTGAACATTTTACTGCGAGACTTCTTTAGAAGCCACACACAAGATTAAACATGCAACAAGGCATTGTCACATGTCACATGTCTTTAGTAGATTCAGGGATGATGGCCCAAACGTGTTTAGCAGGTGGAACCTGATGAATTTGTAAGGTGCTGTAGTACAGTCAGTTTAAGGGGGAGGCAGTAAAAAAAAATTCCATTGCATTTTTTTGGGGGGGAGAAGGCATTGACAGCACAATAATCATTAAGCCAAACATTGCCCATTGGTCATACACCTTGTACAAAGTTGGCATGATATGGTAGACAAAAATTGTAAATTCTTGGAACATGAGGCACATCAGCATAAATACCTGAACAGTCTATGAATTGTTGCTCTAATTGTGAAGGAGGGTGGCAACCGCAGCATACAAAAATACTAGAACATTAAGATCAAATTTCATATATCAAACATAAACCGCTGGATGAATTGTCGTTTTGAATCACATGAAATGTGAAGCATACAGGGATTTTAAAATTCTATCATATTTTGGCCCAGTCTTTTCACCGTTTGAAAATTAGTTTGCCATAATTCTCAACTCATGAGTTTGGTCATGTTTGGCTTGGCTTATTTTCAGTTTTGAGTTTGAAAACACTTTGAAGAGGACTGACCATAATACTTTTATCAAGCTATTGGCGAACAACCACTCGTAACAACCAACCCTTGTGTCATTTGCTGGGCAGCGTGAGGTGGTGGATGCTCACCCATCCATAATAGTACATCTATATCAGCTTTATCTAGCCAGGAATGATGAGCATCAAAATCTGAATGATCCCAAATGAAAAGTCAGTGTCCATCAATTACTACATTACTCAATGTTGATGGAATTATTACTGTTAGGTGACAGAAATGGATTCCAAGCAAAATTTCTGATAAATGGTCATTGTATTTACTGATTAAATTTGGAAAATTAAATGTTGAGAAGGTACAGTACTTGTTTTTGTGACAAACCAACTAGGCAAAATGGTGAATAATGAGGGTGATTAAACCTTAGTTTCAAGTTTTGTTTTGTTTTCAATTAATGAATCAACTTTTATTTATAAAGCATTTAAACACATCAGCAGACATTTCAAGCCTCTTTTCCAGACAGAAAACCCTAACAGAATAGTTTAGCTTTTTGTCTAATGGTGTAAAGTGACTCCTGGGTTTTAGGATTACCACCATGTATTGACCTTTACACCATCCTTCTTAATAATACCTAGTTTGTAGAGATTTATGATAAATATCTTTCAGCAAACTAATTCAACTGGTGATCTTTAGACACCAGTCTGTCTAAAGAACTATGTAAAAATATGTAAAATACAGATCAGGAAAATGTTACTGATAGGATCTGGTGCTATTCTGATCAAGGAACTAGGTCTCAGTTTATTCTAGGAAAGGGAAATGAAACCATGATTTATTTGGCAACATTTTTGGTTCCCAGTCCTCCAACCCCACAGCAGCAGAAAATGTGGTTATGTACGTGTGTGTACATGTTTATTATGTCAGTTTGAGGCTTAGTGAATCACTTCCAGTTGAGCCTTTCAGAGACAGTCATGCTAGAATTTTTTCATCAAGCCTACACAACTTCCACAATTATCCTGATTTAAATTGTGAATTAAATTTTGTCACACTACTGACACGTTGTATAAGACTGCCAGAAACGGACAAAAGTTCAGAATTTTTTAAGAGTTCCAATATTGTGATTAGATACATGAATGCCTTTATTTTTTATCCTGAACTGTGAGGTCAATGTACTTATGAGCAAAGTTCCCCTCGAACCATAACCTAGAACAAACTCTTAAAGGTTACGTAAATTATTTTGTAGAGTTGTGAGGCATGTCCGTTCTGGTTTGAGGTGTGACATGCGGATGTCACACCTGGCTCTGGATTCAAATGTGGTTGATCACGGCACAGGCAGACAGTCATTTCTGCCTTTAACATAGTTATAGATGCTCTATTGTGAGGTGATCATTCATTTCCCTGTTGACTTGTCACACCACCAGCATACGAACACCACAATACCAGTTACGTTGCCAGTCTGTGGTCATTTGGTTGGTAATTGGAATCTTATGTTTCATTTATCTAGGCATTGTAGATATTTCTCCGTTTTGCTGTCAGGTGAAGGATGTTTCAGTCTGAACTGATTTGACGGTGCAGTGCCACATCATGGTCAGTACTGAGTACTTTCTGAAGGTATTTCTGTAACGTGTGGCATCAGGGTCATTGTGCTGACTGGGACACCGTCCAGAAATATTCTTGTAATCTGGCCTATCTGGTCAAGAACTGATAGAAATTTATCCATCCATCCATCCATCTTCCTCCGTTTATCCGGGGTCGGGTCACGAGGGAAGCAGCTTAAGCAGGGAAGCCCAGACTTCCCTCTCCCTAGCCACTTCGTCCAGCTCCTCCGGGAGCATCCCAAGGCGTTCCCAGGCCAACCGGGAGACATAGTCTCTCCAGCGTGTCCTGGGTCATCCCCGGGACCTCCTCCTGGTAGGACGTGCCCGGAACACCTCACCAGGGAGGCGTCCAGGAGGCATCCTAACCAGATGCCCAAGCCACCTCATCTGGCTCCTCTCGATGTGGAAATCGATGGAAATCGTACTCCTTAAAATTCCTGGATTGGTCCATCACTTTGGTTTGGTTTGTTATCACCTTTGGTTTGAACAAAATGTTGACAGGAGATATGTAGCATTATCTGATTCCATTGTTTTATAAACATTTGATTTGGATAGAAGGGTCAAGTTCACGAGAATACACATTGCAAATCTGGTCTATGCCTTGTAATGTTCATAAAAGTTTGTTCAAACTACCAGGTCGTCTTAATCAGTGGACATTTGGACAGCTGGGATGTGGGACAGGGTGCCATGGATGATGGAGGCGGAGCCATGATTTCCTGGGAGGCCCTGTCGCTCATCAAGGACTTGGGTAATGTAGGCATTTATAACAAGCATGCATGATGTGTGATGCAATACAGATGAGTGTCCATAGAAAACAAAACCTTGTTGAAATGGGGTGTGTGCATATAAACAAATTATGTAGATACTTTATACATCTAAATACTTTATACATCTAAATTGCACATATCCACTGCTCAGACATACATAATACTGGGTAAACACCAGGATCACTGAGGAAAAGACAGGAGACAGAGCTGGAGGTAGCAGAGATGAAGATGCTGAGGTTCTCTTTAGGAGTGACCAGGATGGATAGGATCAGGATTGAGTACATCAGAGGGACAGCACATGTTAGAGGTTTTGGAGATAAAGTCAGAGAGGCCAGACTGAGATGGTTTGGACATGTCCAGAGGATAGTGAATATATTGGTAGAAGGATGCTTAGTTTTGAACTGCCAGGCAGGAGGCCTCGGGGAAGACCAAAGAAGAGGTTTATGGATGTAGTGAAAGAGGACATGAAGGTATTGGTGTGAGAGAAGAGGATGCAGGCAACTGATTTGCTGTGGCGACCCCTGAAGGGAGAAGCCGAAAGGAGAAGGCATACCACAAGACATACACTACACTAACCGAACAATACTACACTACAGGACAAATACTACACTACAGGATATACAGGACATATACTAAAGAACAAGGAGTATAAAATAAAAAAAAGTGATAAATAGCAGGAGACCCACCTCGTGGGTAAGGTACATCAGTCTTACATTGTAAGACATGTGATTATCCCAATGTCACTGTATACACCACAACACCTTGGCCCCACTACACAGTAGCACAGGCTAACATCCCATCTCCTTCCCACCATTCAACAACCACTTGTGTGTCACCTTTTCTCAGACATGTAATTAACAGGAATAACTTCAGTAGCCTTTCTACAGCGAATAAATACATGGTGGAGATCCTGATGACTTGTTTCCAGGTTTGCGTCCGAGGAGAACCCTTCGAACAGTGCTGTGGACAGGTGAAGAACAGGGTGGAATTGGAGCAGCACAGTACTATAGCCTACACAAGGTACTGTTATTACTGCGGTGACTGATTGTAAACTAATGGCAAAGCTACGGTAATATTTGTAAGTACAAAGAAGAAGTCTAAAGGTGTTGGAGTATGGAGTGCATGATTACACAAATATGCTTTAATGGAATTGGGTTAAGTTGTTTGAGTGCTTTGGCTGCCTTCCAAGCCTTGACTTTTAATAAACTACTCTTGTAAGATATAACCAAAACAGTAAATTTGTCTCCATAGTCCTGACGAGACATCGTTTGCAAACTGTCTTGGTGAAATCTCTTAATTTGTTTCAAAAGACCGTCTAGAATCAAGGATGAACTTAATATTTAAGTCACTGTGACCTGATAAGATGTCTGTAGCCATAATTCAAGAAACTCCAATTACTCAAAATGTCTAATGGATAAAATAGTGAAGTGTGATTTTTGAATCAAAGCTATCATGGTCAACTGTTTGTTTGGTTAGTGTTATTTGGGTCGGGGGGTCCTTAGATATTGTAACTTAAAATGTTTGAAATTTTGCAGATTTATATATGAAGCATTTTGTTTCGGTAGATTTTTTTTAATGGTTTCAGGTGATCATTGTCACACCTTGTGACAAAGCTCACTGTGCATCCCCTGCTATCTTTCATTGTTCACAGAAAAATCTCAAAGGCCCCTAAATTGTTAACTGTCCGTCATGTACTACATATTTGAGATCTCTCCAAAATAGCTCCAGTGTAGAGGTCAGACTGTGGTAGTCACCCATAAACTTCAAGGTTTTCTGCTGCATCCGTCAATGGGTTTACTGTACTTGGCCTTGTGCTTTGCATCATTAGCAAGTCTAAATGTGTCCCAATAGCTGCTTCTGGGTTGATGAGTGCAGATTGTCCTCCAGTATGGCTCCTTTTGACTTTTCATATGACTCAGAATTCATCAAGTTTAATGCAGCACTGGAAGACTTGACACTAATTACAAACAGGTCACGGGTATGGACAGGGGACCCTTTATAGCCATGTAAACCTGTCAGCATATGTACACTTTGCCAAATCTTCAGGGCGTATAAAAATTTAATCCGTGCCATTTGGGTGATTCCACTTATCTTTTTAAAAAGCAAACACAATTGTGTGTTAAATGATGACGATGACCAACCAAGAAGAAACTATAATTTCCTAAAAGGCAAATATTACATGAGTTCTGACAGGGTATGTAACATGAGTGCAATAGTATTTTCTATCCTCATCGATTCTTATCCAACATGGGCTGTTTTCAGCACTTTTATCAGCTCTCGTGTCAAACTTGAGTGGTTGTTTCACAGTGGTCTTAAAATTTAATCTTCAAATGAAGAGAAGTCCCTCACAATCTTCATTGTATTGAATTTAACTAATATAGGAGTTTTTTGATTCCTGCTTTGTCTCAGTCTCTCTGCTTCCACTCCATAACCAGGTGAATATTTCCAACTTTGACCTTGTCATGGAATCTGATGCAGGGACTTTTGCCCCAGTGGCTCTGCAGTTTAAGGGCAGTGAGGCAGCACAGAAGGTATGATTGAAAACACTGATCATGCATTCCTTCAGGCCCAAAAATCATTATACTACAAACTCAATCAAAATATTGGTTCTTTAATCTATTCTCTAAATTTAGGAAGAAATATCTGCAGTAATCTCGCATCATTGAATTTCCCAAAGCCCAAGTCCAGTAAAGTCCAGTATTTAAAAAAAGTGCTTCGCATACTAGAACAACAGTGACAGTTAAGGTTTTTTTTTTTCCTAAATATCTTTTACTATGTGTTAAGGCTGTAGTTCACTATTAGTCTATCCAGACTATTCTGCTAGCAACAGCATGTACTGTAAGTCACTGATGCACTTTCATTTTGTGACTTGCGTCTTCTGAAAAAGTTTTGGAAACAAACTTCAGTAGCCAGCACTTGAAGTCAGACATAAATAATGATTAAAATCATGTCAACCTCCCCAAATATGAAGTGATTTTAACATGTTGGTGTCCAAATGTTCTAAAATCAACTTTAGAACACAGCCAAGTTATATACAGCTTTGGGTTGGTCCTCTGAATGTGGAATCTGTATCAACAGGTAATGGAGGAGGTCGTTAAATTGTTGGCTCCCATCAACACCACCAAGCTGGAGACAGGTGCAGATGGGACAGACATTTCTCTGTGGATGCAGGCAGGAGTACCAGGTCAGCTGAATCACTGCCAGCAACATTATTTAATTTTCTCCATAGGATCAGTCAGTTTAATATCTTTTGCAAACTTTTTACGGGCGATTTAGTCTGACATGAACCAAAACTTGAAATAGGAAGTAACGTGTCCTGATTCTCTATGATGGGTTTAATGACCACACTTTGCTCTTGAAACTGCTCCGTTTGCAAAATCACATCCTCATTGACAAAAAGTAACCATAAAACAGTCTAATTTTGAGAAGTGGTCACATTTAAAGTGATTCTAAAAACTGAAGTGAAACTTCAGTTGGTTCTAGTCTACACTACCCGATGCTAGGTTTTAGGTTTTATACACTTGACCTTTAACATCTGATGATTCTTAGTGACTTGATCGAATAGACTTTATTGTCAGTGTGTGAAATACAATGTATCGAATACAAGGAAATTAAAGTGCTGCTCCTTTGGTGCATTTACAAAAGACAGAAATATACACAAATAAATTCAGCAGAAACAACTAAGAAAAACAAGCCAATAAACTTCACATAACAAATATATAAACAACATTCAAGTCTGAGATTCCAAAAATTGTAAATACATCTTTTTGTTTTAATAGAATATACTGTAAATTGCACTGTAAGCAGATCTGCTTAAACTTATGAGGAACAAAGAAAAAAACACAATCAAAAAACCAAACTGCAGTTGTTCATGTATTTGGGATCTTTAATTTGCTCTTCACTTTTTATTTAACTAGATTGTAACTTGGTCATTTATGGTCATTCACCTGTGGTGGGTGAGTATGCATGCTCTGCACCCACATCCAGTTTTTCTGGTAGGGCAGACATGGGTATGGTAGACAATTTTTCTCAGTTGCATTTGAGCTCCCCATCCAATGAGTATGGGGAATGGCATTAAAAAGTCACTTCACATTTTAATACAAAAATGGACACATTTTTTATAAGTTAAAAATCCTTCTGATTGTTCCAAATACATCAGCTAGCCACAGCAGGCCTTATGGTTCAGAGATGATACAAAGGTTGAAATCTAAAGATTGTTCCTCCATTTCTCAAGGTGCCAGTCTCCATGTGGCGGACAGCAGATACTTTTGGTTCCACCACACAGAAGGTGACACCATGACTGTCCAGGATCCTCGAGAAATGAACCTCTGCTCAGCATTGTGGGCCACGGTTGCCTACGTTGTGGCAGACTTAGAAGATATGCTGCCCAGGTAGCCAAATGAACCAACAGGATCAGTGAATCACAGCTCACGGGGTTTCTTCCTAAAAACATTTGTATAAGCTGAGTGGGAATTTCTTGAATGTGTAAATATGAAAGTTGGTCTGATATTTAATAACTGAGAAGTTGCATGATCTGGCTATTTTAAACTTATGTACTACAATAAACAATGGTGTAATTTTACTGGTCTGAGCAATTGTGGACATTAAAGTTTGGAGAATTACCTTTGAAATATGAATCGTTTGACCCTCTATGCTAGCCCACAGTCAAAGCATTAAAATGAGTTCAGGGCGGCAGTAGCTCAGGCTCAGTTTCACTAAGTCTTGGGCTGGTGACCGGACGGTCGCCGGTTCAAGACCTGTATGGGCCAAAGTATTTGGCTTGTGAACTGGCAGTGGGAGGTGCTAGTTCACCTCTGTAGCACTGCGGAGGTGCTCTTGAGCAAGGCTTTGTCTCCTTAAAAGTTGCCTACAGGCATGTCTGTGTGTGCGGGCCTGTACAAAAAAAAAAAAATTCCCAATGGGGATTATTAAAGAATTGATTTATGTCAAATTATCAAGAAACTGATTTGAGCAACTTTTCAAAGTGTTTCCTAATTAATCAAGCTGCTTTATTTTATTTAATTTTTTTAGTTTTATATACTGGTCTGATCCCCAAAGGGAAATTAAGAGCACACTCTAGTTAGTAATACTTTAAACGCATGCATACATGCTAGTTTGTACAGGCCCCTGTAGCACACACACACGGGGGCCTGTACGCATGCAGGGGGAGGTAGAGGCGCGGGCAGTCCCTTTGTGGAGCGCCCAAAATGAGTAACTTGCTCAAGAGTACCTCTGCATTGCTCTAGAGATGACACCTTCCACTGTCAGCTCACACTCCGGGCGTTGTTTTTTGGCGGGAGCGGGAATCAAACCACCGATCTTAGAAACATTGGACGACCTGCTCTACCACTCACCCTGCCACTGCCGCCAAATCTTATTATCTTGTATTATTTTAATGGAAAGTGTTGGGATTTTTTTGCTGCCTGCACCCTGGTAAACTGGCCTCAATTTCAGGATGTTTTGTAAGATCACTGATTTGCTACTCTCATGTGCTCTTCTGTTGTAATCATTTCTGGTTTGCTGATTCGACAGTTACTCTGCAAAGTGAAGACAATCTTTCACAGGGAGCTATGGAAAAGGCAGTCGGTGGCATGTGATGGTGATAGGTGAACAATACAATCCTGAGGGGAAGTACAGAAAACATTACGTGGGTGCTATGTAGAACAACACAACATACAAAACACTCAGCTGGGGTGTCTTTACCCCGTGATCTGATAAAACAGCAGTCAAATGGGTGATGTCAGAGTGTGTCATCCAGACATTGCAGATGAAGTCATGTTGAAAATACAGACGTCTGTTGAAACAAAGCTGAGTAATTTCAAACCAGTTTCTATTGAACTTTTCAACTGGTACCAGTAAAGCAGATTCAGACTGGGAAAAGACAGTGTGTTTTTAACACTCAGTCACAAAGATACAAAGCAAACACTCCCCCTAGAAATCACACAAGACAAACATGCTCTCTGAACATCAGAGCACAAGATCCTAAGTATTTGACATGATTAAACAGAATTAAAATAAGCCAGGTTCCCTTTGACCTACTTTGGAGGTTGTAAATAAAATTAACATTTTTTAAAATGATGATGATTGGACCCTGTAGGATCCAGCAGTGTGACCCATTTCCTGCCATCTAGAGGTTTTTCGAAATTTCTTTATTTCCACATTACAGCTTTAACAAACCACCTATTAAACTCAGTTTAACACTTTGACATTAATTATGCCGTTTCCTTCCTAAAAAGCTGAGTATATGACAACGTTATATTTCCATTGACTAATCTGATTAGTTTTTTAATTAGCTATTTGGTCCACATAATTTTTTAAATAAAAAATGTTCATTTGCAAATGTCTTCCCTGGCCCTGACAACCAATCCCAGAGTTACAGGAGTTGCTATGGAGTTGATCCAGCTTTGCAGCTATGACAGCTCCTGGGAATGTTTTCTGCATCTTTGGAGTTTCTGAGAATTTCTGGCTACTCATCCAGAAGATCATTTATGAAGTCAGGCACTTTGGGCAAGAAGGTCTAGCTCACAATCTCCATTCCACTTCATCATAAAGATGTTTGCTGGGGTTGGACTTCAGGGCTCCTCGGGGTCAGTTACAAAGTAGGACACAATCATTTAATCTTACACTAGATTATATTTGAATATACTTCAACAGTTTTACATTAGGGATCCTGAAGTTTTCCTGATTTGTTAAAGGACATAAATGTCTCCCTACAGGTGTGAGGTTTTCTGCAACTCTAAGCCCAGAGTCTGAAACCATGATTTAGTGTACCTGGACTTAGGTTGCATTTCCCTGATCTCTCGTGTTATAGACAAAAACCATAAAAACCTCACACGGCTAGTGGAAAAAATACGGTATTGTAGCATACCTAGAGTCTTAAGAAAATGAGTTTGGATGTGACTAGAGCTGTTTTGACTGATAAAAACCACTCAAACGTTTTCAATCTGAAATAAGGAAAAAGTGGATTTAATCTATTTAGGAGGCCAAGGTCTTTTGGGGCGCTCTGCCTTTTTCTTTGGTGTGGTTTACTGGGGGAGCAGCATCACATCAGCTAACAGGCAGAGGCTGGACAAACCCATTAGGAAGTCCAGCTCGGTCCTGGGATACCCTCTGAAACTTGTGGTGGAGGTGGGGTAAAGGAGCATGACAGCCAAGCTGTCCTCCATGACTCTCACCTCCGTCCAACACACACTTACAGCACTGAGGAGCTCCATCATTGACAGGATGCTACACCCAAAGTGCGTGTCAAAGCATTATTTCAGGTCATTCCTTCCTGCAGCTGCCAGAACAAAAACTGCTGACATTTTTTATACCACTTTTTGTACTTACTGTCTCAGTTGTATGCACTTGTTATACTGTTACCAGCTTTATTGGTGCTGCTGTAGTATGGAATTTTCCCTTGTGGGACTAAAGGAATATTATAATTTTCCTTAACCAAAGTGTAAAATGACAGAACCCAGGTTTTAGTGAGTGTCCTGCGCCAGAATCATGTCATTTGGACATCCAGTGTGTTGCAATGTCGTTGCTCAGAGACACACAAATGATTCAGTTGTTGGCTGTACAAATTATGACAAGAACGTAGGACTTCATACCAATTACCTATGCACTGTGTTCAATTTAGAGTAGCTCGACACCGCCACCTAGTGGTGCTGGATTCACCCCCAGGAAATGATAGAAAGGACACAGGTTCGAACAAACCCCTTTTGACAGACGGCTAACGTGATACAACACAAGTTTAATATATAAATCATTTTAAAATAAAATAGTCCAGTGTTATTTTAGTGGAATAAAATGCTCATGCAATAAGTCACTGGTTGTTCACCAGTCCACCATTAATGACCGCGCTGACAAAAAGTAAAAGTCTGTACATGGACGCGATGGTCTATTGCCTAAAAGCACACCGTTTAAGGAAGCAAACGAAAATAAATGAGCAAACAACTACAAAGCACAGTAAATAAATGAATCAACACAATAAAAGCATGTATTAATGTATGGATAACATACATTCAATGTCAGGGGTGTATGCGCACCGTGCAACAGACAACCCAATGATGGTGCTGGGACACGATGCTGGGAACCTGTCAGCGGTAATCTTGGTAGAAATGTTCAATACCATACAAATGCTGGGTCCTGAATGAGTCTACTGTTGATCAAAGCCTCAATGAGGAGAAAAAGGACCGACCAGACAGACAGACAGACAGACAAGCCCGCAGCAGTGTGTGTAGGTACCGGCCCCCTCAAGTGTGCCACCGGACCACAACCTGCTTGCAAAGTGCGCACACCTCAAGATCACCTTCCAGGACCAAATAATTAATTAAACTATTTGTAAAAAAGATGTACGTAGCGCAGAGCAGAAGCGCAAACACGTATTGATTATTCTTGACAGAGCAGGAGAGTTGTGTTCTGCGACGGACCCCAATCAAAACCGCCGAAAGATTCAAAATCATAAGCCGGCCTACCTTCAGGAATGAAGCCGCACAATGAATGGATGAGAGCCACACAAGCAGCTCCAGACAGAGATACAGCCCGGCCAGCTCCATCAGCAATCAGAGCGCAGGAAGACCTGACTCAGATCAGGTGCGTCTGGGGGGGGCTGCACGCTGTCTGTGATAAAGGAACAGTAACATTTTTGTTGATATATTTTTTAAGTTATCTTATGTCCACTATTTGTAAGTACATCTGCCATGTAGCTCGTGGGATAGTATGCACTATCCTCGGGATTAGCATCTGACCTTTTTGCTCTGATAAATCTAAAACATGTGGATTTAATCCTTTCCTGTAGATATTCCTTTACTAAGAAGACTGTTCGTCAGATGATAAATTCTCTTTACAAATCTTTCTAAATAAAAATGAATTGATCTTTGTGTCTTTATTTGGTATTTTACTAGTGCTAATGAAGGTAACCTGCATCATTTTAGCGACTTTTCGTCCTTCACCCATGAACTGTTTCTCTTACATTTCTGAATCCTTAATACAGTACTCTAAACCAGGGGTGTCAAACATATTTTCAGCAAGGGCCACATCAGCATGACGGCTGTCCTCAAAGGGCCAGATGTAACTTATAAATGTCACTAAATGTAACTCAGTTTAATGTAAAATAAATGTAACTAATCCTTAATGTTAAATAACTGAATTTATTACTTATTCAAGTTGCAAACATTACAGCCTCACAGAAAAAATATTTTTATGTGCTGCTCTGTTATCACATAAATCCTTTAAATTTGTCAGGTTATCAAACCCATATAACTCCATCAATCAACGATCAAATTATCCAAGTGAATAAAGAAAAATAACACCAAACACAAGTTAAGGCATTAACTTTTTCAAAACAGTTTTGCCAAAATTAAAATGGGCTTAATTACTGCATTGTGGGAAATGTAGTTTTTGGTCAAAGCATACTTTTGACCCATTTATTTTTAGATACTCTGACCTTTAATGCTTTTGAGGGCCACATAAAATGGGCCACATTTGGCCCACAGGCCATGAGTTTGACAGACATACTCCAAACGGTGTCCTATTGCACGGCAAATGCCCTTTTTCATATTTTTCCATCAGATACGTGTGCCCCCGGACAGTCTGCTTGACACAAGCAGTCAGATTTTCAACCTGTGAGACCACAGTTGGCTTCACACATCCATCAAGCTACAGACATTTCTGGAACTAGTCACTAGGAGTCTGCCCATTCAATCCTTTTCAGCTTGACGCTTGGCTCTGAATTATTCAAAAAAAGTTTAAATTGCTAACAACCTTTCTTTGGGATGTACTAATATGAGTTTAATTGTCATTTTATACGACAATACATTAATGTATAAATGTTTCAAGAAAGTTTTAAGTAAACAAGTTTGGATAAAGCTTTATTTTCAAGTGTGTATTTCAATGCCTATTAACCTCTAGGACCCATTTATCCTAGATACAAGATGACTGATTGACATGTTCACTATTACATCTCTTATTACTTGTTTTGTCTCCATTTTGTTCACTTACATGCCAAAAAACAAAGCAGCAGTCTACAAACTTGTTGCCCAGCCATGTGATAAAGTTCTGGGTTCTTAGGTTCTTAGGTATAAAGTTCTGGGTTCTTAGGTATGCAATTTTAATTGTTATTAGAGATTCATTAAAATCATACATCAAACATTAATAAAATGCCGTTTAGTAAGCACCATCTGAGCATTTGCAACGCGTTTTGTCTACATGCGTTCACTACAGCATGAATTGCCACTGATCATATATGTAGTGATTTAAAGAAACACCAAAAAGATTGAAAGGATTAGGTGAAAGAGGACTACACAACCAGCTGGTGACATGGTGCATTAAGACTCGTTAAAATGAATTCAAAGAAAAGAAGTGAAAAAAATGATAATCTTGTTGGCACCACGTAGACCAACTCAACAGTTAAAATAAACACACGTTTGTCTGGAATCTCTTTACCCTGTGAACTGACACCAGCAATTCTATGCTCCAGATGGGTGATGTCAGGATGAGTCAGCCAGTCAATCAGACAGTCATGTTGGAAGCACAGATGGTTCTGTAAGTGTCTGTGTTGAAACATAGCTGTGCAATTTTATTTTAAGCTGGCATCCATTAAAACCTTAATTTCAGTAAGACAGGAAAAACACATTCTGTGTTTAACACATGGTTGCATAGACATCTGTTGGTAATTAAGATTAAGTTATCTTAAAATAAGGCCACGTTTATTTTAATTACCTCTGTAACAATTTGTATGAGCGTTAAGATAAACTAAAATTTTAAAACTATAGTTAGACATCTATGTAAGTTTCTAAGGCATCAACTTACTGTATAGAATTCTATCTGGTGTAATACTGAATTTCAGACCTTTACTTTTTAATAAACTTACATTTACACTGTGTTTTTTTCATATTTAAAGCTAATGTGATCAGATTTTACTGCTTTGTTAATCTACTCATGTTATACTACTACATTTATTTCTTCAACTCTGGTTACTTAACAAGAACACGTGACGATATAATGACAAATTTTATTTTGAAATTAACATGTGAACTTTTTTTTTACAATCAAAGCAACAACAAAAGTAATATTTAGTTAAAATGATGAAATTGTAGTTATCAAAATCACAAACTGTGAGTTACTTAAACCTACTGAATGCATTATCATGATAGACATGTATTCATACATAATATACATCATCACATGAATTAAAAGTCAATGTTATCAACCGACAGACAACACATTCATGGAGCCACCGGCCTTCTGGAGTTAAAAACCTTTATCCCATTTTGCATTGAAGATCGAGCATATTTGGTCAGAAGGGCTCCAGCAGTCTGTTTCTCTCCACACAGGTCTCTGAATGAACACAACAGGGACAAGTGTTAACACAATTTAAAGGTCATTCTCACCATCAAAATTCAACAAAACAGAATAATGCACTTGGATTTAATTTCAATTATGGCAATTTCTGAAAAGTATGGCATTTACTGTATGTATGGTGCAATGTCATCTTCTGTCCATTTCTCTCTAAGAGTGAAGAGATGGTTGAAGCGTTCTAGCGTGTCCTCTGGGAGATCCTCGACCCTGAGCAGGCAGATAGTCTGTGGTTGGGAGGTGCGGTCCAGCAGGGCAACGCTCTGGAAGAGTAAAAACATTGTCAGCACATGTAGGTCAGTTTCTCAGGGGAACTCAGTGATAATGAGCAGAGGAACACTGGAGACAAGAGTATCGCTTATTCGACCATGACTATTCAAGACTGTTTTGAAAACAGATTTAGTTCAAAGACTATGAAATCCAGATTATGTAGATTTCCGTATTTCTTGAATGTTCAATAAAAAAAATTTCTGCCACAAATCAGCTAGAGAAATCATCTCCAAAAGCCAGATCACCAAGATTATCACAATGACCTATGAAGTCTATGTATTTCTTTGCAAATCTTATGCACACCCAATTCAATATACTTTATTTTATTATACTGTAATTCTTAAGATGTGTTTTCAAGGTGTGTACATCGAAGCAATTACTTGATTTTATTCATATTTTATTTATTAGGCAAATGTTTCCTCTCACATCTAAAAGGTATCATTTGACTACCTGTACCCAATATGCATATTCTTTAGTGTAACCACATCAAAGAGTAGAAAAAACTAGTGTAGGAAGCCTCTGTATAAGAGAGGGGATAACCTTTAGCTGGTCCAGTCTTGTGTTCATTCCCTCTGGGACGCTCTGCTGCCAGACTTCCTGAAACTCCCTCAGGTTGAATTTAACAGCATTCTGCAGCAGCAGCAGTGCCATCGCCCGACACACTTTATCCTCATGCAGTGCATAAAAAACTACATCTATGGAGAAAAATAATGATTGAAATATTGTAGTGCTGTATATCTTCCAGCAATTTTTGGCTTTGAATCTCTCTAGATTCTTTTTCCTTACCATTTTCTGTGTAACGTTTTCCATAGCAGTTCAAACAATGTTCAATCATTCCCCTGAGAAAAACAGAAGAGTGAGTGATAACTGCTTGCTAATGTGTCTTTAATAAGACTTATGTGATCGTAGTAGTAGAGTCTAATGTTAAGCATCAATATCGCTAAACAAACAAACTACTTTAAACTGTTAATGTTTTGTTTTTCTTGTTGTGTTAGCATAAGGATTGTGATACAAGCTTACTTTGGTTCCAGTGGGGATAACTCATCTAAACTGGTTTGAAGGGGAACCCTGCTGAAGGACCATGACTCAGAATCCACCAACTGGGTCACGTGACCAAGCAGCTTCATCTCATAGTCAAAGTCCAGCACACGCCAGTGGCCTGGAAACACAAAAAAACATATTCTGTGAATAGTCAAGAATAGGGAGGTTACAGATGGAAAAACATGACCTCTCAATGGCAACTGTCTGCCAATACGTTGTAAGGGATTTCAACCTACAATGTAATTACTTTCTCATTTTTATCGTGTAAATATATGTGCATATGCACAGATGTACAAATATTTATTACTGTACTCAAACAATGTCCTTGTTTACCGTCTATCTGACAGGCATGGATGGTCTCCAAGTGCATCTTTATCTCCTTTTCACTAGCCTGGACCCGCTCCAACAGATCCTGCATTGTGTACTGGGAACATTTGAAACTAGTCATATAAGATTTAAACCAGTTAACAGATGTAAATGATCCCATTTATTTTAGTCACTGGTGAAGCTTTGTTCTTCCCCCTTATAGATGTCTCACATAGTGGCAGACTCATAACACAGGTGCTATATATACAGTGTAACAGTCAGGGATTAACATTCAGATCTTCTGACAGGATATCATGATTAATCGCAACACTGAGTATTTTTATACCCTGTTTTCAATATTTTCCTCCTGCCCTCCTATAGCAGGTCCTTCATAAGGATTTTCCATTAAGAGCTTCTTGAGTTTCTTCAGTTTAGGACGTTGTTTCCTCAGTTCCCAGTAGCTGTTACAAAATCCCCAAATCTACAACAGATGCAGGATACAGTTATAGTATGCATGGCATAAATATTTTCAGCTGTAACATATTTGTACTCAGCAGGTAGGTAAATGTGTATTTATGTGTACCATTTCCATACCTGTGCATGCACCACATGAGATATGCCCTGGCTGTTGTTCAGTTGTTCTGGTGTTCTGCATCCGGGTACAAACAGCAGCAGGTTGGACGTGTCGGCTATTTTGAGATCAAAGGTTTTGTCACCACTGCAGAGGACCGCATGCTCGTCCTTGTCCCCTCGAATCACTAGACTGGAAAAAGAAAAATATTTGTGAATTAGCAGAAAATAATGTTAGACATTTACACTAAGTGGTTCATTAATTGCATCTATATTCACACACTTTAAAAAGAGAAAATGTGAGAGCGTGGGTAGCATGATTAGTCATATTAATTGATTTATCAAACTAAGCAGGTACATACACACAGAACTGACAACCATTTTATAAAATGCAACCTGTGAAGATATTTGATTAAAAGCGCTCACTTTTTCATTTGGATTTTTATTTGTCCTTGTTTTATTTTAAATAAAATATCCTTTATGTAACATTTTAAAACAGTGCTACTATTAGATAAAGTATTTTGAACATGTCATTTTGGGCTTCGGGAGAATGTGATAGACTTGATGCAATATTTTTGACACTAAAACAGACTAAACATTTATTCTACGGATTAAATAACACTTAACAGGGACAAAAAGTACTACCACAATGCAAAATTTGCACAATATAAAATTATTTCTTTACTTTTGCCCAGCTTCAATGTGTTTGCACAGCACGTCGTCCAATTCCATCAAGCAGTACTCCGCAGATGAAACACTTTCCCCAAAGGACAAACAGTGAATTGTTGTCTGTAGATCTTCCTCCTTCAGTTTGGCTATCTCCAGGGTGGCCTGAACCTCCTCTAAAGTTCTCATTCTGGGACGGTAGACGCAGATGGATACTGTTCTGATGAACAGTCACAACTTGAGTGAAGAAAAAAGAGACACGAAGCGGTAACAAACTATCCGTCTAAAGTATAAAACCAGCCAGAACTATTGACTGTCAAATTTCCCCGCTCTCTTTCTGGCGTAAAACGGAAACTGCAGGATGTGCGGTGACGTGCGACGTCAAAACGGCACCGGGTAGAAACTACAACTCAAACTAATAATTTTGTATTTGCATGTACATTTATGGTAAGATTGTTGTTTTCTTTTAAATCTACTATAATTAACGAAATCTATCTACTAAATTACAGCAAGTCTTGCTGCGTGAACGTAAGTCTGCTAAATATTTAATATAGGAACAATAAAATGTCACGTCTTGTTTTACCCGAGATAAATTATCAAAAATTCCGTAACCCACGCTGAGGGTCAAACGTTTTGAAGATGTGGAATTGTGTTTGACATCGAAATGTCGAGTTTCTCCAGATCTGCCCAGGTAACCATATACGTGCTTGCAACAATGTTGTTTTTATATCTTAATGTCTCATTTGTTTTCACGAATGAAGCCATTATGTATCCATTTTGCTAACGAGGGTATCTAGAGCTAGCGCGAACACAACGGTGATCGATAGTATTTGCCAGAAGCTTGTTAACCGCTATTACTATTTTGTATATCCTTTTTAAATGATCACGTAACGCCATAACACAAATTTTTCAAATTTAGAATAAGTAATATCTAAATTATTTTGTATTTGTGCCTCTTTTCTGTGTTGTCAAGCATTTGAAATTTAGTGAGAGTGCGAGTGTATGGGCGGCAGTAGTTCAGTCCATAGGTAGCTGGCAGTGGCAGGTGCCAGCTCACTTCCCGAGGACTGTTGAGGTGCCCTTGAGCAAGGCAAAAAAATAATTTTCGCTAGAGGGATTAATGGAGTACATTTCTTCTTTTGATTCTTGTTAAAGAATCAGAATCGATTTTAACTATTTCAGAGGTATGAATGATTTAGACACCTCTACGAACTTGTGGTGTGTCAAAGGTGTCCTATGTTCTGTGTTGAGTGAGTAACTTGTGTTCAGTCAATGGGCAGTTTAATTAACAAATATTTTGATTATTTTCTTACTATTTTTTTGGTTTTGAAATGTGAATTCCATTTCTTTTGGATTTTATGTGAACGTGATTCTCTCGTAATTTGGCTTTTGTGAATAAACAGGATTTTAAAAATCAAATCTTTGATTTGATTTTTGTGAGAGCCAATATGAGCTACAAAGGAAGGGAGTACAAATGTTCCCTGAAGTTCCAGTGTTGTGGATGATGAAGAAAAAGATGTTGCAATTAACACCAGTGATTACATCATTGTTATCCAAAGAACATGAGTTTGAGTTCATGCATTTCACATTTCTCCACATTTGCATGTCTTTAGGCCTTGTGTGTGTGTGTGTGTGTGTGTGTGTGTGTGTGTGTGTGTGTGTGTGTGTGTGTGTGTGTGTGTGTGCGCTCCTGTTTCAAATGTTTGTGTGGAAAAAAGAATTAGGAGTTAATGAAGTTGTTCATGTCCTTCCTCTGATGGCATTTCAATAAGTTTATTTGACCCAAAGCTTCTCTCATTCTCCTTTCAGCAATGGGCGACATTTGCTCGTTCCTGGTTCCTGATTGATGCCAGGATGCAGCCCCCTGGGAAGATCGCGGCCATGTGTTCTGTTAGATTACAGGGGAAACACAAACCTATATACCATGCATTGAGTGAGTTGGTTCTGCTTGAGAACTTACCATGAATGCAGAGTCACGAGTAATTTTATAATTTAAATATACTATTAATCTTACTTTTTCTTTAATTATTAAACAACATCTTAGGCTTAGCTTCATGTTGCTGTGGTTGTTGTACCGCAGAAAACAGCCACAAGATGGTAGTAGAAGATGAGGTTTATGAATGGTTTCATTTCTTTCCTACAAATTTAGGACAAATTTCCTACAATTCTTTCCTACATTTTCTTTTTCTATTCGTAATTGGTGTACCAAATAGAATTCTAAATTTTTTTGATGTTATCATAGGCGGAACAGTGGTGTCTGTACTTGTCTGTGTTCCTTGTGATCAGCTTTATCATTGCGCTTTAGTCTGAAAATAAACATCTCATTCCTTTTATCAGGTGACTGTGGTGACCATGTAGTTGTAATAAACAGCAAACACATAGCTTTCTCAGGAAACAAATGGGAGCAGAAAGTCTACTCATCACACACGGGGTAAGTACATAACGCTGATATATTACCAGTCTCTTTTTCCTCTCTTTGTGGTTTAGTGACCTCTTGTCACATTTTATGAGAAGCAATGACCCACTAGTGTACCTGCAATCAATAAAGCTTTGTAGTCCTTTAGAAATGTGTTACATTTTTGTTCTGGGCTTCCAGATTTGTAACATAGTGTTTGGAACAAATATGGATGGTTGCTAAATCTAAATGGTTGTATGTAATACAGCACTATAGGCACACTGAGGCCTGCATTAGATACTCCTATGTCCTGTAACTGTTTGATAGTGTTATTTAAAAGAGAATTTATATCTGTTTAGCTCAGAAAAAAAAGTGCTTTTAATTTCTGTCATCAATAATGTTTTGAATAAATGTCTATTATTTTTTTCTTTGTAATTATATTGAATAGCTGAAAACTGAATTCAAAGTTATTTATAAAAACACTTGGCTTAAATATCATCTGATAGTTGTTGGTAGAAGACCTTTGAGTTTTTTTATGCACAGTAAGTTTTGATCTGTCTTTTTTTTCTTGAAGTTATCCGGGTGGATTCAAACAAGTCACAGCTGCCCAGCTGCACCACAAAGATCCTAAAGCTGTAAGTGTCTTCAGTCGAATGTTTTTTTTTAAATTATTACTACTGAAAGAGAATTCTAAAATCTAACATAATCCACTGCTACCATGGATTCTAACAATATTTAGCCCATATTCTTTGAGGTTAGTCTATGTTCCATGTTTTTCACAGAGAAGATGTTTCCTAGTTTGGAATTTATCCCCCATGAATGTTTATGTGAGATGCAGAGACCAGGAAATAATCAGCAGTGGATTTGTGCTTGTTATGGCGGAGGTCTCTGTCATGTCAAGTCTTGATGTGTCCTACACATTACCGGACGTCTGTTGTACAAAGAAAGAAGAATGAAAATTTTTTTATCTTTGAAGAATACAGTAGTTATGAACACATAAAACATACTTACATATGACAGAAAGAGATAATTGCTTATGGAGACTTGTTTCTTGTGATTGTTTATCTGACCTTTTTTCTCAGTATAATCCTTGTTAGTAATTTTGCATTAAGTCTATTCATACAAATGAGAGGACATTAAATATTAGCACTATAAGTTTACGTTTTGTGGATTTTTTTAGTGTATTATTTGTGCACTCATGAAACACTGTCAACTGCTGTTGTCATGTGGGTGAAACTCATACTGGTTTCAGACCTGTACTTTGAAACCCAAGATTGACATTTGCTCTGCTTTGTACAGGCTTCAGTACAGCTGGTGGCCACAGACGTGTGTCCTGATGGTGCTTTAGTTAAAATGAGGCTTGGAGGGTTGACGAGCAGAGAGAGAGAGTTGACAGATGAACGATTTGTTAGCAATGTCTCTGTCCAAATTCTCTCTCCCGTATGTCTGTCCAACGTCTCAGCCCTGTTAGTCTTTCCAAGTCAAATCCACATTTCTGCAACCAGCCTTGTGTTGAAATATATATTCGAAAATAAATTAAAACAAGTATGTAATCTTGCTTTAGTTTAGACCATATAGTTTTTTTAAAAAATGTTAACCGTTACATTGTCCTTCTTTCCAGATTGTAAAGTTAGCAGTGTACGGCATGCTTCCCAGGAATCTGCTCCGCCGCACTATGATGCAGCGATTACACATTTTTTCAGAAGACGTAAGTCAAATTTCTCCTCATCTCTACAAACGGATGAGTCTTCGGACCGACATTTTTACATCTTAACCATTCCAGCTTGTATAAAGCAACTTTTATTTGGACAGCACTCGGTACTCCTGCTTGTAAAGCTGTAGTTGTAGTGCCTTCATGTACAAACATGCATTGTGTATGACCACAGCCTCCAAGATACATCTCAAATACAGCAACTGCCAACTGCACATGGTGGGGGTTTCAAATGCAGGTCTGTACTAGAAAACAAACAAAAGAATGACATTATCTAAGTCCATGGGATCTCTCTGGAAATGAACCATGACAAAATGACAAATCTTGATGCACGTGAAATATACATATAATTTCCTAATTAATCTTTGCTTTGGATGATCAAATACAGGATTTGCCAACATTGCAGCTCAGTGAAATTTGAATCATATTTGTTGATATTTCCATTTTGTGTAAAAAAAGGTGTATGAAATAAGTGATCTCGCTGCCAGTAAAATAAGGTAGAAGAAAAAATGTACCCATTTCCCTTTAGTCTGTTATTTTCCTTAGTTTCTAGTTTACATCTTGGACAAAAGGTCTCTAGTGCACCTTTATCCAAATGAGGACTGAAATGTTCATACATAGTCATGACCAACCATCCTGATGTTCACTGCTGCATAAAGATTCAATTTCTGTTGTCATCATTGGGCATTTTAACAGCAGCTCTACTGGTCACTGTTTGTCCTTGGCAGTTCTGCAGGGTCTCTGCCAACAACAATAATGCTGTATTTTCTTTTATTTCTTTGGAGATTCTCTGTTTCTTCTTGATTCCTAATAGCAAACTTGGTATTACAGTCAATGCATCACTGTCAGCACTTTTGCCAGCATTAAGTTGTTATAGTTTTAAATGGTGTTAAACCATGAGACACATCAAAGCTTCTGAAATGAAGTGAAACTAAGAAGTGCTTCAAAGGCTCTTCATTGACCTTCTACACTTTCCAGCATAATAACTGGATGTAACTCCACTCCACTGATGTTCATTAAAAAAAATAGATTAAAAAAAACATTTAACGATGAAGTCACCTGACTTTCAGTTTGGCTCTGACTTGATATCCAGCAGCAGCCTTGATAATGAGCAGTGTGCATCCCTGATTACAAACAGATGGGCTTCCTGGGCTCAGCAAATGTCTGCAGTCCCCGTCTTCAGTTCTGAGCAAAATGATTTTGAGAGTTTGATGTGTTTTCATCGCTATGTTTGTCTTTAAGTTGGAACTGTATGCTAATTTTTTCATAAATCCTGTGGCTCACATCCACCTGTAATGAGCATTAATGATAATGGCTGTCAGACCAGGAGTGTCTTTGAGCCAATTATCTCAACTACTTTAGTGGTGTAAGAGGAACCTTTTTTTACTCTCACCTGCTTTATCATCTCACCTCCTTTCAATTATCATTCCCCTCTTGGTTTATTGTATTTTTTCTGAATGTATTGTCCTGCCTACATTTTTGATTTCCAATATCTGCTCCGTCTCTTCTGCTAGGAGCTGCCAGATGCTATCCGAGAAAACCTGACAGAGGAGCTACGTCAGCCCAGAGAAATACCCAGGAAACTTAGCGAGTACACGCAGGAGGAGATCGACGCCTTCCCCCAGCTGTGGACACCGTAAGTAGAAACATGTACAGACACTGTATATGAAAACACACACACAGAGAACAAAGGCAGTCGCAGACTGCAACATCCTGCGACACCCCTGAATTCTAAATTTTACCCTGACCTACATGCATAGGTCAAAGATCAAAGCTAGTGCTACACTGGCCTTCTCCCTTGTCTTTCTATCTTATCCGGTTCCCTGTCATAGTCAATTTTATTGTCAAATGTACCATATATGAGTGTACAAAAGTTGAAATTTGACCTTGACCTACTTTTTCAAGGTCATCATCTCATTTTCATCCCCTTTGCTGCCGGAGTAATGTGCTTTTTGTTTCATCTATCTATCTGCAACGGTTGCGGAGATATTTGGTTGAAAAGTGAACGAATGGACGAACACACGTCCATTCAGTTACGTCCCCTGTGTTTAAGCGAAGCTTTGTCTGGAATTCTGATGGCTGACCTCAGCTATTAAAGCTGTTTACAGTTTGCATGTTGTAGTTGCTAAAAAGAAATGCATGACAGAATGAATCTCTTACAGAGAAAATATACTTCAATGACCATTTTTATGTTTATGATGAAATTCCAGCCCTGGTTCTTCCAGATAAATGGATTTTTTAGTTCCCAAAGTGTTTTATAAGTGTCTCACTTGGGGAATAATAAATTTACAGTTGAAGAGCTGTCAAGACTTTTGTCTCGCACTGAAGAGAAACGACCAGAAGGGGGCGACATTTATCTGCTCACTGTCACACAGTACTGCTCATTTACTAATCCTAGAACAGAAGGTTTCCTAAGGTAGCATTGATTGCTTGTAATTGCTTGTTTTATCTTGAAAAAGGAAATAACACTGTTGGTGTCCAGCAGGTAGTGCAGTGTTTGTGTTCACCAGGACAGATTGCATCACTCCATGTTGCATTGTGTGTTTACATAGATAGACATTATTGTAATGCTTTCTGTATTCCAAACTGACACTTTTTACACAGGACCAAATATAAAATATTTAATTTATATTAAATGTGATTTTTTTATGCCATTGACATCCAAATAACTTTAGTGTTAATGCTTGTTGGCTCAAACCAAGAGGTGTCATCAGTAACTGTCATTGTGCACATAGAATCCTCTAAGGTAAGAATACTGTTGGTACTACTCCAGCATGAAGACAAAAAATATTACTTTCATTTTATGGAGATAGTTTCTGTGTTTTCATGTATAGAAAAGCTCTTTGTGTGTTTTTTTCTGACAGCCTCAACCGTTACATTGGACAGGATTTTGAAAGGCCGTTGTTCATTATGCTATTCTCAAACAACCCTGAGTGGTATTGCAATTCATCAAATGACTCATCTCATACTCTTTGGACGTGTCCATAGTTCTATATTTACCAGAAGTTTTTATGTTTCAGTTTAGTTTGGATTTAGGTGCCGAGCCAAGACACTGCCACCTAATCAGTGGGGAGGGAGTTAGAGGAGGGGAGTGGGAGGGAGAGGGAGAGAGAGGGAGTGAAATGGAAGGACAGAGAGAAAGAGCATCTGTTTTTCCCAATAATCATATTCATGGTTTCTGAGTGAAGTGCTTTCTGGTTGGAGATTAGCCTGACATTGTGACCCACGGTTTCTGTCATAATGTCATCCTGTTTCATTCTTCTGGCCTCACCTGTGGTGTACATTATTCAGAGAGCAATCTATCTTCCTCCTGCTCAGCAATAGCTTCAGTGTCCATCAGTCCATCCAGTTGCTCCTCGTCATCCACAGCAACAGTGACTCATCATCACCTGAGTGAGCTGTTTGCCGTTGTCATAGCAGTCAAATGAGATAGCAAAAAATATGTTGTACTTAAAGATGGTTTAGCTTGTTGCTCAATGTTTAGCGGGCATCTCTCTAATATACTGTATTGTTCATTCAATACACCCTGACTCTCCAGGTCATTGTCAGCATTGCCATTTTCCAGTTAACTACCCAGTTAGCAAAATTATTGTGAATCATCCTTACACTGTCAGTATGTGATCCACAGTACATTTATTTTTCATGGAGTCATTTTGCAGCAATATTTAGAAGTATTGATTAGCTGTACAGTAAAGTAAATATCAGTGCCACAATAGGACAGCACAATTTGTAAAGTCAAATCAATTAGAAAAAATACCTTACCAGTTAGTTTTCATGCTTCTTTGGTTTTGGTTTTATTTGTACAGGTTTTAAGAAATCAACTCTTGGATTATCATCCTCCACTCTAATATGCTGGAGGTCTGGTAAGAATATTGGAAGTGTTTTAATGTCAACCTTAAAAACCTGAACAGCATTTGTTGCTCTTAGTTGTCTCAGTTTTCCCGGAAAAAGCACATGTTGACATTTCTAAACGTTATATTTCAGTGCTGTGACCCTGATTTACATGGAGCGTAGTTTTTGAGTAGCAGAAGAGATCCAGGCTCTCAGAGAAACCTTTAGAAGTGTGTGATGGAGAAACAGTTTTTGAATCATTTCAGTATTGATCAGGCGCACTGCAGCCAGCATCTGGACAAGGTGCTGGATTTATGATCCTGTCTTAGTGCATGTAGATGAAAGATTTATTATACAATTAAAATATGATATATGTTATACTATTTTGACTAAGTTTTTATAAATGAGAATATAGAGAATTGAGGTATGTTACACTATTGTCATCTTCTCATCATGAATTAATTTTAACAGTTCTTCCCTCTATAAATCACACAAAAATATGGTGAGTTAAAAATGGATTAGTAATCTGTGTGTTTTTTGTACATGAAACCACAAGACAGATGTTTTAGTCTTGACTCTGTCTGTATGTTAATAAATGGTCCAGTGGTTTTTCACTGACTGGTTTTCCTCAGCCAATGTGTGCTCTGGCCTGTCACAGGGTGGTATTCATCCTGGTTCAGTCTTCTTTTATTTACGTGTGTGTGTGTGTGTGTGTGTGTGTGTGTGTGTGTGTGTGTGTGTGTGTGTGTGTGTGTGTGTGTGTGTGTGTGTGTGTGTGTGTGTGTGTGTGTGTGTGTGTGTGTGCGCATGTATGTACACACACACACACGCATTTATATTGGTATATATGTATGTGTGTGAACATGGTGTTAAGGTCTTCCAGGGTAATTTGGTCATTGCCCTTTGTTAATATTCTGGACCTTCGAAGATTATTCGAGAATATGTGGTGGTTTCTCTGCCTGGTCAGACAGCACACACACAACACACACACCCAGACACAGCCTAGACAGAAAATCAACAACATAAACATACTGCTGTAGTTGATAACGGAGCTATTACAACTGATAACATTTTTTTAATGTGGTATCAAAACCAATACAGCAAGCCCTGATAATATCTGTCAGCAGCAATTTCTACATAAAATGAAAGGGGAAAAACACTAAAAGGATTCAGGGTGGGTTCTCATTTTGCAGAGAAAAACGATAAGATCTTTTTTTGTTTCTCATCCATCATGTTGTTCTGTTTTTTTCCACATGAATTGATTCCCTTTTCCTTTTCTAGACTTCTACCTTCCCTATACTAATGTGTTGCTTTGTGTTTTCTCCACAGACCTGAAGACTTAAGGATCAAATGAAATCAACGTTGTGCCCGACATCACTGACACTGAAGCACTTCACATTAATACTACACTGAAAAAAAAACTTTCTGTACGACTTGTTCATAATGTTATTGAGTGTAAAACAATAAGATATTCTGCTAGTATTGACATCAAGGCTAGACAGGAGAGGTAATGGTACCAGCATCATCAACACAAACTCATTTTACTCCATACACAACATGCCATAATGTAATAGCCTGGCTATCAGTTATATTACCCCTGACCGGCTTTATTCAGCAACAGCTCCAGACTCAACCACCGACTGGAGAAAATCAGATTCTGTGGCTTTTCTGATAATACAACTATGACATGATCAGATCCATCTCACAGAAGAAAAAAAAATCACATCTTTGAAGGCTGAAACCTCCTTCTAAAGGTTTGCTGGTTCACCACAGCCCAAATGTGTGTGCTCCTACAACGTTCAGGCCAGTCAGTAGAAATGTTAACTTTTGGTCTGTAAAGCTCTTTTTCGTTATGAATTCTGTCCTTGTGGTTTCAGTGTAAATCAGTTTAGTAAAATTAAATGGGCCAATGAGGAATTTAATAAACCTGTTCTTCTTGAGTAGTGTTTTATTTGAATGGTTTTATTTGAAAGATTGGCAATTTCTTCAGAAAACAAGTGACTTCAAGTACAGTTATATAATGTCAATACAGATTTATTGATTACAAAAGCAAACAAAATAAATAAGTTCATATTTTACTAAGGGCCGTGGCGGTGAGACAGCTTAAGACTGATTTAATCTTAGAACCTTACATCTCAAACCAGGACCAGCTCACATCTTAACTTTCATTACTTTAGTGCTTGTTTCTTGCAGACTACAGTGCATCAGGGCTACAGCTTAACTGGTTCCAGGTCTCAGATCTCTCCTCTAAGAAGTCCAGGGTTCTACCAGTGAGAAATGGCTTCTACTGTGAGCAGGCCTGTCTTTGCATAACAAAAACAAAAAAAAACTGTGGCAACAACACAGACATGTCGTCTTAATTTAACAGCTGTCTGAGTATTAAATCCCCAAACAGACGATCTCTGAAGCAACAGAATGAAACATCTATAAACAATGTAATGACAGCCAGATTTCCTTAGAATAAACAATTTTAAAAAGCATCACATTTGATTGTGTTCCACAGTGTTAAGGTAAAAATATACTGAAATTAATACATCTGCTTATGCAGTCAATGCAGCGGGATTAACTCCCAACAATAGCAAAATCAGCATAATACTCTACACGGAAAATAACTTCCAAAGCATTTCAATAATCCTTTACACACTGAAAAAAGGCGGGAGATGCAGACTCTTCATAATTTGAATTGCAAAAGTATTTAGTTGCACACAAATAAAACAAGATGCACATGTCCAGTTACTTAGTGGTTGGCCCAAAGGAGACATGCAGCCTCATATGAAAAGAAGGGTTGTGAGATGACGATATTATCTTTACACCACTGGACAATGCTAACATGGATCAGGCACTTTTTGGACCCTCCTTTTACAGAGATATACAAGAGTCCACAGACCTATTTACATTTTTTCACTTGGTGGAAAAAAAAAACTCACTGGAGAGACAGGTTGGGAGTTCTCGCCACAGTCTGAGGTTGGTGATGGGGATGATATGTGTGTATTTCAGTCTGATTTGTGTCCTTTTGTATATATCTGACTGTGTGTTGTGTTGGGCTCAAGCACTTTAGGTGAGTCCGTCCTTTGTCTAAAGTCCTCCTTCTTCACTCTCCTCGATGACAACATGACGTGGAAACCTCCTGGCAACACCTGGTGACCTCAGTTCCGTATCCTCAGAGTGGGCAGGGCCCAAGTGATAACCATGCTGACCGTGGATCAGCTGGGGCAGCTGTTGGGGGTAGTACTGAGGGGGCTGTTCGTGGTAATAGGGATCCTCCTCATCCTCCCCCTCCTCTTCCTCATCTTCTCCTTGGTCGTTGTTATAAGCCACAGCAGCAGGATTGTAGGGACGGTTGTAGGTCTGGTAGCTGCCGTGAGGGAGGGATTGGACTGGGGTAGTTGGGAATATTTGGAATCAGTTTGAGGGAATTTTTGTCGATTATTCAGAAGACAAAATCTCAGGTGAGGCAACAAAACGGAGGCTGATTTTGGAGAGTGCAAGCACAAACTAATTCATGTGCAAGAGGATAAATGCAACCACCACCACCAACCAGAAGGAATGGAACCATTAAAGGGTTACAAAAAAAAAGTGGCACAAGCAGATTTTCAGTTGTTCAAAATATTACATAAATGAGGTTAATGATGAAAGTTGTTCAAATTTTTTGTCGTTGCACTGCCTGCTGCATTCAGCTGGTAATTTTTTTCAGAAATAAAAAGATCCCATCAGGGTCATGCAGGTACAATTTAGATTTCATGCCCCGTTTATAGTAGGAGATGACCAGTGAAGTTGCTCAGTAATGAATACAGCCAAATAGAAAAAAGGAACTCATTCCAATTTAGCTGATTCATCAGGAAAGAAGAGATTAGCTATGCAGAAATAGTAGAGGTTGCTGCAGCAAAATATTGTGTAGACGAGTGTCTGTTGACAGATGGCACTGGGATCAGTGGCGGTGATCACTGCAGCAGCCGCTTGGTCTTGTGGGACGTTTTCAAAGAAAATCGACTGATGATAGAAATCCATTGAGGAATCACAGAGCATCCTGTGCATGAAGACTGAAAAAATAGGATTCTGATACTGTACACCAGACCAAAATTAAGGTGTACAACTGTTTTTTCCATCATAAAGTCATCCTGCTATTTAACTTATTTAAATTAGGTCAAGATATAATTACTGTCAGATTTGTGTTTATAAAAATCCAGATAAATTAATTGGATATAGAAAAAATGTGTTACTTTTGAACACAGGTGAGGAAAAAAAGAATGTTGAAACAAAACTGCTGCTGCAGGGAATAGAGGTTAAACACCAGGAGAATTATCCATCCCAAGAAGAGGAGGAGGAGGAGAGGATGGTTGGGGAATGCTCCTCAGTAATCATTCCCATAGTCCTCTTGAACTTTGGTTGCAAACAGGAAGAAACAGGGACGGGAAGAGGAAGAGAATGAAGATGTTACCTCATATCAAGAAGAAAACCCAAAGACACTGAACAGTTAAACCTCTCAAACACCATGAGCTCAACTCCCCCAGCTGTGGTTTGGAGGTGAAAACTTGGTGTTGGAATCTTTGAGATGAAGAAAATGCATACTTTATGAGTAAGAGTGACAATAAATTAACAGTAAGTATTAAAATATCCGTATAAAATATTTGGAAAGACTGAAAATGCGTCAGATCTTTATTCCTCTTTCTATAAAAAAGAAAGTACAAATAAAGATATATAACACATAAATCAAAGGTAGAAGATGAGCAGACCAAGAAAAACATGCCCTGCAGAGTTAATACTGAAACAAGGAATGGGATCAGCCAGTCTTGGCAGCTACCGTAAATACTCATGAGAACATGATTCAGGCTATATTTATGCTATTTATACATGAAAGAAAAAGCACCTGATATAAGGGCATTCAACTGCTAATTCAACTTTTTAGTGATTTTAGCCCCTCTTTGTAAAAGACAATGACTTTTTTATTTTTATGAAATAATAGGTTGAAATTTTGAATAACATTGTCATTTCCCTGATTTATGATAGTGACGTGAAGAAAAGTGTGAGTAAACAACCTCTAAATGTCAAATTTAAATATATATATTTTTGTGTGTGTGCATATTTCTGTATACAGTTACACACAATGACGCACACTGAAATATATACATTCAAAAAGCAACAATCTGGGAAAGAAAGAATACTTGCAAAGTATTAGTAGGAGTAATAGTAGTAGAGTTGAATTGTAGCTCCTCAGAAGGAAACAACACCAACATTTAATTGTACAGCTGAGAATAACATGTGGCACGACTCAAGTCGTAAAAGAAACATTCTGACCGGATTGAGTTTACAGAAAATAAATCTGGTTTCAAAGATGAAGTCACGTCTCGGCCATCAACTAGTTTTAGCAGAGGATTTTTCATAAAGTAAGATGAGTAATGCCCGAGGTGGGACAAATGTCCTATTAACATTTGTAAGCTTGTCATCAATCTTTTAAAGTCGCCTAGTTTTTGTGTGTCACGGTTTATTTTCTTTAATCTCAATACAAACTTGGGTCAGTGACAAGTCGCTGTCAGTGTGGGCATGAACACATGAATGGAAATACAATTAAAATACTTAAACAGCCAGACAGAGGTTCAGCGTTACAAGAACAACAACTATCTCAGAGCTGCTGTCACTGTGACAACAACATTTCAGGGTTTTACACAAATAAAAGATGATTTATCAGGTGGAAAAAATTAACAGGATTAAGACTTTTGGGTTAATACTTGAGTAAATATTAAAACTAATAGAACATAATTAAATATTTCTAGAATGTATTGCTTCCTCAACAAGTAGTAACACTAATGGTTTCTCAGAAAGTCCTCTTAAAGCTTAAAATGGCACAGCCTAGGTCTCAGTTTCCAACACATTAGAAATAATGAGGTTTGAATAAACAGCAGTGTTTTGTCTGGTTATTTTGTGTTTTAACGGTGTTTAAGGACATATTCCAGTCAAAATGTTGTTCGGTTTAAACTGCCAGAACCAAACCCTTTACCTGCATTGGTAAAATGGTGGAAACCAAACTTACTTTGATTATTCTTTGATTTTGATTCCTGATGTGGTTGTTTATTGATAGTTTGATGAAATCATTTGTTTTGATTTACTTTCCCTTTAACAAATCTCTTCATCTGGAATTTGTACTAAAAATTCTGCTTCACCCGACTTTTACCCTCCTTATTTTACATGAAGCATTAATTAAATGAATGTTAATACATGAAATCCTAAATAGAAGGCTGTCCAAGTGAGACAGTACTTAAAAGTAGGAAATGAAAGATGTGTACCTGCGACATTATACCCCAGACAGGAGTTCTGGTCACAATATCCAGGTGGGCCAGCTGATCCAGGTGTGCCTGGATTACCAGATCTCCCCGGTGTTCCTGGGCTACCAGACCGGCCAGGGGGGCCCTGGCTGCCTGTTCGTCCTTCACCAGGGAGGCCTAAGGATGGAGGAAGAGTTTGTGTTAAAGATGGATAAACACACAGATGGGTAAACACATAGTTATTCACCAGTAAACCTTTAATCAACGGATGGTAAGCAGTGTGACGATGGTGAACGAGGTTGAAGAATTAAAGAGCGGGATGGAAAATAAACTGAAAATGTGCAGTCGAGGGAACATTTGTCATGGTACCATCACCTCTTCAATCTCTAAGTTCCGCTTTGCTGTTTTGACAACATGACAGAAATAACATGGCTGTCATTTCTGGCTGAGGGAGATAGTTGTCAGTGTTATGCAGGCTTAGAATATACTTCTTGGCTTAAATTCAGGCTTTGGTTTTGAGTTTACTTAGGAGAAACTGCTCCATTAGGACTCAGTTCAGATGTTCTTTATATCACCCCACAAATATTCCAGAGCAATCAGACAACGCTTTAAAAAACTTTAAAACTATAAGCCTGTAAAAGAACAGATCTCCTTTGCCTGCACATATTGAAGTTTATATCTGGATTAGAAAAAATAGAACTGTCAGCTTGTGAGTATTGATCACACAGTAATAAATAGAAATTCCCATCATTGACATATTCTCATAACTCAAACCCAAAAACTGCACACAACACAAAGGGAAAATAAATACCTGCAATTACATTCAAAGTCCAAAGCGTTTTATTGCTTTTCTTAGAGATTTAATAGAGAGAAGAATATCTAACACTAATTGAGGGTCTGTGTTATTTTCAGATATCAATATTTGATCCAATTTTTTTCCACTGGAGACATCCGGAAAAGGTTCCACATATCTGTCTATATGGAGACTGTAGAGAATGGATGAAGTTGGTTTCTTGTATTAAGCACCCTTAGGATTGTTTTTCTGTATCTTACCCGGAGGTCCTGGGGGTCCTCGTGGTCCTTGACTTCCAACCCCTGGATTTCCCCGGTCGCCCTTCTCTCCCGGAAGACCTGCAATAGAAACACACATTACACACAAACACACAACTTTCTGACTACAGTCCTGAAATCATTAGTAATGGTCAACAGCTTTGTCCTAAAAGAGCACACTCCAGGAAATCAAATGACGTCCATCAAGTGTCAGGAAATCCTAGATGAAAAAATTCTTGTCATCTGAGGAAGATGAAGCTTGGGCATCACTGGTTATTCCAAGAGGACAATTACTATACAGCAGTTTAGAATTAGGAGTTTGTCCATCAGAGGCTGAATAATATTGCTTCTAACTTTACACACCACTGCACTTTAAAGGGAAATATTGCACTGCTTCCTCTACAGCAGTATATTTATGCTACAGTCATATTAAATACAAGTAATTTGAAAAGACTAAATAATTACCAACCCTTCCGACCTGTCAATGTCTCTCATGGTATTTTAAAAAATATAATAAATAAGGATGTCATTTTCCTCTTTCCCACCTAAAAACACTTTCTTGGGAACTCATATAACAGTCTATCTAATTGTAGATAATTTTCTGAGTACGAGCTTCACAAACCTGGAGCTTGTCCTCAGAAACATAGTGATGACACTATGTTTTATCAATGTTATCAATGTTAACAATTAAATTATGTTAGGAGACATAATAACGAGTACTTTGACATCTGGTATATTAGAAAAACATAAGTATTCCTGCACATAATGGATTACTATCTGTAATCATTCCTCCACTTTTTTCTGTTCCATGAAAAATGCAAATTTCGGGAAAAATGTGCTGGATGAATTTTATCATTATGATCAGTCTAATATAATGTATATATCATCTATTTGAATGACATTGTGTAATCTTTTTTTCATTCCAATATTGAACTACATAAAACCAGTGATCTGCAGATTTTCTGTCCTGCTTATATGACGGTCTTAATAAACCGCAGCAGTAATCAGGGAGTACAATACTATTTATGTATCTCAAGTAAAACGTATTCTCTACACTGACGACTGCATTGTCTGATGTTCTCTCTGCACCGTTTCTGCTCGCTGACCCGTTGGGTTTCTACGCTCAGGACAATATTGCATGTGGAATCTAAATAGGTTCGTCCGCCGAGCCTGAGTTCAGCTTTGTTCATCATTCTGTTATCGGCCCTACATGGACCATCTGACTTAATAATAACATGTCTGATTCTTCAAAGAAAGCCATACATCTTTTATGGTAGTTGGCTTTCTCTGGTTTCAGCGCAGCTTATGAAAAATACAAAACGTGTTTGGGAGTGTGGTCGACCAAAGGCTGCATATCTTAAATGTTATTAGGGACATCCATTTGACTGTTCCCATCTTTGCTGAGTGTGCATTGCTCATTTTAGTATGTGGGTTGTGTGTTTTAGTGACGAAGACAGAGGCTCATAATGGCTGCTCCTTCTCTGAGGGCTCGTGGCAGGGGAATGACCTCTTGGATATTAGAGTTACTGTCTTCTGGAATGAGTTGAACCTCATAGGAGATCTGAACCTCAGGCCAGACAAGAAACAGCAAAAAAAAAGCCCCAACTGGAACGTCATATAATTTTGTTCTGCTTTAAAATGTTTCTGAATACTCTGAGGTCATTTAACTCTATGTTGGAGGTAAATATTTACAGAATGACACTGTATTCTGTAAGATTAATGCTCCAAACCAGGGAACCCTCCATTACTTATGAACTATGACAGAAAAACGAAGGACTGCTGTAGGCCAAGAGAATAAGAAGTGAGTGTTGTCTTCAATGTGTTTTGTATCCTTTGATAATTCTGTAATTCTCAATACAGTGTGCCCTCGCTACTCACAGTCAATCGTTCCAGAAACCACACGTGAACAGCAAATTCTGCGATATAGTTTCAAACTATTTATCTTATTATTTACGGTAATTTAAACATTTACGAACCCTCCCCATACTGATCTTAAACCACACTCTATCTGTATTACCTTTTCCCCACTCTGATAGACTGTTTAAAGCACTTTTGTGTCTCACGGAAGTCCGAGACTCACGGAACATAGCACACTTCCGGATGCCGTCAGCCAATAGAATGCGCGTATGGTATCACGTGATTGCCTACCAAAAATCTACAATAAGGTGAAGTCACGAGTTTTGATGCGTGAAAGTGCGAGGGATTACTGTATCTGAAACTGAAACTCCCTCCCTCACCTCTGTCTCCTGGTCGTCCGCTCTGGCCGTTGGCACCAGGAAAGCCTGGCCTCCCAGAGGGACCCTGATCACCTGGAGGTCCTGGGGGGCCTCTCCTACCCGGCTCTCCAGGCGGCCCAGGTACTGTTCGGACGGATGATGCGGACTGGACAGGGATCTGGTTTAGTATGGAGTTATAGCGAGACAAGTGGCCTGCACGTAAAAGTAGAGGAAGGGTTGAAATAATTTAGAAATAGCACTGAGATGATTTGATCGTATTTTAAATCATCTTTTCTTGGAATGTTAATCACACACACAGAGTAAAACAAAACCAAAGTCAATCACTGCAAGAAGACCAATCTTACAAAAAAATACTTGATAACATGAGAGAGTTACTGAGTAATAATATTATGAAAGTAAAGAAACTGATTACTCACTCTGGATGAGCTGCTCACACACTTGCCTGGCAATGGCACGAACAGCTGTTTGGGATTGTACATCACCCTGAGGAACAGACACAGCTCTGAATGAACATCTCAGGACCACATAGAAACCAAAGCAGCAATTTTCTGTTCACAGCCTTGTCCCGTAAATTGGTGAGTAATAGCTTTGTTTTATGAGTGTAATCCACCTTTAATCTAAACACTGAAACCCCCTTATATTAAGCTTAGCAGAGCAAAGAGGACAGTTATAAATTATATTTCGGTAACACTAGATATGAAAACATAATGTCAAATATTAATGGCTTCAATTTATTTCATGATTTTACAGAATAACACATTTCAAAACCAACCGTTTGCTTTTGTTGCATCAATTAAAATTGGGTAATGTATGAAACTGAACCACTGGTGTCCTTTGAAGGAAGAGAGTGAAGGGACATACTGACACACTAACTGCACACTTAAGAAGCTGTTGGAAAGTACCTAAATGACTTTAAGGACATCTATACTGGATTAAATTCAGGAAGGGAGCAGAACAGACGAGTTTCTGACTGTTTTTTAGACAGAAAAGGATCCAGAATCTGGACTGATGGAGTTTCTATTATTAGTTTCCATATTTTACCCGGGTTCTAGTGATGTGAAACTAGTTGGAATTTGGTTGATAGCTTCAAAATACTTCATTCTGACATTCTGAGACTAATTATCTGCCACTGTAACTGTTAACACTTGTAATCTGAAGAAGCGATGTTCAATTGGAGAATGTGTCTCCATAGCTGCTGGTCTGCCTTCTTATAAATATTGAGGGATCCATATTTACAGAACTTACCTGGCACACATAGAAACAGTGTGAGCAGAAATTTAACAGCTTTTGGTGCGTTTATGAAGGGTATGTTAATTTTTTTAGAAAACTACAGCGGTGTCTATCTTCCATGGCATCAGCAGCTGGTTTGGAAATCTAATGGCCTAGCTCCATGCTTAAATATTTAACCTCGTTAAAATGGCAGAGAAAATTATGGGAACTCTTACCCCCTTATAAATCTTTTAGCAGTTTGCTCTTCGTCAGACGAAAGGTCTGATCCTTATTCATTTTTGAATGCTGAAGATGTTTTAAATGATTCTGGTAGGAGGTATAGGGTCCATCTTTGTATGTATGACTGTTCAAAAACATTAATGCAATTGTGAATTAAATTTATTACGGACCAGCAGGGAAACTGAGATAACTGAGATCCAATTAATGTGCAGCCATCAGCCAGAGTGTAAGACGGCATTTTTTATCAGAGTAAGTTTGCTCATAGACGTATTTAAAGTATTTATTACTATTATTTGGCGTTCTGCCATATCCTTTAAAGCAGCTGTTATCTTTCATTCAATAGCAAATTTTCTTCTGGGGGAGGATAAGGAACCTTAACTTTCACTTAGGATGAACAAAGTCCACCCATAAATCACAAGTACAACATGGGGGGCATATGTCAAATATGGGGTGCTGCTTTTATATGACAAATCCTGGAATAAACACAGAAGTGAGTTGTTAAATCCCTGGAGAGTGTGTGTGTGTGTGTGTGTGTGTGTGTGTGTGTGTGTGTGTGTGTGTGTGTGTGTGTGTGTGTGTGTGTGCGTGCGTGCGTGCATGTATGTACACACACACACAGTGTGTCAGGATTTTGCTTTCAATTTGAATCTGTCTCAACTTTATGAAGGTGGATTCCCAAATCACAGGAATTTCCTCTTTAAGACAACAAAGAATAATGAAAAGATACTGATTTTGTTTTTGTTTAATTAGGTTTAACTCATAATTAAGTGATGAAATCCCACACAATAATAATAATAATAATACTATTCTTTAACCTTATAAATCACTCCAGTGCCATTAAATGAGGAGTAGATAACACAAGAACCAGATTTTAACAGCTGGGCTGATTCACAACATGCACAACATTAAAGACAAAATCTTGTCCTGTTTTTATAAAAGACATTCCTTTTGAATCTTCCAAAGAAAATTAATGTCATAAAAGTAGGAACATCTCTAACAAAGCATGAGAAATTAAAGGTTTGATTTGTGTGGATAAGTAGCGTTTTTGTCAAACCTTCAGCAGTTTTACCTCCATCAGCAAAAACACAGACCGCTCTGGTTTTGAAATCATGAACACTGATTAGATTTGGTTGGCAGTGAATGAGTTTGAGTGTAAAAGAGAAAAGAAGAGAACGCTTGTGCAAAAGATGATTTTCAGAATTAATGCATTCTGGAGACTTATTTTGTTACTTTCAGAAGGATAAAAAAGACAGTGAAGCTTTCGTAACAGTGTGAGTAATTGTAAATCACAGAGTGTTGGACTCGTATGATAGGAGTGACTTACTCTTTCTCCCTTACTGCCTTTGGCACCAGCTGGACCCTGGAACATAAAAGCACAGAGGGAGGATAAACATTCCATGTGTACTCAGAAAAACCAATGCTCATCGTTTTCACTCTCTGCGTATATATCTCCACCCCATTACACTCCATCTCTGCTCTTCGTACCTCTTCAACACACACAAACACATTTTCGATGCTCTCACAGATGGTACATCTAAACACATTTAAATTTTTGACAGTCTTTCCAGATCCGCATGTCTTGAGGTCACTTTCGGCGCTTAACTATCCACAAATATAGAGCAGTTCTTGTTTCACAAAGTAGTTACAACACACGCTTTCACACAAAGACCTGCCAAGCACATAAAGCCTGTAAATGCATATCACAGGGAAACACATTGTTGATTCAGAGGCATATATCAGACACTATTTTCCTGGCCGCAGAAGCTCGAGATTATGTGATGATATCTATTTGATGCTTTTACAGCTTTAGAATAAAAGCTACTTTAGTTCATGAAAACTAGTCCTTGACCACCATCCGACTGGCTGGATGAGAGAGATTGGGTTAGGTAAGGACAGACAATGTGTGTGCAGATCTCTGCAATAAAAGTCTTGTGTGTGCCTGTCTGGATCTGCTGAGACATCCCGGGCATATAAATGTCATCCTTCTTACTGGGGCGACACGGGTAGATGAAATCAAGCCAAACCATAACTAAACTTTAAAAAAGACAGGACTATATGTCTTTTTCATTGAAGAACTTTTATAGTTCACCACAGAGGGAAGTACAGCACTTCCATGTGGATGATAAAACAGTCAGAGGAGCGTAAAGCTTTTCTTGTAACTGGCAAACATTATGCAGCTTGTTACCAAAGTCATCAACATACAGTCAAAAAATAAATCTTCAGGTGGGCGAGCCACTGGAACACCATTTAGAGACAGCATTTTGACCAAGTCTGACTCATAGGTGCACGCACACACACACACACACACACACACACACACACACACACACACACACACACACACACACGCGCGCAAAGTTACACACTTATTGAGGTGTTCATCATCATCAAAGCCAAATACAGAGGGGTATGTGAAACAATAAACACATATTTATCATCAATCCAAATGCTTAATTTATGCGGATTGTGCTGCCAAGGAGAGGGAATGTTTCCTGCGTTCTGTCTATGTTGACCAAATATTCCTCAGCAAGCTGGCTCGATGCAAAAAACCTGCCAATAAGCTTCAAATAGTCAGGGTCTGTCATGTGCTATGAAGATTTATGAACATTGATTATCATAGTTTGAGCATAAAGTTTCCAGATGAAATGCATCAATCCATCAGTCCATGGTTTCCCAAGTGATATGAGCTACAGAAATGACAGAAATTAAATCGATGAAATCCCCTGCTAATCTTCATCATTACTATCTTCAGTGGTATGACCGATCTCAACGTCTGAAGGTCAGTTCTGGCAGAGTGGACCAAAATTTTTAAGTTCCCTGATGATTTAATGACTGCCATTTCAGATAAAACCACTTGCTTGAATTGAGAAATATTCTCTGAAGGGTAGCAGGGTGAAGGACAGGGACTGAATCCACAATTTATTATTGAGCTGATGTTAGAATGTAAAAGTTTAAGATGCTTAAGATCAAAAAAAGAGAGGTCTGATTTTGCTTTCTGTGCGTGCCTACATATGAGATTCCTGTGACTGCAATGTGACTGACATGAGTTAATCTCTCTTATATATGTACTCTATCCACGTGTTTGTGTGTGAGGGGGGAGAGTGTCAGTGAGTGATTTATAGCCCTTCCTCCCTGAACCAAACTTTGCTGCTAGCCTGCAGAGCTGACCTACACCTGGATGAACTGTCTCTGACATGAGACTGTATGGTATCTGTAGCGCTCACCATCACACAAATCCATCATCTCCATCGTCTTCTCTCAAGCCCAGTTTGGGTCATATTCTTTGATATCTTTGTACATATTTTATATAGCTTAACAAAATTTGTTTCAGTGTCATACTTATTACGACACCAAGGAGTGATTTATCGGGGTTTGTTTCTCTCACTTTTTGTTTCTCTCTCACTGAATGGTTTTTGGTGAAACTTTGTAGAAAAGATGGGTGTGTTCCAGTTTGAGAAACTATAAAATTATGAAGTGGGTCTAATAAAGGGACGGATTTGAGAAGTTTGTGAACATTATAAGACTTTTCAACTACTTGAAGCATTATCATAAAAGCGATGAAAGGCCTTTGGATTTTTATTTATTGTCTTTAGCATTGTGAGAAGGTTGAGAGCAGAGGTTAAATAAAAATGTTGAAATCAGATTTGCATGAAACTTAAATCTGTAATCGAGATCAGATGACTAAATTGAAAACATGAGTGGATTCTTATCCTCTTAAACAGTTATGAATGTATCCAAGTACTAAATGTATTATTTTATTCTAAATACAAGTGTTGCATGGAAATGGCACTCGTGTGAACACAAAGAACCACAGACCTGTCAGCTACTTCATCAAGTTGTTTATGTCCTGCAATACAGTATACAAAATCAATATAAAGTTGTATCCCCAGATTTTTGCCAATACACAACTCAAACTTGTCAGAAGGTTAGTGAAGTTGAGGCTCAGTCTCACAATCACACAACTCTGCAAGTATGTTAAAAATGTGAAACCATTTCCCAGCATTAAATACTGTCTTGCATGAATTTTACAAGAATTTTTTTTGTTGCATTTTCACTCACACTAAGTCCTTGTTCTCCTTGTGGTCCTGCTGACCCACCAGGTCCTGGAGCTCCTGGTGCTCCCGGGACACCCTGAGAGACAGACAAAGATGGAGGAGGAAGGTGACAGATGATGGATCAATGGGTTTCACTTATAAGTGAGGTGTGACAGACAAGGTGTTGAGAATGATAAAAAAGAAAAAAACCTACGATGGGTCCAGAAGGTCCTTGACGTCCCTGAGGTCCAATATTACCCGGAAGGCCCTGAAAGGTGCAGAAAGGTAGATCTAGTCAGTAAATTAAAGATTGGGGAACTTTCATATTTGTGGACTGAACTTTGTTCTGCATGCCCTTCTTATGGCTTGTGGATGTCTCCAGACTAAAGCAACATTGACATATTTTAACAAACCAAACTCAGCAGCTGCTTCATGTCCTTTGCTCCAGAACAGATCCTTTAGCTCAACCCATAGATACCTTAATGATTGGTTTGAGTTTTCCCTTTTAATGTCTCTCTCGTGATGCTGTCGTTTGGGGTGAAGACAGTCTAATGTCTCTCATATAACATGGTATAATGTAATATGATGAGGACTCAGTTTTTATGGGTCACTGGAATTTAACAAATACATCGTTGTTAATGTTTTGGAAGCTGAGCTCATAACAGCAGCATACTTGGTTCAGCTAATGATTTCATTAGAGTTTGGATATATTTTGTGGTCTATCCGTGACCCTGAGGCCCTTTCAACATGCACACTTTTTACATTCATTTGGTATTCAAAATAATTGAACAAACAAGTTTGCAGCTGGAACATTTCATTTGAATGTTGCCTCAAGCCAGAACAACAATGCAGAAAGACTACATGAAAGTTATTGTATGACTAAACAGCCTTGAATTCAAATATGCTGAAACGTGATAGATGACTGTTGGACAGATGGTTAGAAACTATTTCATAAATACATGAATGCTTTGTCTTTAAAAGGTATTCAGTCTGGTAAATCAAAGTTTTACTGCTTTTAGTAACTGTGCTGGAGCAACAACAAATCTGGGACTAAATCACTTCTATACAATCTTCAATGTAAAATAAATCTTTAATTTTCAACTACTATCAATACATTGTTTAAATACTCACATCTTCTTGGAATAATGATTTCACAACTGAACCATCTGAATTTGAATGAACGAACCATTTGAGTGAAATATACTGTATTTGCTTGGATGTGTTTGTTTTCAGTCTTGCTTGTTCAGCAAGGGTATTCAGATTAATTTGTAAGCATGTTGGGATCATCACAAACAAAGAACGATTTATTTTGGTGAAACTTCCATTACTAAACCTGGCCTTTTTTATTTTAAATTAAATATAAAATCAAGTTTTTCTCATTAACAATAGTCCCTTTACACCTGCAAGGACCTCACCTAGAAAACTGCACAATAGAATAGAATAGAATAGGATAGAATAGAATAGAATAGAATAGAATAGAATAGAATAGGATAGAATAGAATAGATTAGAATAGAATAGAATAGAATAGAATAGAATAGAATAGAAGCATACGCTAAAGAAAAAAGAATGGATAATCTATTGAAACTTTAAATAAGCCTCTCTGCTGAGGAAAATTCATGATGACCAACATTTCATTTTAACATTTAGGTTGTTGCTACTTAATGCTTGTATACTGGAGATAAAGGAGGCTGAGTCTATTGGTGTCAATGGAGATAGTCATAGCTGGAAGTGTCGAAACAACCAAATTGTTGAAAACAAAATTTCTTTCTCTCAAAAAATTTTTTTAACTCGAGATGCAGTTTCATTGTATAGGCTGTTAACTACCATCTACCAAGGAGGCTGTATTTTCATTGGCATCTACTTATTAGTGACACAATACATCCTGCTGACAGATACTAGCAGATTTTCCTTAACTTGGTGAGAGAATTGTGCCTATACTGGAATATATTTTGAGGGGACACTGAAAAAGGGTCAAACTGGACTATGCTAAATAAACATTGCAAGATGGAGTGGGCCATGGGCCACGGAAGAAGTGATCACTTTTTGGAGAAAATCCAGCTCAAGAGGTGGATCTATGACATTTTTCCCCCCAGATACTTTAACAGAAACCTGAGGGTAGTCTTTCTGATGTCTTCTTGGAGTTTCAGAGTTTAATTTAATTCAGTGAGACTGTCTGGTCTTGGTCGAGGTATGCACTACATTGGGTGCCCTTCTAGTTGGCTCCTTAAATTAAACCAAATCCTAGCACGATTTAAAGCTCATCTTGTTAGAAGTTCATGAACTTCAAACCAATCTTGCATTATGAGAACAAACTCTAGCCAACATATAAGTGAAGGAAACCACATGACAACCCTGGAAAGTACTTAAGACTCCATGTGAAAACTAGCACTGAGGGAATGAGTGTCTGGACCCCTGTCAGCCAACAATAGACAGCAGATGGATTATGTGTGGAGTTTTTCACCTCGCTAGGATGAAACTCAGCTGTTATCATATTACATACTTGGATAAAGCCTCCTCTTTCAGTTTGCTGACACGTTACACTTTGGCTGTGATACTCTTTTAGTATTTACAGCTCATCCATGTCTTGAAATGCCTGATTTCTCTGTCAGCATCAACTGCAGCCAGCTGGTATCTCAAAGCCTTCATGAAGAAGACCTAATTTACTATAAGTGTTGTGCTGGGAAGTCTATACTGTTCTCTATAATCGAGGAAGATTTTATGGGGAGATGTAAAAAAAGCACAGCTGGACATTCAAATACAGTCAACAGCTGCAAAAGTACCACAAATATGTTCACAAGGGAGTTGAAGAGGTGTGTGTGTATTCATCTTCAGTGACATCCAGTCTCGTAACAGTGTTAAGATGTAGATGAATAGATTAACACAATACTATATGCAAGATATTACAGAAAATGACTGTATAGCTACAACACCAGAAGTTAAATTACTGTTTTATCTCACCCTCGCTCCTGGGGGGCCATCTCTGCCAGTGGAGCCCGAAGTTCCAGGAACACCCTAAACAAAAACAAACAGGCTTAATCTGCGGTCCACAATAGAGTGCAACATATCGCTTTACACATAGAGAAACAATATGGTAAGCTAGTGTGATTGCAGTCAAGGACATCCTTACATGACCCCCCTGTGATGACGAGCTGATCGTTCAGATCAAGAACGTGTTTTCTTTCCTCATGATAAATAACCGACACGACTTCAACTAAAGGTCAGAACAGAAAAAGGATCTTCAGTCTCGCTGAGCGACGCTTTGACAGTCATGGACATAAAATTGATTAATGGATTAAAAGGAACCTCAGTATAAGCAGACCCCCCACACACACACACACACACTGTGCTCCATCTCCTGCCTATTTCCTCTCAATCCACCTCTCTGCAGGTCGCCGCTCATGACAGATTCCAAAATACAGTCTTGGAGAGAGTTTTAGGGTGATTTATCCCACACTTTAGCTTTAATTGAGAGCCAATAAACAGGACAGTTTATATTGTTAAAGGTTCAGCAAATTACAGAAGGAGTCACAGGGGAGAGGGGGTCCATGATTAATGACGGGCCTTTGTTTAGGTCTTGGCTTCTGTGCATTCTCGCAAAACACTGGCAATAATATCCCTCCTGTCCACACGTACTCCCCTTCCAGACATGCATACACACACACACCAAACACACATGCACACGCACACACACACACACACACACACACACACACACACACACACACACACACACACACACAGCTGGGAGTTTGTTAGTATCCATGGATTAGGTGTAGTCTAAGGTTTTCGATAGGAGGCTATGAGGGGCAAGAGCATACATCTGCAGAAGACTGAGAAGGGAATAAAGTTTGAATTATTGACACACACACACACACACACACACACACACACACACACACACACACAAGTGCGCTCACTCATATTAACACACATGCTCACTGAGTTACAGATTGACAAAGAAAGATGAGAAAGATTGAAAGACAAACTTTTATAAAAACACACATTCTTTGCTATACATTCCAGCGGCATTCGTGGTTGTCACATTGAAACAGGGGTGGAGGAGACCCTGATGACAAGGTTACACTGTATTTACTGCAGCAAGCGGTGAGGAGAGAAAGAAACAGGGGAAGAGAGTGAGAGAGAGGTAATTGATGTTTTGGAGCGGTGGAATTCTCGGTGGTCCCTCGTATATTACAACAGGGCCCTGAAAGCTGCAATATTCCCCCCACTGAGTTACACACAAACACACACATTGATATTCCTCTCTCTGACAAAACACATTATTACCCAGTAACATAGTGCGGCACAGGGCCATACTGCCAGTATTTATTAATAGGCTATGCAGGCAGAGAGAACTACAGTGCTGCACTGAGAATTGTCTCTGGCTCAGGGACTAGTTGTTATTGTTTATTCTGTTCTGATCAAATCAGAGGTGAAATAAACAGATGTGGTGTGATGTTCAATGAGTAAATTCTCATCTCATTAAACACTTACAAAATATAACGGACAATAGTCAGATGATTGAAAAGACAGACGAGGGTTATCATCACTCACATGAATAACAGCATCTACATCATCACCAGGGAATCAGTATGTGTTAATGGAAGTGACATCATGACCGATGCTGTGACACTTTGAGCATAAATGACAAATGTTGGTCCAAAATGTGATTCAAATTCCACGTGATTCAGGCAATCAGACAGTGACCGACTGTAAACACAAAAACAGGATGTGACCTCACCAGACACAGTCAAAAGCCAGAGTCTGATTGACACTCTGGGTCAGTTTACAATGATTGGCATTATTTAAAGAATTTGACACCACACACGTGTTTTATGAAAACCCTCTTGCCTGATCCTTCACTCATTTTGTGTCTGCCTTTTTCCCGACAGTTGAGGCTGATCATCGCTCACTGTACCGATGAAGAGGGGAACGGATGGCTGTTTGCTCTCTCCTCTCCATTCCGGCCCGCAGTAGTGGAGACCTTGGAGGTAATTGTGTGTGACCTCATGTTTATTTGAATTCCTGCCTCCTTTTTTTTTCTTGTTGTCGGTTCAGTGGTCCAGTTTTCATATTTTTATTTTTGTTGTTTAGGTTTTAGTTGGTTTCTAGTAGAGGAAAGAATCTTGTGTCCTGAACATTGGTGACTCCCCTGCTTTTGCTATTTTGACATTGTTAAGCTCTTTAGGGTTTAAGTTGGTTCCTTGTATCCAGGTTCCTTGTTGAACCCCCCCAGCAACACTTCTGGTTTTTACACTAAGCCTATAGTCTAGGTTGTTGGCACTAATAATTTACATGTGTACAGGCTCACACACACACACACACACACACACACATGCATGCACGCACACACACACACGCACACGGGGCAGCTCTCACGTGGGGTGCACCAAAATGACCAACTTGTGGGGGTCACTGTCTTGCTCAAGGGCACCTCAACAGTGCTCAGGAGGTGAACTGGCAATTCTCTACTGTCAGTTCACACTCTGAACTTTTTGGTCCACATGGGTCTTGAGCCGGCCCCCCTCCTGTCCCCTGCACGAGACCCAGTGTACTAAACTACTGTACTGCTGTTCCTTATAATGTAAATCATGGCAATGATCTGTTTTTTGGCATCTGAAAGTATTTAAACCCATCTTGAAAGGATTATCATACCAAACAACAATAACACAGGATAGAAGATTTGTTTCTGTCATTAACTCAAATGTCAGTATGAACCATAATGCAATACCTCAACATTTGGCATCAGTGGTAACTACGTATTGTTTTAACTTTGTTTTCTGCTTACAGTAGAACCTAACATCACATGTTCAAAACAATTCTGTCACCATGAAAAGTTCTAGAATAAACACTTGTCCAGTACGGTATGCATTACTGTCACTGTTGGTGTCACAGTAAAATTTTATCTTGCAATTATAGGACCTTGAAAATACAAAGGAAATCAAGACTATGGTAATCAAAAAGCATTACTACCCAGTCGCTACATATTAGTCTTTGTTTTATATACTAACACAGACACCATGCAGCTCTGTCCTGAAGCGTGAAAAAAGGGGTCATGGAAGGAAACCAGCAGAAAGAGTCCATCTTATCGCAGCACATTGTGCTCTGACGGGAGATCAATGTATCAGTTCGACAGTTCTGTAATCAGCAGATGGGAGTAGGGACTGTAACAACTTGTGCTCTGGTGTGGAAAAAAATTAATAGCATTCCTTTATGGTGTCTGTGGGAGCTGTCTCTCAAAATTCAAACTTTTGCACTGTCAGCTCCAGATGGAGAACCTGACTGCATCTAAATCTGTTTGTAATGAATTTAAAATGAGATTACCTATCCGTCCTCTGACATTTCTTATCCCTGCACAGATCAGGAGAATCTCATCTCAGAAAGCAGAAAAATACTTTTAACAGGCTGGTATCACTGGGTTTGAAAAAAACAAAACAGCTAAAATAAGAAAAATGTCAACTATCTTACCACTGGCATGAACATAGACATAGCATGTCAAAAATAAATCGATGTGGAAATACATAAATCCGTAACAGGCAAGAATTTAGCTGAAAGTGAAATTGATCCGCACCTCTTTGGCTTCTTCTCATGAATCTGGGTTCAGGGCTACAGAATCCACCGTATTGTTGGATTTATTCTGGTCCTTGGACAACACAGAGAGGGGTACTTGCTGATGCTGCATGATACGTAGTGAAAAATAAATCCTGCTTATTTATTTCAAACCTCAATGGAACCTCTCAAGGAGCAAAATTAAATTGTAAGATGATTATTCCCTTTCATAAACTCGATGAAAATGAAGTTAGTAGTATGATGGACCTGCATTGGGTTCATCTTGCTGAAAGATCTTTTAGGGAAGGTGGCTGAATGCTCTCACTTTCATGTAATTTAAATAAATCGCTGAAAAAGATTTTTGCAGATAAATTTCGCATGACATCTGCAACAAGTTGCAAGAATATAGTAGGCTAATGGATCAGTCCAGTATATTTCTCCACTCTTGATTTCGACATCTAAAGGACATTTTGATGTGGTGATAAAGAGGTAATAGGCCAAAACAGTCAAATTGATTGATATAAATTAAAAAATATTATCTGGCACAGAGCTCTCTGCAACACAGTAAGGCAAAGTTTATATGATGGACTAGTGATGTGGAAAGACCACTCTATCAGGTATACAGTAGCAGGTTTACACTGTATATCACAACAATAGAGGTTGATAATTCATATTTAAGTGATTTGTTTTCTGTTAACTCGTCCTCTGTGAACTACACCCGTTTATTTTTATTTACATTCACGACTACAAGTAGACTTTAAATATTTATTTCCATGTTTTCTTATCAAAGTTAATGTAAGCTGTATACATATAGACGTCTCAGTAAAAATATGACTTCACCTGGAACAGTGCATTGTAAAAACTATAGTCATATAAAAATAAAGTGTGAAACAAACACACAGTAGAGACAAAGAGAGAGTGCCAGAGAAAGCTTGTGTGGGCAATCGTCCTTTTTAGCTCTGCTCCGTGGTTTATCTGTTCAGACTGGAAATGAACAGAGATCTGTGCTGTATATCCGTTATGAAATGTGTATCTTGCCTGCCCTGTGTTACTGTAAAATGTGACGGACCCATCAAGGAAAAAATCTCTCACCTACATCCAGCTGCTTCAATTACCTTAGTTTTCAGTTAATATTTTTATCTTATTAATTTATAAATGAAAACATTTCACACAAATCAAATATGTCAAATATGTGCGCTGGATATTCCCTGTCGATCCCACTCATACAGTACATCACTGTTACGATGCACACAATGTTAACATGGGTTGTCATGGACAGCCGACCATGGTCACAGGACTGTTCACTGGTACACCAGAAGACCACAGTTCAGACTTAAACTTAAACAGAGTAAATGCAGATGTCGTTCATGGGTCACTTTTAAAAGTAGATGTAAGCAATTTGTCAGAGAAATCAGACATAGGAAGCAAATTGGATTTGAGCATGAATATCTTGTAAAAGCAGCTTTAGATAGTTCCTGTTCAGGTGGCAGTGGCTCAGTGGTGAAGCGGGCGGTAGAGCAGGTCGTCCTATGATTCAAGATCGGCGGTTCGATTCCCGCTCCCGCCCAAAAAATACCCGGAGGTGAGCTGACAGTGGGAGGTGCCGAGGCACCCTTGAGCAAGGTGCCGTCCCCTTTACAAATTGCTCATTTGAGACGCACCAAGAAGGAGTTGCCTGCCACTCTACCTCCCTTGCATGCTTACAGGCCCCCTTGTGTGTGGTTGTGTGTATTACAGGGGCCTGTACACACTAATATGCATGCGTGTGATTGAGACTAACAAAAACTAGAGTGTGCGTTCTTAATTTCCCTTCGGGGATTATAACAGTGTATAAAATAAATAAATAAAAATAAAAATAAATAAATGTAACTCAGAAAGGAGCCTTCCTATGCTGAAAACAATGATATGACCTGAGCCTCAGTTTTGATTGACCACATGTGAAGATGAAATGACTTACAAACATTTGGGGGAGCAAACAGCTGTTCCCGACAGTGGAGGGAGTGTAATGTATCACAAAAGCTATTTCTATAGATGTGTCATAAAATAATCCTCTAGAATTATGCAAATGACAGGCAAGGACAAAAATGCTTCTCATGGTATGAATTTACCGGAACATTGATTCTGTCCTTGTCCAAGACTCCCAATAGAATACCTTTAAACTGATTTAGTACTGCCTGATTGGTTCACTGCCCAATAATGGAGACACTGGTGATGATAGTTCACATCTCAATGGTTCCATTGGAATGCCCAGTTTCCACGCACAACACACACACACACACACACGCACACAGTATTTTTTTTTAAGACAATGCAATCGCACAATTGTTTTATTTGATGGCAACAAAAATAGTCCAAAAAACATTGCATGTTTTGTCAAACTCAGGAAAAGTTGCCGCTCTGGCTTCTGTGTTGTGATGTTGTCTGAACGGACACATACTTCATCTCAATGTCTAATGTCAGTTATTTTTGTTTTGGGGGGAGAGTCTTACCATTTGTCCAGCTGGGCCAGTTAGTCCTCTCTCTCCCTTCTGTCCAGCAATGCCCTGTAAAACACACATCGTCTCATCTCAGTTGGAGCGCTAGTCATAACGTGAGCTACCAGACGAATAAAAAAACAAACATAAGCTACCTGGACGACACAAACGCCACCAGAACAGCTTAAATGTGTTTTGAACTAAACCTTTCAGAAGCCTGGTTATTTATCATAGACTTTCTTTAGCGCTTAGTTTTAGGCAGTCAAAGGTTAACTTATGACAGAGTTATTGACATTTTAATACTCACTGATTGAACTTGTGGTGTGCATGTTTTAGTCAAATAAACATACCATGAAAATAGCCAAAGTGCTTGTGCCCATTGGTGTGTTGGTTTCAAAAAGTCTGGTATCTTTTGCCTTGCTATCTTTACATAGCAGTAAGCAAATTCACTACTGACCAACAGAGTCATAGTCGAGAGCATTTTTACTGCTTTTTTAAATGCCCATCATTGTCGGGTTCTCAGTATACATAAACTGTTTTAGAGACATGCCAGAGTTTTCCAGAACAGCTCAAATGGTCTACAAATCTACATTTTGCTCCACTTGCCACCCACTCCAAAAGATTATCTGTCAAATTTAGAGCCTGTCACCTGCATAGACTTTTCATTGCACCTCTACTAATGCCTTTTGGCAACATTATATTTAATTAAATGTAATGTGTGAGCTTTTCAGGTGATTTCTTTACCATGCTGATGTACTGCACAGATGTTTTTTAGTTTGTTTGTTTTGTGTCATCTTCAGCGAATGCAGGCTCATTTTAAACATTCCATACACATAGTAATATCACTTCACAAATATCAATGTGCAAACAAGAAGTTGCAAGAGAAATTAGAATGAAACTATTGGCTTGGGAAGAAAAAAAAACAAACCACTTAAACAGCTCTGATGGAGCTCTGGATTTCTCTTGACAATTCTGTTCTTTAAATAGTTTTACTTTACGAACTATAGTTTTACTTATGAACTTTTACTTTATGAACTTGGACCCTATAAGTGACACTCTGGATGTGTAGGAGACCGCAAAACCACCATTCACAGTAAATCCTGTCAGGGTGAACACAATGATATTGAGATGCTGTGCCTTGTGCACAAGGGTGTACCTCCATTCTTTTAATGGAAAAACACACATACACGCACGCACGCACACACACACGCACGCACGCACGCACGCACGCACGCACGGACACACACACACACACACACGCGCACGCACGCACGCACGCACGCACACACACACACCATTTCTGCTCTTGAGATCACTGCGGGTAAAGTAATTAATGTTTTCCTCATGAATGGCATATTATTTCAGGCACCTGAATCCCACCACTGTAAAACAGAAGGTTAATTTTTATGGCCTGGCTCACCTGACCACAGAAAAATAGTCCACACTTAGGTGAACACACACACACACATACTGTAGAAGGACAAGCAGCAGTCCTGTATTCTGCAGTTATACACTAGTGCATGTAATCATATTGCTCACAAGACAGTAGATATGAAAGTGGCTCCAGTGGGGCCCGAGGACCACACACTGGCCCCTCAGCGAAGAGGACAGGTGTGATGGTCCTTAAACACCGATGAGCTTTTTATTACAGACTTTCTGTAACCTCTGAGTGACTGGTGAGATTCAAATGACAACCAGCACACTTTCTATAAATATGCCTCCTTCAATAATTTACTGTAGCAACAAAGCTATAACCAATTAATTTTGAACATTTTCCACATATATATTCAGCTATGAATGTTTTTATACATTACAATTATGACATTTCGGTAGCATATGCGTACACACACACACACACACACACACAATCTCCTACCGGGGGTCCTTGAATGGAGAAACCACTAGGTCCTTGAGGGCCAGGTGGTCCCGAGGGTCCAGGAGGACCGTTCTCTCCCACTGGCCCTTGAGGTCCCTGTGAAAACAACCCATTTTAGTATTTTAAAAATAAATTTTTGATACCAGTGTGATCGGTAGAAAATGTCCCTCCTGGGCCACCAGAGTTGGGTAGCAGTCAGCTCCTCCTACCAATCAGCCAGAAATTGGTATAAGGTGTCACTATGCTTCCTTTCTGGCTAGGAGTTGACTGCTACACGTGCTGCCATAAGTTGTCTTCTGTTTTTTTGTTTATGTGCTTTGTATGTGTTTTTAGATTTATTTTTGTCATATGTTAGGTTTTGTTCAGTGGCTTCCCTCATGCCCACACAGGTGGATTCCCAGAGAGGATTGTTCCACAGGAGGTTTTGTGTACAAATTGGTTTATTTGGCAGAGGTATTTATTTAACCTGTCTTTTATTTTAGACAGACTGCCACTGCTGCTTTGTTTTTATAGTTGGGTTTCATTGTTTGCTTTTAATTGTTTTATTCAATTTTATTGGTTAGGCTTTCGTGCTCTTTTATACTCCTTGACTTTATTCTAGGCTTGTATTTTCCCCCAAGACAACAAGCAGTACTGTTGCAGCAGTCCTGCTAGCTTTTAACGTGTTTTTAATTGTTCTTTCTATTGCATGAGGGCTGCGGGGCCGGTGACAGGGAGTTGCTTTTGACGGTGGAACCATCGGTGGTCGGGGTCCCTCACTTCAGCTCCACACTCCCCAAAATTTGTGTGTGTAGTGGTTTTTACACAGCCTTCACGCTTTACACTTTACCCCTTGTCTTTTTGGTTGTTTGCTGTGTGAGTGTGAATGTTGGGCACGGAGCTTGGTGAGTGCTCCGGCCTCGATTGGCTCCCTAATTAGTCATCCCAGCCGTCCTGCAGGGCTCATGTAGACCTGAGCGGTCTGATAGGTCTTTTGGCATTCTTGTTCTTTTTACTCTTAATAAAGTTTTTAGTCTCGGAGGAAGAAATTTGTCTCTGCCCATTATTGGACCGTTGCTTGTGCAATTTTTAAAAATATCTGTGGCCTGTTCACTAACTTAAACAAATCTTGCAATTTGGTTAATTACTGTTCCTGAACTTTGAGTTCAGTTCGAAGCAGCGGCTACACCAGCTTTCATGAAAGATGAGATGCATGCTTCCATAACTTTATATCTGCTGAGGTGAGGGCATTTTCCCACAAAAAATGAATGCCCGTTCTTTAATCAAGTAAAAGCTACAAAAGCGTTTGAATCATACTAGTTTCACCTCCACCACTACATATCACAGGCTGATGTTGGTTACACAGATAAGGTGGCAGATTAATCAGCAATCAGAATGAACAATACTGTTTCAAATAATTGGAGAACTGCATGGACCAAGCCTTCATGTTCAGTATAATTTATTAATACCCGTTTTATTGATTGTAAAGTACATTTATTGACAGAAATTTGGATACATTAATATCAGATTGTATAAGACGTTCACTGAATCGGAAATATTTACTCCACTTTGATTATTTTTGGCTACTCACTGTACGTGAATTGCAAACAGGTTTCCTGCAGAGAGTTTCTTCAGCCATAGATTTGTAGCATTTGAAGCCAACGTAATCTCCACTTGACTACGTTTATGGTTTTACTACTAATTTCTACAATTGCTGCTGCCCACATTTAAAAGAAACTTTGGAATTTCATTGCAGTGCAAAATGGCTTTTATGGCATGTTTCAATAAATAATAAATGTCACAAACAATTTGAAGAGATGAGCAATTCACAGATGACTAAACTTTAAAACACTTGAAGGTTTATTTTAGTAACTGCACCATTTATTTTCTTTTTTCTCTGTGTGTTGTAATAAGTAACACATCCAAACTGATTAATGACAACAAATTTGGATGAATTCATGGAGGAGCTGTTCTCATACAGTAAAATAATACGACTATTCAGATAAACTTGGCTATGGCTGCAGAAGTACACATACTGCTGATGTTTGACCTGGCAGGCATGCATCAACATACAGTATTTAACGTACTGTACAGCAAAAGAGCCAGCAGGACCAAAAACCATATCCCACTCAATTACACCTGTCAAATATAAAACACTGTTTTATATTTGACACTGTATATCTGACACTGTTCTTTCCCTTTAACATGTACTGATGTGTGCACTGGACAGAATATACTGTCCTTCAGTAAAATCAAAGAGGCACATAATGTGGTTGAAATCATCATGATTGTGCTGCATGTCTGAGCAGAAGTGGCAGGACCTCAGCTGTTTCCTTCAAGACTGAAAATATCAAAGCACATTTTCTTATGCCCAAGACTAAATTGCAGTCTTGGGAACTGTTGGTATTGAGAAAATTCCAACAGCTCCAATCCTTGTCCTGACTGCTACAGCTGGATGGGTTGTAACAGTTTGGAACAGACTACCATACTGTAGCAAATTGTTTATTAAAAGAGCAGGGTTTTTGTTTGAACCATAGAAGACAATGTAGAAGCAATGACATCACAGCTTGACTTTAAGAACAGGTCTCACGCAAGCTTTTTTTTTTTTTTTAAATAACCTCTCTGCCCGAGGGAGTCTCATGTCCAGGCTGGAGGAATGAATAGGTTGCGTTTGAAGAGGCTCTGTTTGTGAGTCAGGGGGATATTCTTGCTCACACCTTGCTTCTTTCTTTTAATCAGAATGATGGCTGTTCTATCCCCTGGAGGCAGAGCAGTGAACCAGCATGTTCAAATTATGAATAAAAGCCTATTATAAACAAGAATCTCACCATGTCGTGTGGGCTCCCCACAGAGGAGCAGGCGAGCTGTTTGCTACCAGTTGATAAATGACCCTGAATGTTTTGCCTCATGCAGAGTTCAGAGTGAAATCTCGAGGGTCACAGACATGCAGTCAGTTTGATAGAAGAGGTGGGTTTAAGCTCTCAGATTTAGAAGGTTCAAGGTCAGTTTATTCATAAACAAAAACTAAAGAGATGATGCCAGCTTTTTTACGTGTGTGTGCGTGCGTGTGTGAGTGCGTGGGTGCGCGAGCGCACGTGCGTGAGTGTTGTGTGTGTTTGCGTGGCCTTTCCCGGCTGCTCACCATCCAGTCTGAACATCATTGCTTTTACTGTGGCTCTTCTTTTCCCAAACATGGGAACAAGTGACTCAAGCACATGAGAGATGTTAGATACCATTAAAGGCTTATTTTGTGCTAAATGTTTTGATGAAGAATAAATTAGCTGTGAAATTGGGTTGCATGTTACGAACCGTCACTCCTGGATCTCCTCTATCTCCTCTGGCTCCCCTGGTACCCGGGCCACCCTGAAACACAAACCAGAGACGTGCTGTAAAAAGTCTCTGAAATTGTATGTTGACAAAGACATTGATGGCAGAGAAACATGCTCCACTAAAATATGCATCCATAAGATTCTCTTTCAAGCAAGGATACAGGAGCTCATCTTTGAAACTGGAATCGCGCTGACCTTGATAACAGATTATTAATTTTATGTACAGAGGCCAACACCGATCCGCACTATGAGGTCTGGATTTTATTGCACCGCATCTGAGAGTAACAGTACCCCCTACCCACACACATACACACACACACACACACACACACACACACACAGACACACACACACACACACAAAGCCTCTTTAACTACCACTGCATCTAGTTAAAGTAGTGTACATTCACATATATAGTTATTTTTCCTATCTATACTGACCTTGAAGTGATCTGTTCCTATTTTAAAGATAAAGACTTACGTCTGCTGCTCTTTTAAGAAGAACTTTTGAGTAAGAGTCAAATGGCATCCATTGAGTGGACTGACCCTCAGACAGAATGGGCGCAGTACATTTCCAACAAATGGAGCCGTCTGTGTTTTTTGTACTCTTAGAGTGATTACTAACTGATGTTTACATTCAGCAGAATCTGTGCCAAATCACAGATTGCAATTCAACACGGACCATCAGTATTATTGCAAACATGACTCCGAGATTCACATAATCTGAAGTGGGCTGTTGCTATGTGAAGCAGCAAAAGACCCAAGGAACAGCATAACAGTGTTTTGGATGATGATAGTGAGTGTAAAACTGATGCAATCCAGATTACTTTTTGATAAGACAAGACAGTCTAAACCAAGAGGCCACATCTAAAAAAGAATATGTTGAGCACTGACAAACTCTGTAATCTAATTAAAGCTATTATATAGTGATTATAATAGCTTTCCAAGACATTATGTTCATTCATTCATTCCATCACACTCTGCATGATTTTGGAAGTGGGAAGAAGCCGGAGAACCCGGACAGAACCCACACAGACACGGGGAGAACACTCCACGCCGGAACCACCTTGCTGTGCAGTGAAAGTGCTACCCACCGCACCAGGGTGCTGCCCATTAAACTATCTATTATTACAGTAAAAAATTTTGCAGCAACAATCACAGTTGAATATATTTACATGAACACACGATTTTTCTGTTTGCCAGATAGTTTAAGAAATAAATGTCAAACTCGTGCTACTGAAAACTGGAAAAACGTTCAAAATCAGGATAAAAACTTTGCATCCTGTTGAATTTTCAACTGAAAGCTTCCACAAATCTTTCATGGGTAACAGCACGCTGAGAAAATCCACACAAGCATGTGATCTGACCACTAACAAGCAAAATCTACAGTAAACACCTGGAGATTTTCAATGATATCATTCAGCTTACAAAGCATGATTCAATCTGAAAAGTGAAGTTAGACATTTGGAACATTTAACAGGTGAAGAACCATTTGAGGCTCTAATCTGTGGCTGGATTTAAGAAACACTTTATTTGAAGGTTAAGGGGAGAATACTTTGTTCTAAATGTTCTGCAAAATAAATCAAGTATGTTTATGTGTCAGGAAATATTTCACTGATCTCTATTACTGTTTCAAAAACGGTCAGTCATGTACATGAATTAAATTTTTTTTTTATCATTCCAATCTTATGTTCAGCCTCAAATTCACTCAACACTTTTTTATTTCAATTTTTTCAATACAAATGTGTTTTCTAAGACATAGATCTGATCCTTTTTAATAATAATATCCACTTCCCTTGAATTTGTTATCCTTGGACTGTTTTTTGATGGTTCAGGTGGTGTCTCAGGCGTCGCCGTGGATTCAGGTAGCCATTTAGCTTTCTTCTCACTCCTCAGCAGTCTCCAAAGCACATTGTCTACGAATTCATTTTTTACAGTGGAACTTTGTTTTTACAGCTTTCCTGTTTGTAGACAGCTTGTCTTCCAGGGGGAATACAATAAATTTACTGTGTTAGCAGCCATGATATTGTGTGAACAAGGGGAATGGCACTGTCTTTTCTTCCTTCCCTGAACCCCACTGATTGTAGCATACATTTCTCAGAACAGAAGTGGCTATAATTCCACCATCAAAGCATTCATCTATAACCATATGCTGCAGTTAAAAAGTGATTTAAAGAGCCCATTCAATGCCAGGGAGACAAATGCAGGCATAGAGAGGCATGAAGTGAAAATAAAAAAGAGAAGAAGAGCCTCAGGCATGTGGATGAAGAGGAGTTAAAAGAGAAACCAGAGAAGAAGAAACAGACAATGAAAGATTGAAAGGGCTGCTATTGAGCGCTGTTATTGATCTCTGGTTATGAGAGAGACAGAGTGGAAAAGCACAAAGGAAAAAGGAAATGGAAAGAGATGGATGTGATCAAGGTTAATGTACATATATTGCATTCTAAATATATTTAGCTGTTGTCTGCATGGTTGTTTCTAAATGGAGAGATGCTGCTTAAAATGGTGACGACACAAAAACACAAAGCTGTGGCCTGTGGACACGACCACACATAAGTTAGTGGATGCGTCTCATTGGACGGAGTAGAAACTCAGAGGAACCGTAATCCGCTGTGATAAATTGCATCATCGTCTTGTAATTATTTTCTTGAACCATGTAGCTGCTGATCCAAACTGCTCTTACGCCCTCAGTACTAAAGGGTACACAGAAAGATAATACCAAAGAAAATTAGAGAAAGAGATAAAGTGATGGGAGGAAAAGAAGACAGGAGCAGACGAAAATGATGTGTGAAGAGAAAGAAGAAAGAGAAAAAAGATGATAGACAAAAGTCCCAGGCTGTAAATAAGCTCATTTACTTTCTCGCAGCCTCTATCGGGTTTTATCTTCTACTCCGTGAGCTGAATGTAAAACTTCTCTAACACGTTTTCAAACCAATAAACTGCTTGAAGATTCCCAATTCTCTATTTCACAGGTTTATAAATATCAACTCTGAGATCTTATCGGATCGAATTTAATTGCATTTGTAAAGCAGATAAACTGTCGACTGTCGACTGATAAACATTCTTTGTGTAGCAATAAACATTTAGAAATTGAATTTTATGCATCTGATTAAATTGCTTTTTGTTTGCTCACTATCTAGCCTTAATTTGCCTCTTGAGGAAATACTTTAACAATCATACAGATGAATTAAATTGAATTTTTGCTTTTACTCTTTCATGAACGTGTACGGGCTTTTTAATCAGATCCAAATAGTCAATATAATGATTGGATGATGTTCATTAGAAATTAAACTACAGTTATTCGTAACATTGAAAAGAACAGATCATGAGACAGAGACAAGAGGGAGACATGGGAAATTCAATGCAGAGAGAAGGAGGTTTTTTTTATATCTGGAAAGACGCAACCAGAGTCAGTAATTATTGAGCTCCTACTTGCGGTCCAGGAGGTCCTGGAGGTCCTTTGCTGTCCTGGGAGCAGGTGCAGGCATGAGGCAGAGAGGGGCACTGGTCCTCAACCCTCTGGAAACACACATGAACATAGTGAGCATACAGCATGATCTGCATACAGGGGAGACGTGAGCAACGTTTTTTTTAAGTTCACCTACGTACACTCCGATCACTCACAGCAACATCAAAACATGTTTTGTTTGAGCGACGACAAATGAATTAAGTTATTAATAGCAGAATGGAAATCTTTTTTATTTGCGCACATGTACAGACATATTGTAGAACCTAAAAGCTTTCATGCATAATATGAGTGTGTAGAATTTAGCAATTTCGGAAATTAAAAACTAAACATAAGAGAAAAATCCACTAAACAGATTCTAACCAGTGCTGGCAGCTCGCAGCACTTATCACTGTCGGCCCAGGATGAGCTGCAGATGATGTCAAACAGCTGGATCTGGATCTGTAAGCATACACACATACAAACCAATCCCAATTCATATCACAGTTACTTTTGGATTAGTTAAGACACATTATAAAGCAGAATTAAGAGAGGTGACATTAAATTGAATACTTTGACTGAGGCATTATGCAATTATGTTATTTGTGGTGATTCTATGTTGATAAGGAATGAGCAGAGACAGGTTTGTCTTCTCCGCTCTGATGACCAGCTGAGAGTTGCTGGCAGACAGATTCGTGAAGTCTGGCTGATGTCTGGAGGCTCCGCTGGTGTTAAACTGCAGGATATGTGATTCATTATCATGGCTTTGAATCAGAACCATTTCATCACTTTGAAAACAACAATGCTCCCTGAGAGTTTATTTCAATGAAAGGGCTGTTTCTTCTGATGATATTTATAAAGCTAATTAACTGCAATCACAAAAACATCTCTGTGAAACTGATAAACATGCCGTGTACGACACAGACACAACTCTGGACTTTAGAATTAAATGCATTTTAGTGGACATCTGAGTGATGACGCATTTTCCTCCATCCGCTCTGAAATAGGTTCGAATGATTTGATTTGTACTTACTTTTTCTGTAAAATATAAAGTATAATTTAACCACGGGTACAGCCGCAATGGAATATCAAAACATTTTAAAGCCATTAGAGCACTCAAATTTCTCATCTCTGTCAGATTTTCTATCTAAAATACCATGAATTATTAAAATATATAGGAAACTGTACAACACAGAAATAAACATTTTGATGGGGTTTTAAATTTGAAAAAGTCTGCCCTCTGGCTTGAGTAAAATGGTCTCATCCCAGTAATTAGGTTTCTTCTATTCCAGCAGGACTTTTGACTTTGAAAAGCTGCAAAGTATGAGTTTAACTCAATAGATACACACTTACTGTGATTCGATTGTAGGGCCACTGATGAAAAAAAGTTTGGCAAAAATTTCATGACTCATTTTATTCAGCAGACATAAGGAACAGACACAACACTCACAACTTAACAGTCCTCTGTTAATAGAAGCCGCTGTGGAGCCTGAGACGGAACACTTCCTACTCACTTTTGTTAAGTTTCAGGTTTGACCAACTGAAACTTAAAAGACTTCTCTTTGTCTCAGAGATAGAAGCCACGTAAAACTACAATTATTATCTAATTTCCTACATCTGTTTGTGGAGGGCTGAAGCAAAAGGGTTGGGGGCATTTCAGGTGGATACTTTTATATTCTAGTGCACTCTTGCTGGTTTGTCCAGTGCTGAATCTCACAACATTTTCCAGTTGAAAATAGGAGCAGCTATACGATTTAGAATCACGAATAGCTCAGAATCTGCCTCGGCTGCGTGTGTATCAAAGGTTCTATTGAGGGCTTGTTCTACTTAATGGATGGAGCTGAGGAAGCAAAGTTCACCTAAAGCACTTTGTACATTTCTACTCACAACAAATAAAATTCACTGTCCCAAAGTGACTCCCTGAACTGGTTATGAATGTTAATGGTCATTAGTTACACACACACACACACACACACACACACACACACACACACACACACACACACACACACACACACACACACACACACGTGATTGATCATTACAATCAATGTACATTCAGATACCAGATCAACTTCTTTTACTGATCCTTAGCCAGTGCTGTAGTTTCCAGAGGCAGACCTGCTACAGCAGGACCAGTAGATTACTCTACATTCTACAGCCCGCATAACCTTCTACTTTCTCTCTGAACAGCAGTCTTCATTTTTTCACCACCAGTTGGAACCTTGAGCATACAGATAACCCATCAGCTTCTACTCGAGGGGCATGAACTTTGGCATAGACAGAAATTCATACTGACTGGAGCTGTGTCGCCTTCTGGAGTTCTTCCCAGAATCTCCACTTCACCCGCAGCGGCGCTGTCAGCCTCATTCATTGGTTTCTCCTCAACCACAGAGCAATCCAGCACCACCTTCACTGAAGTCCTACTGACAACAACATGGAGCTGCATGGGAGAGAATGGATAATGACCACAAGAGACAAAAACAAACTCACCTGTGAAGCAAAGATGTGAAAATATTGTTAGATCCAAACACCTTAAAATAACATCGCCACATTATTTAAAAGATATTTTTTCAGAGTCCTACATTGTTCTCTATTCACCATAATTATTATCTTATGCATACAGTCAGAAATAACAGCAAGCACAAGGCTTCAAACTGAAAGGAAAAAATTAATGAGAATCTCACTAAAAAGAATGCTGATATCGCTAAAAAAGCTCGACAACTGAAGAAGAATGGGCTGATGGACAACACCTGGATGAACAACTGCAGGATCTTCATCAAAACAAAGGGGCTATCTCCGGACCAGATGAAAACAATGCAATAAAAAATAAAGACGGACAAGAATTGTTACTACACAAAAGATCAGCACAACAGAGTCACTTTAATATTGGGAGCTCTACAATTTTGGACACCTCAAGTATTACATGGAACAGTTGAAAAAAATCAACATCATGGATGTCAGAAACATGGACTAATGAACAAAACAAAAAAAAAAAAAAAAATCATGTATTTGTGATAACATGGGATAACATTAACTTTGAGACTTTAAAGAGCATATTGATATCTTTTGACAATACAATACCATGTAAAACTGTTAATGTCTGCAACAAACACTGTCTGCTGAAAGAGGTGAATATGATCATTATGTTCCTGTGGAGAACACTGGCAAGGCCAACTTCTTGTTTTGACTATCCATGATGTTAACAAACCTTGTGTTCCTAGGAAGAATGTAAACAGGGTAAAACACTAATATCTGGAAGTGTATAAGGGTATGAACGTCTGTCAAAATTCAATGTATGAGCTGGTTGAAAACTTTTAATGTCTGAGTTTGTTGAATACATATTCTAATGAGAGAGATATTTGTTGATTCTGGGGGACGGGAATTTTACAAGCCTATTGGCTTCTATCTGTCTGCCCTGCCCTTGTTGTTGTTGATGTTGTAAATGTGATGAAGGTGTGAAGTCTGCTATATTAACATGTCTGAAAAAAAATAAACCAAATAAATAAATAAATAAGCACATTATTAAATTGGGGCCGGCTGTCGATTCTTATCAAAAAAGAATTAAAAAAAAAAAAGGCTCCCTGAAGACCCAATATGAGATGTAATGATCGTTCACCTAAGGTTATCTGTCACGTGTCCTGATGGAGACGGAGATGTGTCTGGAGCTGCCCCAGACAAAGACTCGGTGGGAGAAATAAATTATTACTGGGATTTCATTTCATTCCCACAAGGGGCAATTTTAGCTGCCATCGAAGCAGCACTGCTTTATCTGTTCTCTTTTCACTGGTCCTTGTATTTTGCGTTTTATTACAGAACAGGTTTATTTTTGAGGAGAATAGGTCTATAGTTTTAAAGCACATTAAAGCATTTCCATCACGTGGAGGACAGTGATACAGCTCCACAATGACATATGCTGTGTTTTTCTGAACACATGCAGGAATCTTCTAAGTGCAGTATTCAGTCTATCTGGTGTCAGTGTGAGCTTTAAGTCGCTCCTTTGAGGAGACTGCTGCCGGTGCCAATAACTAACCCTGGCTGGATAAGCAATGATGGCGGCACCCTGCTATAGTATTAGCACCTCATGTTATATTCCTGGAGATCGCCCCCACTCACACAGATAGCATGTGCGCTGAAAATTATGACTTTTCTTTTTTGAAGTTAATTTTCTGTCCTAAGTTCAGTTGTTTTTAATCAGCTTTTTGTTTATAGTTTCCTTTTTGTACTAATCTGTCTGATTGTGTGATCATTGTTTGATTTTTATTGCATTTTTTTTTATTCCCTAGGGCGTCTATAGGTTGTTATTCAACCTATCGACTATTGGTTGTCTATACGTTGTTATTCAACCTCTCTCTCCTTCACACACAAACACACACACACACACACACACAAACACACACACACACAGTGCAAATGTAGACAAAGTTCATATTTGAGTGTCAGGAGCTACTCCTCTGCTGATGTCTGGACGGCGGCTTTTTAATTACTTTCTGTAAGACCCTTCTGTCTGCAAACTTCGCTGGGTTTAGTCAGGTGTGTGTGTGTGTGTGTGTGTGTGTGTGTGTGTGTGTGTGTGTGTGTGTGTGTGTGTGTGTGTATGTGTCTTAAGTTGAACTGTCACAACCGGTTACATTTAAATGACATTAATTGATGATAATTTAAGTATTACAATGAGGGTTTGTCTTTACCTTTTTATACTACAGTCACCTTAAATTAGAATCTGTCAGGACACAAACATCAGTTTTAAAGTCCAGCATTCAAAATGAAGAGAGGAAGGTCTTACTACGAGAAGTGATGATAGAATATATAAGATATCAGACAGCACATTGTTTTTCACTCTGTGTTGCTGCTGGCAGGACAGATAACTGGCTGGAAACTACTGGATCCATTCAAAGCTAAAGCTACTGCCAAAAAAAAAAGATGAATTAGCGTCTCAAACACAAAGGCTTACATTTTGTAATGCAACTGATGTCTTATACATCAAGAGTATCTCTAAAATACAGCTCCTTATTTGTGTGTGTATCACTGTCAGTTAGTGGTTTTATTCCTGTTGTTATCAGAATCCTTTTTTATTATCATTTTTAAACATGAAACCAATTTTTTTCAAAACCTCTGTGCTACATTATCTTTATCATGTTATATTATGTACCTGATATTATGCGGTTATATCGAATTAAACCGAATTAGTTTGTTTGTGTCCAAGGACATTGGCACCTCCACAGCCTTTTTTTTAGATAAATCATCTCCTCCTATATAAAACATGTGATTCATGTAATAACAATATGCCGGCCCTGATAGGGCACTATTCAGAAGAAAGAAAGAACATATGAATAGGAACCAGCACTATTTAGAACAAGGCAGTCAGAAACTGCAACATCCCATGACACCCATAAATTCAAAATTTTACCGTGACCTACTTTCATAGGTCAGGGTTATTTAATAAAAGACCCATGATCCAACATGTAACTGAGGTTTCAGAAATGTGTACCTAAAAAGGTATAAAAGTAAAAATGTGACTTTGACATAGATCAAAGCTAGTGCTTTCGTCTTTCTATCTTATCCGGTTCCTGAGTGTACAAAAGTTGAAATTTGACCTTGACCTAGTTTTCTCAAGGTCAAGGTCATCATCTAATTGTCATCCCCTTTGCTGCCCGAGTAATGTGCTTTTTGTTTCATCTTTCTATCTGCAACGGTTGTGAAGATATTTGGTGGACGGACGGACGGACAAACAAACGGACGAACAAACACAAAAACACTGACAATTGCAAAATACATGAAACATTTTTCAACAGAAATTTGTGTGAGTTTTAATTTGTATCACTTTCACTAAACCTAGAATTTTTTCCCTAGCAAATTGCAGATGCATACATCTGATCATATACAACTGGTTTTTGAGGGGGAAAGAAATCAAACTTATGAGGTGCAAGTTTCATAAGTTTGTATATTAAAGTACAGTATATCAAATATGACTTATTGGCTTTAAAGGATTAAGATGTTTTGAGTTGCTGTAAGATAGAGAATTAATTGTTTTTGAGCAAATTTTATGACACAAAAATACAGATTTAAGTGTTTGTAAAATATAAAGGTAATATAGTATAAAATTTCATCATTTTTGGTGATACAGGAGTGTGTGATACACTGTTTATAATTTCTGTTTATGTCAATTTCTTCCAGTGGTTTCCTCTCTTGCAGTACATCTGATTCTGTTTTCTGTGTTTGTCACAGTCTGCCTGTGTTTGCTTCACTAAGCAGTGACAGACCCTGATGGTTATTGCTGCTTCCACACAAGGCATCTCCATATGGTGATCCCGTTCTAATGGACACACAAACATCCCTATGCAAACGGACGCTCCTCTTATTCACTTGTCATCCTTGTCTGAACAGAGATGAATGCTTCCTCTCGGCAGACTGTCCTGCATCTGTTCCCTTTCACAATGCTGTCATGTTCTTCACCAGAAAGACAGAAAACAAAGGAGAAACAAAAGGCAACAGAGAATGATGGACAGCTATTCCCTGACAATTGAAGAATTAAGATTAAGACTTAAGGCAGAGAATTGGTTGGCTGGTGTTGGTTTGTTTTCTGCATACATCTAGGGACTCCGAGGAAAATGCAGCACTCAAAAAAAAAAAAAATACAAATACACTATAAATACAATATTCCTAAAACGTGACATGAGTGAGCGTTGCTTTTTTTAACCATTATTAGTTTTTGTTGTCATAACAAATTGTCAAATTGGCTTTGTTCATTTTGGCTGTATATTGACAAGGATCTTGAGAACCCTTGAGAACACGAATTTGGAAAGCAATGATGCAATTTCAATGCAACAAAATATTAATAAATAAAAAATACCCTTTTGCTCTGATAATACTAAACCCCCTTTTTTTGTCTAGGTCAGACAGACCAAGCATTAATTTTGGTAAGAAATGCTAAAAATGCTTTTGTTCAAAAATGTTTTTTTTCATCCCATTTAATATCTTAGTTAAAAGTGCCTTTGATTCAGTTCAGTGCTTTTAAGTTCAAAACTGTCACACTTCATGACGTTTCCCTTTCTCTGTTTAAACTTGTGTCAGGATTCTTTCACTTCTCCCCAGCAGTCTGACTTTGACACTTAACATTATCCCACTCTCTGCAAAGGAAATTAATAATTGTTTTTTCCTTTTAGTCATTTGATCCTGTTTGTGTACACTCTTGCATGTTAAAAAGTTCACTGATCTATTTTATATTACATTATTTGAAGGTGTGAGGAGTTTTGATGTCAGGAAATAAATGAGGAAAAAGTGGTGGAGAGTGGAAAAGAAAGAGAGAGAGAGCAGGACAATGATCACAGCAGTGTTGATAGGTCAGGAGAAATGAATGCAGTACTGGAGCCAGAGGATGACCCCCTCCCCAACACCACCGCCACCAAAACAGGATTCATGACTTTAAAACTGATGTACTGTATTAACACTGCAGTCCATTGTCACAAATCCACCCGTTTCCTCTATCAAACTCTGTTACAATACAGAAAATCATAAAATTTAACTGTGTGAAAAATCACTTCCTTCAGTGTGAACCAGTAGCACAGAATGCATGCGTGCATCACACTTCATTTTAAAGTGGTTACATATTTTAACCAGCAGAAAAACCTCATACCTAATTGTAAATACATGAAATAGACATTAGCAGATTAGCATGAACTCTATTCGACCCTTTTTTCATCAAATATATATTAAATACAAACCTTGTGGAAGCTGCCATAGAACAGTTTTTCAATTTCTTTTCCGTCAAAGGTCACGGTTTGGAAATCTCCGCTGTTGTCATAGTTGCTGAACGACAGAGTCTTTAAATAGTCTGCAGGAGGATACAGATGGTGGTGAGGAAGGAGATGGTCAGAAGGTCAGTGTGTCTTGTTACTTGATTTCTACAACATTTTTGTTTGTAAAAACACTGTCATTAGAAACAGCTTTAACATCTTCTACTAGTCTGCATACGAGAAATGTTAGATTCATAAAATCAAAGCAGGGATTCCCCTAAGCTGGTTTTCCCTGCTTGTCCTGGTGATGGCAATAGTTCACCTGGTGACAGCTGTGACATTACGTTTTCCAGTACAAACAGAAGCACTGTGCTGTGCTCACCTGTATGTTACTCCCATCTTACCTTTATCATCAGGCAGCTTTGGCTTTAGATGTGTCGCACATAAAGGTTCTGTGCAGAATTCCAGTTATACACCCTTCCATGTTACTCATTATATTCAGGCCATTAAAGGTGGTGATACACCAGACATAATAAACGTATAGTAGTTCTGTCTATTCTTCTCTCTGGAGTCCATTTATGGGGTTTCCTTCCACACATGCACAGACATGCTGTATTCTTAAGCTTGTGTAACTTAGTGGAAAAGAGTTTGATGATTAAATACAAAGCAGGCCCAGGGCACCAGCAAACAGAGGAAGTGTGAAGTCAGTAGAGCTGCAGTTCTCTCTGCTCAGAATAAACTGGTTACAATATTGTTGTCTGCTGTTTTATTTGTTATTACCGTATTATTTCCAGACTTTTCACATCACACTTATTACTTTGGCACACATCAAACTGAGAAGTCATGTGATACAGTGAGAAAAAGAAAAGAAAAATTAAAGATGCACTAATGATTCAAACTTACTATCCAGGGCCAGATCAATCAATGGCTGATTGTCTTTGTTGCGAATTCCCCACAATGTGAAGGGTCCCTGAGGCGTCTCCAGAAGGAGGCGGAACATCATAGAAATGGTGTATTCAGAGGGTAAACCTACAGGGTGAATATACCTGAATAAAAGTACAGGCAGACACAGACAAACACAGGCAAATGGTGAGCTTAGCTATGCCCTAAAGGCCTGAATTCCACATGTGCATCTTACTGTGTCCACATCTCTTTTCAACTTTCATGAATGATTTTTAAGTACTTCTTGACACCTGAGACTGTTTTGACCACAGATTTCTTCTAAACATCTGCCTCGGATCACTGCAGCTTTGAGTTAAATTTACCTGAGTAAAATCAGAGAGAAAATGAAATCACAGGAAAACACTATCTGAGGTCATCATAAGAGACTTTTAAAGTATCTGTTAAATATATATATGAATGGAAAAATTAACCTTTAACCCAAGTAAAGAGCAATGCATTTCTAGCGTCTCTAAAACTGTTTGTTAAAAGTTATCTTAACACTTAAGAATTTTCCACCTCCTCAGGACTCGTCTTTACTCACATGGTGGGCTGTGACAACTGGGCATTATGGTGTAATCTGTATGAGGGGAAGCTGTTAAATGAACCGGGCTCCATAGAAACTCCAAATATTTTGCTGTATTGCTTCTCTAGCAGGCCAAACTTCTCCATCATACGAAAACCTGCAAGAGACAAATCCTAGCATCATCGTCATCACAATCAACATTGTTGCCTTCACCATCATTAGCCTCTACAGATTTGATGCAGTCTTTGCGACGGTTGCATATGATGTACTCTTGGCATTTGCACTTCTTACCTGCCACTGTGTCACCATTTATCATGACAGATGGGCAAGCTAAGGGAAATAAAAAAAGAGTCTGTTAGTTCATACACAACATCTTCAAGGCTCAGCCAGATTCTCTTCAGTAATTCTAATTCTGGTCTCTTTGCCAACAAAAGTCCTATCTCCATTTTCTATCTGCCACTTCCACTCTGTTTGACTTTCCTGGAAGTTTAGCTCTTTTAAAATTTGGTGGTGTTACTCACTGGCAGCGGCCGCCTCACAGACAAAAGTAATAAGCTGCTCTTCTATCTTCTTCACATCATCCACATCATCCACAAAAAAGACGTGTTTCGCACTGGGCTTGCTGGCGATATTCACCAGCTCCGCGTAGTCTGCTTCCGCAAAACCGATGGCAAAGATGATGAATCCTGAAAATGGAATTCACCAGGAGAACTTTTACAAAAGTTTTAATATGGATAAGGATCAGGCACTGTTGAGTTCTGAGTTTCTTACACATAACCTACCTCGTCAGCGAATGTGAATCACGTGTGACACAGAGGTTCAATAAAGTCATATTTTCAGAACATTAACAAAAAAACCTTTTATTTCAATATTTTATCAATAAGAATGCTCACCATCCATCTGCATCTCCTTAAACACCTTGTTAACATCATCTTGTGAACGTCCATCGGTGAGAACAACCACCACATCAGGGATGCCTCTCCTGTCTCCACCTTCTGGGGTGAAAATGGACTCTCTCACATGTTTGATGGCCTGACCTGAAGGAAGGCAAAAAGGACCTTGATTAAACAACTATTGCAGGGCTTCTTATTGTAGTCTGAATGTCAGCTGAATAATTACACAGGCTGGAGACACATAAAGGTGTAATATAAGTTCAACCAAAAAAAACGACATGTATGACTGGGATCAGCCGTTTCTAACATACTTCACGTTCATACGATCCCTCACAGCAAATTCTGTTATAGTGTGTCGTGAACAAGATGTGGGCCTCTTCAGTTCATGTTTGTTGACAATGTGTTAGGAATTACTGTGCAAGCGGCAGACAATATCTATCATGTCAAATAATATAAATTACTGCATATAATTTGCTTGCAAATATGTTTTATTGCAGTTTAGAGATGCAACGTAAATCTAAAGGCATTAGTTACGTCCCATTCAACAGAATGAAAGCTAAATATGATAAGCTTATTTATCACTGTCACATTGATAAATACACTCATGCCTGACATACAGTAGCTCCTTGTAATATTTCATAAAGGTGAATTAACTAGGATTTAATGTTCATGTGTGTTTAGTCGGGGTGGATCAGCTGTCTCAGCAGAATTTTTGCTGCTGCTCCAGCTCTTTGAGATCTCCAGCAGCGGAGCCTCGTCTGCCAACTCTTACTGCATAAATGTGAGCTGTGAATGATCAATTCCATGATGGAAGTGCCTCTGCCTGACATATAATAACTCTATGTAACTACAAAAAAAAACAACAACAGATTTTTACTGTGATTGTCTTAAAGGAAAAACTTGACAAGAGCCTAAAATGTTTGAAAAAATATTCAGTACTTCCATATATTTCCATAACACATAAAATTTTCTTGGATTGCTTGGGGAGCTCTATTTGGACATAATGAATCATTCTGTGACAGGACTGATACTGCAAAAATTAACTGACCAGAACACAGTTCAGTTCAGGTGGTAAATAAATAATGAAAACAAATTGAAACTGTTGTGTGTACATTTAAGAAACCTACCCAATCGTCCAGCCGTTCACTCCACTCTGTAAAGAATCTATTTGTTTTCCCTTAAGTCCTAAAATATTTCAGTTCAAATCCAGTTCACAACTACAAGAAAAAAAAGAAACCTGACAAACATTTCTGCAGAGACTTATACGACTGTGTCGAAGCTCTGGAGGGGAAATGTCCTCCAGAATATTCTTCATTAGGACACAGACTCCAGAGAATATTATTTTCTACCACAAACTGGCTGCAGCGAGACAGTCTTCACAATGTGATCTGATGCCAAGGCGATAGTTGGTTATTTCTCCTACTGATCAAACAACACTGACAGCTCTGAGATGCTTGCTGTACATGCTTAGCCTGCACGTCAGTCACTGGCAACAAACTCTTCATCATAAATCAGAGTAAATCGTGCTCCATCAGAAAAAGTAGTCATGGAAATTCAGAGCCACGTTATCCTTCAGTACCAAACAGCAAAATATGTCACAAGATATTTCTAACTTAATTTGCAGAATTGGAAGATCTACAATTTGACTACTGTAAACAATGTCAATTATAAAATGATACCACGCATAAAGTGTACAGTGGCACTGCTATGAATCTAAGAGCATATTGAGGCTTAAAGGGCAGCTATTTCATCAGGATTCTGTAAAATTGAAACTTTTATTGGCTTTCACAGTCCTGAATGCTTCAGGGCCAAAATACATTCCTGATCTTCAGCTCCCTTATGAACTGTCCAGGCCCCTCAGGTCATCTGGGACAAGCCAGTCTTTCAGTTTTTAGTCTCCACAGATCTGGAAGAAATGCTCAGAAATTTGAAAGTCTGCTACAACCTTTTTAATCCTTTTAAATCAACACTAGTTAAAACTGATAAAATTGAAATTCCACTGCATTGTAACTTTAACTGTTGTGCCTCTCATTTCTTTCATTTTTCATTTCGGTCTTATTCTGGCTAAATGCATTTTATATTTTTATATGTTGTCCTAATTTCATGTGAATTAAATTCAATAATTAAACTGAATTTATTTTCATTCCTTTTTAATTTAAAGAAAAATAAATCTTTCCCCATCTCTGGAGAGGATGTGACAGTGTCTGAACTTTGCCAAACTTAAGTGTTTCTTTAAAGAACAAAAAAAACACATCTTAAGCCCATAATTGTCACATTCCTATTGATGTATTGCAATAATTTGGACAATAGTTGATCTAAAATTTTCAAACAATATATTCAAGAGATTTCTTCACCATGTACAGAAAGCAATGTCTGATGTAGTTCAATAAGAAATATTAAAAATTTCAATTACATGAACTAAGGCTAACTATCAGTAGACATTATCAGTCAATAGTATCTATCTGGAAAGAACATTTGAATTATTAAAGACTCACCCAAAGCAAAGTACCAACAGTAGTTACAAAGTACATTTACAGTGAATTTAAGAATGCTTTTGTGATCAGTCTGATCTTTTGTTTCCAATTCTCTCCAGATGAAAACAATGTAAACTGGCATGCAGCGTCTCCTTTATGACTTCAAATTATCTAAACTGCTAAACACACACACATACAGAACATGCTGTCTGTAATGGTGTCTATCAAACCAGCAAACACAATGACCTAAACATCACCACACTCAAGCAGGCAATTTCTTTTTAATGCCATTTTTTTCCCATCCTGTCCATAATGATTTGCAGGAGTACCTCATTTATAGCTCATCCGCTCATCTCAACCTGACCTTTTAATAATTAAAATAGTCAAACGTTGCCATTAATCGTCCTAAAACCCTCTGTCCTTTCACACTTTCCTTCCTCAATCTTCCCGTTTTTGACCGTCTTTTATGGTGCAAAGTGTCTGCAAACTTTGCAATAAAAACTCTGTATGAAGCAGTAAATGGAACTCTAGTTTGGCCAATTACTGCCAGATCCCCTCCTCTTTCTTCTGTTTTCTTCTCACTAAGCTGTCACTGATGACACATGATAGAGTGCTTGGCCTATAAAGAGTTGTGTTGTCAGATGTCGACCAGTGATACATCTGTTACTACATGGGGTGAGGCTGGAATTATAGCAGCTATGCAGACATGAAGTGAGAGACAAGTCGGCGCAAAGGAGAGGCCAGACACAGCAGAGGAGGAGCTGGGTGGGTGCGCAGTGGAAGACAGGGAGGACAGCTGAGAGGGGAGAAATGTGAGAATGAAGAACAATGAAGAAAAGAAAATCGAGTGGACAGATGGGGAAAAGAAGAGTTTTAAAAAATGGAAAACAAAACAAAAAGGTGTAAGTGGATATTGAGTTCAAAATCCTGTCATCAATCAACACTCCGCAGCAGTTTTTCAGTTTTCTGTCATTTAAGAAAGGGAGCAATAAGAGAACATATGTCCCCTTTTACAATCCAGAAATCTGGAACAATAAAATACAGAAGGATGTCTTTTCTCCAATTTTTTGACTGTGGATGACATCTATTTAACTCGGAAGAGATGATATTAATGCATATTTCTCTAAATGTACACAAAACACTGCATGTGCAGGGACAGAAACTATTACAGGTGCTACTATATTAAATCAGGACAAAACACTGCATGTGAAGGGACAGAAACTATTACAGGTGCTACTATATTAAATCAGGACAAAACACTGCATGTGAAGGGACAGAAACTATTACACGTGCTACTATATTAAATCAGGATTCACCAAACCACTCAGATCCTCACTAATAGCTCAATGAATAAATGCATAAGCAGTGAAATCCAAGAATATTAGCTTCTCCAACATCTAAATCATCAAAATGTTCTCTGCTCAAAGTTCATACAACGGAAGAAAAAAAAAAGACACTTTAAGGTCTGAAGATGGAGTCACCATCTATATTGTTTAGAAATGGATACAGAAAAAATGGAAGAAGCTAGGGACAGTAGTATAGTTCTAGTATTGATTGATAGCATTGAATAACTGGAAGCTTCTAGATCTGATATAATGAGTAAATGCGTTGCAAGTTACTTCCTAAAATAAGAAGCTTCAAACTAAATTCTCCAATACACCCTGAGTACATTTCAAAATTGTTTAAAAGTTTGAGTAGCTGTCATGTAAAACTATAAACCATCAAAGCGAAGAGACTGAGCAGAAAAATCCACACACAAGCAACTGCCAGAAGCTCAGGGCTAAACAAGCAGAATGCTGCAGTTCCTTCTTCTTCTTGTGGGTTTTGGGGTTTGTGACACAATGAGGGGGTCCTGATTGTGTATCAAAGAAAAAGTTGAGGATAAGAAAAAATGGAAATTGCTTGGTTTTGAGAGGGAAATTTTTAAAAAATGGGGTTGCAAAAAAAGGTTCAGACCTGAACACTAGAGAAATTACCTACATGTCCTACAATATACAAGTAGTACATGTATGTACACAGTACAAGTAATACATGTATGTACATGTGTGGCTGACAGAAAGGGAGAAGGGAGTCTGGTTCCCCTTTACCTCCTCCTCCTTCTTGTCTTCTGTGTTTGTTGGGTTAACATGACATTTCATGACTTCTATTACACACACACACACACACACACACACACACACACACACACACACACACACACACACACACACACACACACACACACACACACACACACACACACACACACACACGATGAAAAATAAGAGGAGAAGAAAAAATGGAAGAGACAATAATTAATAAAGAATTAAAAGAGGAAAAGGAAAGAACGATGGCAGCAAACCCAGAGAAGAGAAGACAGTAGGGAGCTTGGCAAGAGACTAGAGGAGATAAAAGGAAGGAAAGAAAAGAAAGGAGTTAAGATGTGGGAGGAAGGGATAAGTAGAGAGATGGTATCGCAGTCAGTACTGAAGCCCATAGGAAAGCTCAAGGACATAATTAGTCTGAATGCACAGTAAGCCATGACCCAGAATCTAGGAGCATTAGAGTCCTCTGAACAGCCAACATTAGCATTAGATCTATGTCACATGAAGGAATGGAGGTCACTGACTTTCACGTAAACAGAATGATCAAGCCGAAGTCTCTGCTGTGTGTTTCATACTTCACATCATACCTCTTCACTAGTATATTAATCAGTTAATCAGGTCACTTAAAGTTAATGCTTAACCACAAATTAGCTTACATTTATCAATTCAGAGATATTAAAAATTTGCATAAATGGATAAAAGATCCAGGATGAATACAAATTTTGTCAACTACTGTTTCTAAAGTTGTGAATTAACTCTTAGTCTTAATCCAACATAGATGATAAATGGAAATTTTAATATCAATGATAAAATAAAATGAAAAGCAGAGTTATAGGATCAAAAGTTCCAGAACGCCAAGGTTGAATTAAGTTCATATGTTGTTAAGCTGCATTTCATGTAACAGACTACAGCACTTTTCAGACCTGTATTCGTGTTTCCTCCTTTGTAAGTGATCTTCTGAATGGCTTTCAGCAGTTCTTCCTTGATGTAATAAGAATTCAGCTTGAACTCAATACGAGCATCACCACTGAACTGAATAACTGCCACCTGCAGAGACACAGATGTGATGTGAAATGAGTTCAACTCAAACAAAACAAAGTTTTCAATACAATACTAATAAAAAAAAAAAGTTTCTTTTTTCACTTCGACCAATATTGTTCATAAAACTTCATGGAACATGAATATTACATTACTAATTGAAGTCTTGAGGTGAAAATTCACTAAAAATTTGTGTCCATACTCTAAAGTTAGAGTTACAGTATAATCACGGCAGAAAGCATAAAGAAATAGTTTTCATTGATTATTGAGAGATACTGCTTCAAATTGTGACCTGACATTACAAATGACAACAATAATCTATTAGGAACTCTATGGACTATAGTATCTGTGTATTTTATTCGAGTACAATGCAGTAGTCACGTTAAAAGTTTATTATTGGATGTCTGAACCATCTGATCTTATTTCAAGTTTTAAATGCAGCTCAACTTGGACCTTCATTCTTTCCGAAAATCTATGGTCTCTGGTACAAACGCATCAAATGAGGCGAGGTAACTGAAGGCTGCCACTGAAAGGAAGGAGAGATTTAAAGTTCTGCCTTACTTTTCTAAATTTCTCCACACACACAAGGCTGAGGCCAAAGAAGTTGCTCCACTAGAAATCAATTACTGCCAGCAGCAGCCGTGTTTGAACTAGAAATGAATCAAGCCCAAATGAGCTAAAAGGTTCAAAGGTAAACTCAATATTCATTGTTTGGTCGTATGTCTGTTATATCTATAGTTCTATTTCTGTCTGAAATGTAACAAAAGAAAATTTTGAATGTCCATTTATCTAATATATATTTATCTATCTGCTGAATGAAAGTGGAATATATTGGAGCTGAAACAGGCAGAAGTGTATTAAAGATCAAGTAAGAGGACGAATTTGTGCGAGTGAATAGATGGGATAATGGGCTTTTGGATGAATGTGAATTTGCTGTATGTTTGACATTGTGTTGTTTATGAATCATAATGGATACAAAAGATTACAACCCCTGACTGCACATGGGCAGAGGTAGGTAATCATCCTTTCCTGGAGTGATTACTTCACATAAATGCATTTTAATATGAACTAATATAAATTTTCATTCTCTTTGAGGTGAACAGCTTCTTTACTCACAGATTACAGAGAATTTAATGTTGTCATGTTTATGATTTCAGTGAGACTGCATTTGCCTCATTTCCCCATGTCTTTAAATCTAAATCCCACGAGAGGGAACGTTGACAGGATAGAGACCTCGGTTCAGTTCAGAGTTGTGATGTTTTTTTTTATATAGACTATGTGACAGCCTCAGATGAGGTGTCTTACAGAATAATCACCTCATCTGTTAGGTGGGAATGGAATATGTAACTGGATGGAGATACAGTCCAAATCAAGAACATACTGCTTTGAAATTTGTAATCCTCAAGTCGGCTGTGGTCACGTGACTAACCTGGGTGCCATCTGGTCCAATCTGATGCAGTGATCCCACAGCACTATAAAGGAAGTGTTTGATTTTCATAAAGTTATCTTCAATGGACCAAGAACCATCGACGAGGAAGACCAAATCAGCCTTTGCCTGCTTACAAACTAGATGGACAGACGGTGAGAAACAAGATTAAAAATATTAATTTGTTTCTGTGTTCCACATTTCTTGCTGTCTGCATTTTTTATATCAGAACTTCACATCTTCTTTCCCTCAGCTATATATATTTTCTATCTTTGTGTTTATATTTCATAATACTATATCATTTCTGATTGCTGTTGCATACTGAGTGCACATTCCAATATATACTAAAAATGCATTAAAAATACTGATTACAGTTACCATAAAAGGTGATCAGAGCATAGAGAAGATTACCTCTAACACTAGAAGAATTCTAAGAGAGTGTGTGTGTTCTTTTTTGGGATTTTTGCCCACCTTCTTTACCAAGTGGGATGGTGGGAATGGGCTCGTTGATGTGGGGTTCAATTGGAACGTGACTGGGCGCTGGCCCTGGATACACAGAGTAACAAAAGAAGGCCATTGATCATTATTATATCAATATTAAGATGGCACAATGACAGGCAGCAATAACCTGTTAGTTTCTAAACCCTTATTTTTTTTCTCCAACATGTCTGGAGTTCTGAATCTCAAGTATTTTTTGTTTCAGTGACTGACGTGAATCAAACTTTCTACTTTTTGTCTACATCCCTCTTCCCATTCCAAAGCTGGGGACAGTATTTTCCATCAGTCTGTGAGTCTGACCAGAGGTTGTTTATAGAGTTCAGAAGCCCCAGGTTGAAGTTTGCCTCAGAGCCGAGCCAATCTAAAGAAAGCAGTGGGATCCATCAAACCAGACTAGAGTGAGTAAATAACTCAAAAACATCCGTGGCTGCCCTCAGAGAAGGCAGCAATACTCTTACTCCTGTGTGTACTTTAAGGTCACTGAGTGAGTATTATCAAAAAATAATCTTTGTCAATGAGAGGTTGAAGTGGCTGGAGTAGCTCAGAGAACCATCTCATTATGGATGTTGTCGTCTTCACTGTCTCAGTTAACAAAAAGTTTCTCTGAGAGATTTTAAGGATAAACAGACAAACAACAGTCCACAACTGTGGACACTGAAAATAACAAGGGAACTTTATGACATAAATGTCAATGCCATCATTGCCACTGCAAGGTCAAGTAAAATAAAATCCAACACAATTCCCATTATGAAATGAAAACGTTTTTTAGTGTGTTAGTAGTCCATGGGAATGTTCCACCGCCTTTTATAAGAGCAAAGAAACATGAAATGAAAAAAAGGGACAAAAAATGCATGAATGGACAAAGTTCCTGCTGCATGAGAAACCTGGGGATACGTACATGTCATGTCAGTGACGGAAACAGAGGGTCCCACCAGCTCCTGCATCTGGGTGTGAACACTGATGTGGTATTGGCTGCTGGGAGTGAGGTCATTAAAGCATTGTTGGGAAGCACCGCCTCCAAGGTTTACTTCCTGCTTCTGGCTATCTGCAAGTAAAGGACAAATAAAAAAGCTTACAAAGATTGGCGTTCGGACTAACATCAATACATTTTTTAAAAAAGCTCTAGTTTCAAAGTAACTGTACAGACTTCCTGTTTGTCAGGGGTTTTAACAACACATCAAATCCTAGCAGCTGCAAAATTCAATCATTCATATTCAGAGTTGAATGCTGAACACCTCTAGTGGAGCAGTCAGGTAGGAAAGTGTTAAACACATTAAACATTAATGGTTAACTGATAAAAAACAGAAGCAGCACACATGTTCAGGTTATTTCACCTGTACATGAATAAACATTTGAGTAAAATTAAGTTAACACTTATATTCTTCTGAAAGGTAGTGTTATTACATAATATCAGAAATTGGGGCAAGTATTATTTTCAGCTTGCTATAGGAGAGGTTGCTGTCCATACAGAACAGTAGCATGTGTCCAGACAACTGGATGACATGACATGATTGATTACTTTCACCAGTTTCCTTCAGATGACAAACAGCCAACATTCAGGTTAGTGTTTATGCTCTAGATGGACAGCATCGTATTAAAAATTAACCATGAAAATACACATCTACAGTTTCAGTTTCATTTCTGATTGTGTTTCTTAATGTCTTACATCTTGGAGAGACAAATTTTAGCTTCCACACTAAAAGCAGCCACAAAAAGCAGAAACAAACGCCCCACTGAGAGAGGACCTGTCCAGGCTTGCACAGTGGTTTCAAAATTTTAGACAGCTGGTTCAATGGCGGAGTAAGAGCTTCAGATCTAAGTTTTTATTTTGCAAAATGTTTCTAAGCTGTATTTAGGTCAGTGATAAACTGCAAAGGTAGTTTCACAAGATGTAAAGGGAAAAAAGGGGGGACAAAAGCCCCTCAATCTGTAAAAATGTTGTTTCTTTTGCTCAAGTGGGATCCCCAATTATTGGTTATTTTGACAAATTTTTAACAGTATTTAAAATGTGTGATTCGGGACACATTTAAGCATGAAGATTAAGCACAGAGGTGATGGATCAATGAAGGGGTCTAGGGTGAAGTCTCACGTCAAGATGGAATTCACCTTTTTGATGATTCTTTTTTACACACAGATAAACATACGGACACAATCACACTGAAGAAACAACACATGTACTCACTGAGAGGTGATTGTATGGACACTCTATACATGGCGGCCTGTGGAAGAGGCTGCCACTGAACACAAATGCTGGTGGGGCGGACCTGGTAGGTCGACAAGCCAGAGACGCCGAGGAACACTGGAGATGACAGAGACAGAGAAAAACGACAAACATTTACAGTATTTTACACCTATTTCTATGTCTTCTATCTTGCTCTTCCATTTGGAGAAACTCAAGACACCCACCCATAGATCAAAGCACTAGCTTTGATCTATGGTCTGATATATTTTCTATCCTGAGCTACTTTTGCACATATCGCAGGAACCAGATAAGATAGAGAGACAGCACAATAAGACACTGGCTTGTGTCCTCTTGCGGCTACATTATAGAGAGACGAAACAAAAGTCATTATATTCAGGGAGGCATGGGGATGAAAATTAGACCACAATCTTGACCTTGAAAAACTAGGTCAAGGTCACATTTTCACTTTTATACCTTTTTAGGTACACGTCTCTGAAACCTCATGACAAATGGAATGCACCAGTTACATGTTGGATCATTGGTCTTTTATTTTACTCTGACCTATGAAAGTAGGTCAGGGTTCAAATTTAGAATTCAGATGTGTCGCGGGATGTTGCAGTCTCTGATTGCCTTATTATTATGGAAATGACTTTGAAATGTGGTCAGTTTGGTTGTCCAGAGAGTCAAATGTCTCCCGTTCACATTATGTACACACTCATATATGCCACTAAAACAGTGACTCGCTGACAAAAGTTGGGAAAGTACTGCAGAAGTTTGAGAGTGTGCAGTCAGCAATAAGGCTCAGCTCACACTGAAGTGGCACTTCATTACTACCCAGAGCTTTTTGGTATTCTGATTGCAAGGAGATAAACAATATACGCTCCAAATGATTTTTAAAATGTGACAAGGTGTCTATACCGACAGTCCAATCACAACATCCCACTGGGAGGTTATTAAAAGAAATAGTAAGGAAAAAAACATTATTTGGGCTAAGTGTTTAACGGTCCTGCAAAGAAGCAATGAGGCATGATGCAGCAAAATGCAAAACGCCAACAATTTAAATATCTGAAGCTTGTTTGTCAGCGGCATGAAAACCTCCCACGAGCATCTCTCTCTCTCTCTCTCGCTCTCTCTCTATTTTGTCTGTTTTTTTTGGTTTGATTTGATTAGTTTGATTTAAATACTGCTGAATAATGCATACTACAACCCATCATTGCAACCCAAATAATACGCAAAGATTCAAACACACCGACTATCATACACTCAGAAATGCAGAATGCACACTTGTATTCTATGTGTCAACACTGACTGAACAAACTGCATGTATGTCCATGAGTACATACCAGAAAAAAACAGTGCAGGCTGGACCGACCATGCCTACGTTAGGTTAGCACAGTCTTGGGGTGGCAGTGGCTCAGTGGTAAAGCGCGTGGTAGAGCAGGTCGTCTAATGTTCTGAGATCGGCGGTTCAATTCCTGCTCCCGCCCAAAAAAACACCCGTAGGTGAGCTGACAGTGAGAGGCTCACCTCTGGAGCACTGCCGAGGCGCCCCCTTACAAGTTGCTAATATGGGCGTACCACAAAGGAGCTGCCCGCCACTCTACCTCCCCCGCATGCATACAGGCCCCCTGTGTGTGTTTGTGTGTTCAGGGCCTGTACAAACACATATATGCATGATATTCAAACTAACTAGAGTGTGCCACTAATTTCCCTGCCAGGAACAGAATTTTTTTTAATAGGAAAAGCTCATATATAAGTATATATAAAAAATTTTTTAAAAACTTAAATGTGTTTTGGTCGAAGGGAGTATACTTACGCTATTGAAATATTTTAAATCTAAAAATAATCACAGAAAAAAGAAAACTGCGACAGGCCAAAATCGTAAAAAGAAGGACTGACTTTCTGACGATGGTCACACAAAAAAAAAATCATAAGTTTTGTCGAGCTAAAGCACCTCATAAAAAGACATGAAAGTTGATTTGGCTTGAAACAGTCTGATTTCATTCAGTGGGTCTGTTTTGTTCATTCCATTCATGGTATCAAAGTTTTTGGGTTCCATTCTAGTATGCATAATTTATTGGCGTAAACGTGCCAGTTGGCTCCCATAGTAAGACCGCAATGAATGCAGTGTATCCAGGGAAATACGTTACTGTGTCTCCCTCATTAGAATAACAAATGACGTATCCCGCTTAATAAATCATAGCTCCTCCACTGTAGAATACAAATATGGGTTATGAATTTAACAATGCCCAAGTGATGGGACAGTTTTTACGTCCCCTCACCAACATACGTACATAAAATCTGATATTACACAATATTATAAAGTGCTTTGAAAATCCAAATATCTAGATGTTGGTTTATTTACATGGGGCTCATGAAAAGCAGTCTTGTTAAATCTGTTGATGTGAAAAGGACAACTGCACCACAGCCGAGTAAAAAGGTGAAATATGGAGGAGACCGGGCTCTGCGTGTCAATGTAATCCATCTCCTTCGTTCTGAGAGCTTAACAGAGCCAGGAAAGTGTGAAGCAGTCATCACTCATCCAACAGGTGGATGATTAAAAACAGTATGAAGAATAGCTCATCATCTGCACAGATCATTAGATTATAACATTATAAATTTTAATTGTTGATTAGTAAAATCTCTTCATCATGCTGATGCATTACTACATCACTCAGAATCTTCCTCTCAAGTGAAGTTATTCCAGAAAATAATTTATATATTTTTGTTGTGGAGCATGAAAAATTGATGAGTGATTTAAATAAGAATGTTTTCCCATTTGGTGAGTCCCTGCCTATCAGGCAGGGGACCCAAAAGACAGTAGTAGATTTCAAATTATGGGATTATTTGTTTTTTGTTTCTGTTTACAGTGCACATAAAGAGAAAACTAATCAGTCAAAAAGGCATCAGTGTTTTGGTAAAGTGACAGATCATTGTAGTGAAAATAGGATTAAAGAATGAGCACAGACACACATACAGCCGTCTTTCTCTCGACAGATAATCTACTGTTCTCTCTACTCCTCCTTCTTTGAAAGTCTATTTGCTTTAGAGTTAAAAGCCTGTGTTCTGCCTTATTGCACCTACTGACTACAAATCAGATTTCTCTCACTGGTGAAATACGGAATAATATCTTTCAGTCAGTTTTTTGACAATAATCTCAATAAAGGAGTGTATGGTATCAAATATTTGTTGTGTGTTCACCACTTTCCTTTACTACATTAGTTTAGTGTCATGACGGCTGACTGTGCCTGGAATGATTTTTAAGCTCTATTTAAATAATATGTAAGATTTCGTCTTCTTGAAAACTTCAGAAAGTCATGTGAATAATCCAGGCATGACATTAATGAAATTCCTACTCTACTCCTACCATTACTCTTCAAGTGCAGGAGCTTTCGCAGGCATGGTGAAGATGCTTACATGTCTTGGCATTCACTTGAAGTGGTTCGCTTTGTCCTGCAGGGTAGGAAGCCTCCAACTGAATGCTGTACTCTGTCCCACTCATTAGATTCAGGAGGAGTGTGGAGTTCACATCTGCAGCCACCTTCTTCTCTAGAGGTGGACCTGGAACTTAGGAAGACATGCATATACACATGAGCACAGTCTGGAAGTACAAAGGAGGATGAGAGCACTTCATTTCAAAAGTTCAAGTCAAATCCTGTGTTCTACTATTTTTTAAAATATGTATCTGTAGCTTTGCAAAAAATAGCAATAATCATATTTAGAATTGTAACAATGTGAACCAACTGCACATTTTCCCAGCTTACTGGGTCATCCTAATCATAAGACTGATGGCCTACTGTTTGACAATATTGAAGACTGAGCATCAAAAATATTGTTAGTGTTTTCCCTCTAATAAAAACTTCTACTACACCTGGTTTTTGACATGCAGCCTTAGACACACATTTTCTATCTCCCTTTCATTTCAGAACATCCTATTAAAAGAAGTCAGCTGGCAGCCAGTCAGAGATTGTCTCAGACAGATGGACTGAAGTCTCTTAAAGTTGATACAGAATTTATTGTAGTCATCCAAAAGAGCAGTTGCTATGTAAGACATAGGATGCACCTTTTGTCTTTGGTTTAGATGGTAAGAGTATTGTCTACTTATCGAAAGGTTGATGATTCAAGCCCCACTTCCCCTTTGTCTTCAATGCACCGGTCTATCTGCCCTCTGCTTCTCAGGGGTGGGTCTGATTTCACAACACTGTCCAATGTACACTTAACAAAAATATAAACGCAACACTTTTGTTTTTGCTCTCATTTTTCATGAGATGGACTTAAAGATCTATAATTCATTCCAGATACATAATATTACCATTTCTCTCAAACATTGTTCACAAATCTGTCTAAATGTGTGATAGTGAGCACTTCTGCTTTGCTGAGATAATCCATCCCACCTCACAGGTGTGCCACATCAAGATGCTGATCTGACATCATGATTAGTGCACAGGTGTACCTTATACTGCCCACAATAAAAGGCCACCCTGAAATGTGCAGGGGTTTTTTATGCTTTATTGGGGGTCTGGGGACTCAGAACCAGCCAGTATCTGGTGTGACCACCATTTGCCTCATGCAGTGCAAAACATCTTCGCATAGAGTTCATCAGATTGTCAATTGTGGCCTGTGGAATGTTGGTCCACTCCTCTTCAATGGCTGTGCGAAGTTGCTGGATATTAGTGGGAACTGGTACACAATGTCGTATACGCCGGTCTAGCACATCCCAAACATGCTCAATGGGTGACATGTCCGGTGAGTATGCTGGCCATGCAAGAACTGGGACATTTTCAGCGTCCAAGAATTGTGTGCAGATCCTTGCCACATGGGGCCGTGCATTATCTTGCTGACACATGAGGTGATGTTCATGGATGTATGGCACAACAATGGGCCTCAGGATCTCATCACGGTATCTCTGTGCATTCGAAATGCCATCAATAAAATGCACCTGTGTTCTTCGTCCATAACAGATGCCTGCCCATACCATAATCCCACCACCACCATGGGCCACTCGATCCACAACATTGACATTAGCAAAGCACTCACCCACATGATGCCACACACGCTGTCTGCCATCTGCCCTGAACAATGTAAACCGAGATTCATCCGTGAAGAGAACACCTCTCCAACGTGCGAGACGCCATCGAATGTGAGCATTTGCCCACTCAAATCTGTTACAGCGACGACCTGGAGTCAGGTTAAGACCCCGATGAGGACGACTAGCATGCAGTTGTTCTTCCCTGAGACGGTTTCTGACAGTTTGTGCAGAAATTGTTTGGTTATGCAAACCAATTGTATTACAGCAGCTGTCTGAGTGGCTGGTCTCAGACGATCTTGGAGGTGAACCTGCTGGATGTGGAGGTCCTGGGCTGGTGTGGTTACATGTGGTCTGCGGTTGTGAGGCTGGTTGGATGTACTGCCATATTCTCTGAAACGCCTTTGGAGATGACTTATGGTGGAGAAATTAACATTCAATGCATGAGCAACATATCTGGTTGACGTTCCTGCTGTCAACATGCCAATTGCATGCTCCCTCAATGCTTGTGGCATTTTGCTGTGAGACAAAACTGCACATTTCAGGGTGGCCTTTTATTGTGGGCAGTATAAGGTACACCTGTGCACTAATCATGATGTCAGATCAGCATCTTGATGTGGCACACCTGTGAGGTGGGATGGATTATCTCAGCAAAGCAGAAGTGCTCACTATCACACATTTAGACAGATTTGTGAACAGTGTTTGAGAGAAATGGTAATATTGTGTATCTGGAGTGAACTATAGATCTTTAAGTCCATCTCATGAAAAATGGGAGCAAAAACAAAAGTGTTGCATTTATATTTTTGTTGAGTTAATAGTATGTGATACTAAGGCTACAGCTTCTAAATGTTTACTGCTGTAACACACACACACACACACACACTAAAAGGTCATTAAATGCCCGAAAAAAATAAGGAAAATAAACTTTAGCTATGCAATTTTTCAAACAACCAGTCGAAACTGCTACAGAAAATAATGGCCAACCTGCACACATAGAATTTAAAGAAACTCAGACGGCACCACACACACTTTTCCTACCATATACCAGGATTCTCACAGGAAAAAACATCCACCTTATAACATCTATTGCATTTCCTAAAATTAAGATTAATGCAGCCTGTCTGCTTGAGTCAGAATCCTCAGGGACGCAATAATTATGTTTACGTGACTGAAAACAGATGCTGAAACCATAAAGACTGCGGTATTGTCAATTAGTGCTGAGCAGCAAAACAGTGGAAAGTATTTGTGTATTTTAATAATGCATTAAAACAGTATTGAAAAGGTAATGTCCTATTTCAGCTGCGAATCACTGATTAATTCCTTGAGCTTCATGGAACTCAAAAAACTAACAATCAGAAAAGAAAAAACGGTCTTAGAGTAGTTTGAGTTTCTTTCTTTGTGAGTGTCATCATTAATAATTATATTATTAATTATGTATTTAGTACTGTTAGGATAAATTTATCAATTTGCATGTGCGTGTGTATGTACCATAGAGGGGCTGGTAGGTGATCCTATATCCTGCCGTAGGAGCTTGTGGTGGACCCCAGCTGACCCTGAGCCGATTGTACCACTCCTCTGACACACGGAGGTTTTCAGGAGACAGCAGCGGCACTGCCAAGAGACAAATCAGAAAACAGAAGCAAGTCCACTCATTAAGTGCAGATGTGACAGTCTGTGGATCCTGTGGGTTTATTTTGGGTCTACTGTATGTGCTGACAATAAAGATCATGCAGAATATCACAAAAAAAATTCACAAAGCTTTTCTTATTTAAAAAAATTGTATTTTATTTACATTCATCGACAAAAATTTGGATGTTTAACAAACTTGTCATCAGCTTATAGAAGCATGCGAGTCCGGATAAGTATACATAGATGTGAAATAAAATACAGTGGGTTACAGAACCTAATAAAAAGAGACAGCTGCGCTTAGTCTCTAAAACGATGACACACGTCATCAGACATGTCAGTTTTCAGGACAATAAACTAGGAGGCAATGGTTTCCTCTCATAAGAGGTAATTACATCAAAAGTTTGGGGAAATTAATCAGGGCTGGTGTAACCCAGTGACAGTAAATGGTTAAAAGTTGAGAGGGACGATAAGCCACTCATTACACATTTTTGGTTAAGTCCCGCCTACAAAAAAGATTAATTATTTTGAAGGGCCCAATTTTTGTTTTGTTAATATATATTTTATTATGTATTTTTCTGTTGTTATTTACCATTTGTTTTAGTAAAAGGAAACCGTTCTGAATTTATTTGGTCTGTGTACTTTCATGTATGGTTATTACAGTTCACTCCCTCAGCTCCTTACAAACCTGGATTAGAGGTGTAACCCACTCCTGGAGGTGTATTTATTAGGAGTGGGTTACACTGAGGAAAATAATTTAATTTTCTCATTAATGAACGGAGCTGATGAAATTATGAACGGCCTTCATTAAGAAAATTAAGGAGGCTTCAGTATTTGTTACCACATTCATTTGCATTCTCCTTCGTAAATGAAATTAAAATTAAATTGATGTGAAGCCAATCAACATTAATGGAAACACTAACGGAAATAAAAATTTCATGAGATTTCAATTTTGTTGAAGGTGTTCTCCCAAGTTGGGAGTCACATCTCTGAAGGATGAAACGTGAGAAACCAAAGGCCAGCTGTGTGTCAGTTTGAGCTTACATGTGACTCCCAGGGCTGCCATGCTGATGCCGTCCTGCCCCCCCATATACATGGGTGTGACTGTCACTTCATACTGGGTGTCTGACATCAAACCTTGAAGCACTGCTCTCCTCTCACCAAATGGAACGAACACCTACAAATGCATTCAGGGTGATATTTCAGGGGTTAAGTGAAAACATGAGGCTTTACAGCAATGATGACTTCAGCTCATTCCGAACGGAACTACACAAAAGCAAACAGACAAGAGCTTTACAGTCATAAGAGACTTATCCAACGTTATTCTTAATCTGGTTCTGCACAGTTTATTTATTTCATCTTCAACCTGACAAAAAAAAAACATGCTATATGCATGTGTATAAAAGAGAGGGAGAAACGTGCATTCGGAATAGGACAGGAAAAACTTCTGAAACACTGCCATCAAAGGGGGGAGGCACTCTAACACGTGTACATTCATAAACAAATTCAAACTCTCCTACAACCGAAGTGTCCCTCACAAATCTTCAGATCAAAACGCCAAACTTTCTTGATGGTGTAACTGAATGACCCTTAACAACCCTCAGCTATTAGACAAGTTTAAGCCTCCCCTTTTCTTCATCCATTGTACTTCTGCTTCTTCTTTGTGTTGCTCTTTTCTCTGCTGCCCTCTGTTTCTGCTCCCAGTAAGGTAAATGGCTACTGAAAAGATAATGGAATGTCTTCTGGGCTGGCCCAGCCCCTCCATCTTCTACAGCTCTGACACCAAGTTGGAAAATTAAAACAGGAGGGGAGGGAGATGGGAGGAACTGGGTGGTGTCAGGAGGGAAGACAAGAGGGAGGGGAAATGCAGAGATAGAGGGACCGATGGGAGGAAAAACAGCGGCCAAGTGTGTGTGCATCAGTGATCAGGGTCACCACACTACTCTGACCTCACTGCAGATAAAGGAGTCAAGAACGAGAGGTGGAGCTAAAACTCTAATCAGTTTTTTGATTAGACCCAATGACCTGACAAGATTGCTGCAGTCTCCTCCATTCTGGATGGAGGTGTAAAAAAAACCAGGATCTTACTACACGCACTCCCGCTTTGCCACAAATCTGTAAAAGGCTTTAAACAAATAATAGGATCTAAATTTATAGCTGTACTGAATTATTTAGAAGTAACTTTTACTCATACCGCCGACAACTTGATCAAACTCACAGTCTCCTGCTGGTAGTCCCTCCCGAGACTCGCATATACAATCCTGTAGCTCTGCACGTATGGGTCATCCAGCTCCCACGATGCCTCCAAGCTCTGGGTGGTCTCTTCCCTCAGCTGAAGGTTTTTCACACCCCGACGCACAACTGTCACATCACAAGCAACAGTTACTCTGCAGTATTACTGCTGGAATTATATAGCATAATTGGTTCACATCCACAGCTTGAAAGAGGCTTTCTTTACACTTTAAATGTTACTGGGTAAACAAAGGATTAGAAAAATGGAGGTCAAAATGGCGGTGAGCTGAGAGAATACAATAACAGCTCCGAACAATGTGTTCACAGCTGTAATGTGCTGGATAATAGTGTTGCAGTGAAATCGAGTTGGTTTTGGGGTTTTTTTTACTTAGAGGCAGAGACTGGATGGCGGACACATTGTTTTTGGTACTTTTTTTGTTGTTGTTGTTGTTTCATTCACCTTGATAATGTCTTAGAAACAATTTCTATGACAGTCTATGCAGTCCTAAGTGGATAAAGATCAGGGTGAGGGTTCTACACATAATGCAGCCTGAAACTACAAGCCTATTTAAAACCTCAGTCTGATTTTCACAGGAGCGCTTAAAAGATTGAAGACGTAACTTAAGTGGAGACATTACTCTTTCTAGAGGCACAAGTGGAGAAACTGTTCTGACTCGATTAGCCTTAGCCCACAATTCACACAAAGCGTAATCCCAGCCTCCAGGTCGCCTCTAACGTAATGAATTGCAGTCTCTGGCTGAAGACAGCTTGGTAAACACACATTCAAAAACACAAAAGGTCTCCACAGTTTGAAGCTTTCCTAAGCCCTCAGAAAAACTAGTTCTATCTCCTTAAAACTAAATGAGCAAGAAAGACAAAAACACTTTCAGGGCTGTGCTTGCACTCTGACAATACTAGAATGAACTGGCAACTAGTGAAGCTTTCCAAATTTCAGAAGACTTTCTAGGCAGAGCGTGAATCATGAGTAAAATTACTTCATGCCAGTAGTGGCTGAATAGTAGCCCACTGGTCACATGAAGGGAATAAAGCAGTAATAAGGTCTTAGCATTACTAATAAATAGATTTCATAGCACATTTATAATCCAACATGAAGTTATAATTCCCATCGCATCTTTTTCTTGTTAAGGCAGACTACTTAAAATTAATTTTCCATACAGACAACAGTTACTTAATAACCTGTCAACATGTGCAATATTGATGCCAAGCTACACTAAAGCAATTAAGACACTTCTTACCTGCGGTTGTGGGAGCAATCGTTGCCTCAGCCACTGGGGAAATACAGAGAGCATTCATCAGATAATTGGATAGAAACTCTCATAAACAACTCTCCGTATCAATAGTTAAGGTAATTAGACAGAAATACATCATCAATGTGCAGAGAAATTTTATTCTTCTGAGATAAGCAGTGACAAACAAATCAATGTAAATACCCTCAAGCTCACCTCGGAGTTAGTTAGGTCTAATGGAACTTTTCCTCATCCTTTATAACATTTGCTTTGATTTGATTAATGAAGTTACACAACTAAAATAACATTTGGAGGTGTTGGCAAACAATCTAATGTTACTTACATGTGGTCTCTATAACAGAGATGGTGTCGCTCTCAGATTCATCTTTGAATATGGCCGTCAGCAGAACTTCATACTCAGTCGATGGACTCAGACCAGTCAGGATGTAACTGTTATCACTTCCACTCAAGAACACCTAGAGAACACAACCACACACACAAGTCTGAGCGCAGGAGTAACGTCTCTCCAAAAGATCAACTTCTCAAGAATTTTGGCTGCTATTTTTAAAAGAAAACGTAAATCACATTTTTTTTGCTGTTGTCTGCTCATCTTTATGTTGTACTTCCACACTAAGTTTTAATCTTTTAATAACCCTGCTTTGTCCAGTAAACGTCTCTGTGTTAGACATGGCCTCAAAAAACTGCTGCCACAATATGTTTTTAGGTCACTTACTATTTTTTAAGCTACAGTTACTCTTAAATTTGCCAGAGAAAGACAAATTAAAAACCCTTTCCAAGTTTCTCTGAGAATGTGATACAATTTTGGGCAGAAGTGTGATAGGATTACTTACAGTCTAAGTGCAAAACCAGGTTTTCAAAACTAAGGTCATCACTGAGTTTTAGTGGAATGAGCTGCTGAAAATTATACTAAATCAATTCTAAATGGTAGAAAACCACTTAATCAAGTCAACAGCGGTACAGTCTATATTAAGAGTGATAAAGACTACATTCAGAACTATATGATATGCTGTTCGATTGCAAAGGCAGAATTAACACAGGATTTTAACACAAAAGCAAATCAGACAGAGCATTCACTGGAGAAAGTGCTTCTTTAATGCTTCATTTTCTCTTTTTTTGTAAATTTACTTCCATTTAGTTCATATATCACAACTAATAGCCCGTTCTGGTTTTTGATTTATTAACCAGTACACTGCAAAAAAAGAAAAAGACCAGCTAAAACATGAGAAACAAACTGAAACATTGAGGAGAAAATGGCTCAATGCTATTGAAAGTATCTCTCCATACAACAATATGAAATTCTACTCCTGAAATATAAATTTGCCAAAATATTTGGGCAAGCAGATTGAAAAACAGAAAAGTACCAAAAGACTTTTAAACAAATAATTAATCTCATATTTCCAGAGCATGTATGTAAAATATTGGAAAACAAACACTACAATATTGAGTCAGTCAAATTACTGTAAATGGAGGTACACCGTGTGGGAACAACACAGGCTGTACCTCCGCCATGTCCTAAGAATCCTACATGTCTGGTACAGGCACAATCTCAAGAACACGATCAATATGTTTTTAAGTAATAATGGAAAATGTTGAAAAATGCATCTCATAAAATTGTCTGATCAACTTGTTTATCGTGGTTCTGCACAAATATATGATTTAAGAAATGTGATGAAATCTCCATGTTGAAATTTTCAACTGCAATGTATCTCAATGGCTATGCAAACAGACACACACACACATACACACACACACACACACACACACACACACACACACACACACACACACACACACACACGCACACACACACACACACACGCACACACACACACACACTTACAGTCCTGAGGACTCTATCTCTGCTGCCCAGCTGCCTCTAAACCCCAGATAATGGTAATAAAGCAGCCAAGCCATTAATTTTTAGATTTATTCAGTCTTAATTTACACTCAGCCGTGTCAGGGCTTTTACCAGCTATCACTAATGTAGTAAAGCTTATCTGCAGTGCTATAGAAAACAGACTCCTATTTATCTGGGCTTCATGGAGTGGAACTGCCTCGAATTGTGGAGATAAAGATAACAAGTGGAATTCTGTCTGAATCTTGGTGAAGATTGTGTCCAGTACCTTTTCACTTCTTATTTGTGGACGACTGTCACCAGACAACCTTTATGTGTTGTGTCATTTGGTACTGACCTCCATCGTGTCGCCACCTGTGAATGGAACCCAGGAGACTCTGTAGAGGCTGATGTCATTGGCTGTGTGATCCCAGCTGACCTGGAAGCTGTTTGTGCTGATATCACTTGAGCGTAGATTCAAAGGACCAGGAACAGGAGCTGGAAAGAGTGTTTACAGTTTTGCATTGTCATTTAACTTGTTTGTCTCATTTTCCTACAGACTTTTAAGATATTTAAAATGTTCCACTACGATTTTCATCCTGATGCCTCACACCAAGCAGCACAAGACCCGCAAAACTAGGCAACATACACAGCACTGACCAGGGGAGGCTGGCTGGCAAGTTCAGCAGTTTCATAGAAATGTGGCATGAAACATTAACTTTTACACAGCACTTATTCTGATAGGTTTAAATGTTCTTTACAAATATTACTATCAATCTTCATTTAAACACAGCTGCAAAGAGCTTAACATCCAGAATCAAATTGCGTGTCATTAACATTTGACAGTTAAATGCTACATTTCTAAGGCTAATTTAAATGATGTGTTGAGCCATTATCATCTTAAAACAACACCACTATTGTTCTGCAGAATTTAGGTGTGACCTGTAATCGTGTTGGGTTCCCACCATTTCCAACTCATCCACAAAAAAGCCTTAAATCTGCTGACACGATGGTACGAGATCACGGACCTCTGATTCTGAAACTTGCTCCTGAACGAAGTTTGCCAGGAGATAAATAAAAATCAACACATCAGCGTAATAGGTGTTTGAAAGAAATGCATTTCTTTTAGTTGACTCAGCACTAGAGACCACCTGTTTGTTTTTAAAGGGATATTCCTGCAAATCAATATCTGTTAGCATGACAGAATTGTAAGAGGCTGTGAAAAGACTCTGGAGTGTGACTGGGTTATTATGAGATGGGCAGACTGCCAGACCAGCAGAAGGACAAGGAGGGGTATTAAACACACTGGATGACACTAAGGCCTTTTACAGTCTGGAGGCATTTCTTTTTTGAGGTATTATTAATTGATGTGTCAGTATTTCTGTAAGGGAGTATTTTTCAACAACTTCTATCACTTTGAAAGTGAATCTTATTCAAACTCAAATAATCAACTTGTGCCTCAATCATGTTAAAAAGTCAACATTATGTTGAAGCTCCTGTTGACAATGGCAGACTCATTGATTACTCATGTGTATCATTGCTGTACTTAAATGCAAAAGACACAAACTTATGAGGACAGAAACTAACTTTTGAGTATCTTACTAGGACCTTTTGTGCTTGCAAAAGATGCTAGTCTTATGTGAATTAATTCACATAAGACAGGAGCTGTGGTTTTTCTTCTGTACTGATCTGTTACTTAGTGATTTTGGTGCTTTTGTGTGTTATGTTTGGACTGAAGCACTGGGACAGAGAGATGAGGTCAGTCAGTCATCTTCTGATTACCACCGCTAATTCCGAGGCAGCGGGTCACGGGGAGCCGGAGCCTATCTCGGCGGCTTAGGGCGTGAGGCGGGGGACACTCCGGGCACAATGCCAGTGCACCGCGGAGCCACATACAAAGACAAAGACAACCATGCACGCACACACACTCATTCCTACAGGCAATTTTGGAACTGCCATCAACCTGAAGCTCATGCTTTTGGAGGTGGGAGGAAGCCGGAGAACCCGGAGAGAACCCACGCAGACATGGGGAGAGCATGCGAACTCCACACAGAGCGGGACTCGAAACCGGGTCCGCCGTGTTGTGAGGCGACAGCGCTACCCACTGCGCCACTGTGCCGCCCAAGAGAGATGAGGTGAACTTGGTAAATTTTTGACTATACCAGGCCCTACCCTGCTTGGTTTATAATTTATTACATCCTGCAAAGCGGTGACGTATTGTAATTGTCCATCCATCCACCAAATATCTTCACAACCGTTGCAGATAGAAAGATGAAAGAAAAAGCACATTACTCGGACGGCAAAGAGGGTAAAAAGGAGAAGATGACCTTGACCTTGAGAAAACTAGGTCAAGGTCATCATCTCATTTTTTTACTCATTGCGGATTTTTGGAAGGCAGTCACATGATACCATACATGCATTCTATTGGCTGACGGCATCCGGAAGTGCACTAGGTTCTGTGAGTCTCAGACTTTCGTGAGACACAAAAATGCTTTAAACAGTCGATAAGACTGTGGGAAAAGGTAATACAGATAGGTGTTTTAATATCAGTATGGGGAGGGTTCATAAATGTTTAAAAAGTAAAAAGCAGCGTTTTCTTACTGGTGGTGAATCCGTCTGTGAGGGGCTCTGATTGGCCCTCCTCATACAGAGCAAAGATGGCCACTGAGTACTCCGTCAGAGATGTCAAATCAGTGAGGTCATAGGAGTTCACAGGACCCACGTCCACCTGCAGAACAGACACATGCATATCCATACAAAAAGACAGTCATCTTTAATCAATCAGTAATTCATGGAGTACACTAATACAAATTGGTATGAAGGTGCATCGTCGTTACTCTCTACTGTAAGTGGAAGTATGAGGAGCTTATCCAACTTTTACATCACACACTGATTCGTCCTCATTAACCGTAATAACAGTTTGGAGGACAATAATCCTCACAGTTTGTCTCCTTTGCACAGACACAAACTAAAAATGCAGTCAAATATAATTATAATTATAATTATAATCAAAGACATAAAATGATGAAGTCACAAATGTTACTCACACACAGAGACAGTCACACACAACACACAGAAAAACAGATACACACCTCCTCTGACACCAGGCCGTCAGTCTTGACCCACATGATGCGATAACTTTTAGCTCCCCTGGGCGCCGGGTTCCAGCTGATGTGAGCAGAGTTGTAAGTGATGTCTGAAAACTGGAGGCCACTGGGAGGACTCAGTGGCACTAACAGGAGATAGAGAGGGGGGGGCTTTTTTGATGCACTGTTATGTTCAATGATAGTCTTTATTAGGATAGAGATTAAAACATGTGTAGAGGTTCTTTACTCACACGTAGACCCCTGATTTGTGAAAGGGTTTCCTGATTCATCTCCATACATGGCATAAACAGTGACGGTGTATTGAGTCTGAGGGTTCAAACCATCCAGCTCCAGCTCAGTCTGGGCATTTGATAACCTGACCTAGAGACAAATACACACAAATGAATATAATACCACACCAAACATCCAAGTTGAGTCAGAATGTATTTACTAAATCTATATTTTTTCTTCTTTTTTTACATGCCTCTTTCTCATCCATCTCTCCACCCTCTGTGAGAGGTGCATACAGCAGCATGTAGCCAGAAACTCCATCCACGCTGTCCCATCTGGCCTTCATGGTGTTGTGAGTCACGTCAAACAGCTGGAGGTCTGTGACCGTAGGAAGGGCGACTGCACATGCCGACAGACACACAGTAAACTAAACTTGAGACAGATTCATATTTTTGATACGTCTTAATGTCTTGCAACACATGGACTCATCAGGACTTGAACAGAAAGTTAAAAAAAAAAACCATCCTACTGAGTTAAGAAGATAATTAATATAGCTGACGTGCAGGTTGGTCAAACAAAATGCTAACAGAACAATTGTGTGTAAGGTTTTGTAAGTGGAATTCTACATGTGTGTTTGTCCTTAGGAAAAAACTTACGGGTCTTCTCTGATCCTCTTAGTGCTTCACTTGCCTCATTCGTGTACACGGCAAACACAGCCAGCCGGTACTCCGTGAGAGACCTGAGATGCTGTAACATCACTGAAGTCTCACTGCCGTCCACAACCACCTGGGGTGGAAGAGTGTTAGAGGAGAGAGGTATAAAAGATAGATTGAAGGGACACAAGAGAGAAATGATGGGGGAATGGGGGGATGAGAGGATGGGCAAAATGGAAATTGGGACAATAAATGGGAAAAATGAAAATGACAAGTGTAAGATATGAATGGCAGAAGGAGGCAGGAAAGAGAAAAATAGAGAAACAGTCAATTTATTGAATGGGATGAAGCACAAAAAACCTGAAGCCAAATAGCATATTTTTATTCTGATCTAAATTGATGAACGTTGTAATGAAGATAAGGTCGATGGTGAGCCAGCTGGAAAGGTCCCCTTCATATGGCTCTTGACCATCTGGTCTCTGCAAACCCTACTAAACACACGACTGAATGATTTCTGTGGTTAAATGTTCAGAAAAAAATCAAGTAGGTGTCTGGTTCAGCCAGAGAATCATTTCCGGTGAGAGTCATCACCTGTACGGATGTACAAGTTAAGGGAATGGAGGAATGAGAGAGGGGGCTGTGGATGATTGATACCAGCAGCATTTCAGGGGAAAGTCATACATCTGCACTGAGATGTGAGCTATAGTGACTCCCACCGGTGTGGTAAATATGATGAAAAGTCAGACGGTGCCCCCACCCATACCAGTTTCGCTGTGCTTCTGCTCAGTCTGTGTTCCCATCCTCAGATATCCCTGAATAAAACTGATGAGATTTTCATCTTTGTGCATATATTGGTATAAAAACACATTACATACCTCATGTGGTTCTCCTTCCCAAGTAGAGTAATAGATCACCCTGTATTTCTCTACATTTCCAGGGGCATGACTCCACGAAACCCGAAAGCTTCTGGGTGTGACTTCTGATGTGACCAGATTTAGTGGCGGACCCATCGTCTCTGGTATCTGTTCTGAAATAAATAAATGAAAATGGAAAGACAGTATTGATATGGAGCACAAGAAACTAATCAAAGTCAAAGTGGACCCAGAGTAAAATGAGATCATGTTGAAATCTCTTTGGTATTGTCGAATCTGCATCATTAAATCTATAAAGACTCATGTTAACTTCAGGAAATACTGAGAAATGGAATGAATAAGTTAACGTGGTTAAAACATTGACCAATCAGGGATCTCAACACCCAGTTGAGCTGGACTGGTCAATGGCACGCATGTGACCTGATAACTTTCACGGTGTTAATGACCTCAGGAGGTGAGAAGATGAAAATCCCCTTCCGTCAATCAGAGCTAATGAGATCTCTGAGATAAGAGGTGAAAGGTCTTAATTCAGGTTTAGCTGATTTAACCTTTGAAGCTTAACATGACCTGGATGAATGAAAATGTACACACACAAACAAGCATGAAGTAATAACCACATTATAGCACATCATTTATGTTTAGAAACTCATTGGCGCTGGCCCCCTGGGAAGGAACCCCACAGTAATAAAATCATATCTGGCCACTGCATCTTAATATGCAATTTAATGTCTAGAATGAATTACACAAAACTAAACTGACTGTGAAAAAGTGGTCAGAGTGTCAGTTTTTTTCTTTACTATTTAAAAGTACATTAGGAAAACAGAGTGGAGTTACTGCTCTCATTTGGATTAAAGTGCATCTAATTGCTTCTCTGATGGTTGTACAATTGCAAACAGTTTCTCCATCCCCTTGTCTCCTTACTCTGCTTAATCTCCTTGTCTTGCTGTTCCACTTGTTCACATACTGTTCTGGTCAGTCCCTCCACTATGGAGCTCATGATGTTGAAGTCAGCCACGTTGTAAACATGAGTGTTGTTTGGTTCTGAGGCGATGGAGTGCAATTCATTCTCATCAGCATTCTTCACTCCTGAGAAGTTGAGGACAATATATATTATTATGAGCCATACATTAAGACATAGAACTGGCAATCGCATACCCTAACACAAAATGACATCTTCACATCACAATCAGATTCCATAAAAATGCATGATAGTATAGCAGGAAAAGTTTTTTGGTCTACAGAAGTAAGTTTGTGTGTTCATTCTAACCAATGGCAAACAGCTCAACCCCGGAATTTCTCAGGCTTTCCGCAGGTGGTATGACATCATCCTGAGACTTTCCATCGGTGATGAGAATCCCAATCTTGGGTAAACCAGGTCGTGAACCAGATTCAGTCTTGAAACAGTGCTCCAAGATATAAGCCAATGCGAGGCCTGGAGGAGAAGAAATGAAAAAGTAAGACGAAGGAGAAAAAAGACAAAAAGGCAAAAAATTATACGAAAACCAAGTGTGAAAGAACGGGAACAGGAGTATAATGTGGAAAATGTAGGCAATGACAGTATGAGGATTGCACAGAAAAACAAAAAGGAAAACAGGAAATAGGAAAAGTTTTCTTTTTAGGGTCGTTGTTAAAAAGAACGGTATATTCAGTCAAATCCAGCACCTGTCAAAGTGTTTCCTCCTTTATAGGGCAAGTTCTTAACAGCATCAATAATGGCATCTTTAGTGGAGAAAGTATTTAGATGCCACTCGATTCTGGGATCGCCACTGTATTGAGCCAGACCTAAAACATACTTGAGTTGTCATTTGTGATACTGACTCATATATTCATAAACACCAGAAAATAAAAAAAATAATACAGCATATCTGTAATAAAAAAGCAGGGACCAACCTATCCTTGTCTTATTGATGCCGACATCAAATGCGTTGACAAGGTTTTCCAAAAACGTGCGGACCAGTCGGAAGTTGAGTCGACCAATACTCCAGGAACCGTCCACCAGGATCACAATGTCAGCAATGGCCTCAGTGTGGCATACAAACTGATCAGCTGAAAGATGGAGAGACTGCGTCAGCACACGACTTCACACTGACCACAATAAATACATGATCAATATGTAATTGAAGACATATTTAGAATAATAACATTACAATTTTACTTTTCCTACAGTATGTAGAATCCTCAGCCATAAGACAGAAAACACACCAAAAAAAAACAACACACACCTGAAGTAAACAGGTTTCATCTTGTTTTTATTGTGCACAAATCCAGGACATAGAAAATAAGACACCACACACATACAACACATACTGCATACAGACATGTAAAAACATCTTCTTGAGAGCATTATTTCTGTTCCCTCATAGCATCATCTTGGAATGATACTTCAAACAAATTATTCAAAGCCTGACTCATTCACTCAGTCTTCATTTTGAGGGCAGTTACAAAGAAAAATCTCACTGGGACACATCCCACACATACGCACACACACACACACACACACACACACACACACATACACACACACACACACACACACACACACAAACACACACAAACACACACGCACTTTTGCCCGTTCATTTATCCCAATATCATAGCTGCTCATTTTGTCATCCTAACCTGGACCACAGCCTATAACTGAATACATCCACTTAGAGTTGCATCACTGATCATAAATCACTCTATTAAAGTAATAGTGAATAATTCAGAAGGCGCTGATAAGCTTGGACACCCTAGTCTAAATCAAGAAAAGTAGGAACAGGGAATGCTGACTCTGGGGATTGTAAAGTATAACTAAGCTGTTTTACAAATTTTCAAATTGGCGTGAAAAGAAGTCAAACACCTGATGGGTATGTCATATTTTTTCACTGAGTGGGGAGTTAGACCCTGACCCTAACCCTATTGAGTCTATAAATAGGAGTGCAGTGACATTACAATCCATCAGCGCAACTGGAGCACAACAATGATTTTTTTCCTCACAACTACCAAGCAAGGTTTTTTTCACCTCACAATTAACAAAATTTAAGAAAAGGAACTACAGAGAAGACATCAGTATTTCAAATGTGCATGAGAACCTTTGATTTTGGCATTGCTTCAAGATATTCCTGGAACTAAAAAAAAAAAAAAGCCTTGTTAAGAACTTGGGAGTTTCTGTGCTTTAATGCATTAAATATCTTTTAATTTGAAAGAAAACAGGAAGTTAGTGTTGGCATTATATAGAAGGGGCACACAGAAGCAAATCAAAAGTAGGTTTCATACATAAGTGTCTTTCATAACATCAGAGACCAACTCATTACCCTTAAGAGTACTGCAAAGCTACAAGTGCACAACTTTCATCTACAGTACGAACAGCAAAATACACCACAGATGTTAGTGGAGTGGTACAGGTGCATCCTGGGTAATCGAAATTCCCTGGGTTAATCCCATTATTTTTGTTATAGTGTCATTTCTATTGTGTTCCCTTCTTTGTATACCATCAACTATTAACTGCATAACAATGGAAAGTATAAAAATGTGAGATCTGATACCAGATAGATTTATAGAGGATATGGAGTGATGACAAGGTATTCACTTCAATGAGTGATTCCAGACAGAGCCTTCTGTCAGCTGTCTGTAGCTGACTGACTGTTTGAACCATCCATCTGTTACAGACAACAGATGGAGAGAAGACAACAAGATCAAGAGATAGTCTCTGGCTTCCAACTGCATCATGTATAAGATTGAGGTTACATTATAGTAGTCTTCAGGTAATGTTTCGAAAAGGCCAAGAAGACTATGAATATATCCTCATAGTTTAGATGCACATAGGTACTTTCTGCAAGAGGAGATGTTTTTGAAGCGGATCACCAGGGAAAAGCAAATAGCATCTATTATCCCACTGCCCTGCTGAAAAGAGACTAGAAAGTTGTATCTTTGCATGAAGGTTTCAGGAAAATGGCACAAGGCTAAGGGGTCAAAGAGTGAAAAGATATTCTCTGGAGAGTTTTGCTTCCTCCAAAACAAATAGGCGTGGCATTTAGAACAGTTAAGATGAAAGACCAAATACTAAGAACCACAACCAGAGAGGTTGCTTTACAAATAGCAGAAGACTTTTTTAGAGCCTTAGACTGTGAAAGGCAGTCATGGGGTGTTGGTTTCTATCAACTCCTGATGTCACGATGTGTGCATACAGAGGTGGGATTTATATTTAAACAGAGTCACAGTAAGAAGACACGGTAACAGGCTATGTGAAAAGACAAAGATAGTGATTAAGGATAAGAAGGTTGTCATTTAATTTAATTAAAGCTCACTGATTATTTCCCTGCCTTTTGTTGGCAGGGTGGTGAGAACAAGCTCCAACGGTGGCATTTTAAATCCAAACCAATAATCAACGTCGCCCCTCTCCCTCACATTATCCCTCCTGACATTTGTAAACACTTTAGCTGGATATCAGGAGTCTTATTTCCTAAATGAAGTCATCTGCTGCCATTCATTATACTACAGTTTGAAAAAGAAACTTCCATAGTTGCCAGACAAGGATTATCAATTTCTTTTGAAATGAAACCAAAAGTCAAATTTGAGCTTCACTGTTAATTCACTGAACCCAGATTTTCAAATGAATGTGTGCCTTTTACACTGTCAGAAACCCAACGTAATAATGACACATTTAAATGCACTTTCGTATGTCTTTAACCGAGTTGATTTCACGCAGCAGAAGGTTTGAGGTGTAGTCTGTGTTAAGCAATGAACTGAAATCATGTCTAACTAAATGTACATGTAACAACAGCACATGCCAACCAAATGTGTGTGTTGTATTTTTAAAGATTTGAAAACTGTTTCCATTCGTTTGAATCATCAAACCTTATTATGTATATAATTTGTAATCATTTACAATTTTACGCAAAAATGAAGACTCTCACAGCAGATCAGAACAATCACATCTCAATAAAATTCATTAAAACTGGAGAGAAATTGGATTAAAAGTTAGCTAATCCATACATACAGTACATTATCCTACACATGAATGGAAACACAATAAAGTGTCTTTCACATTAATGGGTGTCAGAGAGAATGCCTGCTGTGTTTTATTACAGCAGCTATTGAATGTCTCCCTTATCGAGTGCCAGAAATAACAGACTTGTTAAAGGTCCTTCTGCTCATTGGAAGCCCCATCTGCCTTTCTTCTTCCCCTGCCTTCTCTACCTCTTTCTTTTGCTGCTTTTTTTGTCTGATGCTTTTTATGATGGTCAGAGTTCAGGTACTGCAAAACAGTGAGTCTGTGTGCCCACGAGTATGAAAAAAGTGACATGCATTTTAAAAAAAATTAGGAAGGAAAATGAATAGTGAGACGGCAGCACGTTGACTTTGAGTTTATGGCGCGGGGTCCCTCCTTTTTAGATATGTTCCTCTCTCGTTTTGACAAAATTACAGCTAACTAATACAAGACATACTTTGCTCCTGTTTTACATCAAAATCTCCTTAGAATTTCCCTCAAACACAACAACACTCAAGGCAGGTCAATCTCTAGTACTAGTTTATGTGTATGATATTATTTCTAATCCAACAGGGACTGATTATTCATATGCAAAATGAAACCCTTGGAGAAAACTGAACAGGCATGGAAAGAGAGATGGGTGGTAATAGATCGCTCTGTCTTCTCCCCTCAATGGTGGAGGGAGCCAGTTTTCTCTACAGTTAGAGACAGTTGGAGGTTACCATCAGAGCCAGAGCCAGACGCCCTGGCCACTAAAATGGTGAGCTGGTGAGTATTCTCTCAACTCACGCCATCAAATACACTTTTTGATTATAGGCCAGCTTTCCTAATTTTTTGGTCTGGCCCTTCTCTTGGATCTGGCCTTGGCGTGGTGAGGGGGCCTGTGTGTTCCAGTGACCCTGGAGAGCGATTTAGTTGGTAGCGTGCTCCTGGTAGGATCACCCATGACAGGCCGGTTTCCAGGGTAGGTTCCAAACAAAGACCCCAGCGTGTCGGCATACTGTGAGGTTGCAGCCCCACCAGCCGGCTATCCTGCAGAGGGCTAACAACCCACCCAGGAGAAACCCCTTTGTTACGAAACTGACCAGAAAAAGCCACGGCCAATACCAACAACATGAGCCATGTCTTCACTCTGCTGTGCCAAGCTAGCAATGGCCCACGCATCAAGACAGCCCTGGTGAAAGATTCTGATGGCAACATCACAGCAACTGAAGCACACTGCCTTGCGCACTGGAAAGAGCACTTCAGCCTTCTTTTGCAGCACAGCTCCACCCCAGCCTATCCCACCATCCTCGCAGCTGCAAACACCACAGTCCCTAGCAATGCCTGCAGTACAGATCCGATCACGCCCGAGGTAGTCAAATCCGATCTGAAAAAAGTTAACAGGAAAGCCCCCATTATTTGCGCAGTAAGGGCTGAGATGCTAAAATCTGGCGGTGACAATATTATTGAGTGGCTCACCCACACCTTCACCCATGTGTGGGAGACAGAGAGGCTTCCCAGCGATTGGACCAGAGGAGTCTTCCTACTCTTCTGGAAACATAAGGGTGACAGGCTAGTCTGCAGCAACCGCAGAGGCATCACACTTCTCTTTACACCAGGATCTTGCTCACCCATGGTCTCACAGCCATCAGAAGTCACCGCTGTCCCCAGCAGGCTGGCTTCATGCCTAACCACTCCACTACAGACCACATGTCCGCCGTCTGCCTGCTCAAAGACCCATGAATTCCACAAAGACCACCATCTATACATCGGGTTCATCGATTTGAAGGCTGCCTTTGACATGCCTCACTCTACAGTAACCTACAGACCCTTGGAGCACCACCTAAGATTGTTGTCCTGCTCAAGCTGCTCTACAGCAACGCAGAGAGCTATGACCGTATCAACGGCAGAGACTCAGACTGGTTCCCCATCTCCAGTGGCGTTCGCCAGGGCTGTGTGGCCATTCCTAACCTTTTTAACTGCATCATTGACCATCTCATGTCCAGGGTCTGTGAGCGAGTTCCCAGGGTGTCCCTTGGCAACTACCGCCTGACTGACCTGGAGTATCCTGACAACGCCGTCCTGCTCAGCACATCCTACAGCCAGCTGAGAGACGCCCTAAGCATATACAGAGAAGAGGCAGAGAAGCTTGGCCTTCAAGTGAGCTGCACCAAAACCACATTCATGCATGTCAGTGACGGACCGGGCCACCTCCTTTGCAGCTTGGTGATGACGCTGTGGAGCCTGTGAAGAGCTTTGTATATCTGGGGTCCACAGTGACTGACAATGGGGACCTTAAACCAGAGATTCTCCACAGAAGAGCTCTGGCAGCATCAGCTCTGCAGTCTCTCTGGAAGCCACTCTGGCGGCATCAGACCTCACGCAAGACGAAGCTCTGAATTTACAACTCTGTGGTACTCTCCATCCTGCTCTATGGCTCGGGAACTTGGCCCTTAAACAAGACCCTGGCTGCCAGTATAGATGGCTTTGATAGCAGGGCTCTCAGAACCATCGAAAACATCAGGTGGCCCCAGCGGGTTTCCAACAAAGTGCTTAGAGCCCACACGTGCCAGCCCATAGCATCTTGCAAGGCTGTGCAACGTCGCACCCACTGGTTTGGCCGCCTTATCCCTGATCCCCCTAGAAGAGCCAATCACCAGTTTGACCCTAAGGCCGCAGGCTGGAAACAACTTCGAGGCAAGCCCCGCACCCGATGGCTTGACGTCATTGCAGGCGACCACCAACAACAGGAAGTTGCTGTGGAGGATGCAGAGCAGCTGGCACAAGACCGCCAGCGCTGGAAGAAACTGGCTCATCTGGTTGGCTCAATGCACAGGGAGGGGACAACGCCCCTCCCAAGAGCCCTACTGACTGACTGACTTTCTTAATTCACAAAAGTACACCAACTCTTAAGGGTTTATCATTTCACCGTGAAAAAATTCAGTAGGCATCTTTCAATCAGATGTTTTTGTCTGCAGAAAGTTTACGTCTAATACCAAGATATGAACATGTGCTACTGATTATATTAACAAATCCCCCACTCTATCAAAGCCTCCCAGTCAGCCATGACAGTATCAGCGTGAATACACAATAACCAAAGCAGCTGCTTGTGCTCCTACAGCTCAAACATTTTATCTCATCAAGCACAATTCATAGATTCGTCTTTGTCTGTGTGAACCACGAGGTTGGATGAACTCCCTCTGAACCTATTTGAATATAGTGACGCGGTATGTGTATGGCACGTCTAGAATTTGCGTGAATCTACAGTACAAAGTACTAAATTGGACAAACACCAATCATAACTGGCATGTGAGCATATGGTTAGTGAATTAACCACCCGATGTCCATGAGAGACTGAGCGACTGTATTCTGCAATTCAAGCAACAATATAGTCTGCTATGCTGTGGGAAAATTATGCAGCTGCTTGAAAATTGAATTAACTTGTGTGGGTGTGTAGAAATGGGTATTAAAAAAAGTAAATGCAAACAATAGAGGCCACTGTTTGGCTCCGGGTTCGACCAGAGCTCAGACAGACGTTCAGCGACAAACACAGAGATGAAGACAGGAACTGAGAGCGATGATGAAATGTGTGGCAGAAGTCACCATTTGCAGCACATGCATAGGTTGATAAACATGCAGATATGGGACATATGTTACATGCAAAGCAAACCAGGTTAGTTAAAGTAAACAGTTCTCTTTATTCTCCTACCTCAAGGACGAAACAAATACAAACATATGGATTCAGTTTGCAGAGGAAATTGTGCGCAATACACAAAGACTCACAACACATCTTTGACTGCATACTCACACTTATCTGGTCATCACGTTTTCACCCTGTCTTTGTTAAGCTCTCTATTCTCATTAACAGGCATTCTCCCAGCCGGACGTGATTTATTGCTGACCTCTATTTAGCCAAGGATCAGTGGAGTGTGCTGTCATTTCAATCTCTCTCTAGTTAGGTTTTATTGCTGCTGCCACTGTGATTTTCTTTCAGTGTCTGGAATTAACATCGAGAACAGTGACAGAAATGCAGATGTATGGTAGCTAGTGAGCCCAGAAATTACCTGTTTTTAGAGGAGGACTGCAACTGTAAATTCCAATCGATTATAAATGATAGGATGTTTATTCTCCTATAGTTTAACACAAGTTAGTATGGTTGATTTTTATACAATCATCCACTTTGTTTTAAAAGGATTTAAGTGAAATGATGAACTAGAAATAATCTGGTGAAGCAGGTCTCTGGATGGTGAATAGTAATAATATTCATTTCTCCAGTCAGCTGCTTACGTAACATTTCAATAGAACCAATTTCCTGTATATTGAGGAAAAAAATTTCCACTTTAAATCAATACAGTCTGATCCTTTCCACCTCATCATCTGCTTGTGTGTAGGTGGGCTCACTGACTGCTCCAACAAGCAGAGATTAAAATATGTAATATTTAAAGTGACAACTACAGAGAAGCCTAGCAGCTCACTGGCCAGGTTTAAAAAGTGAAGAAGAGAGTTCACCCGTTAAAACAATTTTGCCAAAAAAGAGAAGCAATTTATTATGACTTTATACCAAACATTCATCTTTCTCCCTTCCCAAAACATCATCAGTTCCTACTAAGTTCTGGTTTGGCTACTATTAAGTTGAAAATGAAAGCCCAGAGGAAAACAAAGATGAAACCCCACAATCTGCCTCGACCAGTGATCATTTGTAATGATTCACTGGTATGGCATGCATTTATTTGCACACCCTATGAATGCGCATTGTCTCAATGTTAGCAGAAACATGCAGATTTACAGAAAAAAGGCTTAATTAAATCACCCTTTGCAGAGCACCTGTGAAAAGTTTTTGCCATGTTAATAATAACATAATCAACTGCTCACTTCACATAGAGTCACACAGTGTCATAGTGAACCAACCTGTAAGAAAGGACCTCATGTTAGAAATGGAAACAGCCATTGTTATACATCTGCTGTGACTGGTTCATTAGGGTGCAACCACCTGGAACTAAGGATGTCTGTATTTTTGAAATGAGTCTTAAATATCTAGATGGGATGGGCACTCTTTTTTTATGTTTTCATCGAAAACAAAAGCACCTGATCAAGAGGAGGCCTCTCATATTTGTTTTTGTGTTTTAGATTTTTTAGAAATATTTTGAAGCAAGGGTCAGTTAGTTGTGATTCAATCATTCATGATCAATCATGTCTAAATGCCAATAAATCCCAAAGTCTCTCTTGTGTGTTTCCCACACAACCATAAGTAGCATACCTAAAGATGTTAATGGCTGCCAACATTAATTGGCTGCTGAATGATAGCCTGCGTAGACTGCTTGTGACCTCTCATTGAGCCTTTAAATACATGCTGGTGACCAGGAGAGAGTGTGAAAAATTATACATGGATGATTATAATTAACTTGCTAGTCATTATTGCTGATGGAGGTAAAGAGATATGATCCAAAACTCTAAAATAGCTACTTAATGTACCTTGAGATCGTGTGCTGTGAGATGGTTTCACCCTGCTATTTTCTAAAGGTAATAAGTGGATGTTTTTCAAAATCTTCCTGTTTAGCTCTGAAGCTTCAAACTGCATTTTGATGCTCAAAAATCAAAACACCAGCCATTTAAACAGATCCTTCAGAACCTGTATGCTGCTTTGACACATGTCTTTTTGAAACAAAAACCAGAAGATAGGAGGGCTGGAACAGTGAGCAGCACTGCTGCCTCATGGCAAGAAAGTCCTGGGTTTAAATCCACCTGAGCACAGGTCATAAAATATGAATGAATGATGAAAATTGTAGTAGAATTTAAAAAGAAGCTGAAACACAACTATAAGACTGTGATAACCTGTTTGCAGAAACATCTTTTCTTCCAAAAAAAACACAATGACGATAAACAAGTTTCATTTATTGGATTGTTTATTCAACGAGGAGAGACAGGCAGCACACGTATGCACCTGATGTTTGCTTAGTGGCCTCTTCAGACCAACACAGCCAGGCACAAACATTCATATTCATTTGGGGGGCTGTGTGTGTGTGTGTGTGTGTGTGTGTGTGTGTGTGTGTGTGTGTGTGTGTGTGTGTGTGTGTGTGTGTGTGTGTGCGTGTGTGTGTGTGTGTGTGTGTGTATCTGTGTGTGTCTGTGTCTGTGTGTCTGTATGTTTACGTGTCAGTGTGACTGAGAGAATGTGTATTGTTTTGTGTATATGTGTGAACTGAGGGGTTTAGAGGTGTAATCCGACAGCTGTTCAGAGTCGTTCCACCAGAGACTTTCCTCCCTGCTTCCCTGCCCTCGATCCTTAAGCCAATGTCTTCACTGACTCCACAGGGCTCCAACCAAACAAATACAGCATGTGCGCCAAAAGCAACATATGATCAATGATTTCTACCCAAGCCTGTCGCTCCACCTCTGATATGCCGTCCTGTTCTGTTGGTCTTTCTCTAATCTGTCTGTCTCAGTCTCTCACACGCATCAACTGAATGGATTTTTGCTTCAGTAATGAAGTTCGTATCAACTCTGGTTATTGTTTAGGTCCATGCAAACTTTGTAAGTGCTAGATCAGAGTGTAGCCCTCAAACAAGACTTTATTTGTGTCATTATTCAGTCAAATACTGGATTACTTATTAATTGCTTCACAGCCCTCCCTTTTTTCTCCCCAGTGACAGGCGGATACATGCATCAACTCAGGGGAAGGTGCGGTCACTGCAAACATGCCTGTGGTGCCAACAGGAAATGGCAAAAAGAGGATTTACAGCTTCTTATTATGAGCCACTGAATATTATGGAAATGTATGCAAAATATACCCATGATTTCTCCATTTCTACAAATTATGCAATGGTACTTGGTAAACCGTTATCATCTGAGCAATGATTGAGCCTCCTTCCATAATAGCGGGATGAGATTAATTCTACCAACCTAGAGAAGTGTTTGATGACAATCCGAATAACACTGCAAAGTCGTTGCAGGCTACCAAACATTAACTAGCTGCACTAAGAAATGGACAAGATTAGAGAAAACAACAGAGACTTACAGGACAGAAAAGAGACCGGGGGGGTTAAGGAAAGACAGGCACTAAAACAAAACTGAGTGAAAAGAGGGAAACGGGTGTGAATGATGAAGGACGTGAGGAGAAATGCACAGGAGGAGGCAAGGAATAATAAATGTGTCATATAAAGTAGAAGGTAGCGCAGTGGTAAAGACATGAGAAAATAAAGAGCAGGGGTCCCGTTTATGATACATAGGGTAGGATCCATATTAATAAAAGTGTTCAAGTGTGTAATAGCTGAAAATGGCATCTGCCAAAAATAACCACACTTATAACTGTATATGTGTATGTACAACTAGAGGTAATGTTCCCTGTATAAAGTTCATTACATTGAATAAAACAAAACATTTATAACACTGTTGGATATTGGGGGAATGTCAGGTGAACAAAGTGCAGGACTCTGGCTCTGGGTGAGCACAAGATCAGACTCTGGTCAGGGACTGGAATAAAGGGAAGACTTTTGCTAGAATGTTCCAGTAAACACAGACAATTCATTATCAATCAACATTTTAATCAAATATGTTTTGTAGAAATTTGTATCCGCCTGCATATATCAATAATATTTCCTCATTATATAATGAGCTCTATGTTTTTTCAACTTTCTTCAATTGCCCCTTAAGGACAAATAAAGTTATTTGAATCAAATTGAATTTCCCTAATATTCTTTTTTGCGGTAGAGACTAGAAAGCACACACTGCAACTGCTTCCATTGGCATAGTGTGAGCACCATGAGAGTCCATGGAGCATGACATAGTTCATTACTGCAGAATTAACAGAATTGATGTTAATAAAATCAAATGAATAGCATCACACCTCCAAAAATGACTACCGGAAGAAAATGAAATAGGTTAATTGTGAACACATTTAAAATCACTAAAATTGTATACAACTTTGGAATTTTGGAAAAGTGAATTAATTACCGGAAAAAAAGATACAAATCTGTTGGTAAGCCATATGTTGAAGTAGAACATTGTAGTAAATATGTTTGCCTCATTGCTGGTTAAAGTCCACATGCAGCAGACCTTTAAAAGGTCAAGGCAAAGTGGCAACTTTAGCACTAACAAGTACAAAGTAGTATGCGGCATATAACTTCTAATTGTGACCATGAAGAGGGAGGTACAATGAGCTATAACAGGTGACAAAGAGTGATTCAGGGAGGAATTGGATGCTAATTACACTAAGTGACCTCTGCACTCAAGGAATCCTTGCCACTAATGCCCAAAATGCTATTAGCACAAATTCACACATCCACTTGATAACCGATGTTGCACAATTAGCTCAACTCAACCTCGAACCCTTCACTTAATTGAAGACAAGGACAGAAGACAGACTAGTACACACACACACACACACACACACACACACACACACACACACACACACACACACACACACAGACACACACACACAGCGAGCAATGACTGATCCACTTACAAGTCTCTCAGAGCACATCCGAGAGTGAAGGGCTGATATTTCTTTAGTTCCTCTCAACAGAATTAATTCAGTACTTGGAAAACGTCCAAAGCAAAATGTAAAACACAAGCGAAGATGATTGCAAAGTGTTAAGTGAGATGAGACCAGCAGAGACAAAATGTACATTTGAGGAGGACATTTATCTGACTTCACTCTTTGTCGACTCACTTTTCATTACGGTTTATTTTAATACTTTCTTTTTGAAACACCTCTCTTTAGAAGTATCCTTGCTTTGCCCTTCACACTGAACAACAGCTCAAATTATGTATTTCCATGCTATCTGTGAATCACATCAATGCTAATAATCTAAAATGTCTTGGAGACATTAATGCTTTTTAGCCATGACATAAATTTGTGGTCGTATTTGCTCTCAGATGGAAATAGCTGATCTAATGTTCAGATGTATTAGAAGGAACTGATAGCACCACTCTGCACCTGCCCAGTTCTTTTGTGAAATCAGCTTTGGCCCTCTTGCTCAGTCTCTGTGGCTATTTCTTCTTCCAAATTAAACATTTCCCTGGCCATAAAACTTTACCACTTTGTGTTCCCACCAAGCGTTGTGAACAGGGAGGCTTGGAATTAAAAACAATTCCAGGAAATGGTGGCAAAATGGACTAAGAAAGGAAGTGTTTAACTGGTCGTCTTGGAAGCTAATATGACAGCATGACTCACAGGATCACATACAGATATTCAGTGACGGCACACAAGCATGAGGAGGAGAAAATTAGATTAAATGAGCGTTAGTCAGGTGTTAGTCAGTGCTAAATAAAAGATCGTGTTAGGAACTGAGGAATTATGGTTGGAGATAATTATAATGTAAAAATGGAAACCTCAGTCTGCGTGTGAGAGTGTGTTACCCTCCACAGATGTGATTATTGAGTGGTGAATGTCAACTGAATGTCAACAGTCACCACGACTGATGTCCTACAGTCCATTTTTAATCAACCCCTAATCCAAATTCCAACAAGACATGTGCACCATTACAGTAGCGTCCCTCAGGATTCACTTGAGTGAAAAAAAAGTCTCCCAACAAACCATTATGTTACCAAGCTCTATCAATCTGATTACTACAATTTGCAATTTATGTTTCTGGCACGTGCCACATTCTTGTAACAACTTTCATCATCAAATAGTTCAGGAGTTTTTTTAATAACAAAAAACTGTCCAAAATGTTTCCTCTAATCTTCCAAAAAGTCACAAAAAGCATCCAGAATAATAGCTCTATCAATACCTCCTATCCTCTTATTGAGGACACTGGAGCCAACAGGTTCAGTGGGATCAAATCCAATTATTGGAGACCCTTTTTGCAGGCCTGTAATGGCTACAGGATTTCTTTGCTTGTTTGCTTGTTTTGTCAGAGCATTTACTTTATTGATTGCTGTCAGGGCATTGACAGTTTTTTGTACTGAATAAAAATGAATTTAAAATACCTCAGCAATTCCTCTAAGCTCTAATTACAGCAACCATTGCTGACCTACAGTATCTGTTAGATCTTTATGATGTGCAGTTCAACAACTATCCATTTAATCATGTGATAAATACAAGCAGGGTCTTCCTCACTCACACACACACTCTCTCTCTCTCTCTCTCTCTCTCTCACACACACACACACACACACAGTGAGCTGAGTGAGTGAGAGAAAGAAAGAGAGAGAGATCTTTTGATGTGTTGATCAAACAGCTGTCCAAACATTATCTACAGTTTTTTAGGAAACATTGTTTAGGGCCGCTGAAAATAAATTTCTAACTCAGACAGCCACTGATGATGGGTTACTGCTTCAGAAGGTCAATACAAATATTTATCATTATTTCCTGCAGAAATCTTATACACTTTATTTTAATGAGCTGTTAATGAAAGAAGCAGCAGACAATAAATTTGTCGTGTATAGGCAGAATGGTGTTTGTTGTACAGCTAATGGACAGAGAAAGTACAGAAGTAGTGGGCAAGAGAATGATTATAAGAAAATACAGCATGAACACACCTTAAAGGACAAGTACATTATTTGTCATAACCTTCCACATACCCCTGGCACATGTCAAAATAACAAAACCAAAAATAACGGTCTTTTTAAAAAATAAAAATAAAAAAAAAGGACCCAAGATAAAGTCAATCTGAATAAATATCCCTAATACATCTTGAGACAGATGGCTTAACAGACCGTCCAATAAATGATACTGACCGCTAGCAGGATGCTCAGAGCTCAGAGCGTCACACAAGTAAACAGCCCACTCATCTGTGCAAATCTTCCCCAACAACCAGTATATACGTCTTGGAAGTATGTTCCAAAGGACTAGAGGTCATGGTTAGGTTGTTCCTCCACATTCACAACAAAGACTTGGTTAATAAATTCAGTTTATCAGTTATTTAACTGATTATTATAACTTACATGTGTTACTATTATGCCTGCTACATGCTAGCTACTTGAAACTGTTTCACAACTGAAACATCTAAAAACATCTCTCAGATGTAATTTTGATCATATTAATTAATTGAATCAATACTTTTTCCATTGTATACCTCTGTGAACTGCCGTTGAAAAAATAGGGAATAATTAGGTCAAATGCCTCCGCCCTTTCCAGCTGAAGTTAGTCACTAAAAGCAGATGTGCACCCAAAGCAGCTTGGTGATAAGAGGTAATGGTACCATATTCCCAAACTTCAGTATCACAGCTGTTGTGTTCAGTGTTGACACAAAGTCAGATGAGATACAGCAGGTATTCTGTGAAATGTATTCTGCCAAGGCCAAATTGCTTATTTCACAACGTAAATGAAAGTGAAAAATAATGTATTTGTCCTTCCTCGAATTCAGATCTACTCCAGCATTTAATGGGCTGTGTTTGGACTGTGATACATATCTGTCCAAATTTTATTATAATCAAACCTCTAGAATATTCTGTTATACTGTGGACAAAAAAGACAAATTAACCTAGCCGATAGCACAGTGTAACCTCCTTGGCAGAGGTAAAAATTAATATGACAGTCAGTAATCACATAATTACAATGTAATCATCGACATCATTACGAAAGAAGAGATGAGTTTGCAGCCAGCAGCTCTATATGACCTAATGCTACTATCAGCATGCTAACAACCTGAATATGAAGAAGATAATTTGGCAATGTTTAAAATGCTAAACAAACTTTGATTAGTGAGAGTCACACGGTCACCAACATCCATAAAACTCATCCACAGAAATCCATAAATGTTCAAAATCTCTTCAACAGTTTTATATACACTGTATATTTCAACAAGGCTGGACAAACCTGCTAAAATTTCTAGAGCCATGGATGAAAACAATCTATGATGAAAAGCATGTTCTAAAAATTCAGAATGACGTGAACAAGTTATCGTTGTTGGCGACAAGAAAAGCTTTTGAAAGTCAGTCAAGTGAATAAATAATAGAACTTGACGTCATTTTAAACTGTTACACACTTTCCTTCTCCTTTTCCATTCTAGCAGCCTGATGTTGATATTATGACATGTTAGACTGTAAAGTATGAATGGGAAGAACTCAAACCACCACCTTCTCAATCCAGCCAGTTGAGTTAGGAGCCCAGAGAGAGTCCTTCACTGGCAGAGACCAAAATTACAGAATTAAGTACAAAAAGGAACATATGACACACTTTGCTGGCTCTTTGCAAGCAGGATGCTGAACTTTTTTTTCTTTTTTACCTTTAGTTTTTCACATTGTAGCTGTTATGAGGCCCTGTCTCATTTATGCTTGTCTTCATTGACCCAGTTTAGAATATATATACCCTGATGGTCACAGGAAATTTTTGAAAATGCACAGAAAAAGTATTAGAAATGTGCAAATCTAGACTGTGTATTTTCTATAAAAATCTTAGCACCTAGTTCTGCAACAATGTCAAGACTACATTATTTCAATAATAGTCTGAACACACACTAGACATGCAAACAACACACTCAATCTCTCAGATGAGATGATCAAAAATGATTCAACCCATTTATGATGTCAAAAGGGACAGTGACATCCTTTAAAACACTGAAAATCAGTTTATAAGCACAATGGGTGTTTAAGGTTTCAAACATTTAAAGAAAAAGTAATTCAATATCAAAATGACGATGATGGTTAAGAGAGGAAGTGTAATTATGTTTCTCTCAAAGAGCAGACAAAGAATAACTGCAGCATGACAAACTACTTTATTTAACAGAAGTGAGTGACTAAGCTTCAATCTCACTTGGAAATTTCCAACATTAATCAGACCTCAGTCACCCTTCAGTGTAGTGTGCATTTTAAGAAGTAAGAGCACGCCTGATATTTACCATATTATTCTCCTGCAGACAGTAACATTGGAGAAAAAAAAAAGCAAACAGACACATCTCAGACATTGATATGCAAAGATAAAAGGAATTCTCCTCACATCCTCCAGCAGTGAGCACCTGAATCTGGTGCTTAGATCACGAGCTGATTTAGAGGCTGGAAAAAACTGAGATTTAGTCTAGAGTCCCTGACTGACCCTAACGTTACTATAGGAAAGTTTTATCAAGGTAAGATATCCTTTTAAAACTTTTCCTGTTTGTTCACTTCTAGACTCAGGCAATGACATCCCAAGAGCAGACAGAAAATTAGTTATTTAAAGCACCAACAATGGACAGCATCTATTTAGTCCAGAGCAGTCGGTATTTCCGTTCCCTCGATTTTTAAACAAATGTCAGTCTTCACACACAAGGATGCTTTTGTATTGGAAGCCAAAATAAAGTAACATTTTCAGCATAACTTTTTCTTTCTTTGCCCTTGATTTTCAAAGTTGAGACAATTTTAGTATCAGTAAATTTACTACATCCCAAATAACTGGTAATTACACTGATGCAGCTTGTGAGGCTGAAAAAAAGTCACACTTCTTTGAAATAACTTCATGAATGAGGTGTGACTAACACACACACAAACACACCAGCTCGTAAGCACATTTGCCAGAGAAGAGAGTGTGAGCCAACTGTTAATGGAAGGCTTTGTAAACAGCCTACCCTGACATAAAAGGGAGCTGATTACTACTTGGGAATAAAGCATCGATGGAGCGGGTTAGTACGGACAATGTACACAGACATTCACAAACACAAGCCCAGAGGCAGGATGCATGCAACACCATCACTCTGGATTACTATGGGCCAATGGTATTAAAACTATAGAACATAAACAAACACATATAAGGATGATATAGAGCGAGGGAACGCTGCACGCACGCACACACATACACACACACATACACACACACATACACACACACACAGAAACTATAGGAACACACAAGCAGAGCCACAAATTCTGTTGAAGCATAGCAAAGATATCATAATCCCCAATAGGAACGAGAAGAGCAGCAATCAAGATCACCTCTGCTGCAGGAAACGGTGAATACGTCTGACACCAGATGGGGAAAATCCAGCTTTTAATCTACCCTCCAAAACAAAGAGCCAGAGAACATCAAAGATCCAGCCACCGGTGTGTGTGTGTGTGTGTGTGTGTGTGTGTGTGTTACCGGGGTGTGTGTGTGTGTGTGTGTGTGTGTGTGTGTGTGTGTGTGTGTGTGTGTGTGTGTGTGTGTGTGTGTGTGTGTGTGCGTGCGTGCGTAGGTGCGTGTGTGTGTGTGTGTGTGTGTTTTTGTTTGAGGGAGAGAATCATTTAAATTGTCTGTTTTGGGGTGTTTTTGTGATTATTTCATATACATTCAGTTTGGGTTGGATGCATCAGCCCAGCAGATGTCATTGCCGATGGCAGACAGAGAAACTAAGAGGAGGAACAACAGAAGTTATTATTAAAATTACTGTCTTCATTAACTTTCTCCTTTGCTACAATTATAGTTATTAGGGTAGAAGATAATTCTCATTCTCTGATTCATGAATGTATTTTTTAAAGTCACTGAATGGATTTTATATATGTAGAAATCATTAGAAAATTTTCTCGACGCTTAAGCATAATTGCTTAAAATGTTAAAATGCCGATGGATCGATGACTGGTAATTTTGCTATAAAAACCATCCATTCAACTGCTCACATAGATGATACTGATGTCAGCTAGCAGTCTGTGACCGGCAATGTAAAAACGGAGGGCAAGGATTAGAGAGTGTCTGACTCACAATCAAGGATGAAACAAGAACATCCATCAGGGGGATGGCCCCCATGATGAACCACTAAGAGACTGATTCAGACAGGAGTCAGAGGGTGAGGACGCATCAAAGACTAAGCCTCGTGTTCTGCAGTGGTTAGAAAAGGCATGGGGAGATTTCAACAACAGGCGCAAAGCACCAGATCCATAGAAGCAGGGGTCGACCACTGCAGACAGAACTAAAGGTCCAGGCTGAGCAAAGATGCCCCTGAGACAGTCCAGCAGGGTGTCAGATGCTGGCTGGGACAGCATGTTTTCTGAAATACACTGAGAGGCATAACAGAAAGTATATAAAGGTCAAAACAGATAAACAGGTACAAAATCTCACCACAAAAACCTCATCTGAAACTCACCTCATTGGTAAATCAAGACTGCGGTTTGTATTGTCTCTCAGCTCTTCTTCAATATTTAGTAACATGTTAAAATGGCATAATGAATAAATAAATGAGATGAGAAAAAACATACGATGTAAAAAATAATTCCTGATTACATATACAGGTATGTCTGACAGTAACACAATTATGATAATAGTGACTCCTGTACTTCATAGCTCGATATAAAGGTCAATACTCTGTAATGAGAGAATTTTAGTAATACAAGAGATCAGAGTGAAGGTGAAATTGGCTTTGATTTAATATTGATATGTACTAAAATCTTGATCTATATGTGAACGGTAACTGAGCTTTATCGTGTTTAATCTTTCTTTCTCTCTCTCTCTCTCTCTCCAGTACATGTACTGTACATGGTCGTTTTTTTGCTCCATCAGCAAACATGAAGAGCATATGTAGCTCTACAGAGTATAATTACTTTATGTCAATAATATAGAGAGATTATAGTAAAAAAAAAATGATGACATGTCATTTACTGTTGATAGAAGGCTGAGACTCTGTAAACCATATTGAACAATGTCAATGTTTCCATATTGCATTCTTTTGATCCCCTGTGATTAAATGATCACCAAGCACATACATACAAAACCATGAAAAACAAAGACTTCTGAAACAAACTTAATAATAAGCTCAGTGTGATCAAGGCATGAGATTGTGTCTTTATGTAAAGTTTAAGCTTGAAAGAAATGCTGACAAAGTAACAGAAAGTGACTTTCTCACATCAGCAGCCGCTACAGTTTCACAATCAGCTGCAAGTCGTGAATTTATAAATCACCAGTTTTGTCTTTCTCACGTAAGCATTCAGAGAAAACCAATTTTCCAGCAATCACGTGATCGTAGAGTTCAGTCAAAGGCTCCCTGCTGCGCAGTTACAGGAAAGAAATCAACCAAGGACACTTCCCAGGCAATAAGACACAGACACCAAAGATGAAAATAAATGTATTTTTGTTCTCTCAGTTCAGTAGAGGTTGAAATATTACTCATTTAAATATAATTAAATTAATGTTGCCAAATGAAATAATGTCTTGGATATACAGTAATAACAGAGAGAAAAACCAGTAAGTCTTGCTGAGGGAGAGAAGAGCTCAAATGAACAGGCAACCATATGTTGTGAGCATCGGTCATTCATCGCCTATGATTGAGATTCACAGTTGCCAAATACCTCTCAGCATATGCTTAAGAGCTTACAGACAGCAGCACTGGGTTTGGGCATCAGCAGGACCACCGGGCATGTTTTCTGTGAGCCACTAGCACACAAATCCTGAACAAAGGAAACACTCCACATTTAGAATCACTCATACATTTGGCTCTCTGGTCTAGAGAGCTGGGGGTTAAGACCACACCAGCGACCGTTTGTCCAGCCTCCAAACACCACTATGAAACCAAATTTGAGGATAAATTTAAGAGTCTTACTCAGTGTAATAGTTTTATTTACTTATTTATTTATAGTCTTATTTATTTATGTAATAGTTTTATTTATTGCTCTCATCTGCGCACAGGATATTTATAAGGCTTCCTCTCCTGAAAACAGTGCAACAGTGTGTGGGTTTGTCCTACCTCCAAGGATCTCATTGGCATCCTCAAGAGGTACAACTGAATCAGTCGGCCTCGGGGGGTCAGACTTTTCTCTTGCGCTCTCACCTTTTTCAGCTGTGACACATGGAGAGGAAAGAAGAGGAGAGGGAGAGAGAGAGGAGAGAGTATAAAGGTGTTATGTCAATATATAAGATAGATTGGAGAAATGCATGTCGGAGCAATGAATAACAAGTCAAACGGTTGAACACACCTTTAAGTCGACCCTGTAGCGGTCTGCTCTGCTCACTGCCACTGACGGCGATGACACTGACGATGTAGTCCTTAGAGGGTTTATAGTCTTTAATCAACACCTTATTATCGGATTTAGACACTATGATTTCCCTCTGCTGACCACCTGATGGGGATAAGAACAGGAAAAGGAGCAAATGTTAAACTCAAGGATGTTTTATTCACCGCTTTTCCTTAATAACTTCTAGAATCAGTTTCTTGACAGTCAATTACTGTATTTATGAAGTTGGTTTAGAGGAGGAACTAATCAACATTTGAAATTCTGAAAGCAAGCAAACATTATGTTCAAGATTAAAATATTTAATTTGACAGAAAATTTGTTAGCTGGTATCCAAGACAAATAGTTTTTGTCTCTCAAAAAAGTAATTTTATTTCTAGTGGGTTTCCATATTAAGTACTGAAGCGCAGACAGAAAGATATATATAAATATTAAGTTAAAAATTTTTAATGTGTTTGTGTGTGCACGTGTGTGTGTGTGTGTGTGTGTGCTTTTGCCCTTTCTTTAGTGGTTAATCCCCATCAGACCAACGATCCACATTATCGCCCCATTTCAATTTTGACCCTGCAATCGTTCCTACATCAATACAGCCGTGTGTCTGTGTGCTTCATCAGCTCTTCTGTCCCTTGTGCCAGCAGAGTGATGACTACAAACCCCTTTAGGAGGAGGAAGATAAATCCTGATGAATAGTAACAGCAGGGCAGGTGAGGTAACGCCACAAACTGGGACCCTAGTCTGAGCTGGGGAAGAAATTTGTTCTCTATCAGATAACATTTATTCACAACTCTCAGTTTTCTCAAACAGGCAGTCATATACAGTATCTCTTCAGTATTACCCTGTTTCATCCATTAAATGGAAAGATCTGTGCTTTGTTCTTTTATAAATAAAGCTCTAGTTAGTTAAAGTAATTAATCAGAATTAGGACTAAAAAAGGACAACTAGCATCTCTCCAAAGATGTAGTAATTTTCAAGACAAAGTTAAAGCCCAATTTATCCTAACAGAATACCGTACTTGTATTTGTTTTATAAAAGCAGGAGGTCATATTTGCCTTCCTGGATTTAACTGAGTACCCTCAATCTAATGAGTCAGTGCTGCACAATATCCTCAAGTACTGCTGCTGTGCAAAATAAAACCTTTGTCAAACCTCAGTTGCTTACTACATCACTTCCTGTACGTTGCAAAATTTGAAGAGGAAAAAAATATTGTCCCACGACCTGCGCAAGCGAATGAAGCGGTTCGGTTAGAAAAAATGAATGAATGAATGAATGACTGAATGAATGAATGAATGAAAACACTTTGTAACTCACAAGTCATTTGTCCAGTTGGCTCTCTCTCTCTCTCCTGTACATGTACATGTACAGGAGAGAGAGTTGGATGCAGCAGTAGCATAACAATAGCTCACAGAAGCTTCAGTAAAAATTCTACTTTTCCTTCTGGGAATTATTATTTGGCTTCATCATCCAGGGCTAATAAATAACACACAGTATTGCACACACACACACACACACACACACATGCTATTTGAAATTCAAACTTGAGAACAAATTACATAAAGCTACATTACCTACAAGGATGCAAACTGATAAAAAAAATCTGAAATATTGTAAAAGACATAAGAACCAAGAATAAAAATGGCAAACCATCTTTGTAGGCAAGAATTAATGCTCTAATGCCCAAAAAAACTTGAATCCATGTTCACTTGCACTTGAGGTCTCAGGAAAACGAAAACAGTGCGGGCACATTATGTTGAGACAAAAAGTTAGCTGCCCTTGGCGTATCATATACAGTGGCTTCAGTCAGAGTGGTGGGTGATGTCTGCTTCACCTGACTCAAGACAGATGGGACATGAAGATGTAGGAAAGGAGTCCTCTCGTTTTCAAAGCAATTGCTGTCAGAGGCAGTAAAAATTTGTTGAATGAGGTATTTCTAGCAGACCTGCACAGTGCATGCCCAGTCCCACTGACACCCAATGTGGAAGAATCGTCCGCAGTGTTCATCACAGCGTTCATACAGGACAAATGCATGCGGCGGTGCGGATAACGTGAAGAGCATTGATGTGAAGGCAGAGCACAGCTGTCAAGGAAGGTGCTGTGGTGCTGCACGGTGAAGGAAATGCCTCTGGGAATCACAATGATTACTGATTAGACTGTGCATGTCCAGAAAAAGAGAGGTCAAGCCCCACATCTTCACAAAGATTATCTTCTGACAGATGCAGGATAAAAATAGGGTGTCAGGTATTCATCATGCCCATGCCACACAGTGATATCACAGTATAATACTGAATGAGTGACTTCTCTGGCTGCTGTTGTCTTACATCTGTCCTGCAATGAACATCATCAGGACGCTGTGGAGGTATGACTATCCTGTATTTTATCAGTCCCGTTTTAAAGCAGCTGACAGGCTCTGTGTGGCAGCTACAGCCCTCCTTTGTCTAAAACTTGGCAGAGGTGCAGGACAGTATTTGAGTCCAATAAAACTCTCAAGAGTGTGAAGAGCGTGTTCCCTTCAAAGGAGCTTTTATAAGAAGTAAATTACATAATCCATCCTCGCGGACAGAAAATCCAATGCGTAATGGGATACACTCAAAATGTAGGCCCAACTTACCTATTTAAAGAATTGAAATAGGTAAGTAAATTTTGTGTGTCTGTGTGTGTGTGTGTGTGTGTGTGTGTGTGTGTGTGTGTGTGTGTGTGTGTGTGTGTGTGTGTGTGTGTGTATCTGCAAATAAGTTATCCAACCTGGTATGCTGTTGTAGAGGAATAGGTAGCTGTCGAAGTCTCCTTTGGGCTCCCTCCATGAAACGAGGAGTTTGCTTGAGCTCAGCACTTTGAAGCGCAACCTCCTTGGAGCTGGAACTGAAAAACAATTAAAAACAATTAAACCAGTTTCAATAATATAGAAATTTATTATTGGTAATAAAAATGTATATAAGTATTGTTGGGTGAAAATGAAAAGTTCCCAAGCCACCAGTCAACAAGTGTTAATATGAAAACAAGTACTTAGCTCATTTCACATAACCTGTTGTATATTGTCTCTTCTGTTCCATTTGAAATATGCAAAATCAGGATTTTCGTTGTTTTGCCTCATAGGGTAGTAGTAGTGCTGAATCAATGTCTGTGTAAAAGGGGCGATCTCACAAAGTGGTAGGACCAAATGGAGATGTGATGCTTTTACATTTTATGGTCCACATTTTGAAGATTTAAAAAGGTGCAAGTATCAGCCTACCGCAAGCTCAAAATTGGCAAATTTTCTGAAAATATTCCAATTTGAGGATTTAGAGCAAGGTTCCTAACCTTTCTTTGTAAGCCCTGTAACAAGAAAAGTAAACGAAGCATGCATGCATACAGCATCACACTAGATATCTACGTAGCTTGGAAAAGCTATGTAAATAAATATGTGATGGAGAAGGATCTTTACTGCTTTGTATATGTGATCTGTGTATTGAAAGGGTTGTTACTGGTGATAAAACCTGTAAAAACCCTGCCCCATTTGTTCTGTCATGAGTATGGACAGAACACAATGGGGGTAGGATGTGTTGATGTTTTGTCACTTAAGGATTTAAAAAAGAGGTACAAATTACAATCTGCAAATTGGGAGTTATGAGAGGTATTTACACTACACACAGAAGAGGTCATTAATTGCCTTATAACATTGATGTTAAATGAATGTAATGTTATTTTTACAGTTTAGTAATACTGTCTGATTTGTATGTTGTAGTGTATATCCTGAAAGATGACGAAAAAGCTGAGTTACACGTCATACCTCTTTCACTTTGTCATTGCTGGCATGCTAGTTAAAAGGACGCGCTGGGGTGGTTCAGTATAAATCCGATTTAATGAGTAGTTTTTGTAATGGCAACATTTTAAAACAAGCCAGTAGCTGAACCCCGAAACACCACCAAATCTGTCTCAAAAAGCCACAAATCAATGCGACTCAGAGAGGACATAAATAAATGGATGGAGGGAAAAGCAGAAAACGGGCTGACAGAATGAGTTTCTAAGTCATTGTATCCATGAAAGCAACACATACAGCAGGTCAGCCTCAGAGTGCTTCATCTCAGAACTGCATGAAAAAAGGTTTAAAGGACAGATTTGACACTAGTTCCAGTCAAATTCTCTATATAGGACACATTCCATGGAAAAGTGATGAGGAGGGATGAGTTTAATGTCTGCTGCAAACCAGAGGAGAGAAGCTGGAAAAGTCAATTTCTTTATCTGTGTGGATGAGTGAGTGTCCATTTCTGATCTGTTCAATTCTGCAGAGAATTGATTAGTGTATTGTAGCATCCTTTCAAGCCCTTTGTCAATAAAAATTGCAGTGGTCTATAGTGATAGCAGCCTTTCCCCTTAGGAGTGGATGTGTGTGTGGTCTATAGCTTCTAATTAATAGTATATGTGGTAGAATAAAGGTAGAAAAGCAGAGAATTTGACTGGTTTTAATCTACAGAGATTACATCTAAAGACAGCACATATATACTGTATGGTATTATGGAATACTACGAAATACTACAGATTCGCTTTAGATAAATAAAAGAAAAGTCGCTGACATAACCTTTGTGTCTGCGACACATCACCATGTTGTTAGATTCTGTACATGACAAGATATTGTCATCCATAAGTGATGACACTGCCAATGTAAAGTCGCTTCACCTATCAGCACTCTTTAAAATATCAAAAACTATTTCAGTAAAGTACTATTTGTTTGAAAAAATTCACAAAGGATTTTTTTGGGTCAGACTATCATAATTAAAAGAAGACTAGTGTCTCTTTTGGTGTATTTTCAGAATAAAGGAATCCATATAGGGTTTAATCAAATCCTAATTTCTATCCTGGAAAAACAAATCATTTCATTCTCTGTGGACTTCAGTCAGTGAGCTAGACTTCCAGCAGTTATACTCATTATACATCTTTATGAGCATGATTTCAAAATACTCTAAGTTGAGAGGATCCAGGGAAGAATATTAATAAATAATTTAAAATGTCAAAGAATCTCTTTGAACAAGAAGAACCCCTCATCTCAACTGCTGACCCATATTAGTGAACTTGCCACCTAAAATTGATGATGATGATTCTATTAATGCCAAGTGCTGAATGTTTATAGAGTGCTGATATGCAAAGACCATACATTAGCCTTTATGGAGAAACTATGTAGAGAATAAAATGGGTGACATGACAAACCTGAGGGGGACTGTGTTGGATTTCCACTTGATGATGAGATCAGACCGCCATCTTTCTCAGTGGAAAACCATCATATCTCAGAGATCACTTTACTTCCACATTGCATGAGTGTGTTGTTATGGTGCAGGTAAAAAAGTTAGATATGTCTGGTAAAGATAGTGCATTCAATATCTCTTCAAGAGGTGGAACAAATGAATAAAGTCGGGTTAAGTCATTCTGAACATCTGTAACCAACTGTAGATTTGCTTTCTAAATCCATATTAAATACATGGGTTTATAAAGTTTGGTGATTTTACATCTATTCTATATATCAAAAATGTAAAGAAAAACATTGTCAGTTATATAATAATTACTAATTCCAGCCAGACATTCCTGACAGATATCTCACAAGCTAATATGAAGTCCAAACTTAAAATAACACAATCCCAGTTTGTCAAAGGACAACTTGAACATTTTGTCACCTGATGTTCTGATCCTGCTTGATGACTTTGCACAGACACAGTGGTACCTGGTTTTACATGAGCAATTCAATTCTGAAGTAGCCACCACACCACCATTTAGATAATCAAAATGCATAGAACGAAACAGTATAATTACTCCTCACAATAAGAATCTATGAATAATTTAAGTCTGTGACAGAGCTGCTAGATTATTACTCTGGTATCATTGTGTGCGCTTGATAGTAGTTGAAGCGAGTTGGCAGACCAGGTACTAATAACTGGGTGGAAATTGCCTTGAATACCTTGATCGTTTCTTTTGAATGTAAATGAAGGCAGACATACACATTCACGTTATGACAAAAACATTAAAAAAAAAAAAAAAAGGAATGAGCCAACTATGGCCTTCTCTTTCTCAGTGAATACATGTTGAGGTCAAGATACCAAGAATGATTCATGAGTATGGACATCTCACACACATACCTATGTCCAATACTTGAGGGTGCAGACAGACCAAGAGGGTCTCTGATATAAATTACCCTTCACTAGAAGCCACATTTATTCTTATTTACAACCATAAGAATCATCCAGGAGCACATTTCAAACTCTGGATTTAAGCACCGAAATGCTTTTGTGAACAAAATCAGACGCCTCCTATCTGTGGATTGTGTAATAAGTTTTTTTCTTTCCCCAAAACTCATGGAGTGAATTCCCACACATAGAATGGCAGTACGTCACACTTAACAGAGCCATTTATCTGAAAGAGCTACACTATAGAAATCAGTTACAACAGTGACTTGTTTCAGCTTCTTGCCAGGTAGTAAATAGAAGTCCAGGCATTTGGCAGAACTTTGGCATCTATTTCGTCACTATAGAATTCAGTAAATAGTCTGAGTTATTGAAGGCTCATGAAAAAAACATACTCCAGTGCCATAAAATCATAGAAATCCCTTCGGGGATTATATTTAACATGTCCTCACCTCATATAGACTAATTTAAAGACACTTTAAAAACAGTTCTAATTTCTGAGCATGAACTCGAGTAATCCCAGACTGTAGGGAGTGTGAAGAAAAAAAGAATCTTTTGACTGTAGGCCCTTTGAACTGGAATTATCTGGGTTAGAGTGATACAGAAACACTTGGTGCCCCAGTTTAAGAAGGGATGACTCGTCAATAGATTAGCAGTGGTGAAAGCTAGCAGGGATTTCTGGTAAAGGATGAAATGCTCGCTGCGCAGTCCTCTGTTCCACTTTTTCTCCTCCCTCTATGCTTTTTCCGATTGATTAAATTTCTTCTTCAGATTTCAACTGATTTGACTCAGCATTCTGCACTGCACTGGTTTTGAGCAACACTGTGGTCCTGGGGACCACAGCCATATCAATGCTTTACCCAACTACCGCCACATACTGCACTCTAAACACAGCAGAACTCAGTGAGCCTTTGACGGCTCAGAAGACGGGTCTCTCATACCCAGATGAGGGCGTTCAACTCTTGATCTGCCGAAGATACAACTGGCACAGACGTGGCCAAAATTACAAGTCCTTAAATACAAGTATAAATAAGTATAATAAATCACAATTTCACACAATTAATTGTGATTAACTACTTTTTTCCCTCAATAATTGCTCAATTTTACCTCATCTCTCATTTTTATCTTATTGTGTCCGTCATCATCTCTGGGATTTAAGGATTTGCTGTCATTTTTAAAAATGACTAACACTGAACATATTTGCTTTATCTTGCCTGTCATTTTTCCATCCTATTCTTTCCATCAAAGCTATCTCCCCTTTGTCTATTTTTGCTCTTTTCCATTTTTCTTGTATATTATCACTATATTTTTATTTTTTCTCTCTTTTCCCTGATCTTCAGCCGTCTACTTCTCATTTCCCTTAATTTTTCTTTCCTTTGATTCCTTCTTTCCCACCTCCTCTCCAGATTAGCTCCCTACTGACTCTTCAGTGAGTGCTCAGACTTCGGTAGTTTCAATAATACACAGGCTTTATGGATGACAACTACTGGCTGGCACTGTCACCAGAAGATAGTGTAGAGTACAAGAAGGAGATGAGGAATATGTGTGTGCATGCCATATATGCTTCCCTGTGTGTTGCATGCGTGCGTACGTGCGTGTGTGTGTGTGTGTGTGTGTGTGTTTGTGTGTGTGTGTGTGTGTGTGTGTGTGTGTGTGTGTGTGTGTGTGTGTGTGTGTGTGTGTGTGTGTGTGTGTGTGTGTGTGTGTGTGTGTGTGTGTACGCATCATTTGATGCTGCTGTCATTTTGTCGGTACAAGAATTACTCTGCTCACCAAGATAGCACTTAAACCAAATCCTCTCTGGTTATTTCTTTCTACGTCTCTGCTCTTTTTATCTCCTCTACTGCTCTCATGAAACACTTCACTCCTTTAACACATCTCCTCTTCTCATCCTTAGGTAAAAACTCCCTCTTTCTCTCTTCCCTTGTTTTCTTTCCAGTTTTTATCCGTTCTTTTCCTCTTCTGCTTCTGCACCACCTGCACTCCACTCCTTCAGTGGCTTAATGCCTTTTTCACCCCAAGTAAGTGATGCCTTTTCCCCATCACTTATCTCCATGTTGCATGGTGTGCGCACAATATGTTTGTGTGTGTGTGTGTGTGTGTGTGTGTGTGTGTGTGTGTGTGTGTGTGTGTGTGTGTGTGTGTGTGTGTGTGTGTGTGTGTGTGTGTGTGTGTGTGTGTGTGTGTGTGTGTGTTTGCGGGAGTCTGAAATCTGTCTTATGAAGTCAGTTGGATGATCTGTTCCCATGCGCAGTTTAGTAAATGAAACTGCAAACCCACCAACTAACGGGGGAAAAAAACTCTCCATAAAATACTCAAATGAGTTAATTCTGTAGGGAGACAATACCATTAAATGAGAGTGAAATAATTCCTTCAAGAGTTTATTATTTTAACATAATTTGTACTCCTACTTCTGCATAAACTGCAAGATGTAAGCTGAAGAGCAATTCCATTTTACACTTAGTCTTTGCAGAATACATTATGTTATTTGGCTATTGGATCATTAATCACAATATTATACTCAACAAACTCAAAAAGAATTTCTGTGCTTACTGTATTGTGTTCAGACACAGTTTTTCCCTGTGCAGTAATGAATTTGTAGAATTAATTTACATTACATCTGTCTCTTGCCTCCCCTGTTCCCTGTGAGTCTGTGCAGGGTGGAACCTTCCTGGTCCCCTTCCTGCTGCGCCACCTGCACACCTGAATTTGATCATGTCAACTCGTCGACATGCTGCTGCAGCGTTTCAGCGCCAGCTCCCCCCTGCACCCACTGCCAGCTGTACTTTTGCTTTTAATCTCGTCTGTTTTTTGGTGAAATTCAGTTTAACTGCTGTCAGCCTGTGATTCAGTTTCTCTCCTCCCTGCCTCCTTGATCTTCTGCCCCCCCACCACACACTACACACCACACACCACCACCACCACTACTAGGTTTACGAGCTTTGAATGCTCCGCATTATCACTGGTCTCTACTGTTTGCTATAGCGCTTTTAGTTTCTTCCATGTCACCATTTTACTTTTAAAGCTCTTCACACAACTTTGAGACGCTTCTAATGCCTATCTACACACAATTTCAGGAACTGTTTAAATATGTATACAGGTGTGTATATATATATATATATATATATATATATATATATATATATATATATATATAAATTTCTTAATTTTAAGAAATTATTAAGAAATTATTATCTTAAGAAATTATTTATATATTTCTTAATTGTTCTTAATTTCCCTTCGGGGATTATAACAGTGTATTAAATTTTTAAAAAATTATATACACACACACACACAAATGTAATTGTGCAACATGCACAATTGCGACAGGGATTTTTCTTGAACTTTTGTATTTCATATGGAGGAGAACACATAAAATGTGTTTTTACTGCCTCCAGGGAACTGCAAACAACTTTGTTCTTGAACAGTTGGTCATTCATTTACTGTGGTCACTAAGGCCGTTATTGTTTTTGTTAGAAAAACCAGGACCCAAGATTCCAACCTCATACCACTGCAATGTCTGCTCAGCTCTATCACTTCAGCCTCCAGACATTTATCCACTCTGTGATTTTGGAGAGTGCATCGCCATTCCATTGCCAGTCCACCCTTTACTGTGGTAACAAAATGGTGCAACTGGAATATGCATGCATATATAATGTAGAGTGAACTGGACATCTGAGCGCTTCTATACAGTGGGCAGGCCTTTTGTTCCCGCAGCAAACTGACAGTACCTTTCACAAACTGAAATTGCTCCCTCGTGGTTGAATGCCTCCACACACCTGTGAAGATGTACTTTACGCCTCTGTCTGTCTACACTCACAAAATACATGCAGTGATTAATGAAGAACTTGGCTACGAGGTCCAACAACAATTATTTGAAGTTTAATAGCACCAAAAAGAATAAGTGTGCAAAACTTCAGTTATGGTTGCTGCAAAATAGATGTAATGTCTAAAATGTGGATGATTCACCGTCATCTATACATTCACCATAGTTACAAAGTGGGGGCCTAAGAACAGTGTCACCAATTCAGTATGAAACCATTCATTCATTCATTTTTTGATCCACTGGGGTTGCTGGAGCAAATCTCAGTGGACTTAAGGGCGAGAGGCAGGGGGAAGTCCGAGCACAATGCTGGTGCACTGTGGAGCCACACAAAAATCAATCACTCCAGCACACACTCACACCTACGGGCATTTTGGGACCAACCAATTTGCCTGAAGTGCAAATTTTTGGAGGTGAGAGGAAGCTGGAGAACCCACACAGTCTTGGGTAGAACATACAAATTCCGCACAGAAAGGACTTGAACTAGGAACCTTCTAGCTGTGAGGCGACTGCGCCGCCATGCCGTCCATAATATGAGATCTAAATAAGAAATAGGATCACTGTCTTCTCCTGAGTCATTGCACTGAAGACTGAAAAAAAAAAAATTACAGAACATCATAAATTTACGATAAAAATTTACACTTTGACTATAAACTAAACATTATTATTACTTAATAATAGTGTTAATAATAACTTTATCCTATTTGAGATTTGTGTAAAATCTTTGCATTATTACAAAAGTAATTATGGAGTTATAGTCAGACAGTTGTCATCATGGAAGACAAAAAAACATAATTAATGTAAGCTAAGGTAAAGAAACATCTATGTTTGTTCATGATTGAAGAACATTGTAGACGTCCTCTGACAATAATAATAGAGTCTCCTATACAGTATTTCCTGAATGACTCAGTGCTCCATTTGGTTCAAAGTGGATGATTGTGACAAAATGGATTACCATCAACAGCAGCTGTGTTAAAATTATTTGGCAGTTTTTTCATCTAAAACAGGTTGTTCCCTTGCACCCAATCTTTGTTTATGATTAAGTGAATTCTCATCATTGGCTTCTCATCCTCTTCATTATAAGAGGAATTACTGGTCAACCCTTTCACTCATACAAATTCATCAGGCTGTCCTCTAACCACATGCACCCAAACACACAAATCCAGCCGTGCTCACACAAACACAATGACCACTCAAGCACATACCTTAATCTTTTGTATTGGTATTGACTGAGCCTGCTAGACTATCAACAAAATCAATCCCAACAATTAACAATGGACACAATAAACACACATGTAGTATTTTTATCAAGAGATGACATGCCAACTTCTGTTTCCTGGGTTCATAAATAATGATGCAAGACTTCCACCTTTTGGCGCCCTTCCTATTCCTATCCTATTTCTTTCCCTTCTGCACTGGAAACAGTAAAACAGCTCTCATCTTTGAGAACTGAGCTGAGAACAAAATTTACATTTCTCTTTCTGATACTTTTTGGGGCCGAGGTAACAGCCAGATAACAAAAAATTACAACAATGCACTCTGTGTAGCACAGCCCTGTTGCTACAGTAGGAACAGTCTCAGACTCTATTCCCCTGGCTCAGATTGAGGAGTATATCAGGAGTAGCTGAACACACACATACACACACACACACACACAGATACATAAAGTCATTTGGGTGTGCAGAAAAATCCTGAAGATGTTTCAGCTCTCATCCAGGAGGTTTCTTCACTCTGCTAGTTATTGCAACAAGTCCAGTTGACTTTATGCTACACAGTGATCTACTATGACCGAAAGACTGAGAATCTCCACAGACAACAGTCACAATTGTAATTTCATTAAATGAAGCCATAGACTTTTGACCACATGAGTGATTCTCATGGATGTACTTTAACATTGACGTTACTATGTAGGTGTAAATGCCACATATTTGCTGGATTCATCATTTCACAGTGAGGAAAACCCCGTCTTAATTCAACCCTCTTTGGTGGTGGGAGTTCCTGATGAGATCCAGACGTTTGTGTTGTATATACAAACATCCTCCATGGTTAGAGCACACACTAATCCAGAAGGTTAAATCTCCTCTGACCAGATGTTGCAGCTTACAGTGGACAGGCCAGGCAAAAATTAATGGCAATCACAGCCTGTCTAATGAGGGGATTGAGCAGGGCACCCTCTCAAAGAGTCTGGAAGGTTTTCCACGCTGTTTGCTGGGATCAGATCCCAGTCTAATTTAAGCTGTCACAGTTTGGTCTCACCTTGTGTTTCAGTCTGCTTGCGATGAAAACATGACCCACAGAACCGCTGATGACAATTGGAATAAAATCAAAATGAGACCAAGACAAACAGAAAAAAAAAAACTGAGAATAAAAGAGTTACAGTACTTCCTTACTTTCTTGTGAAGATTTAAGATAGTCCGATTTCAAATAAAATTGTTGCACGAACAAAAATCAACAGCTGAATGTACTATGTATTATAATGAATGAACAAATAATGATAAACAATCATTTTATTAATTATAATTTATATATATATACTCCAGCACACACACACACACACACACATATATACAGTATATATATATGTATATGTATATGTGTGTATATATATATATATATATACATATATATATATATATGTATATGTATATATATATAGTATACATATATACAGTGTATATATATATATATAGTTTGTGTTTATGCATATATATTTATTTGTGTATGTAGTGCTCAAATTAACAAAAAATACTGTTCGCTGTACGTTCCACCTCCTTTTCCATATGCTGTAATAAATGTGAGATACACACGCACACCTGCACACACACACACACAGAAAATTTTTTTCTAAGTGTCTCGTTGGATCATTTGTATCTGCTCTTTGGCCTAACTACACAAAATCTGACTCTTTGCAATTTATATGCTGCCAGTGACAAATTCAGTTTTCCAGTTACTTGTATAAAAAGAAATTATTATGATTTTGTATTAGATAATGCATCAGAATATAGGTTCATTCAGGTGAACACACATCTTCGCACATAAAACAGAGTTCTAATCATGAACCAGTATGATATCAAACTAACAGTTCTTTGTTGCTGTGCAACCCTAGTTTGTAGAAGAAGGAGTAATTATCCTTAATTAACGTACATAATGTTCAGCTTGAAGTCAAACACTCATATTTTGCAGCACATTTCATTGCAAATTGTCATCACATTTTGAGGCACATGTTACAGCGCATTTTATTAAATACTCCCCGAAGCGTGGCAGCATCAGCAGGGGTGTTGCAACCATTGCTGTGCCGCCGGGGTGAAATGGCATGATAATATGGATGTGATATGATCATGAACAAGATGTAATCTGATTGTACTCTGCCTGCACATCAAATAGAGAAATAGAAGAGGGAGTAAAGAATTGGAAAAAGAGAAGGCAAAGACAGAGAGTGAGATAAAGGATGGTATGGAGGAGAGGGGAGATTGTAGGGAAGGAAGGAGACATGAGTGATGAAGGGAAAGATGGGGAGAAGGTTGTATGTCAGGGGGTTGGGAGTCTTGGAAGTCAGGGGGAAGAGAAAAGCTGATGATCACAAAGGATAAGAAGCTGCTAGAGATTATTGGAGAAGAAGAAAAGGTACTTACCCTGACCCTGCGCTTTACTGGGCATATGAGAAACTATGGCCAGTAATACCATTGGAGCCCACAAACGCCATCTAATCAGCCCTGTTGACAACATCCTCACAGCCTTCTAGACCTGTGCAGAAAGAAGGTAGACATGTTTAGAAGCACAAATCGAGGGAAAAGCCAGAAGGAGAGGTGATAAAGAAAGTTAGAGGCAGATTTCAGTGACAGAAACACCATGAATGCCATTTAGTTACAAAGAGGCCCTGTGGGCCATGAAGACCCACCTGCCCACAAGGCCACAAGACACTGATCTAGCATCAGTTACTTTGGGTCTTATATGGCCTTTGATGAAATTACAGAGAAGAATTCTTGAAAGTCTAGACTGACCACAGACCAGTGGTTGAACCTATTGCCTATACAGTGTGGGGGAAACAGTGGAGGACTTTGTTTGAGGGAAGAGAGGAGAAAAAAAACTGAACAAAAGAGCTGACAGTAAAAGGAGTGGACAGACAGAGTGACAGACAGACAGACAGGCAGAGAGCTGACTGACTGACAGTTTGAAGAAGGAACATTTCATGAGAGCCATTGTCAGAACATGAGCAACAAGAACCGCTCCACCATTCTTCTTTCTATTTCATCTAATACTATCACCACACACACACACACACACACACACACACACACACACACACACACACACACACCACACACACACACTTTTTGTTTGTTGCACAATCTTCATATTTCCCCTTCTTTCCCCCCCTCTATCTCTCTGCTCTCTCATCTGCCACTCATTTCTCACACTGATGATGAACACAAGGAGACGTATGTGATCACTTGGGAACACCCACTCTCATTGGATTCATATGGATGAAGAAGCGTGTGCATTAGAAGTTGTTTTCGTGAGTCGTTCTCAGATGGAGAAGTAACCCTATTGCCGAAAGAACAGCCTGCTCCTGCAAATCAGACAATGTCAAGAGGCCAAAGTAATGACACACATGTTAATAAGCATGAAATACTCCAGAAAATAGGATTGATTTTTTTTTTCTCCATACATCAGCCTCAGGACATGAAGAGGGAAATGAGAAGGAAAGAAATGATTCCGTTAGCCTCTGTCTAACACACAGAAATGAGAGTTAATCAGCCAAATGCTAGATTAGACTGTCCCTGAATCTTTATTAAAAAAAGGTAACAAACCGTGCTGAGCTGCAGAGCAACAAAAGAATCGTGTCAGATCCATCTGTCATTTATACAACTTTTAGCATTACTGTTCTCATTCAACAAACACCTCTCAGGAAGGAACTGGCAGCATTACAACATGATTGTATGCAGATACACACAGACTTGTTCAAAATCTTGCATCACAGCATGGAAACATGTTTCTACATAATGATATAGAAATAAATGCCTTCTTAATACAGATAATGTAGTTTCATGTTCTGGTTTACTGAGAAAATATAATAAGAAAAACAATGAGAAAATATTTTATTAGAATTTATTTACCCTAGACACATTGGAGTATATAGTATAAAACTGTTTCTCATCCATACATTGGAATACATGTATCATAAAACTTGTTGAAATGAGGATGAATTGAAATATTTCTTAGGTAACTTCATATCATCATTAAATTTAGAATTTGCAGTCCGACATGAGTCAGATGAAGTAAGAAAGTTTATCTGGTTTTCAGGTAGTCCAGGTTCCTCTTTCCAGACCAGCTGGTTGATTAGTTAATGAAACCACATTAAGGGAGATCCTTATTAAAATAAACACATTTACCTGCTTTTTGAGGTTGTTGATTAAATACGATTTGCACATATATTCAAACACAGTTCATTCATTAAGAAGACGGGTGGGTGGCCCTCCATCAACCGAGACGGCTTTTATAAGATAAGATAAATGTATTATTATTATTATTATTATTATTATTATTATTATTATTATATTTTTATTATTATTATTATTAATAATAATAATAATAATAATAATAATAATAATAATAATAATAATAATAATAATAATAATAAACCATCTTCAGGACACAACATCAGATATTTTCTTTCAAAGAAAATTTTCCAGCCGGATGTGAGACTTTTTTCTTTTATTCCCCAACGTGCATCAGAGATTTTTTTTTTTTGCAGAGATTGTAAGTGCTGCAGACTGATATAGATTACATATTTCGACCAAATTTCTGTCAAACTATCAGGTTTGTTCAAATTAAGTTGAAGTGCCGCACACCTGGGATCTCACGCCCGCATGGAATGAAATGGACTATCATACCTCTCCAGTCATCAATTCACAGCGCTCGTTTATCCCAAAGGAAAATCTTCTGAAAACCAAAGACTGTTTGTCCCCCAGCGGATCCCTCTTTCTTTTTACTCTTTCTCCGGATACAATTTGCTCAGTCCGGAGTGGGTGTATCTCTCCTCGTTATTCAGCCATCCCTCCCTCCAGCTATTCCAACCCTTTCCGTCGTCCCGGTTCATCTCAAAGAGAGAGAGAGAGGGGGAGAGAGAGAGGGTGGGGGGGGAGAGAGAGAGACGCGACCGAGTACCGCTGCGCAAACCCCCCCCAACGCCAATCGTCAGCTTTCAATCCGGCCGTTCGGGGACCTTTATGTGGGCATATCAAGGAATCATCTTCAAATACCCAATCCCGGATTAAAATGCGTGTCTGCCTGCAGACAAAGTCCGGATGAGAGTGTCTCTGTGGTTCCGATCGGAGCAGGTGCCGGTCCGTCCCCTGACGCGCTGAGAGCTCTGACGTTAAAGCAACAATGACGAGTTTAGGCTATGTTAAAAGTTTGATTCACAAAGAAACAACCTGAATGTGACGTAAAGCCGTGATGTGATGTAAACACCAGTGATTCCAAAGTGAATCAGGTCAATTTAATCAAATGTTATATTTAGATTTTAGTTTTAATGAACTTTATTAATCCCCAGTGGTGAAATTATTTTTACACTAGATGCACTGTATAAACACACATACCAGAGCACACACACACGCAAGCAAAGGGCCTGTTGACATGTAAATAATGGACAGATGGAGTGAAGCGTAACCACGTGGGAGCGCCCTAGCTTGTGGGGTTTGGTGCCTTGCTCAGGGGCACCCTGGCAGTGCTCAAGAGGTGAACTGACACCTCTCCTGCCACCAGTTTACATGTGATACTTTGGTCCACGCTGGTCTTGAGGCGACCATCCTCCATTGCCCCGGGCTGAGCCACTGTCGCTCCAATGACAAACTTTTACTCTAAACTTCTGCTCGTTTATTGCTGATAAAATACTAATAAATACTGTTTTCAGAAATTAATATTTTATTCACATGTCCTTAATATTGCCATTTAGAATACGTATTAAAATCAGTGGGAATTACTCTATTTATGGAAGTGATATCATGACCCACGGAGTCTGTCAAGGTCTGAGACTAACGTTGACTAGGGTTGAATTTAACATATCACGCGTATAATTCCAGATTTCAGTATAGATTTATTGTAAACCTAATAGAGGAGATCAACATGGGATTGGATTGATTCAGAATACGTTCCAGTTTCTCAAATCTGGACTTGAATTAATCACTGGAGGAGAACAATCTATCGCTGCTGATAGATTGACAAGTAATCCTGCATCTTTTATTTAGTTTGATGCTACAGATAGGAGATTATGTAGTAAAAACAACATTTTTTTCAAATCTGCCTAACAATAAATAATAAAGGTCACAAGTTAACGAACTGAATTGGTTTTGTTTCAAGTATTGGCTCCAGATATCCATGTATTTCTTGTTTTATGATGGGTTAGGCTAGCAGTATCTCCCTGTTTCTAATCTGAAAGCTAAAATAAGATTACTCTCTTAAAGTGTGAAGTTTTCTCATTTAAGGCCAAGAAAAAGAACACATCAATATTACAAAACATTGCTTTTGTTTGTTTGTGTTTTAGCTTAGCTAAAGTAAGCTTAGAATTTCAGTGAGTCTGTCAAGAGCTGTGCTTTCTTCCATCAGGCTAAGGAAAAAGGCTTGACAGCACTTTGTAATCCTTTTTACACACTCTGCTCCACCGCCGTCGAAGAGACTTTGTGACTTGCCCTAAGGGGTGACGACTTGGAGTCTTGGGAAGCAGAAGCAGAAAAAATTGAACGAGAGGATAGCTGAGTTGAAACCACGAATAGCTGTACTCCAGGTGTGTCCCTGGGCAATAAAACACACACACATACACAGGCCTTGGCCAAACAACTGTCCAGTTACTATAAACACTATAATCAAGAGGATGGGGATTCTGCCCTCGTTTTTCTTCCTCCAGCCTCTTCATCCCTTCCTGTCCTCTGTCGTCGGCTCATCTGTTGCCCGTTTGCTTCAGACCACACACTAAACACATTAAGGACATGCACACAGGGTGCCACTGTGTGTCTGCAGTACGGACCAGATGATATGATCAACATGTAAAAACCAGAAAAAGAAATCACAGTGCATACCTTCAACTACTGTCACTAAAGGCTGGACAGTCAGAAAATAGTTTCTAGACTAGACCATAAAAAAAATCCTGTGCACCAAAAGGTGTAACACACACTGGGAGGATGTCATTGTGATGTAGCTTTACACGCCACCTGATCTATGAATCCTACTCCAAGCATCTGAATCATGTATTCATCACATGCCTCAAAAATTGAAGATCCACCCAATAAAAAAAACAAAAATAGCAAAGTCAGAGTGTGTTTCACTAAAAGTGTAGGTTGCAAAAAAAGTTTGAAAAGGAATATATTCTGAGTTTTTGTAATCTCTGGTGGATTATGACTGCAGACACACAAACCATAAATCCACAGACCCACCTGATGAGTGAACCACAATCCTGTCATCTCTACCTGTCAACTAGTCTTTTCTCTTGATGTCCTTCCTTCCTGTCTTTATCTGCTTCCTTTCATTCTTCTTTGCTCCCTCTTTCTCTCTGTTTCACCTTATTCCTAAACTGCTGATCCTCCTTGTGTCGACTAATCCATCCATTGTCATCCCAGCTGTGAGGCTGTTGAATGAATGATTCAGTTATATGGTGGAGTTGATCTACAGGTTTTTTAATTCATTGTCATCTTGCCCACCTGTGAAGAATCACAACATTTTCCATTCTTTTCATTATTTTAGATATTTGTTTCTTCCGTATAATATTCAGAATAAATTCTAGGAGGTTTTGGCATGAAAAACTGAGCCATAAAAAAATCAAAATGTACTGATTAAACTAAAATTATGCTGAAAATATGCCAGAATAAGAATTAAGTGAACTATGATAGAAATCTCATCTGTATCTTGTATATCTGGATGTGAGCTCCGGTGAGACGCTATGGATTAAAAGTAAAGGAGACAATTCTTTTTATATTAGTTACGCACTCGGTTTCGCTTTTTCTATCAAATGGCATTCAGATAATCTGTCAGTTTTTCATTATTTCAAAAGCATAATACTTAAAAGACAAATAAGGTAGGGAACAAATACCTCACACACATGCAAAAAACAATCAGATAAGAATCAGAACTTTTGTCTTATTGCAGGGTTTTTGTGTGACATCTCAGACAGGAACCTTTGACTGATAATCCAAACAACAGCTGTTTCCTTCATTTTGGTGTCATTGCCTGTGATAAGCAGCACTGCTGTTTGCACTGGACCAGCATATTGTAATAATAAAAACAATCAAACCGCCAGAGTCGCTTGTATTTCCTCTCCTTTCCTATAATTATTACGAGCGAGCCACCGTCGTAGCTTTGACAGACACAGAGAGCATCATTTCCTGGGACATAGAGGATTTATTCCAGGAAACTGGTACCCTCTCATTTGTGTTCATACAGGCATATGTTTAAGTTTCAACTGCAGAGAAGATGGATTTTTATTGCATTGGTATCAATCAGTAAATTCTCTTACGCTTTAGATACTGATACAAAAAAGTTGTGTAACATTAAGGAAATGACAGAAGAACCACTGCCCGCAGTCGAGAAGCTGCAGAATTCAATAGTGTGCTTTGTGTGTGTGTGTGTGTGTGTGTGTGTGTGTGTGTGTGTGTGTGTGTGTGTGTGTATGTGTGTATGTGTGTGTGTGTGTGTGTGCCTGCGTGTGTGTGTTGTTTACTTTTACATGTGATTTTGTTTGTTGAGGGGGACACTTTGCACACACAATCATGATGACCCACCTTTAAATCAACAGAAAAAATAAGTTTTGTTTGCCCAAGAAAAAGACATGGACAAGTTCAAGTAGAGTTGACACACACACACAAGTGTGCATTCACACTCACAAACATAACACAAATGGCAAAGCGCACATGTAATGCAATTGATCCATTTTTGTGTAGGACACATGCATAGTTTGAGTTCCGTGTTAATGACAAGCACCAGGTTAATGTTAGGGTGGCGGTGCACTGAAGTGACTGCAACCTACTGTTTAGTCTGACTAGTCACAGTTATTAGCCAGCGTTTCATCTGGTACCAGACTAGCCGTTCCCAAACAGCTGCTAACTTGACTGCTTCTGAGGTCACAATACATTATGGGAGTTCTCATGCAGGGACGCCCAGATGTATGTGAATCATTTAAGAAAATACTAAAACATGCAGAATTCCAACACCTTTGTTGACTTTGTCATTGCAAGATTTATGTTTATGGTTTAGACAGAAATGTCCTGGTAAAATGTTTCAATAATGAAATTAATGAAAATACACAGCCATAGATTAGACGTATTCCGCTCACTAACCAGGAAAAATAATATTCGTTATCCATGCAGAATGCCTGGAATGGTCTGTGAATGATTTACAGAGACATTATTCATTTGATTGAATGACTTTTGAAGAGAAAATTCTAGTCAAACAAAAGGTGAATTTCTGCCATAGTGAGACAAATCCTCAGAGCTGTCCAAGAAGCGTTTGGCAGGGGTCGAGCATCTCTACTTGATGTGACTTGTCCCGGGTTCCTCCCTGTGGGAAGGGAAGTAGAGGACAGCACACAATTCATTTGAAAGCACGGTAATCATGTCTCAAGGGCAGGTAATGAACCAGAGATGGAACAGATACATTTCCATTTATTCAGCAGGTTTAATTGCATTTTTTTTCTTGATAAAATTGAAGGACCTGAATATATCACATGTGAACATTGACACTCTTTATTTAATAAAGCAGTCACCATAATAATGGTTATAAAAAGCTAATTAAATATTGCTTTCTAGTGTAAATCCATGCTTCTGATGTCGCACTATTTTCTGTCACAATGTAACATATGAACTGATTAAAGGAATCAGGTGATATATGTTTAATGTATTACAAAAAATAACAACTATATTGGAAAATAATTGAGAAAGGCTCCATGAGTGGATGTTTTCAATATGTGAAAATGTTTACTGGAGAAAACACCAACATGTTTGCTTTTCATTTGCTTGTATTCATCAGATTCCCTGACTTGAATTTGGTTTGGTTCTGAGAAAAACATCATCACATAATGATAATCAAAGAGCTGATTTAAGTTCTGGATAGGAGGGGAGAGAGAAATAGTTTTTCTTTGTCCTTTAAATGAAAGATAAATGCATCACCTTTTGGTGTAAGCTATCATACATTACAAGTCTTATTTTTGTTCTGTCACTGTCATGAGAGGATTTCTTCTATGTTCTATAATGAGTTGATCTTGGCTTGTGGTGTGGCTTTAATTAGACCAACTGGGCTTTTCAGATATTAATATGAAGTTATAAAATATGCTATTTGCTGAATGCTTTCATCCCAGGCTTGTCTATCGGACCCAGCAGTGACGTTAGCAGTGGGGCTGTGATTCTCTGTGCACCAACTTACAACACATTAGTCTCTCCGGGTCCTGGAGTAGAACAAAAATAACCAAAAAAAAATTCTCACTAATGTTCCAGAAGCATTACACCTTCAGGACATGTTGAATCATATAAAATAAGAATTTTGTGTTTTTACAGTAGTCTTGCACAAACCCTGTTATATTAACACGTTACTTAAATCATTGGCAATTTAACCTGACCTCCGGACAAAAGGCTGTTGTCATTTGTGTGCTGGTGTTTGTTGTGAAGCACGTTCTAATTTCCTGTGTGTATCTGTCACTGTATGCAGACTGATGAATGAAAAGGAGGCAGCATGGGAAAGGTGGATGTCGGTGTCTAATCAATGGATGCACAAATGTAAGGACAAATGAACTGTTGGTCAGATGAGATACAGGCAGAGTAAAGGCAGTGGTTTCACCTGATAAGGCCTATTCTCGTTAGAGCATCTGTTAGTCTATTCCTGGAGGATAAAAGGATGAAGAAAAATAGAAAGGGAGAAGGAACATAGATGACTGCGAGCAGAAGATCACTACAACATGAAACAACTGTCCAGTGTGGGTCAATAGTAATCATAGAGCTCCCCAGACTTAATACTGGGGACAGCATGCAGCAGCTGATTTGATATTTCCCCTATTTTTGTTTCTGACAGGATGTCAAATGTATGTTAGTTTAGACATGTTAATCTATAGTGAAAAGTTGTGCAGGTAGAAGACAGTTAAAATGAGATCAGGTAAAATAATCCTAAACAGGGGTTGTTCAGCAATGTAACTAGATGGCAACAATATCAGTTTCAAATTATTTCACTAAAGTTAAGTGTTCTTGATGAAAGTAATTTCTAAGCAGACTATGTGCATCAGGAAGAAATTAAAAACTGCACTCTAGCACCTGCTGCTGGAAGCTTTTAGTAGTGCACCAGAAATAGAAGGCACGGAACCCTAACCCAGTGCTGCTCAATTATTTTCTGTTGCGCCCCCCCCCCCCCCCCCCCCCCCACACACACACACACACAGCAAGAAGAAAACAATTAAATATAGTTCAATTTTTATTAAAAAAAACTAATTTTACTAACATTATTTTTTAGTCTGTAAAAGAAAAGTTTTCGATGCATCAATTTGCCTGAAATCAAAAAACCTTGTTTAAACTGTAAATATCTTTGACCAACTTATTGCACCATTTGACGTTGAAAAACAAAATTAAATACAACCAGTAAATAATAACAAATTCGAATTGGCGCGAATTGATTTCTACTTTGTTCTTGCTGGGGGTTGGGGGGGGGGGCACAACAGAAAATAATTCAGAGGCAAATAATTGAGAAGCACTGGGGTAATGAATGTTTCAGTCCCTTCCTCGCCAGTAATGATCTTTTCAGGTTTGTTTGAATTTTTTAAAGAATATTAATGCCCTGATGAGGCAAGACAATACAGTATCTAAAAAGCAAAGATAAATGCAAATTAATTAATGAGATAAAATCAATTATTTTTTTACTCTGGTAACATGTCACACATGGACACACCATTGGTGTGAATTAGGGATGAAACCACAACATCACAGGATGATCAAGTTGTTTATTAAGCACAAATGTTAAAGTCAGGAAGAGCTTCATTTGCTGCATCAAAAACTGTTACTGTGAGCTTATAACATTGTCAAACACAACCTTCATTCTCTGATGGCGAAGAAAATAATCACCTGATGAAAATGATTTGGCAATGACAAGAACATGATTCAAGAATCCCTTCAGTTCAACAAGTGAACCAATCATTTCAGAATAAACCTGACAAAATTATCAGTAGCAAAGTGCAGGAGATGACAGGTAAAAACATGATCAGATCACTGCTTTTGTTTCATACAAACGTTAGTGACGGCAAATACTGATTGTCTTCACAGCTGATGCATGATCACCTGGTACAACGAGCACTTTTGATTCTACAGTCAGAGAAAACAGACCTGGGAAAAGAACAAAAGCTTAAAATAATCACAACTGTGAGTAGCAGCAAAATGAATTGTTAAGGTAAATGGTTTTAGGCTTATTGAACAGTCAACCCTCCCATCAGCCAAACACAAACAAATCCTTCAAACTTCAAGCCTGTCCTCTCCAGTCTCATCCATACTCCTCAGCAACAATTACCCTTTGCGTTTCTCCCAATCTGCCTTCAGCCAAACATGTCCCATCTCCTTTATAACAATCACAAACCCTGAGGTTCTAAACTGTTCCTGAAACAGTTAAATGAACAGAAAGTGGGTTGAAAAGTGCAGAAAGGCAAGTTTTTATGTGGAAAAAAGTAAAACCCATGCAGACCAGATATCAAATGTGATATCTCCTCTCTAGATGAATTACTACTAATGATTGCAATTTAGGGTTACAGATGTTACCTCTGGAACCTCTGTCTGGAAAACGAAACAGACTTCCAATCTGTGCCTGTTAAACATGACGAGCCTTAACAGGATATCCATGAACAGTAATGAACAGCAAATTGTGTGATGTCAACTAAACCCACCACATTTCTGAGATCAGCAACTGAGGCAAAATGTCACAAATATTTAACTCAGTTCACCCAAAAACATGTTAGGTCTGAGACGCCCCAATACATCCAAGAATAATTTCAAGAAAGTCTAGTTTGTTTCTGCTCCTGGAACTGGACCCTGGTGCAGCGAGAGGAAACAAAACTTTTAAAGGTTTTAATGTTCTTTGTGTCTGAAATGATGTGTCAGAACAAGCAGTTCTACAAGGCATTAGACTGCAGAACAACTTTGGATTAGAAGATAAAGCTACATAAGGACAGATTTACATGAATCTATTTCACTGCTTACAACATCAAGAACACAGAAATAAACTAATGACACCCACTAGATAACTCACTTCAGACACTTGGAGGCAATTTACTATTATGATATATATACTTATATATTATACTGTTGGGCTATGAAGATTTCGTTACTATACAATCACCATGAATAGAAGATTCAGTTTACTGCAGTTCTACTGAGGGTAACAGCGCTTAAGTCCACATCAAATGAAGAGGCAGTGTTATTCGAAGCACAAAAAGAGTTACGTGTTTAATCACGTGTCAAACAGTAAGAACCGACACTGTATGAGCGATATGATTATCATTCATTGGTACTGTAGATCATCATCGTGTATAAATCTTTCCTCTCTAATCTCAAATCTGTGTGTCTAGCATTAATGGGAGTCTGGAAAAACTGGTAATTTTGCATTTAATGCACAAACATGTTTATCTAAACCTTCTTCAATACATGTTATTTAAGAAACTAAATTATTTTTGGTAACCAAATAATTATTTATGAACTTTTTGTCCACTGGAGGGTATTCAAATAATCTAGTGTTCTCACAGCAGTGAAAAAATTCCATGTAAAAGTTAAATTGACATAACACTTTTGTTTCAAGGAATAAATGCAACACTTGAGAAAAAAAAAACATATTTTAGTGCTGGGAATATCTCTATAATACGTAACAGATTCAGTACAAATAATGATGTCTTATATCATTTTAGAATTGTCTGCAATATCTACCTATCTAAAGAAAATGAAATATTAGCAAAATAGATACTAAGGAAATCTTTAAAAATCTTCCAGATTTTATAAGTGCTGTCGATTTTAGTTTTCATAAAAACTAGGCTAGATTAGGTGAACACCTTTGTCTAAAGCAAGACTCCTTAGGGTTTTTGTGCATGAAGTCATGAACTCTAAACCTTTTGTGCCTGTTAATGTGATATAATTTGTCATGGCAGTTATGTTACATAATACATGTATATCTAGCTGCTAGTAGTTACACTAATCTACATGCTCATCGATTAAATTTTTCACAATTAAAGCTACAAATTATTCTATATCTTATTTAGTATTTCTATTTAAAAACTCTAACACCCTGAACCCAAACAAGCTTCTCCAACAGTATAAATGCCATCTTGTTATGTGCCTTCTCATCTTTCCCAGCAGGGGGCGGTGTTGAAACATTGAGGCGCTTCAGTCCATGGTTGGAAACTCACTGGGGGGGGGAGGTCACTGAACATGACATGAAATGGTCCTCCATATCATTAGTTTAAAATTTTATTTGCTTGTACCCCGGTATTGATAGCAAACTTTCATTCTCTGACATCCTTAAAAACACTCAAGTTCATAAACAGATTTATGCCACACTTCCAGTTCAAAACCTTAAGATCTGAAACAAAACATTACTCCACACATGAAAACTGAGGCCTCTTCATGGAGACAGGAGTCTTTGTGAATACGCTGAAGCCGTTGGATATCCATCTGTAGAAGAGGTGGTTTTTGCATTTTTCTTGGTTCAAGTGTGCCCCTTAAAATAAAAGTTTTAAAAACACACCATCTTTGTCATCATTCCTGTCCAAAGAGTGTGAGTCGAGTTTCAAGTTGTCCACAATGCTCTGTTGCTGTGGGTTTGAGATCAAAAACTAAAGCTTCTAGCCCTCATATTATTACGCTGTAAGCGAGCGACTCTCTCATCGCTCTCCTCAACCTTTTATCTCTTCCATCACCTCCATTACGATTGTCCTGGGTCCAGTTAAGATCAGGTTGCTGACGGCCCGGTAGTCCTGAGAGAGAACGTTCCGCCCGTTCACAGACACCACAAACTGGCACACCTGCAGAATGAAAGGAGAGGTGAGGCGTTTGGCACTTTGTTTAGGGGTAGTTTCAACATTTAGAACAATGAAATAAATCAAACCAAGTTAAACATGTTGAAGAATTCATGGAGGAAGCAATATTAGGGACTTCCATGTAATATTCCCCTCAGAAACGGTCTTTACAAGAGAAAACTCTCCAACACTCCTGTGAGGCTGAAGGCACTGCTTCACTTTGGACCTACAGTATGTAGGACAGCAGCATATAGAAACGTATTTATTCTATGCAGGGCAAATTCAGGGGGAAGAGCTGTTTGTGAGTTTGCAATGAACCCAGAAGATGTTGAGCTTAGGTTTGCACAAATGGGGAAACTGGCTGACCAGGCCGTCTACTGGTATCAAAACCACCTGCAAGTACCTCCATAGCTCTCAAACAAACTAGAAAGTATAGTTTTAGAATGCCGTATGTTCCTGACAGAACTCTAAACAAACTACAGTCACATTCTGTGTGCTTTACACTGCATAAAGAAATGCTGTCTGAATTATTGTAAACTTATTTTACACCATATCAAATGTGGGGTCAGGTAGTGTGGATGGCAATCAGGGACGTAGCAACTCATTTTGCCCCATAGCTCCAAACAGTTAATCCAGTCATGCCATGTCAAAGGAACCAGTAAAGATTTTAGGATCAATATTTGTCATTCATCTTCAAACACTGGAGCAAATCACACAAGAAAAGTAATTACAGCAAATTCTAACCTCTGACAGCAGAGATAACAAGGTTAGTACTGCCAGTGTTACCTGGTTCACCAGGAACAACATGTCAGCCACGCCCGAATCCCAACTCCTTTATCGCTATTGCATCACTGCTCCAACTCAGCAGGTCCTTTAGTGATAAGGGCTTCTTGTGTGAGCTGCTCTGTGGCGGCGGCGCTGCTGTGGGGTTTTTTTTGTTGTTGTTGTTTTTGCAAGCTATTAAAAAGGATCCCATTCACACCCACAAACTCCCTGCCTACGCACTAACTCAGCAGTTTTCCAAATGCGTGACACAAAAAAAATAAAAACACACAAAAACACTAACACGTCAGAAAAAACAAATTCAATCTTCTAGCCATTTATAATGTCTATAAATGTGGATGCTGGCCTGAGGCAGGAGCCCATTTGACAAATAGGTTCCTTTCTCTGGTTATGTTCATGTTTCCAGGCAGAGAGAGGGGGGAGTTAATACAAACTGTGATAGATGACAAGTGAGGGGAAAAAAAGTGACCACTTATAAAACCTAAAGCTTTTACTTAACATTTATTACACTATTTCCACAATTTTTTGCGTCATCCACTTTTCAGATATACTCTTCCTTTTAATTTCTCTCTCTCCGCTACAAGTTTCCTTTCAGCTTCTTTAACTCCCTTCCAACACCTCCCCCTCCTTCCTCTCCCACAGCTTCTCTCCTTTCAGCCTGGTGTTGATATTCTTCGCTGGGGCCCAGTTGCACCCCTCGCTTATTACACAGAGGGTTAAAATCACTATCACACAGAAAGGATGGTGAGAGAAGTAGTAGAGTGAGAATATGTTGAGAAGAAATGCTAGCATAGTCTTCTTTTATGAGTCAGTGACAGAAGCATGTCTAAAATGAGAACTGACGAATGCATACATACTAGTAGGTCTTGAACATCTTGACCTTGAAGTTGATGTGTTGGAAGCAGAAAAAAAACTTGCAAATGTAAGGATCTGAGAGACTTTCACAAAATCTCTCAATGTGCCAGACGATTGATAGGTCCGGTCTTGATTTTTTTTTTTTTTTCAGTCTTTCATCCCAACAAAAGGACAAAAACTGAGCCAGAAACTGGGAAAACCTAAAGACATATCATATGCACCCCTTCATGACCACTGTGGTTCCTAATGGCAGTGGCCCATTCAGCAGGATGACTGCCTGCGACACTGAAAAATATTTCAAAAATGGTTTGAGCTCAAGGTTTAAACTTGGCCTCCAAATTCCCTGCATCTCATTCCACTTAAGCATCAGTGGGAGGTGCTGGACAAACAAGTTTGCTTGTGGAAAATACACATCTTAACTTGGAAATCTCGTTTTTCATTCCAGTTTCAGGTCTCGTGTAGTCGCTGACTCAACAGGTTAGAGTCATTTCAGGGGCAAATGAGGACCTAATGTTACGGCTAATGCACACATCCTGCACACCCTACACTGACGCCTCATTGGTGCATTAGAGGTGACTCTAAATGATGTGTGCTTGGATCCATTATGGCCCAGAAAACGCTGATTCGTTTTTTTCTAGTTTAAAAGTGCATGATGACAAACATAAATAGTCACAAATGATTTTTCCTACCTTGCCTGAGATTGATGGGTATAACCATCTTTTTCAAATAGAGGATATGAACTTCCTCAAACACGAAAAACACGCATGTATCTATGCAAGTCAAACAATCAGCTCATAACACACACATACACAAAGATGCAAAGATGGATGGATAACTTTATAACCAACTGGGGCTTATGTTTCCATGGTGATAAAATATGACCGACAATAGCCAAAGCAGAAGTGATATTTCCTCTTTTATGACTAATAGTTCAGGCCTCTTTTCTCAACCTTTCGTGTCTTCTGATGTGACCCCTACTTAACATCCTGCCGTTCAGTCTTATGTGTTCAATTGTGATGCCATCAGCAGGAAAAACCAGAAGCAGCTTTGCCGAGACCCAGATTTTGTATTTTTCTTTACTCTAGAAGTCCACCAGACATTAGCAAAAGTCTATAAATTATTCGAGTGTGAACCAACAGGTTATCATGTGCTTGATATCTTCCTCCCAAGGTTATTGTAAATATCTTTGCTTCTTTTGCTTCTCTTTCCTGCTGCTTTCACCCGGCCCTCCTCTTTCCATGCTGTGGTTTAAGCTGCTATAATCAGCATTCCCAGGATTCTTTGCTGCCACTCTGCTTACATACCTTCATGCCAGCTGTGGCAACAGAGTCACCCTTACCGTGTTTTCCTTTTCCATGACTGTTCATGCTTTCATAGCTACTCTCTGCTCTTGTCCTGACACATCCTGCTCATGCAGACAGAAGTTAAAGGAAGTGTCTGAACACTTCTTCAATTCCTATTTTAGTCTGTATTTTTAAATATAAGAGTACAAATTAGAATTCGTAAGTACTGACAGCTATTTCTTTCAACAGCATCTCAAGTTTTGAACTAAATCTCTTAGAAATTAACATCAAGGGCTCCCTTCTGTGGTCATATTGGATTTTAGGTCCACAGAAATGAATGGAATGATAATGTCAAAAGACAAAAAACACATATCCCCATCAGATAACAAAAGCAAAAGCTGTGATCAATCTCTTTTCTGCTACAGATGGTGAAATCAATGCTCCTCTTCTTTAACCTTTTCCATCCCAGGAAACAGATGGGGGATCTCCATGACTCTCTGCTGCCCTCACCTTCATGCCGGCAGCAGCTGCAGGTCCACCTGGGTCCACCGCCTGGATGTGACACGGATTATTGCCTCGCACCACAAAGCCCCAGCCCACAGCGTCACCTACAATCTGAGGAGCAGCAAGAACACAGGCTGACACCAAAGGACACCTCGCTATTCTTAGCTGCAACCAGCAGCTGGCTGCAGCTATTCAGCTGACCTTAAGCTAGCTTCTATCTATACACATGACATTTATCGCCTATTTCAAATTGGAGTGTTTTTTGGAACATGCGATGATTGTGCTTTTCTTAAGTGCAAAAACTAGCGAAACTAATGAATTTGTGTACAGACTGAGAATGTGTGATTGAGTACACATGACAACATCCTTGCTGAAATGGTCTTTGTTAGAGTGCAGAGCACGTGTGTGTGTGTGTGTGTGTGTGTGTGTGTGTGTGTATGTGTGTGTGTGTGTGTGTGTGTGTGTGTGTGTGTGTGTGTGTGTGTGTGTGTGTGTGTGTGTGTCCTACAGTGAATGTCTTCTTTAGAAATGATCCTCCTGGTGTCTGCAGCTCCGCTGGACTCACTTGTCTTTTCAGAACTGTGGAGTTAAACACACAAAAATGTTACTTGCTACTGTGAAAACAACTATACATATGGTTACAGCATTAACACACATACATGATACTGGTGTATGTATGTGAGGCCAGAAAGCTGTAATGTCAGTCATATGTTAAGAGCGTCTGGAGGCTCGCTACTTCCTGAAACTGTATAGCTCCCATTCCCCTCCTCCAACTTCCCCTATTCATTACTCACTTCTGCAGGACTTCACAGGGATTCAAGTTTGGCTTGAAATATTATTTGAAGTTCGCTCTCCATTTGCCTTGATGATGGAGAATTCTACAAGACGGAAAGCTGGGAAGACGCGGCTTACTTAATTAAGAGCAACCAGAAGCCACGAGCATGAAGGATTTATTTACACAATTGATTCCACACAAAAAGATGTAACAGAGAAATGTGTCTGAAGATGAACTAAACCAATCAGAATATCGTACAAATCAGGTTCCTCTACCAGGGGTCATGCAGAATGTTAACTGATGGGAATCTATAGTCTGTCTGCAGACGAAATGTATTGTTGTGGTTCAGTTGGAGGACTTTCTGATGTATTCGTGGATCGACTGAAGTGACTTTCATACTTGTTACAATCTGGCCATCTCTAAAGCTTTCGTGAGGCTTATGACTGTAGTTCAGCCGTAGATCAGCAGTATGTACGGATCAGACCCACGGATCTCATCTTTTTTACACACAGAAACTTTGATTTTCTGGGTAATTGTGGGCATTAATAGGTCCAACAAGAAATAAGACTTAAATGTACTTACAAATGTACTTACTGCTTTACCCATATGCCAACATATGCCAATCAAACCTTAAAGGTTCAAGCAGTTGAATTGTATTTGCCCCTTTTGCACAAATGAGAGCCCATCGTCTTAGGCCGTCTGGTGTTCTGTGTCTACATGTGTTCATTCTAACCTGATTCACAGGGGCAAGCTAAATCATTCAGACATTTTATCCTCTTATCCAGACATTTCCATAATCTCTTTGCAGAAGTCCTGATCTGATCAAACCTAGACTACAAGATAACATCTTTTAGATAGCTCATCAACTGTAATCTGTCCTGAGTACTTCATATTAGAGGCTTTAAATTTCAACTGCCTGTCTTAAAGCCACCCAGACATTACATAAGACACGGAGTTAGTTTCAGTCACCGGGCAACGTCTGTACCATCTTCAAACACTACTGAACTTTCTGTATTAACCAAGGTTAATACAAGGCCGTGTGTGTATGTGTATGTGTGCCTGCCTTCCTTTTCCGGTTCATTGTGTGCTATGCTGAAGGACACTGAGGCTACAAAGAGACTCTGTCTAGGACTCTGCTGGGATTAAAAACATCAACAGAAGGAGGAACAAACACAAAGATACAACTCAAGGAAACAGCTCCTTCAAACAACACTCCACTACAAGTTTAAATAGTCCATCCACAAATGCATGCGTGATTAGCACTAGTAAAAATGGCACATTTGTGCATTTAACCACTCCAACATTTTTTTTCACTAAAATAAAATGTTGCCAACTTTACAGTTTGTGACTGAATGACCGGCAGGAGGTGGATTATGTCACAGTCATTTTATGATGAAGGAATAAGAATTACATTTGTAAGAAGAAGATACTCAGAGACCTTGACCCCAGTAATTCCTTGATCCTGGACCCCTAACTCCCAGCACTCAAAATAATTTCAACAAATACTGGCGTTTCCATCCAAGCAGATCAGTTTTACCAGTGGAAATAACTGCATTTTTCACTAAAGCCGTTTGAAACACTCTGAATCTGCATCACGTCAGATGCACTGAGAGCAGTGGCATGACTCTAGTCCTGGTACTGTAACCCCCTTATAGTTTATTCTTCCTGATTCAGCTCATGATCTGTGTCTGTATGTAATTGTGCATAGTAGTGAAGGATCATTAACAATGCCCAGGCTTGTTTATTTCCATACGCCTATAATTCAATTTAAAAAAAAATACTTTTTTCAACTCAAATCTTTCTTATTGAGCCACCGTGTGTGTGTGTGTGTGTGTGTGTGCCTGTGTGTGCCTGTGTGTGTGTGTGTGTGTGTTCACATCAGCTTACCAGATTTGGGGTTGCAAAGGACGGGGGGGCTGCTGCTGAGTGTAGGACTGCTGCTGTAATACCCACTGCTGCCACAGCTGCTGCTCATGCTGCTCCGCCGAGCACCGATCACCACTTTTATCTCTTTAGTGGGACTCACTGAGACGAAGAAAGACAAAAAGATGTGATTTTTAACCAAAGAGAAATGGGGGGGGGGCATGGAAAAGGGACGAAAATGTCAGCATACAGGCTAGAATGGTTGACATTTTAACAGTATGGCCTTTTGACAACATAAAAAGCAGTAACACCAGCAGAATTAAAGTTCATCCTGAACTAAATCACCTCGATTAATTAATGAGCAGAAATGTGTGAAGAGTTGGTTAAAACTTCTAGATCTGTTCATTAATCTGCCGTTTCGCATTACTTTCACTTTCCTTGACATAGTTTGCTAACTAGCTTCACACTACCATTGTTTGTTGTGCATGCTTCTCAGTTCTTGAATGGGTGGACAGGTTCAGACAAATTCTTTTCTACTGTAGTAATAATATTAAAAATACATTTTAAAATCAGCCTCAGATTGTTTTTTCATTTGGGTACTCATTAGCTTCTTTTAAAGTTGGCAGAAACTCCTTTACTGCAGATTTTTATGTTCATCACTGCAGAACACAATACATACCTCACTACAGGACCAAATATAGTCTATTTTATGTATCACATAAAGTATATAATATCTCACTCCTACAGTGGTGTGAAAACCGAAGTGTTTGGGGTTTTTTTTCTTTTGTGTTGGCTCTTCAAACAAAAGTAAGCATTAAAACAAAAGACATCAGTGAAGATGTTAACCTGTAATCTTCATAGCTGGTTCCTCCACCTTAAACTGCAACAGCAGCAGCCAAAAGCTTCTGATACCTGCATCTCTTGCTGTTGTGGAACTTCCCCCATAGAAGTGGGTACATAATCGTTTTAATGTCACCACTTTGAAGGCTTGTTAAGATTGAACTACTGTTTTCAGTTTCAATTTCATTGCGAAAACAAGCTGATAAGATATTTTTTGATTTCAACAATAAAAATAAGGTACCTAGCCCCCCTTAAATTTTATCAAGGGATTTACACAATTCACAGAAGTGATCAATCTGTATTAAAATCAACAGAAAACCATGGATTGGGGGGAAAAAACATCATCTACACTTACATTGAACATTGAATTTGTATTGGTAGGAAAACCTGATTTTCATACTAATTTAAAACGGTATCCAGTGAGAGGATAGTTTAGTCTATGTCTGACAGTCCCTTTAAATTAAGTGAAACCCTGATCAAAATTCCTACAGATGTGTGGTATAAAAATGGCTGTCCTCAAGTTTGTAACAAGGTTAAAACCAAGAGAAACATCCTGGATATATTCCCTTCTCTGGTTCTAAATACGGAATGATTCTTTGATTGGTTTTCGCATTACTATTCCACCATTTTTGTGTTATCCATCCAGTAGTTTATGCAAATTCACAAAAGTAGCCAAGATGGTTAATATGTCACCCTTTCATTCAGACCCCATCCAAAAATCTTATCCATTCTTTCCTCCGGGATACCCAAACCTCATCTCAGAAGAACATGTGACTATGATTCTGTCTTAGGAACTAAACCAAATGAAGTGTTTAAATGGTAACACAAATTTTGTTGTATATGATAAATATTGAAACATAAAACTAGACAGGATCATTGTCTGAAGCATGTGAGTCAGTTTCTACCTGAGAGGAAGCTTGTGTTGCCTCCATCTGAATTCTGTTTGCGGAGACAGAAGGGACTGTCATGACTCTCAGGAATGCTGCAGCTGCGCTCGTGTATAAGTTCAATCAGCCGTCGCCGCCGCCGGAAGTTCATTCTGAACTGGTAGAGAAGAGGACCGTCCACAAAATGATGCTTATTGGTTACTACAGACAAACAAAAACAGAAAAAGGCAATTAATACACAAACAAAAGTAAAAAATCTCAAAGAAAACTACGATTATCAACGGCAAATTTATTAATACAAGGTAGTTATTGTAACGACTAAAAAAAAGGTAATCATCAGTTCCACTGATCAGATGGTTGAAAATCACAGACTCATGTTTCTCCGCTGAACAACACTAAACACACTGTCCACCAAACTGACGTCAGCTGTGTTCAACACAAACACCTCAGAGACAGTCGACCTCAGCTTTGTCAGCTGAACCTGAGTTTTATTTAATTTGATAAGCTTAGAATTGAAACAAAATCACACACAGCTGTCGTTTTGACATCAGTGCTGTTGTTGCTGTAATTTTACACAGTTTTGTAGCACTTCTCTATTTTAACTAAGCTATATGTGACATGTCTTTTTCCTCATGTAATTCCTCCTTCAGTTGTTGAGAAATTACTGTTGTTTCTTGCAGCATTAAGTATATTTAATTCAGAGGAGTTGATGTGGATTCATGAAGTCATTCGTAAGGTAATTTAAAATCGTAAATCACAAAAAAGTAAGCCCAGAAAGGACTCCGATACCTACGTACATAAGAAACCTGCTTCAAAACTCAAATTCCATTCTGGTAAAATAAGTCATGAAGTAAAATAGCATTCTTCTTCACACTACTTTTGCCCATGAGCTGTATCAGTGCTGTAATGTAATGTCTATGAATACCCAAAAGGTCTGATTAAATTTTAAACCAGACTCCCTGAAAAAAAATTACAATCAATACTGGTCAACAATAAGCTGTAAGTATTTAAAACAATTAAAACAGACGGCCTGACGTCTTCACAAAACAGCAGTAAACTTGTGTATTCCAAGCATGAAGCCATTCATCACAACATAAAACACTGGGCTTGTGGTCCATTCACACGGCATTTTGTGGGTTTCAAGCTCTTGCGTAAACCTAACAAGCCTTTTATGTGTGATGAACAATAAATAAATATATAAAAGGCAGAGAACAGAGCAGCTCTTTGAGGAACATTTAGCTCTCTTTACCACAGGAAGGAACTCATACTGTCATACCAACTGGTTATTTTGCTTAGTTTAAACTGATTTATGGAGGTCTCGTGTGAAGAATTATGATTCTTCACACGAGATTGGGATGATTGCAGTCTGCTGTGGGCAAACTCTTTGGTTCTTGATGCAGCAACTGAACAGTGTCCACTTCATATGTAATTTCTATTCAGAATTTATGTACTAAAACCTTTTCTTTCAGATCTGCTTTAAAGCAACTTCTTTATTGTAAAGCCATAATCTAAAAAAAATATTAATGGCTTCCCTCTGTAAATAATGGTATCCAGTTGATCCACTCTGCTTTTCCTTCTGAGCATTATTTCTATGAATGAGTGTGTATGGTATCTAAGGAGAGCACAGCAGGAAATCATGTTGGCTCACTGACACATTCATAATGTGTTTTTAATGGGAATCGTGGGGTTGTTAATATAGTCTCTATAAAATCTAAATTATTTCAAACACTCAGTCCAGTGCAAAGTCCACATATCATCTGTGTCAAGTTATTTCCACTGGGGGGATGACACGTAAAGACTGTGAGGCCATCAGGATGTAAATTACACTTTGCTTTGCATGAACTACAACATGACGGGTGTTTTATGATGTATTGTTCCTTAGGATCATATACAACCTGTAATCCACATAAAAATGGTTCCATGTGTCAACCCCTGGCTCTACTGATGCTGTGATTATACATTTCAAGTGCCTCTACTTCACAGAATGCAACCAAGGTCTACAAATAAAACTTAAATATGTGTGTTGCAGCTGCCAATCACGTCATGAAAATAAATCAGGCCTGAATCCGAGTAACTGACTGACCTAAAAATTGACGATGTGGACATTCGAACATTTGAAAAGCAACACCACACACTGTAATACAAAGATATATGTAAACTACAAACTTGTTGTCAGCATGAGTAGCATGTTTCTTAAAACTTCCTCAAAATACCTGAAAAAAACTCTCTTAACTCTGAAATATCAAACATTTATGAAATTTATCAGGATGGCTCCAATTAACAAGAACAGATCAGGAGGTGTAAGAATGAGTCTGTAAACGCGTCACACTACCAGATAATCTGGGCTGAACATTGAGAGCTCCCAAAGTTCCAAATGGGTTTTTGTCCTCTGATTGTTGTTAGGGTGAATTAGGGTGACTTCAGTTTGTAACACCAGTCTAATTTAGAAGAATATTTTACTATTCACAGGATTAGTTTAATCTCACAGTCATGTCTACATGTCAGAGTTTATTTATGCAGTGTAAATATATGATCAGCGTCAAAAATATTCAAGTGATACATAGAATACCATAAAAGTAGTAGTATAGAAGGGTGGTGGGGGCAAACTGTTTGTGTGGTGGGTGAAACAGAGTTCCAAAATTTGACAGGCCAGCAGATGGATGGAGTGTTTATTTGTACTAATGCAAATGACATGTAAAAACCATTATATTAAAGGTTTGGGCCTTAACAGGCAGCAAAGCCTATTTATGCAAGGGTTATCGTAAAAATTATTTTACGAGTACATTTATTTCGTAAATTATGTATATCGTTTAAACAAGTTTGGCAGGCCGGGTTAGAAAGCCTAACTGTACATGGCCCATGGGCCGTAGTTTGTTCATTACTTAAATCTAAAATTTAAATTTTTTAAAAAGCATTTGTTACAACAAAATGTTTCAAAAATTAAGATACTTAATTCTGTATTGTGGCAAGGGTCAACACCTGTGGCAGTATTTTCACACATTTAAAAGATCAAAAACCTACAAAAAATAACTGCAAAATAATGAAACTCTCTTCACTATTATAGCCTGAGACCAGTAAAGTGAATGATAAGAGACAGAATGAAGAGCAGTGTAATATAATCCCAGTCAGATAGAATGTGGGTCAGACCAAGCAGTCAAGAAGCACAAAATGAGCTGTTGGGTTTTAGGAGAGGAGGGCAATGAGTATGAGTAGTGATCTTATACCATTTCCATTTTAAAGCTTCCACTTTCCAATTTGAGACTTCATTAACCTATTTGTTTTAGTGTCAGATTTTTTATCAAAAGTGTTCAATTCTAGATTTACACAGACATAAAATTAACTTTAACAATTGCTGTTTTAAAGAGTCGGACAGGTTTGTTTAAAGTAGTTTTGTCTGTTATCTTTTAATCTACAACAACTCTCAGATTACCGCTCAGACCTACGAGGGCAAAGGCAACAGGGACATAAATGGAAAGGTCAGCAAGTTAAGCCCTGCGAAAAGGTCACATCAAGTAGAGGCTGAGAAAATCTTTATACACTAACCGAAGATGCAGAAATTAGCTGACACTATAAAAAATGTCTGAAGAATATATCAGAGCACAAATTGAAGAGCTGTCCATCCTCCTCACCGTGCTGGATGATGCCATGCTCCAGAAGCCTTCGTCCCAGTTGTTCCGTCTCCTCCCTGGTTGCCATCTCCCCTTCCTGCAGCAGCCAGTCAATGAACTCAGAGGCCACCAGTGTCCGTTCGAACGTGCCGCCCTCCTCCTCCCGGGTCTGCAACAGATTGTTTTCTGTGTTCATCAACCTGGAGAGAAAGAAAAATACAGTAGTGTTTGTCTAAGGGTATCGACCATTAAGGTAAGTAATTAAGGTAATGGTTATTTGATGGAAATGTATAGACAAAATTATTAAAAGGCAGTAGAATCTAAAACTGGTCATCTAAACCCTAGAGTCATGTAGAATAATCTACAGAATGTGTTCACTGTTCACTAAAACTGAAGTTATTGTGAAAATTCTACTTTCTTTCAATAGAAATTAACAGAAATCTTTCAAATCAACAGTTAAGCCCACTTTTTCACTCCACAAATGCACAAATACTGCTCTGTAACAGCCTCCAGACCAACACCCCAATCTCGTAAGCAAAGTTATTTAGCCTGACTTCAAGCCAAAAAGGTAATTCTGAAATTCAAAAAAACAGCATTAGAGAGCAGATTGGCAGGATGACAAAAACAGCAGCTTCTCAAACCGACTTTACAAAAGGTTTGACTTTGAGGTTCAGTTTCCCAACAACAGAAAAATTACTGAATGACACACTCCATCCATCAAAGTATGACAAAAAGCAGAAGGTGTCCATCTGAATGACACCAGAGGATAGACACCCAAAGAAAAGTACTTACATGCACATAACACAATAATGACTCCCCGAATGTGGCCCCATTATAAACATTCATACCTGTCACTCATACCTGTCATTCTGTCTCATGAACATTCAAACAATGCTAACCAACCAGCGAGTGCTGGTGAGCAACAATAAGCTTTCTGTGGTGCATCTATACAGGAATGAACTGCACCATCAGTGACTTCACACATCTGTCTTTACTTATAAATCATATTGCTACATTCAGTTTCCTTGACTTTCATCAATTAACTGAAATGTTGAAACCAAACAGATGGATCATCTTTTAATCTGTACTGGTTTATTGGAAAACTCGACCACAAAAAGGCCGATAAAAGGCAAACCTGTGTGTCTTCTGCGTGGAGAAAGTTTGGTTGTAATGAAAGAATATAATCTAAGAAAACACCATCAAACATCTCAGAAACACACAAAGTCAAGAATGTGGACAAGAGCGTGGACAGGAAACATTAAAACAAGGTCTTGCATCCTGGCAGGCTGTGTTCACAGAAGTCAAATCACAAAGCGAGGCTCCTGTCAAGGTTGGTTTTATTGTAGCAGAAGAGGTCGGGCCTGTGGACCCACCACTCGCAGGGCAGACGGATGGGGTCGGGTGCGCTGCCATATGGGTGGCAGTGACGACAGGGGGTCACGAGGGACCAGACCCGGACGTGGAATATCACCTCACTAGCAGGGAAGGAGCCGGAGCTTGTGTTGGAGGTGGAGCGTTACCAGTTGGATCTGGTGGGGCTTACCTCCACGCACAGCCTTGGTTCTGGAACCAAACTCCTGGATAGGGGTTGGACCTTGTTCTACTCCAGAGTTGCATCAGGCGTGAGGCGCAGGGCGGGTGTGGGGATACTCACAAGTCCCCGGCTGTGCTGTGCTGTGTTGTGTTGGAGTTTACCACCGGTGGATGAGAGGGTCGCCTCCCTACGCCTTAAGGCTGTGGGAGGGAAAACTCTGACTGTTATTTGTGTGTATGCACCAATTATCAGTTCAGAGTATTCGGCCTTCTTGGGGTCCCTAAATGGGGTCCTTGATGGGATCCCTGCAGGGGACTCCATTGTTCTTCTGGGGGACTCTAATGCACACGTCGGCAATGATGGAGACACTTGGAGGGGCGTGATTGGGAGGAATGGCCTCCCTGATCTAAAACCGAGCGGTGTTATGCTGTTGGACTTCTGTGCTAGTCTCGGATTGTTCATAACTAACATCATGTTTGAACACAAGGATGCTCATAAGTGTACCTGGTACCAGAGCACCCTGGGTCAGAGGTCAATGATTAATCTTGTGATCGTATCATCTGACCTTCGACCGTGTGTTTTGGACACTCGGGTGAAGAGAGGGGCAGAGCTGTCAACTGGTCACCACCTGGTGGTGAGTTGGGTCTGTTGGCGGAAAAAACCTTTGGAGAGACCTGGTAAGCCCAAACGAGTAGTGCGGGTGAACTGGGAACGTCTGTAGAACGTCTGTCCGCGAGGCCTTCAACTCCCACCTCCAAAGGAGCTTCTCGTGCATCCCTGTGGAGGCTGGGGGCATTGAACATGAATGGTCGATGTTCAAAACTTCCATTGCTGAAGCTGCAGCTGAGAGCTGTGGTCTCAAAGTCTTGGGTGCCTCAAGGGGCGGTAACCCTCGAACACCGTGGTGGACCCCGGTGGTCAGGGAAGCCATCCAACTGAAGAAGGAGGCCATAAGGGGCATGTTGTCCCTGGGGACTCCTGAAGCGGTTGCAGGGTACCGACGGGCCAAAAGGACTGCAGCCTCGGCTGTGATGGAGGCAAAATAGAGGGTGTGGGAGGAGTTTGGAGAGGCCATGGAGAAGGACTATCAGACGCACCAAAGTTGTTCTGGAGGACTGTCCGACACCTCAGGAGGGGGAAAGGGGGGACCATCCAAGCTGTATACGGCAAGGATGGGACACTGTTGACCTCGACTGAGGAGGTTGTCGGTCGGTGGAAGGAACACTTTGAGGAACTCCTGAATCCAACTACCCCAACAGACCCGTCCTCTGTTGCAGAGGCAGAGCTGGAGGATGATGGGGGATTCGAGTCAATATCTCGGGGCGAAGTCGCCGAGGTAGTTAAACAACTTCACGGTGGCAAAGCCCCGGGTGTTGATAATATTCGCCCGGAAATGCTGAAGGCTCTGGGTGTTGAGGGGCTGTCGTGGATGACACGCCTCTTTAACATTGCGTGGAAGTCTGGGACAGTGCCGAAAGAGTGGCAGACTGGGGTGGTGGTTCCTCTTTTTAAAAAGGGGGACCAGAGGGTGTGTGCCAACTACAGGGGCATCACACTCCTCAACCTCCCTGGGAAAGTTTACTCCAAGGTGCTGGAAAGGAGGGTCCGGCCGATTGTCGAACCTCGGATTGAGGAGGAACAATGTAGGTTCCGTCCTGGTCGTGGAAGAACGGACCAGCTTTTTACTCTCGCAGGGATCCTAGAGGGGGCTTGGGAGTATGCCCAATCAGTCTACATGTGTTATTTGGACTTTGAGAAGGCGTACGATCGGGTCCCCAGGGATATACTGTGGGAGGTAGTGCGGGAGTATGGGGTGAGGGGGCCTCTCCTCAGGGCCATCCAATCCCTGTACGCCCAAAGTGGGAGCTGTGTTCGGGTTCTTGGCAGTAAGTCGGACTTGTTCAGAGTAGCTATTGGCCTTCGCTAGGGCTATGTTTTATCACCAATTCTGTTCGTCATTTTCATGGACAGGATATCAAGGCGTAGTCGTGGTAAGGAGGGGTTACAGTTTGGTGGCCTGAGGATTGCATCGCTGCTTTTTGCAGATGATGTGGTCCTGTTTGCGTGACCTGCAGCACTCACTGGTCCGGTTTGCAGCCGAGTGTGAAGCGGCGGGGATGAGGATTAGCACCTCCGAATCTGAGGCCATGGTCCTCAGCAGGAAACCGGTGGACTGCCTTCTCCGAGTGGGGGATGAGGTCCTTCCACAAGTGAAGGAATTTAAGTATCTTGGGGTCCTGTTCACGAGTGGGGGAACAATGGAGCGTGAGATTGGATGGAGAATTGGGGCAGCAGGAGCGGTATTGCAGTCACTTTACCGCAAACTGTCACAAAGAGGGAGCTAAGCTGAGAGGCAAAGCACTCCATCTACCGTTCAATCTTTGTTCTTACCCTCACCTATGGTCATGAGTGATGGGTCATGACCGAAAGAACGAGATTGCGGATACAAGCGGCTGAAATGGGCTTTCTCAGGCGGATAGCTGGTGTCTCCCTTAGAGATAAGGTGAGAAACACTGCTGTTCGCGAGGGGCTCAGAGTAGAGCCGCTGCTCTTTCGCGTGGAAAGGAGTCAGTTGAGGTGGTTTGGGCATCTGGTGCGGATGCCTCCGGGGCGCCTCCCTAGGGAGGTGTTTCTGGCATGTCCAGCTGGGAGGAGACCTCGGGGCAGACCCAGGACCAGGTGGAGGGATTATATCTCAAGACTGACCTGGGAACGCCTTGGGATCCCCCAGTCAGAGCTGGTGGATGTGGCCGGGGAAAGAGAAGTTTGGGGCTCCCTTTTGAAGCTGCTGCCCCCGCGACCCGATTCCGGATAAGCGGTGGAAGATGGATGGATGTATGCTTAAAGTTTGTGCCGCAGAGTACCCAGACAAGAGGCAAATATTTTCCAAGGCAAGCCTGAGCAGAAACACTGTTGCTGAATGTGTCGACCAGCTTTCCACCAATCTAAAAGAATAGCTTGTGGGAAAGGGAAAGGATTTCATTGCACATTCTCTTTCCGTGTATGAGAGCATGGACACATCTGACATGTTTTAATAAGCGTTAAACCAGTCCAGCCCTCGACTTGTAGTAAAAAAAAAATGTTTTGACCCTCTGTGTATTTAACTTTGACATCCCTGGAATAGAGGATGGCATTGATCTTCTCATCCAACTCACAGGAACAAATGATATGCATATTTAAAATAAATTCCTTTACAGGGGATGAATAAAGTTGAATAAAATTGAGATTACAAAAATTTACTTTAAATGTTTTTTTAAGAACCAGTCAAACACTCATCTCTTGAAGCCAAATGAGGACACAAATGTGCAAAATTTAGATTAAACTAATCAGATTCAACTTCATTTTTGCTAACATCCTCTCTGTGGGCTTCACACTATATAAACATATTATACAACTATATACAGATTCAGCGCCACATGACCACATGTCAAGATCGTAGTTATTGTACTCATTATGTTTCAACCTTGGCTTGGGTAACAACTAGACCTGCTGCTTAAATGCACAAAAGAAAATGGTCCGAGGTCCTGTGGGGCTCCAGTCCCTCACAAAGTCAACACACTTCAGAAAACTTGACACGGCTCAGACTGCCGTGGGGCTTCAGCAGGACAAGCGCTGTGGCCCACTTTTGCAATACACAAGTAATGTTGAAAGAACTCTACATGGCGTTCTGCAAGACTTGACTGTGTAAACAGCGTAATTTAATCCGTGTAAACATACTGAGTCAACACAACCTGGTATATTAGCTCAAAGGGATTGACCCAAAATACCAAATCAAAAGCAAAGCTCAGTGCTAAGAATGAAAGCATGAGTATAATACGAATAAGTGCTCTATATCATGCAGCGCAGGGGACTGTATGCAGTGTGTAAATGGACCAAGATAATTTAAGGCAAGGTCAAACACACTGCCTTGACCTGAATGTTCACTTGCTGACTAAACAGCTACACTAACTCATCTGAAGTGGCAATAGGAGCATAAAGGCCTTTTCTTTGTTCTCAGATTTTATATGAGCGCTAATCACACTGTAGGTCACAACAAATCAGCTAGATAGAAAATGACATTTAGTATTTATGTTGTTTAATAATTTGATCCTGTTTGACATCACCTGAGGTGTCATTTTAGAATGTGTGTTATGACCAAGAGAAAGGCATTTATGAGGTCACCGCAACCTGAGCCTTTTTCTTTTAACTACAAGGATTATTGAGAATCATTTACAGAGGTTAAAAAACTAATGCTCATGCTGCTGCTTTCTATGATAGGTGAAATTCTTCACAATCAGACTGGTGACTGGACCAATCTTCGATTCTAGAGTACAGCATTATATTTAAAATATTTTCAATGAATTAAATCTACCAAATGCTACATTGAAATTACCTTTAAATATGCCATTTCTTTTATTGTCTTACTTCATGACAATGTGCTGGATTTTGGCCACTAAGTACATTCTATTACACAAATAGTGTACAGTGTTGACATGGCATATCTCTCATGCTAAATGCATTTTATTTCCTTGATCTCAGTTGCACTGACCTTTAGTAACAACAGAATGAATGATAACATCATTTACGGCACTCATTGGGTTTTAAGTACAGATTATCATTGCTTTAAGATAAGATAGCCTAGTTTGAATAGAAAATTTAGGTGGCTTGATAGTATGACTTTCTCTTTTACTTAACCCTGTGTGTTGGAGTTTCTAACCAAAGACTTTCCACAAGTCATCAGTGAGACATGTCAAAAACTCAAGCACAGAACAACTGATGTCTTCAGGCAGCCATTATCTTAGTAACAAATGACAGACATCTTTTTTTGTTTATATGTGTGGAACACATGATAACCTGATGAAAGTTTGTGTTTGTGTCTTAATTTGGCAACAACTGAGTGGTTTTGTGTGACAGATGTCTGGAATTCAAAAAATGGTCACAATCCCTGGACCTGGTCATGTAGATTTTTGTATATTGAAGCATTTTTTAATTTTAAAAAGACAAAAGGAGCCATGTTTTCAAATCTCTCACATACAAAAAGAGAGACGTACAACTATATCTGAACTTTTATCAAGGATGAAGCACAAATATAGGCTAAGGGTACTGATAAAAGTTCTATGAACCTCTGATGTGCAAAAAGGAAAAGTCGTTCCTTTGACCATTTTAAATTGGGTTCGGGAGCACAGATGATGAACTGATTTGAGCACACCCCCATGTATGGAGAACTAACGGCTATCCGGGTACGATTCCCAGCACTGCTGCCCTGAGATCATTGGAGGACTACAGAACATCTACTGTAAGTCTGACTATGTGATTAAATGCCTTATCACCTTGGAAGTGTTGTCATAACAACTGTGTAAACACCTTCCTGTTTGCATGTTGGTGTCTATACATGAAGATTTAACAATTAACAGAGTTCAATGTGAGAAGAGGACTTTTTATTTTTCCAATAACAAAACTGGATGCACATGACATAACATACTTAATGGTCATGGATGTTTTATGATGAATGGTTCTACGTGTATTAAGATCCATGCAAAAGCTATAGTGTGGATTTAATGTCCAGACAAGGACATAAAGAAATGAAAACCAGTCACTCCATTACTGCTTACTGGAGCCACATCACACTCCTTAACCCATGCTATGCTGATCAACACTAAATCTTGCCATGTATCATTGTACTCTCTCCATTATCCAATTCAACACATGTACTAGCCAAACAAAAATTGTTTTGAAAAAAGCTCTGGAAAAAAAAGAGCAATGAAATGTATAACTATGCTAGTAGTTTGGGGAGGCTACACTGAAGTACTGGATTAAATGTATCTGCATGCTAATTTACTCAAAATGATAATGTTAACTAGGAATGTTTAAGAGTTTTAGTGTGTCTTCTTAGTGTGTCTGACGCACATGGCTATTAATAAAGTTGAATCCCACTTTTTAAATTCAAGTTATTCCAATTTGACAGGTGTTTGCATTTTGCCAAAGCCAGCTGGTTGATTTTAATTGTAATTACCTATAAGTTATCAAGAAATCAAAAGAAACATCACCATCTTCTAATGAATTTTTGCAAACCTCTTCAAAAAAATCGTGTAGATTTGGGAAAACAAACACGAACAATGTCGGTGACGGGACAGAGAGATGGTTGTTTTTTAAGACGCACGGCTTTTATGTGTGCTGTAAAACCATGAAGATATTCCAGTTTGTAAGCGAGCAACTACAAGAGCAGTATTGGTGTGTGTGCCTCTATATTTGTGTGCATGTGTGTGTGTGTGTGGGTGTTCATCCTATGAGGCATTATGGTGATTACATAAACACATAGCTTTGAGAGCTGAGACAACAGATGTCTCCCCTTGGACCATTTGTTCTATTTCTTCATTCTTATGCAACTGCTCTGCGTGTGTGTGTGTGTGTGTGTGTGTGTGTGTGTGTGTGAGTGCGTGTGTGTGTGTTTTATGTAAAGAATTTGTGTACACTGTAGTGACACCACTGATGGACATCTCGGGAGGGTGGTGGGACGGAGGGGGGTGTGGGGTGTCATTCCAGAAATAATTGGATACAAAGTTGGTGATAAACAAAAACAGTCCAATTACTGGTGTCTTCTAGCTTCCTCTAAGACCCACCAGTCCCTGGAAACAGTCAGTTTCATTAAGTTGCTGATGAAAATAATGGAATCCAATCCATCATTGTAGTTTTAGTGTTCAGTCAGCACTCAGTGGCAAGACAGAGAGGGTGGGAGCTGTTCAGGGATCAGTCTGATGGAGTTCATTACAGCAGGAGCTCCGTGTTGAACTCAATGCTCTCTCTGTTTGACCTCCAGTCATGTGCTGGACATGGAACCCATCTCAGATGACAGCTGAAAAGCTGCACAATTATTTGTGTGATTAAAAACAAAGTGTGTTGTTGTAACAAATTCACTGCGGTCACAGAGAACCTAAGGGAGTCAACACAGAGTCTCATCAGCCATCAAATCAGGTTTCACTCAAAAACACATAATCAATACACTATGAAGAGACTAGATATGAAGTTTCAGCAGCACCAGACACCCAAACAGTATGGAAAAGATGGGCATGTGTACATTTATAGGGAAGTCACACAGATGAGGCAAAATATCTTCAAACAGAAGTCCACTTGCTTCAGATTCATCCATTAAGGGAGCAGTTATTAAAATCAAGCATGTGTTTGAATGTAATGTTTGCCATTGAAGCAAGCAGGTGAAATACACTGCCTGGCCAAAAAAAAAAGTCACCGTTTGGGTTTCAATAAGCAAATTGCAGTGTTATGATCAGGGGTTACTTCGGTTGGTCAAGTCTAGGCTCAGCAATATTATTCAGCAAAAAAATTAAGTCAGCCGAGTATCTGAATGTACTGAATGACCAGGCAATCCCATAAATGGATTTTTTCTCCCGGATGGCACGATCATATTCCAGGACAACAACGCCAAATTTTATCTGACTCTAATTGTGAAAGAGTGGTCCAGGGAGTGTGAGGAATCATTTTGACACATCAGTTGGCTCCCACAGTCCTGAGCTTAACCCCATTCAAAGTCTAAGGGATGTGCTGGAGAAGACCTTGCAGAGTGGTTTGAGTCCTATCATCAATCCAAGAACTCGGCCAAAAATTAATTCAATTCTGGACAGAAATAAATGCTGTGATGTTGTACGAGGTTGTCGAAACAATGCCGCGGCAAATGCGCACCGCAATCAAAGCTACAGGCAGTCCCACGAAATATTAGAGTGACCTTTTTTTTTGGCAGGGCAGTGTACATCAACTGTTATCAAAAGTCTCATATATATATGTGTCCGTGTGTGTGTGTGTGTGTGTATGTGTTCATGTGATCATGTGAATGTGATCCTGCTGCAGTTGTGTGAGTTCATACTTTTCATAGAGTCTTTGACCCCTCATGAACACTTTCGCTTCACTGTCCAGTGGGAAGGTGCCATCATCTTTCCTAAAGCGGTAAAACAGCTTCATGTCTCTGAATTCCCGGTGTTCGTCACACACTGAAAGACACATGCATAGAGGTTTCAGTTTAAAAGACTCGTCACCTGCAGGAACTGTTAGGACAGAAGACATAAAGTGACCAACAACAAGAACGAGCCAGAATAGAAAGGCTCTGATTGGCTCTTATTGCAAATCTACTTTACAGCTTAATGTTTTTCATCCACCTGTCAGCTGCACAGTTCCTTTTAGGGTGTTTGGTTGTGATCAATGATGGAAGAGAAAAGGTGAAACAATCAAAAATAATCAATAACGGAATCATGGAAACTTTGTGTGAAGCAGTGACTCACATCAGAGCTGCATTAAATAATTTGTTTGCAGCTGAGTTAATATTGAATTTGCTGCATCTAAACTTCTGCTGAAGATAGAGAGGCACAGACTGTTCCCAGAAAATCACTCGAGCACACAAACAGACCAACCGTGGTGAATGATGCTCTGGTCTAAAAGTTTCTGCATGATCTTGATGGCTGTTTCTCGGTCTGTGGCCTCCTTGTGTTCAATCAGCCAATCAATGAGCTCCTTGGCCACGAAACAGTTGGGGTAAGTTCTCAGGTGGTGTCGTCGATCTTTGATCACCTTCCCTTCATGAAGCCGTAGTCTGGAGGATAGAGAACAAGCCAGAAAGAAAAATCAACACGATTCCTTAAACTGCCAGACTTCTAGTTTATCATCAACTAAAAAAAGACTGACTCGTGTTTTACCTTGAAAAAAAGTTGGCAGTCCTGTCAAACCTCATTCTAGTAATCCATGTCAACTCCAAATAAAAAAAAGACTAACTCAAATTAAAATAATAAAAGTTTCAAGTATATTTGAAAACTTAACTGATGAACAAACAGAACATTTACACAAAGATCAAATGTAGAATGAGTGCTATGAAAACACTGTCTTTAGGGATTCAGAATGAGAATTGCATGATGACCCTGTCATGTTTCTATAAATGATCATGTTTTACGGTGAACTCTTCCTGAACCAGAGGGTTGTGAAACAGCTACCAAAGTCTTTGTTTCCGGAAGATCTGCTACAAACCAAGTCTTGTGCAGCTGGCTAGCATCACTCCAGATTAGCAATGACAACCCCAGTATAAATCTTATATAAAGCCTGCACGTACCAAAACTGAAGGCACTTCGCAGACATCACTTCCATCTGGGCCTAGCATCATCCTCCCCCCCATCTGCCAATACATTGTCTCAAATGGAGCTGGAAACAAAATCATCCATCTTGCCAGTTCTTTAATGGGGGTGTCATGCTGTTGGTTCCTCTCCGCAGCATCATTTCTTAGTTGCAAACACCGACAAGCTTAAGTGATTCTGATTGTCTTTGAATCCCAGTATGACAATCAGGATGGTGAGCCCAAGTTGAAAACACTCACCCACTAAAATGATCCAACTTGTCAGATTTTATTATAACAGCTGCAAATTTCTGTTTTTGGGTGCTGCTCACATACAAGCAGCTCACATGACGGGACACAAAACAACAGCCAATCAACAGAAACTACGTCAGTCTTGTTCTATGAGCTCAGCTCATAAGATTGATCAAACAAAGGTGTGTTTGAGTACACTTCTTACTTTTATAACGTTAGTGTTTCATATCAGTTGTAATTATAATTTCACACAATAAAACTGACTCAATGCCCTCATTTCCTATGATGTCTCCTGTTCGACCAAAGGACAAATGACAGACTCATGACAAAATACTGAAGAAGAATGTCAATCATTAAACCTCAGTGTACATATCTGTGGAAAAGGATAATAGAATATTGTCCTGAGCCATTCAAGCAGCAATAATAGTGTATACAGGAGTGCTTTGAGCTAAATACTAACACGCTTATAATGAAAATCAAACATGCTGATAAGACTGTATATTTACCATATTAACTAGGTGACCTCCATCAAGGAGGCCATGTTTTTGCCTGCATTGATTTGTCTGTCTGGAATGTTTGTGAGAAATAAAAACGTTGGGTGAATTTTTTTTTTTTTCTTGAATATCTGTAAACTAATGATACCAATGTGAAGTTTTCATGGTCAGAGAGTCACATGAGGATCAACTTATCATGACTATTCAGTCCAATGACACAAAGAAGCTGAGCTGCTTTGGTGAAGGTTTGCAACATGTAGTTTAATATTAGAAACAGCTGACTCTAATAGGAGTGTCATTGTCTTAATTTTTTGATTAGAAATTAAAATGTGATGGTTATGTCAGATAAAATCTACAAGAAGGGCAAGAGCGTTTATCACAACTTCCAGAGCGCCCTAAAAGTCAACCAGGTTCCATCCATGAATGTCTGCACAAATGTGAGATGTCCCATTCAATAGCTGTTGAAATGTTTTAGTCTGAACCAAAGTGTGGGACCTGCCCTATAGAACCGTGGTGCTCCATAAAGCCATGCAGTTACTGAGGCTGTCACACCATTCCCCTGAGAACAGCAGCGTCTCAGAGGCAGAGCGCTGTGGGACCGCCATCCCAACCAACCCTCAGTTCACTGACACCAGCAGCACTGCCAGCTGGCGCTATCAGTGTACAGTTGTGCCAGGGACAGTGACACACACACACACACACACACACACACACACACTCTCTATACAACAGACACTCTATACAACAGAACTGAAGAGTCCAGGGTGAGACGTACTTTATTAATGTCCTGATAGGTGATGACTGTTTGTTTGTTTTTTACTCTTTAGGACCATGTAACAACAGTACATAACTCACACAACAAATGCTTGTTTTCTCCCGCCCAGCTGGAAAGCAGAGTTCAGTGGCATATTTTCCTGGTAGTTCTGTTGGGGCTGACATTCCAGGCATTGATGCCATGCTTTACCTGCTGAGCCTCTATTCATTACTGGGAGCGTGAGACACAGAAAGCCAACGGGGTTATGGGGCCTTTCTTTTCATGTACAGTAGGTCAAAGAGTACAGACAGAACAGCACTGCCATGGTGAGGTGCAGTTGTCTGACTGAATGAATGGGCAGAGCAGAATAATAAAACAAGGCTGTCAAACTGATCATTCAGCTCAAAGGGTACAGCATTACCAGAGCAACCGGAATTATTCAAGGAAAACAAAGAAAGACAAGGTCGTGCAACATCTGTTTGCACATGTAGGTTTGTGCATGAGTGGATGTCTTTGTTTGGTTGATGCTGCAGCAGAACAACCGCCTGTAGGACCAATGAGGGAGGGTTGCCTGAATGATGATTATCCTGCTGCTATAATTAACATCTCAGATGTGCAATATCATCATTCCCTCTCAGACTAAAAAAAAAAACCGTGCTCATCTGAACATCAAAACCCAAGTGAACCGCAGATGCTCGGGTTGAGCAAAGATCCCCGACACCAGCTTACCTCAGCTGTTCTCCGGTGACGAGCACCTCGGCCAGCCGCTCCAGCTCTGCAGCCTTCTTCTGCATGGTGTTGCCGATCCCATCCATCTCTCTGCTAACACAAGGAGGCACACACCCGGGGTTTGACCAACAACCACACACAAACACATCATTTTGAACTGGAAACATGCACCTAGTTTTGCAATTTATTTGTGTAAAAAAAAAAAAAAGGATGTGGCAGCAAAAGAGCAAAAGATGCATCGAGCTTCCTAGTCAAAATCAAGGCATGCAAACGTTCGTGCGATGATGATTTCAAGGAATTACCATTATACTGATACGCCGGATTTTGCTTACCCTTCAAGCACCATTATCAGGCAGAAGAAGAGTGTGTGGATAATCCCTTTAATGAATGAGAGTGGTGATTATTCCATACCAGTCAATCAGGAGTGAAGCTCAGCGCGTCTTCAGCAGTGGTCCACTTAATCACGAAACTCTCCAGTTATCACCTCACACACATCCGTGTAGAAATGCATAACGTACCATAATCCGGTTAATCGTCCTTTATTAATCTGGTGCCGCCTGTCATGAGCAAAGCTTTGTGCGTGGGGTCGTTTTCTCACTGACGCGCAGATCGTGGCATGTGCACGTTTCTATCCACGGTGCATCCAGTGTACTAGTACAAATACCCCCGCATTGGGAGGACTCTGGTTACGTCATTGGGGGAGTTAACCTAAGGGGTGGAGCTAAGAGCCGTGTGTGTGCGCTTGATTTAAACACCTCGTAGTCCAGGCAAGGGTCATAAATACGTAGACATTTGATGAATAGTAATAAAGCAAAAATATAGAAGTTCGTTTTTACATCTTTCTACTTCAAATGCGCTTCTATCACGTGAAATTCAGATCATAAATTAAAATATCTAAATAACAAGACAGTGACTACTCCCAAAAATGAATAAAATTAGTATTTTTTTTGTAAAATACTACTTCATTCAGTGGATATAACTTTTAATGTTTTGTCATAAATGCTGACACACTAAACAGGTCCATTATGAATGGCTTTAGATCCTCTACATCATTAATATTTAATCAATCACTCACTCACATGAGAATTGTTTCCTACTCTATCCTTCTCTTTTAAGAAGTACAAATAAAATGGAAATGTAATGATCACTATAAGAACATACAGCAAAACACTATACAGTATGTGCAAAATCATTTCACACTAGAAGGGCCAAATACCTAAAGTCCCTCTTCATTAAATTTAGCCTTAATACAATTATTAATTCTAACAAGAGATGCACCCCACCAAAATGGCAAGCACCTGGTTTCTTAAAGTGTCAGATCAAATGAAAATAAAATCAGGGCTCCATCATCTATTTATCCAGATGTACTCCAAACTTCAGTGGCTCTACCTTTTCCGTTGATAGTCACAATAATAGATATCTTATATATGCTGGCAAACAAAATGTGGGACCTCTAAAATAAGGAGTCTGTTTTGCTCTTTTACGAATGTTTGTTTCTATTTTTTTGTGTGTGTTTGTAATAGGCTCTGGTTCTTCTGGTTTTCAATCAAGTCAATTGTTAGTACTGTATTGCAATAAAGTCACATGCTTTCTCCTTGCGTGTATGTGTTAGTGTATGTGTATGTGTGCGTGCCTGTGCGTGTGTTTGAGTTGCAACCAGTTTAGAGACTGACAACAATCATACCAAAGGCAGATATTTTATCCAACTACTTCAACAGTTCATGCTTTCTGAGTTACGATCCATGTCTTTTCCTGCTGTCCATTTTGCTTCTTTGGTTCTCCATTTTCTCTTTACATGTTCTGTGTTTCACAGTTCTGGTTCTTTCCCCGTCTCTCTGTGCTTATGTATTCACTGTTTCATCTTAGTTTGTCAATGTATTTTTCTTGTGTCGGTCCCTTTAAGCCTCCTTCCTCTTTTTCCTTTCACTGCCAGTGTCTGATTTCTTCCCCCTGACTCTCGTTGTCGTCTCTAATGGTTTAATTTCATTCTATTGTATTTTAAGCCTTGATTTGTTGTCACCAGCCTTTTTTAAATATTCATTTCTAACATCGCTTCATCCCTTTTGACTTGTTTGTTCCTAATTTGAACTTTAATCGCTGTTGATTTGTGTACCAAACAATTATTCCTTAGGTTTGTCAAAGCCATATCTATACAAAACAAAAATTTAAATTAAACTCTTGCCTACCTATGGATAGCCCCATGCCTTTTGATATCCACCATATCCTGCCAGTTATGCCCAGGTTCATTAGCTTGCTGCTAACCTTATCCTTTGTGTTGATTAGCCCTCAGCTGGCTAACCTTCTTTCTAATTCAAGTATAGATCCAGCTGGCTCCAAACCTGCCTGTCATTGCCCAGTTTTTACTCCCAAGGTTGGTATCTTCACGCCTGATGAAGAATTCTTTTCCTAAGAACTCGGCTTGAGGCAGCCTCTGTGGAGCTACACTGTTGCCCAGCTTTTATGTTGCATTATTGCAAACTTGAAAGTTTTGTGGCGCTCCACTCCACTAAGTGTGTAATCATTCTTTTTCTGCAAACAAGATGCCTTTCTCTACCAGCAACACCTACGTGCATTACTTGTGTGAAAATTAACTTGGGATCTTTTTAGTTTAGTTAAGTCCCTTGAAAATTGCGTGACTGATACCAACAGCTTTTCTTTCTCCTCTAATTCATGAAGAGTAAAGAATGAGGGCAAAATTAGAGCACATGGCAGAGCAGCTTCTAATAGAAAACAATCAGCTGAAGCGACTTCTGTTCTCCTAACTGTCAGTCATATGGAGATTTTGCAAGAAGTCCCCACAGCAGTGATCATGTTGTCCACTTGGCTGGGTTTAGCATGTCCTGTTCATGGGACATGTCCTGACTTGTGAGATGACCTGACTTGTTTTGCATGTTAGGAATTTGTGACCAACATGAATTTAAAGTTCACACAGCAACTACCCCAAAAGGAAGTGTGGTTTGGGCTGAGGGACATGATAAAGGAGGTCACTTTGTGTGGGTTGAAGACAAAGTAATATAGGCGGTCCTCAACCTACAAAGACAATTTGTTCTGAGAGGTTGTTCATAAGCTTTAAATTTCAATTTATAATAAGGTGTCTGTGTAGGTTCTCAGTCATCCAGGTCATGGTTATCCAAAAGCTGTTGAGTCGATCCACTGGACGTTTAAGAAAGTTCTGGAAGACGTTTCGTCTCTCATCCAAGAGACTTCTTGACAACTGAAGAAGTCTCTTGGATGAGAGACGAAACGTCTTCAAGAACTTTCTTAAAAGTCCAGTGGATCGACTCAACAGCTTTTGGATAATTTATAATAACCATTCAAGGTCATTTAAATGCCATTACAACTCTAAATATTAAAATACTATTCCCTAAGGCTTAGAGGTTGGTGCACGTAGAGGTTGGTGCACAAATAGTGAACTGGTGAAGACACGTGACTGTTAAATGCCGGCCGCGTTATCTGCCTCGTGAGTTCACGGCGGTGTTCGTCACCATTGTTTACATCCCGCCGGGTGCTAATGCTAACGCTAACGGTAACGAAGTGTTACGAGAGTTGCACGACACCATCAGCTCACTGCAGATCAGGCACTCGGAGGCAGTTGACTTCAACCACGTGAAACTAAGGGACACACTGCCCAGCTTTTACCAGCACGTTACCATCCCCACACGTGGGGACAACACACTGGTCTGTGTATACTCCAACCTACGCGGGGCCCGTGACCACTCCATGATAAATTCACGAGTAGATTTTCTTGGCCGCATTTTTACAGACGGTTGCGGCTACATACAGCGGGCGCGGCTCCTCCAGTTAATACGGTAATAGCGCAACTCAGTTCAGCCAATCAAATCGTTTGTTTACCTGCTCTGTCAGCTCACCTGGAAGTGAGACAGCTCCCTGCCGCTACCGCTGTGAGTTTATCACTACAGAAGCACAGAGGAAGGGAGACAGAGGACAGCATAGCTCCAAACAAAGCAGGAAAACCGCTGGTTAACAATGAGTGAGCGAAATTTATGTTTGTTCCTCCGTCAGGCAGTTCAAAACCATTTGCCTCATATGGTCTGAACACGTAGCACTAATTAATTCATTAATAACATGAAGCGCCATTACGAAACAAAGCACAGAGCTTTTGCGCAGAATTATCTCCTGAAGTCCGAGCTGAGGGCAAAATGACCGAGAAAAATGCAAATGAATGTTCAATAAAGGCATGGTGGATTTTGGGGCAACATAAACATATTTTAGTGATGGGACATTTGTGAATAAGTGCTTAAAAGCTGTTGTTGAGACATTGTCTGAGGGAAAACAGAAAGATGAGATGTGTGGGAAAAACTCCCAATGTCAGCTTCAACAGCAACCAGAAAATCAGAAATATTAACAGTTTGATGCAGCTATTCAGACAGTACCATACATATCTGTGGACATTGATGAGTTGTAGCTTCTGTGTGTGTCAGGTTCCTTCAAGATAAGGAGCTCTTCGCTGAGTGTAACACCACCATGAAATACACACAAGAGGAGAGGACATACATGCAGCAATAAAAGAGATGCTGACAAAGTCCAGTGGTCTCTTTCACCACACATGACAGACCACCACAAGGTGTTCACAGGCACAAGGTGTGCACAAGGTTACTTGTGTACAAGTAAATTACTGGCAGGCCACATTCCCCTTTCTCTCATGGAGAAAGTTCTGTTTGCATTTTTCTCCTGAAAGAGTCAGTTTTTACTCATGCTTTCTGAACATGTTAATGTTTTTTAACTTGAAGTGTGGGCCTTCAGTTCTTTAGGCTGGGATGTCTTTAATTTACGAGAAAAAGGATTATTCAGCTCTTTTTGCACTTTATTTTTAATTCTGAGGTTTGTGTAAATAAAAGTATACCTTCTTCTTCTTGTGGGTTCTTCAATCTAACATAAAGGCTTGAAATTTATTTGCCTGGGTCTATTTTTATTTAAGGTTGAGGTTAAAGAGCTAGCTGTGCACTCAAACATATACTGCATTGAAAATTTATAATGAATGATAATGTGGATATAGAGACCGGCTATAAGACACAAACTGGACTTGGGTTCGGACCTTTTACGAAGAGGACATTTTTATAACCGGACTTTTAATTGAATACCCCTGCCGTAGAGTATTTTCTAGGGATGCACCAATACCTTTTTGTTTTTTTGTCAGGCCAATACAACATGTTGTGCTTACATTTGAGTAAATTGTTTGTTATTAACTGTCATCATCCTCTCAAATTGAGAATGGAGATTTTTCACCTGTCAGAATGGTTTTGTCTAGTTCCAGGCTTAGTCACAGGTGTGGGTCTTAGATGTTATTCCTCTTCCTCAGAGCCAGATCCATGACAAAGTTATAGATCCTAGTGTGATGTGCCGTTGAGACCATCAAGACCCACCATGTAGACTATTGAATCTTCAACTTTGACAATGGATTCCCATCCCAGCAAAGTCACTAGGGTGTAATTAACTGGAGTCAACTGGGTTCCCTCCTGGATTGTAAGTACTTCTAAAATCTTTGTAAATAAAGATCAAGATGTAACGCTTGTGATCATACTCATAGCCTTTATCACTGTGATGATATTCAGGTAAGTTATAATAATTAAAGAACTGCCCCCAATAACACCTGTCTATTGTGATTACCTTCAGTTCTGTGGTAGGGATGGTAACATGCAGTTTAAATGATTGATTTATTTCTTTAAATATTATCAGCTAGTATTTTGTAATGAGTATTTTTTTTTTTTTTTTTGGAGAATAAGGGGGTAGGAGTTTAATAAGTTTACACTTCTTCCTACTCCTTTTTGGATAGTGTTCACACCATTCTGGTGTATTTATTATTGTTTGTTATTGTTATTTTGTTTGTTTTTTGTTATTCTAAATAAATGAACTCATTCATTCATTCATCCATTCATTCATTCAACACCATGTTTGTTGACTTAGTCAGTAACAAGCAAAATGTTGTTATGTTGCACCTGACTAGTTCCAGGGATTTAAAAAATTGGCACAGACAAAATCAATATTTTCTGCCAACTTGTAGCTGTTAACGGCCGTAGCTCATCTGTGCATATTGTATATCCCTCTGCAACCCTGCCTCTGGGCTGCTGGCCCTGCTCTGGGATGCTCCGCCCTCTGTCATCAGTGCCAGGTGTGGTGTCTCTGGGACTCATGGCCAACCCATCTCCTGATTGGTGTGCCGTCTCCTTGATTAGCCCAAGCCCTGCCTCGTCACCTAGGATGGACAGCTTAAAAGCTCTGCGATGCCATTCAGGGGGGGGTGACTGTGGCAGCACACCTTTGAGAGCAACATTGAACTGTGACCTTATGATTTGTGACCTTGTGATTCGACTTTTGTGATTTTGATTGGTGTACATTGGTGCTCGTTAAAGAGCTGGTTGTGTTTTTTGTTCCATTGAGTAGATTTTTGTTAGTGAAGTTTGCATTTTTGAGTCTCTTGAAGAGTCCTAAGTTTAGTGTCTCTTTGTTATCGTTAAACAGCACCCATTGGCCTTCCTTTGTTACTTACAAGAACAATCTTAGTTAAACCTTTGTACTTAAAGCGAGAATTTGAAAATAAATGTTTTATGTTCCCCCTTTTTCAATCTGTTTTTATGTTATTTACCCAGTCCTCTAGCTGGGTCGTAACAGTAGCATTTTCTATTCGACTTTTTTTTATAGCATTTTAAACAAGTTTTGAGTTGGTTCAATCTAAACTCATCTCATGACATTTTTGGCTAGCAACACCTAATTCTAACCAATTACAGATGGCTTTTCATTCCCATGTGGCTTCTGCATTCTGAAAACTGATGTTATGACCCTAATGCCTGTAGAAGTACAAGCTGACACATTGTTACCTCCTTTATATCTTTAATTTCTAAACATGTAATCAGAAATGACTCTGGCAACTGATCACAGACTGATGGATTCAAGCTCTCCAAAATCAAGAAATGGTCACTGATTACAGTATCTCAACTCTGTAGCCTGGGTAAATCTGCATCACAAGTCCTTGAACAATGAAGGCACAATTGTGGGACAGCACATATTTCAAATGCAGTTTGAACAAGAACCAAGGCAGTCAGACACTGCAAGATCCCGCAAAGGGTAGGGTCAGGGTACCCTGAAAGAAATACCTGACAAATGCATAGCTTTGACCTTTCAGGGTAGGTCAAAGCTATGCACTAGCTTTGACCATAGATCAAAGCTAGTGCATAGGTAGATCAAAGCACTAGCTTTGATCTATGGTCAATGTAAACGGACGAATATACCAATGCTGACAATTACAATACATCACCACTTTGAAGCGGGATGTAATAACATCTACCACGACTCCTGCTGGCTACAGACCGTAGTTGCAATGAGGTCAATCTTTTTGTTATTATTATTATTATTATTATTATTATTATTATTAATACATCCCGCTTCAAAGCAATGATGTATTGCGATTGTCAGTGTTTGTTCGTTCGTTTGTCCGTTCGCTCGCTCGCTCGCTCGTTCGTTCGTTCGTTCGTTTGTTTGTTCGTTCGTTCGTTCGTTCGTTCGTTCGTTCGATTGTTCATTCGTCCGTCCAACTCCGTTCGTTCTTTGTCCACCAAATGTCTTCGCAACCGTTGCAGATGGAAAGATGAAACAAAAAACTCATTAATCGGGCCGCAAATGGGATGAAAGTGAGATGATGACCTTGATCTTGAGAAAAGTAGGTCAAATTTAAACTTTTTTACACTCAGGAACCGGATAAGATAGACAGACGAGGGAGAAGGTCAGTGTAAGATGCCTAGATCAAAGCTAGTGCTTTGATCTACCTATGCACTAGCCTATGCACGAGTCAGGTACTACTTTTCAGGGTACCCTGACCTACCCTGATAGGTCAGGGTAAGTCGCGGGATGTTGTAGTCTCTGACTGCCTTGGTTCTAGTTTTTATACGATTTTCCTTTTATTTATTTTATTGAATTTCATGTATTGTCTGTACATCAAAGCACCTTCGGTAATTTATCGAATTTTTACTGAAATTCATCTATTTCTTTTTATGGGGTAAATGTCTTGTTTTGGTTACAGAGCCGCGCAGACGGCCAACAACTCCCGTCTCATCGACGCCAGTTGGGTTCTGTGCATGATGTCTGTATTTAATAATTTACTTTTTCTGTTGCTACTTTTAGTGTTTGTTTATCATGTTCATTTTGGAAGAATGTTGTAATTTTGATTGCAATCTGTCCGATCATGACGTCAACTTGCGCAACATTTTCTTACTATCAAAAGATAATATAACTAGATACCACCAAATTATTATTATTATCATTAGTATTAGTAGTAGTAGTAGTAATAGTAGTAGTAGTACTAGAGCACTCATGTATAAGTATTTAAATCAAAGACAATGGTAACTGGCATGTGCGGACCAGTGGCGCAATGGATAACGCGTCTGACTACGGATCAGAAGATTCTAGGTTCGACTCCTGGCTGGTTCGTTTATTTTTTTTTTCTTCTCAAATTCAGTATTCTTAGGAAAGTATTTCGAGCAATAACTGCTTGTATTATTAAATATTGTGATCTCCCCGGTGTTCTGTGCGGTTCGGCATGTTCGCGACACTTTGGGAGGGGGCGTGTGAGGTGAAAGGGAGGTTGAGCGGGAGTTTGTCAGCTGGAGTCGGTTTTTAAAAAAGGCTGACCAAAGAAGTCCGGAGTTGTCATTCGTGTCTACACGCACGACATTGAAGGGTTGTTACAATATGTTACTTAACAGCAACTTAACGAGAAGAAAAATTCAGCACAGGCTCCATAAAGCCCAACTATTCTCGTTAAGCTAACCGGAACTACACCTTCTTTATAGGATGTCCATTAGTCATTGTGTTTTTTTATTCAAGCTTAACAGTAAGAAAAGAAAACACAACCCTAACCCTTATCTTGTGATTTTTGTGTCCCGTAAATACCCAGCTGTGGTCAACTCCGGGGCAGTTGTTGAAAAAGGAATCCTCCTTTTTATCATCTTTGTCAGCTGCCCATCAGTAAAACTATACTGTACAGACTGGTTGTCCTGTTCACAGTGGAGCCATTGATGAACAGCCAGCTATTTATATAATGTACAAAAAATCTAAATATGACAGATCTCATGCTAGTTCTGTTTTCTCACAGTGACATCAACCATTTATCCCACAGTCGCACTGAATACAGGAAATTGTGCACTTCACTGCCATGCTTTCATTATTATGGAAGTCAAATTAATTTAACACCAATGTACAACTCTGTTAATGTCCATGAAAAAAACATGTGGGTGACCCACAAATGTTTGTACTGAAGTTTCAAATCAAGGGCAGAAGACACACCGAGTATGTGTGACGTGTTCCACACGTGTCCTGTCTACACTACACTCTTGATGCTATAGAACAGAATTTTTCGAGGTTCTAGGTGTTGTGAAAAAACAGTTTTGAAAAAGATGGGCTGCTTATGATCAAATCTTGGTGACAGTTTTATCTGAACGTTCTAATTCTAATGGCCCTTATCTAGATGATCATTTACACACAAATCTGTTACCTTGATACTATTCATAAATTTAGGTATAGGTATATTTTTTTTAGACTAGTACACAAAAAAGATGAGTTTTACCTTAAGAGTCACATCCAGGAGATAGACCTACTGTAAACACAATCTTAAAAAATATTTTAAGTTAGTGTTTACATTACACACTAATATTATCAGTACCATTATCAGATTACACACTACTTTAACTTGTTTTAGTGTATTTCTGGAACATAAATCTAGGCTACAATTATGGATATAACGTGCTTCATGTGCAGGCCTTGCAGAATGCATTATAGTATTAATTTCAGTAGTCGGTTATGGATAAGCTATGCAGTCCAGCTTTCAACTTTAATTTACACAAGCCATGATACTTAAGAGGCTGTGATCAGGTGATATGTACTTGCAGCTGTGTCATGCTGCTGAGTTAAATATCAGTTATCAAATGGCACTGAAACACCATCATGTGTATGGTTGTTAAATGTTTAATACTGTGTAATACAGAAACAATGAACTGTGTATTCTAGCAGTTTGGACACCTTCATTTTCCACCAAACACTGCCGGGGATGTGAGGCTCTTGGAGCTCCTGTAATCTCAGGCCATATCCACACCCTGTCACCACATCAACATGTGCACCATTCATCTCTCCCATTCATTGTACCATACTTTATATTGAAATATTTTATTGACCACAATCATACAATATGTTTACTCTTTGACAAAACTACAGCTGGCTAAGAAATAAGGACCTCAAATGAAAAGCAATTAAGTTATTTAACTCATGACATAATTAAAATATAAATGGTAGGCAATCAAAACTGTACTTCCCAATACAAATCATCACATTAGTGTTTAAAAGATTTGCTCAGGTCAAAATTACACAAAATAAATGAGTACAGGCCTACTATATATCTCTTTCAAATATAAAATGTTTGCCAATATAATAAAATACAAACATACAGGCCAAACATTAATCTCTTCATAGGTATACAGAAAACTCTGAAATGTGGCTGTGGTCTTTCAATCTGACTGGATATGTTCCAAAATGGCTGTTTGAGCAGTGATACCTGTCCTCTGAAGCATTTTTACTTCAATTACAAAAGGAAAATGTCAAAAAAGAGTCATGAGATTGTGAGCCCTAAATACACTACGGCATGGTATCTTTAAGGATAATGGCACTGTAAAATGTCATTGGAATGGTTTTTATGATTTTTTGAGTACCAGAATATGCATTGGGAAAAGACAGATTGCTCTGGTGACCACTAGCACCCGCTGGTTTAAATGGGAAAGGACAGGATAACTTTTAGGATGTTATTATCAAAGCAATGTCCAAAAACAATTTATACTGCTTTGAACATTGGCCTATGCAAATACACATTAACTTTTTATTGCATAAAGAAACTAAAATGGGGTAAAACAGGCATCTAGCGCATTCTGCAAAAAACTTAACCTTGTATGAGTCTTTAAAGATTATTTAAGGATCACTTTTGATCTGTAATTTGAGAAAAGAAGTGTGAATGTGACATTTACTACCACATAGTTTTGACAGCCAATGCCACTGATATTCACATTTAAAATAAATCATACGGCAATACTTTTTGACAAGCTAATTATGTAGCCAGTATAACTCATGTCTCACTGTATTCTACATTGTGCTTTGGTATATTACAATACTTCATTATCGGATCAAACCTATTTAGGCACAAAGCAAACTTCATTAGCATTGCTGTGAAAATACACATCAAACCACAGAATGATTTTTCACAGTAATCAATCCTCTACAACAAGAATTGTATACAGCCACTCCTGCTGTCAATCACTTTGATGCAGTTTCCCCACTCGTCCACCAGGTGTCTCCGTCTACCTTTGGTGGCGCTAGTAGGCGGAGGCTTTGATGGAAGAGGAGCAGCTCAGCTCAATGTTCTTCATGTGGCAGGAGTGGCAGAGGAGGTGGCTGTTCAGGGGGTAGCAGCGGTGACCCTCCTCGTCGTTCAGCTCCATTTTACATTCCTGGAAAACACAAACAAGGACCAAAGACATGGTACACCAGCTTGGATAGAACAGTAGAAAATAATTAATCTGGTGTCATACTGAATAGTTGAATTTTTGGTGGTAGCCATATCATGTGTAGAAATACTAGATATAGAACAGGTACATTTTTATATTTGCAACAACATGACAGCTTTTCATGACAAGCAAATCTCAAATAAATGCAACCTAAGAGAAGAAATGAAAAAACTAATATGGTCAATATAGGATTCCTTCATTGGCATTATAGTTTCCAGTATTCAGATAGAAATGCATTCACAAAAAATTTTAAAGTAATGATTTTGATATTTGAACTTTCTGGAACTTTAAAAATAAAAAACACTAGCTAACACTAAAACAGGCAGAATCGTCTCACAGCTCATTGATTTATGTTTTCATTACAGGAATTCAGTATATAATTACTGCCATGACTGGAATTAAGATTTTCCATCTACACATAATTTAACTTCAAAAGTGATTCAGATCATCTCTGGCTCACAGCCAGTGAAATGTATGATTTCAAAGGCAAAGGCAGAGTTTGAAGACGCAAGACATGTTTAAACTAACCTCACAGTGATAGCATTCCACATGATAGTCTTTGTCCATGGACACAACTCGAATAGTTTCATCGGAACCCTGCAAAACAAGTTCACAGAACCAGCACAACCGATGTCAATTTTATCAAGAGAGTCTCCAGGATCTGTTTGTTCTCGGGTTCAAAACATTGATGTAAACATAGAGCATTTAAAGATCCTATGAAACAAATCTTTGGAGAACAAAGGTTTTTCAATTATTCTATTCTATCATATTCATCAGTTTAAGACTATTAAGACTAGTTTTCTGATAGCTGCAAGTAAGCAGACTGTCGTGAATCATTTACAAAGCTGTACCAAAACCACCTTGTTTGTGTTCTTTGTTCTCATTGTTCATCGCAATTTTTGTTTCAGTTGTAGTTCTCTGGTTACAGTATCAGTCTGAGAGGGAACTCCCCCGAACATCTATACAGCAGCTTAAATAAATGCACCAAACAAAGCCTTGTCCCCAAACAGACACACACACAAACACGCACACACACACACACACACACACACACACACACATACACACACACAATCTCTCCTCTGGATACTAAGCTCACTGTTTCATAACTGAGGGGACATTCCACCCAAGTCAGCTCTAATTTTGGACGTTTCTTAGCTTTTGCCAACACGTCCTGTGTGTGTGTGTGTGTGTGTGTGTGTGTGTGTGTGTGTGTGTGTGTGTGTGTGTGTGTGTGTGTGTGTGTGTGTGTGTGTGTCAAACACAGCTGTCTTTATATCAGTTTCTTTCTGATATTAACCAGGACCAAACAAAACTACAATAACAACATTAACAGAATATCTGTAAGAACTGTTTAAAGAAAATAATGAGTAATTGTGTTCATTGTTTGAGGTAACTTTGTTGTTACTTTTTGGTTCTTTGCTAATTTTGCTTTTTTTAAAAAAATAAAACATTTGAACAGCATCTGCAGCCATGACTCTACAAAAGCACACAAAAAGTATCCAAAGGGGGAAAAGGCCATTTGACTGAACCTTAAAACAATCTCAACTTATTTCACTGACATCTCGTAAAAACTAAAAAATAAATACATTTTCATGTCAAATATTTTGATGTGAGAATCATATGTATTTGTATTTTGATTTTTTTTTGATAACGACAATCTGAATAGGCCATATTAAGTCATATTTTGAAACATCCCAATCACAAATGAAAGTGAGGGTTAGCTTACCTCTGAGGGCAGGATGGGCTGGTTACATGCTGCACACTTAGGAGCCAGGACCCTGAGAGGCATCCAAAAACAGGTTGGTAATTGTGGTACTTAAATAAAAATAAATAAATTGAAGTCAAGTCAGTTCATTGTAACCTGACTGCAATATAAAGTGATATTTGATGTCCCCATCCTGGCCTTTAAGCCCTTTGAGCCTCCCCACTCTCCCCCCTGACCACAGAGATGCCCGGTTTACGGATGTGCTGGTATTCCATTAACCCATGCGATGCTGCAATTCCTAAGAGGAGTTTACAGTGCCTTGCGAAAGTATTGGCTTCCCCCTAGAACTTTTTGACATTTTGCTACATTTCAGGCTTCAAACTTAAAGATAACAAACTGAAAATATTTTTCAGGAATCAGCAATATGTGAGACACAATCGTGACACGGAACCAAATTTATTCAACATTTTATATTGTTTTTACAAATAAAAACCTGAAAAGTAGGTTGATTATGTCTCACATGTTGATTCTTGAAAAAGTTTGAAGGCTGAAATGTGGCGAAATGTCACAAAGTTCTTGGGGGGGGCAATACTTTCACAAGGCACTGTATATGAAACTAGAAGGGAAGTGAATTCATCATGTCCACACGCGTGGCAGACACATGAAAGTCTGAGAATAAAAAACCTCAGGACCTCTCTGTGTGGACGAACAAACTTTAGCTATAAGTCAAACAAACAGCGTCTACATGACGACTCTTCAGAGTGTATCAGCCTCAGGAACGTGTCCAGTATGTTACTGCATGTCTGCTTGTTTGCTATGTGTCTACATGCAGGGAGAGGAAAGGTGGCATCTGCTCAGGTACTACAGGTTCTAATCTTAACTTTTCCTGCACTTTGTGTATTTTCTGAAACACCTTGATTTTCCTCTCTGTTGCAAAGCCCTGCTTTCTGTCCTCTTGGAACATGTTCCAGTAGAGGTTGGTGGCACTGGCCTCCCTTCACCTCTCACTGGACGGTGAACTTTTCTCCCTTCCCCCTCCTTTCCTTTCATCCTTAACTTCACTTCTCATGTGTCTGCTACACGTGGCAGAAAGACACTGAATCAACTCTTCACCACCAGGTCCTGCAGTAACACGGGAACGTTTAGAGTTTGTGTTGCCACATAACTTGGAACACAACACCCGGACATTTTACTGCTGTCACGCTCCACTAACTTAGCTGAGAAAAATTAAGGTCTTGTGCTCAAGTTTCTTTTGAAACAGCAGGTGTTTCTGACCTGTGATAGTCTTTGAGACAGTAGATTTTATTTTCAGTGTCCACAGTGAAGGGCACTCCGTCAAGGCTTTCATTACAGATGACACAACGGAAACAGCCAGGGTGGTATGACTTCCCCAGGGCCTGCAGGATCTATTCAGAGAGAAATGAGAGATGAATATGAGGACATCAATTCTTTATTTCATGCTGCTGCAGCTCTCTCACATGATCCACCTATGTGTGACCATTAAAAATGAAATATCCATTGTTACCAGTGATATTTTCACCTTTGGATTAGATAAATGTTTAAGGATCCTTATGAATTCATTTAACCAACAGAAGATAAGAACAAAACCATGCAGCTTGGAGATCATATACAGTGAGTAATCACACCTTTCAAATAAAACACAATAAAGATAGAGACATCTCCCCCATATCTGACTGCTGGAGAAGAACACATGTCCAAAAATCCTTCCTATGCTGTAACACTTGTAAGCCATGAATCCTATGCTTTATGTATGTGTCTGTTTTGTTTTTACTCGTGAGACTATGCGTGCGTGTGTGTGTGTGTGTGTGTGTGTTAGAGAGATGCACACGAGGAGCCAATGAGTCTTTATCCAGATGTGTCTGCAGAAAGCTCATTAAGGGTGCAGAAACTCTCAGTTTTCTGCTGAGATCACACCCACACAGCCACAGTTCGCTCAGGCAGAGACAAGAAACAGACACTCACCATGTCCATAATCAAATGTCCACATGCGTTGCACTTGTCTGCAGACTGCTGGAAACCAGAGTACTTCAGCAGAGAGAGAGAAAAAAACCACAGTGATCTCATTGAAACTTAGCTATTTAATGGACGACTGAAAGCCCGGATTCTTTTTCAGATTGAGTACTGAAGAACTGCACAAGGTCTCCAAGACACAATCTAAAGTAGCGTTTACACTTCCACATGTGCTGTAATTTAAGGTTAAGTCCTTTATTTAAACTGTTGACAGACACTCCTTTCACTGTGAGAGCAGCGTCTCTGCAGCCCAACCTAAAACTATCACAGCAAACACACTCTAAAAGTCAGTGTGTGTAAGACTTGCGTTTAATTCAAACAGTAAATCGTTTAACTCGGTCTTATTATGCGCTGTTAAGCATCAGCAGTGACAGTGAGGAGAGACACACAACTAGCCTGAAAGGAAGGTGGAGATAGTTATTAGCGTATAAAAGCAGCCTAGATTGAGCTAATGTAGTTCCCTTAGAACCACTTTAGTCCAAATAAACTTCATTTCTCGTTTCTGTTCAGTTACAATGGACAGTTAGGCTCTGTTCTGGGACCTCGCAGCCCTTCCATGAGCCTGTATGGACAGCATGGAGGGAACTCCAGCTTGAGCTTTCATCTGCCCGCAATTTATTGGAAATTTGGATTCTAATTAAACATCTAACAGATTCTGGTGGAAAGTGATGAGGTTTTATACAAACAGTCCTGCTGGGGTAAACAGGCACCAGCTGCTGACAGCTTGAAAAGAGTTGGTAAAATACACGCCACAAGAAAATAAACGGGTGCCAAAATGCAGCATAAAAAGCGCAGAAATTACAATACAGTACATTTAAATTGTGATTAATTGACATCCTTTCTCATTTTTTTTTTGATATTTTAGCACAAGTACACAGAATTTATACACTGCTGTGAATGGTCTGACCCCATCCCCACCTTCTAAACCACAGCAAAAGCAGCCTCTCCAGTTACTGACCCCCTCCCAGTCCCACCCAAAGGGGATTCAGTTGCATCAGATGCTAAAACCTAGGCCACAAGGTCAAAGCCAGACAGTATTTTTGCATTTAATTTGAAGGCTGACAGGTTATATAGACCGTAAGGTAAATGTAAGGGGGTAAGGAACGCTTGATGGGAGAGCTAGACACCAAATACAAAGAGAAAAGTAAACCTGATGCGAGTACAAAGGTTACTCATTTGAGCTTTACTACATATTGATTGCGTATTGGCTGCTCACCAGAAAGTCCTCCTCACAGAAAACCTTCCCTCCGACATAGTAGAATGCCTTCCCTCTCAGCCTTCGACCTGCCGGAATAGACAGACAGAAGAAAAAGATTTTTTATCATCTCAGTGGAGACAAACACAGCAGGACACACACCTGGGCCCAGAAAATATGACTATAACAAATGACTATTAGAAGACATTTTATTAGTCACGTCAAGCTGAAATGCTTGAATCTTGTAAAGCCTCGATCCCAGTCCCAGAATATGTTGAAGCACCAATGCATAAAGCCTGTTGTGACTAATGACATTCATTTGATGGTAATGGGGCCCTCATGAAATATTCATTATATGCTCCTGAATCCAAGGCAGATGAATCAAACAGCAGATATATGTTGTGTTGGGGTCTGTATGTAATATTGTTGGGGATGTGGAGAAGGTCCAGGAAGGACCGTATCTGATTCAAACAAAGGAAAAGCTGATTAAATCCTAAAGGTGTCGATTTCTGGTCCTGCTCTGTTAGATTTTATGGAAAGTATCGAAACAACCTGCATCTCTTCTTTTATGTCGCTTTGTTCCAAATGCTGTGTGTGCTTCCTGTCTGTCTGTGACACTTAAGGGTTTAGTGATTTGAATCAAGCTAACACACACACACACACACACACACACGCACACACTATTCCTGACCAGCCCCACAGGAAAGGAGAACATTCCCCACATTTTCTGAGTGGGAAGGTGAGGGAGGGGCAATGGGTTGGTGGTGGTGGAGGGGGGGGTCCTTAGCGAACAGGAGCCTTCTTTATCTCCCATCTCACACCATGTGTACCTGATTGTTTCTCACTGTTGGCCATTTACTCCCTGAGAACAGCTTTTTTTTTAAGTAAGAGACGACACGGAGAAAGAAAGCTGGATGCAGACATTTTAAAATAAGAGTTTTCTTGAAACTGACAGAATGTTTCACTCATCCAGAAATCATTAAAAAAGTATATTTTGGTAGAGCCCTATACGGGCTGGGTCAAAATATATTATCTGAGACAAATACTTGTGTCTTTACAACATCTCTGACAGCTTTACACCTTGGAGGAATATTAATGTTTCATCCATAAATTTTTATCATTTGATTTTCAATGAGATTTATTACTATTTAAATTTAATATGACAGAGGTCATTGTCATATTTCAGGTTGGAACAGAGGTCCAGTAGGAGATATAAAGAAGTCACTGAACAGGTTGACTTCCTCCTCTGGGCTAAAGCCCTCACTGCTGTCTTCAAGTCTGAAGACTATTTGAATTACAAGAAGCATCCAGAAAGAACAAAGGGAAAAACAAACTGAAACCTCATGATGTTATGGGAAGGACATGTGAATTATCTGCAACAGTTAGTCACTAGTACATTGTCTGACTTCAATGGAATAATAATAGCAGCAACCAAGGTCTAACCATGTCTCACATAAAAGCTACTTTAAATAGAGACCAGTCCTTTTTTCTAAGGGGTGAAGGTGTGGACCCAGCCTTGGGTAATTACTGACAGACGTTCTTGGAACTGTGCCACTAAAAGAAGAAGAGAAGAATGAAGAGGATGAAAGTGAGATATGGGCAATTCCTCAGCTTCGCAATCCCGTTTTTTTTCCCAGTGAGACAGAGGTAAGGCTCTGAGCTTTGTGGGAAGATAAGAGCTTAATTAAAGTCAGGAGTCTGGGCTAACTGCTTGAAAAGCGCCAGAAAGAACTGTCGCTATTGGTCTTATATAAAAATGTAAAACACCTGAGGGACTGAACACAACACAAAGCCATTTTTCTAATTAAAACATTCTCTTAATTCCCACATGCTATCCCATTCAGAAAATACGAAATTCACAATGACCCTGGAATGACGTCTGAATTGAGCCTCAACCATGCTCGTTCTGGCAAGTACATTACTCAAAGTGACCAACTGCTGCAAAAGAGACCTCTCTTTTCCACCTATTTCACTTTGAAGTACTATTTACTATAAACCTTCAGTCCTGCTAAAGATATCTACGCTTACCTGACACAGAAAAATTCATTTGCAAGAAGCTTTCCTGGCAGCGTGAATGCATTTTTCTGACTGTGAAAAGCACCTGCAGCCTTTGGTTTTAACACTCAAGCCACCAGATGTGAACATACCAGTGGCTTACGGCCCGTCAGATCCCTCCTTGCATTCCTTGCCACCAGGCTGGGATAAGGAAGCTGGATTCAGAGGAGTCTATGTGCAGCTGCAGCTCTCTAAGTATCGTAAAATGAACGCAAAATGCATTTAATGTGGGGCGGCATGGATGTTCGTGAGGTTATTTTTATCTGGAGGCGTATTTTCATGAATATTATTTGAAAAAACAAGGTATTCTCACGTAAAGAAAATCCTTACTGTTGTAAACTAGTAAGAACAACGATGTAAACCAGGGTTGTACATTAACCGGCTGATTTGTGAACTTAATCCTTGGGGAAGCTCTCCTGCAGCACTATCGCAGATGGGCAGCCTGTCTCAGCCACCAGGAATGTCCTCCAGATTCTCCGTCACCTTGGGGGGAATCTTGTGGGGTGAGGGCATGTGGAGGTTAGTGGTCACATGACTGGTTACGTAACTCAATAAGCGTCAGTTGTCTTGACTTACAGATTCTGGATGAAGATGAGAAGGGAAGCCAGTTATAACGGTGGAGTTTGTGAGAGGGTTTTGTCCTGTTTGCTGTGTGGCTCCAGCATGAATACTCGTCTGTGTATCAGTGTGCTGCTGCCTGCAGTGGGTGGCCAGCTCCCTCTGAATAATCTCCCTGTTAACAACTATATTTTCAGCTCTTCACCACGGCGGACATAACAGCGCCCAATGTCCTCTTGAAGCCCCACCCCCCCAGAGGGCCCCTGTGCCTGCATTCCTCCCCAGCTGGGATGCTTTTCCCTGGGGGGGCACTCATGGTGAGCGCCATCCTTCTGCTCTCACATGGAACGAGGTATGAAAGGCATGAGGAGCGATAACTCCTCTCTCCCTTTACATTAGACAGCAGTTTCTCTCTGAGCAATGAGTGTCCTCCTTTCATCTCTCTCTCTCTCTCTCACACAAACACACACACACACAAACACACACACACACACACACACACACACACACACACACACACACACACACACACACACACACACACACACACACACACACACACAGACTCATATAAACACACACAAACTGAGGGTGAGAACACATGGATGTTAATTGTGCATTTGTAGGCATATCCAGAAAGGTCAAAGGTACTGTAGAATATTGGGACTAAGTGGAGGTCATCATGGTGCCACAAATACCTCACATACCTTCCATCTGTTGATTGGACAGCTTTTCATTTGTTAGAGTAAAGAGTTTGAGAAGTGAACCACTTTACCTTCAATAGGTACAAATGTAATGGAACAAAAAAATTTTATTGGCAAATGATGTGAAATTTATTTAAAACTCTTCTGCTGTTAAAGTTCAAAAAGGAATCTTCTTCATGTAATTAAAACCAAAAGAGTATAGTAATTTTTTACAATAATCTTTTTATACACCCATTAACTATCCAATAAAAAGTGTGAAACAACATTGTTTAAACACAAGCTTGTGTTGACACGAACAATTGACAGAAAATGCCTTTTGTTTGTTTGTACCTAACAACAAACAGTAGAACAATGCTGCTCCTCAGGCGTGTACTCTTAGCGTGTTATCAAAATATGAGCTGTGACACACCGGCAATGGATCGATCTGCAACAAGCAGCACTTTGCAAAGGGTTAATTAAAAAAACAGAATGCCTTTCACATCAATACAGAATGTTGAATCAGTCCTGCCTAGGTAACCCTGTGAAAATGAGCCTTTTGTTTTTCTCAATCGTGATTTGTACTTTCAAAAAGACAATTTGATTTTCAGTGTCATGATATGACTTGGATGGACATTGCGTATCAATCTACATACGCTGAGTTACTTTATTGGCTCACGGATGAACTAGAGCAGAAAAAGTCATGCAGGGCTTGTCTCTGTGTGGACTGGAGGCAGGACTGGTTTACCCTGAAAGCAAACACCGGCAGACCGGGACAGCAATCCCAAAATAACCTTGTGCCAGTGAGCAACAGAAGAAGAAGGTAGCACTTCCAGAGAAAGAGAACAGGGTCTCTGACAGTCCATTATACGGGAGGTGAAAAGACGGGGAAAGTGTCTGAACAGTGTGTGTGAATGTACTCACTGCAGGCGCTGCAGGTGAAGCAGCTATCATGGTAGAGACTACCCATAGCCTGGCACGCCTGGTTGGCTCCATACACCGCCTTGTTGCACTTAACGCAAAGCCCTGGAACACAGAAAGTAAGAAAAGTCAATAATTAGTTACAACACACACAAACACACACAAATGTAGTCACACATTAAATCAGACTTGTACATGTGAGGCGTAAACTAGCACCCTGTTACTTCATTCTATCGACAAAAAAGGCATTAAAGAGTTGTTATATTTGTTGTTATTAAGATCCTGATTACACCAGACAAAATCAAAGAGAACTTCAAAACAGTCAGAAGGCTGATTATCAGGCCGTATCAGTGAAATATATGTCTTTGCTTCTTTGACCTGGCTCTGGGTCTGTTAATAAAGTCACTATGTTCCTACCAGAACAACACACGCAGTCACAGATTAGAGTCATCCACCCACTCACCCAAGTCAACAGAAAAAAATAACTCAGAATGAAATGAATAAAAGCAGGAGCTTCATCCCCTTCAGCAGGTGAACAAAATCAGGATTTAAGAAATCTGATTACATGAGAGCGCGCCTGGCAATATGAATGATCCTACCCGAGTTAGGGCGACTCATGAAGAGCACAGGGTTTCTCTGTGTCCTGATGTAACAAAGGAAGGATCACAACCTTCCTGACACGTACAATAAATAATTACCCTTCATCACACCGGTTCAGTACTGATTTCCCTCTGTCCCTGAGTCTAACCAATGATCCAAAAATGACCCTAATGGACAGTCAGCAAAGAGAATTTATTAAAATACCACCATCAAATATTAACAAAAAGGAGTAGGAATAAAGAATTGCATGGTTAAAACATATAAACATGATCTCAGGTTGTAATGTGTGCATGTGGTTAAATGAATGCATGTTTTAAGAACATGAGAGCTCCGGCTCAGCAACATGTTCCCAGTCCAGGCCTCCTGCTCCTCCTCAGACGGCGACAAAGCAGCTTCTGTTTCTACCAAATCCAACAAGCATTATGCGGCTGCCTCTTCCAAAGACACAATAATTTAATAACCTTCTTCAAATGTTTCTCTCCACAGCCTTTCAGGACAATATGAAACTGAGTTATATATAAGTCAGCTAAATCCTTTTCTAATGCTACAACAAAGGACAAAACCATGAGGAGCCCCAACAGCTGGAAAGAAGATTTAGTGATAACAGGGATATTATTAGAAAGAATATTACTTTTACATAAGCTTGTTTGTGTACATGAAAATAAAAAGTAGTAATAGCCTCATGATTATGAGAGAAGGCTTTTGAAATTTTTTTTTTCTTTAGATGAGTACAAAACATTCATGTCAGAGAACAAACAGTATGTGATAAATCCCCAGGAATGCTGCATTCACACATTTTTTTCAGGACTTCTTCAAGATCTGACATTGGGCCAAGACCATTTTCCCTCTAACCTTTTATAGCTGTGAATTATATTCCCATTGAGAATACAAATGGAGTCTACGTCTCTCTAGACTCTTCCTGTTCCCTATTCGGGAAAATTTTTTTTAAATTATTTTCGTAGTAACCTCCTCGCCAGTTGGGCCACTACAAATCTGCTTTTGGCCGTATTCCCATGTTCCAAAATACTGTTATTATTCAGGGGAGTGACTGCTTGAGGTGGGGGGGAGGGGAAGAAAAACATGCAGCCAATGCCCCCACCCACCCACGCACCCCCCAATTGCAACTAGTTTTAGATTCAAGATTTCCAAATCAGAAATGCAAAACCCTGATTTGGGTCTCCAGTAGCAGCGGCTCCCAAGGGGTTTTCTGTCTGAGGTAACCCAACAGAATCTCCATATCAGATCGACGCCATGTTTATTCATCACTCTAAGCTGCTTATTCCAACTGTTAACTTTTGGTTAATTATTTCAATAGTTTGTCCATTACTTCTGGCGACGGCCTGGATGACTGACAATCGTCACAAACACATCCACCACACGATATAAATTTCACATCTTTACAAGTAAGCATATCCACATCACATTGTCTTTCACAGAAATGTACTAAACACTGAGTCACCAGTGTTTTCCAACTTTTACCACAGACGCCACACCCAGAAGAAATATATTGGATCACTGAGTCTGATACCACAGGCCACGTATTTATAGATAAACAGACACAAAGATGTGCATGAGAGGACTTGAACATCACCCTCACACATGTGTGTGAAATCAGCCTCCACAAAAGGCAGTCAGCAAGGTCGCAAAGAATTCCTGGAGAGAGTTGAGACACACGTTTCCACTCAACAGTCAGATGGGATAAATTAATCCTTCATCTTAAAACAACTTTAAGTGTCCAAATGAACTGAATGTGTGTGAAACTCAGATGAAGAAAAGGGAGCATTGGGATGTCCCCCACCCCCAGCTCCTCTTGGATGAACTTGACTATAAATCTCACCTCCTACCAGGTTCCTCTGGTGAAGGACAAAGCAGAGCCCGCTAACTAGTCTGCGGTCCACTCATCCATTCAGCTGTACAACACCAACCTCTGAAGTCGTCTGGGACTCCCTTCAAGACCTCATTTCTAAAATTCCACACTCTCTTCCTCCAGACTAAGAGTTTCCCTGATGCAGCCATTTTGGCAACAGACTCATTTTCCCAGAAGCTCCAGCTGCAGTTGTGCCAATGAGCAACCAGTGAATGGTTATGAGCTGATGGATCCCAGCCCTACAACACGAGATCTTTTCACACTATGATTCTACTAAGACTTTAGAAAGTACATTATATTTAATTCCATTGAATTAAATACACACAGCGTGTGTAACAATAAACACAGATGAGCTGTCGGATGCATGTGTTTGAACCAAGACGGTTTTCTATAATAACACTTCAGTCTTTTCTGAGGACAATTAGCCTACACAAGTTTTTTTCTGGCAGGAAAGCATGAGTCAGAGGATGAGCCATGGCCTAGTGGGAACCCAGGACCCATGTGTGGGCTACATGTGGGAACGAGAGAGAGAAAAAGACATATACGGTATTACTTTAAAGCCCACATAAAAAAATCTAAAAGGTAAGATGTTCACTGTCAAGAGATTACAATGAAATTGTGGAATTATTTGGGCAACTTGTGTTTAAAATGATTATTCTTAAAAACGATGAGGCGCTATCAGAAAATACACTGATATTTTGATTGATTTTTGGTTGATTTTTGACACGACACACCGGTGCTGCTTAAGCCAGTTTTGGGTAGATATACATTTTTACTCTTGGGAGAGTTGTGTTAATTTTATTAGTCCTTTACAAGTGTGTATTGTATTGTGGACCAATATTGACACCTTTTGAAGTAAACTCACATCGAATTAATGCTACATATTTTTCTATTTACACTTCTATTGACTGCATCCTCCCACACACCTTCTACATTCACATCACTGCTATTTCTGAGCTGTGACCGTGACGTCCACCAGAGCTAACATGACACGGGACTCCAGAGGGACGAGGACGGGTGCGAGTTATAATCAAAACATTCCAGCAAGAAATTCCTCAAAGAAGCAAGGGCTGATTGTATCTGCATGTGTGTGTTTGTGTATGTGTGTATGTATGTGTGGGTTTGTGTATGATGGGGGTCCTCTGTGGTTTTCGTCTCATGCTCTCTTTATCTCACTGTCTAGCAGGAAATCCAATTTTCATGAATGGCATTGGCTACAAATCATCTTACTGGTGTGCAGGAGCTGAACTACAAATGCATTTCAAGTTGTAGTCGAGGCCGCTGTAGCTTCTACGACACCCTCTGACAGAGAAGGCAAGTGGATGGAGTATTTTCATAGTTACAATCTAAATCCTCCCCATACCTAAAATCTACACAGTGGGCCTTTAATGGAGCCAAGCAAATGAGTTCAGTTATCAATGCTGCTTCAGTAGAAATCCATTTAATCTCTAGGAGGAGATAAGCGCTCCAGATTCTTGGCCCCCACTTTTTATCTCCTAAGCGGTTTCTGCCAGCCGCAAGGAGGGCATGAATCATAAAATATAAAAACACAAAAAAACAATTTAGAAAAGTATTCTGTCTGCATTCCACAGATGAAAAAGAGAGAGGCATCACACAAACCGTCAAAGAAATTAGACTAGTGGTTGGGATTATGACTAATCTACAGATAAAGACACACAAGAGAAACATGTGAATGAGGATAAAGGGTGTGTGTGTGTGTGTGTGTGTGTGTGTGTGTGTGTGTGTGTGTGTGTGTGTGTGTGTGTGTGTGTGTGTGTGTGTGTGTGTGTGTGTGTGTGTGTGTGTGTGTGTGTGTGTGTGTGTGTGTGTGTGTGTGTGTGTGTGTGTGTGTGTGTGTGTGCATATGGAGGGTGAATCTTCTCTATGGTTCAGTGGATTATACAACAGTGGCCTAGCTGACATCAGGCCGTGTTGATGCTGGGTAATCTAAACTGTCTTACCAAAATAGTCGGCCTTTGGTTGTGCATCCATCTCTTTTTCCAGACGCTTAGTGAGGGCTTCTAATTTTATTTCGGCTGCTGAAGGCCCCTGCTCCTGGGGTTGTGTGAGGAGAGACTGGCAGAGTAGTTGGACAGATTGAGGCGAGCTTGGAACTTCAGCTTCCGCACTGGACGCCCGTCCACAGCCAGACATCTGGCTTTGACCTGGAGTCTGGCTGCTGGTTTGGGGAACACTGGCGGGGATAGAGGCAGCGGGTGTAGCCTGTGCCTTGGGTTGAGGTGTTTCAGAGGATGCAGGTAGAAGCGAGGAAGCAGGACCATTGTGGTTGGCAGAGGGCCTGTAACTTGGAGCAGGTGGTGCGTAATATGATGGAGACTTAGTCGAGGGCTGCTGGATGTGGTCTGGTTTTGTGGAACCAGAGGTGTCTCTGACCCAACCGGGGGCTGTTGGCCCAGCAGTAGGCGGTGGACTCCTTTTTACAGACTGGGTGGCAGGCTGGTTCTGCTGAGCTGGAACACTGGGGGGTGCAGACTGTCGCTGAGGCTGTTGTTGAGATGCCCCGATGAGCCCAGACAGAGATGGGGGAAGCTGACTCTCACCGGATGGAGCCCAAGGCTGGACGGCTGGGTGACAGGGGTGTGTGGGCGCACTGCGAGACGCGTCTCCTGAGTTGGGGGAAGTATGTTGTGGGTACGCATGTGGCTCATTATGATCGTATCCGTATCCATAAACCCTTTCAGTTGAAAGTTCCGATTGGAAGTCTGTGTGGAGCTTCTGGCCGTCAAACTGCGCGGACTGACTCCCAGACGCAGCGCCCGGCATCGGGCCGGAGAGAATCGGAGGCTTCGCCGCCGATTCTCCCGGCTGTCTGTGGCTATTGATGGGGGGTCTGTCTTTCGTGTAATGAGTGCTGTTATAGCCCCCATTCATTTTAATAGCTTGGTTATTTTTTGCCATTTCCTCTTGGTGTTTCTGCATGTGTATTTTCGTCATCTTAGAGGCAAATACTTTCCTCGTCTCCTCAAAGTCGGGGTTATTTCCTGCATCCCTCCTGGTTCGAAATAAGCCATCTCTGGATGCTTCATACATGTTCAGGTCCTCGATAAACTTACTCGCCTCGAGTCCCAAATCCTCGTATTTATCCATCGTGCGTCAATAAAGTAAACGTAACTAAATCATAAGTCAAGAATCACTCAGTGAATTAAAAGCGTACAGTCCGGCAGCTCGACGGTGGAAACTTTTCCTGTTATTCAAAACTTTCCGGCGCTTTCTACCTTTCCGATCAGGTTTTGAAACACCTCGTCCTCCTCGATGTAACTGCCGCCAGTCCAGCTCAGCTCTGCCCCGGAACAAGCCGCCGTCTGTCTGCTTATAAATGTGAGCAGATCCCAGATCCGATAGCCTGGACGACCCCGCAAACTGCCCCCCTCCTCCCGCACTACGGTCCCGGCGGGGAACTCATTCAAAACTTTATCCTCCGCAGTTGTGCCAAGTGAAACAAAAAAAAAAAGTAAGAGGTGAAAATAAAACAAGCGCTTAAACTATTAAAATAAGAAGTAAAAGCGGTGCTTGCTGATGAAGGTGGTTCTGTTAGCGGCAGCAGACCGTGGAATCGCCCTCGGAGCGCTCAGCGGCTGCCGGCCGTCCGTCGGAGGTGAAGCGGTGTCTTAAAGGGACAGTGTTCAGAGTGAGATACGAGCGCAGGCTGAGCGCATCAATCAAGCGCTAACCATACACTCCATGAGCAGCTGTGGCTCATATTAAAATTAGGGCTGTCACTTTAATGCGTTAATCAGATTAATTAATTACGCTGCAAATTCTTCTTCTTCTTTTCCTTTCGGCTTTTCCCTTCAGGGGTCGCCACAGCGAATCAATTGCCTCCATCTGACCCTGTCCTTTGCATCCTCTTCTCTCACACCAGCTACCTTCATGTCCTCCCTCATTACATCCATAAACCTCCTCTTTGGTCTTCCTCTAGGCCTCCTGCCAGGCAGCTGCAAATTAACGCGCTTTAAAAATTAACGCAATTAATCGAGAGTGGCAAGTCAATGCGCAAGCATTTTAAATTTGGCCCATTGAGGGACCCGTAGGCTGCAGTGACGTCACTTTGTACCTGCGCCACTAGTCAAAAGCAGAGTGACTGACAACAGAGATGGACGCGACACAGGAGAGCGAGGCAAGCCCACTCGGACCTTTGGGCAGAAAGTTTATTTATAAAAAGAGCAAAAATGGGACTATCAACAAAAACACAGTGATTCTACGCTGCCAATCTGCGCTGTAGACACCTCCGTCAGTCTGCCCCAGGGCAGCTGTGGCTACACACGTAGTTTACCATCACCAAGTATGAATGAGGAGTGGATGAATAATGGATCCGCTGTAAAGCGTCTTTGAGTGTCCAGAAAACGCTATACAAATCTAATCCATTATTATTATTATTGTTATAATAATAATAATTATTATTATTGTTATTATTATTATTATAACAATAATAATAATATCTCATAATAATAATAATAATAATAATAATAATAATATTATTATTATTATTATTATTATTATTATTATTATTATTATTATTATTATTATTATTATTATTATTTGTACCTTTTGTAAAAGAGAATTTTCATATCACCGAAGCAGCTCCAGCCTAACGTATCATTTAAATGCAAAACATGTCAAGGACAGAGTTGAACATTAGCTTACCCTTTTAAAGGAAAAGCCTGTTGACATCTTGCTATTGATGTTGCCTTATTTATTCATTTTGAATTGCTGTATTGAGTCAGCTTTAGTATTCCTTTTGATTGAGAGTCTGCTTATGTGCCCATTTGAGACTCAGTCTTATTTTATTTCTGAATTTTATTTATTTTATTTAACTAGATTTTTGTATTGCATTTTTGAGAAATGCACCTGGCCTAATTGGTTTGCTGATGTGCTTGGCCTTTTTTCTTTTGAATTTCATTTAAAATGCACACTCAACCAATAAAAATGTGGATTTCAAATCTTCTCTTCTTGGTGTATTCTATTGATTAGTCATGCACTACAGTTTTGTAATGTCCTTAATTTAAATTCTTTATTTGGGGGCCTTTAGCAGGTATGAGATTAAAATGCAATTAATTAGATTAATTAATTACAAATCCTGTAATTAATTAAATAGCCGAACTGCAGGCAGATAATCATCAGCTCAACACCGTCCCTTACCTCCTGTGTCATTTCTGGAAAAAGAGCGGCTCAGCTTCTCCTGAGTCAGCCCCATCATTTCCTTAAGCTCCAGGAATTTAAGGACTGAAGTGTTCCGTCCTGGGACCGAGATTTCTTTCTCTCATTTTGCTAAACATAAGCATTATAACTATGGGCTGTCATTTCATGCTGGACCAGACTATTTATAGCTGGTCTGACTTCCAATAATTTTAATGCATCATTATAAAACAAAGTTGGACCTAAAATAAAAAAGAGGGCATTTTTGTATTCATAGAAGAACATTCATGCCTCACATCTACTGTATCTTAAATTAAGTATAATTTTCTCTAAAGACACATGGAGGGGAGGGTTTGATCAATCAATCAATCAATCAATCAATCAATCAATCAATCAATCAATCAATCAATCAATCAATCATTTCATGTACCGCCGCTGCATCTGCCGTAGCAGGTCACGGGGAGCTGGAGCCTATCCCAGCTGGTATAGGGCGTGAGGCGGGGAACACTCCAGGCACGACGCCAGTGCACCGCGGAGCCACATGCAAAGACATACAAACACGCACACACACACTCACTCCTACGGGCAATTTGGGATGCTTTAAATAATAAAAGGAATTCCCTATACCCATTTTGAACATACACGAACAATAGATGCTCAAAGTAAAACAATCCAGATATTAAATCAGAGTAGAATAAAAGGATCTGCATAGTAATAAAACAGCCAGGACTGTATGAAATAAATGGACAGATAAGTAAACAGGACACAAAAATAAAGGTTGGACTATGATAATGGGATTTGAGTGCAACATCAACATTCCCAGCAGCCCTCAGGAAGGATGTGTCACAGACATGTGCCACAGTAATAAAAGGAAGCCTTTCTGTGGTTTCTTTTTTTTATTTAATTTGGGAAAAAAATTAAAAGCCCACTGTCAGAAAACTGGAGGGATGATAGGATAGCATCAAAGTATATTCATTAATATGTAGAACCAATATGTAGAGCTTGATAAGCCAAATAAAAGATCTAAAAGTCAGTTCCAAATAGCAAATGCTGTGACTGCGTGATCCGTGCAATTTGTGTTCTCATCTTCACCGCAGCAGAGATTTGAAGCAACCAGAGCTGAGTGATATTCTTTTCAGGCAGAACAGGAAATGGAGCATCAGACTACAATATAGTCAGTCATAATGTTGATGAAAGCATGAGTTATTGTCTCTGTATCGGTTTAAGAGAGAAACTTGGACTTTGAGGATTCACAGTTCCATAATTTCTCTGTGTGCTTCAGTACCAACAAAAAAAACTTCAGTTTTCTCCATAAAGAACTGTTGAAAGTTTGCTGACTTCAACAATCTGGTATTCAAAATGCAGTACACTGAACCCTAGTCATCAAGAGTCACCAGAATATAAAGTTGTGTATCATCAGCATAGCTGTGGATGTTTCAATTCCTCCTGATGGCATTTCCAAGTGGCAACATGTACAGTACAGTCCATGACCTAAAATTAAACCTTGAGGAAAACAATTGATTAAATCATAACTTTTAGATGAACATTCATTTAAGGGAATTAAACATTCTGTTCAATGGATTAAAACCAATTACAGCACTGGATAGTCCACTCTGCTTGTGAAGTCTGTCTAAAAGAACCCATATTCCTCCATATCAAGAACTGTGAGCACTTACACTTAGAGCACAATTACAGTTGGACAATTACAGCATTCTGGGCTATCTTGCTTTGAAAAAGTACTTAGTGAGATACATAGATTTTGATTTACCAGCATGGGGATATAAATGTACATATAAATAATTTGTTGTAATATAACTGTAGCATTCCGACACATTTCCTGCATCCCATAAACAATCCAGTGGAATAAACAATCCAGTGGAATAAACCCATACAAACGTCCTGTAACTACTGTATGGGTGTGTTTCTCTTGTGGTTTAAGGGCTATTTACAGTGTCTGCTCCATCTGTTTTGATAGAATGATGTCACACATTCCTGCTGCTGACACACACACACAAACACACAGTGACCCCCCCTTCATATTTTGGCCCGGCCCTAGCCAGAATATTTGAGAGAGCTTGGCTAGAGTAGGAATAATTCATATTTATGGAGAATAAAGCCTCATTCTCCGGGGAAAAGTCTAGAAACCCTTTTTTTTTTTTTCCTTGATAGAGCCTACATTCTCTGACACTCAAGCTAATGTAAAAAGTATGAAGCCAATAAGCTGAGAGGGCCTCTTGGTTGGTGGTAATAGTGTAATTAAAACAGAAGGTTGAGGCACAGACATCTGTGTGTCTAGGAAACAGTTTAAACAACATTCCCCTCAGGCTTTAGCTTAAACTTCATTCACTTCCTATATTAAAGTACATAGCTGTGGGTCCTGTCCCACATAATGCCAGTATGGTGTTCACATATTGGCATTATTCACCCTGTAGTTTAAATGTGTTTATTTGAATTTACATAGCAGGAGCTACAAATTTGAGGTGAAAATATAAAACTAAAAACATATTGTACAAGGAGCTGTCAAACCAATGACGAGGCATACACCACACCTCTATGACAGCAAGATAAATTTTTTCAAGTGGCACAAAGCACTTATTAAATTTAGGGATTACAAATTTAAAATCATATAAAATATTGAACATTAAAATGCTTCTTTTTTTTTTTTTTTTTACAGTATATGTCTACTTTTCAAAAATTCCCATTCCAGTGATTAATTTTTACTGACAGATGTTAGAGGGAGGGACACATGTTTTGCAGTCATGCAGAGCCCTACTGTCTTTTATGGCTGTTGGTTAAATTAGGTATTTTCTTTCTGTCTCCTGTAATAGGAAACACTGAAATTATTTAATTAAGTCATACTAAATCAACTTTGCAAATAGAAAATGGACCACTTACATACTGTATGACTTATGCAATAAGCTAATATAGAACTTTTACATTAAATTACATTTCTTTCAGACCTTATTTTCTCTGTATAGAGATTCCCTTTAACTAAACATGTAACTCTGGTGAGCCCTTGAGAACACAATTGGACACATGACCTACAGTATATGTCACATTTTCAAAAGGTCAAAATGACTAGAGGGCTGCGTTACCATGGAGATGTTCATTTAACAGAGTAATAGCTTTGGCAGGTGTAGCATTCATATCCATGACATCACAATGGATGTATATGTGTATATGTACATGTACAGTATATATATGTATATGTGTGTGTATACAGCATATATATACAGTGTGTATATATATATATATATACAGTATATATACATTTAAAATTGTGTGTGCGTGCCTGGCAACTGAAAATCTGCATGTACAATGAGCTCATCCAGGCATCATCCAGAGGCCAGCAGACCAGCAGATAATGAGTTGTGGCATTATTCCCTGCCTCAGTGAGAATACTCTGCCCAGTCCAAGTACTGGTGTAATGGAGACTTCAACTGTAGTTCTGCATGCTCCACCAGGATTTTCCACCAGCAGCATCTCCGAAAATGAAGGAAAGCGATTTTCTGCAACTGGTTGGAGACCATTCATTCTGTACATCATGTATAAGATAGACCATGGCTGTGATGTGAAAAATGACTCACAGTAGTATACTGCTGCCTGTTCAGAAATACTTCTTGTCGTCATGGAAACTGCAGAGCTGATGAAACATGTTAATGACTCCAGTTTGATCAAGTATGTGAGCGTAAGTTAAAAAAAACAACACTGATCATAATCTTACTCATCGAGTTATTCATGTTATAACATGTTCTAACTTAAATTCTGAAAATGTTTCCTCAGAATTGTGACCCTAAAATTACAAACATGTCGTATTCCTCAAAGAAAAAGTAACTTGATCTCAATGTGTGAGCCAGTTCAAGTTCAGACCGGTTTATCAGTTGGTGTTGCAAGAAGTGTGAAGAAAGTTGTGAAAACAATTGCAAAAAGAGGTAGACATCAGGGGTAGAAACTACATCCCTTGAATCAATTTCTCATTTCATACAGGCAATCTGAAAGTGTGAAAGACAATATGACACAAACAGATGAGTTGATAGAAGATCTGGTGTCCTCTATCTTTATAAAGCTTTCTTTTTGTGTCATGAAAGCATCTGGATTAGATCAAATTCACAGAATCTGAAACAATAGAGAGAACGTAAACAGATTTCTGGCTCAGGGCTTTCCCCCCGTCATATTCGTGGTTTCTCTTCCTGTTTTTCTGTCTCTCCCGTGAGCCTTTTCCTATCACCTGATGGCCAGAGATAGAGCAATGAAATATGGAAAAAGGTCAGGGGGGATCAGCAAGGAATGTTTGGTTTTGCCTTCTGTCTGTACATTTTATCCATTATGTTTTTAATGGGAAAACAAACCCGTCTGGTCACTTACATAAGGAGATAAAACATGTTTTTATCAGTCTCAAGACAGTCATCTTATACTGTAAAAATAAAAGCACTTCCTCTCACAGAAGCTGACTGTGCAAAACTGACAGAAGCAGCACACGTTGAGATCACATTCTTCAGCGTCATTTACACCCACTGCTAGACTAAATATCAGATTTTCTTTGTGCAGCCACCAGGTGATGTGGGGGCTTCAAGTGGTTGCACATATCAAATAACTGCTTACTCACCAAGCCTTTAAAGATAGGATAGTGGGTGTGAGAGTGAATAAACTTTGGTTCTGCCAGTGTGTGTCCTCTGCCAGGTCGGTACTGAGTCACGTTGAGCTGGTGCTGAGACAGCGACACCGAGCTGATGAACAGGCAGAGAGCAGCAAAAGACAAATTGGGTTGTTCAGTGACTTACGTTTGATCTTCTGTTGGCTTCTGGAGCATACATGCAAGTCCAGAAGTCAGACAGCAAGACTTTATGAGCTGCTCAGAAAAAAGATCCGTGCTAAAACCAGCAGCAGATAGAGACACTGAACAGACCGGAACACGGCAGTCAAACAGGTGTGAGGTTCTGCTGCTGCGTGTGAAGCTGATAGAGGTGTCACAAGATAAAAGTGGGATGATGACTGGTGTTATGGCTCATGTGTGAACATCAAGAGGGTCTCAAAGAGAATAGAAAAAAGTCCGCCATGGAATCTTTACAAGAGACAAGACTCAGTCTCACGGCTTTTATTTAAAATAAAGTATATTCAGACATATTTACACGGAAACCAAATTACAGCTAATACACACAATAATCATTCTTTCTTTGCCTTTATTCTTGGCATATAAAAATCCATCTCTAAAGTTGTCATACACTGTCGTCTAGCAGCTACAGAAGCATCGGCAAACACGCCAACATCATTCATCAATGAGGAAGTTGATGAGGGTCGTCCTGGGGGACAGGATAGCTCTCTTGATGTTCCTCTTGCTGAGCAGCTCCTGCCCGAGGGGACTCTGCATGACGAGCTGCTGCACCTGCTCTGAGTCTTTGGACACATGAAAAGGCACCGTCACCGTCCCACAAACCTTGTTGTTTATCTGAGGGGTTTAAACAGAGGAAAGCGATCAGGCAAGTTACTCATATGTTCTGCTAAATGTTTGCTTCCCAATAAGTTACCGCCTGAAAAAGAGTCTGCCTCATCAGGCTGTGACCAAACTCTTCCTTCCTGGCACAAAAAGTCCTAAAATAGAACACCCCACCTCTCCTTCCACACAAGCAGTGAACCCTTATAACACATTGTTAGTGGTAGTTATGAGAGGGCAGTCAGTCTGTATGCAGCGAATGCGATTTCGGCTCTGAAAAGTGGCTGGGAATTAAAGCAGTGTGTGTGTGTGCGTGCGTGTGAGTGTGTGTGCCTCCCTTGTGGGACAAACCCAAGGACATGATTAAAGGACAGAGAGAGTGAGGTTGCCTCCACAGGGCAGAGGAAGCCAACACCAGAGAACTCAGTCAGAAGTAAAACCAGCATCACCATCATCTGAGCACCAGGAACCAGCATGTGTGTGACTGTGTGTGAGTTTTATGACTTTGTTGGGTGAGGAGACACAAGAAAAAAAACAATTCTGAATGGAAATATGTAAAGCAGCATTGTTTCACTCTCAGGCGGGATAAACATCAAAAGTATAGAGAGAGTGGAAACTGAGTGCTGGTGTGGAGACTTGTTTATGTGCTCAGCCATCAGAATATGAAGGTTAAATGAATGTGCAGTGGGAAGCAAAAATAATTCATTTTACATTATGTTCAATTGTCAAAAAGTATCATTTATTAGCTCTTCATATATTAATCTATTACGTGAGCAGTCGACACGTGTACAATGTGTGCTCTCACTTCTTCTGTTTATCAGTGTTCATTTGTGTGCCAGCGCTGGCTTGGGTTATGCTAGATTGGATCTAATTGATTTTCTGAACTTTCTCATCATGGCTTAATGTTCTCTGATTGTCTGTATGCCTTTGAGAGTGAGGAGACACACACACACACACACACACACACACACACACACACACACACACACACACACACACACACACACACACACACACACACACACACACACACACACACACACACACACACACACACATACAAAAGGACACAGCCTTTCATTCCCGATAATGACACGTACTGAAAGCGAACGGGGTTTCTCTATTTGTTTGACTGAGCTGACAGGCAGAAGAAAGGCTGGAGCAGTGAGAGTGGCAGAGAGAGAGTGAGACAGGAATAACATGGCGTGTTCAGGTTCTGGCTTTTAATTACTGTTGCACTTGTCTGTTTAGCATAGAACACACCACTTGACATGCAGACGCATAAGAACACACACGCACACGCACACACTCAAGAGTAATCATAGGCTCGCTTGAAAATTACAGAGTATGAACGTAATCATGGATGTAAGACCTAACTTTTAAGATTAGAGAGTTTGAGTTCAACGTGTGTGAGTGTATGTGTGTGTGTGTGTGTGTGTGTGTGTGTGTGTGTGTGTGTGTGTGTGTGTGTGTGTGTGTGTGTTAATAAAGTCATGTATAATTAATGAAAAGGCTGTTGTTGAGAAAAAAATCTTTCATGTTCACATGCACAAAAAAAAAAAAAGAGCTTTGTTTTTAGCTTGACAACCCTGTTTTTCCAGTCTGGAAGAAAGAATTTCATGAACTGTGACAAAACTTTTAAACTCAACGCAATGAAAACAGATGTTCACAAGCTCCTGTGTGTACCTACCCGTACAGACAGCTCCACAAAGTCAGGCGCAACTGTGTACTCAGGGTCCACGACTGGCCATGACTGTTGCAGGACGTCCCCTCCACCATGGAGGAGGGGGTTCTGGGGGTTCTCCACTTGGCAAAGACCTGCAGGAGACCAAGGTAGAACACAAAGAGGAACAAAATATGTGCTGTGAAGAAGGTGTGTTTTAGCTAATCAAGCAGGTGGGGTTGCTGCGGATGACTTAAATGTCACTTTATATCAACTTTGTTTTGTTTTCGATGACTAATTGCGTCTTGAGGGGTCAAACAACATCAGGCAATTGTGCATCTCTCCTGAGGCACAGGGGAAGGATGTGAACTTCCTCCAACCAAAGTCATGTGGAAATGCATTACAAATCGGCCAGAGCGCTAAAAACGTGACTGAGTGCAGCAGAGGTCACATGTTCCTCTATTGTTTGTGCTGTTTAAAACTTAACTTTGTAAGCACAAACAAAATGCACACACCCACTCACACCTCCTTCTCACAGGAATCATCTGTCAGGTTTTCCTGACCGCTGCTATTGGCTGGAAAACGTTTTTCTCTTTGGGAACATATTTTATCTCAGCTGTGTGGAGAAAGCTGTGTGTCATCGACAATGATGGGATATCCTCCGGGTCAGCACGGGGGCAAGCGTTAGCACGAAGCACTGAAAGTCACACTAGATCCTCCCTCGCATTATCTGTGATTAACCAAGAGCTCTCAGCGTTGCTTTTCATGTCGTTTGATGGACAGCAAATTTATTTTCATGTGAGCTGTTCTGGAGCTTAAACTGTATGGGAATGTAAGAGGAAAACACTCAGTTTCCTTGACTTAATGATGGTTGAGTCCATCATTCCTGGGCGTTCACGAATTCAAGACGCGTGGTGGTATCAACATTCAGTTTATCTGAGGCAACATCCTCTTGCAGACATAAGAAACGACCTTATTTTATCACAAAATTCATAGTATTCAGTCCCTGTGTGTGTGTGTGTGTGTGTGTGTGTGTGTGTGTGTGTGTGTGTGTGTGTGTGTGTGTGTGTGTGTGTGACTACTGTTCTGACCTGCCCAAAGTTCAGAAGCCAGGTGAGGGGCCATAGGTGCCGTCATCCTAACAAGTGCAGCCAAAGCTTCCTCAAACTCCAAGCTGTGCTGCACCACCCTGAGTGTTGCCCTCTGAACACAGTGATTAAAAGTGTGATTTCAAAACTGTGACAGTGAAATGGCTATTTCAAAGCACCAGAGGTCACACTCACACTCAGAGTATTGCTAAGTCCCATCAAGCGAGAAATGGCAGCATTGAAAAGGAAATCCTCTGTGAAGTAAGACGTCACCTGAAAACACCATCAAAAAAGAAAAGGAGACAGTCAATAATTAAAATGATAATATCTGGGGTGTCACACTGGTTCACATTTTGGACTAGCTTGCTAATGTATCAAGATGTATGAATTGACTGTCATGGTATATTTTTGAGACAGGTCCATAACAGAAGACCTTCATCACCACATCCATCAGCTGAGGGAACACGACGTGCCTACATTCTCCTGCTTTCTGGGAAGAAGAGCCCATCTGGGAAGGGCTCAAGGGAGGAGGAGGTCAATCAACCGGTGCTTTTCTGAGGGATGGATCAAAGGCTTTTGGGGGCTTATAGAAAACAGCCTGAGGTCCTTTAAAAGCATCAGCTTTAAGGGCTGAACAGAGAGAACCAACCTGGCAAGCAGAGGAAGGCTATTTATACAGTGTGAGAGGAGACAGAGTGGATTTTAAATCAATTTCCGTCCCCTTCTTTTACTCTTTCCTCTGGGGGTTTCACATTACAATGGATGGAGCGCTGGTTCTTAGTGCTATTGTTGGCTGTTTAATGAGTGTTGTATAACTCTGGACCATGATTTCATGCACTAATTTGTAACTGAGAATTGGCATCTTACAGCCTACCAGAAGTCGAGCATCTATTTATTACAAAAAGGCCAAAGAAAATAATCTAAGAAAACCCATTAAAATATACAACTGCAGGAAATTGGCTAGAGGGGAAAATTTTTTAAACAGGCACCGTGAAAGATGCACCGGTGATCCACCTCACTGAATGGAAGATGACTGACAAATTGGAAGTTTGATAATGGACCCATTACTGACCCCTACTGGTGAGGACTGTTACAACACCATGTCTGAGGCTGTGGGGTTGATACCTTTTGAATAGCATAGTTCTTGTTCTCCCAGATCCTCTTAGCCTCAGCCAGTTCTTTCTTTTTCAGCAGGGAGGGGTTGGGGACACCTCCGTGTTGCCGAGCCTCCCTCAGTTTGGTCACTAGCTGCCAAAGGCGAGACTGCCATCGCAAAACCCCAGGGAGAGCATCCTCTGCATTGGCAAACACACACAGACACACGCAATAAGTTCTGGCATCAATCTTAATTTGTATTTTGAAATAGTGTCTCCAGGTGTCAGTGTAAAGGCTAACTTTTGACATTCCAGAAGATGTCCTGTTCAGGCGGTGCGGCGTAAAGGATATAGAGACGGACTGTGTCCACGCCATACTGCTGTACCACCTCCTGGGGGTCAAGACCATTGTGTTTGGACTTGCTCATCTTCTCCCACGTCACTTCGATACGACCCCCATCACGTGCTACTGGCTCCTCATCTGTAAGAGGCAGGTGAGGAGTAAAAGGTTAGAAAAGAGTCAATTAAATCTTTTGAATGTAAAAAACAGAACAACTCATGTAATGTTTCATACTTCATTAAAATGTCTAAAAATGACCAGACCTTTGTTATTTTGTTTATTTGTGCAATGACAATGGGCAATAAATGTTTAAAAATACTCAAAACCATAGATAAACAGAATTAACATACTGTACACCAAGAAATGGTCTCGTATCCCCTTTACCCTCTGGGTTTACAATCTCAATAAAAACACAGGAAACACATGAGTCTTGACACCCTGAGTCTACAGCATATACCATAAGAATGAAGAGGTTTCCATTTCTCCTCAAGCCACCAGCAGCTCCTATTCATCATGTTACAAAACAATGCAGGCTGAGAATCCTTGAGCACAATGCCAATGGTGGGATCTCTTTGATCTCTCTTCAATAGATTTGCTGTGAGTTGAATTTCATCCACATAATCCAGGTAACTAGCCATTGAACTGGCATTTAACTGGGAAATTCAATAATAAATAACGAAAAAGGAGACAATGCCATTTGCAGCAAAAAGGGATGAAGTGGATATTGCTGTGATTGCATTCAACAATAAAAAAGAAAAAGCTGTTCTAATTCTCTATAGTTTTATCAGAGGATGTTTTGTCTGCAGAGCCACGTGAAGGAAAGACGTCTCCTCTCCCATCTGTTAAAGATGTATCTGACAAGCCTTCTGCACATTCAGGCTGACGGTACCTGTGAAGTCTATTTCTTCTCTCTTCAGGTATTGGCCGCTGTCTGCCAGTTTAAACGTCTGGCCCTTGATCAGACCCTGGACCAGCAGCTTCCAAAAAGGTTCCCTGAAAAACAAAAAGAACAAAGGTTATTTAAAACACCCACATAGTGTATGCTATGCAAAAGCAGATAAAGAACTGTGTGCAGTACTTGTGAGCAACAAGTCCCTGATCATTGCAGAAATGACAGAGGAACCGAGCGTAGTATAGGTGCATGACAGCGTGTTCTTTCCCTCCAATGTAAACGTCCACAGGCAGCCAATGATCTGCAAGGTGGCGATCAAAAGGTCTGGAGAAAGAAAAAGAAGCGTGTGAATCTGTGTTCACATTTTATAATTAGTACTTAAATTTATCAATGGAAATTTGCAGCATCACACTAAATATAACACACATGATTTCCTGTTTCAAGATGTTGAGATCAGCAATATATGATATTAAATGTTCTTTTATTGTGTACTATTCGTTAATTCCACTGTTAGAAACTAAACAGCAAGCTTTTCTCATTCAACACAGTTCAAAAGAAAACGGCAAAGAAATTTATTCAACAGAATCAATGTTAAACAGTTTAGCACCGAGATCAGATAAAACAAATCGAGCACGCTCAGATAATAGGTTCAGGGCAAAACAAACAAACAAGACTTTATTGATTTTCAAATAATTGCAAGGGTTTTGTTTTCTAAATAGCATGCAAATGGAGCTGTACCTATCCATCTATTTATTAATCTATCCATCCATCCATCTATCCGACATGAGATGTCTGCTTAGGGCCACAAGCATCACCAGGGACCGTTCACACCCTGCCCACAGCCTGTTCTCACTGCTGCCCTCTGGGAAGAGGTACAGGTCCATCAAGGCCCGGACCTCTGGACTGACCAACACGTTTTATTCAAATGCCATCAGAGTACTGAACACAGTACTCCAAAAGTAAAGGTTTACATGTTAGAAATCCATCCCAGTCAGGAACCCAGTGTAATGCCCTCGTGGCAACTGCTGCTACTGAGCCCTCTGCTGCACAGTACATCGTACAATCTTGAGGGCTCATTGTAAATATATTCCCATAATTGTTTTTGTACCTGTGTTTTGTATTTATAGTTACTTTATACGTGAGCCTCTTGCACTGACAGTTGTCGAAGAATTTTGTTGTACACTTGTGTATGATGGCGTTAAAGGCATTCTATTTTTCTATTCTATTCTATTCACTGTGCATTCTACTTATTATATGAGGACTCATTCTGGTAAATTGTGCCTGGTTGTTGTGCTAAAATGCTTGATGTGAATTTTTTTGTGTGAAGTTTATTTATAATCTTGTTTTGCTAGGTTAGTTAAATCATTATGATTAATACAGCTCAGTACAAAAGCAGCCTTTTGACACTTTAAAGCATTGGCTGCTTTATGTTTTACAAACTTGCTCACACAGTTCCTCTAGGTGGCAGACTGGTACACAATCATCCAGAGCTGATATAAATAAAAATACATGTATTGTGAAGTACCCTATCTACCTCTGTATTCATAAGCCAAACAAACAAAAAGAAAAACAGTGAAAAAAAAGTGAAAAAAAGTGAAATGACTGCCAGATTTTCCCCTAGAGACTCATTTTGTGCTCAGCTTCTTGTCTCAACACCAAATATTCTGGTTGAGGTCTTCAGGGATTAACGATGGGTTTTGTTCAGGTTTCGACAGGAGATCACTGTGAGGTTGGTCGGGATGGGTGATCAGCACAGGCAGGGTATCCATCTGATGATGTTTGCTGGGGAGTTTGCCGTCTCGGTGAGTCACCTTTCACACCAGTTTGGCTGATGTTGACTCCGGATAATTGAACCGGGGGAAAGAAGTTATGAACTCTCAAGGCTGAAAGTAATTTAGTCTGTTTGCTGGCATCATTCCAGGGAACGTACACAAACACAGACAGGCACACACAGATCCGCTTACAACCGCTTCCTATTTCCTTTCACCATCTCCTCCTCCCCATTTTCACATCGTCTCCCCTGGTGCACTTGAGGCTCAGGAGATAAAGAGAAATGTACAAATGGTGTAATTGCTTTTTCTGTTGTGCCATAATCTGTCCCACTAAGAAAAGTGATGGGAAGGGAGTCTCCCTCACCCCTTTAGAGCAGCTTTCAATCTCTGTCGGGTCACTGAGAAATTACTCTCTTTAGTTCAGTTGTGGGTATCGCTGCCGTCTCAGCAGTGGAGCTCACAGGTTCTGGACCTGGGTCACCTTGCACACCAAGTTTTTGTTTTGGTTTATTTTGTGAGGTTCCTGCTGTTTCAACTGAGGCACTATTGGTGAAAATTATCCTGCCATTTATTTTGCTGGGTAATTCATCAGAACTGCATGTCCGTTACACTTAGTTTGTAAGTTTTTTACTTGTAATATTTAGTATATATATATTTTATTATATTTATTAAGCAGAAAAATGTCTCAGTGGGGAGGATATTGTCCTCAACAGCGAGTTGGTGACTTGAATCCTGAATTTCCAGTAGTTTCACAAGTCAACAGTGGAAGGAGCAAGACAAAAGAACATCTGTTTATGTATGCATGTATGTATGTATGTATGTATGTATGTATGTATGTATGTATGTACGCCGAGATCCTGTGGGACTTCAAGTTCCAGACTGAAGCCCAGCTGTTGGCTGACCAACCAGACGTGGTGATGGTTGACGGGGAGCAGAAGAGGGGAGTTGTGATAGATGTGGTAATCCCAGAGGACAAAAACATAAGGAAGGAGGAGGAGAAATCACACACTTGTGGAGCATGAAGACAAATATACGATGTGGAATGTGAACTCCAAAGTGGTTAGCGTTGAGATAGGTGCATAGGGGCTGCACATCACACTACATGAAGTAAATTATACATTAATGCACATCATATGCAACAATCCAAAGCAGCAGAAACATAAATGTGCTCCACATTCAGTATTTATGTGAAGAACAAAGGATGGCTGCCTCACTGAGCTTCAGTCAGCACTGAAACCGTCAGGATCTAAAGTCAATTCATGTTCCGTGTTCTTCTACAAAGGTGCAGCCCACTGATAGTCCAGATTCCCACAGTGAAACTGTTTCAAGTAAAGCATTTCTGCTGACAGATTGAGAGTCTAAACAATGGTCAAAATTTCATACTGTTCTGTCAAGTTTATATAAGCAGCTTTTAAAGTTGTTGCTTAAACGTCCCTTAGCTTTTGTTAGTGACATTACTGATAGCTTTGAAAGGACTTATAATTCAAGTAAAATGTTAAGAAACATCAAAATAACACAAAGACTAAACTACCTAAAAACACACACTACCTGACATAATTAATAGACATTACTGTCCAGGAACTGGTAAAGGTGTCGTGACCTGCCCACAGTAAATCATTTATTTGGGTGACAGTTAGATGATTTGTGAATGTGGGGCTTCAGATTACTGCAGAGCCTTTATATCTCTCCATACACAGGCAGCAGCCTCTGGTTGAGGTCATTGTCAATAAAATTACATTTCACCTGCGGGTTATGGAATTCTTTTTCCATCTGTAAGCAAGATTAATGTCTAGTCAAAAACATTCCTGGTTCCAAATTCTGTAGGCCTCCTGATCCTGATGACACTAATGCAGTCATTGCAGCATAATCTGTCCCTAATGCAACCTCCAGGCAAGTGTGATTACTATTTATACCTATGGAGGACTGAATGTTTAATTATCTTGAAACAGAAAAAGGAAAAATACGTTAATCAGTGTTAATATGACTTGTGTAATAATTAAATTTAAGATGAACACTAGAGTAGGATTTGGTGGCTTGAGCCAATAATTGTATAAAAAGAGCAATTTATGGTCTCAGGAGAACAGTGTTCATACCTGTCAGGGTTATGAGGGTCTGTGTACCGAAAGTAATACCAGGCTGAGTCCACAAACGTGTCCATAGTGTCGGTCTCCCTCCTCGCTGGGCCCTTACATCTGACAAGAGAGACAGACAGAGAAGTTGGAAAAGGATGCTCAAAGATCAGGCTGAAAAATTAGGAAGTGAACAGATGAATAATCCTTATGCTTAGAAATGTGTGTGTGTGTGTGTGTGTGTGTGTGTGTGTGTGTGTGTGTGTGTGTGTGTGTGTGTGTGTGTGTGTGTGTGTGTGTGTGTGTGTGTGTGTGTGTGTGTGTGTGTGTGTGTGTGTGTGTGTGTGTGTGTGTGTGTGTGTGTGTGTGGAGGTCACACCCCCAGCTGAAGCCAGATTGGTATCAGAGCTCTGTTCCTGTGCTCTGACTAACAAGCTGTGCTAACAGGGAACAAACTGGCAAGGCTCACACACATGATCATGTGTTTGTACTGAAAATGCCACCGAGTGCCCCTACAGCAAAGCCAAACAGCACTTTGGAACTGGATGCTGAACAGCAAACATCACTTTTCTATTGGAGGAGAGGACCTCCACAAGAAGGAAGAATAACTTCTGGAGTGTGTCTTTTGCTCTAATTTGAGTCAAATCACTTGATGGAACAGTGAAAGTGTCTGCCTTATACTTTATAACAAGTCTCAGTAGAGTTAAAATCAGTGTCCCAGAAAGATAAACACTACTAAAGCTCTGAGCTTTTACTACATGCAACAAAGCTTATTGTCGTTTCCTGGACCTTATGGGATGTCTTGGTTGAGCCTCACTCTTTCTAATGTTTTAATCTCAAACTCACCAACACAGATACACACATCACCAGACAAAACCTCTCATCCACCAAACACACTGGTCTATAATAAGGCTTTCATGATGATGTAGGAGCTGCAGGTTGCCTAGCAACAAAACTAAGGTGTAGTAGCAGGGTTAATATTTGAAAAACAAGTGATATTTCAAATGATGAAAACCCAGCATGATAATGAAGCACCTTTCATCACACAAGAATTCAAATGTGCTTTCTCACTTTCTCTTTCACTCCACGCTGGATAATCTGAGGCCAGACTGTGGTCCTTGGACTACACAGCTGGTGCCTCCTCCAAAATACATACACACATTTTGTCTTTAGAGACAAAACAGCTTGAAAAGAGCTCAGCAGCAAACCTGGCTAACTAAATCTGAAGCAACCTGTGTGCGATCGAGTGTGAGAATAGTGAGTGTGTGCTCAGGATGAGCCAGAAAGAGTCAAAAGGCTCTGAAACAGATGAGAGAAGGCTATCTTACTCCAGACAATGGCCCTCCATCTGCTGTCTGCTGTCTGACTGCCTGCGAATGTGTGTCTGCATGTGTGCTCACCCAATTTGTCTCTTTATTTACCTGTGAATTCACGGAATAACACACGCTCGCGTGCACCCCCTATTTCCAGCCAGGCTAAGCCGAGGCAAGCCAATTTACAGAATTGCACGGGGTCAAGGGATGAGAAGGCCACGTAGGAAATGAATTCTTGAAGGACAACTAAAAGCCATTGCTAATCAGCCCTCTACTCCGCACTTGTCTCCAACTTTAATTGGACATGGTCGACAAGTGAAAAGAACAAATTTCTAAAGACACTTAACAGCTAAGGGGAGATGGGAAAGAGGAGAGATAACAGCGTCTCGGTGATTATTGCCATCAATCACTGTTGATGGGAGGAAATATAGAAGCTTTGAGGAAGGAGTGAACAGTCTGATGGCTTGTGCCATCTGCAACTGAGTAAAACATTCTTCAAATCAACATGGTGCAGATTACGGTGATTACTCATATTCAGAGAGGAATTCCCATGTCAGGAGGGACATCGGCACAGTTTGCTCATATCACTCCTGCCTAGTGCATGTGTGTGTGTGTGTCTGTCTCTGGAGGTACTGCTGGCTATGTAACATCCATAATAATCATCTCATGCTGCTCCCCTCGTAGATGCCACTCATTACATAACCCTGTCAGAACCCAAGTATTAATCACACAATTTGCTCGGTGTTGGTGCTGTGTGTTCCTGTGAAGCTGTCAGTCCTCTCAGCAGACAGCTCTGCACTGGGTTGTTGAGGAAATACAGGACACACAGAGCCCGTTGTTGGATGTTTTCTCTCTGCATCATTTTCCCAATCACTTGTATTATGCTAAAAATAAATAAAGCATTCCCCGTGCTTCTCTGCATCCTGCTGACAGAACCCCACAGATGAATAAGAATAATTTGCTAATGCTCATGCGACAGGAGGTGGTGGTGACCCAATCAAGTATACTTCAGCGCGCAGTTTGTTTACTGTGCAAGTGTTCACTAGATCAACGAGTCAACATAGAGAAATTACTGGAGTTCCACACTCAAGATTTCAGATACTTTAAGCAAATTTTTTTGAAATTTGAAAAATATTTAAGATCATGTTTATTATAATGGTTCCCAATCTTTAGCTTTCTGAATGTCTTTTCATGACCAGATATTATAAACTGATGATTTTATCTTCCATAAAACCTTTTCACTCTGGAGGTGTTCAACACTAATAATACTACAGAGAACATTATTCCACTGATCAACTTGTGGCAGCAATCAGCCATCAAAGGCAGCGAAGAAGAGGAAGAAGACAGCAGATTGGTAAACAGAGATGCAATCAAAATAGCCTGAAAGATATGTAGTAAAAAATTCAGGGGGAAATGGTGAAAAAATTCACTGTTTATAGGCATATAGGATATAGGCAATTCATGCTTATATGAAACACAGTGCACTTTCAATTCAATTCTAATTGGTATGAGACTACAATAAGGAAAAACAATAAAATTTTGTGATGCAGAATGTATTTTTCTATTTTTCTCTTAAATTATTCATCCATCATCATATGCCTCAGCAAGCAAACAAACAAAATGGAGATTGTGTTCAAAGGTGGTGCACCTGTCTGGAAATGGTCACCAAAAAAGGGTCAAGGAGCTTCATCACAACTCCTTCTGAAGCTGAGATACAACGGCTGACATGTCCAAGACTTTTAATATATTTAATATTATTTCTTACTGTTTATATTTTAGTTATAGTTTAGTATATGTCCTGTTCATGCTACATGTGTCTGTTAGTGTAGTGTATGTCTTGTGGTATGTCCTGTTTGGTTTTTGTTTTTTCCTGGTGTTTGGCTGAGCAGTGGATATGTGCAATTTCCTCCAGGATTATCTATCTATCTATCTATCTATCTATCTATCTATCTATCTATCTATCTCTCTCTCTCTCTCTCTCTCTCTCTCTCTCTCTCTCTCTCTCTCTCTCTCTCTCTCTCTCTCTCTCTCTCTCTCTCTCTCTCTCTCTCTCTCTCTATCTATCTATACTTGTGTACATAATTACTCTGAGTCAATGTTTTGTGAAGTTCATTAAATTATTCTTATGCTATTGGTATTTTAACTTTTCCCGCTTTGTGCGGAGTTTGCATGTTCTCCCCGTGTCTGTGTGGGTTCTCTTCGGGGTCTCCGTCTTCCTCCCACCTCCAAAAAAAATGCGCTTCAGGTTAATTGGCCGTTCCAAATTGACCGTAGGTGTGTGTGTGCATGTTTGTCTGTGTCTCTGTGTGGCTCCGTGGTGCACTGGCGTCGCACCCGGAGTATTCCCCGCCTCACGACCTCAGTCATCTGGGATAGGCTCCAGCTCCCCGTGAACCGCGACAGTGGATAAAGCGGTAAGAAGATGAATGAATGAATGAATGAATGTTATAAAGGACAAACTTATACGTCTAAACTTAATGCTTCCCCTGCATGTATTGTACGAGGGAGGGACCCCGTTAACAGTGTACATGAAGACAAATTCTTTGGCTAGTAGTTAATGCAATTCTTCACTTTCCCTACAGCTGAGATAATATGCAGTACTTTAGTACATGTAATTATCACAAAAAGCTATTCCAATACACAATCACAATATATCACTTGATATTGATTAGATGACAAAATTTTACAGAATAAAGAATATATAATAATAATAATAATAATAATAATAATAATAATAATAATAATAATAAGTCTCACTTGGGACATGTGCAGTTGACCCAGTCGTGAGCCGCCTCCAGCGGCGAGGTGCATTTTCCTCTGAGAGACGCCAGCTTTGGTAATCTGACAGGCAACTCCTCCTTAGGGACAGCAACTGGACCACAAGACCCACAATGCACCACAGGGATGGGTGTGCCCCAGTAACGTTGCCTTGATATCAGCCAATCCCTGAGCTTGGGGCTGGTAAGGTAGCCTCCAACTTTCTGCTCTCTGGCCTTCTGGGTAATGGAGTCAAAGGCCTGCTGCGTGGTGAGGCCCGAGAACTAGACAAAGAAAAACTCTGGATGAAGAAATGAGAGATGGTGTCCTAGATTTATGCAGTATAATCAGATTTTAACCAGAAGGAGTGATTTGCATTTCATCAGTGATGTGGCCGTTATGAGCAGCCCTGACCTCATCAGAGTTGATGAGAATTTGAGCCCCGTCTTCATTATTTTTCAGGACAGTGGTCCAGCTCAGGTTTAGCGCTCTGGCCACACATAGATCCTCCTCCCTGGAGTCTGGGATCCCTGTGAGTTGTGGATTCAGCAAGAACATACAGCAAAAACACGATCATATATAATCGATCTCTTGAGACATGTGGTGATGTCACGTTTGTCTGTAGTGTATCGCTCACAATCACTTCCCCCATATGACAAATAAACTCCCGTTGGATTAAAAAAGGTCAACCAGAGACATTAAGGCATCATCTGCACACTGCTGCATGTACACACACACACACACACACACACACACACACACACACACACACACACACACACACACACACACACACACACACACACACACACACACACACACACAAAGTAACTCACCAATCTTGGTATCCAAATAGCCATCAAACGCCTCCCTGTGCGAGATGACAAGGGGAACCTCCCGGTTGGTGAACAGGTTGTGAGCCGTGACCTCTGTCAAGGAGTCTGGAGAACAAAGGGTAGGAGTGAGAGAGGCGATGCTGCTTCTCCCATAGCTCATTATCAACAATCATTCACTGCCGAGCCACAGAAAACCTTCAAGGAATCCCAATTAACATACACACTGCCCAGTGCAGCAACTACATCAATATTTTCTCAAAACAGACATCCATGCTGGTGATGTGGAATATATGTAAACAAGAATTGAACAAATCCTTGCTGCCCAAAACATGTTCGTGTGAGCATTGATTTTTCACTAGTGAACTTTTGCTAATTAGACATTGCTTAATAAGAATAGACATACGGTGCAAAGGATCAAAACCTTAACAAAGAAGCTTCTGAAGTGCTGACAAGTTGAAAAAGTAACAGTTTATGTTACTGCTGAGAGGAAAGTATGTAACGCTAGTTTTTTCTTTGTAAAAAAACACCTTCGTGTCACACAAAGTGACAGACAGCTCACCTTTGCCTGGCTGAAAGGCTTTCACTAGGGTAGAGCGGACTGAGCTGCTGCCATGCAGCAGCCTGTGGGATGGAAGAATGGCCAAATAAGCTGCTCCGAACAGCATCTCTGGAGAGGACGCGTAGGCCGAGAGGGTCTCCTCCGTCTCCTGCCCGTTCACCTGGGAGATAAGAGGAGCAGCAGGTGGGAATGTCTCCTCTCTCCTGTGTCTACAGTCTCACTGGAGCAGAGTTAATGAGGCTATTGGCTCGTCAGGCCGCCACACATATTAAGTTTTAAATTATGTCAGTCATTTGTGTTTTACACACTTATACGGGTAAATGGTAAATGCCATTTTGCTGGGAGATATATCTTTGGGGAGGGCTAAGAGTTCCTCTTCAAACATCATAATGCACCCTTATTCTGATGTCCTGTAACAAAAGCAGCCATCCAATTAACTCTCTGACCCCCGGTTTTAACCTCGACTTTGTATTCTGCCATGTAAGGAAGACACAAAAGAAACACAGGAGCACACTCACCCGCCTTCCTCTGAAAATTGAAGACTTACAATTAAAAGACTAATTTGAATAAATGTTTTTCAAGGGGAGAGGTTTAAAAAGGGTCCTCTTTGGCCTCACAGACATGGAACCATAAATACAGACTAAAGACTCCCTACAAACTAATCCCTGATGTCACTTGCTTGAATAATTTCCACTTTTGGATAATAAATCCAATAGATGTGGAGATTTATATGCTTTGGTTGCATGATATTTAACAGGAATGCATAAACAGAGGAATGTAAAATAAAGCAAACAATCAGCATTGGGTAAGAGAAAAATAATTAACAGAGGCAGGGAAAGCAGAGTAACACCGAAATGCTCGGTTGAAAAACAGATTGAAAGGAAGGAGAATGATGGCTGAATAAAAAGCCAGCGGCAAGAGGGGAGCCGAGACTCACCTTCAGTCTGAAATCAAAGTAGCAGCCGGTGCACTCTCCAATCCAGTTTGCCTGCATGGATTTAACCCCGTACCACTCAGGGAGGTCCGCCAAGGAGTCAAGGAGGGGCTGGAGGAAGGAGACAGAAACAAAGTCATTAGTTAACTACCAAGTATAAGTTTGTAAGCAGCTCATTTCCACTTCACTGCGGAAAAAAAATATATTTCTTGCACAAGTATTTTTGCAAGGGCTCCTCATGAGTATGAGTTGGTCTGCAGTAGTTGCATAAGGCAATTGACTCCAATTGATGTTGCTTCTTTTGAAGCCCAGCCAATTTATTCTGACAAAGCAGCAAAAGCTGCTCAGGTCACATTACGCAGACAAAAAGGGATTTTCAAAAATCCTAACCTCCACTCATCCTGCTTTCCTTGACATTACAAAGCAATCACTGATGGAGTGTGCACTACCTCAGACACACACACACACACACACACACACACACACACACACACACACACACACACACAGAGTTATTCTGGATGATTACAGGAAGCTATGCATATAAACGAGGCTCAGGCCAAAAGGCCGCAGATGAGACCGGAGAGGCTGGGACCACAAACGCTATAAGTTTACATTTCCTTTTCAGTATGTCATAATCTATTACCCACAATCCCTCTCACTGTATCAGTGCATTACACACAACATGAAACAAACAAAAAACCTAAAGTAATGACGTGAATCTGAAATTTTTAAAAATAGAAAATACCTAACTGAAAAATACCCACAATGAAAACAGTGAGAGAAGTATGTCTAGCGTCATTTGTGGGGGGGTTAAAGCAGCTACATGACACAAAACACCTCCAGAAACTGTAATTATATTTACGCAACACTGCAATTAAGCTCCAAGGAAACAAAATCATTTAGATGTCACTGTATTTTAAGAGACAGGCAGCGTATGGCTGACTGCAACAAGTTTGGTTATGCATGAAATTGAAAACTCCGTTATTACCACGCTATCATTTTGTATCCTGAACTCCCATTAAAAAAAATCCATCTTAGAAATAATGTGCAGTCGCCTGTGTCCCGAAAGAAACAATATGTTTCGGATTCATGAAGGAACTCTGTTGGCATAGAAAGAAGCTGACAGCTAAACGAACGGCTGTTAAATAAGTAGAGCCTGATAATAATATGGTCTATCAGACGCAAACACAGACAAACAAAGAAACAATGGAAGACAATGGAATCCCAGGCCACTCACAACATGTCATACTTAGCGCATTGAAGAAGAAGAAGAAGAAGCAGAACTTTATTAATCCCCTTTCACAGGGAAATTACTATTTTCACTCTCTTTTTTACATGATTTTTGTGTTACTTGCAGGACATATACAGTGTATTTGTGCAGGCCCCTGAAATACACAAGGGGCCTGTGTGCATGCAGTTAGCATCACAGCACAACAGTATCACAGCAATTAATATCACAACACATCACAGCATATGGGGAGGCAGAGAGTGAAGGGCAGGCACTTCAGGTAGCGCCCCAACTGAGCAACTTGTAAGGGGATGGCGCCTTGCTCAAGGGCGCCTCAGCAGTGGCCGGGAGGTGAGCTGAGGCCTCCCACAGTCAGCGGGAGCGGGAATCGAACCGCCTATCTCTGGGCGATGTCTGGATGGAAGACGTCTGCTCTACCGCTGAGCCAGTGCCGCCCCTCGTGGACTGATCTAGTCTTCTTTTCTCTTCATCTGTCTTCCTCACCTTCTTTTCTTAACACTTTCTTCTTCCTTCCTCACCACCATCTCTCTTCAGAGACAATTACAAATGAAGGAACACGTTTTCACAGCAGGGTGCCTCCACCTCCTCTCACACCACTGACATAGAAAGGCATGAGCAATTGCAGCACAACCACTAAGACTGACTGAACAATTTGCTTTTTGGTCGATCAAGTGGGGTTTTTTTATTCCATTCAGTAAAATCATCTTTTTTTCAAGGCAAAGAAGAGGATTTCATATTGATTTTGCTATTTGCATCTGATTGACTCAGTACTTTTATTGACAGAAAATATAAAATGTAAGTGAACTGTTATCAGTAATCTACTACGGTTTTGTGTTCAAAATTTGAACCTTTGCTAGTTTGCTAGTCAGAATTTAAATGGCTTTGACTTGCTTTTTGGTCGATCAAGTGTTTTTGTAATGATCATCTTCTAAAAGTGAAAACCAATCAACAAAATAATTGAGAAAAGTGTCAGGTGTAATGTGCGATAGAAGAGTTTCAGCTAAAATGAAAGGTGTACAAAACTGTGGTGAGACCAGCGATGTTGTTTGGTCTAGAAACAGTGGTTCTTAACCTTGTTGGAGGTACCTAACCCTGCCGGTTTCATATGCTCACTCACCAAATCCTTCTTAAGTAAAAAAAAAAAAATTTTTTTTTCAAATTTAAGACATAAGTATATGTATTACTGGTGTATTTAATGAATTCTGCATTAATGTCACTGTTTTCAAAGAACAAAACCAAGACAGTGCATGAACTCACATGAAATTACCTGCAAATCAGTGTGACTTCTGCTGTTGTTACTGAGAGACCAGTTCAGATATGCGTGGCTTCACCTTAGCAAATGCTACTCTTATGTCATTTTCACAGCAAAGTCTGTTTCTTTTTTTTCCATGCAGCTTAAGGAAGTGTTCCTTTATTTTTGCCAGTGCGAGACTAGAGTTGCTCAAATTGACATTGCAAATCATGCAGAACGCTGACTCCCATCACATTCCGTTATACAGTATAAGCAAACCTTGGTTTTTGAATGCGTTAGACCGAACAAATCGGAATTCGACCAAATAATTGGGATTTTTTTTGTCTTAGAAGTCGAACAAAATTTGGAAGCCGAACGCGAAATGAATGCCTTTTTGGGGTGACCGTGGCTCAGTGGTATCGCGGGTCATCCAATGATTTAAGATCGGCGGTTTGATTTCCGCTGCGGCTGAGTCATTTCTCGTTGTGTCCTTGGGCAAGACACTTTACCCTCCTTGCCCCCAGTAGGGCACTCGCTGGTGTGTGAATGTGTGTGATTGTTGCGCTGGTGGTCGGAGGGGCCGTAGGCGCAGATTGGCAGCCACGCCTCCGTCAGTCTGCCCCAGGGTAGCTGTGGCTACACACGTAGTCTACCATCACCAAGTATGAATGAGGAGTGACAGAATAATGGATCCGATGTAAAGCATCTTTGATTGTCCAGAAAATTTCTACATAAATCTAATCCATTATTATTATTATTTCTCGCAGCCATGTGCGAGAAGAGGCGAGAAGAGTCGAGAGAAAACTTGACGGTAATGTGCTTTTTATTTTAGTTTACTGTATTCAATAATTTTTCACTGAATTTGCGGTAGTTTTCTAGCATCTTGGAACAGATTAAGACCTTACATTATTTGTAATGGGAAAACTATATTAGGAAATTCAAACAAATCGGTATTCACACAGCCTTCCGGAGCGAATTGTGGTCGGAAACTGAGGTTTGCCTGGACATGTAAATTCACGTTGCACATATTCGTCCCACCACTTTCTTTTTTTGCTCAAAATAGTTACTATGAATTAAAATATTAAGAAAGCAATCAGATGACGTACAATCATAACAGGCATAAATCGACTACCGAGTGCGCAAAATCCCCTGTAGCACAGGTAGGCTAAACGATGTAGCGTCACGTGATCACCTGCAGCCAGTGATGGCTAAGGGGGGTGTGTCATCACACTAAACGTAAGTTTACTAAACGTAAGTTTAGTAAAAACACCCGACACATTGTGTCGGGGGTTTGTCTTGACTTCCGTCTTCGCCGAACTACTGAGACCGACTCACCGAACCCCTGGGATTCGATTGAACCCAGGTTAAGAACCACTGATCTAGAGTCAGTGTCACTGAGGAAAAGACAGGAGACAGAGCTGGAGGTAACAGAGTTGAAGATGCTGAGGTTCTCTTTGGGAGTGACCAGGAAGGATAGGATCAGGAATGAGTACATCAGAGGGACAGCACATGTTAGAAGTCAGAGAGGCCAGACTGTGATGGTTTTGACATGTCCAGAGGAGAGATAGTGAATATATTGGTAAAAGGATACTGAGTTTTGAACTGCCAGGCAGGAGGCCTAGAGGAAGACCAAAGATGAGGTTCACGGATGTAGTGAAAGAGGACATGAAGGTAATTGGTGTGAAAGAAGAGGATGCCGAAGACAGGGTTAGATGGAGGCAACTGATTCGCTGAGGTGAGCGACCCCTGAAGGGAAAAGCCGAAATGAAAAGAAGAAGACTATATCCCTGTCAATGCAAATACAGTTTTTGGAAGATGGCTTTCTTGTGATTAATTCATGACTACAGAGGGAATCCTTTCACTCTGCCTGTACCGTGTTCTGTGCTGAAAAGGCTTCTCATCAGCTGTGCCAGGCATCCTGGAGATATTACCCTGATACCACCAGTATCTCCCTGTGAGATTGAGAGATGCCAGCTTACAAACAGCAGCATCCGGCGGTCTGATTGCAGAACTAGAATGGCAGACCTGCAGCTGATTGTTATCAGTGGGGTCCACTGAGGCGGCTGCCAATCTATTTGTCAGACACACACACATCAAACCTTGGCAAAGTTTGTCGTCTTGATGAACCATTGTGTGAGAAGCTTCTGTTCCACCAGGGCACCTGACCTCCAGGAGCGGCCATTTTCATCCACCTGCTCATCAGCCAACACAGTCTGATCAATCGGGTCCCAGTTCACCATCGCCTGGAAAAAAACACACACAAACGAGCAAAAACTGAAATCTGAAAGCGGTGCGAATGAAGACATTTGATATTAATGGACAGATGGAGCTTATGTCAAAGTCTTCCCAGACACTTAAATATAATCATAATACTTCTACCAAGCGCTGCTCTTCTCTCTTGTCATGGATAAAGGGTGACCAGCCTCACTCACTTGCCTGTCAGCAAATCTCATAGCAAAACCAATTGTATTGTTCATCTCAAACTTAAGCTGCTTTGAGCTCATCCCACCTCTTTCTGATATGCCAGGCCTGCTTCAAAAAGCTTGACAAACAGATGCTGCGTCCATTTGTAGTACTCCGGAAGGCAGGTGGTCACTTCCTGCCAGGTAGAGCCAGAGTTAGATTAGTGGTGTTGCAGACAACACAGTCTAATGCTCATTTCTTTCTCACCCATTCCTCACCCTATTCCAGTTAAAGCAAAGGCCAAGGCTGTCCAGCTGCTCCCGCATTGATTGAATATTACTGAGGAGGTGATGCAGAGAGCAGCATTAAGGTTTACACAGATGATCACCTCTGAAAAGAATCAGGGTGATATTTTACGTACTGTTTAGTCCAGTCTTCTGGGTCGAGGCCTCTCTCAATGGCTGCGTTTTCAGCTGGAAGTCCAAACGCATCCCAACCCATTGGATTCAACACCTGAGGATGCAGTTAGTTCTATTTTTAAAGTTTCAACAATTTATTCACTAAGATCAACTTTATTATTTGACTACTTCGAAGATCTTTTTTCACAACATGTTCTGTTATTCAATGTGAAAATTAGCTGTTTTCAAACTTACCCCCAAAAAATGACAAAATTATCTATTTCAGGTGATCCATGAAAAAAAGAAAGAATAATCAATATATTAATCAATAACAGAATGAGTTCCCAGCCCAAAATGTAACAAGATCAATCTAAACTTTCAGAACCATCAGTATGCAAATATTTTCCTTTAACAACGTGGAAATGTTTGTCCTTCATGTTGAGAAAAGCCTCGGTCTACATGCACTTAAAGAATCAAGACGCATTTTAACAATGACTGGTTTACAGACTAGTTATATTAAAACAAAATCATTCTTCTGCAGAAATGTCTTAAAGTCAGATTTATGATGAGCACAGAGGAAATCTTCTCTTTCAGCAAATTGGTATGGAAACAGCCTTTTAATGTTAAATTGTCAATTTTACACAGCAAGATCTCAAACATCAAAGCATCAGCAATACACATTTTTAGTGCACAGTCTCAGAATGACTGGTGAGATTCTGCTCTTTGCTGACTTTGTCTCATGCGTGACAGTTTGAATTTATGTAAGCAGTAACTGTAAAATCAAAATTACTTCCCCCATTTGGGTAATTCATTCATTCAAAATCTCACAAGTCTCCCCTGACTGCTGCACATGTTGACTTTTATACGATGATGAGTTGCTTCGTGTTGTGATTTTAACTCCATTACACATTATCTTAATGCATGCATGAATCTGAAACCCGCATGACATAGAAACATGTGAGAAGTGCGCTAGGTGTGATTTGACAGCTGCAGACTTACCAGCCTGACAAAAGATAAAAACAAATATTTACTAAACTCATCTCAAACTCAGAAATAATTAGGATGTGTCAGCAGCGCTGAATGCCCACAATGCATGAAAAAATTACATAAAACCTAAATATACATATACATCAAGCAGTGCTAGGAAATTCACAGTATATAAGATAAAATATAAATATTAATATCAAGAAGAAGAAGAGTAAATACACATTACACACAGTCACAAAAGGGAAATATATTAACATGGAAGTCTTCTCCTTTCGGCTTTTCCCTTCAGGGGTCACCACAGCGAATCAGTTGCCTCCATTTAACCCTGTCTTCTGCATCCTCTTCTCTCACACCAACTACCTTCATGTCCTCTTTCACTACATCCATAAACCTCCTCTTTGGTCTTCCTCTAGGCCTCCTGCCTGGCAGTTCAAAACTCAGCATCCGTCTACCAATATATTCACTATCTCTCCTCTGGACATGTCCAAACCATCTCAGTCTGGCCTCTCTGACTTTATCTCCCAAACCTCTAACATGTGCTGTCCCTCTGGTGTACTCATTCCTGATCCTATCCCTCCTGGTCACTCCCAAAGAGAACCTCAGCATCTTCATCTCTGTTACCTCCAGCTCTGTTTCCTGTCTTTTCCTCAGTGACACTGTCTCTAGACCAAACAACATCGCTGGTCTCACCACAGTTTTGTACACCTTTCGTTTCATTGTAGCTGAAACTCACACATCACACCTGACACTTTTCTCCACCCGTTTCATCCTACCTGTACATGCTTCTTCACCTCTTTTCCACACATCTCCAACATCTTGCTGCATCAGCATCTGCTCATCCACTGCTTGGACTTCAATTTCAGCTGTCAGTGGTCACTCCCAGGTGTTTACATTACCCAACTTTCTCTACTATCTCCCCCAAGATAAAAAGTGGGATGCAAAATTGACTTCTTCCTCCTGAAATTGACCACCCTCTCCCTGGTCTTATCCACATTAGAAGCAGTGGATTTCTTCCAACCCGCTTCACAAACCCGTCCACCAGCGCTCTGTACCCCCCTACCTGTCCAGTCCTTTCTCAACAAACAACTGCATAGTTATCTGAGAACATCTGCAGGTGGCACAGTTCTGAGCTGTATTGACAGTCAGTGGTGCACAGGGTGAAGGGAAAGGAAGACCACACAATGCCCCGTGGGGCTCCTGTTCCACTGACCTCCATGTCAGACAGAACATGACCCATACAAACTGTGGCCTGCCGGTCAGGCAGTCCATGACCCAAGAGAAGGTGGACGTGTCAGCACACATCTCCTCCAGCCTGGCCCACAGTGATTTTCTCTCTGTCTCTTCTTTGGATCCCTTTCCATTTTATTGCTCATATGGAGGGAAGAAAAAAAAATACCCTGACATAAATCGTCTACTCCAGACATCTCTTTTCCCCTTTTGCTCTCAGGCTGTTTTCCTGCTGGTTGAGTGAGAAATGAGATGAAGGCATGGGGGTTGGAGGCATGAGGAGATGTAGAGGAGAGGCAGAGTGACAAGGAGCTGAGGACTAGATGATTCCACTGACTAACAGGTCTAACGCTTCAGACAAATTGGTATCCTTGGTAACCACATGGGCCTCGTTTGTAAAGCCGAGTGCCAGATTAGGCTTAGAGCAGCCGGAGCAACAGACTGCTGTGACTTCACAGGGAGGCTGAGTGGAAGTCAAAGGTATCTCTGTAGATAAGGCAGCTGAAACACACGGTCCGCTAAGATGATTGTGCAATTTTTTGTTTATTCAATGCACACACTCCATCAAAGTGAGACAGTAATCATGGGGGGATGCTACAGCGACACAATATGATAGACAAACTGTGTTCAAAGCAGCGAAAGCAAATTATCTTTCCTCTGCAAATTGCTTCAGCTCCACTTATTGTTCCGTTCACCAACAGCGTGAATAGTAGTCCAAAGCTCTGCCTGCGTGTGATCAGAGGTACCAGCACATTGCAGTAAGAGGAAGCAGTGAAGAATGGATATGGGAATCTGTGAGGGTACATTCAATGACAATCAGTCAACTGGACTGAGAGTTAAGTCACTGTCAACTTGTGATCAATTCACAGCTAACAGCTGCTGACGTTTGACGGATGCTGGGGACTGATTTGGTGAATGTGGAGTCACTTGGTTACAAGTGTCATGAAAATGTCCTCCTACACAATTCCAGTGTGAAGATTCTCTCCATCTGTGGCAGCACTGAAATCCAACTGTAATATTTATGTGTTTCTCATCACAGTAGTTGACTAACTCTGCTGTGGTATTACTTCAATATACCATGTTATTACCGAATATCACTGTAATTGGTTAAATTGACCTTGTTTGATGCAAAAAACTTCTGCTGCTTAAGTGACACGGATTGAAACAGGAAGTCCCACAAATTAATTGTAGATCAAAGGACAAGAAATGCGTTCAATTTTCACACCTCTGATGTTTACTTCACCAAATCATGTGACTGTATTCAGTTACAGGAGCTTTAGTTACAGTCATTGTCAACTTTATTGTCAAATGTACCATATACGCACAACATACAGCACAGATTAAATTAGACCCACAGGCCGTAAAAAAAAACACACGAAAGAACCGCTCTAGCGGGAGAGAGAGGAGCTGTGGCGCGTAGTGGTGTCCACCACTGTAAGTACATTTTTGGTTTAAAGAAATTTTTTTTTTGCATTTTGGGAAGCAAAATTCTTACTTTAGCGCCATTCACAAGATCTATACCATTGGCATCTGCACCATTAACTTTTAAAACATCAATAACTGAGACCAACAAATACACATGGCACAGGTAGAAATCAATACTGTACAACAAATAAACCCAGAAAAGTCTGATTACAGGTTCCCAGGATAGTTTACACCTTTTTTTTGTAACTGAAAGATTCTGGCCCTTGGCGGTAGAGTGACGGCACAGTTGGACCTTCATGTTATTCTTTATAAAAGCATGTAGCACTTAAGAGATAATCCAAGCTGTGTAACGCCATCTACAAAATAGAGTTCTCCATTAATGAGAAATGACAGAATGAATCAGGGTCTCCAGCCAAGAACAGGAGGTTTACGAGTGACCGGTGACAGTAAAATGTTGACCTACCTGATGGCCTCTCATTCTTTGGAAGTGGCCGATAGTGTCACTGATGGTATATACTCGTACATGACCCATGTGCAAGCGCCCCGATGGGTACGGAAACATGGAGAGGACATAAAACTTCTTCTTGGTGGAACCCTGTAGTAAAGCAACAAAGCTGTATGGAAACATCATTTAAATCAGAGATCGATCATTTAGATCAGCCCATCTTCTGAAGGAGTCGAATAAAAGACGGGGGATTAACCTGACAAGTTCAGAACAGGAATAATGTAAAATATATAACGACATGAGGCTCGAACAGAAACTGACTATAATGTCTGAACAGCAGCGCTTATGATGGATGGCTTATAGTCGCAATGCTGTTACCATGGCAACACAGTAAGAACTGGCTACACCCAACTATACATGATTACAGGAAACCTAATTCATGAATTTTTCAATAAATTAATTAGGAACGGAGCTATCATGAATGTGCTTAATCACTGTCAGCCCGTCGCAGACAGCCGCACGTTCAGACCATTAGGATAAATAATCAGCCAAAGCTCCGAGTCTGAGATGAACTATCAGCGACAGGAATAGCCAGGAGCCATTTGGAAGGACGCTTACAGGATAATTCCAGTATTTATAAATCCTCTGGCCTATTTTGACGTTTGTCTTTAGTTTACAATAGAGAAATAAGAAAGTAAAATATCAATTCATTCATTTACCCAAACAAAGCAGCTAAATGAGATAGCTTTAGGGCAAGTACTGAGATCTGTTGGGTAAAAATGTTTTATCATTGCGATTACTTTAACCAAAATGATGTCATGGCCTTTTCTAGTTAAATTAAAAAAACTTGGTCTATACCAAAGAAGGTCTTTGTCTGCAGGGATCCCTCCGTGGCATTTAAAGCAACAATATCAGTTTATCAGTCGCAGAAACAAGCCCTTTAAGGGTGTGTGTTTTGACAGGCGTATTAGTAGTTAAGGATTATGTTACATCCAGCTGACATAATCTAAGGGACCAAGTGCAAAATTGTTTGTCCCCATACACAACAGGAATATTTTAAAATGAAAATGAAAAAAACAGTAATGACATACTTTAATTACATTTCAATTGCCTTTTAATGACCAATTAATCAATCGTAAATGTTGTACACGTGACTTCATAAGTACTTATAAAGAAAATCAATGGATGATATTAAGACCTCATTGTCCCAAAGGGGCATTTGGATTCTAGAGCAATCACACAACTCTGTGCAACTTCAGAGAAACCTTTAATAACACAACTGGTACATGTGCTCCATGATCCACACATGTGCTTATTACAGGTAACAAATGTATACACATATATATACACATTCATTGATAAACATTGACATTCAGTCATTTAACAGCAGTGACAGACCAGTAAATTCAGGTACGCACAAGGATTCTGGTTTAAATTTTTATTCTTGTTTTCAATATATTTGTGAAAACAATATTAACATGATAAATATATTTATAAAATTGGAATGAAATTATTTAACCTCCATTGTATATTAGAATTACTCTCAAAAACACAATTGATCAGCTGTTTGCAATAATCTAGTCACACAACAGTTAAATAGATCAATACAAACGGTTTAAAAATCCTTCTGCTGTTATGACTTGATGGAGACGTGATGCATAGCCAGGCAGCAGATTCTGGCAATATTCTGAGGAATCTTAACCCATTCCTCATGGGAAAAGTTTCCTGTTCTGTCATATTATCTATCATTTACTTGCAGCAGCTACCTTCCTCACATCCCACCACACATTTTCTTTGGGACTCAAGTCAGACAACCGTGAGGTCCAATCTGGAATGGTCCATAACTTCTTGTACAACTAAGCATCCACAGACTTTGATCATTGTCATTTTCGGGTGTCATTATCCAATGGTACCCAAAATTCAGCTTCCTCACAGATTTTGAAGATTTCATGGCACATGATGGACCAATCTCACCCCCCACTTGTTGCTGGTTTCCAGTAACTTAAGAAGTCAAGAAACCTTTTATCAATGTAAATCAAGTAGCACTTTGTGTTGAACATAAGAAAACTTCAATTCCTTGATATTGATTTAAAACATTTATGACTTGCTTATTGCAAACAGCTGATCAACATAATAATAATAATAATAATAATAATAATAATAATAATAATAATAATAATAATAATAATAATATCAATATTTCTGACAGTCGAACTGGAGGTTGCTCTTCATTCAACATTTATTTCTGAACTGATAAACTCAATTACTGAGGATGAAGCAAATCAGTCAGTTTTATAGTTAGTTATTTCTCTTAAACATTCTAACTTGTTTTTATTATACACACTTTTTTTCAGGTCTTGTGTTGAGTAGTTATTTGTATTTTGTCTTTTTTCTTGCTTACTTTACTTTTTTGTTGTTGTCTTTGGATTCACTGCAGGCCAGCTTTTGTCCCATCTTGTCAATTTTATTTTTGGGCCCTGGCTGCCTAAACTCTGACACATGTGAAATAACAGAAAATTTGTATGCATCTAATCTGGTGATTAGATAATTGTTCAAGTTATTGTTGTGGCAGACATGGATAGCAGTTGGCAGTTCAGCTTATGAATGTGAGGACCCATTGTTGTTCCTCCAATTCTCTGTTTTGTATCTCTTTAATATTTTAAACTGAGATGCTGCAATGAAGATTTAATCTTAAAAATTGTGTAAATAAAGTATTAAAATAAGTAAACCAAATCAATGTAGGATCTCTGAACTTTTTTTAATATTCAGAACAAGTCCCCATATTGAACACTGAAATGGCATTATATTATGAAACTCCACTGCTCCCAAATTTCACTGGATCATGGTGGTGAATAGATTGTAACTTGTTTTTCATTTTCTGGGTGAACTGTTGGCTGTGTTGGCACTATTTCCTATTTTCATTTATTAATTCATCTCTATATCATTTGTGCTCCAGACACCTTTTAGTGGAGACCTAAGTACACTCAAAATGAGAAGCATAAATGTTATGGTAACCAGGTTTCTATCAGTTGATCCATGTTTCTAAAATTAGGATTAGACTATCAAGGAAATCGAAAAAAGAATCAGATTATTATGATACCACCAAAAATATACTAAAAGAAACAGCAAGAAACGATGGTCTTACCTCCTCCAGCACATGCTTCTGACACTGGGCCATTATTCGCGGGTGCCACCATTCCTCCACTCTGCATCGGGTCTCTAGTCGGTAGTCTTTCTCCCACACTCCTGTCTCACTGAACAGGGTACGGGTGTTGGGGGGGGTCAGTAAGTTCAGAACATTCTTGATTTGGTCAAACTGGGATATACCAAGCTGGCGCAGCGCCAGCCTTCTGACTGACGTCTGCATGGTCGGTCACCTAAAACAGGAACAGATACAGTTACATGGAAGAACACAGGGCGGTGGAGCCGTCAGTAAATGAATAACAAACTGAGGTTTCTGTTAACTACAAAAAGCCAACACATTTACCTTACAGTAGGCATGGAAATTATGGATAAAATTTCAACGACAATGTTTTTCCAAAAGTGATCCAGGAAAGTGACCTAAGATCACTCTTAAAATGTTCTGACTGTTATGTCAACAACCAGCTTCAACAAACAAGTTTTCATTCCATGTCTTATAAAGTCAAAGCATATGTTGATTTTTACTTCAACCTGTGACTTTTGGGATAAAATGATTTTCATAGATTAAAAGATTTGAAAAATATTCAACAAATTGTTAAGCATTTAAAATAATTGCTAGTTGCCACAATGAACTGTGCTCCACTGTGAAAGATTGCATTAAAAGGCATTCCTGCTGTTGCATCCATTGAGGACAGAGTGACTGGCAGCTGAGCTCTACAGCGCTCCATGTGAACCTGTGCTTTGCTACATGTCACTCAAACAGCAGCGTGATTTCTGGACATAAGAGGTTTATTACGCTCCACCACACTGACAGGCTCTGGACAGGCTTTAGTGAGAGAAAAAGGACATTTTCAATTAACTGATTTGTAGCTTTTCAGAGCATCAAATCCACCTTTCAGTAACGCATTTTCCTTTGAGCTGCTGCATTTTAACAGCTAGCAGCTTCTGGATATCACCACCTGGAACAGTGTTCCTGCTCCTAGTATATGATTCAAATTTTGGAATTACTTATAGTTACAAGACAGTACATGCAGATAACTATAGACCACCCATACGGAGATTAATTCTTTCACTTAAATCTGTTCCACATAACCCAAGCATTGCAACAGCCAAAGCTACTTCTCACACTGAGGCTGAAAAAGCCACACTCAAGGTTGTTGTATGACTCTCTAGAAAAGCAAGTGAGTGGGCCGAGGCGAGAGACAAAAAAAAAAGGTTTCTATGGTGACTGGGTTTATCCTTCTCTCCTGTAAACAGCAATTTAAAACTTCTATTAAGAGAAGTTGGATTGACTGTTTACACTAAGCATATTCAGCAGAGGAGGACTAGTTTCACCTGAAGACCAGCGTATCACCTGTAATTTCACCATGTGGGAGTAACTGCTTCAATGAATGAAAGTGTTAGTTACTGTGTTATATACTATAAGGTTTTAAAAAAAAACATTTTAAGACAATTCAAGGTCAGTGACGGAGGAACCAATCAATAATATCAAACTGAACATCTAATGATAATAAATGCCATTCACTACAAAACATCTAATTTTTTATGTGAATCAATAACAGCAGAAATCATGAGTGGACTGAGTGACTGACAAATAATAAACAGGAATCGTGATAATATGTTCAAGTATGACTAAATTACTCTAATGTTTTCTGGTAAACAAATTAAGTGATTTACTTTATCACTATAACTCATAAATACATTCACCACAATAACGCAATATTTGGTGAAATATGCTGGTTTATTTGGCGTTCTCAAAGTAAGTCAGCTCTTAATTAAATCATTGTAAGGTAGAAGGTGTGAGTACATTATACTGACATCAGGTCAGTTTGATTGAGAAGGAAGTCAACCGTGTAAGAGGACGTAGATTTGGACTTCAAAAAACAAAAGCACACAGCAGAGAAGCCGGTGAAACTCTATAAGGTAAAAAAAAAATTATATAATACAAGTCACTACTAATGTGGCTCAAATATTTAATATATTCTTTTCTGTTTGACTGGCGATTAGAGACTACAGAGTCGCTCACTTTTAGAAAAGCGTTCAGTTTTAAGTTACTTACAGTTTTATTTCCAGTCCCTTTATTCAGCGTTACTATCACGATGGCATTTCTCCAAATATCAATATGAAAAAACGCTACAGCAGATTCAAAATACGCTGGAAATGACCTGTTTCCGTGGCTCACAACTCCACCGAGGGCGCCGCCATTTTGAATTTAAATAAACTTTATTCACACAACGTAAGCCCGACAATAGCAAATCTATTGAGTTGTATAACCAAATGTATCCCTTCACGATAAGACTGTTGATCTGACAAGATTTTTTTTGTTTTGTTTTTTCATGTTTTTTCTGTTTGTTTGTTTTTTGCAAACCTATAAAATTCAATTCAATTACATTTTATTTATATTACCCAGAATAAAACTCACAGAATTGCCTCAAAGGAGTTTGGAAAGCGATTTCCCTCCTGGGACGGCCAGGCGTGCAGTAGATATGGTTTGTACAGAATAGATCAACACTGGTAGAAGTGGGTGTCACAACAGCAAGTTAAGTCGACTGACGCAGCTGATGGCCAGAATCAATGCAGTTTTGCAGTTTTTACAGAGAAGAATTGCAGAGAAGAGAGTTCCCATCTGGGAACATCCAAGATCCATGGCAACAACAACAAGAGCCCTGCAAGACCACAGCTCACTGCCCTGTGAAACCAGAGAGAACAGGAAAGGGCAAGTACTCTGGGAGGAGCCAAAACCACTATGATCAATTAATGGGACATGAATGCAAGTTTAAGAAAGAGAGGGACCATGTACATCCTTTATGTTTTGCATTTAAAGATTCAGTACTAACGTCTCACATGAAGGGGAACTGCTATAATGAGACAAATGAAAAAACTCCAGCACGATTTCTTTGATGCCAGCTTCCAACATAAGGTTTGTTTGCTGACTGAAAGAACACCTCCCCTCACTCCTGTGTTCATCACTAAACCCAGAGGCTCTGAGGAGTATGATGTGGGAGCAGTGTCTCATCAGAACCCCTTTTTTACAAGCTCACACATTTCTGTTGTGTTGAATTGTAGGAATCTGACATGAAAAAAGGGTGGCGTTTCATTAGCTTGAGATCGTTCTCTGTCAGGCATCATGGAGTTAAAGCCAGAGCTCTGTTCTATTGTGCTGACGTAATTCAGAGTTAAATAAGCACCTCCTCCCAGAGCACAACAGGATGTGATTAAAGAGGTGAAATGAGAGAGGGAAATGGGTTTTTGACACATCTGAGATGTTATCTCCTTCCTCATGTTTACACTATTCCTCATACAGTATTACAATATCATTGCTGGATTATTGTTTCATTATTTCATCAAAAGTTAAATTTCAGAAAACTTAAAATGTGGATACAAAGTGAAAACTTGTTGTTCAAGCACAATTTCTTTCTTTCTTTCTTTCTTTCTTTCTTTCTTTCTTTCTTTCTTTCTTTCTTTCTTTCTTTCTTTCTTTCTTTCTTTCTTTCTCTATCTATCTATCTATCTATCTATCTATCTATCTATCTATCTATCTATCTATCTATCTATCTATCTATTTATTTATTTATTTATTTATTGGGGGGGTACAAAGCAAGGAAAGTATACGGAGGAAATGATCATAGTATAAGTAAATTAAATTATTCACTTTTTTGATCATCGTACATTTAGGTAATGCGTTGTTTAGATAGAAGATGAGTGAACAAGAGCAGATCTCAATTAGAGGAAAAACATACGTTTTCATTTATGAAAAAGGTTATCTGAGAAACCTGGAGGGTCCCAGTAAACTAGGTCATAATGATTTAAGTATTGTACTTTCAGTGGGTGCACATTTTTGTGAATAAAACTAAAATATTTATGACTTTATTGTGAATGATCAAAGAGTATGGTATCGTTATATATGTAATACTATATCGCCCAGGTAGTCCCATCTCTGTGTCTCTGTGTGTTAATCATGTAGAAAAGTATGTTGACTAAAAACAACAGATTGGTGCACAGTATGCATTATCACCTGTTTCCAACTGTTAAAAACAACTAAAACAACAACACACAGGAAACCAAACAACACTCAGAGGCAACATGAGGCAAATTTATTTATAAGTCACTATTCATGCAATTCAAAGTGTTCATGCAATTCAAAGTTTCACAGAGGCAGAGATTGAATTAAAGATAAGACATTAAGAACATTAAAAAGGAAATAATACATTAAGATCATGAAAGGCCACTGAAAGCAAGACATTTGACTGCAGTATAATTGCAAATAAAACTCACTAAAAATAAAATGCAGAAACAAACTAATAAATAACGACTCAGTTAAGGGCAAAACATTACAATAAGAAACATTTGTAATTTAAGGGAACGCTGCAGTGAGTAGAAATGTTTCAAGACCTTGTTTAAATGAGTGAACAGGTTGGGTTGTCTACAGGTACAGTTATAAACTGATTGTACTTATAGTATATCACCTTTAATGGCTGACAGTTCAATCTGGCCCAAATATATGACTCCTTGATATAAAATCTCCTCCTAGAATTTAGAATCATACTGGAATATCATTATTTATAGATCATTTTTATTTATTTTTGTAATCTTTCTCTAGCAGTGGTTTTCTTTGGGATCTGGCTTTTGGGAAGTAACATTTGATGAGGTGTCAGATTTATCATGAAACTGCATCAACACAGTTTTCTTCTACAATTTTTATCAATTTAATCAGCTACAATGTGATTAAATTGTTGCAGGGTTGTTTGTTATCATACAGTAGAATATAGGCTGTCCTGGATCAGCAGAGGTGGAATAATACTTGTGATAAATTCAGGCTCTGATATGTGACAGATTTTAGGAAGATGTCATTGCTTAAATTTGTCAAGCGTTGCTGGTATTATGTCAATATCCATGAAGATCCCTTATTATGAAATAGTAAAGAATCATTTATAGAAATTCAGATGATGATCTGGATCATCACCAATATGTAATGGATTGTATCCATACCCTAACACTCAGAAAAGAAATAACCAAAACCCAATTATATCTTTTTGTGCAAATGGGAAAATGAACATTACCTCTGAAGGTCAAGTTCTTTATTCATTTTGTGCTAACATTTTTGAGTTGACATGAATATACTCAAAGGGTCTCCACAGCACAACAAATCACTAAAGTTGTCTCATGATCAGATACCCTTAAATCTGCTCCAGGTCTACTCCTTTGAAAATAAAGTTCCTTTAACAATGTGACGTGCAGCCAAAAATGATGAGGCTCATATAACAGGAGCAGATGGAGACTGGATGTCCCCAGGGAGTGTCGAAGTGAACTAAAACTATTTATTGCTGGAAATCTGTGGAGAAACACAACACTGAGCTCAGAGATGGGATCGGTTGTAGGAAAGTCTCATCCATGTTCTAATTGCCAGCTTTGTCCCAGCTTTCTTCCTCTTTATATTCCACTCCAATTAATGGTGTAAGAAACTGCATGGCATCGTTCCTAAATTTAATGGCTAAGTTTTGTAATGATTCATTCTTACTTGCATGGAAGTTGTGCTTTTTGACAGCTATTTTGCCTATAAGTCTCAGGTAAAAGCCTCTGTTGCTCCTCCAGTAAATCTCTTTTAAAAGCAACCAATCATCCTCTTTTTACACCCATATCTGCTTCCCGTTCTCACCATGACAAAAAACCTATAGTAATCTATGGATAATGCCAAAATGATTGTTCTTTGAGGGAACACAATATTCCCACAACCACCTACATATTCCATGCATACAGAGATTCATCCTGAACACTTGGATGGAGATAATCTCCTCAAACACACCAACTGTACTGACATAATCACAGTCAGCACCAATGTACATCATCGCTGCGCTCCTAAATTCTAAGTGATCTTAAGGCGGTCTTATAGTTTCTTCACTTAGAAAACGGTATGACATACTTTGCTTTATTGTATCAAGCCTATCTTGATACGATGGAGTAGCAGCTCCACAGAGGAAAGATGCTGATACTTTCAGTTAATCAGTGCTGCAAATGTAATGGGGCTGCCAAAGTAGTATAGGTTTAAATATAAATACTTCTCTCTACAACACCCAGTATATGTGTGTTGAATAACTTCATTAATCTAACACAAGAGCCTAACCATAGAAACAGGTCTACCTGTTCTTGAAACATGCAAGTTGGACAGTGAGTCCATGGGCCTTTTTAAGATTACGGTAAGAGACCACCACGAGTTGCTGAAGAAGAAATTGCGGATCTCACACCAACTCTCCGTTTAAAGAGTTGTGTCTTCCAGGTCTTACCAGAGCTGCTCCCACAAAGCGTTTTTCAGCTGGAGGGCGAGGCCATTTGCCCAGCTGTAACTACCTGTATTTGTACAGGATCTGCCCTGTTCCCTTTCAGAGCCATCACGGCAGAGAAGCCCCATTGTTAGACCAAGCCCAAAAGGAAAACTACAGCACTCCAAAACTCATCTACATGTGACAGTGGACATCAAGCCATTGATCTTTAAACTGCTGAGCACATTTGGTGTGTTTTACAAGATTAGCCATATCATCTGTCAATTGGGGATGGATGCTCTGTATACAGTATAAGGAATATATAACTAGAGGGCACCTTCTCTTTCCCTGTATTGGGGGAAGATTGCATTTCACTGGCAGAGAATCATATGGTAGAAAAAAGATGAGGGTGACTTGTTCAAGATGACTTTTATGTGAATGAGCATGTGGTTTACAAGCGACATCTGCCTCAATGAGAAGCCACAGAGAACCAATCTCACCCATCTCAGCTGAAGAAAGCAGCAAGGAACATGCTGAAAGATATCTGTAACCCTCTGACTATAGTTCAGAGAGTCTGATGGATGTGATGTTATTTCCAGGGCTTATTTCACATTGACAACCCCATGTGTTCTACATTTATCTATTCTCATTAAAGATTGAAGGCCTCAGATAAAAATATGGTACAGAGGAGTGAGGAGTTCACGGTAACCTAAAGATTCTGAAATCTCCTTCTGCATCACTCTGCATTATAAGCTTTCCTGCTGGAATTTTCTGAACTCATGACAAGCTGTTCTACAAATAAATCCACATTTCTGTGCAGCTGTCTATGTACTTGGCCAGATTTCAGAGCAACTGCTTGACAATTGATGTGACTAATTAGTGTTCATCTTGTCAGATCTGTAGATCCTCTGAGGTCTTGTGGATGCACTCAGATGAGCTGTAATATATGTATGTTAAGTTATCATGAATTAAACTAAATAGTATCATTGAGAAGAATCCACAATAAATAAAGAGTATTGTAAGATTACACAGTGATTTATTTTTCTTTACTGTCTTTACTTTTTAATACTAATATACATTATTATTTTATCTGTACTTTTACTCAGACATAGTCCAATTTGGTAGTTTTGTTCTAAACTGTATATGTTACAATAATTAAAATTTTTACTTCCATGTTGTTGGGTCTCACAAGATGCTTATCAAAATACATTTTTGACTTCTACTCCCTTTGGTCATGCATCAAAAATTTTGCATTGCCCACTCTTATAGTTGTTCCAGTCTATTGAATGCAAACAGCGTCAAACTCCATGTGCCATGGGTGCTGAGAAAGATTTTCTGTTGAATAGCTAGATGATCATTCTCAGACTATGTGCTTCTTAAAATAAAGAAGCATGCGCTTTAGGTTGATTGGCCGGTCCCAAATTGAGAGTAGGAGTGAATGTGTATGTGAGTGGTTGTTTGTCTCTGTGTGGCTCCGCGGTACACTGGCGTCGTGCCCGGAGTGTCCCCCGCCTCACGCCCTGAGATAGGCCGGGATAGGCACCGGCCCCCCCGCGACCTCCGGCTCCCCCCTGCGGGGGAGCCGGATTAAGCGGGTTAAGAAAATGACTGACTGACTGCTTCGTCTACTGTACTGAAGTCACACTATGAATGCAGCACTTTCTCAAAATGGAGCGCTTGTGCTCCACTGCTAACCAGATTTCATTGCTTGTCTGCAGCTTTGGTTACTTGGGCAGATTCCAGATTTCTTCAGAGGAAATTTGAACAAGGATGAAGCTCCGTCCCACAGGCTTGTTACCATGTGGCTGTTTTGGTATTCTTGACACTGATATATATAATAATTAAAATGATGAATTTATAGTTTTTATCATCTAAATGGATGCTGTTTCCTGTACATCCACTGTTCGTCCACGTCCTGGTGAAGACACCGCTTCATTGTAGGAGTGGTGACTCCTGGCTGGGATTGGTGGTATGACTACTACAAGGATGCAAGAACGCAATCCCAAATCTCTAATTAAGTCGGTTGTCTGTTTGAGCCGATTGGTCAGACTATAATGATGTCTGATCCGGCACAGAGTTGCTAAAGGCCAGCCAGGAGCCACTAACAGGTCCTCTTCTTACTTTCCTGAATAGAGAATCACATTCTGAGCAAATAAATCTTTCATGTATTCTCCGAAGGAAGAAGAGACTTTTATCTTAGTCCTATTTGCATTTTTGTCACTAAAGCAATTTACATTTTTATGGCATAATTAATGAAGAAGAAAGTCATTTACATTTTCTTGCTCTCCACTACATTGTCTGGAGCATATCAGATGCACAGGGACCAGCTTTTGGAAACATGTGGGAGTGTTTGCGAGTACTGGAGAGATATCAGAGTATACAGAAAGGGAACCGAACTGCTGCATGCAATTGTTGCAATGCAAAATTGTGGAGTAGAATACAATACAAAAGGTTTGAGGCTTTTAGGTGCAAATTGAGGCCAAAGCATCTTTCTCTTGAGCTGGCCCTTACATCAAATACAATCAAGCAAATCTCAAGAGCAGATTATACCATTCAAACAGCACAGAAAAAAATAATTCATACAAATGGCATTCGTATTCCTTTCTCTGAAAGATGAAAGAGAATAATTCAAGGTTTTGCCTCTGGTCAATGGCCCAGTTCTGTCTTTTCTGATGCATTATGCAGGCATTATAGAGTGTATTTACAAAAGACATAATTATTAACTTATTCAAAAGATGCATGGAAAGTTAAGTGATAGACAAGTGGGATGATTACCTATGATAAAAAGATACAATCATCAGGAGGAGGGAGCTTTGTAATAATTTTTTTTTTTTTTTAAAGAAAAATATCAACTGACTCTTTTTTCTCTTTATTTTTATATTTATCTTTACCTGGCTGGCTGAGAACCTACACAGATCTTTCAACGCATATTTTAGCCTACCATATATTTTGGACAATTTTAGGTTAGCAAAGCATTTTCTGAGAGAAATGATTTGTATAAAAATTAGTATGTACTGTAATCTCAAATTGAGGACTGTCAGTGAGTCACGTTTATTTATTTGCATATCCCCTTGATATGCATATCCATTTCTTTTTGGAGGTTTCACAGCAGATAACACAATCATTACCTCATAAAACAAAACAAAAAATGCACCTAGGACACACAAAAATGAAGATCTAAGATGAGAGGATCAAAAGCAATAAAACTCTGGGGGTTAGCCAAAAAGTCCAGTATTGGATAAGTAACAGAAATGACACATCAGATACTGACAGACTCCAACAGAATGGAAATGTCAATGTAATTTTTTAGGAAGCAAGTTTGGTCTCTAAGCTCAGCTTGTCTTCAGCCAACACTGGCTTGCTCTGAGCACAGCTTGAAAGCCCATTTGCCAAAATGGATCAGGTGCCCTGCTACAAGTGCTAATATTTGAAGTTTTATTACAACTCTGCTCAATTCAGATGAAGTGCTTCTGTGTCCCCAGCTGTAACTGTAATCAGATTTTCTGTGTGTGTGATAAAAAAAACACAGGGATGGGAGGGGTTGAGGTAGTAATTGTGTTCTCTTCAGCATCGGTAACAGCAGCCAGGTGAATGCAGAAAAACCCTGATGCTACTCCACAGTGGAAGCACATATTTACTGATGTGTCTGGCTGCCCAAGAGTGCACAGCATGACTGAGAGAAGCAAACACCAAGATATAGAACGCTCTGAGAGCACAGAGCAGATGGACAAACATGCAAATATTTTATGTACTTTATCCAAAGCCCACGGGTAGAAAACCAAAGAAAACAAAGTTGTTTAAATATATTACCTTCTCATCAACACAAGCACAAAGTCAGAGCAAAGACCCAAGCACTCCCAGGATGCTGCGTTGACCCAAGCTGGAATTTTAAAAGTGATTACCCGTATTAATGTTGACAAAATAATTTGTGCACTCCATTTTCTATCATTTAACTTTTTCCACTTCAATTCATATTACATGGAACCATTTCTTTTGATCCTTGAGGGAACTGAAGGTTCTGATTTGTCATTACATACATAAAAACATAAAAAATGATACCTATTTCTCTACTGTACTTCACTCTGTAACCATAGAAACTAGTTTTGTATATACCGCAGAGAAGAATCGATTTTAAGATGAACTAAAAGAAGGTAAATACAAATGGAAGGAAACATTTTCATGTTCAAGTTTTAACCTCCACATTTGGCAGCTGTACTTCTTGGGCTACTGAAACACATCATGGTGAGGAAGTGAGCAGCAGTTGCTTTATGTCTTATTACTGTTGGTTGAGGTTCTCTTGGGCGAAGCACTTAAATGCGTCAAAATGCATTGCGGCTGTCATAGGGTTGTTATAATAGTGGCCTATGCCAATCTCTGATAAGATTCAAACGTTAACCTCCCTGCATGATGAAGACTAACTTCAATAGATTACAACATGTGGCTTATTACATCTTCAGAGACACCAAAGTCTAATTAGAGTCAAATAAAAATGTACAAAGACACAATTTTACAATCAATTTCTTTATAGCTCAGGGCTCATCATACTGTAGAAACTGAGTTCCTGTTCTGTGTAGCCCAAATTCTCTGTGACACAGTTTTAGGGTCCAGATGGCATTTAGTATTTGGGGATTGGTTGTAATGATTTTATTTTAGCATATTTAAATTTCCACTAAGTTAATAGTATGAATACAAATATAAAAGATTCAATATATCCTTTCCAGAGTTCTATTCCTGCAGTGAAGATAATTTTATGCAGCATTTTGACTTTAATGATGGTAGAAGCTCTTTTTTTTTTCAGATACATGAGCAAGGTGAGTTCTCTTCAGTAGACATACTCTACATGTGAGATGTGGATGTTTTGGTGAACATCAACAGCTAATACCCAAAAGAAGACTAGGTGTAGTTTGCTTTTGTGTGGCCCCTAGTTTTGATGTTTACATTCCAGGGAGAAGTCTGATTCAGATAAACACAGAGAACCAGTCTATGACTAGACTTTGTTTTCGAATCTCGTAATTGCAATTATTTTCATTGCCAAAGTTTCTTCGAGCTCAGAAGCTGCGTTATGAACTGTGCGCTTTCGTACCTGCACATTGGCTCGTTGCGCGTCACGCCTGCTGTACGTTTTGACTCCTGAAGTGACAGAAATGTGACAGGAGGCTGCTCACGCTGCTGCTCTGCTCACTCTGCTTCTCCTGCGATTACAGGGCGCATTTGGCGAATAGAAAAAATGAAATACCCAAAGGGAGGGGCGATGCGCGCTTGTGACAGGCTTTGGACGTCTTTCATGTATACCAATCGGACAGGGGATTGTATCTCTTCATAGGGAGATGCTTTTATAGGAAACAAACTAAAAAAAATCACCGACGATTGGCGTTTTCAAACATCCGTCCGTCGTGTGCGGATCGCCTCAGCACCATGCGAGCGGGAGAGACGAGCCCTGTGCCATGCTGAACGACTCTCCGTCCCTCCTGCTGGCTCTGACTGCGGTGGCCGGACTCCTCCAGCGATGCCAAGGCTGGAGCGACGAAGATCTTCTCCTGCCGCCCATCAACTCCTCCAACAGGTTCATGGCCAACCTGGAGGTGGACGTGCGCTTCTCCAAGAGGTCCGTGGATGAGAGCGAAGCCTCGCCCGACGCCACCTCGCTACAGACCCTGTACCAGTGCAACGTGAGCGTCCAGAGACTCCTGCCCACGTCGCTGGTGGCCCGCTGGGACAGCAGCTTCGGGTTCCAGTGTGATGTTCTCATCTACACCACCAACAACCACGGAAGGGCTTTTTTCTCTGCGTCTTTTAACAGAGCGATCTCTCCCGTCGTCATCGAGCACCTCGGGGTGACCGGGGGTCAACAGGAGTTGCGGCTGTGCGTAGGTTGCGGGATGTCCCGCTATCGGAGGTTTGGACAGGGCAGGGCCAGGGGCCAGCAGACCGGGGACCAGGCGACTTTCTGCTGCGTGGATTTTAGCCTCGACGAGCTGAAGGGAGATAAAAGTTGGAGGCTGAACAGAAAGCCGATCGAGTCGACACTTGTGGCTTGTTTCATGACTTTGGTGATCATTGTGTGGAGTGTTGCTGCTCTCATATGGCCAGTCCCGATCATTGCGGGATTTCTGCCTAATGGGATGGAGCAGAGGAGACCGAGATAATCTAAATTACCTTTATTATCATCAGCCTGTGCTGCCTATACTATAATTGTAGCCATTTAACCTTTCACCTTATGATGGTGGGACTTTGGAGGACTTCTATTATTTATTATTAGTCTTTTTAGACCTCCTCCCCCATTAAGACCAGAAAGGTATGGTGAAGACTAGTGTTAGTAATCTGTTCTGGGACCAACACCAATGTGTTTTATATACCCTTGTAGGCCTTCCTATAGATTGTGTGTCAACTGTGCAAACTTATCTCTTTAAGCAGTGTTTGTAGAATTTTTAATCTTTCTAGAGAGGTGTTGCCTTATCCGATGTGTTGGACTTTTGCACTGAAAACTTTAAAATGTGCCGTCAAATATATAATATAACCCTTAGCATAGTCCCGTTCGAAGTAAATGTACAAGTTGGGTTTTTTTTTCAAATAAATTCTGATAATAGATGTTGTTTATGAATTAAAGAGTTTCAATATTTATACTGTTATATTTATAATGTCAAGATCAATATGCGTGCTTATTTGTATTCATGTTCAAACAGTTTAACTTACAATAAAATTGATTAGAGGTTATATTCTCCTATCTGTTCTATCTGTTGCAGCCTAAATCAGTCTTGTTAAGCTTTATTTCAAGTGAACACAACATGTGATTGAGAAGCTGTTGACATTCCATTAGATTTATCCAAGCTAACACAACAATCCTCCAATAAATCCTCATTTCACAATGGTTTTAATACCGAGGTGTGGACTATTGTGTGGCGTATACAAAGAGGCTTTTATGAATTATGTTCAAAATAGTAGTCTTTCTAGAACAATATCATTCAACAGCACTACAAATTCCTGCCTCCAAACTGAGGTTCAAGTTGAATATAGGATCATCATGTCAACAAAAAATGTTCTGCAGCATCCACACCTTTTATGCTACTAGTTTACTACACAATCATAGAAGGTCATCAAAATACAAATGCTCTCAATTTTATAAAATCATTTTTTATTATTGTAGGACACGAGCGCAGGTAAGGATTTTTTTAGAGTAGCTTGTAAGTCTGTCATAAATTGTTAATTTAGTGTCTTATTTATATCTTTGAACGGCTTTGACCCTTTGGGTAAAGGACTTTTATCACACGAAACCTGGCATCTAGAAGATAATAATAGTAATAATAATAATAATAACAATAATATCAGTGTAATCGTGTTCATCTTGGTAGTACGAGTGCGCCTCTGTATTTCTAAAGTCAACATTATTTTGTCGAAAGAAAATAAGTTTTTCTATGTAGTGTTACCGATGAGAATGGAGGTGGTTGCCAAGTTGCAAGAGCAGAAACACTTTTCTCTGTGTAGGAAATCCTGTTTAACATCGCTTCTTATTAACCTCCAGGATGACTTTAAAGTTACATAACTGCTTTTCATCATAAGCTCAAACCAAATTGTGTTATGACCCTTTAGAGTTTACCACAGAGTGGAATTAGACCGCGTCAGTATTTTGAGATTTTCTTCATAAACTGGCAACCAGTGATTTTTTTTTTTTTTTTTTTTTTTTGCGGACGCTCCTACGCTCCAGTGAACTTTACCTGGTGAAATGGCCGACTTGGCCACGCCCCTACGTCACCTGTGTTTTTTAAAGCTGTTGACTCACATTTCGAGGAAGTGGAGCGGTTGGTCTCACACCCACTGAGGAAAATGTGGCGCATATCGGTTTCACCTCATGAGGAGCTATGAAAACCTCACAGATTGTCGACTTGTGTCAGGATCCCGTCAGTAGAGCCTCTGTGTCGGCCAGCATGTCCTCAGCAGCAGCGGCCGCCCTCCAGGTGCTGCTGCTCACAGCCCTCACCGCTGCAGGTGAGTTCAGAACCAACCAGATGGACACATGTCACCTCAGGGTCGGTGAGGTGGGATCACCTCTGCACTTATTATTCCTAAAAATAACCACAAGACAAAATTATTATATATTAAGCGTTTATAAGCCATGTGTTATTGTGCTATTTGCTGTTAATAAGGCTGCAGATTACTTGTTAGAGCTTTCATTTTGGTCATCTGTATTCTGTATACAGCAAACTGAATTTTTGTTTTACGTTGGATCAGAAGCAGAACAGAAATAATAGTGTGGAATTTTTTTTTGTACTGTTCAATATAAATCCAATCTAAATGGTTCTCAGCACTAATCTGATGTGTCATGTTTATGATGATTGGTTGTGACTATTTTTTGTCCCTTCAGAAACATAAAGTTATATTTAGAAAGAGTGATCAGACAGTGTGAAGCTGGATAGGTGAGACAGCAGAGAGCTGACATTAGGAGTTGTTGTCTTGGAACTCGGCTCTGTTTGCTCAGACCTGTGAAGCCACATCCACTGCCTCATCCCGGTTAGTCACTGTGACGGTCCAAAAGTGAATTAAACCTTTTGTCTGATACATAGAAAAACTTCTTCATATCCAGAGTTGTTAGTGTTGATTTCAATATGATCTTCACTCCCTCCGTGGAGGCTAAACGTTCACCTGCTTGTTTGTTGCCTTGTCAACAGGATTACTTAAAGACTACTGATAGCTCTGTATAAAAACACAGATGGAGGATGTGGATAGATCCCTTAAAACTTTGGTGTGGATTCTAGAAAGGGACCTTTTCCGAGTTTTTTCTTTCATTTTCTTTACCATTGTGAGCTAGGGCTAATATAAAATGTCCCTCTCACTCACTATGTGTGTGTGTGGCGGCTGTCTGTGTCACCCTCCAGCTCAGGTTCTCTCCCAGATTCCTGGGAATTTGAGGGTTCTTTGCAGTATCTTAGTTATTAGCTTATTAGCTAAGATACAAGTATCTTAGCTAATAAGATACTTGTAAGAAAGCCTCCGTCCAGCTATCTGGACTGAGGCTTCAGATGTCATGCCTGGAATCTGCTGGAGCCACTCTCCCTGTTTTGGGATCACTGCCTCGAGTCTGCGTACAACCACAGGGTCCACAATGGCTTTGGCCGTCGACATTTGTTCCAGCTCGGATTTAAACCCTTGGTACTTCTACATCTTTTCTTGTTCCTTCTTGATGGTGCCGTCAGCTGGTATCTACACATCTGTCACCACTGACTTCTTCTTCATTGTGTCCACCACCAGTATGTCCACACGGTCATAGCAGTCAGTAGCTGTTTGCTGGTCTGGAAGCTGGAGTATCACAGTACCTTGTCCTGGTTCTCAAACAGCTGTAGTGGTGCGTCCCATTGGGCTTTGAGTTCATTTCATCTGGTCCACACTGGGCACAGATGTTCTTGTACACTATTCCAGATACTTGGTTGTGCCTATTCATGTACATTGATCCAGCTAGCATCTTGTACCCTGATATTATGTGCTGGACAATCTCAGGGTCTGATCTACTCCGGTAGATCTTAGAATGTTTTTGCTTCAAAAGGAGCTTTTGACTCTTGGTAGAGGTATGTCTTCCTAGTTTATGCCACTGTCTATTGCTGGTTTGTCTTCTCAATGATCTGTGGGACATTATTACATAGTTCTCTCTTTTTTAAAAGCTTTGTGTGTTGTTCTTTTTTGCAGCAGTCCAGAGACTGACCATCAGCCCTGACAGAGGCACCATCATTAAGATCATCTCCACTGTTAAGAGTAGCCAGGACAAAGGTTGCAAAGTGTGCACCACGGTAGGACGCTCACAACAATGTGGCACATTACTTGTGTTAAAAGACAACAGCCCTACCTTAGTGGAGTTTGATTGCTCTAGACCTCAAGACGTTTTCAACATGGAAATTGTGAGAAACATAGGTAAGAGCAGGCTGAATGAAAATGAGATTATTTTGTTATTTAGTTTCTAATACAATTGTTTTATTATTACAGTATTGATGGTTTTGCTTGTGAAATTCATCTGTTAATATACATTTTCAGAATGTACTACAAAGTCGTGTGACGGCCAAATCGTCCAGGCCGACTCTGGCTCTCGACCTTTGGTGGGTTTTAATCGAAAGTTCATCTGGAACCTGAAGGCCTCTGTGCCAAAGGCATTCAAAATAGGCTTCACCAACCTGGGTCTGAAACAGATCAAGGCGTCGGAGAGATGTCCAGACAAACACAGTTACATCCTCCAGACCTCCCAGACTTCAGGGAATGTAACCATAGGGAAATACTGCAGGATGGGACCTATCAGTGATGCTCAGATACCGAACCAAGGCAGCTTTTCTGTGGATGTCCCAGCAGGGCAGGAGCTAAAAAATGACCGGTTGGGAGTGTCTGTCGGGGAGGAAATCAAATGTGAGTTAGAACTTTGGTTTCTGAATAACTGCTTCTCTGTCCCATGTCTCCTGTTTCAGATTTCACTATTTCATTATCATAACTAATGTTTTATTTCTCTCGTAGCTCTTGCCAAATTGACCCTGACATTGCCGACAGGGACTTCATCCTTAGAACTTCTCTCTGCAAACTACCCAGAGAGTTTTCCTGACAATGCTGTGATGGAGTGGTTCTTTCAGGTCCCAGACAAACACAGGACAACTGTTCAGCTCCTAAATCTCACACAGCCTCTCTGTCTGAAGAAAGACACAGCAATGGAGTACAACAGTGCTCGGGGAGGGGCGTCAGTACTGAAACTAACGGCCCCCCAGCCAGATCAGACTCAGGGAAGCTTCTCTCTGACTCTCAGGAACTGTGAGATGGACAGAAGACGTGCCGGCGCTCCTGGACTGTCCTTGGGCCTTAAGGTGTTGTCTTCAAGTCAAAACTCACCAGGTTGGTCCATCATCTTTACCTTATGTTACAGTTTGGTTCCAAAGCTCTCACTGTTTTAAAGCCTCTGCTGACATGATATGTAGACGATGCAAAAACATGGTGTAGCCTTAAAATGCTTGAGTTACTTGAAGGCTCAAAAATACAAAGCTGAAATTCAAATAATCTACCATATATCGAGCGTTTTTTTATTCATTTATTTATCCTGTTTATGGTAGAATTTACAACTGGTCTGTATAAAGACAATATTGCTGCTTTTGAAGGCTCAAATGTGGAGATCATAGTTTCTACTCACACAAACCATAACAAGGATGGGTAGTATAACTTTGGGGTCAGTCCAAATACAAAACACTGTTTGAAAGCTTTGTTCACGTTGTGTTTGGTCAATTTCACTGACATTCTGATTTTCAATAGCGATGGGTGACTCAATGAAATGCACGCTTACCTTAAATAAAATGATGTTTTTAACCGTTTAAAGTACATTACTCAACAGAATATATAGAAAACGTCTGAGCATTTTTACAGGTGTAAAATTTAAAGTACTGTTTCAATGTTTACCCGTCAACGTATTAAAATTTCTACTGTTTATTAAAAAGTCTTTAGCATCTTTTTTAGATTAGGTAGAGATGGGCTCTGTTAGGAGAGTAGTGATGTGATTATGATATCCATGTTGCTTGTGATTATATGTTCTTACCAAGTAAAATAATGTGTGTTTTACTTTGCTGTTTCATGTTCTAACAAGACAGCGACAACGTCAGTGTAAGTAATAAAACACTGATGCAGAGTGTTTCCTTAGTTTAGGGGAGCGTTGAGATTGCCTCATCACTGAGTCATGAATGACAGCAGTTGCTCATATTAGTCAATGCCTCTTTCAACTATCTGGAAATTCCATTCAGCTCTAATAGTTGAATCGAACTCAAAACTGTAGTCGAAAGATGACTTTGCAGTGAGATGGAAGGAGAGTCAAAGATGCAGAAAAAATGTTGACGTCATTCTCTTCTGTTTCCTGTAGTATCATGTAAAGTGGAGGTGAAAAGAATGGATGGTCTTTCTCTTCACATTAAGAAGCTGAGACCGGCCTCTAGCTGCCTGATGAAAATAAACTCTGTACCAAAGGAGGTGATTACGGTCACAGCAGACGGTGTTCTGTCCTTTCAGGGTTGCCTTCCTGAAGATGTAGAAGTCACTGCCACGAGAGTCATAGGTATGTCCACATCTGAGTTTTCGAACATTCCATACCAGATGAATTCCATGGAATGTATTTATATCAATAGAATGGACTATATGTATTTTTTCTCCGAAATATGGTCTATTACATGTCTTTATATGTACATCCACAAATCTTGGTGCTTCAGCAGGCCTCATGCCTTCCTTACACCTTTAAATTAAATGAAGTATAGCTCAATTATAAATATTCATTCAACAGAAAAGAAAGGAGAGAAACATCAGGCTGAAAATTACTTGAGACCGACCCATGGAAGAGTTAATGTTTCAGGATCAGGGCCGGATTGATTACAATAAAGCACTAAGTGACAGTTAAAATGAAGACATTAGTATTTTTTTAAGGCTTAATGAAGTCAAAATGTCATGAGGGGCAGGTTGATGTCATACCATTGAATATGAATTGAATTTATTAAATGATTAAAGAATCAAATATTTCTGCCCTTACCAGATAAATAAGACCTTAAAATATTAAAATATTTAGATCTGATGTCTGAAAGAAATTTAAAGCACATGTGTAGTGAAATCCATAATGTAGACATCAGTTTGACATGTCGCTTGTCCATTTTTATTGATTGTGTAAATACCTTATTTTATGTCATATTGAACGTTAAATGTCTGCTCCGGGCTACTGTAGAAACAGTGGAGACTAGCTGTAAAAATCTAAAGTAAGAACACAAGTTAGTTTATTTTTTAGCAATTACAGACTAATAAACAAATAAATTATGGGTATTACATTTAATTCCTGCTGGTGAATCCTGCACACTAGATGAAGGAGGGGGTTACTTCACCAACTTTACAATAAAAAGTAACATACTGTCATTTAACTTTTACGGCAGGTAGTTTTGGTTTATTTAGCAATGAATCAAAAGGTTTAGATGGTTTGAACTGCCTGGTATTTTATTTCAGATTGTAGTCAACTTAAAGACAGCCCAAAGGCTCCATTTCGTCTGTCTGTGCCTCCGATGCCGACCTGCCTGCCGGCCCCTCTGACCAGCGTGGCCTGGACCCTCCGTGTTGCTCGTGATGGGGCCGTAGAGCTGACCTCTCCCATGGGGAACCTCAAGCAGGCCCTTCCTGGGCAACCATGCAATGACAGTATTGTTATCAAAGTGGCCGAAGAAAACAGCAATACTGTTGGACTATTCTGTCCTCAGGGACCCATACAGAATGTCCAGGTCCACAAAAATGTGTCAGTCACTGTGTCCAACATAGGGGGTAGAATATTCCGGATGCCTGTGCTGTTTGCCATGATGAAAGATGAGATACCAGGTAACAAGAAGCCTAAACTGGGTTAAAGTGCTTCATTATGCGTGTCATGTGGTGTTTAATCTAATTTTCTGTCTATTTCTGCTCAGAGAGATATATTTTCAGTGTGTCTCCAAAGAAGGATACCAGCTTCCTCCTGGCCACTCCTGGTTGGCCAGAAGGAATGAAGGATTATTCCACTGTCTCCTGGGTCGTCTCTTTTCCAACGAGGATGAAGGCTCACCTGATGTTTGCCAACCTCAGCCAGCCCAAGTGCAGAAATGGACACACGGGCATCAAGGTGCAGCGAGTTGGCCGTCTGGAGGAGGACTACAGTCGCAGGGAGGATGAGGAGGCTGAAAGTGAGATCACGGTGTCAGAGAGCTTCTTCCTCAACATGTCCAACTGTATGGTCGAGAGAGGAGGATTCAGTGCTGTCACCAAGATCACTCTGCAGAAGAGCACCAGTAAGATGACGTTTGCATTGATGCTCTAGTTACCTGCTGCAAACCCTTCCTGTGGGCCGTAGAGCTGATAACATCCAACTTAATTTAACTGTTTCTTTCATTACAATGTTCAGTTTCATTATGGAATCCGGTCTGTTAGTGCAACCATGTTAGCACAATACCATTAACATTTAGCTCAAGTCTTTTTTTGTAATTAAGCGCAACTCTACCCGATAGCATGACTAAAAGTCTTTAAAGGTGTCTTGATGGTGTTTTTTTTTTCTTTCTATGAACACAGGATGTATTAAAAGGAGTTATTGTGTTATTATCTCCTGACTTCAGTTGTTTTCTTGTTGGTGTCTCTCTTTAGATCTCCTGCTGACTATCATCCTGAGTGTCGTGGCTGTCCTACTAGTCGTTTTTGTCATCGTGCTGGTAGCTGTCTGTGTGGTGATCAGGTGAGTGTGTCTGTTTTATTCACTGCTTTATTCAAGTTTCAGTCTAATTTTATTACATTTAAGTCTACATTTTTGTATGCTTCAAATCACTCACTCTGTTTTTTTTTTTTAGAAAATATAACCGATATTTGAGTTTTGTCTAGGTCAACGTTGTTTTAATGTAAGTTGTTATTTATGTGTCTCTTCTGTCAAACAGGAAGAAGAAGAAGAAACTGAACCATCAAGTCTCCATTTACAATCCAAACGGCACAAGCTTCCTGCCAGGAGCCAAAGGTTTCCCAGAAACACACGAAGACAGTGAGCATGAATACGCTTCCATTGAGGACACTCTGGTCTACACACACCTGCTGAGAAAGGGGGGAGAGATGGGTATCTACGGAGACTTTGACACGTACCGGCCCATCACCGGGTGTTCGGACTCACAGAAGCCGCTGGCCTCTGAAGGCAGCAGCAGGCAGGAGGCTCGGTTCTCCTGTGATCAGGCACCTTCACTTCCTGTGAGGCCTCCGAGCCACAACCATCCTCTAGTGGACAATGTGATTTACCGGGTTGACGACCAAAGCGAGGAGGAATGTTCCCTGAACCTGGGGCCCCGGCTGGAGCCAGAGGGAGGTAACTGATGATAGACTGGTTCCAGGTCTCTGCTTTTCACTTGAGCTACACAAACTCTGAGATATTCTTTCCCTGGGATCTGTGTGATGACCTGATGTTGAGTTTTTGCAAGCTGTTGTTTTTTCTTTTGAATACAATTTAGCACCCATGACAGAGGCAAAAAAAGGATCCTGTTGAAACTTGCCTGCAGCTGTCGGCTTGCCTTATCTTACATGAAGGTACCTTTGAATTTCAGAGCAGTACATTCTAAACTGCTTTTTACCACATATTATGACTATAAAGAGACGCGTTGCTTTTAGACATTTTTTTAATTTGATGTATTTTGTGCACGTTATGGAGTTAACACAGGAGCAAAATCTGCAGTTTACATAATGATCTGTCTTTCAGCTTTTCATTAAGGTGGTACGGACTCTGCTCTTTCATAGCATCATCAGAATACAACGGTCTGATGATGGTCTGTATTGCAGGAGATTGCAGCAACAGCATATGTGAATGGATATTCTCTGTCTCTTTCCCTCTTTCTCTCTCTCACTCATTCTGTGTGTGTGTGTGTGTGTGTGTGTGTGTGTGTGTGTGTGTGTGTGTGTGTGTGTGTGTGTGTGTGTGTGTGTGTGTGTGTGTGTGTGTGTGTGTGTGTGTGTGTGTGTGTGTGTGTGCTGACAGAAAGGCAAATACGCTCTTGTCGGTTCAATTTAGAGAACAGGTTTTTAAAGCGTGAAGAGTCGCTCTCCTGGGGGCCACTAACATTCCGAAGGGGGCTGTGAGTGTGTGAAAAAATATTGTGTTAGTTGTTGCCATACTTTAGAAGAAGATCCAATATAATGGCCTACATGTGTGTGGTTTGGTTCAACAGATGGTTCAGCAATGCATCACTTTTGGGAACTTTTATTGTTTTCTGTTTTTCTCTGAGTTAAAATTTAAAGAAATCTTAGGACAGACTTTATTTATGTCTGTGGTGTAGACTGATATTAGGCTATCTTAACAATTCCTGAGTCTTTGTGAGGTCATATGTACTCATGATTCCATGGTCATTTAGTAATTGAGGGAATGTAATTGATTAAAGAAGGGTTGTTACTTGCTTACCATCTAAGACTTTTCAAACCTCTGCTTTAGCTCTCAGATTTAATTTTAGAAATTTTTTGTCCAGGGATAAAACAACAACTTTTTCTGTTCTTATTTGGACCCATAGTTCTAAAGACTGACCCGCTGCTGGGTTTTTTGTTGTTTTTGTGTCGTCTGTAATGACTATAAAGAATCATGTCATAATTATAGTCACAAACCAGATTTTCAAATCTATTTCAGGTTTTTTTCTGTATGTAACTGTACCTTCAGTCTTTGAGCAAGAGATTACATCACAAAAATGTCAGTAGTTTTGTCAGATTCACTAAGCTGGCAATTGTTTAGCTGCATGAGGTATTTAATTGTGATAAGAGATAATGACATTTTCATGTGATTCAAATGTTTGTTTTACAGCGACTGTTAGTGTCCTGACTAAACGAATGTGTATGTTTGTGTTGTAAATATGTACATTAACAGGGATAGAAAATAACAACAAAGGTTTTTAAAGTATTTATTTAGGTCACTGATCTGGACATTAGTTTGAGAGAATATTAACTGGTTTCCTTTGATGTAATATGGAAATTAAAGTTTATTAAAATTTTGAAATAATAGCCTAAATGAATTGAAAATTTGTCACGTCAAGCTGTTTGCCTCCTGTAGTTCAGAAACGTGACTGTAGGGGGAGACAAAGTTCCATCAGTATATTCTCACTACTGAAGAAGTGTCCTCAAAAAAGTATTTATTGATTTGCTTTTATTGCAACATTTTTGTTTGTTTGTTTTATTTTGGGGTGTTTTTTCTGAAAATAATTTTCCAAAATGTTCAATTTTTTTTTTCACGAGAACCACAAAAGTTAGACACTCAAGCTGTTTTTATATTTAAAGAATAATGCTCAGGAGACGAACTTCAGGAAAATAACAACAACAACATCAGTGAAGATCTCTCTCCTCTATTTGATCCACATTTTTAAATTATTTGATGGTCTCTAAAAATGTTGAGAGGCACCCACAGGCCAGATTTTCTTTTCCAGGATGCAGACATAATGAATTTATAAATAAATATGAATACAGTGAAGCTGTTTGGGAAAGGTCAACATGATATGTTTGATAAGTTTATACACAAATAAGCATTTTTAAACAAGCATTTTTCCTCTGATGTGCAAAATGTTCTCAGTCCTCAAAATCTATAAATAAAGAGCTCAGTGAGACAGCTGTAACTCGTTTATTAACATTTAATGTTGCACCAGCTATACTGTTTAACTTGACACTCAGGTCTACAGGTAAAAACAATTGAAAAAAAAAACTTAGGAACAAGATTTTATTGCTTTAATTTGCAAAAAAAACAAAACAAAAACAAACAAACATAAAATACTGACAGACTATCCAGTGGAGTTTACCTTGAACTTTATCTAGCATGATTTGGGACTATGAGTTGAATATATATGAAATATGTCCCAGTGACTTAAGCTCATACAGCATCATGACCTACACTATTGTGTGGAATCAGGTGACATTGTAATGTTAAAGTCAGGAAAAGCTAAATAATCATGCAGAATATTATTTGTCAATGTATTGCATAAATGTACCTGATAGTCTACATGTTTTTTGCAGCGTGATGCTGATGTGGACCAGAGCCCTCACACAATGTTGAACTCACACACTGAGGCTTTTTCAGCTCGACAGCTCTCGTCAAACCATTTTCCGTTGGCTGTGGTGGAGAGGACGCCGCAGTTCTGCCTGCGCCCTCCATCCGGCTGTAGGGTGACCTCTGTCTCCCAGTTCTTGAAGCGCAGGCTGGTGCCTGTTTGGTCTACCCACAAGCCATCAGTCACTATGTCATTGATGCCCAGCCAGATGTACTCCTCCGGGCCGATGCTCTGACGTACGTAACTGTAGAGCTCATCGTTCTCATAGCCCGACAGGGGGGTGACCAGACTGCCTCCTTTAGCACTGCAGTCTTCACCGGCTGTGTGGAAAGTCTTTTTCAGTGGGTCAGCCAGGAAGCACTTGCCGAGGACTTTGATGCCTCGCAGACAAACTGAGAGGAAATCAGGTAACAGTTAGTCTGGCTTACCGTGAAAAAAAGGTGTTAAAATATTAAAGGAAATATGACGTGCCACTTCCTCTTGACTTGATATTGTACATGGTATTGATGTGAAATGTAAAGCAAATAACTTTCCAAAGGATATTTGGAGATGAAAATACCTGTCTGTAAAGCCTGTTGCTCTTTCAACAAATTCATCTCTTGGATAATGTCATTAACCTGTTTCTTCAGCTCCTCAATCGCAGCACTGTTTTCAGAGTCTGCTGAAGAGACAACAACATGCTTATTGGTAAATCCTGATGATAAAACTGTTCTTTCTATATGAAACCTATTCATTGATTTAACAAATGAGGATGCTTTCCTTTCTATCACCAGAATATCAACTCTTACCTTTCTTGCTGTTTCTTTTCTTTGAAGACTTTTGCTGGGATGTGAAGTGTGCCAGCAGAAGAAAGCAAAACATCAAGCAAATCCTTCTAGTTGCCATAATAGCTGGAAAAACTGCTTAAAATTTGCTGTTGAGAAAAGTTTTAGTTGCAGTGCCACAATAAGACCCTCACAGCTCTGAGTACTGCTCAGACTGTTCCCATAAGTGAATGAGGAAATATGTCAGAGAGAACAAATGTTTTACAGATGTTAAGCAGCTATTTGCGTTGTTTCGGAGGCACTGGGGGAAGATGGATGGTGGAGATTAACAGTATTTAGACAAGAGGAGTTAAAGTTCACATCTCAAAATTATCACAAACTACACCTTTTATCTGGACATTGAGCCACACGTGATACATTAAAGACTTTTTGTGCCATTTAAGGTCAAAAAATTCTGTTTCGCAAGAGATTTCTCATAATTGCTGTTTGAGCAGTTTCTTCCCATCAACAGGCCTGCTGTGTTTCTGCTGACGGCTCCTGCAGCCAGTGGATGGATGTTTTGGGGTTTGTTTCATTGCCTACATCTGGATCTCCTCAGTGAGCTGGCCAGTGTTCTGGACATGTGGCACGGACTTATATAATCAAAAGGCATCATTGTGAATCTAGTGTTTGTTAGTTCTTCTCGCACATTAAATTCTCACATCTCACAGCCAAGGAACACAATGAAACCCCCATTTCCAGTCACTGGCAAAAACCCACACAGCTTAGTCTTCATTCAGTTTACTGGATCATAAATCATGTTCAGCCGTATCAGATCAGCAGACAAACTGCTTTATTACAAAATGGTATGTTATTTATCTTTATTATGAAGCTGATTCCAGATCACTGTCTCATTCTAGAATCTACTAGGGAGGATATTTTCAGCAGAAATAAGTTCTGTCATTGCATTCAATGCTGATGTATCCTCATTAGTCATAAAACCAAAATACATAATTCAACATGCTGAGAAAGCTTTGCTGCTTTCAAGGACGTGGGTTGAGTTGGTGCCTCCTGCAGAGCTCCTCCTTCCTCCCAATACGTCATATATCTTTTTTTCAGTCATCCGTGCAGCTGACATAGGGCTAGAGGCAGGGGTACACTCCGACTGACAAACAACCATTCATTTTCATCAGAGCTGCATGTGTGTGTACTGTTATGAACCACATAGACAAGGTAAGAACAATGGACCTCCTCAAAGAAAGCCCCCTCGATTCAGATCCACACACTTTTTGATGTGCTGCGACCCTCATTATTTTTATTTACAATACAGATATTATGGAGCCATTTGTGCACAAATTTATTCTCACAAATCATTGATTCTTGTTATTAATTCTGGTGATAATGTCTTATTGTCATTATTTTATATTTATTCCTTCCAATTTTTTATGTTAACAAAAAGAAAAAGGAGACAGCAGGTTTGATTTTATAAATATATTTGAAATTAAACATTTATAAAACAAAGTAACAGCAAAGGAGTTCTGTGGGTAGTCCAGAAAAATGATGCTCGATGAAAATAAGTCATTTACAAAGTACAAAAGTTCAGACAAAGGCAACTTGTTCATAAACAGGGGTACATAGAGGGTAACAATCATAATTCCCCTTCCTTTCATGGCAGAAGCGTTGACCCTCGAGAGTTTCAAGAGTTCTAGTAAGAGTCACTGAGGTAAGGACAGTGCAAAGGTCACAATTTAGTATTCAAATGCATAGATAGCTACTTCACTAGTTACTTTCATTCATCACAATGAACGCTGTCTTCCATAAAAATACACATCTTATTCTGCCAAGATGAATGCAGATGATGCATGTTTTCTGCAGATATGTGGAAGATGATCTAAGTGATAGTTTTGCACTTAAGTAATGTCTCTAATAAAATGGTTTATTTTTGCATATTTCTCTGTGTCATGCACCTCTCTGATCTGACTCATGCTGCTGCATTTTCACTCATCCCTACTAGATATATTTAATCCTAATTTACTCTTTTCTGTTTATTCTTTAAACTTTTCTTTTTCTTTTTTCTCTTTTCTTCTTTTTTTTACATTATTCTCTGTGTTTAATGTGCTCTGTGCATTTGTTCACTGCTCAGTGGATAACGAAGCACAAAACACAAATACAATAGCGAGCCTTTTTATATAGCTCTACTCTTATTTATAGCAGGAAGCTAAGCACTGCTTCAAAACTTTGCAGAACATGTGTTTCTATCTGGGTATATTTCTCAAGGTTTTTCAATTCTGTTTCACAGTGTATGAAAATTAAAAATACAGAACAGAAGGGTCATAGTAACACACATTACAACACTCAACACAAAATAAAATGAAAACAAAGAAAGAAAAACATAATAGACAAATGCTGACATGCAGGAATAAATTATTTTTTCCTCATGCCTGTAAATAAATAAAATGAATCCTCTTCATCTTGCATCCGTGGTGACAATCCGACACCTCTGGTCATCTCTCTGGTCTACGTTGGACAGAGCACTGTGAAAACCGTTGACATGAAAATGAGTCTAAAAAGTCTGAGTCGTCAGAAAAAAAATGCAAACTGTGAAATTCAACATGAAGAAGAGGAAAAACAAGAGGAAAAAGTTTGTTTAGTGAACTGGTTAATGTCTGACTATAGTAGTGTAAGTGATGGTTAATACGTGCTGCACTAGGCAGGTAGAAAGGATTTAACATTAGTTGTAGCGTAAAGAGTTTTAAAGTGCGTCAGTGAGTGACTGGCAGTAGGGGGATCGACCATGCTGTGTGGGAGAGGGGAGCAGTCAGGAGAACGTGGGGACAGACTGCACTACAGTTCGGTGGCGATGGGGGGGCGGGGTCTCTCCCGGCGTGAGCGGCAACACCACAGAAGTGAACACACATCACAAGAGAATGTGTCACAAACCTCTTCCTCCACCGATCAAACCAGAGCTAAGGCAGCAGCAAATAAGATCATGAGAAGCAGAAAGAAAACACGACAGGATGAAACAGAACACGTGAACAGAAGGACACGGACAAACCACGCTGATTATTTGATGGAATTACACGAACGGCATTTCACAGTAAATCAGGCTGGTGTGAAAGTCAATTTGCAGTTGGATTTCGTTTGATGTGAGAAACAAATATGAACTGTTCACGAACTGAAAACATCAGCTGTTTCCACAGCAGCACCTGACAGGAGTGTCACAACACACAGCTACAATAACTGATCATTAAAAATGAAATATTAGTATCACGTTCATAACACAAATATCAACTAAAAAATCAAGCTGAGTTCAAACTGAGTGTAATTCACTCTCAAAAAAAGACAGCACACTCATTAAACAAGGCTAAAGGTTGATTTGATCGATAGCAAATTTATATGTATTATATTTTCTTTAGATATTACAATACTATCATGAATTAAACAGTAATGTCACTAGAATACTGATGGTTCTGATATGATCACAGGGATGTGTGGGCTAGAATGTTCATGGTGATGTTGGAGGAGCTCAAACTGATCTGTCCTGCTGAGGCACAATGCAGCGTTTGCAGTTTCTGTGAAATCCACCTTTTGCATCGTTGAGTGTCGCTTCTTCTCTTCAGCGCGTTAGAAAGCTGCATTTTGCCCCGGCATGGCAGCAATCACTGAGCAGAACTGGATTTAGATTATCTATGTCAAATCCACCATGCAAAGCTGCTATTGTGGTTCTACATCTTTCCATCCCAGACACAATCACAGCTGATCAGTCAATAGCAACTTCAACGACATAAAAACCAAAAAGCTCACCTTTGAGAATATAGTCTGTTAAGAGACCGGGCACCTTGTCGCTGTCCTCCCTCATTGCTTGTAGGACTGCCAGGAAGCAGATGGAGAGGAGGGTACATGTTGGTTACAGCCACTAACATGAATGTACTGTTAGTGAAAAGAAACTTACTCTTAGTCAGGACCTGGAGGTCCTGGAGCGAGGGCGGATGTCCTGTCTTCTCATATGGGATGACCGTGGTCAAATACTGTAAGAGACAAAGGGAGACACAGGATTAGGGCAAAGCTTTTTCTGGAATGACAGTCCACCAATTCTGAATTTTAAGCGCAGAGAAAAGAAGGACGACATTCATGAGACAGAGAGGAAGTGACCTGTCTTTCACTGCACCCGCTCCCAAAGGTTAGCCGGAAGCTGTTCTGAATGACAGAAGAGAGTCCCTCCATGCTGAAGCGCTGAGGTGGGATGCAGGAAAGCAGAGAAACAAAAGGACGAGCGGTGACCAAAGGATGGGAAGAGGTTTCAGGAGAGATCATAGAAAATAAAAGAACAAATCCGGTGAGGATTGGACAGAACAGAAAATATAAATAAGTTCCTTTCAAGACACTGACACACACAACCAGGCTGGAGAGCAAATGACTCACTGATCCGAGCGTCCTGTCTGCCTGGCCCTGGCCGGCTCCTCCTTTGAGCTTCTTCTTTTTCTTCAGGAGCTCCCGGTGTTCCCTCTGTCGGTTTTGTACATCAATGAGCGCTGAAATGAAGCTGTTCTTTACCTCCTTCTCAAACTCCAGCTCATCTCTGAGAGCCAGCTGCTGAACCAGCTCTTCTGAGAACCTGCTGATGTTCGTCTCCAGCTCCTCCAGACGTTCATACAGCTCTGTGACATTCAGGGTCCTCAACTCTGGACCAAAGAGAAACACACAAATAACGATCCAGACTTCTTTTCAGATCTCTGTTTGCTGAATTCCAGCACACAGCTGCTGTATGTAACATCTGGATTTATTACAATAATAATGTACAGTAAGGGGGAATGGGTCCTTTTAAATTATTCAGAATTCACTAATTTTGTATTCAGTGAATAATTATTTTTCTGGATGACTTTCAGGTAAACTTCTGCTTTTAGAGTAAAATATATGACATAACAGATGGAACTTTTTGATCTGTGTCAAGTCAGATCAACATGCACTGCAAAAAAATATCAAGTTAGGATGTAAAATTTTGAGCTTCACACTGAAAATGATATGAAATTCATTTTTGGACGTGCAATAGCAGCAATAAAGGAGAGATCTGTTGTTATTATACACAGGTAGTCCTCAACCTAGAAACACAATTGGTTCTTAGAGGCTATTCGTAAGTTGAATTGTTCATGAGTTGTTATTTATTAAATGTGAATCTATATTTTCAGGCAGCACGGTGGTGCAGTGGGTAGCACTGTCGCTGTCCGGGTTCGAGTGTTTTCTGTGCAGAGTTTCTATGTTTTCCTCGTGTCTGCGGGGTGCAGGAGGTGCGTGTTGGAGATGCGCGTACAGACTGGGGTGCTGCAGAAAGAGGAACTGCGGTACTATAGTCAGACATGGCTGCACACATTTCTTCATATGTTCAAATGTTCGTAAGTCGGGTGTTCATATCTTGAGGACTACCTATAATTTTTATGGTGTAACCAAATCCCACACCAACACTACAATCAAAGATGTGCCCTTGCTTTGGTTAATTATGATGCAAAAGAATAATAAAAATATATTATCAGCAATTAACAGATAATGAATCACTACTGATAACTATAGCCGATGATATAAGAACACAGCAAATACACATTCTGATAGAATAGATTTGTAACAAATTAATTTGCAACCTACTAACAAAGAAAAAGGAGGAGAAGGAGAAGGAGAAGGAGAAGGAGAAGAAGCCCTGATCAGTTGGAACTCACTCTTCTCATAGCTGGGGCTGCTGGTTGCCCGCTGGGCGTCTAAGGAGAAAATGGAGAGGTCTGACTGTAAGGGATGCTGCTCTGCCTCCATTCCATGAAAGTCCTGCATTATCTCCTCTATTTCTTCGATTACCTGAACAGAGCAGCAGTCAGAGAGGAAGCACAAGAAAACACAGCAAACACACAGCATGAAATATCTGTCTGTTAAAAACAACGCTGCAGGATCACAACACACCTGGTCTGCTGTGAAAAGCGGCTCCTCTGCGAGAAACGAGACGATGATGGAGTGCATGTCCAGCTGCTCCCTCAGCTCCTCATCATCTGACAGCTCCAGCGTGACATCAGTCGTTTCCTGTCCCGGAGCAGGAATGGGGGAAAATAATTTAATCAGATCTCTAAACCCCAGAACAATGAATGTGTGAGATTTGGAGATAAACAGAAAAGAGATTTAGCGAGTGGGGGGTGGGGTGGGGGTGACAGGAAAGTGGGACAGAGACAGAAGGAGAGAGGTGGGATCACTCACTGGTTTCTCTCCCAGTTTGAACGTGGGGATGTGGAGGGAGCATGTTCTAGACTCCATCCAGTCCACGGGCTTCACACAGCCGTAGTTCCGGGTCAAAGCGTTCCAGATTCTACGGAGGGCCGAGACAGAATTGTCTTCAGAGTGAAACGACCCTCAGACATGAAAACATGTGAGAGATTTGATGATGGTTGGACTGAAACGCGAAAGGTGTTGGGCATTTGTTGTGATTCAGAGTTTGACCCACAAAAAGAACAAACAGTAATGATATATTAGACGACACTTTCTGAGAGATGAGAGATGTGCAGCAAATAGGGATTAAACTGAGGATGCTGTCATAATGTATTCGTAGCAAGGGCATCAGTGGAGACTATATGTACAAAGATGTCCACAGAATAAAAAAAGTAGACGTCACAATCCGATTAAGAGCTTTAAGCAGCAGTTGACTTTATAATTCCACCTGAGCTTATCAACTGAAAAATGCCCCGATGATGACATGAAATCCAGATCTCTTCAGAAAGCAGAGGAAATCATTTTTCACCCCACACACCCATACAAACAGCCTCTGATCCGTTATTGTCTGTAGAGTCCAGCAGCCGTCCTTCTTTAAAAAAAATCATTCATATCAAAAGGGATTCATTCTAAAGTCATATTACTGATCAGATAATTTTACCAGGTTGGGTGTGATTTATTGGGGGCTGTAGCATGTTAATGTCATCCTCTGAAGATATTAACATGTCTTATTGTTCATCGACAGGAAAATAAAATAAAGTTTCTGATCAGATGAGGGGGCCTAAAGGACAGGGATCTAAAGATCCTTACATGTAAACGTTTTCACGTACATGTTTTGTTAAATTAATCCACTGTGAGTGGTTTGACAGGTAAGAACATGATCCAGCCTACGTTTACTACATACAGTTACTACATTAAGAGTATTTTATGGTTTTGAACAGGAATTAGTTCACGGTTGATTTATCTGGATTTGTTTTCCCTTTTTTATGTTTACATCACAACTTTCCCTTCCCAGAGGATTGCCATCTTTAAATGTATTGATTAACTGATCAAATAAAACAAAGTAGGCAGCTTTTGCTCCAGTAATGTTCTTTATGATCATTTACCTATCAGTCCACCCATACTGATCAATGCCCATCCTTTAAAGCCATTTGGGGACAAATACCGACAGGATATCGACATGAGAACACGTGACCCTCATGTCCCATCTGTTATTACAATGGCAGCAGATCTATGACGTCATGACCAAACATGGACGCTGTCATTGTGTGGCAGAGTGTTGTCACTGTGACGTCCTCTAAAAACATTCAAACATTATTTAAAATCCTGGCTTCCTGACTGATTGAATTACACACAGGTCTGCAGATCATAAAACTGCCTCTGTGTTTTGGAATTAAAAACAAATAAACAAACAAACAAACAAACACCTTGTAGGTCCACAAACACACACTCACTCGTCTGTCTCCAGCAGGGTTTCCTCGGTGATCACATTCGGGGCGATGTTGTCCGTTTGGATGTCAAAATTTCGGAAGCACACCGACAACTTCTGCTCCAAGTCGCCCACTGGGTCCCCCGTGGACATGACCGCGCCGGTTTCCCCCGGGGGGAAGCTCCGGTCGTGCCGATGAAGGATATCGTCATTTTGCGGTAGTGCCACCGATCCCCCTGCGGCAACCGTACGGCCTTTCTGCGGTACCGTCTTCTGGACTAAACCCAGGTTCACATCACCCACAGTCGGTCTGCAGTGGTCTGGATGTGCGTCGGTAGCGGCCATCGCCCGGCCAGCCTAACCGCTCCGGGGTGATGGTGGATGTGGGGCAGGAGCGGCAGGCCGCAGCATCCCCCCCCCCCCGAACGTCCGCTCAGCTCACACAGGCAGCGGGGCTGGACCGGACGACGTGGCTGCAATGAAGCAGCCTGAATATATTATTAATAGGCAATGATCTAATGAAACCTGAAGTGATGGAAAGCATGGAAGTAGATTTTAGTGTTAATAGTAGGTTACGTAATCATTTAAATTTCCAGTGTTGATTAAAAAGTCACTATGAAGATGAAAATGTTAGATCCTTGGACCAATTACGAGAAACCTTTTATGTGAAGCTATGCTTTTTTTTTAAATTTTGTTTTTATTATTATTTCTTAATAACACTAGTTTGTTGGTAAGAAAAAATATTGCAAACACATTTAATATAGAAATTTGTAGTCAAGATGAGGTGGGCTGAAACAGCGACCCCCAGCGGCAGAGATTTGAATTGCCGTCTCTGTGTTGCTACTGGCAGCCAACGCCAAACAAACTCAAAGTCACCGCTGGGAGGGAGAGACCACGGTTTGGACCGGGACCAGGGTGGAGTCGTTAGCGTTAGGTGTTTATCTCCTGTACTCAGTCAAAATGAGCTCACCTTTGACACTGCTGAAGAAAACAAAGCGCACCCCTCTGCATGACCCCTTCAGGGAGCGTAGGTGGGTTCATTTGCTCTTTGCTTTACCTTTTTGTGCCCCAATCCTGTCTGTTGCACCAACACTGCTGCTTTATGTGCCTTCAATTACTCCTTGGCAACAAATAAAAAAATTTTAATCGAATTGAATCTCATTTTTAAATTTTATTTCAATAAAAGAGTAAATCGGCTTAAGCATGTGACAAAAACAGTTCTTGAGAAGAATATTTATACCATTGCATATACCTATATTATGTAAGAACTAAAACCAAGAGCTGACATCTAACTATTTTGCATGGTTTCCTTGATAATAGCCAAAAGTGCTTTAGTTCTTACATCAATAGCTGTGGCTTTATACTGCTTAGAACAGCTTTAAGGCATTCCAAATTTTATTTTCTGTCTGATTTAGTCACATGATACACAGGTGTTGTTCTGCTCTAATGGAGGCAATATTACGAAGAACAACACAATTATATCACAGGTCCTCTCAAGGGTCATCCTGAGGTGACGGAGGCAGTGGAAACGGGATTTTGGCAGGCCTATGGTCATCTCCACCTGGGCTCCCATCCTTCAGTGAACCCTGTTGAAGTTCCGTGTGGGGCTTGGTTCAGTGTAAGAGGTCAGCAGCCTCGGTTGCCATGGGTAACCCCTGTCCTACAGATAAAAGCCATCAGTCTCCTGTGATGTTTAGTGGATATATTAGAGTGCATTAAAGGACGGAGACAAGTGAATTATTACAAACCTTTACGCTACCTAATACGTTGCAGCTTGCTGCTCAGGTAAGACCATATGTACAATCATGAGTCATGAACTGACCCGGACCACTTTGCCTCCAAATCAAGAAACGGACCCCCGGAAGTTATACTCATTTGAGCTCATTTTACCTGTCAGGAGCATTAAAATTCATTTATATTTGCTCTACAGGGAAGGACAAAAAGTGTCGTTCAGGAGGAATCTGCTGAAAGGTCTGTTAAACCATTGCACTTCCTCTCAAACAACCATCACAATAAATATAATGTAACTATACCTAAATGTGAACTGTCACTCGACAGACTGATTACATTTTTCATCTATACGACCCATCATATTTACTCCTACTAACATTTGCCAATAAAACGTAGAGTAGAATCCGGGATGAGAATACTACCACTATGAATATACAGTATTCACATGGTTCTGTGGTTTCTGTTATCAGAACTGCCAGACGGCTGTACTGATGACGATGATGAATCCTCTCATGCTGTAGCCAGTCCCGTTGCCCCTGCAAAGGCAAAAGCTCATTCAAGAAAAGGTGATTCAGTATTTAATACAATATGATGCAGTATTCGGATGTTCTGCTGACGTGCTGTTCTTTTACCTTGATATTCAGATGATGCACCGAATGACTTTGAGCTGATGTCTGCGATGATGACGCGGGTGTGTCTGCTAGAGAGAACGGTGAGGAGCCAAGCACGGGAAATCGAGTGCAAGGTGAACATGACTCCTCCATATTAATAGCCACACTGCGCTAATTAAATATGAAACATGAAACTTATATTAAATGTTGTAAAGGATAACAGGATCCAAGTCTTGGAGGAGAAACTACGACGTAAGAAACAACAAGGTAACATCCAGACACCTGAGTTTGATGCCTGCCTTATATTTCTATAAAATGATCCGTGTTTTTCCTGTGTGATTAGAGGGCTCCCATGATCTGAACATTAGAGACGATCTTGATGAAAGGTGCCAAAGACTGCAGAATCAAGTTTGTGAGATGGAGGTAAGATGTTTCAATCAAACATTTCATGCATATTTTTTGATAAAAGTAACAACTTGCAATATTCTGCTGATTCATCACCTGCAGAGCTTTCTAAATGACTATGGGTTAATCTGGGTGGGAAATGGTGACAGCAGCGACTCAACTGAAACTGCACCTGATGTGGACAGAGGCTCAAGGCAGTCAGGTAGTTTCCATCTGGTTACATCTGTAGGATCCAAGCATTCTCTGTACACATCTACAGCATCTTAATACTTAAAATAGTTCCTAAAATGCTGCGCATCTTCCCTCCACAGACACCTCTGCAGTCGGGAACTTCCGCATGAACTTTGACCTTGTGCTGCAGAGGATAAAGGACCTGAACGCAGGGGAGGGAGAATGTTTTGTTCAGTCGACCTGCACAGGAGCACAACTGGCAAAGAAGAATCCGGTTCACCTGAGTCTCTACAGCAATGGGATTGTCATGTCTGACGGTCCTTTCCGTTCCTACCAGGAACACAGCACTCAGGTTAGCACGCTAAAACCGCACAAGATATAATTCTTTAAATGGGGATGCTCTGCAGGGTCAAACAATCTTTCTTCGTTTTTTGCAGCAATGCATGCAAGATCTAATGGATGGCTATTTTCCGACTGAGCTTCAAGAAACATTTCCAGATGGCGTGCCTTTTGAGGTGTGTTGTTTTCTGTCTGTGTGCTTTTGAGTAAATGTGCTTCGTTTGTGATTGTTACAATTTTTTGTGCAGGTTTATGACAGGCGAGATGAGGAATTCATCCTGAGGTCACCTTGTAATAAATTTCCTGGTGAAGGACGGGTTGTTGGTGGCAAGAAAAATGAAACTGGTTTGTCCCACAAATCTCACAATGATACACCAAGAGATCCACTGGTATTTATTGCCTCTTTCATGTTTTCCTCTTTCAGCCAGAAAGCTGAACGTGGATCAGTTCCTAAATAAGTTACCAAAGGGTGTGTTTGAGGCTGGTGGTGTGACTGATATCAGGGACTCACTGAAGCATGTCCTGCAGGTTATCAGTAGCTGTTTCACAGTATCTGCATTTCTCAAATGCGCTTTAGCGGAATGCACAGCTCTTACGGTATGATCATCATTTAACAAATACTCTTAACAGGGTTCATCTTCTGGTCACAGCAGCACCTCTTTGGAGCCCATAGAAACGGCAGCAATGAAGAGGATGAAGCAAAGGTATTACACTGTTGTATATTATGAAAGTGCAGCTGTTTTTGATTCAGTATTTGATACACTATCAGTTTTTGGTCATTATAAACTCATATTAGGTCAGCAGACACTCTTCAGATATTTTGAAATGTATTTTAAATTACGGTTGATGTAAGGCTGAGTTTTATAATACAACAATCTAGAATATTTCAATTTGATCTCAAGAATCTAGTTCATGCTTTTAAGTTTTGTTGATAAACCAGTGGAAGATACATGGACTGAACATGTGATGTCAACGTATTTAACTTTATAAGCAATGAATGAAAAGAAAGCGGGGGTTGATGGGATTAAAGGAATTATTAGATCCATGGACACGCTACATGATGTAAAGTCTGATTGAAATGTCGGTGGGTCGGCTGCATTAAGATGGAGATTATAACACACACTGGTCTGGAAAATATGACATGTCATCACGGATGATCAGCACTGGCCTGATGAACCCACTGGAATTCAGGTCTGACGTCCTGCTGGGTGTCTCCTGTCTATCTGCTCCTTCATTATTATAACACATATATTAATTCTGTACCTTACAGGCTGCAGACAAACAGTTCTGACCGGCCTGCCTCTGCTCACGACGTCATTAATCTAAAGGTGAAATCTGAAGACAGAAAACAAACTTTCACATTGAAAATGTACTTGTCAGAAACATTTGGCCACCTGCGGCAGTATGTGGACAAACACAGGTGAGAGAACATCCCCCATCAGTGTGTCTGTCTTTTCATCATTTCCTCTGGGATAAATAAAGTGCATATCTTTTTTTTTTTTTTTCTGTTTCCTGTATCACAGAGGAGGTTCTCTCTCTGCTTACGACATTATCAGTGCACACCCACAGTGCTCCTATCATGAGGACTCCCAGACGTTACAGTCCTTTGGACTGACAGCTAACTCCACTCTGCTGCTGCGAAAGAAACAACCTCCTTTATTCACTGAAGGCAATAAAATGAACTTGTAAAAGGTTTTTTTATTCACACCAGCTACTGTAAACCTCGTCTCTCAGTACATATTCCTACATAACATGGATTAGATGGCAGCTCACCGTTAATTATTAACTGAAACAATTCTATGACAGTGACAAATTTTATCGAAACTTGTATAAAGCTGGTGCTTAATACGTTCGGACATGAACACATGGTGCTTAACAATCCAGCAAAGGAAATTAAAATGAAGTACGAAAAATTGAAAAGTTGAAAATTTTTATTTCTAAAATATGCAAATACAAACAAGGACAAAAGTATGAAAATATAAACATCTTTTTCCCTTTTTCAAAAAACATCAGAGATGTTAAGGCAAGTGGAGCCTGATGGATAAAATCTTGTGCTGCGTTAATTTTGACAAAAAGGTCCAATGAAATGAAAAATGGCTTGTGTGTTCCTGGGTACATTGTGTAGTCATTGATGGATATTTTTAAATTAAAAAAAGTCTTTCCCTTCCTGTAAAATGTCACATTTTCTTAACAGACTTATTCTGCCGTTGAGGCAAAACTAAAACTCCATATAACGGGTGATTTCAGGTTGATCCAGCCAACCCTTCAGCTATTGTCACATAGCATTAAAACTACCCCACTTCCCCCTGAAGGAGGTGAAGGATCCTCACTGATGGCTGACATCTCAGTGCTACATTAAATGCAGCCTAACGTTTCATTTGACACACATAAACCACAGGAGAAAAGAATCCAACAGCCTCATCACAGACCTTCCTATGTTATGGCCACCAAATTTGCTGACACACATTAGAACACTGTTAAATCAACGTTTTAGAGGACTGAGTCGTAAATGCAAACGAAATACTGACGATTAATACTGTCATGTAAGTCAGCCATTGTTAACCTGAAATGTACAGAGTACTGTCTTTATTCATCCACACAGAGCAGATCCTGTATATTTCACACAAACTGGAGTTTCTAACCTGATGCATCCACTAAGTATAAAAAAAACAGTGTAGGGGGGCCTCACAAGCTCTGATGCGGCCCCAAAATGATCCATTACATTCAGAGTCAGGGAATGTATTGACTACTCTACTGGTTGATACACTGACAGAAAAGGACATACTGGAAGAATCAGCTGCAAACAGCCCTTTGTGGTTGGTCTAATCATGAATTAGCATTGTGGTTGCAAACACGACAGAAAGGCACATGGTTGGTATTCGTTCAGAACGCGGTCTGCAGCACAGAGAAGCATTCCGAAACATTCACAAACTTGCATAACCGCTTCGATCAGTGTCTTTGGTAATAAAGCTGTCGGAGGCTTGTTGCTGCGAGACGCTGATTTGGTATTGACCCCCTCCGGTTGTCAAGTTTGATACCTCACAGCAGAGTCCAACGTTACAGTGCTCACCATTTTAAAAATAATGGCATGTTAGTAACATGTTGTGAATTCATTTAAAAGTACAAACTAATAGTTTCAGTTGATTGTCAACCACCTCTTCAGTAATTCCCCCTTGAGAAGGAAATTAAGATTTAAATAAATTATATTTGTGGGATTCTACACAAATACTAATCCACGAGAGTGGAACAAAAAGTATAAGACTGGATGGTAACAGACAGTATCATGTCATCAAAAGTAAACAAAATAATCACACACAATGCTTAAAGATCAAGTATTAAAGGTAAAGTTTTTTCTGTTAGCCCTTGGACTGAAATAGATCAACTCTCTGGGGGATGGGAGGGCTGGGAGCTACAGGCAGGCTTGAGTATCAACATGCAGTCAGTCAGGAGAAGGACAAACTAAACCGGTCGGCCTTTCCTGTGGCACGTGGTTCCTATTTTAATTAAAAGAGAAACCCAGTCCTCTTTCTGACCGTTCAGTAACTAGAAGACGAGAAGCGGGGCTTTCAGAGGTTTACTCCTTCACTGGGGCAGCAAAGGTTATTGGGTGATGCAGTTTTCTCCCATGTCCTGTGCGTACCGGTCCAGTATCACATTGCGCAGCTCTTCAACGTCTCGACGGAGCTGCTGAGCTTCAACCAGCTTCTTCTGCAGCACCTCTGGACTCATCCAGTCCTCTGCTTGCTCTGGAATAGATGTGGGTGCTGGAGGTGCGAAAGACAAATCAGATCCAACAACTTGCACATGAGCTCTAACAACAAAGGCAGAGACAGAAAGAGGTATCAAGCAATGCTTACATGTGAGGCCAAGAAGAAGGGAGAGGTTGGGGTCTTGTCCCTGAGCTCTCTGGGTCAGAATGCTGCACAAAGAGCGCAGGTCACTGAGGCAGGAAGCAATTTCTACATGTAGCCTCTGTGTGAGACGAGTCCCGGCGGGCTGCAGGGCGGAGGAGGCCTGGCTGGTGTTCTTCTGCTCCTGATCACTCATTTGTTCCTGCAGGGTGAGATTCTGCTCCATCAGCTCCTGATTCTGCACCGACAACTGAAACGCAGTGATCAGCATGAAGTGGGTCAGTGGGAAGCTATTTCTTTGTTGCAGGTTCTCTGCATAATGTGTTTGGATGGATTAGTTCATTTCACCTCCTTCATTGCTGTGTGGAGCTCCAACACATTCTGCTCTTTGGACAGCACCTCCTCCCTCAGAGCCTGGGCATTACTCTCTTCCCGTGAGATCTGCTCCTCCAAAGCCTGAACACACAAATATTTGTAGCCTTCAAAATGTTAACAGATGATAGAAAAGCAGGACGGTTAGAGTTAATCACCTGGATCTGGGAGCCCAGCTGTTCCATCATTCGGTGCTGCTTCTCAATGACCTGCAAATAGAAGAACTGAGCTTTGAAACAATCCTATTGAAGAACTACATTTTCTCTTAACATCTGCCTGGGCGGCACGGTGGCGGGTCCGGGTTCGAGTCCCGCTCTGTGCGGAGTTTGCATGCTCTCCCCGTGTCTGCATGGGTTCTTTCCGGGTTCTCCGGCTTCCTCCCACCTCCAAAAGCATGCGCTTCAGGTTGATTGGCCGGTCCCAAATTGCCCGTAGGAGTGAGTGTGTGTGTGCGTGTTTGTCCATCTTTGTGTGTGGCTCTGCGGTGCACTGGCGTCGTGCCCGGAGTGTCCCCCGCCTCACGCCCTATGTCAGCTGAGTTAGGCTCCAGCTCCCCATGACCCGCTACGGCGGATGAAGCGGTAGAAAATGAATGAATGAATCTTCTGTTAGATGCTTGAACCTTCCTCCTGCCACTTAACCAGGAGTGGAAGGTTGTGACTTAAACATTACGGAAATGACGCCTGTCTTGAGGTATCATTTATTGATCAGTCACTGATTATTACAGGCCAGTCTCTACTATAAATACTTTGATCACTTTGCCATAGTTACAAGAGCTACCCACACTCAAGCAGAAGGTCTCTATTCTGTGGATATTCTAAAACATCCCTGTCATATTGATCTTCTATTGTCGCAGAAACAAGTGGTCTGACTTAAAGGTCAGACTTTTACAGTAAATGAACAAACTAATGTTCTTCAGCTCAGTAGTTTAGGAGTCAAAGACATTTAATTACAGCGTTCAACAAACTTCCATTAATAACGCAATGAATTACAATATTTTGTATTTCCTTAAACCGCTCAAATGTCCACAAACAACTACTACCCCCCAGGAATAAACGGACAATTCAGTCTTCAGTGTTAACGATTCAGTATTGAGCACTCAGTTTTAAATTTTAACACATAAGAAACTGACCTTTTTGAACCTCAGGTGCTCCTCTCTCAACGTGCTGTTCTCTCCTCTGAGTGTTTCAACATCTAGAGACGGTAATCTGGCTCCATCCTCGAGTCCCTGCTGCACCCGCTGCTGCATACTGATTTGAACAAAGATTTTTTTAAAAATCACACAGCAGCCCTGTTTGAATTCAGTACTCTGATGATCATATGGCTCACTGTTGTCAGACTGGGTGTGTACATACTCGGTAATAGTGGTCAGCAGGTCTCTCTCTCTGCGTTTCTGTTCTTCTACATAAGTGTCTTTTTCACGTAGTTGCGAGCGTGTCGTCTCTAGACAGACCTCCAACTCTCGTACTCTATCTTGGAGTTGGGCTACTTGCTGCTCAGCCTCTTGGAGCTGAAAATAAAACACAAACATACCTGGGCTTAGTGATTTATAGACTTTACAACAAAACGTCTTCATGAAAGAATCTGTCCTGACCTGCTTGTTCTGGTTCTGGTAGTCCTCCAAGGTGGGCAGGTCAGCCAGGTAGCGCTCCAGAGTCTCGATACGCTGCTGGTTCTCTCTCTTCAGCTCAGACTCCTTCTGACACTTCTTCTTCAGGTTGTTGATGTGCTTGTCTCGACTGCGGATCTGCACAGAAAACCACAAATGTTAAAAGAGACAGTACACACATGAAGCAATGACAGATGACAGGTACCACGTCCATTCAGAAGTAACAGAAAGTGAGGAAACCCATTCTGAGAAACTCAAACAGCAGAAGCTGCCTTAGCGCAGTTCTTTATGAACCTTAGCACATCAACTAATCAAACCCAAGTTGATTTTCAGCTTCACGGGTATTTTTTTAAAACATCTCAGTTTTTGTGGTGAGAAAAAATCTTAGGACAGCCACATGGAGCCCGTAAATAAGGAAATTAGAGTTTTATAGCTTTTCTTCATAACAAACATGAACCATAAGTTCAGGTAAAAAAAACTCTTTGTAAAGGTCTCAGTCCAATTTATCTGATTACACTTATATCTGCTAAAGTCACGATATGACAGAGGCATCAGCCAGGTACAAACCCTCTCTTCCTGTTTCTTCATCTCTTCTGCGTGTCTCTCACAGGTTTCCTTCAGGCAGTCAGAAAGTCTGCGGGTTTCAGCCTCAACTGCACCCAGGCGGCGCTCTGCTTCAGCCTTTTCTAGGGCGACACAATCGGTGCGTTCTGCAAACTGTGCCCTCAGGAACACGTTCTCCCTTTGAGCCTCCTGTGAAGTCACAGTGTGACAAAGAGATAACAAAAACGGTGAGAGGGTGAATAGTTTGTCAGGATGATGACAATATAAGACCCCCCCGTTTTCACCAACCTGAAGCCGCAGCATGCACATATCGCTATAAGAAGGTCCTCGGCCCAGGAGGGCTCCATGGACTTGCAGCTCACTTTCCCTTAGACGCTGCTCCAACTGGGCCATGTGCTGCTTTTGTCTGTTTCAAGACCGGGTCCAAACATCAACACCAAAGAGAAAAGTCAGTAGCACAACAGTAATCTGTTAAAGGCATTTTACTAGTCCCAGAGTGGGATACAAATACATCAGAACTACATTTGGCTCACACTATATCAAATCCTTTAAACATTTTTGAGACAAAATGATTTGATGATTTCCTCTCTACACAGACAGCAAAATTATTAGACACGCTTGCCTGTCAATGATGAGCTCCTTTTCCTTTAGCAGATTCTCACTGGCTTTGACCAGTGTGTCCCACTTGCCGGAGTCTGAGTGGGTGGGCGTTGAGTACAGCGATGGATACTGACCCACACCGGCACTCATGAACTGCAACGAGTGAATGAAAACCATTTGACAGTAAGAAGCACGTAAGGTTGGTGACAAGCAGAGTTACGAGGGAAGAATTTAACCCTTTAGTAATAAATTGCACGCATGGATGACATTTCAAGTCAGATTGTGTATGTGCGTGTCCTAAAATCGTCACCAAATATTTGTGAATTCTGATGCCTCTAAGAATATGATCGACAAGAAAAATGAATGAACTCTCCTTTCAAAGCTTCACCTCTATTCAGTTAGATTATGAAGTTTTTGACCAAAATTGCTAAAACACAAAGTTCTACAATTTCTTCATTTTAAACCCCTGTGAGTCATCAAGCTTTTCTCATTTGACTATTCTGTTGTGCAACAGCTTTGAACTTCCGACAGCTTTTTGGAGAAAGGGGAAGAGGAAAACAGAAGCTGTGACAAGCTGCATCCTGTAGGCCAAGCGGCTGATCAGAATATCTAAATTACACATGCAACAAAATTGAACTCTTTCATAAACCTGAAAAATGTCTTCTGCATCCTCTTCTCTCACACCAACTACCTTCATGTCCACACAACTTTTAATTTTTACTAAATGTGTAGCATAAACAAGTGCTTACCTGCATTTGCTCCACTTGCAGGCGTAAACTCTCCAGTTGCTGTTTATGTTGCTGCTGTTGCTGCCAGCTGGACATTTCACTACATCTCTCCTGTCGCAGTGGCTCGTAGCCCTTTGAGGCCGAATGCTCTCTGAGCAGGGCTTGTGTCTGCAGGCTGAGAGGGTTTGCATAAACTCCAGGGGATCCGCACGCACCGGGCTGACCGCCCCTCTGATTAGAGGTTTCTGCTGCGCCGGGAACCCCAGGCCTGGCGTCAGGCAGAACTTTATAGCTATGCTCCATACTTCCTCTGTAGGCCTCAGACACACAGTCTGAGGAGTCTCTAATCGCGGTCGTCTGTAATCGGAGTCTGACATCAGTGCCTAACCCCCCTAGCAAGGCTGACTGATTTAGAGTGGGCTCCACAGCAGGAGTGTCAAACCTCTGGCCTTCATCCATCCGCGTGTGATCAGAAGGGAAAAGCGAATGGTCCAGCCCATTGACCAGGCTGCGGTAGCGGCTCAGGCAGTCTGGCTTTGTGCCCACCAGATCACCCCCTACACCTGCCGGAGCATCCAGGTTGGGCGAAGATGCCGATTTGGAAAGAGAGGAAGACTTAGAAGTGGAGCCACTTGGGGTTCTGGAGCCAGATGTAGACCTGTGTCCCTCAGAGGACAGGGAGTCCTCCTGAACAAATGGCTGGGGCTTAGAGGCCGGGGCTCCGGCCGTGGATGGCATGACATGTGCAGTTGGTATGGGAATCTGACTGCGGATTGGTTGGAAAGGGGGGCTGCTGCTGGAACTGCAGAAATCTTTCACAAGACAAAAAGGGAAAAGAAAATCAAGTGTTATTGTCTTAGTACTGAACAAATGAACAGCTAGAACAGGGTGTAATCTCCGCAATAACAGTGAAGGTCACTTTCTCCACTGTCAGTGAAGCGGCGTTGATGCAGCAGGGTTTATGGGTGGCCTACTTTGATGATGAGGTGTCACCACTGACAGAATTAAACGGCTCTGACTGATACAACTGAGGGAATAAGCTTATAATAGACTTAAATGTGGTGAACAGAAACGTTGGTTACTGTTATCATTGATAAAGCCTGGGTTAGTTGTCATGTCAGTGGGTAGACACGTCTAAGAAAATGAATCAGTCATTACAGACTTTCTGATTACAGTCTTCTTTTTTTAATGTGCAGAAACTTCAGTAATTATTCCCTTAACAGCATACACAGATAAGTACCCTCAGATTACAGAGAATACACCCAGTTTACTCCATTAAAACATGAAATGTCAGCTGGTATCTTTTTAGCAGCTCAGATTATCACAAAAAAATACAAAAAAGAAAAAAAAAGCCTTGATGCCTTTAACTAGCAGACAGAAACACTGAAGAAGCCCAAAACCTTTCCAAGTTACATAACTTAAATTTCAACAGCAGTACAAACCTGTGAGACCTGTCCAAGCCTGGAGATCTGGAATTCAGTCCAACGCAAGAAACATGTTATTAGAGATGGCATTTTTTCTACAGCTGAACTGAGGTGAGCTGAGCGGTAGAAAGCTTTGGATTAGAACAGTCTGTCCCGTGCATTTCTGGATTGGTTGGAAACTAACAAAAAACAACAACATCCAAATCTAATACCAAGGGTGTTGCAGCGAGCCGGCCCTGATTCCAGAGCAGAATCGTTCAAGTATTGTACCCCAACAGGCAAACCAGGTTGTATCAGGCTGTGAACCAACACACACACAGGAAAGGTTAGGGTTATTAATAGCAAACTTCTCAAGTTACAGAGTGATCTGTGGGTGCCGCTTATTTAAGCACCTTGCCTCCTCCCCTGTAGCACTCATCACACACACGTACATCCAAAGTACAAGACTTGATCGTCTGTTCTGTTTAAATCCCAACCTTTACAGTAAGATAAATTATATTAAAAAGACTGAGTATTAAGGAAACATCAAGCTTTCAGGAGTGTAACATTTCATACATGAAAGAAGTCTCCAGGCTTCAGTGATTCATGGCTGGCTAAAACAAGTTTAAACTCCTCCACAAGAACATCTGCTCACAGACGTTCTAAAACAACACCGAGTCAAACACCTGGAGCTGTAAAACTGAAAAGTTTACATCACATTATCCAAAAACTAAAATAACAATTTGAAAAAACATGAAAAACCCCTGGTAACCTGTTTAAATATCCAAGTAGTGTATGTTGTGCCGCGTTTCAACAACAGGTCACTATTATGGCTAGACCTGGGAAGGATTGCCCTGTTGCCAGGCACCACCATCAGTGGAAGTGACAGGACAAAGCTGTACAAGCACCAGTAACATACTGCACAGTTGTAAGTCAACAAGTGAGGCATGTGAGGACAGTTACAACACAACTGGGAGGGAACAACTGAAGCATTAGAAGAACACACCCCATGCTGCATAAACATGTAAAAGTTTGGTGGAAAAAAAATCAAAGCCAAACAACAAGAATCCTTTATAAATTCTCCATAAACTGCTGAAAAAGTGGTACATATTAGAGAGTTTTATTGGCAGTAATTCTTGTCATTCTGGTTTCTTGTCATACCAATCATACAGGTAATAATAGATGAAGTTTAAGATTTTATATTTTGCCTCCAGGAAATGCCTGAACTTATGCAGAAAATATTTCACAGTCTGAAGGGAAAGCAGTGTCTTGTCAAATTAATTTTGAGTTGATTTTTAAAATTTTTTTTTTCTAACTGAGGGGTGCTCACACTTTTTCAGCACGCAAGCTTCTTATTACATGACAAGTCAAAAAGACCTACCAACTACAAAAACGCAAACCATATATTCATAAATATATTGACACTATACACTATGTACATTCATGTACCTTGCATAAAAGCATGAGCCAATATTGCACAACATAATTAACTACGAACCTTTTTTTAATGTCTTCAGTTTACTCTGATGACTTGTACTGAATAGAATCATCCAGGGATGCGTAACAGCCAACCTCAAGCACACACAAGTCATCAGTCATGGTGGAAGACTATTTGGACTTCACTTAACCAACAGCCCCTGACCGTCATTTAGCTGCTTGTTTTCTGCATGGAAATATTCCTTAATCTGTAGATAGAGCGCTTGAAATCCTTGAAGGAATTTCCTTCAATACCCCATCTCACGTCAGTGTGAAGCAACAACTCAGAGTGGCTACATCAGCCTTCCCCAGCTGTTCACCAAATAGTTGTCTTTGAAGAGCTCTGGAGTGAATCAAACAGGGGTTGCCTCATCCATGATCTCTTTTATATTGAGCATTGTAGTACATAATGCTTGTTAATGGATTATGCAGTGGTAATTGAGGAAGTCTGCAAAAGCATCGTCCGGCCGCCACTTGTAATAAATCCATTCAGGCAGCCAAACATTGCAGGTACTCTGTCTATTTTGATGGACACCAATTTATACACTCGGAGCTGGTTTTCTCAATAAAGTTTTTGAAAGACAGAAATATGGCCTCTCCTCACATGTGTTCTTTCACGGACAGCACTGCTAACAGCTCATCCTTTGCAGTGATATCAGTAAACATCATGTGAATATAAATGCACATCTGGGCTGTGTCTCTCACATCCATAGATTTGTCTAACTGCAGTGAAAAATGACTGTTCTATGAACAGTCCAAAAATGCCACTCCACGTTTCCCTTCTTTGGAGATGGTAGACTGGCAGATGAGGCAAACACACTTTGACAATGTTATAGTGAAAAATGTCCTCCTACCATTCTGTATAAAAGTGTTAAGTTTTTGTTTTCTTACTCTGTCCAGCACCCCCATGCATTTTTAAACCTTTTCTTAAGATTAAGACACAAAACAAGGGATAAAATTGTAGGCAACTTGCTAGCTAGCTTCTTACTATTGTTGCTTCTGCTGGCTGACTTCATGACTAGTTTGAGCTTTTACCTGTATCAATAAAATCCACCACAATGTTAAGATCTAACATTGCGTGCTAAAAGAAACCTCAAAGAAGTCACACACAGACACTGGCTTGTTTTCATCCATTATAAATAGTTTTCAACATGTGTCTCTGTTTCTACTACCAGCTCTGTAAATTTAAACTCTGCCACGAGTCTAATAATTTTCCAGTAAATGATTTGCCATGCTTCTTGTTGTTCTTAGGACCATCTCTAAAGCTGACCAGCCATTAAACAAAACCTTTCTGATATTACATCTGTGTTATTCTTTCCACTCTGTGTATGGACATAAATGTAGAAGAGACAAACACACCCACACAAAATCGCCACACATATTCCCATTTAAATCATACCATAAAACAAAAAAATAAATTAACATTTCGGGCCACAGGCAAGGTCCAATTAACATTTAGAAGCCAGTCCTGACATCAGGCAACTGCAGTTTCCTAATAAAACTTAACACCAGAGAACAGCAGCAGAACCTTGAGGAATTTCTGGCTGGGATGTAATCTAAGCAACTCCAACAGATCATTTATAATTTTCTTACTCCATAAATAGCTGGAAAAAACAACTACAACAACAACAACACAGACAGACAGTAGCCTTGTCACCAAGGTTCAAGACCGTATATGATGTTTATAAATGTTCAAATTAACATGTGGGCCAGTTTTTGAAACATATTTCTTGTAAAGATGAATTAATCTGCCAAGAACCATCAAACTCCAACTTCTTGGCTGTGAAAGATACAACTGCACCGGCAGAAAAAAAAGTCTGCAACATTATTTAACTCATGCTACACACAATGCAAGAACACATAAAAGTCATCACCTTCTGTACTGTCAGATGCTGAGGTGCCGAGACCGGTGTCCCCGCTGTCAGATGTTCCAGGCCGGCGGCCAAAACGGCTTTGAAACTTCTCCGACACAGCTGGTGTCTGCCACTCCATGTCAGCAAACCGAGCTAAAAAAAAAATAACAAGAAAGGTCTGAATCAACACAAGTTGAACTTGTTTGAACTAGGTACACAGTTGGTCCGTTATTTGGACTGCAGAGTATCGACTTACCCACTGGCTTGGATTCAATATATCTCTGTGATGTTGTCATCCCATTCATAACAATTACAACCTGAATGAAACAAAGAGGAGCTTTTACATGATTATGCTAGTAGTATGGATGCATTATTAAAAATATCTCAGGATTGACGTTTTCTATTCCACAAACAACTTCGCTATTCGACATAAATGAACCTTTTGTTTGTTTGTTTGTTTGTTTTTTGAAATGAACCAAGGACCTCCTTTTATTTATTTACACACTGAACAATGTGCATTTGATGCCCGCGGCCTTGGACTGCAGCTGTTAGCTGTTGACTGATTTGTTCCTATTTCAAACTCATCCGTCACAAACAAACTCGATATAAACTCACTGGGAAGCAACAAAAATAACAACATGAGCACATGTTCTTAAAGTTACATAATCTGTTACACGAACATTTCTATCCTTGGAGGAAGTTTAAAATTATATCTGGTAAGCTAAATGAGGATTACTGGTTGATGAGAGTCAGAGATGCACCGTGGCTGTTCTGAACTAATCATCCTCACTGGTTATTTTCAGACCGGAAGCTATCAAATGAACGTGACTAACCGTTAACGTAAATTTGTTGAAATGTTATAATACTGGATTAATCTCAAATTCATGGCTATCTGAAACCATACTGTATACTAAATACTTTTCGTATAATATACTGCGATCTTGCATGTTAACGATTACTGCTAAAGCTAATCCATGAGAAATCTGTTTCCGCTAACCTCCAACACAGCGCTGCCGTTTGCTTTAGCTAACGCTGTTTCAAGTTAACGATGGGCTATCATAGCCACAAAACAATGTTAGCTTACGTGTAAATTACTGTTGCTAAGTGACCTGTCGGGGCTGAAAAAAAGTGTTACTTTACCTTTCTTTTCGCGTAGAAATAAAACGTAGACACAAATCTGTGCTTGAAGCTGATAATCGAAGCTGAATCTCTACCATCCGCTGCGGCTGTTCTTCCGTTAGCCAGCTAAGCAGCTCTGCTCTGATGGCAGACAACACGTCCGAGACACAATGGCGGCTGGTTTAATGTCACAGCGCCGCCCGCAGAGCAGAAACGCCTCTTCTGAGAAACCACTGCGTGCGGGGTGCGTTTCGTCCGCAGTGGTTCCATTCTGAGAAAGCATTTCCGCCCCGCTGGGTCTTAGAACGATTAAATAGGCCTGTAACTTTATTACGGAAATCCTCGGCATTAAAAATTACAAAAAACAAACAAAAACAGGTGTTTTAAAAAATCACAAAAACATATACAGCAATACGATTTCATTACATCATATGAGTGCAAATCATCAAATATTTTTTTAAGTATACCTTATAGCTACTGTAGGTAGATAGGTTAAAGGTTAAAATAAAAAAGTCGCCTCTGTTGTAGGTGATAGTGTATTACACAAGCAGCTATAGAAAACAAAATTTTGATATACTGTACACTATATGGTGAAATATCTTAACCTAGTACTTAATGTACAACTTCTTCTTTTCAAATTGTCAGTTCTTACCAAACAGAACAGCTATCCATCATTTTGTTGTAGAAAGTCGGGACACTGATGATTTTTGTACTTTTGTAACACCTATCTTCTAATACACACAGAAATTTCAGTACAATTGATTCCTGAATTGTAAAGCTTTTTTTCAACGCAGGATCCATAAAGTCTAAAATATTATTATATATTTATAAAGGGGAATTCTCATACTTTTCTGCTCATTTAAATGAATGAAAACCAATAAAACATGTATTTCTATCCTTGTTGTTAACAAGTGTTCATAACATATTTGATGACCTTTGCATGTTTTAAGGAAGCATCTCATCATCTATAAAATTCAACATTAGTTTAAGTACTGTAGTCTATGCTTGGGTAGGTTAAAGGTCTATGCACTATTAAATGAGAGAGAAGTAAGTCATTGCACAGAGGATGTATTTTGCAACTTAATAACCCCATTTTAGCAGTTGTGTGAAAAGGTTATTGTTTATATCTGTTTGAACATAAAGATGAATGAATGAATGAATGAATGAATGAATGAATGAATGTTTTTTTATTTTGTACATGTGGAAATAATACACAAAATAGACTGAACAGAAAAAACAAACAAGACCATTGAAAGTAGACAGAACAACAATAACAATAGTTAACGCAATGACTCCCACATGTCCAAAAAGGAATATAGTGAAGCATAAGCTTATTTAAAACTACCCCTTCTCAAATACTTAATTAACAATCGATTATTTCAATAATTTATAGTTAGACATAAATATTTACAAAAACAGAAAAGAAATTTAAAAATATATACAGTATTTACAAAAAAATAAGTACTGAAAACAAACGTAGTGCATATAAACAAATACATAAATCATTTATAACAACACCCAATTGTTAAAGCCCTTCTTCCCTCCTGTACCTGTTGAAAACCATTTTTTGTACCACTTTTTAAACAGAGTTACACTTGGACATTGCTTGAGCTCCCCACCCAATCCATTCCACAGTCTCACTCCACAAACAGAAACACTAAAACACTTTAAAGTTGTTCGTGCCCTCTGATGTTTTAGAGTTAGCTCCCCCCTCAGATCATAATCCCCATCTCTGTCATAGAACAACCTTTGAATATTCCCAGGAAGTAAATTGTTTTTTTTGTTTCACACAGTACATGATTTGTGCTGTTTAAAAATGATCCAGGTCTGTGAAGTTTAATGTTTTTGATTTTAAGAATGATGAACTCGTGTGATCTCTATAACCAGTGTTATGAGCAATTTATTATGACTCTTTTCTGCAATATGGATACTAGTTGTATTGCACATTTGTAAATATTGCCCCAGACTTCTGCATAGTAATGAAACATGGTAAAATAAGTGAGCAATAGAATATGTGGAGTGATTTGTGGTCCAGAAAGTGCTTTGCTTTGCTCAGAACTGAAATGCTTCTTGATAGTTTGCTTTGTATATGTTTTACATGAGCCTTTCAATTTATTTTATCGTCACTTATTACCCCAATAAATTTGTTTTCTTATACTCTTTCAATATCAATCCCATCTACTTGTAGCTGTGCTTGTGTGGTCTTATCAAAGTATAATTTCCGAATAACGTGAATTTGATTTTACTTAAATTTAATGATAATTTGTTAATTTGATGACCGAGTCTGCGGTGTAAGAGTATGATATTCAAGCAAATGTGTTTTAGCATTTTGATTTTTTTACAATTTTCTTGTTTTTGTTTTTATGGCATACCATTTATGCCATAAATGGTATGCCATAAAAATTATTGTCTTTTATCAAGGAAACCATGCAAAATGGCTAGATGTCACTTCTTGGTTTCAGTTCTTATATAACATAGGTATATATATATATATATATATATATATATATATATATATATATATATATATATATATATATATATATATATATATATATATATATATATATATATATATATATATATATATATATATATATTAGTATTCATCTTGTGAACGGTTTTTGTAATGTGCATATGCTGATTTACTCTTTTATTGAAGTAAAATGAAAAAGTTGAAATATGTTTCATTATTATCAGATGTTGATATAGATAAGAGCACATTTATGTGTGTGTAAAGAGCGTTAGGTTGGCGATAAAACAACTGGACAAATGGCCACTTAATATTTAGTCTGTAATAGCAAAAGTAGTGAAAATTAGGAGGATCCCTAATGAGATGATGCAGAAGTCTGACCTGTGTGAACAATGTTTTTATGCTTTATTCTCAGCTGCTGCCATGTGCGCTTCTTCCCTGTTGGATTACACCTAGATTAAAATAAATTAATAGATAGGTTAATAGGTTGATCAAACTACCTTGAGCAGCCTTTGTGAAACTGCAAACCCTGTGTTTACAGGTTAAGGGTAAGTCAAGGATTCACAGGATTTACTCAGGGTTTGTCAACCCTGCTTCGTGAAACGGACTCCAGATGTTAACAATTGTTATTGTTATTTTGCATTTTATTTGTATTAGGGTTTTTTTCGTGAAACGGACTCCAGATGTTAACGATTGTTAGTTATTACATCCCGCAAAGCAGTGATGTATTATCACTGATGAATACATCAGTGATAATACATGAACGGATGAACACACACAGTATTTGTGTGTTCATCCGTCTGTCCACCAAATATCTTCACAATCATTGCAGAAAGAAAGATGAAAGAAAAAGCTCATTATTTGGATGGCAAAGGGGATGAAAATGAGATGATGACCTTGACCTTGAGAAAACTAGGTTGAGGTCAAATTTTCACTTTTATACCTTTTTAATGCCCAAAACAATATTGTAGGTTGTCCTGAGTCTGTCTGCAACAGCATACCTCTAGCAGTGGTCAACTTACAAATATGAAATGAAAAGCCAAATACTAAATACATAGTACAATATAGAATTCGTTGCTGAGACCATTATGAAAGTTGGTCAGAGTCTAATTTTGAATTCAGGGATGTTGCAGTCTCTGACTGCCTTGTTGTTTATTTTTTTTTTTGTTTTTTGTTTTTTGTATATTGTCTATACAGTGCTTTTATTCTGAAATGAACAATGGGCGGAAGTGTTTTCTCTGTTTGAGCTGGCGGAACAAAGTTGCCTGATCTGCTCAGTGGGAGGTTTGTGTTCAAGTCAGAGAATGTGCTAGCGTGAACGCTGTCAGCAAACTTACACAGTCCGAATCATCACGTCTACTAAATGGACATCTCTTGACAGAAGCCCCTTTATTTCAAGGAAGGCGGTGAGGATTATGTAGGAGGCGTAGATTCATCTGAAGCTCTGTAAATGTTAGTGTTACATATAGTGGACGTTTTTCTTTAGCTAGCAAGGTATCGCAAATTCGCTAACGCGAGCTACTTAAACGACATATTCCTTCAAGGCCCGATTCTTTGGGGGCTAAAGGGTCTTGCAGGCTAGCTAGGATTCAGTATCTACGTAATTGTCAACGATTTGCGAAATAGTCTGACGATTTTAATGTTGACTGACTGCAAAGCTAGCATTAGCTTGTTAGCTAAGTTGATAAACTTGCTTTGGTGAGGTGGGTTGACGGGAGGAATCCCAGAGGTTTCGTTTTAGGACAATTCTATGTTTTAACAGACTCTGAAAAACCCACAGTGGGTGAATAATTCAAATACTTGTCCTTTCTCTTGCTCCATAACTGGCATAAAACCTGCCTAAATGACTGCCCTGCGCTAAGTATCTTCCCTTTGTTATCAACTCATGTAATGTTTTCAATTTCATTCCAGCATATTCTCCCACAATATTGATTAAATGTCATCTGAGCTCTGACACCTGGACCCTCCAGCCCCATCCTCCCTTAAGATTCGTGGCGAGGCCATGGCTACTGGCAACATCACCAGAGATCTCCTCCACAGGCAAATCAGAGTGAGTAAACAATGCCAGAGCATTCTAGACCCTCAGTCTAGGGTCTAGGATGCTCACAAATACTGACAAGTTACCATTCAGTGTGTTCATCACAAAACAGACCAAACAAGAGGATTGTTTAAAATTTGTGGATTTCTTGTGCTTAAAAGTGTGATACAGACTTTGATTCATTTTTCTAGGAGAAGAGAGCACCAGGCTTCCAAAGGTTCTATCATGTAACTGAACCCTTCATTAAGAGACTTGGACTGGAGGCTGAGCTTCAGGTCAGTGATGACAAGCTTGTGTTTGAGATAAGTTTTGAACCGAGAGGGAGACAGAGAAGACATATGTCATTTCATCTTCTTACATTTTATACTGTCTGTCTGAACAGGGCCATACTGGCTGTGTAAACTGTCTGGAATGGAATGAACAGGGAGCGTAAGTCTTTAAAATGTAAAAATTCACTTCATGTACAATTCTAATGTCTGACCTAGAATCACTGGCTGTGTTATACAACCATGTAATCAAGCAAATGCTCTTCTTCTCAGGTAAATTTTATACTCTGTATGTAAAGTACAGGCTTGTTGTGCCCGAGTCACATACAAATACAAAAAGCTGCATTGTTCATTGCCAAAAATGATACAAAAGGCTCAGCATTTACATTACTGTAAGAATTACTGTAACATAGGTTGCAATGTCAGTATTTGTAGATTACTCCAGTTTACTAAATTTAACAATGCTTATCTACTTCTATCTGAATATTAAATAAAGCATGACAATTTAGCAAGAGTTATAAGGATCCAGAACAAATGCTGCTTAACTTGTTCATTTTTTTTTTTCAATTCAGTCTACTAGCATCTGGTTCAGACGATCAACATGCCATAATCTGGGATCCATTCGGACACAAGAAGCTTACAACTATGCACACAGGTCATGCAGCCAATATATTCTCTGTAAAGGTGAGAAGGAGTCATTTTTAGCTGAATGTATTAACTGTGGTTTTGTTTATATTCTGATAATGTTGTCAAAATGTGATAAAGGCAGCAATGAGGTGTAGCCCAATTGAATATCATACTCTGCATGTATTTTCACAGTTGAAGTAAGATAAAGAGAGTACTTCCATTTTCTTGTCAGTGAAGCTCATTTTTGCCTCTTAAACACATTCCAGTGATGGCAGTTTTCATTCCGTTCTAATTATCGTTGATGATGTCACATGCAAGCTTGTTCTGTTCTGTGGCATTTCACCTACTGATGGACGATCTGACAATTTCAGATTGTGTTTGATATTGAGTGTGTGGTCAAACTGCATTCTAAGATGAATCTTTCAGATTGAGGTGTTTGGAGTTAACCTTGTGAACCAGAGTGTGTAGGGGCGGCAGTAGCTCAGTCCACTAGGTCTTGGACTGGAGATCGGCTTGAGACCCAGCTGGGCCAAAATATTTAGAGTGTGAGCTGGCAGCAGGAGGTGTCAGCTCCCACTGCCGAGGCACCTTTGAGCAAGGCACCTTCCCCACCTACAACCTGCTCATTTGTTACGCACCTAGATCTGCCAAGATCTGCTGTCACTCTGCCTCCCACTGTGTATACATTGCATGCCTACAGGCCCCTTGTGTGTGTGTTTGCTTCAGGGACCTGTACACTCACATATATATGCATGTTCAATATATACAGTAAAAAAGAGTGAAAACACAATTTCCCCAAGGGGATCATTGAATTTTCTTCTTCTTCGTCTTCCTCTATTTGTGTTCTCTTTACATTCCAGTAATTACATGTAGTTCCTATGCTGAGGGGTTGAATTTACCCATCTTTTTCTTTCCTCCTTGTTATTTTTCTAAATGAGCAGCAATGTGGTGGTTGAGAAGCTTGTGCAAAAAAAAGAAAAAGAACTATCAATATTATTGTACAGTTATGTACAATATTATTGATAGTGTGCCCTTTAGCAAGGCAGCCAACCCTGAAAACTGCTCCCAGGGTGCCGCCATGTCCTCTGCCCATCACTATCTCTGTTTATTGAAAGTATGTGGGGTCTTAGTGTATATTCAGACCTTAATATGTTGGGAAAAAAAAGTTTTACTTGTGTGTGAAAGTAAAGACAGAAAGTAGAGACACTGATGGCAGTCCTCAAGATACAACCATTCGACTCACGAACATTCGTAGATTTGAACAAGCACGTGTCGCCATATCCGACAGCTGTAGTTCTCCCTTTCTGCTGCAACCCACGACGAGCAGCGTAACATTAACTCCCCATAGATTAAAATTTCATGTCATGTCAAAATAACTCAGTAATATAAAACTTGACATAAACCCGAGTTAATGTATTTATTTTACTCATTTATGTTGTGTCTTATCAACCACCCCAGGCTTCATCCTTATTTTAAGTGATCGAAGGAAACTTTCTATGATACAAATTCACTTTCTGCACCATAGATGGCGCTGTTGGCCAGAGAGGTCGGAGTTTTGGTTTTTGCACTCAACTGAGCTGAAGTTCTTTACTTATGTTCTGTTTTTACTCAAAAAGTGCCACAGGGCGTGTCAATGTTGCTTCATGAGAGATAGCTTGTGAATGAGGTCAATCACTGGAATTACACTGTTATAGTGTGATGTAATGTGGAGTTTTATGTGATTATCTACAGTACAAAAATATTTATATCAGTGCATGCTATGTTTCACTGCCCTGGCTAAACACATTTGTTACACCTTAATCTGTGGTTTTTGGAAATAAGTGAATCATTACGAGGTTTAGCAAGAACTCAAAGTTGTGTTTGTACTTATCAGTGCACCCTGCTCTTTCTGCAGTTCCTTCCTCACTCTGGGGACAGGATTTTGGTAACCGGTGCAGCCGACACAAAAGTCCATGTTCACGACTTGACAGTGAAGGAAACCATCCATATGTTCTCTGATCACACAAACAGAGTGAAACGCATAGCCACAGCACCCATGTGGCCAAACACTTTCTGGAGTGCTGCAGAGGATGGCATCATCAGGTAAGAATAAAGGAATTAAATCACCTGCTTTCCTCGCTGTGGTACAAGTAATGTGTTGAATGTCTCTTTGTGCACAACAGACAGTATGACTTGAGGGAGAGCAGTAAACGCTCTGAGGTGCTTATTGACCTGACAGAATTCTGTGGTCAGCTGGTGGAGGCTAAGTGTCTAGCTGTCAATCCACGGGACAACAACTACCTGGCAGTGGGAGCAAATGGGCCTTTTGTCCGCCTCTATGATGTCAGGATGATTCACAACTACAGGTCAGTTGAGTGTTTCATGACTCTCATGTTGATAGAATTTCTAGTAACAGAAGTCTGCTACTTTCCCTCAGAAGTCATGATCTACCCACACTGTAGTGGGTTTCACGGGGACTGTTACTCCCAAATCAAAAAGATATGCTTTCTTTTGTTCTGTTGATCCATCTACATTTTTGTGTTAGTTGTTATTTGGTTACAAAACAAGAGCAGCAGATGTGGAGGTTCTATTAGACATCAGTTTTTACAGACATTTTTCCTTGACTAAAGCATTTCTGGAATACTGGCAAGACTTCATTGACATTTGTCACTTTTTTTATTGTAGTTTTTTCATGATGACCTTATCTGGTCCCAGAAAAAAAAAAAAAAAATGAAGTAAATGTGACAAAATTACTCAAAAATAATCCACAGATCACATTGTGACCATGTTCATGTAGGTAATGTCTTCTTTCTTCTGGAGGACATTGAATCATGGAATAGAGAGAGGCCTGTGGTAGGGAGGAATGTAAACATTCATGACATCTCAGTTGTGGATAGCCTGCCATTTATGAGTAGAAGCACACTTCCTTCCAAACAGCAAAATTGAAAGAAAAAAACAAATACATAACAGATAAAATATGTGTAGTTGATAATGTGATGAATTATCTCATTGATTTTTTTTCACTACTATAGAAAATCTGGGAGTCAGAGTACATCAGCAGCTGTGCACACCTTCTGTGACCGACAGAAGCCCATCCCAGACGGAGCCGGGCAGTATTACGTTGCAGGTGGATGTATGACTTTTATCAAATGTACCAAATGGGTATCATCATGATGTCAGGAGATATGTAGGCTGCAGGAAAGAGAAAAGGGACACTGACCAATGTTCCCCTGTGTTTACATGCATCAGGGCACCTTCCAGTGAAACTCCCAGACTATAATAACCGCCTGAGAGTCCTAGTGGCCACATATGTCACCTTCAGTCCAGACGGTACTGAGCTACTTGTTAACATGGGAGGGGAACAGGTAATGCTTGTTAGAACAAACAAGGAATGTTCAGGAGAAGAGTTAATTTCTGTTTCCCTGTTTAAACAATTGTTGTTTCAATGATTCTTCCAGGTGTATCTGTTTGATCTGACATTCAAACAGAGGCCGTATACCTTCTTCCTCCCTAAAAAGTGCCAGCCATCAACAGGTAAATGGAAATTAACTGCAGATCTTCAATGCCACCTCAGAGGACCAGGAGAGTATTGTATCGTAGATATGTTTTTGGTTTCTGAAACATTTCCTTTACAGGAGATTTGCAGAATGGAAAAACAACCAATGGTGTCTCCAATGGAATTCACTTCCCAGCCAGCCATATACGCTTTACCACAAGCAAGATACCCCCTAGGTAATTGTGTTTTAATCTCATCAATGATTGGTTTTTCAATACAGATGATTTGTTAAATGTTTTGATTGTAAACAAGTTATTTTTCCCCTGTTCTCTTTGTTTCAGTTCTGCTGAGCTCCCTCCTCATTTGGAGAGGATAAAGCAAAAAGCTAATGATGCATTTGCACGGCAACAGTGGACACAAGCCATCCAGCTGTACAGTTTAGGCATTCACCAGGCCGACTGCAATGCCATGCTGTATGGCAACCGGGCTGCAGCCTACATGAAACGCAAGTGGTAGGCATCATTTTATCATTATCAACATCCGCTCCTGAAGGTTATATATGCAGTTATTGATTGTTTATGTCTGTAATTCACAGGGATGGAGACCATTATGATGCCCTCAGGGATTGTTTGAAAGCTCTGAATCTGAACCCCGGTCATCTAAAGGCTCATTTCAGGCTTGCCCGGTGCCTGTTTGAGCTGAAGTACGTGGCTGAAGCTCTGGAGTGTCTGGATGATTTCAAAGGAAAGTTTCCAGAGCAGGCACACAGTAGTGCCTGTGATGCTTTGGATAAAGACATCAAGGCTGCTCTCTTCTCAAAGACAGAATCAGGTAGAACAGAATTTTTAAAGTGGAATATTTTCACGTTCTTTCCTGTTGTAGAATTTCAGCTGCTCAAGGTTTTGTTCTCCTTAGAAGGGGTTTCCATTTCATTCACTGAAGCCTAACCCTGAGTAGTAGAAAACAAAATTACATGAAACTATTCAAAAGAAAAAAACAAAACACAAATTCTAGTGTGTATGCGGTTGGAAAAGTTAAATTGGAATTTCATGGAGTTAAAATGAGTATCAGATTTTGTTGACTTTTCGATGTTGCTGAATGTTTCTGTAAACAAGGATTTGTTTGTCTTTGCTAGCAGATGATAAGAAGACCAACAGCTCCATTCGATTCCACTCATTTAGAGGGAAAGAGTCCATCCCTGAAGATGAGTTGGTGTTGAGGGACCGGAGCTTTGATTACAAGCACAGATACTGTGGTCATTGTAACACCACCACTGATATCAAAGAGGCAAACTTCTTTGGGAGGTCAGTAGATTTCACACCCCCCCGTAGTGTTAAAGGCTCCAGAGGGCTCAGCCATCACCTCTGGAGCTGAACTGAAACACTGATAAATCTATTCTGGAGAAAAATTTGAATTATAAACTAACGGTGAAAATAGATATTACATATGAATACAGGCTCTAAGTCATGCAAAAAATAGATTTGTATATCAATATAGGCAAATATTTTATGCTGTATACATTGTTCATAATTAAAAGGGGTGATTACCAACATGTGTGTACTGTCCACAAATATATTCATTTAGTGTTTTAATCTGAAACCTTGTTGCTAGTAAAAGATTATCCTCATTCCCCTCACTTGATTTTTTTTTTCCAGGCAGATCTGAATGAAATCGATTCATAACTTTTAATTTTTTTGAGTACAAGTAAATATGACCTGTACTTATGCTGATCATTTATCAGGCAGATATTAATGGTTTCCATTTCTTTACAGCAAAGGCCAGTACATTGTTAGCGGCTCAGACGACGGCTCCTTCTTTATTTGGGAGAAGGAGACAACGAATCTTGTGAGAATCCTGCAGGGGGACGAGTCCATAGTAAACTGTCTGCAGCCCCACCCCAGTTACTGCTTCCTGGCTACCAGTGGTATCGATCCTGTCGTCAGATTATGGAACCCGAGACCAGAGGTAAACATCTTCTTCTTCTTCTTCTTTTCCTTTCGGCTTTTCCCTTCAGGGGTCGCCACAGCGAATCAATTGCCTCCATCTAACCCTGTCCTTTGCATCCTCTTCTCTCACACCAACTACCTTCATGTCCTCTTTCACTACATCCATAAACCTCCTCTTTGGTCTTCCTCTAGGCCTCCTGCCTGGCAGTTCAAAACTCAGCATCCTTCTACCAATATATTAACTATCTCTCCTCTGGACATGTCCAAACCATCTCAGTCTGGCCTCTCTGACTTTATCTCCAAAACCTCTAACATGTGCTGTCCCTCTGATGTACTCATTCCTGATCCTATCCTTCCTGGTCACTCCCAGAGAGAACCTCAGCATCTTCATCTCTGCTACCTCCAGCTCTGCCTCCTGTCTTTTCCTCAGTGACACTGTCTCTAGACCAAACAACATCGCTGGTCTCACCACAGTTTTGTACACCTTTCCTTTCATTTTAGCTGAAACTCTTCTATCACACATCACACCTGACACTTTTCTCCACCCATTCCATCCTAGGTAAACATAATTACACATTTACATTTACGTCTTGGTCACATACGGTACATTGAAAAAAAATCTGAACAAAGTTCAAATAATGATTTCATGCCATGATTCAAAAATCCCAGTGATTGTGGGACTTTATTCATTGAAATTCATTAATGTATTTAATCGCAACATGTAGAGTGCATTATTGGTTTAGTTCACTTAAAAGGAAGTATAAAATTCATTGTCATTTCACGGAAAACCAAAAATATAGAAACATCTTTGACTATTACAGTTGAACTCGTATCTTCTTTTCACCACGTGTGCCTTTCTTACCGTTACGCTTTCTACTCTCTACAGACAGAAAGTGAGAACGGACGAGTGGTGGAGGACATGGACAGCGCTGCTCAGGCCAACCAGCGCCGTATGAACGCTGATCCCCTGGAGGTGATGCTCCTCAACATGGGCTATCGCATCACAGGCCTGCGTGGCGTTGGCCCAGACGGCTCAGATGAAGAAGACAGCTCAGAAGGACAAGTGCAATGCAGGCCAAGCTAAACAAACTGATATTTGATAGAATGGATGTAAGAAGCTAATGGCTCCTGTTTGGATCTTAATGCCCCCCCATCTGACAGAAACATGGAGCGAATGTTACGTCACATCTCTGCACTATGCATCACCCTCCCCTTTTCCAAAGAGAGGACTGGTGCAGACCACTTTGGGGAGAGGAATTCACGGAGGGTGGCACGCCCATTTCACCTCTTCTAAGCACCGATGACACCTCAACCTCTCCCTCCACCTTGCGATGGCAGGGGGGTGCCTTTGAGGAGAGAGAGCACCTTCCACGTCACCCCCTCAGCACTTATCCCTCCTCAGGTTTTTGTGGGAGAGACGCAATATGTTGAAGGAGAATTGTGTGATTGAGTGGCCCTTTGTCAGGTCCGTGTGTCGACGCGTGTCGCCTTGGGAGCGTCGGATCACAGACCAGTAGACGATGCTTCAGTGCATCTCCGATGTGCTCTACAGGTGGAGCTCAGAGCCTCAGTGCCAGCTTGTCATAGAGAGGCGGTAAACCCAAGTCATTCTTGATTATCACATTTTCAGTTGAAGTTTTCGTCAAAAGAGACCTAGATTTAATTTTCACTTGCAAGTGTTATTCAAATAAAATAACCTTCTGAGTTATGTTTAGTTTATAACTGTTGGGAAAGAATAGTTTATTCTGCCAAAGGTTGTCTTCGACCATTTCCATGGCCAAGGATTAATGTTTGTTTTCTTTGTTTCATTGAAACATAATTTTGGCTCACTGTACTCCTTTTAGTTAAGAGGCTTTACTATAATAGATTGTTGACAAGATCAACAAGATATTGACAAAGAAATATTTGTTTTAAAAAAAAAATACTTTTTTGTTTTTAGTCAATCCCATTGATTGCAAATGTTGTTAAGCATGAAATGGCAGTGTGAAACTTCTATGGTGTTGGATGGGACACAGATACTGATCAGTAATACATAGAAACTGTTGGGCTGATTATTTGCTGGGGTTTTTACTACGTTCTCCACAACTCCATCACCTGCTGCAGGCAGGTGTTCAGCCCTGTTTGGTCTGAGGCTGGTTGTGGGTGAGAAAAAGACAAAGCCATCCCATCTGTTGCCCAGAGAACAGTTCTTCTTGCCCTGACATAGGGTAACATTCAACACTTGGCTTCCATGTGTTTTACTTTGTTCATTAATTTTCAAAACTTTTCTTTAATCTTTGTTGCAAAACAAAGTGAAGAATAAAGCTATTAAACATATTTTTGTGTGTACAGTATTCACTTGTCTTATTATCATGATTGATAAACTGGTTTTCATTTTAGTTGCGAAACAGAACTGAAACTCGGTTAACTAGGCTTGAAAAATAGACTTTAGGTGAGCCTCCTGTAAACTCCATGATATCCTGCTCATTCATCAGGGTCTGGGACGTTCTTGCTGACTATTAGGGAACAAATGTGAGCATACTACATCACAAGCAGTAGTTAGAGGAGTTTTCATGCCCCATATAGTCTACAGTAATGAGGTGACCCAGCTTCAGGATGAGTGGAGGTGAGGACGATGCCACCTGACTCAGATGTTGGGTTCTAAATAGGCCTGAAATAAGATGAGCGACGTCCAAAATATTAACATTTTTTACTGTCAAATAGAGCATTCGAAAGAAAAAATTGGTACCTTTGTTGGAATAACCCAGTTTATGTAATAAACGCCACACATATGACTCGTGGTGCGTTCAGGAACATGTCCTCCTGGGTTCGTTCGTGAGAATGACGAATGCGCGCTCCCGCTCCCCGGGCCGCTCGCGCTGTCGACGCGCGTCCGTCATCCGGTTTGTGATGGCGGAGGTGGAGGATTGCGACGTCATGTTGAATTACCACGGGGATTTCACGAAAAGCGACCGAAAAAGCAGCCGCTATCCTTACTGCATTGTGTGGACACCTATTCCTATTCTATCGTAAGATGCTAACACACCCACACCCACACTGTGTGCATTATTTCCGGTCTTGCTAAGGTAGCTGCACTTCGCATGCAGATTTATGTCAGCTGTTAAATATCAGATTTGTTGTTCCCTCATTGTTCCCTTATGATGTTTATTCTGAATGAGACGCCGGTGTGTTGGTGTGTGTTGGTGTGTGTCCTGCAGGTGGGTTCTCCCGTTCATCGGTCACATGGGGATCTGCACCTCTTCAGGGATCATACGAGATTTTGCAGGTTCATACTTTGTCTCGGTGAGTCTCTGTTTTAACTAAATTCACTCATGTTTTAATCAGCAGTAATGTATTAATCAGTTCACATGGTCAAACAGCTCATTAAGGTGAAAATCGTGAAAATGCAAACCAGAAATCTCAGGCGTGGAAATGAGTTCCACGTCCACTCAAGCACATCTGTATCCCCATTAACTCCATCTGATGGCTTCATGATGTGTTTTCATGTTCACTGTTCCAGGAAGACAACATGGGTTTTGGTAGACCGACAAAGTAAGTTTATTTATTTTATTCACAGGATTTTAAAATGCACCATTTACTTCTTGGTCCCAATTGGAATTTTGTTTATTTACTATCTTAAAATTGGTTATAATTTTATAGAGGCAAGGCTTTTTTTTTTTTTCAATATCTCTCCACATACCGATTTACCGTATCATAATTCTGAAAGCTCAGTCATTAATCCACATACCTGAAACTACCCCCCATGACACTACCCACAAACTACCTGATCACAGTGATCAATCAGCTTTTATTTATAAGTGATGCGTTTTAAAATCCCTTTAGTGTAATTTAGTAGTAATACAACATATAAGTCACAACTAATTAAACTATAAATTAGCTTATTGATTGATCACTAACATTGCAGGTATTGGAAGCTTGATGTTGACAAAGTTTATGGCAATGGGGCTACAACGTGGGACAAAGCAGTATATGACGCTTCTGAGGAATACAAATGTAGAACAGTAAGACGAGCTTGTTGATTTTTGATATGCATAGTAAAATGTCACTTTATTATTCTTCTTGTAATGTTTATCTTCTCTTTGTTGTTGAAGCACAACCTGTGCTTAGATAACTGCCATTCCCATGTAGCCATGGCCCTCAACCTTATGCGCTACGACAATAGCACATCCTGGAACATGGTGAACCTGTGTGTGTTATCTTTCATTCATGGTAAACATGTGAGGTAAGTGTGATCCAAATGATTCTTTAATCTGTCGGAGGTGTGTATGTGCAAGTATATTGGGTTGCAATATTTGAATACTTTATCATTCACCCCAAATGGAACAAGATTATAGGAGTTTGTCAGCTGTTTGTCAGGAAATGGGAAACATTCATGTGAAACTTCTTGGGTTGTTCTGTAGTAGATGTATGAAATAAAATCAAGGATTATTTTGTTAGTCTTATGCTTCGCTCGTTGTTTTCATTTAGAAATCAGCCATGAATGTTTATCACACACACACACACACACACACACACACACACACACACACACACACACATACACATGTATTTAGATATGTAATAACTTGCAGATTATCTTGTCTGAATGTTAAATATTCCGTGTGACCCACATCACTCCTGAGGACTCATCAGTTTACAGGAAACTTTCAAATTCATTTTCATTTAGTTGCTACTTATTAAACATATGGCTCAGAGAACCCCTTCATTCTTCTCTGCTGACCCACATAGAGCACAGCAGCGTCACAGATTGTGCTTCGTGTGCACATGTACGCCCACACCACAGGAGGCTGATAAAAAACGAGGTGTCGTGTAATTCATCACTGACAGTGCCACCCCCACCCCCACCCCACCCGCGGTGTCACCACAGAAGGTCATCCCTGGTGGGGCTCATAGCACTGCAGGGAGGGAAAGGAGACTTGGATCAAGGGTGAGGTGCATTCAGGGGGAGGAGAGGGGAGCTTTGGCCCCCTGGGAGTTAAACAGTTGGATCTTGTGATACTTCAGCACACTGTGTATGTCCTTGTCTGTCCAAAAATATACAAGACAAGGTGTTGGTGCTGCCTGCCACACACACACACACACACATGGTATCCAGGGGTGGCTCATTCATCACCCTTACAGATGTTACCCCCCCTCTCTCTCACCCCCTCCCTCCCTATCTCCCCCTTCAGTTGGGCTGCATTCCTCAAGACCTGGCTTCCCTTCTGCATGCTCTGCGGCATCCTCGCTACCTTCATCCTGACATTCAACCTCCGATAATCCAATGAGCAGCTCAGCTGGATGAATCATAATCTCTGGTGGTTCAATGGCTTGTATTTAGTGGCTCTTTGGGAAGAATCTAAAAGAAGGACTGTTTTGTTGGTGCCCAGTCTGTTGGAAGCTCAGGCGATGGTTCTGAAGGCAATGATTAATGTATGCTTTCAAATTTTCAAGTTTTGTCTGTTTTTCTTTATGTACTTGTGATTTAGGATGATGCAACAGCTACAGTATTTGTAAAACAGTTGTACGTAGACCATTTTTGTTTTTCACATGGTGAGCCTTTAAAAGCAAGGTTCTGCTTTCCATGGTAAAATGCTTTTGAAACCTGAATTGCATTTTTCAAGATTGCTGGTGATAAATGTGGATCCAGACTGTCAAATGTGCTTCTCTGTGATGAATCGCTGTAGAATGGATCAGTAAACCTTAATGCTGAACGGACTCATCAGTCATTTGTCTGTGAGAGAGGAGCTGCTTCTAAAGACAGAATAATGCAGCACTCACATGTGATAAGTAGTGGTGTTGTGCTGTAAAAATCCTTCCCTTACCCTCTTGGTCCGTTGTTTAAATGCAACTATGCAAAGTCTTTTCTTTTAACAAATAATTGTTTTCTCCACACTAACTGTGCATCCTCGTGCAGGAATATTATTCTAATTCCAAATTTGACACATTATGAGCAGTACCACATTATGTTATACACAACACACTAGTGTGAAGTCCCTTTTTTCCCCACGTTATTTTGACCTTACTGTGGTGCACTGTGTTTCACAGACTGTGGATGCTGTGATTGTGTTCTGTACCTTTAAGGGGACCACGTACCTTTTCCCCCAGCAGATTGTGTGTGATATCAACTTCCATCAATTCCCAGGATTCTTCACACCCTGAGAGCAGCAGATTCAGAGGAACTGTAACTCTCGTACTCTTTCCCATTTCTGCTTAGAATTTGACTAATTGATTCACAAGAAATATTTTTTCCTGTTGTAATTCATACCTATTTTTTAGTGTTTCTCCTACACTACAATTGGCTACAATTTAGAAATGTGTGTTTTTAGGGTAGAATTGTTTTTAGGAGTTCTTTTTTGGGCATCATATCAGTGTCTGGAGTGTCCTTTTGGTTGCGAGTGTTTTGCTATCAATTGCATGGTGAAATGTGTTTCCAAGGATCTGATCATGGTACCGCAAAGTTTTCCGGAATATGCAAGGACCGTCATAATCACTGGGAATAATATACAACAGATCGGACCTGAGTCGTTGGCAGAGCTGGAGAATGTCACCAATGTCATTTTAAGCAATAATAGGTGAGATTGTCATTATCTGTTTTGTTTACTGTACATTAATACATATTTGTGTGATATAATAACTAACTTATACCTAATAAATACATTTTCTCTGTATGTGGTTTTCATGTGTTTACTGTGATACTACGTGGAGATACAGATTTCTGAATCCAAGCATGATGATAGTATCAGATCTGTAAGACTACATGTTACAGTGTTAGTCATCTCCACAGGATTACACAGATGGCATCACGCAGCTTCTCTGCCCTCCTCAACCTGCACTTCCTGGACCTGAGTGGGAACCGACTGGCTCTCATCCATCCAGAAGCCCTCAGCATACCTTCCAGTCCCCTTCAGGAGCTCAACCTCAGCCGCTCGCTTTATAACTCCTCCGCTCTCACAGACCTCACCACCGTTCTGCGCTGGGGGGGCCTCAGGGGTCTCCTCCGCCTTGACCTTTCTGGAAACAACCTAGTCCGGCTGCCTCCAGGCATGTTTGCCCACCTCCCAAACCTGCAGCATCTCCTCCTTTCCAACAACACCTTGACGGCAATCTACAGTCAAACCTTCTCTGGCATGAGCCATCTGCAGCTGCTGGACCTCAGACGCAATGCCTTCAGGACATTCGTGGCTGTTGCTCTCCAGGAGCTGGAAATGCTTGGGAACATCCAAATCCTACTGGGTGACAACCCTTACACCTGCTCTTGTGAGATCCATAACTTTCTGGTCTGGCTGAATGAATCAAGAGGTGAGGTAGATGTGGATTCTGTAAGGTGTGCCTTACCAAGAGAGCTAAGTGATGCCCGGCTGCAGGGGCTCAGTGAACAGGCGATTGGATGTGTTGTTCCAGTTCAAGCAGAGGTGACTGACCTCACCCTTCAGACATCCTACGTTTTCCTGGGACTGGTGCTGGGGTTTGTGGGGATGGTCTTTCTCTTTGTTCTCTACTTGAATCGCAAAGGTATGAAAAAGTGGATCATTGAAATGAGAGATGCCTGTCGGGATGTAATCGAGGGATATCACTACAGATATGAAATTGACTCAGACCCTCGGCTCGGACACATTTCAGAGGGAAACAGTGGCAGTAGGGCACAAAAGCATTTAGGATTAGATCTGTCATCGGAGATTCCTAATGACACCTGTATCATCCAGGTTCCTGCAGACACACACCTCAAACAGGTGAATAGTTCTCCACCAGTGAGCCTATGATGTCTAAAAAGAGCTATGCTAATCCCACAAAATATGAAGACGTGACTAGTTTATGTCAATTACATTTACATTTTTGAGCCTCTTCTAAAAATTGAAGTAAAGTTTTTTTTTTTAAATCTAACATTAATTGTGCCTTGGTGTTTTGTAGGGCACTGGAGCATGTGAAAGTGACCTCAATATTGTTTTATCATAGGCTTTTGCAAAAATAATAAGAAATATACGGTGTATAAACTGTAATATACATATAAACATAGAAAACATACAGCCCAGCTGTGGTTTCCTTGGTTCTCCCATAGTAGTGTCAAGACTTAAATAATACAATAAGCAGAAAGATAAGTGACATAGAAAATAGATCAGTGATATGAAAAATGATGTATGTTGGCCTAAGAAACTGTAAAAAAAAGTAAGAAAAGAAAAAGCAATATAGACCTAGAATAGATCATAAAGCATTTCTACATTTCAGTAAAATAAAAATACTGACTTTAATTTGCTTAATCATGCTAGAATTCATGATATGATTATATTATGTAATACAAAGGAAGAAGCTTATTTATAAATGGGTGATGATGTGAAACTTCATATATCCACCACATTGATTTTAAATAAATTGTTTATGTGTTTCATGTTCTTGCTCTTGGTTTTTATTTGTCCAGTCGAGGTGCTTCTTCTGTTACAGCTCAGGGAGAAATTGATGACGTGTTTCCATAGAGGGAGAAAATAGGACACAATGAAGGATACTGGAGGATCTGCAGCAGGGCGCCTTCATGACCTACCTGGTCACGTGTTTCTGTAGTCGAGGATCAGCGCACTGAACATCACGTGACACAACATTAGAGTCATGCAAGGAAAACGTTTTTGATCACATTCATTGTAATATTCTCTTTTTTAAAATTTCGTGCTTTTATTCTCTGCTTTTTCTCCACTTTTATTCTCTTTCCGTTCTCCATGCCTCTACATCCGGTCAGTGACGTCACGGCTCACCTGTGTGGGTGGGTGTCGGGTTTGGGATTAGCTGTAGCCGCAGGTAATAGCCAAACATTGGAAGACTTTCGGCTAAACAAGACTAAGTTCCCACGAAAAGGAGAAGGGAGAAGGTCCCGGGTGGTGTTGTTCGTTCGGAACGCTCGATTTTAGGATTTAACATTTATTTTCCGTCGGTGGTGAAGTCACCTGAAAACCTGCGGGCGGGCGAAGTCTTTCTTTCTGTCTATGAGGAGCTAGCAGCAAGTTTTCTATGTGACACTTCCGCGGTTTAATTGCTGAACTTGTTTTCTGGCATAAAAGACAAACTCAAAGTGTTTCCTCTTATGCGGTAAGTCACCATCCTATCAATAAATTTAAAATCAGTTGTATGTCGAATGGGTTTCCTTGTCAAATGCTCTCCTGCACATTTGCTGTTGTTCTCAGAAGCTTTAAGGGCGCGACGGAATGAGACACTTTTTTTTTTTTTTATCAGGCCAGCAATCAGTATTTTAAGTTTATTTACATTCTCTGAATTTCCCAGGAGTTAACATTTGTGGTGTTTGACCTGCAGACTTGTGTTGGGTTTTACCCCAGTCATTATGTCTTAATGCCCCTCTCCAGGTCCCAGGCTTCCTGAGCCATGCCTGGCCACAGTTCAGGGGCTCCCCAGGCGTCTCGCCATCATAAACACCACACCTCCAGCTCCAGAACAGAGAAGTACCGGCAGACTCGGACTATATCCAAGGAGGGCACGTCTAGCCAGGAGTACTACAAGGATCCTCATGGGGAGCATCTGCACGAGCACCACAGTGGCCACTCCCGGTATTCCGAGAACAAGTACGTTCGCAACAACAGAAACCACCCGCGGAACGGCACGGGACGGGGATCGGAGACGATAGGATTTATTCCTGGGTCAGCTGACAAAGCCCCCACCAGCAGGCATGCCTGTGGCTCCTGCACTTCCATGGGCTGGAGGGGCTGTAAGGCTCTTGTCTGCTGTGTACTAACCTGTGGATTCTACGGCAGCCGGGAACCCTGCCTCCCTGTTAATGAGAGCTCCACAGACCACCCCCCTAAAGCAGGTAGTGAGCCTCACCCTCCCAATGGCATGGCTATAACCAACCCCACTGCTGGCATCCCTGTAGAGTCCAGGTCTACTAAACCCTCTAAACTACCCACGAGCGACAGCTTCCGCTACCCAGATGTGCGCATCGCAGGTGAGAAAGTAAAGTATCCAGTTACCGCCCCCAGACGGATCCGCTCGCCCGGTAAGGGAGAAAGTCAGCGTCCTATCAGCAACACCAGCCTGTTATCCCGTGAAGACTATGACCTGGATGACCTAAGTGACACAGGCACAGACATTGACTCTTTGATAACCAAGAAGCTGCTGGAGCTGTACGCCCTGCACCAAATCGACCAGCTGGCTAAGTGCACCTCCGACTCCTCTTTCTCCCGTAAGACCAACGAGATCAGTGAGCTCATCTACAGCATCGCCCAGGACTACAACCTGGAGGAACAAGAGGCCGAGTGCAAACTGGTGCACGGGGTCATTCGCATCAGCACGAGGAAGGGCAAGAGGAACAAGAGCCATCATTCTACAGGGCAGCGTCTGAATGGGAGGAGCGACGGGACTCTGCCTGACAGCGGCAACGAGACCATGACTAACACCTTCATGAGCAGTGACTGTAAGAACATCGTCCAGTAGTTTTTAGAACAGTTGTCATTAATATCACCATTATTGTTACTAAAAATATTTATAGACAGCACATGAAAGCTGCTACATCCGACACCTAACCATAAAACAACAAATACTCCAGTCATCTGAACTCTCTTCACATAATGACTCATAGAGTTTGTTAGAGTTTGTTAGAACGCTGCTGAAGCACATTGGTTAGGCTTATCGTTTTAATCCCTAATACTTGAGGCATTTTAGAAGCAGTTACCAAACAATAGGCAGCTAGTCAGAGGCAAGTTAAGGCTTGCACACACTGTCTTCAGAATACGTTCTTGCACAACATCAGAGATGACCACATTAATGTCAGTGTCACAGCTCCTTGTCTGCATTGATTCACTCTGTCCCTTTATGCCCTGTCTTAGTTCCAGAGGTGAAAGTATCAGACGAGACACCATCGGATGAGCTTGCAAGGAAAATGAGGCATTACAGCGGGAGAAGTGAGTACACGACGTAAATATATTCATGCCTTCCTTTGATTTCACTAGCGTACCAGAATTAACGTGTGTTATTAGTGGTTAGATAATTCTGCGCTGATAAAGCTGTAGCCTTTATACAGCCTGGTGATTCAGGTATAATTACTTGGAGCATTTGAAGCTCTGTCTTTGCCGTCTATTGTACCTGCTGCAGCTGCAGGCTTTCTCTCACCGCCCCTCGACTTTCCAATGACATATCACTCTTTAAACAGTGAAAGCCTCACATTCCCGTCCCTTTCTATGCATATTACAGACGCTCATTACCTGCCTGCCCTCATCTACCACCTCCCACCCACCTATAATTCTGCCTCATTAGCCCCCCCAGCTCAGCAGTCATGCTACACCACTGATAGAGCAGCAGATTAAGTCTCCTTAAATATATGCCACATAATATCTCATGTTATATTAAGAAATTTTAGGGAACATCTTGGGTTACAGATGGATTACTGCACAGCAGCCTCTTGTTGTTCTGAGAAGGTGCTGTTAGAAGGACGGGTGTCTTGTTACACGTCTTTGAATTGTTTCCATAATCACAACAGTCAGAGAATGTACCAGCAATCTGGCCCACATCCAGATAGTTGACGTCTCCATTTTGTGCAAGACACGTAGCATCTGCTGTCACTAATTTTGTTTGTTTCCATCAAATACCTTTCTTTTTCTCACAGCGTACTCCTCCAGCACTGCCACAGCCTACTCACCCTACCACCATGACACTGAAACAGACTCTTCAGGTGCTCCTCTTATTCTCTGAAAGAAAACACTGGAGCGTGTCGATGCTGGTAAAGTGATGTGGCCAACTCCATGGACAATGTTATCCTGCTGTTATTTGTGTTTGCTGTTACTGAATGGAGCACCTTTAACTTGGGCGGTTGTACTGCAAGTATTCTGCTAATGTTTGTGGAGTCTCATTCAAGTTCATGGACTTTTTTTATATATATATATATATGTGCAGCAAATGTTCCACTGAAACAAAAGTTTTTGTTACACTGGGAAAGACTATTCAACATTTTATGTATTTGTACACAGTGTTTAAAGTGAATACACTCCATTCAGTCTTAGGAGTCAGGCCAGAGGAAAAAGACTGATGGTTGAGCAGAACCGTCCTCATTCTTGCCTTGTGATTGTTTATGCAAGCAGTTGTGCGTGCAATTGTATGGGTTTATCGAGGCCTGTCATTTAGACTGGTTAAATAGTATGATTAAAATTTAAAGCCATATATTGATGTAAATACTTTTAAATTGATGTCAAGTTATGGGTTGTTAAACCATTTGTTTTAGTTTTTTATTTGTACATATGTTCCTTTTAAACAAAATAAAAATCTACATGCTTGTTTATGCTTTTTATTAACTTTTTATTACCCATAACTTCCAGAAAATACTCCAGGCTGGCAAAGTTTCCGTCTAGTGAAAATCCTATATTCTTGTAGTTTGAATATTAACAGCTCTTTCTTTTGCGTTACCTTCAGTCTTTAGCCTACTTTTCCTCTCTGTCTCAGATTATTGTTGGCAAGCTCGTCTCCCTGAGGTAACTGTGTTGTACCAGGTAGGCTTTTTCCGCCTTCAGCAAAAGAAGAAACTTGTTTGGCTGGTTCTGACAAAAAGGAAATAAAATCCTGGGGTTTGTCTTTGTCATTTATTGCAAAAGGAAGAAGCAGTGCAGGTAATCAGCCAGATTTCAGGGACATTTCTTTCAGTCTTGTTTTAAATCATGACATATAGGTGTTTAGAAACCTTGGTCTGTCCTATAATGATGACAAAAGATGAAAAACGTTTGAGATCTATTCAACTATCAGTTTGTCTATGAACACATTTTGTTTTGTGGTCCCATTCATAGTTCAGGGATTTTTGTGTTTTATCCAGTTTTATCCAGCCATTAAGACCATAGGAACGTATTGTTTGTGCCTTGAAAAGGCTACAGAAAGAGGCAGTCTGCATCAAAAACAAAAAGTAAATCTCTGTGAAACCTGATTTGTTCTGAAAAGGTTAAAAAAAAAAAGTTTGCATTGACACTGTTGTCAAGAAAGCTACAAAAGAGAAATGTGTCAGAATTCTTATTGACTGCATGCGTAGCTTTTAGCCTTGCTGTTTTGTTTGTGGATTGTTGCGGACGCATTGAGTAACCCCATTACCAGTGTCTTCTGCCCCCACCAGCACATTCCTGTTTTACCTGTATGAGGTGTCATGTGACGACTCACTGTTTGACAATTAACATGCCGCAAGCACTGGTGAATCAGGAGACCTTGATCTATATCAAAAATAGCCTGCAGGCTAACAATGGGCTAAAATCTTTTTATGACACTTGATTTTGGATTCTTCCAATGCAGTGAATGAAAATAAGACAACTGACTTATTGCACACACAGACAATTATTTTGTTAATTGTCTGTGTGTGCAAAAAAAATTCAGGACTCAGTTTAAGTTATGAGTTATGCAGTTTGTGAATCTAGTCTCTCAAATTAGCCCTGTAAAGCCTGAACTATGAAAAATCTTTATTATTTTATTATTGTATTTATTCAACCTTCTCAGAAATTTGTACAAAAAAAAGAAATTTAATATATATGTGCATATAAGAGTTTTAAGTTGTATCTGTTTGGATACATCCAGCGTTTTTGTGCTTGCAAAATGCAAGTGCATGTGTTTGATTATATTCATCAGGTTTGGCCATACACTTGGCGTTACAGGGTGTGACATACGACTTCCACTGTTCTCCACAAGAGGAAGACAAAGTCTTCCTCTTGTCTGTCTCACGAGCTTTGGTTCAAACACAATCTGGCAAAACAAGAAAGAGGAGCACATATATGCTGGAATCAGACATACTTTTTCACTATGAAATGACAAACAGGCAGGTCGCTTATAAAAATCCCCATATTTGTATGGTTTCCAGGGATGAGCCTCTTGCAGAATATCAAGTATTCACATGAGCCTTTTAAACTGTCATTTTGACAGGAATTTTAACATAATGTGCTTCAGCAACACTGGTTTACTACAGGTCAGTGAAGATGAACCAAATAAATTAGAGGGATGAAGATGTTGGAAATAAAGCATCATTTAACACCCAGTTCATTAAATAATGCTGTTCGGTCTGACTTGCTGTGGGTTTTGTTTTGTCATATATTGAAGCAGAATTCCATTTTTACTTTTGTGTATAAAAATATATTTATTTCAAATGTTCTGGCCATGTAAACAACACATTTTTACAACACGGACTTCCACTTATTGTACAGTATGTTAACAGTGGGTACAGTCTATCTTCATGTGGAAAGTCATCTCTTTCCATCAGCAGACACACCCTTCTCAAAGTGGGCTAAAGTGACCTCAGCTTCAGCTTCAATACATAATAATAAACACAGTGCATCAAGTCACAGTTTGTTTTAGTCACTGTAATGCTTTGTTTTAACAGTCCAACTTAAGACACGCCTTCCTCTCATGAGCAAGCATTTCATGGTCTGGTCCACAAAAATGTTTCTGCATGAAGTCTACATGTTGTCCATTCATTCTACACAAAGTCCACCCATCCTATTTGCAGAAGAGCATGTCAACCAGCAGCTCCAGCAAATCAGCCTGGCCTATCACGGGTCGGAAGAACAGTTCAGAGATGAGGCTGGGTGTGATGCTCTGCAGAATGGAGGCTGTGAGGAGGATTCGAGCAAAGCGCTCCTGGTCCCCTGGGTGAAGGAGCTGGACCACCTCGCTCAGGGCGTGCTGAGCTTCCTGTTGCAAGCTTTCAACAAACAGACCTGCCTTTAAATCTGGGACATCTGTTAAATGTTAAGACAATATATTAGTTTTACATATAGAATATTTGAATCGCAATTTTAAAGTATTTTTGGTTTTTTTAGGGGTTCTAAGCATCCTTTTGAAAGGTTACCCGAGGATAAAGGATATCAGATGAAGACATACCTGGATTAAATATTGTGGTCCCTTTGAGGTATGCATACTCCTTTGGACTCAAATCCAAACTCCAAAACTTTTTTAGGCAGGATGTGAGTTTGCTGACTCCGGCCATGGTGGGTTGCTCCCTCTCTTTCACAGAGCTCTCCTGACGATTAAGAAGAATCTTTTTCAACATGCTGTCAGCAGGGGTGTCCGTCACTTCAAACTCTACGTGTTCCTGAGCCAGACCTAGAATGAAGAGAGGTGCCCAGCAACTCTTCAGAAGTGAAAACTGGTCATTTGGTGGCATCTGGTTAAAAGCAGGTAAGTTCTTCATGAACTGGATGGTTTTAACTAGAACAGCAGAAGCTTCTTTGCAAATCTCAGATGGCCTTTTCAAACACACTGTCCGCCGCTGCTCGCAGTTGCATCTGTGACGTATTGAAGAATAACTGAGACTGTTTTGACTTATTTTGTTGTTATCCATTTGGCTCAGGATGTTGAAGAGGATAGGATTTGGAAGCCTATCGCTGTCAGCCAAGCAAGAACACCTGATATCCATCTTTCAGGCCGTATGGAGCTGTGTCATTAACGCGTAGGACACCTCCTTCAAGAGCATTGGAGTATTACTGCTGCTTCCTTCTGTGGGCCTGCATTTATATGGCCAGCCTACCCTGTTAAGTGGACCTTGACTTGTCAATACACTTTGTGAAAAACAACTATGTGCTCTGCCAGGTGACTGGTGGAATAACCCTGGGAAACCGATAAGGTTTTCTCAATGAAAAGGAGCTGGTGGAGTAAAGCAGGATATCAAGAGGGTTGGGCCTTATCTTGGAGCCAGTGTCATTAACCCAGGCAGTACCAAGTTACCAAGGACTGCGGAGGTAATCAGCCCCACACTGTCCCAGCACACTGCCAACTCACACCTGCACAGATGGAAAGAGGCCAAAGCAGCGGCCATTGACCCCAGGTCAAATCATTTTTAAAATAACTTAATATCTCTCTCCATCCATCCATCCATCCATCCATCCATCCATCCATCCATCCATCCATCCATCCATCCATCCATCCATCCATCCATCCATCCATCCATCCATCCATCCATCCATCCATCTCTATCTGTCTGTCTGTCTGTCTGTCTGTCTGTCTGTCTGTCTGTCTGTCTGTCTGTCTGTCTGTCTGTCTGTCTGTCTATCTATCTATCTATCTATCTATCTATCTATCTATCTATCTATCTATCTATCTATCTATCTAACATTAAAAGTTTTTGACCACTGGATGATGAACGTACTGTAGTTATTTGATGTTAACTAATGGTCGAGTTAACTGAGAAACTTAATGGAAATCGGTTTCGTAGTTTTGATGACCAGGACGTGCATCAACACGTCATTCACACTAAGTGTCTTCAAGCCTGGCTTAGCCTCTACACCTCTAAAGGAAAAAAATATTCTAGCAGGGGCAGAGGTGTAAAAACCAGAGTTATTGGACAAACTGTGGCCGTTAGACCCAAAAAGAACAATCTAACTTTTACCAGTCTATAAAATATTGCTCCCTTTCTTTCTAGGCTGGTCAATGTGTTCTTTGGCAAATTGCAACCGCTTCAGGGCATATCTTTTTTTTGACAATGGGACTTTGTGAGAACCTCTGATCTTCATTGATCCTCCTGGAGCTGATTTTTGACTGAGCCCTTGCCATTCTGGTTATTCTTCAATCCATTCAAACAGCCATTCTTCTTCTTCTTCCTCGCCTTTCTGGTTTTGGTTGCCAGAAAGGCTTCTTAATCAAAGAATGCCCTTCTTCTGAACAATGCCTTGAACGAATCATTTTACTGTTTTTCAAGAACAAATACACAGTCAGCATATACAGCATCAGTTGCCTTGATACTTAGATAAGTTCCACCTGCTTAACACCTATTTTTTCCACATAATCAATGACCTCACTAATTGAACTGAGCACTTCTATTTTTTTAACACATCCTTTTCAGTCGATAGATAGATAGATAGATAGATAGATAGATAGATAGATAGATAGATAGATAGATAGATAGATAGATAGATAGATAGATAGATAGATAGATAGATAGACAGACAGACAGACAGACAGACAGACAGACAGACAGACAGACAGACAGACAGACAGACAGACAGACAGACAGACAGACAGACAGACAGACAGACAGACAGACAGACAGACAGACAGACAGATAGATAGATAGATAGATAGATAGATAGATAGATAGATAGATAGATAGATAGATAGATAGATAGATAGATAGATAGATAGATAGATAGATGGATGGATGGATGGATGATGGATGGACGGACGGATGGATGGACGGACGAGCGGATGGACAGACAGACAGACAGACAGATAGACAGATAGATAGATAGATAGATAGATAGATAGATAGATAGATAGATAGATAGATAGATAGATAGATAGATAGATAGAGAGAGAGAGAGAGAGAGAGAGAGAGAGAGAGAGAGAGAGAGAGAGAGAGAGAGAGAGAGAGAGAGAGAGAGAGAGAGAGAGAGAGATCCTTTATTAATCCAGGAGGAAATTGCACATATCCACTGCTCAGGCATTACATAATGAATAAATACTGGGTAAAAACCAGGGGGAAAAAAAGAAAAAAGAAACACTGACATCACAGGACATACCACAAGACATACACTACAACAGACATGTTAGTGTAGTGTAGCATTAACAGGATATATACTAAACTATAACTGAAATATAAACAGTATAAAATTAAATAGTATGAAATTAAATAAAATCCATTCAACCACGTGCTGACCTCGCCACCTCCCCCCTGCTCCTCCTGAGAGAGTCATTGTATCCCTTGATGGCACGGGGCACAAAGGAGGACCTCAGCCTCTCTGTGGAGGCACTGTGTGACAGCAGTCTGCCGCTGAAGGTGCTTCTCTGCTGGTAGAAGGTGGTGTGCAGGTGGTGGCTGGTGTTGACTCAGCTTCACAGTTTCACCGGCATGCACATCATTCCTGTTGGGTCTGTTGGATTTCTATAACTTTACTAAACCTTGTAGAAACTTGCTGGCAGTATAGAAGTTGAAATTCTGACAAAAAAACAGTGATTTAATTAGTGATGTAGGACTGCAATTAGTTTGAACACAACTCTGTGTGTGTGTGTGTGTGTGTGTGTGTGTGTGTGTGTGTGTGTGCACGTGTGTGTGTGTGTGTGTGTGTGTGTGTGTGTGTGTTTGCGTGTCAGTGTCTGTGTGTGTATGTGTGTCTCGAATTTTTGTAGAATTTTTATCTATTTCTAATATATTCCATAAAGATAAAGAACAAACATGAAAACTGACAGATAGACAGGCAGACAGATGGACCGTTAGGCAGACGCACATGGAGAGAGAGACAAGGAGACAGACAGAATTCATGGACTTCCTGTTTTAGGGTAACAGAAACAGATAGTATTATGATCCACTTGTTATTTGGAAAAAATTACTGGTATTTGTTATCTTCCTGGTGCCTGGTACGGAGGTTTTACCACTGATAAGCAAATTGCTTTAATATTGTCATGACTAAACAAACAGTCCATTTCTAATGAGTCATCCTCTGGAGCTCCTTCAGCACCATGAACAAACTAAAGTGTCATACACATTGCAAACTGACAGGTAACACAATATATACATTAAGAAGCTCTTTACTTTTGGCTGGACACCAGCTGTTTGACCACATCACAGGACGGACATTAGAAGAATTTGTAAACCTGAGCTCAGTGGAGTCAAGGTCAGTTCATGAAGTGAATGACTGCAATAAAAAGATTACGAGCCAGACACTACTGGCAGCACCAGTCACCGAATGTTTGGTTTACCTCATCGGTTTCTTCTCAATCTCTCACAGACATGACACATTTTACAGGGGATTATTCTAACGGCATACAATGAAATCATGTGAAGGAGTAGTTGAAGCTAGAGTAAGGGCAGAAGTGAGCATTTGTGAGGAGCAGTATGGTTTCATGCCAAAAAAGAGTACTACAGATGCAGTATTTGCTTTGAGGGTGTTGATAGAGAAGTACAGAGAAGGCCAAACGGAGCTGCATTGTGTTTTTGTAGATCTGGAGAAAGCTTATGAGAGGAACTGTTGTATTGTAAGAGGAAGTGTGGAGTGGCAGAGAAGTATGTTAGAGCGCTGCAGGACATGTATGAGGACTGTAAGACAGTGGTGAGGTGTGCTGTAGGTGTGACAGAGGAGTTCAAGGTGGAGGTGGGACTGCATCAGAGATTAGCTTTGAACCCCTTCTTGTTCGCTATGGTGATGGACAGGCTGACAGACGAGGTTAGACAGGAATCTCCATGGACTATGATGTTTGCAGATGACATTGTGATCTGTAGTGAGAGCAGGGAACAGGTGGAGGAGAAGCTAGAGAGGTGGAGGTTTGTCCTGGAAAGGAGAGGAATGAAGGTTAGCTGCAGTAAGACAGAGTACATGTGTGTGAATGAGAGGGACCCAAGTGGAAGAGTGAGGTTACAGGGAGAAGAGATCAAGAAGGTGGAGGATTTGAAGTACTTAGGGTCAACAGTCCAGAGCAATGGAGAGTGTGGAAAAGAGGTGAAGAAGCATGTACAGGCAGGATGGAACGGGTGGAGAAAAGTGTCAGGTGTGATGTGTGATAGAAGAGTTTCAGCTAAAATGAAAAGAAAGGTGTACAAAACTGTGGTGAGACCAGCGATGTTGTTTGGCTTAGATATAGTATCACTGAGGAAAAGACAGGAGACAGAGCTGGAGGTAGCAGAGATGAAGATGCTGAGGTTCTCTTTGGGAGTGACCAGGAAGGATAGGATCAGGAATGAGTACATTAGAAGAACAGCACATGTTAGAGGTTTTGGAGATAGACTGAGATAGTTTGGACATGTTCAGCGGAGAAATTGTGAATATATTGGTAGAAGGATGCTGAGTTTTGAACTGCCAGGCAGAAGACTTTCAGGAGGCCTGAACGAAAAACCCGAAAGGACAAGAAGAAGAAGATTTTTCTTCTCCTATCGGAAAATTCACAACATATCTGATTTTCTTTTTTTGTTGTTGTATGTTTTCTTTGGGGTTTGTGTTTTGTGGGGTTTGTTTAAATAAATTATTTTTTATCGAAACAAAAAAAATTTAAAAAATAGTAAATCATCTAAATAATTATGATTTTAAAATTTACTATTTCCTTTTAGTATTTATTTTAAATATTACACAGAAATATTTACACAGAACACAGACCCCATTACCAACAGAACACGCACAAAAAAAGATAATCAGAGCTTGAGGAAAATGAAAAAACACGAAGTTCAAATAGCGATATGTTGTTTAAAAAGGCATATAATTACCCACATAGTGGGTAATTAAAAATAACCAGCTTCTTCTCTGATTCAGCACATTATGTTATAATTTAGAATTTGACCTATAATGACCTCATCAGCCTTCAGGTTTCATGAAGCATGCTGATAGTTGTAAATGCGTGTGATAAGGTCTGTGTTTATTGAGGTTAGGAGCAGGCAGAGACAGATACAGAGGACAGACGCTTATCTCCAACATAGCCTATAAAAATGAATGTCCTTCATTCTGTGAGTAGAAAAACTGCCGTATTCCGGGATCCATCAAGTAAAAATGTCCAGGTCTGATGAGGCATGACGTAATGGATGTCACCCGGGGAGCACCCATGCCTTTTATTTTCAGCTGTTAGGAAGAGACAGTAACATAAAACAACAATAGCAAGTTAGCTTAAAAAAGTTAATAACAATAAACTTTTAATATGATAATCAACTGATAATTTTTTAAGAGAATTTTGGCTACACATTCCACTGACACGCAGTTTGATTTTCTTGTAAGGTTCTCCTGAAAAATTGACTTTCATGTTTCCTCTGGTTTAAGTGTTAGGAGGTCGTTGAACTCTCAGAATGGAACGAACACTATATTGGTACATGGCACTTGTCCTTGACCCACTGCGAGTACAACACAGCCTGAGTTAATTTGCCTGAGTTCATCAACCCTTAGGTAGCAGCTATTCTTATACTGGGGGTCACAAAATCCTTCTAAATGGCTTTTCTAAATAGCCTTTAATTCAAATCTGTGGAATTTGATTCACATTACTTTGGTCTCACTGTAAAAATGATATATAACTTTTATCCACTCTCAAATTAAATTTTATACATTGTTTTATACTGCAGAATTCAAAAATTATTTACCCCCATCATAAGTAATCATTATGAATCTTTTTATCATTTGTTCTCTTTTTTAAAACTGAAATATCTCAAATGGAAACTAACTTTCCTACTTTTGATTGTGCACCAGAATATTTCAGAATTTCCAGTGTTCAAATATGTATGTCGGGTGCTATTTAGCCAGTCACCTCAGAGTAAAAGGTGCATTTGTATGTTCTCTTATGTCCATGTGGGTCCCCTTTGACCACAGTTCAAAGTTAGATGATTGGCAAAATATAATTTGCATTGAATTGTGAATGGCTGTTCGTCTGTATTTGCTGGCCCTATCCTTGACCGGTGACCAATACAGAGTTTGCCCAATGTCAGCTGAATGCCCCTCATGACACTGTGATAGACGGATGTAAATTTTTAAAAGATCTACTTTCGTGTTAAAATCGTGCTCTCATGTGGACCAAGTTTTGGCATCACATCTTTTTGTGACAAGGTTTTCCTGTGGATTCCTTGTGTGAAGACACACTGAGTAATTCAATAAATTCCATTTATCTCACTCAAAACTAAAATTCCAAGGTTAATTGTTAAACTTTTTTAAATTTGATTTAATTTCCATTGTAATAATGCTGACTTTTGAGATATGATATGCTTTTTGTGGTAAATTTGAAGTACCACAACCACATGTAACTTCTGAACATATACAACTCTTGACAATTACCCTGGATACCTAAAATCCAGTTATAACAATGCACAATACTCATGAAGTTTGGAATAATGTGTATAAAATGTCATCTTGGCGTCTGGATGGCTCTGGTTTTACTGCCTATTACTATCAAAACACAATGATAAAAGCTGAAGTGAAGGCCAGATGCAGTCAGACTCTAGGTTAATGAACTCTTAACAAATTTATTGGTGTACTCTCTGAAACAAGTTGACATAAGTGCAGCAATGTGAAAAATATTATGCTTCTTCAATCCATTAAGAGTTTTATTTAACAGTTATTTAGCTGTTATCAATAGTTGGTGGATTATTTACTTAAGTGGCTGTTCTATTGAGTTGCAGTAGGCAATCCCGGCTCTTCTGATGTTATAAAACATAAGTAAACTGTTACTTAAGAGCCATGCCTGCATGGATGTATGGTTACATATATAAATGAATTAATGTACATGGCAGGAGGTGAACACACATCATCCAATACAGTATATCTTACATTACAGAAACACACACACACACACACAACACACACACACAAAACACACACGCACACAACACACACACACAACACACGCACGCGCACACACACACACACACACACACACACACACACACACACACACACACACACATACACACACTTTAAAAAGTTAGCATAGAGATAAGATAATTACGAGAATGTATATTTAGTTTTTCTCACCTGTGGTTTTGGTAGTTATTTCACACTGACTGATAAACTGAAAGAGCTTCATGCAAGTAAGGGTTTGGATTTTGTGAAGGAGGACCACATGGTCATCTGATGCCTGTGGTCTGGTTTTGTGCTTCTTTCAATTTTTTTCTAACTATTGTTGCGTATATTGTCAGGAAAGTTGATGTTCCACAATAAAATATTGTGTAAAAGCATTTTTCAATGAAATTCCCAAACGGCTGTTTTGCATCTGAATTGGACTTATATTGAAATGTTTAGTGGTGCATTGTGAGAAGATAAAGATATAAATAGAAAACAAAAAAGGTTCAGTAAATTTGACCAAAGACTAACATTATGTTTCAAACTTGATACCATTCGATTGTTTCTCATGGCCAAGTTGAATTTGCCTATAAATAAAGTACTAATACTTAAAATTTTTTAGATAACAATCTATTAATTTAGACTCTTAATTCTCCTTAAAATATTTGAATGATCTTTTACTGCACTAAAGAAGCGGGGCCATCCTGTCATCACAGTGTTAATCCACACAGTTTCTGTAACTGTTTTATTTTTCTGTGTGGGGTCGAGGGGCTGAAGCTTATCCCAGCTGCACTAATATACACATCCACAGGAAAATCAGTCCACTGGGGCAATCCGGAGCACCCAAAGGGAATCCATTCAGACATGGAGAGAATACAGTATTCAAACCCCAAAAATAGATTCCAACTCTAGATCTAGAACTCTTGCCGTGGGACAGCAGTGCTACCCACTGCGACACTATGGCACCACATTATCGTAGTATAGCATAATTAAATAATTTCATCATGCCTTCAGTTGCTTATTTTGAAAAGTGGATTTGTGTCACACATGGGATAGAATGAACAGTTGTAAACATCGACAATGAGCGTCTTCACCCGCTGCTTGTGGACACAATGGTAGAGCGAACACTGCCACGTTGTGACCAAAAGCAGGAACTCTCCAGGAATCAGCTACAGTATTATATTAAGTGCTGGGGATGGTATCTTGTGGTATATATATATTTTTTAATTCTATGGAAACTGGACTTTGAATTCAGAGACTGAACAATGCATTTCTCTAAAGCAGGGGTGTCAAGCTCATTTTCACCAAGGGCCACATCAGCATAATGGCTGTCCTCCAAGGGCCAGAATAAATGTAACGCAATGTAATATAAATTAAACTTAACTAATATTTAACGTTAAATAACTCTGAATTTATGGCTTATTCAAGTTACAAACATTACGGTTGCACAGAAAAAAATATTTGTTGCTCTGTTATAATATAAATTCTTTTAATTTGTCAGGTTATTAAACCCACAGAATTCTATCAATGACGGACTAAACTATCCAAGTGAATGAAGAAAAATAACATCAAACATAAGTTAGGCCATTAACTTTTTTCAAAGCATTTTTGTCAGTTAAAATTGGCTTGATTACTGCATTGTGGGAAATGTAGTTTCTGGTCAAAACACACTTTTGACCAATTTATTGTTAGACACTTTAACAGACCTCTTATGCTCTGGCGGGCCACATAAAATGATATGGTGGGCCACATTTGGCCTTGAGTCAAATCATACTTTCCACAATACTCTGGAAAACACATTCTTAACAGCGAGGCAGTCCCAAATCGAACGCACAAGATTAGGGATATCATCACAGAAACTATAATTCACATCAGAGAGTGAGTTGCATGTGTTGACCTTTAATAATACAAATATCAAATAGGCCTGTACCTCTTTACTTAGTTAAATCCAGGGGGTGACCTTTTTTTTTTTGGCTGTGTTCTGAATGTTCTGATACCTTTCCAGTATCAGAACACTCAGACACATATAACCAGAGAGTAGACTGTTTTAACAGCTGAACGACATGAAATATCTGGACCTGGCACTTTTGTAGGCCAACACCCAGGAAACAGGCAGCTGTCTGATTAGAAGCAACACCACTGAGCCCCAGACAGAAGGATGTACAGTACAGGCAAGTTCTTTATTCCTTTGAAGTTCTTTACCCCTCTGAAGTTCTTTAATCCTTTGTAGTTCTTTTTATTCCTTGCATTTCTTGATTCTCTTTCCTTCTTCATATTATTTTTAAAAACTTTTATTCATTTAGAGTAGAACTTTCATTGATTCCTTAAGGAGGTTACGTCAAAGAAATTAAAATTTATTCCCCTCAAGTCAAAACACAAAGAACAAAGTTTCAGAGAACGATATAAAGAATTGAAATGATTTTTACACAGAGGCGACCTTCTTTGAATGCGTATTTTTCCTATATCTCCGAGTCTTCCCTCGCTTTAGGAGTGGGATCCGGAAAGAAACGAAGAGGAAGACCCGGAAGTATATGTGACGTCATTTCCGAAAGTCCTCCCAGTGACGCGGACCCTTCCAGGAAGAAAATAGCAATGGCGGAGTGTGACGACGGTACCAGTGTGTACTTTGCTCTCAGCAACATTCCTGTAGTGTTTCGTTCAGCAGACCTGAGAAATTATTTCAGTCAGTTCGTTGAAAGTGGAGGTTTTCGCTGCTTCCACTACCGACACCGACCGGAAGTCCTCAGGGAACCCGAGGTGCCCGAAAACACAGCGGAGGGTAGCGGTGAAGAGGGTTCCTTCAAACCATCACCGGAGATCGACCAGCCGTCAACACAGTCCGCTGTGAAGAAGCAGTCGTGCTGCTGTGTCGTCTCAGTTCACCATAAACACGCCGAGAGGTTCGTCAGGATGTACGCAGGGAATCATTGGATCGACTCCCGGGGAAACTGGCTGGCTCGACGCTGTGTCATCAGAAGAGTGAAGGTGTCTGACGACAAAGGTTAGTGACGCTTATGGAACCATGATACTGATGGATGCGCCCCACCTCCATGATCTAATGCGGGGGGTGAAACAGTAGCTCAAATATAATAACCACCATAGGGCTCGAAATTCCGACCATTTTGGTCGCATATGCGCCCAAATTTTTTATCAGTGCGACTATTGAATATATTTGGGAGCACCGGTGCGACTAAGGAAAAAAATCTGGTGCGCCTTTTTTTTTTCCACTTCTCTCTCGCTCTTTCTCTCCATAGAGCAGGGGTCACCAAATGGCGGACCGTCTGGACCCGTGGCCACTCCATTATAAATTCACGAGAGTAGATTTTCTTGGGGCAATTTTACTCGCAGTTCGCGGCTAAATACGGCGGGCGCTGCTCCTCCAGTTAATACGGTAATAGCGCCACACAGTTCAGCCAATCAGATCGTTTGTCTACCCTGCTGTCAGCGCACCAGGAAGTGAGACAGCTCGCTGCTGCTACGCTGTGAGTTTACCGCTACAGCGGAGCACAGAAGGAGGGAGACAGCATAACTCCAAACGAAGGGAGGTTAACGAGGAAAACCGCTGGTTAACAATGAGTGGACGAAATTTATGTTAATTCCTCCGTCAGGCAGTTCAAAACCATTTTACCTCATATGGTCTGAACACGTCGTATGAATTAAAAGTGGTAACATGAAGCACCACTATGAAACAAAGCACAGAGCTTTTGCGCAGTTATCCCCTGAAGTCCGAGCTGAGGGTAAAATGACCGAGAAAAATGCAAACGAATGTTCACTAAAGGCATGGTGGAGTTTGGGGCAACATAAAACATCTTTTAGTGATGTTTTAAAATACAAAACAATCCAATAATGACCAAAATGGTTCAGTCCAGTTACCGGGCTGGCCTGACAGCGCGCCACAATGCGCTATTTAAGCCACACCGAGGTAGTGCCTCGGTTTGGCCCCTGATCCGGAGGCGGACCAACGCAGCATCCTCAGGTGAGCGTCTCTCATACAGTTTTGTGTGGATGTGGGGAAAATGCGTAGGCGCTGAGTGTGCATGCTCGAACGCACTACCGTGACAGTTTGTTTGATGCGGACACGTGAGCGTGGACCTGCCGGAGAATGTGCACGAAACAGTCTGAGCGGGACCGCGGTCCTGCCAGGAAACAATGAGAGCGCAGCTGCGGCTGCTCTCCTGGGCGAGGGGGAGAGGCGCGCGGAATGGAGATGGACAGAGCGGTCTCTATCGCTCCGTCACTGCTACTAACTTCTAAATTTGGGAGCACCAGTGCTACCAAGAAAAAAAGTTAATTTCGAGCTCTGCACCATGAATTTCTGAAGTGATGCAACTTATTGTGTCGACCAACAGCAGCAATCCTCATTCTGGACAGGAGTCATGACCTCCAGAGGTCGTCAATGGTCAGACTACTGTATATTACTGACCAGTCCAGACTGGTGATGTGATTCCACTCGCGACAATGGGCACACAGCACAAGTAGAAGGTCCTGGGTGCCAGTCATCTCTGTTGTAGAGCATTGGCCATCAGGACCTGTTTCTGAGGTGCAGCTGATGTGTCGACTGTGAATCTGGGGACATTAAACTGTGTCATATGTGCGCTATTGTAGATTAGTGTGACAGACTGCTCTACATCCGCTGTGTTAGTGACACAATTCCGGTCATTTTGCTGAGGGGTTCTTGGTGATGTCATGGTCTTAAAATCTTTGAGCGTATTTATTGGGGTGGCATTCAATGAAAGACCAGCAATTTGGTGTTAAATAGAGTCAGGTTTCATGTTCAAGGCTTTCTGACCAAACCTGGGATATTTTTATAAATAATACAAAGTTGTCCTACATAGAAATATACAGCAGTTTAAAATGGAGAAATTTTGCTCAGTTTGAGCATTTTTTAAAAAACCTTGATTGTATTTCAGTGCCATATTAAAGGCATAAGCCACTTAACTTACATGGGTATTAATCCTCACTTTGTAGTATTGGCCTGTGACATTTCAGGAATGAGTTTAATATCAAAGTATTTGCAAAATTAGACACATTTTTAATTTAGAACTTCTTCCAGATGGAAATGTCTCTTAGAAAGACTGTCAGAATGTAATTGTGTTTCACTCTAAATTTAGTGTCCTGTTGTAGTTTTGTGATGTGAAGGGTTTTCTCTGAAAATTTCATTGCATGTCCTTTCAGATGACCGGATCTTCCCTTATAAAACAAAGCATGAGCAGCGGCACCGTGTGTCCTTAACGGAATGTTTCACAGAAGCTGACCTGAAAAGTTTATCAGAGCTGAATCCGCCTGCTCTGATGCAGAATGGAAATGTGGGCACACCGGTAAAAGTGTTCCTACAGCTCATTCAGTCATGCCGACTGCCTCCACGCCTCATCCGGAAGTTGGGTCTTACTTTCCCAAAGACCAACTCCAATCGACGTTACGGCAATGTACCATTCAAGTATCAGAACACTCAGACACTTGCAGCTACAGAGGAGACTGTTTTAACAGCTGCTGGACATGAAATATGTGGACCTGGCACTTTTGCTGGCCGACATTCGGGACAGAAGCAGCTGGCTGATCAACAAGAAGCAACAGACACCACTGAGCCCCAGGAAGAGGAGGATGAGCAGTCAGATGCAGATGATGTGAGTTCAGATGTCAATCACTATGGCAAATATAAATACATTGCTGTTGTTAGCAACTGTATTATAATGAAACGTCTGAATTTACCACCACTTCGTCACTTACTAATGTTGTGGGTTGTAGGATGATGACACCTGTGAGGAGTGGGAGCGCCATGAGGCTTTGCATGAGGATGTAACGAGCCAGGAAAGAAGCAAAGAGAGGCTGTTTGAAGAAGAGATTGAATTAAAGTGGGAGAAAGGTGGTTCAGGCCTGGTGTTCTACACTGATGCCCAGTATTGGCATGAGGAAGACGGGGGTATGCAGCAGATACTTTAATAGTACAAGTTGTTATGCTTACCAAAACAGATAAAGCAACATGTTTATACTTGACCAAAAAACAATCACATCTTAAATTATCCAATTGATACCAACAGCAAAAAAGAATTCCACTCTGTAATGCTATAATATTCATAAAACACCACATTTAGATATCTGTCTCAGCTTGACCTCATTACATTACACAAAATCAATTAACTAAATTAAGATTCAGACTGGTTGTTGGTTGCTACCATTTTCAAAAAAAACATTATGTGCTTATTGAAATTTTGACAATATATCTCCCTGTGTCCATTTTTAGACTTTGATGAAGAAACGGCAGATGACTGGGATGTTGACATGAGTGTCTACTATGATAAAGGTATCTAAAATTTACTGTATGTGTTTGATTGGCTTGATTGATGGAATGAGTCAAAGTATGACTCATTCCATCAATCTACTACTACTACTTTTTTTTAATCCTGCTCTTTCCCTGACAGATGGGGGTGACATGGATGCCCGTGACTATGTCAGAATGCGTTATGAGAAAAGGCTGCGGGAGGGTCTCGAAAAAATGTCTGCAGACAGTCAGTGTATTGGCAGCTTTGAGAGGTTCACTAAGGTAAAGTAGTGGATTTTAAGTAGACTTTTGTTCTTTCTTACCTATATTAAAAGAATGCCTAATGTTTTTCTTGTTCTCTTTAGGGTTTTGGTCGCCGTGTGATGGAAAAGCAAGGCTGGAAGGATGGAGAAGGATTGGGACACAGTCAGATTGGGATTCCTGAAGCTCTTGACGCTGAGGGTCAAAATCCCAGATGCAAAAGAGGCTTTGGGTGCGTATCAATACAGAGAAACAGAGTCAACAAAATGCATTTGCTTGCATGCTTTAAGAAGTGTGTCCTGATGTTATTGAATTTTTTTTGTAGGTACCATGGGGAAAAATTGATCTTACATTCTACAAAAAAGCCCAGAATAGATTTTCATATATCTACAGTGTATGATAAACCCAAAAACATAGATGGAGGCGACACGTTGCTGAGACGTCAACCAAACACTAATATGAAGTACAGAGGCTGGCAACCAGGGGGCAGTATCGGACCACAAAGATGACGTCAGATAATTAATAATTTTGTATAATTTTTTGTCATTTGTCAGACTGTTATTAAAACATTTTCTAATACATTTCACCGTTGCTGGTGTTGTTGTGTAGCTCATTATATGTCTTATATACTGTGCTAAATTACTATCAAGTACCATCATAAGGATGTGGAAGTGAGTTTAACAGTCGCTGATGTGGAATGAGAAACGCTTTTATTTTGAAACGCTTCAGTGTGACCCGGAAGTATTCAAGAAACAGGACGTGAAGGCGAAGGTGGCAAATAACAATCGCTACTTTTTTAAAAAATTTTGAAAAACAAATTCGTCACCTTGTATCTTGGGTTTGTTAATTCAACTTTTATGGACTAAACTTACATAAATGGTGCTAGTCTGAGATATTCTTCAGTAAGCTAACTGATAAGAAAGTCAACAACTTCAGCCTCGTCTTTCGCTGACACCGATGCGACCCGGTTAGTGAACCGCACCATGTCCAGTCAGACAGGCGGGAAGCATGCTCTCCGCTTCGGCCAGGTGGTCATTGGACCCCCTGGCTCGGGAAAAACCACGTACTGTCAAGGAATGCAGGAGTTTCTCACTCAGCTGGGACGCACAGTGGTCGTGGTGAACATGGATCCTGCCAACGACAGGCTGCCCTATCCCTGTGCTGTGGATGTCTCTGAGCTGGTCACTCTGGATGATGTGATGGACGGCTTCAAGCTGGGGCCAAACGGGGGCCTTCTCTACTGTATGGAGTATGTTGAAGCCAATCTGGACTGGTTGGAAGGCAAGCTGAAAGAACACGGTGACTGTTACTTCCTGTTTGACTGTCCTGGACAGGTGGAGCTGTACACCCATCAGAGTTCAGTCAAGAATATATTCTCCCATCTGGCCAAGTGGAATTTCAGGGTGAGATTTCTAACAATCAGGCGTGAGAATGATTTAAACATACTAGTTCCTAAGAGTCATCATCAGCTCATTGTTATTTCCCCACACATCATCCCTTCTTTCAGCTGACAGCAGTGCACCTTGTGGATTCTCATTACTGTGCTGACCCAGCCAAGTTCATCTCCGTGCTGTGCACCTCCCTGTCCGCCATGCTGCATGTGGAGCTTCCTCACATCAACATCCTGTCAAAGATGGACTTGATTGAGCACTATGGGAAGCTTGGTGAGTCGATGGCTATTAGTTTTCCCTCAAACAAAGTAATTTACCACATTCACCCCCTATTACAATGAGGACAACTATTTTACAGATTCAAGTGCAAAAAATTGAATTTGACATTTAACATATAATGGCAACACTTTTCCCTTCTGTATCTTTGTACAGCCTTCAACCTTGACTTCTACACAGAAGTCATGGATCTGACCTATCTCCTTGATCACTTGGCTGCGGACCCCTTCTTTAAGAAATTCCACCAGCTGAATGAGAAGTTGTCAGAGGTCATTCAGGATTACAGCCTCGTCTCCTTTGTGCCGCTTAACGTCCAGGTATGATTGAAGGCAGCGCAGTAGTTGTCTTGTCGGATGTTTGTGGTGATCACATGTCAATGCTTTTTGGACACGTCATTATTCCAGGTGTAGAAAAATGTAGAGTGAAAGGGTTATAGAAATATACAAGGCCCTGTGTTGGAATCATGCATACTGGTTATTAAAATGCTGTTAATAGATAAGTCAGGATTAACTCAGGTTTTCACACTGTCGACATTTTGTGACATGAAAAATTCTAAATATTTGTGTGTTATTTTTTCTCTTAAAATGACCAGACACTGTCTTTTGTTGCCTTACGGCTGGACTCATGTCAACACTGCTACTGTATAGTATGCCTTTGGTTTAGCACAGAATAACTCTCTGAAAGACAAAGACTTTGAAAAGCTTTCAGTTTTTATTCATCAGAATTTAGTACAAATATTAATTCTGACTTAATTCCTTGGAGTCTGTGTTTCTTTTAGGTTTCATCTGAGGTTGGTGAGAGATGCTGAGTTTACTGGCTCTTGAATTCCTCAGAATTCAAGAGCAACAAAAAATGTTGTGTTGTTTCTGTGAAGGGGTTTAGATGACATGAAGTCGGCGTTAGAGAGGAGGATGCAGAAGATAGGCAGACATGGAAAAGGATGACAAGCTGTGGGGGCCCCTAAAGCACCCCTTGGGACAAGCTGAAAGGAAAAGAAGAAGAACAAGAGTAGAACTAGCATCAAAGACAAAAAAAAACCTCTTATTACTTCAGTTTCAATGCCTAATTGGCTCACCACCGAGAATTTCTATAAATCAGCCACTACATGTTTCATTTAACAAACAGGTAATACAAAAATCATTAAGCTTTTGAGATTTAGACAGTGAATCAATTTCCTGAAAATTGACTGGAGTTCTAGAAAGGAATCAGTCTGTCTGCAGATTCTATTCTTCATGGAGACTGATGTGATCCTGTGGATCCAGAGACAGGCATCTAGATCACTGTGCATTTTCCTCACATGGGACTAGTAATTTATACAAATGACAGGTTGGCCTTTGTAATTCCATCCTTGTTAGAATGGAGACTCAAATGTTTTTTGTGTTTTATGCCATTTAATTTGAGCAGCCACTAGTCGCTATTTACTCTAGATTAAGGCAAGAATGAAGAGTTTGGGCCTTGAGGAGAATGATAATTTCATGAGTTTTATTGGTGTAGTTTCTGTCAAAGGAGGAAATATTGATGAAAATAAAGAAAACACTCGGAATCATTTTTAGGGAGATACTTGCTGTTGATGGAGCAGATCTGACTGGACACACATGCATGACATATGAAACAATTAAAATCTAATACTGATCTTTGATACGATTTCTTGATATTTTGTATCCTGATTATTGAAAAAGCACAGGCCTTTAAATAGTTAATGTGAGAGTTTCTGTAAGAGTTTTTCATTGTGTTTGGTCATTGAATTGCTGCAGGAAAATTCCTCTGATAAAACTCCTTTTCTTCTGCCTCCAGGACAAAGAGAGCATGACTCAGGTCTTACGAGCAGTGGACAAGGCCAATGGCTACTGCTTTGGAGACCTGGAGGAGAGAAATCTGCAGGCCATGATGTCAGCTGCTGTGGGGGCAGACTTCCAGTTCAACTCGTATCCTTTCCTAATGGTGATTTGCCGTGACTCATGCGCTTTAAAATCCAGTCCTCAGTATTTACTGGAGATGACTGAAACGCTGAATAATCTTCCCTTGAATGAGTTAAGAGCTAAATTAATACACATGTGGCAATTAAAAATGTTTTCCTGAACAGGAATCCAGTACTCTTGGAGTTCAAGAGCGTTACGTCGAAACCGGTGGAAAGACTGTTGTGGAGGAAATGATGGACCTGTAAACTAGAAAAACTCAAAACCAGAACAAACTGGTTTCCTCTTCAGCACCAAAACATCTGGGGACCAAGGACTGACAAAAGCAGGAGAGAGAGAGTTTGTAACTAACATTCGGTGGTGAAGATGCTTCAAGATGGTGACACTCCTCCTAAAAATCACAGTGAGGGTGGCTGTGGAAAGTTAATTATGAGCTTGCCTTTAGTTATTAAGGGAGCGTTGTGACTGTTCTGTCTCCCCACAGACAACAAGGAAGTCTTCAATACACACCGACACGTTTAGAACAAGTCACTCACAGACTCATTTATTTTCATGTGTGGAACACCCATAGTATTAGAAACACACGGGTAAGAATCCAGCAGTGATGGTCTTTGAAATAACTAAAAACACAAGATTCATTGATATTTTAGTTAATGGATGTATTATTCATTCATAATCGTTCTTCTTTGCAAATATTAAAGAAGATACACTGGACATTCTCTATTGGTATTGTCCATGGTGCACATACTAGTTCAGAACTATATGAGATTCAAAGACAAAACAGCATGTAGTCCTTGATATAAAGTAGAATGTAAAAAACTTTTAACTAACAGCCTCAGAGGTGTGTGTGTGTCCTCCTCAGTCGTTAATGAGGAAATAAAGCTACATCTTATTTTTGTAGAGACATTTTTAATATTCTTTTTTTTCCCCCCAAATACTGTTTGAATTAGCCAAGCAGTCTGATTCCAACGAACTGAGATGTATTTGTGTTTTTTGAACTCATACTTAAATACTGTATTAATCACAGACTATGACACTTTTGTTATAACAAAAATGTTCGGTTTTCTCTTCAGTAAAAATTGCTGTTGTGCATCAACGTGCTGCTAAATTCCAAAAGTAAAGAACTGCATAGGACCACAACATTCACGTCCTACCTACTAATAAATGAATAATGGTCGTTGAACGATTCCTTGGTGAAGACGAGGTGAACCAAACACCAACAAACCAGAATAAGGAATGACTGGCCTAGAGCAATCATCGCATGTCGTACCTATGTCCGTCCAGCAGGGGGTGCACAGGTTCCCTAATCCTCCTCCCATTGCCTCCACACTCCGGTCCGGGTTTTGACGGCAGCCAGAGCAGAAAAATTAAGTCAGGCGGGGAGAGGAAGCTACATTAAATCTGTTTCTGCACAACTGGACCTGTGTCTGGTCTTTGGGGTGGAAAACCATGTCTGACTAAAAACCCAACTCCAAACTCTTTAAACTTTGTGCAGTTTTCACTGCCGTTGAGTGCTTTCAACGCAAATCACCAAACCCAACATCCGCATTTTGAATTCACTTCCATTTTAACAGCGAATACGCCCTTTGTACACGTTTACCCGAAGCTTTGTGCGCCATCGTGTTCTTAAGCACCGACTAAAATAAATGTGATCCCCCTGCAGCCAAGGCTGATGTGTGGGACACCTAATAATCGCCATGTGCCTCAGCTGCTCTGTGGATTTCCATGTGGACAGCCTCTGCCTGCAAAGCTTTCTGCTCTCCACGCATTAGGGGGGTGTGTCAGGCGGAATGTTAAATTGTGTTCCGATGTTTGTGCATGTGATCAAGTATGCTTTCTGCTGCCACTTCCTGCCTGCTCCCTCTCCGAGCCCCCTGGAGGTGGATGTGCGCGCGCATGTGCGCGTCGTGTGGAAAAAAAAAAAGGAGCATGAGAGATTGGTTTCTGTGTGTGTGTGGGCCAAAAGCAATTATGTCCCTCATAAAATCCAAGTCTGAACGTTAATCAATACCCAATCAAACAAGTCATTATCCTTGAATTTGGGTGTCACCCCCACCCCACCCCTTCCCACTCACGCACACACAAACGCTTCTCATTATTCTCTGTTCAGTGTGTGCCAGACATATCTGCTTGACTTCACCGAGGAGAGAGAGTACCAACACGTATTTTTTTTTACTTTAAATTTTATCTTTATTTATTAGAAGGTGAGAGTGGCAGAGGGGGCTGGTGTCTGAGCACCCATCCCCCCACGCTCAGGCAGCAGAGGAGTGAGAGACAGACAGAGAGGAGAGCAGTGGGGGTGGCAGGGAGCGGAGCAGGCAGGGGAGGGAATGAGCATTACATTTGCTGCAAGGCTTCTTCCATTTACTCTGGAAAAACCTGTGTGTGTAGGGCCCTCTGCGTGCAGTGGGAATTCGTTAACAGGACCTGTTTTGAAAAGTAGATTTTTTTTATTTTCGCTCACAATAGATAATGACTTGAAAATGTAGATGTGAGAAAGCCAAGTCAGATAAACTCGGTCCATTTTCAGACAGAACCATCTGAGTGCGGTTTGTGTCTGAATACTTGGAAGCTTGAAGAGTCTGCGTAAAAAAAAATAAATAATAAAAACTACTTCAGATGATTAAATCCTGACTCTTGTAACGATCGTTCATGGATCCCACGGCCTCGTGAACTACACTGTAACACACTAATGAATTACACGTGTATTAGCCCCTGTTTTCCGTGATAACGCCGCCGCGACGATTGGAGCGCCTTCCGCCGCGGGTTGGAGATCCGCTCCGGGTTTTCCAGCCCACCGCGGCTCGGTAAAATGGCTGTGTCTGTCGGAGCCTCGTGTTGGTTGGGTTCTCTCCCTGCCTCTACCCGGGCTCAGTAACACAACTCCCACAACAATTTCTGTCGCTTCCTTACGCATTGTATGGACCCTCCATCATAGCGCTCAGCCACTCACGGAGCCGGAATCGGGTGGGGAATGGAAGCCGGATTCGGTCCGGTGTGAGGGGTGGGAATGCATCGACACAAGGATAAATGGCTATGAACAATTATTTATATTCCATGCTAGCTTTTGATTGTGACTGACTCGTAGAGAGAGAGGAGAGGAGAGGTGTGGGGGGGGGGAATATCATGGCCGCTCAGGTCGCCAGCGCCGCCACTCTTAACACTAACCCGCCTTCCGAACTCAAAAAGCCGGATCGAGAACCTAAGGAGGAGTCGGCACCGGGGGACAAGCAGTCGGACAAGAAGCAGCCGGGCTCGGACAGCGGATCGCCGGGCCGGGGGGAGCAAGACGGTGCCGACGCTGGAAATGCAGGGGGAGGAGGGGAGCCTGAGATGAAAAACGGGAATGGGAACCCGCCCAGGGCCAACACGAATAACCAGAACGACTCCGTGGGCTCGGAGGTAAATAACCACCTCGGGTTGGTGCATCACCACGGCCCTGCTTTTCCGCCACCTTCGTACGGATACAGCCAGCACTACGGCCGGGCCCCTTTTCATCAACATGGCGGACAACAAAGCCCTGGCATGGCAGCTGCTGCGGGTACAGCCGTGCAGTCGAACAACATGATGGACCCGTATCAGCCCAACTCACACGAACATGGATTTTCTAATCACCAGTTTAACAGTTACAACCCGTTCCCGAACAGGACTCCGTATCCCGGCCAGCCGTTCGCCATGAGCTCCCCTCGCAGCGCTCAGCCGCCGACAGCTGGGGGGCAGCCAGCGAGCGTGAAGCAGCAGACGGCAGCGGGAGGACCCGCGGCGATGGCCGGGTCTTACAGTAACCAGAGATATTCTATCGGAAACCCGCAACCGACGTCCACACCGACGCTCAACAAGCTCCTAACGTCCCCCAGCTCCACACGGACATACTCCAGCTACCCGTCGGGCGACTACAGCGGCCCGGAGGGCGCCGGGAAGGGGCCGCCTGACATGAGCAGCGGCAGCGGGCTGTACGGAGGCAGCGCCCCGGCCTGGCAACAAAGAAGCCACCTTTCGTCGCCTCTGAGCCCGGGCGGAGGCGGACAGCCGCTCGCTAGAACCCAGGTAACGACGCGCTGTTCCCCGTCACGTAACTAGGGCTCCGGCCGGTCTGCTTAGCTAGCAGCAGGCCAGCCATTGTCTGGGAGCTCTAAAGACTCTAAAATGGCTGCCTGTCGTTATTTTCCTTTTACACGAAACCCTTTTTTATAGCCGTTTTTGTTAAATTTTTATCGGAAAAATACGTGGAAAATACACGAGTAACGGCGGAAGGAGACAAAACGTTAAGTTGTTGAAACGGTGCAAGGACGTTCAGAGACGAGAAGGCCCGACTTTGTGAAGGGGTCGAAAAATAGTCCGTAAAGAGCAACGGATCCCTTTTTTGCCTCTATTTTTTCAAGATATGCCCTAATTTAAAGTTAATATTAATTATACAATTAATGTGTTCATAAAGTACGGATCTATGGATACTGCCTTACGTACTTAGATGCTAGTTTGTGACAGGTACGTATTGTTTTCATGTCCGATAAGCGTTAATTTGAGGACAGGACGGAAGGAATGCGCTACACGCCGAATCAGCGGCTGTTAATGTTCAGTTTAAATGATGTAAACCTCCTGTTAGATGTGGGGAAATGATTACGTTTAACTCTTTTTACTAAATCGGGTTGATTTGTGCTGAAAAAGCCGCCGGGCTTCTCATACCCGCCGCGCTGCAAAAACCGTTCAGCCGTTCAGACTGAGTGACTGCAGCCGTAGATCGCAGTTTGCACTGGGATTTGAATTGTGGAGGTAAAATGCTGCTGTCAAAGCCAGGAGATAGTTGGTCTTTGGTTGACACGCTTGCTGGAATCTGATTGGCTCCTCATCTGCTGCTCTTGGCCATTTATAATTACACGCGATGCGAGGCGGCAGTTTGTGATCGTGAAGGCAGCATCAGTCATCACAGGGTCACCAGTGATCCAGGATCAGCTCCAGAGATCACCATTAAAACACAATAATACACATGATGTGGGTTAGTATGTTTTCATTTTAGCTTTTGGGATTAACTCCAAAACCTAAAAATAAAAACAACAAACTGATGATTAGATATTTGGTATGTCTTGCATGTTAAATAATAATTTTATTTAAAGGCACCTTTCTTGACACTCAAGGACACTGTACAGAATTACACAAAGTCCATTTAAGAATCAACAATAAAAATAGATAAAATCAATACAAAAGCAATAGATTTCTTGTTTTTATTTATTATCAGAAACAGTCCTTTCACAGTTTTTTGGTTGATTGCTGAACTCTGAAATCTACATCCTTACATGACAGGTAGAGCGTTGTGATGTTTCAAAACCTATTTTTTTAGCCATGTAACAGCATTCCAAGTTTATTCATTGTTCATAAAGTGTTTGAAGACTAATTTGTCATTCGCATACATGCTTCCTTATTTATTAGTGTTGATGTTCATTGTAAGCTTTTATTGCTTTATATTTTTACACTCGTGTGATAGCAAAAGTAAAATGTGACCCTCTGCCAGTGAGGGTGTGTGTGTGTGTGTGTGTGTTTGTTTCTGCTGTGTCTGGCATGCCACACAAGTTTGACTGACTGCAAAGAATTTGCCCCAATCCTCCCCCCCAAGCCAATCAGAAGGCAGTCCACCATCTCTCACCAGCCCAGGGAGTTTCCTCTCTGTCTTATGCAGATTAGCCATGTGCTGCTCTTATTTATTATATGTCATTATCATGAATCTGCAAAATTTCATGTCCTGTTTGAAACAAGTTGCTGCTTTCGTTTTACGAGTTGTGTGATTAGTTTGGAACGGAGTTATCAATACCACAATTTAGCACGATTTTCTCTCGGCAAAGTACACACGTTGAATTTCATTCATTGCAATGAAAGGAAACACTCCTAAGGTAGACGGTCTTTGAAATTCTTGTCCACAGTGCCAATCAGTTTTATTGGAGATGAATGAATAATTGGATTATAGCTGACACTAGCATCCTGACAATTTTGAATGACACCTAACCTGAGATGGGATGTTCATACTAAACATCGGTTGGTCTTTAGCCAGAGTATGCTCTTGCACATTTTTTGAGTCCCTCCAGCTGTTGCTTCATTTCTGGTGTCATTCATTCAGAGCCAAACAGCTCTTTCTGGGGAAAAACTACTTGGACCAGATTCAACACAGTAGCACATCTGGGATGGGTTTAAGATTGGGTAGACTGCCCTTCATTTAATATTAGATACAGTATATATAGTTCTGAAATCTGAAACTATGGCAAAGTGAAGTGGGAATAAAGTCCAGGTAAAGATCGTGGGAAGTAAGATCCAAATTAACATCCAAATTTGAAGAAGTTACACCTTGCATCACAACACTTTTAAGACGTATGTGAAGACTCTTATGACACAACTTAGATTAGCTATTTGAATGTTAAATATGTTGTTTTTTTTTCACCATGTCCAGCCACCTGGTCCCATGGACCCAATGGGAAAAATGAGAAGTCAAGCGTACGCGTCAGGCAGTCCGTACAGTCAGCAGTCTCAGCAGGGGCCTCCTACAGGCCCACAGCAGGGGCCAACTTACCCTGGCCAGGGTTATGGACCCCCTGGTCCCCAGCGATATCCAGCAGGAATGCAAGGACGTACCCCAGGAGGCATGGGTGGCATGCCTTACGCCCCACAGGTATTTTAAGTCATGTTTCCTGTTTAAAAAAGACAGATAGTTTTTTTATGTTACATCTTTATTAAAGTATTGTGTGTTGTTCTTTTTAGATGGGGTCTTTTGGACAACAGGGAGCTGGAGGCTACAGCTCCCAGGGCCAGCCACCATATTATGGCCAGCCGAACCAGGGGCCACACCCAAGCCAACAACAATCCCCCTACTCCCAAACTTCACAAGTACAACCGGGTGGCCAGACCCCTTATCCAGGGCAAACCCACCCTCTGCCAACTCCTGCCACACACACCCAGGGAGGACCACCTTATCAGCAGCCCCTTATACCCTCACAGTCCCAGGGGCCGCTGTCAGTGCCATCCCAAGGCGCCCCCCAGTCACAGCCACCTTATTCACAAGCCTCGGCCCCACAGAGCGGCCAATCTCTGTACGCCCAGCAGCAGGGTCCACCCAGCCAGACCCAACAACAGCCAAACTCCCAGGATGCCCCTGGTTCACAGGGCCAATCCAATTACCCAGGAACCACACAGGGGCCGCAACAGCCCCCCTCCCAGCAACAACAGGCACCGTCGCAGCCTCCACAGCAGCCACTGGGACAGAGCCAACACCCACAGGGCCAGCCTGCAGCGTACCCCCAGAATGCTCAGCAGCAGCAGCAAGCACAACAGTCACCTTATCAGCGCTTCCCTCCTCCACCCCAGCAGGTACTGCCCTCAGACCAGGATCGTATTCATCACACACAATTGACTGTGTGTGTGTGTGTTCACAGACAGGCTTTCCCATAAATCTGGCAATATACCTACACATGTATTCTGATGTCTTTTTAGGAAGTATCTCAGGACTCATTTCAGTCCGCCGCCCCTCCATCCACTCAGCCTAAATCTGGCCCAGAGGATAGTCAGGGCCGTCCCTCCAGCCTTCCGGTCAGTGATGCTTGTTATAACACTGCTGGAACAGTGGGAATGTCCTTTTTACTCAGTGATTTTTCTTTTTTGTTTGTCCCCCCCCCATAAGAGGGCTAGTTTCAATTTGTGTCTTGTAGTTTTTACACACAGGACACATTGTTTTTAGCTGGACAATACGGGCCTCATTACGCTTCAGATTCCTTTTTTGTTGTGCTTTTCGTCGTCAGGTATTAGTGCCGCAAAAAGCTGCGTGTTTGTGCTCTGGCTGCGATCCTGTGGTCGTGTTAGATTTAACGTTTTTCTCCGTATCGTTTGTTGAGACTTGGTTGGTTCTTGAGTTAAAAAGGTGCTGTGTATTCAGGTAAAACTGAAAAGGGTACTGGAGAGTTTGTTTGTGTATTAAAATCACATGCCGAGGCTGTTGTCACATGCTGATTCAGCGCTCATCCTCCAAACCTTGGTTACCATGACAACGTCTCACACTAATGCACATTCATATTTTTTTTTTCCCCCTTGGAAGAGACAAATAAGTGGAAATGTGTGAATTTACTTTTTGTCTGTCGTTCCTGCAACCTGCTGAAACTACAGTGAAATACTGTTACTACTAAAAAATAATGATGACTATTGAAAATCTAAATTCTGTGTCAAAATGCACAAGAGCTCCGTCTTTTATAAGTGGTCGTATTTGTTTTCTTTAATATCCCGTGTTTGTCGTCTCTCCCTGTGCTTTCCAGGACTTGTCGGGGTCCATCGATGACCTGCCCATTGGTGCAGAGGGGGCACTGAGTCCCAGCGTGAACGCTTCAGGTGTGTCCAGTGGCCAGGGTGAGCAGAGTAACCAAGCTCCATCGCCTTTCTCTCCTCACACCTCTCCCCACCTGCCAGGCATCCGAGGGCCTTCCCCTTCCCCGACTGGCTCCCCTGCTAGCGCCGGTACGCCGCGAGCTGGACCGCTGTCACCCGCCAACATGCCAGGTGGGTGGACTCTTTGTAATATGAACTGGCCCATGATTTTAACAGAATTTTGACATCCGTTGATTTTGGCATTTAAATTCATTCAAGTCATTTTGCATTTTTTGCGTTGATTTTCCATTTCGAGTCGAGAATACTCTTCATATTGATGTAAATTCTGTCATTATGTTCTTTCACGTTTGTTTTTAGTGGAGAATGCTGTTCATAACTACCTGGAGATGGTAAAATGCCGTCTGGGACTAGTAAATGTAATAGTTCTGATCCTGAGCTGATGATGGAAGGATCTTAAGTAGAGAACCCTCTTTCTTCCAGCTCACCTCTGCTGAGTTGCACTTAAAGGGAACTGATTGGCCTTTCATTAGTAGATAAAGACAATTGAGCTGAAATACTGGTGAATATTGAGATTATGTTGGAAATAAGAGCATTGTGTGGTGATGCAACTGCTGTTTTTGTTGAGCTCTCTTACTAACGTGACTTAAATATTATTCTTTAGGGACCCAAATACCTCCCAGGCCATCTAGTGTACAGTCAGATGGGAGTTTGCACCCTACAATGAGCCAGTCTCCAATGGCTCAGGACAGAGGTACATGTTTAGGTGTTCAGAGACACTGACAGGTGAGGACTGTTGGCCTGTTGCGTCTCAGCCTGACCACTTTCTGTCTTCCTTTGCCATTTTTCAGGCTTCTTACAGAGAAACCACCAGATGCCCCCTTACAGCTCCCCCCAGTCAGGATCTGCACTGTCACCACGTCAAGCCTCAGCCGGACAGATGCATCCTGGGATGGGTCCATATCAACAGAACAACTCCATGGGTGGCTATGGTCAGCAGGGAGGACAATATGGCCCTCAAGGTATGAACATTGGGAGACTATTATCATTTTGTTTAAAAATCCTGGTGATACTTTTATAAATTTTGAAGGGATAACTTTATATCTATAAAGGTTATTTACTCTTTTCCAAATATGCATGTAAGAAGTTTTCCGTGTGCCCCAGTAGACGAACATAAATGACATACCTCCAGCCTCGTAGGACTACCTTGTTTGAGTGAGTCCCTCCCTCTGACTCTGCTGCAGCTATTTATAGCCATGAAGCAGAAAGTCAGTTGACGTAGCAGAGCCTCCAGTCAGAGCCCAGTCTGTGACGAAGGCTTCTAGCTCCGGGTGCACCGGTTTTTGTAAGCTGGAGGGGAACAGTCTGCTTCACAGCCTTAATGATTTACATTTGATGTTGAGCATAGTGAACTGATGGTTTCAGACCAGTGAACAGTTACAGTTAACTGATTGCTGTTTATTACACTTATCCCCAGGTTATCCCCGACAACCTGGCTACGGCAGCATGCCTAATTCAAACTACCCCGGACAGGGCATCGGCCCAATGAACCCCCTGAGTGGACAGGGTGGGGGGCCGCCATACACTGGCATGCCTCCAGGGAGGATTCCTCCTGGTCAAATGGGCACACGCCCCTATGGCCCCGGTATGGGTCCCAATTTGGTCTCCAACATGGGCCCAAACATGCCTCCGAACATGAGCAATATGCCACCCCAGGTGGGCTCGGGAATGTGTCCACCCCCTGGCATGAACAGGAAGCCCCAGGAGCCTGCAGCCATGCAGCACCCGGCTGCCAACTCCATGCACAACAGGTGAGTTGAGGAGAGACGCCAGACTGGATGGGCTTCTGTCAGACATTTATGAACTCTAGATGTTCACGTGTCTTCCTCTGTCCAGGATGCCTGGTTACACCAGCATGTCTCCAGGCATGATGGGCTCCGGCCCACCTTATGGTCCTCCCATGAACAACATGCCTGGAATGATGAACACACAGGGTGGATCACCTTATCCAATGGGGCCAAACCTGGCCAATAACTCAGGGGGTTAGTTATGCAGAAATGACTACAGTACAGTATTTTCCGCACTAGAGGCACACTGGATAATAAGGCGCACTTTCAATGAATGGCATATTTAAAAAATAAATAAAAATATTGTATATAAGACACACTGAATTATAAAGCGCACTGGATTATAAGGCGCACTGTCGGTTTTTGAGAAAATTAAAGGCTTTTAAGTGTGCCTTATAGTGCGGAAAATACTGTACTCGACTATATTCGTCTTTTAATGTGACGGTTTCCCAGCTAACTCCTACCACTGCCTCCAGGTATGGCCCCCAGCCCAGAGGTGAACAATAAGATGAATAACAAAGTAGACGGGAGTGTAACACCCAAGCCAGAGTCCAAATCTAAGGTAACCCTGTCGACTGTTTACATTTAGTCATTTCTGGGTGAATTGTGTTAAAGTGCATTGATTTCTCATTTCTGTTGCACAAAACAGAAGTCCAACTCTTCCACCACCACCAATGAGAAGATAACACGCCTGTATGAGTTGGGGCCGGAGCTGGACCGTAAGATATGGGTCGATCGTTATTTGGCCTTCATCGATGAGAAAGCCATGGGCATGTCCAACCTGCCCGCTGTGGGACGCAAACCACTCGACCTCTTCCGGCTGTACATGTCTGTCAAAGAGATTGGAGGCATGGCACAGGTAATACGGTATAACTAACAGTTAAATCTTGTACATTTTACTGGTTCTCTTTTGTAATCTGTCATATCTGTGTTCCTGGGTCTCCTCTTGTCTCCCAGGTGAGCAAGAATAAGAAATGGCGTGATCTGGCCTCTACCCTGAACGTGGGAACGTCTAGCAGCGCTGCCAGTTCTTTGAAGAAGCAGTACATCCAGTGTCTTTACGCCTTTGAGTGCAAAATCGAGCGTGGCGAAGACCCCCCTCCTGAGATTTTTACAGACAACAAAAAGAACCAAGCTGCTAAGGTCCAGCCCCCCTCCCCAGGTTAGAGCCGTACTCATGTCGCCTTCTGTCAAACAAACATGTTTTTGTGAATCCCACTTAATAAAGCCAGCAGAAATAAGTGACTTGTGTGTGAATGTCATTAATGTCTGCTCCTCTCTTATTTCAAACTGAAGCGTCCCTCTGCTCCACAGCTGGGTCAGGCTCTCTGCAGGGTCCTCAAACACCTCAGTCCACCAGCAGTTCCATGGCTGAGGGAGGAGACTTGAAACCTCCCACACCAGCCTCCACTCCTCACACCCAGATGCCCCCCATTCCAACTGGGCCCAGGTGACTCTCGTTTGATTTTAAACATTTGATTCCATTTGCTTAAACATATTTTCAAGAAAGAGACTAATTTCTTTTTACCCGTACTTCTCTCCTTCTCATCGCCTGTTGTCCTCTCACCTCTGCTTCCCTGCAGGAGCAGCGTTAACCTCCAGGACCCCTTCTCTGAAGGAAACGACCCTGCTTTTCCCAGAAAGAACATGACGCCAAACTCTGCCTACCAGTCTGGCATGAGTACGCCAGACATGCAGGGGCGCACCAACTACGAATCCAACAAGGACCCTTTCAGCAACATGAGGAAAGGTGGGACCTTTTCATAGATTACAGTTACACTGGATTAAATACTCATCCAGATAATCAGTTCTAGATCGGCTCTAATTTTGTGTGTATTTTCAGTCGGGGAGCAGTTTCTACCTGCTAACCAGGGTCCGAACAGTGGGATGGTGGACCAGCAACAGCAGCAGGCACCGCCACCACCACCACAACAACAACAACAACAACAACAACAACAACAACAACAACAACAACAGCATCAACAGCAGCAGCATCAACAGCAGCAGCAGCCCCCACCTCCATTCAACAGGGGACAGCCCGGGGTCATTGGCTCGATGCCAATGGGACCCAGACAGCAGTACCCTTATGGAGCAGGCTATGATAGGAGGTAAGAATCGGGAATTCTAAGAAACCCATGACAATCGGCCAAGGGGTTTGTTGGCTCTTTGTGAGCATAGCTCTTCTTTGAATTGATCATGTACTACCATGGATCAATTGAGTTTTGTTGTGGACAAAAATGAAACAAATACGATGTTCAAACGAAGCCAAAAAATTCTGAAAAAAAGTCAATTATTATAAAGGAAAATGTGATTAGACTGTGGTATGTGTCATGTGTTTGCCCTTCCTGTGATTCCACTTTATCCGGCATAATTTATGACACATTAACAATCCCGTTATTTGTTACTTCTTATTTAACAGTCATATTTTCCTCATTCTATTGTAATGTTGACATAAGGCACTAATGCTAATTTTTGGGCTTTGGGATGGAAGAGGACATGTGTGTTGCATTTGTGCTGGTCTTAAAAACAACTAAATAAAAAAGACAGTTTGTTGAATAAATCCTCTACATTTTAACCTCAGTGTTTCCTTTGAAATGTGTTAGGCCCAGTGGCATGAGCTAATAGAGCCGTTTGTCATTTAACAAATGTTTGGTTATTTCTATGTAAAATGTGGAAATAACTAAATAATAGTAATAAAGATCACAAGGAGAAGACGACTCATTAAACTGTATTAATCACACGGTGCAACACTCCACTCTACTGGATGTGATTAAAATAAATAATTCGCACAGCAAGGCGGTCTGGGTTCGAGTCCCGCTCGGAGCGGAGTTTGCATGTTCTCCCCATGTTAGCGTTGGTTCTCTCCGGGTTCTCTGGCTTCCACCTCCGATTGGCCGGTCCTAAATTGACCGTAGGAGTGAGTGTGCGTGTGCGTGTTTGTCTCTGTGTAGCTGTGGCGCACTGGCGTTGCACCTGGAGTTTGCCCCGCCTCATGCCCTAAAACAGCTGGGATAGGCTCCAGCTTCAAGTGAATGAAGTGATCAGGAAAATGAATGAGTGAATGAATTTTGTCAACTAAGATTACTCGAAAAATAAGTACCAACATGTTTGTGAGACTAGTGAGCCTGTAATAGTCATGGTCTTCAGTCGATCTTAAATGTAAACCAAGTTTATTGAAGGTGTCTATTCTTAATGGGTTTTACATAATTTGTGAGTCTGTATTTATTTAGTTTATTTTTTTCGGACATGTTAATATGGCAGACTTCACACCTTCATCACATTTACAACATCAACAACAACATCCGAAAAAAAGGGCTGATGGATAGAAGCCAATAGGCTTGTGAGATTCCCGTCCCCCAGAATCCATAAATAAATAAATCTGTATTTAGTATACTGGAGAGCATCCCACACTGTCTTTGATTCTCTCCAGATCGGAGCAAGGAATCGGACCAGAGAGCAACATGGGATCTGCTGCTCCTCAGCCAAACCCGATGATGTCTGCCAATGCTGACACCGGGATGTATTCGCCAAATCGCTTCCCCCCACAGCCGCAACGGTATGTTCCCATTGTACTCACTTCCCAAACTTCTCATGTTTTATAGCTACTATCAATAGCAACTGATCATTAAAGCAATATATTTGTTTTGTGAGTTCTGGAAGGTTTCAGAAATCTGGAAAATGAGTGGGAGGGGGGAGGTCATGAAGTAGGTCTCCATATCAGAACATTAATGTAAAATGACATTGTATTACACATTATTTTCATTTTTGCTACGTTGACAAATATTTTGCTTGACACGATCACATCACGAACATTAGACATTTGTTGCCCTCTTTCATGTTGAGTCCTCCAAATCCTGGTTGACCTCCTTCGGTGCTCTGCAGTTTGAGCCTATCATATGTGAGAGTATCAGCATAGAGTTGTATTGATGCTCTGGGGGTTGGTATTATTTGCCAACAAGCACACAGGACAGTGACAGCAGTCAAAAAGAGTTGAACTGGTTTTAATTTTCAGCAGTCCCATTTTCCCATAATGTTTAAAGGTCTTGTTAGATGGGAAAAATACATAATCATTGATACAACTGATGAGGCATACTTGGGATTTAGTATAATGTAATTTGTTGTGTACATGTGGAACTTAATCCAATGAGTTTGAGGTGCTTAATAGTGTTTGTGGTCAAACTGTCGACACACATTTCTTTCAGGCATGATTCCTATGGTAATCAGTATCCTGGACAGGGAACACCCCCTACTGGCTCCTACCCAAATCAGCAGCCTGGAATGTACCCTCAACAGCAACAGGTCAGTGATCCACATCTGATAAACTAAGTGTCACTAAAAGTGTGCATGGAACCAAATAAAATGAATGCATTGCATTGCTACTGTATTCTTATGTATTTGAGTCAGAAATTTTGTTATAAACACATCTTCAAATTTACAGCCTTTCCACTGAAATGGTGTGAAGTCATTATCTGTGTGCATTCTCTTAATTGTAGAGTTACAAGCGTCCTGTGGAGGGGGGCTACCCTCCATCAAAGCGCCATGAAGCAGACTACTGTGGACCCTTCCAGGCTGGACAGCAGCAGCCGCAGCAACAGCCAGGAGGTGCCTCTGCGCCCCCTTCAGGACAGCAGGAGACGTACAATCAGTACAGCAGCAGTGGGCCCTACCCTAGCTCTGACCGCCGTCCACCGGGGCCGGGGGGTCAGTTCCCCTTTCCCTTTGGTCGTGAGAGGATGCAGGGAGCGACAGGGCCCAATGCTCAGCCCAGCATGCCCCCTCAGATGATTCCGTCTGGTCCTGAGGGACCCCAGGGTGGCATGTGGCAGGGGCCCCGAGACATGAACTATCAGAATTACTCCAGCAGACAGGGTGGTCCTGGGGGTCCTCCCCAGGGGCCCGGTTACCCGGGCATGAACCGCTCAGACGAGATGATGCCTTCAGAACAGCGCATGAATCACGACGGCCAGTGGGGGGGTCAAATGGGCCCCCGGCAGCCTCCTTACGGTCCAGCAGGACCCGGACAACCGATGTCTCGTTCGGTGCAGTCCAGCTACCAGCCTCCTCAGGGTGTGCAGAACCACATTCCACAGGTGTCCAGCCCGGCCTCCATACCCCGCCCCATGGAGAGCGGGACATCACCAAGCAAATCTCCCTATATGCACGGAGTAATGAAGATGCAGAAAGCTGGCCCCCCTGTGCCTGCGTCTCACATAGTGCCCCCTCCAGTGCAGTCGCCTCTAATAAGGCGGGACATGCCTTTTCCACCGGGCTCCATAGAGGCTACTCATCCTGTCCTGAAGCCACGTCGGAGACTCACAGTCAAGGATATCGGTAGGATTCTAGAGAATCACACAGCCTGATGTGGCTCCGCCCACCTGCATCGTTACTGTAGTTGTTATATAGTGAGTGTGGTGCCAATTGTGTTTCATGTCATCGCTTTTCAGGAACACCAGAGGCCTGGAGAGTCATGATGTCATTAAAATCTGGTTTACTGGGTGAGAGTACCTGGGCTTTGGATACCATCAACATTCTTCTGTATGATGACAACAGTATTTCAACCTTTGATCTGAACACGGTGAGTTTTAACGTTGAATACTTACTGATGTTTTATAATAATGCACTGTGTTTTGTATAATAAAAACTATTTTCTGTGTTTCCTACAGTTACCTGGTCTACTGGAGTTGGTGGTTGAGTATTTCAGGCGCTGCCTCATCGAGATCTTTGGGATTCTGCGGGAGTATGAGGTGGGAGACCCTGGCCAGAGGACGCTACTTGATCCTGATGCCTTGAATCAAGACTTGGGGAGCACAGACGAAGAGGAACCGAGGGCGGAGGACGTAGAGCAAGAGGAAGAAGAGGACGAAGAAGAGGAGGACCAGGAAACCGAGAGGTCACCTCATATAAAAGAAGAGGAGGAGCAAGAGCAGTGCTCTGGGTTTCAGGATCAATGTGAGAAGGATGAGGAGAAGAGAAGCAAGGTTACTTCAAGTGAACACCCCGGCTCGTTGCAATCCTTAGTTGTAGATGAGAGACCCAAACAGGCCAGCAAATTTGACAAATTTCCCCTGAAGTTGGTACGAAAGAAAGACCCATTTGTGGCTAGCCAGTCCAACAACCATGGTAAACTACAAGAATTTAACAGTGGGTTACTTCACTGGAGCGCTGGAGGAGGAGATTCAACAGAACACATCCAGGCTCACTTTGAACCACGCAGAGACTTCTTGATGCGAAGAGAAAGAATACCCGTGCCCCCACTTTTACTGAGACGACGAGTCCAAGAAGAAAAGACGCAGGAGCATTGTTTAGCCACCGAGGAGGAGAAAAGGAAGCATTGCGATGAAGAAGAACAGCTTAAAGAGATATCTTCCCCAGAGAAAGCAGAATATGTACAAAAGGCCAGGCCCTTACTCCCATGTGAGGAGGAAAGAAAAATGGTGTCTGACACAAAAACAATTGAGAAAGGTGGTAAAACTCACCAGGACAATAATAGACCCATTCTTTCCTCCGGGGGTTTATTGACCCAGAAGGCTCGGCAGACTGGCACCATCTTGGAGGATGAGCCCCACAGTAAAGATGAGGGGCCTCTCATTGCACTGGCTAACTGGCAGGATTCTTTAGCTCGCCGCTGTATTTGTATCTCCAATATTGTCCGCAGCCTCTCTTTTGTGCCAGGCAACGACCACGAGATGTCCAAACATCCGGGGCTGCTGCTGCTACTGGGACGCCTGATCCTGCTCCACCACAGGCACCCGGAGCGCAAACAGGCTCCACTCACCTATGAGAAGGATGAGGACTCAGATGAAGGAGTGGGCCAAAGGGATGAGTGGTGGTGGGACTGCTTGGGGCTCCTGAGGGAGAACACATTGGTCACATTGGCCAACATCTCAGGCAAACTTGACCTCTCCATCTACCCTGAGAGTATCTGCTTGCCTCTGCTAGACGGTCTTCTTCACTGGGCGGTTTGTCCTTCAGCGGAGGCTCAGGACCCCTTCCCTACCCTGGGACCCCATAGTGCTTTGTCGCCTCAGAGACTGGTCCTCGAGACACTGAGCAAACTGAGCATCCAAGACAACAACGTGGACCTCATCCTAGCCACTCCACCATTTGGCCGTTTGGAGAAACTGTACGGGAACCTGGTGCGGCTAATCGGTGACAGGAAGATCGCAGTCTGCAGAGAGATGGCTGTGGTCCTGCTAGCCAACTTGGCCCAAGGTGATAGTACTGCTGCCCGTGCAATCGCTGTTCAGAAGGGCAGTGTTGGCAACTTGCTAGGATTTCTGGAGGATAGTCTGGCTGCCACACAGCTCCAGCAGAGTCAGAGCACTCTCCTGCACCTACAGGGGATGCACTACGAATCCACAAGCCCGGACATGATGCGGCGAGCCGCTCGGGCACTGCATGCCTTAGCAAAGGTGGAGGAGAACCACTTGGAGTTCACACTACATGAGTCCCGACTCCTCGACCTTTCAGTGTCACCGTTAATGAACTCGCTTGTTTCTCATGTTATCTGTGATGTACTCTTTTTGATTGGCCAGTCATGACAGCTGTAGGGAGCCGTGGCTCCACCCTATGGGGGGTTTTAATCCCTTATTCCCTCTTCCCTGGAAGCCTGGGCTTGTGTGTGTGTAACAGGGCAAGAAAAGTTCAAGTGACTGTCTTTAATTTATGAAAATCCTTGAGATCCCATTCTGTGAACCCCCCTCCCCCCCAGGCCAACCATGCTTGATGAGGGTAATCACAGAGCTGTGGTGGATTACAAACCAGAGAACTGGCCACAAAGTGACACGACTTGCAACATGAATGCCAACTGTATTAAACAGAGCAGAGCACCACAGTCAGGAGACGGTTCTGTTCTTGGGGGGGAAAATAGTTTTTAAATAAAGATAAGTAGTTGGAGAAACAAAAAACTTTAACCAAAGTTGCTGTCTCGTTCACAGTAAGCTTGGGAGACAACGGCGTGCCCTAGCTCTCCCCTCGGGGGCACCTTGAGTCTTTAAGTGGTTGATGTTCAGAGGGGAAACAGACTGACAAGTGGCCTACTGGTTCTAGTTGCTGGAGTTGGATTCTTACCAGTCAGCCTGAGAGTAAACAAAGTGCTGTCAACAGACGCCTTCACAGGGCAGACCTGTGCAGTGTGCAGTAGATTGTAGGACATTTTCTGTACTGTACTGCTCTTGAGTGTAAGCATTCACATTTCACACAAAAGCGGAAGGTAGAGCTCTTCTAGAGCTACAAGGTCATTTTTTAGTTTGGTGTTAAAACAGAAAATGGCTTTCCTCCCCAAAGTATCAAGAACCAACAACACCCTTACCTCCTCTTATCCCTTGATTGTATGAATACCCTTATGAAAAGAAATCACCTCTTAGGACTGGTTTTCAACTTAAAATACAGCTTTGCTGTGGTGTATATATAATGTTGTACATTACACTTCCTTTCTCTGTGTCTGTCTCTGTCTGTGTCACTATTCTCACACGGTATTGGTGAGGGATTGAGGAGAGGTTGGTCTGTGACCTTCAGTCCCTGCCGATTAGACCCACAACTCCGGTCTCTCCGCAGCTCCGTAGTACAGCAGACACGGCTCAAACTTATTATCTCTTGGTACAATGAAAATAAACTAGATGAAGTACACATTTGACAAATTTTCTTCAGTAATGGATTCTTCATATTTGTATTTCAGAATATGTAGCTAAGACATGTAAATTCTTTTTCCTTTTTTTTTTTGGCTCAATGAATATCATTTATTCAGTATGAAATCTTTATACTATATGTTCCACGTGGTAAAATAAATGTACATTAAATCTTCGTAAGCTGTTTGATGGTTTGATTCCTCTGTAGAAATTAATATAACACATAGAGAATCACTAATTAAAATGCTAACAAATCCATCTCATGAACGCATTAGAAGGGGAAAATGAAAAATACTCTTGATACTCCCCTGAAAAAGCCAGTCCATGGGTGGGATGAGAGCGCCGCCTACTGGGGGGAAAAAAATCCATCTGTCACGACTTAAATCATAACCACACAAAGCTATCAAAGCACATGAACCATCATAAATCCTACGTCTGCAAAATACGGGCTTGGATAATTTGTGACTCTTCAATGAATTTTCGTTCATTGCGCAAGAGGGTTAGGGTTATTAAGGTAACGGGGGTTATTTACGGGCTTTTATTTTGATATGTGCTGTGACACCGGAAGTGAAGGATGTCGATTTGTGCTGGAAGAAGAGGACTGAAACCGAAGGCAAAAACACTACCAATGGCTAGTTCTGTCTGTGTATTCTAATCTAAATTTGTTCTGCAAATGAACTCACATATAATGTATTGCTTTCCTTTAGCTTGTTATATTTGATAATAGAATTATTGACGGAATTGTTATTGTCTTAGCACCGACAATGCTCAGGCCTGTCATAGCCGGCGTATTTACGTTTTGTTCGTCACGTCAGTGACTATGGATGTAACAGCAGTTCTGCAATTTGCCACGATAACGAGAGGATTGTCACTGTTTTTACAGGTAAGTTTTAGCAAGTCTAGATAATTCTAATGGATTTGCTGATTCATTATCAGGGTGTAGAACCTCATATGCCTTGTCGATTCCCCCAATTTTTCAATCAAATGTACCTCAGTGGTAGCTAATAAAAAATAATCCGTAGATTACATAATGTTTCTGTTAATCGGTGTGAAAGTCATCCACACACCCACGTGACTGTGGAATGAAACGTTAATTTTAATATCTTTTATACAATTCCTTGCAGGCTGTGTTGAATGCCGTCATCCCTGACCACGATGCTGATGCGTTCAGGCCCCCACGGACACGAGAGCCTCTGTACCTGGACTCCACAGTTGAGTGGTTGTTTGGTGGCCTCTCTCGTTGGGATGCTGAGCATTTCCTCTTCATAGCCGAGGGGGGGTACCTCTATGAGCACAACTTTGCCTTCTTCCCCCTCTTCCCTGTTATCATACGCGGTCTGGCAGAGACACTGCTGTGGCCCCTGAGTAGCTGGCTGAGTGTACGGGGCCGCTTGTTGCTGGCGGTGGCTCTGGGGAATAGTGCTCTCTTCCTGCTTAGTGCAATTGCTCTGCAGGCACTGAGTAGAGTTGTTCTTCAGGACAGACGTCTGGCTCTGCTGTCCAGCCTGCTGTACTGCATCACACCTGCCAATGTTTTTATGACTGCTGGATACTCAGAAAGTCTGTTTACTGCTCTCACATTTGGTGGTCTGTTCCTACTGGAGAAAGGCTTCACCTTGAGAGCCTGCCTGGCCCTCAGTATAGCCACCGCAGCACGTTCCAACGGACTAGTCAACATCGGGTTTCTGCTGTATCTTCCATCACTGCACGCAATTTCCCAGATTCGTGTATATCGAGCAACGACAATAGGCCATCGTAAAGTCTTCTGCTACATCTGGGTGATTATCCGAGTCCTCCTCACCTCCTTCTTTGGAACTGCAATTATAGCCCTTCCCTTTTGTGCTTTCCAGTACTATGGTTACAGGACATTTTGCACCCCATCCATCTCCTTGGATCGTGTCCCTGGTGCTCTCCTGTCACTGGCTGAAATGAAGGGCTATCGTGTTCCAGATGAAAATGGTCCACCACCCCTCTGGTGCATGAGACCCCTCCCCCTGATTTATTCTCATATCCAGGATGTTTATTGGGATGTAGGCTTCCTACGATACTTTCAGCTGAAGCAGATACCAAACTTTATTCTGGCTCTACCTATGGCTACTCTCGGTATAATGGCAGCTTATGCATATTTTCAAGCAAATCGAGAACTATGTCTTAGACTTGGACTTTGGGAAACAAGTGAAAATCAAGGACTTGACAAGCCTACTCCAGGAATGTTCAACTCCAAAGTGTTTGTGTATGTTGTACATTCAACAGCACTTCTGGTGTTCGGAACATTGTGCATGCATGTGCAGGTAAGTAAATTATTTAAATGGCCTCATTTCCGGGTGAGAAGCTGTTAATTTGGTCTGATTCCTGTTTGTAATCTACACGTATAGGTTCTAACCAGATTCATGGCCTCCTCATCGCCTGTGCCCTTCTGGATAAGTGCACATCTGCTCCTCCTCAATGAACCGCTTCTTCATCGAAGAAAAACGTCAAACCCCAGCATACAGCTGCAGACGCATTCCAGAAAAGGATTCAAGTACCCACCTCAAAACCCCATCACTGCTCTGCTGCCACACTTCACAGCCTGTTCTCCAATCACGCAAAGCATACTGGGATATTTTCTCTCATACTGGGTGCTCGGCCTTGTACTTCATTGCAACTTCTTCCCGTGGACATGACTTAAAACTTATCTCTATTCTCTGCTTCTAAAGTTATTGTATATCTGTTTTGTAAATTCTTCACTTGAATGTATCATTTTGACACAATCACGAGAAAACAGTTCTAATTATTGCATACAACTTGACCTAAATTAAAGTTGCAAATGTTTTCATGCATTATTTAAGAAATTTGATTTTGCACAATTCTGTTAGATGTACATGGAACAGTTTTATACTAAACTTACAATGTACCTAAATCTTCCATACAGATTGTTGGGTTGTAAATTTTGGGTACATGGTCGTGCTTGGAAAAGGCATGCTTGTGTTTCTTTCTGAAGCAGAATATTTTATTGACTCTGTTTAATACCGCCCTGCATGTTTTGAAAACTTTGGGATTTTTTTGAGTGTGTGTGAATGAAAAATAAATAAAATATTCTAATTTAACTTGCTTTTCAAATAATGTCAGTTCTGACGTGCGTGCGTGTGTGTGTGTGTGTGTGTGTGTGTGTGTGTGTGTGTGTGTGTGTGTGTGTGTGTGTGTGTGTGTGTGTTTTAATCAACCCAGTTAAGCAACGTGCCAATTTTGTTCTCTGGATTAAAATGTTGAAATACCTACTTACTGTTACATGATAGGATCGATACTTTGAAACTAAACAAAAGCTACCTTTCAAAGGAGATAAACGTAACATTCATATTTTTAATTGGGCTGTGGGGAAATTCTGCATTTATTCTACAGTTATGTGTCATCCTAAAGAACAAACGTTGAATTTTTAATGTAGTCATCAATACAACACAACATCACTTTGGCAAATATCTTTTACTTCCACTGTTCAGTTAATAAGCATAATTATGAAGTTATTTCATTAGTTGAGAAACCACTGTATTAAATATAATGTGATGAATTAAAAGGTTTAGATTTTTTTTTTAATCTTGTTCTTAGATTGTGTGTCGCAAGAAGTAATTTTGTTCGAATTTACATTATAAAATGTGCTTGTGATTCTGGTCTGACCCCTGCTGCCGGTTCTTTTTACATACAGGGCCCGGAGTGCCGGTTTGTGTCGGTTGTGCTTGTCTTTGATCCACCAATCATCTCAGGCGATGCGTTCAAGGACTCACACGTCATTGGCGGAACCCGGTGTTTACGTCAGTAACTCACCGTGACGTACATTGATTGACTGCAGAAAAGGAAAACCGTAACTATCGGAGCTCGTCTGTTTGTATTGAGTAACTGTTAAGGACGGGTTAAACTAACAAAACTATTACCAATATATTTGAATGGCGTAATTTAACTACTAATGATGCTATTTAACCTTGTTTTAGTTCGCGAATTAATTCAGCTTGTAAAACTCCGGGGAAGAATGCCTTTCCATATCCACTAGCTAGCTAGCTAGCATGCCGTTTCAGGATGGACAACTGTTACCGAGTGTGAGTCCACCGAGCTGAGACATCCATGTAGAGTGTTTGTATATTGAGAGGACCGTCTCTCGGAAAAGAGTTTCGAGTGTGCCTTTAGCTACCTCCGAACCGTGTCGGTACTTTTACCAAAATGAAGAACTGCGAGTACCAGCAGATCGACCCGCGGGCTCTGGCAGCGTCACCCCCGCCCTCACAGACCCGGACCGGGAAAAGAGCTCAGCGGCCTCGGAGGAAGTGGGAAGTGTTTCCCGGGAAGAACAGGTTTTTCTGCGATGGACGATTCATCCTGGCCAGGCAGAGCGGTGTCCTTCCTCTGACACTGGGTCTAATTGTTGTTACATGTGGCCTTTTCTTTGCATTCGAGTGAGTGTCGAGGATACAATAACAGCCCAGTGGTTCGGGGATAAAGGTGCTCTTAAAAAACTATCCATTTTCCTTTTCAGTTGCCCATTCCTGGTGAAGCACCTGACCGTCTTCATACCTGTCATTGGCGGACTGCTTTTTATGTTTGTCATTCTCTCCCTGCTGAGGACCAGCTTTACAGATCCAGGGATCTTACCAAGGGCTACCCCAGATGAAGCCGCAGACATAGAGAGGCAGATCGGTAAGGATAGGTAACAGATGGGGGTGGGGGGGCTTTGCCATATGGGGAATCTCTGTGGGATGTTTGTCTTTAAATTGGAGATCTAAGTGGCTTACTGTGTTTTGTGGTCGAACAACACAACATTCAGACTTCTATTTATTTGTGTTTATTCCTTCATTATTGTAAAATTTCTTTGCGCCTTGTTTTGTGCTCAAATCTGCAAGTCTCAGTGACTCTTGCCCCTGTACTTTTCTATTTTAAGATACCTCAGGATCCTCGTCATATCGCCCCCCTCCGCGAACCAAGGAGATCCTCATCAACCAGCAGGTGGTAAAGCTCAAATACTGCTTCACATGTAAAACATTCCGCCCTCCTCGGACGTCCCATTGCAGCTTGTGTGACAACTGTGTAGGTAAGGATTTGATGTCAAGTTACTTCTTAATGCACATGCTTAAAATTTAACAACGTAATCATTTAAATCGTAAATGATTGTAAGAGGGTGGCGCAGTGGGTATCGCTGTCGCCGCACAGCCAGGTGGTTCCAGGTTCGAGTTCTGCTCTGTGCAGAGTTTGCATGTTCTCCCCGTGTCTGCGTGGGTTCTCTCCGGGTTCTCCGTCTTCCTCCCACCTACAAAAACATGCGTTTCAGGTTAATTGGCCGGTCCCAAATTACCTGTAGTGTGTGAGTGTCAGCGTGCGTGGTTGTCTGTCTGTATGGCTCCACGGTGCACTGGTGTCATGCCTGGAGTTTCCCCTGCCTCACGCCGTAAGCTATCTGGGATAGGCTCCAGCTCCCCGTGACCCGTGACGGCAGATAAAGCGGTGACAGAAAATGGATGGATGGATGGATGATTGTAAGAGAAACAAACCACGCAGATTGGCTGTAGAGATGTCATTAGATCGTTTCACATCCCCTATGTTAACCAAGTGGTCTGTATTTTGAATTTAAAATACCAAATACATACTGTTGATTTAGATTTGATTGCAAGGGAACCCTTTTGAAAATTAAGCTTAATTCACGTAGTATGAATGAATCAGATTTCTTTTTAAAGTCAGTAGTTTTTGTATGTGCAGGATCTAAATATTTCATAAAATGGGTGGTTGTGAATGCATGACGCCATTGGGATGATGACCCCAAACTGGTCTTCATCAGGTGAACCTGCAGTGTCTTTAATTTGATATTTGTTCAACAGGTCCACATTTTTCAAGTTGATTTTTAAACAATATTCTCATGACAATATCTACGTGCACATATGTTCTATACGTGGTCACTTTTTAAATGAAACTCTGGAGCTTCACAGATTTGGAATAAATTTTAGCTCATTAAGAAAGGGTGCATTTTCCAACTATAACATCTTGAAATTACTTTAATAGTACAGTACATGCTTTATGGGCTAATAAGGCATGAGGCATTATTTCAACCAGCAAGAACTGTTTAATAATCACGTTGATATCAGGCTAAGTTTAAAAAAAAACCTGTGAACCAAGCTTTGAACTGGCTTTGATGAAAGAAATTAGGATTAATTGTATTAAATATTATAGCCTCATTACCGTTTACTTGCTATTATTAATGTGTTTCTAATCTCTGGCATGTTAACTTTTGTTACCTTCAGAGCGATTTGATCACCACTGCCCATGGGTGGGAAACTGTGTGGGCAAACGCAATTACCGCTTTTTCTACAGCTTCATTATCTCTCTGTCTTTTCTGACATCTTTCATTTTTGGCTGTGTCATCACACATATTACCCTGCGTAAGTACATTGACTCTTTATGAAGACACAAATGCATTAACTAGCTTTAGGATGTTTTGTCGTGTTAACAAGAACCTTTTTGCTTCTGATTTCTTCTATTCTCTCAAGGTTCTCAAGCAGGTAAAAGCTTTGTTCAAGCCATTCAGGAGAGCCCAGCCAGATATCCTTTGTACAGACTAGTAGCTCATGTAAATGTCATTATTGCGTGGATGTAGTCTTTTTTAAAATTTGCTACAGTTTTGATGATGGAAACACATTTCCCTCCGCCCCACAGTCAAGCCCACACTTAATAGGATCAAAGAGTCAACACCCAGCAAAGCGGTGCTTTTAGGCAGATGGCGCTCCTCTAAAGGCTGCCTTGTGTTCTTGTGAGATGATGCCAGTGGCTTGATGGATATAGTGTAGACTGGAGAGTGGCTGGAAATTTTATTCAGATAGGGTGTGAAGTAATTTGCCTATGATATGCATGACTATTATGTCGTCTTGTTTGAGTCAGCATGACTAGTAATCTGTAAAGGTTACATTAATTGATCTGATTAATGTTTTGGAATGGATGGCATCAATTAATTGTAATTATATCATTCCATAAAATATTACTCAGGTATTATATTTAATTCACGAGGTACAGTTTGTGAAAGAGAGGAGGAAACTGGGAGGAATACAAGTTATGTTTATATCCCACATCTTTATCATCAGCTTAAATTATCTAATGTCATAAATAATAAGTGGTAATTGTCATTATTATGCCTTAATTCCTTATGCACTGTGGTGGAGCTGGTTATTTGTTTCTTCTCCATCTGGTCTATTCTGGGCCTCTCAGGCTTCCATACCTACTTAGTTGCCTCAAATCTCACAACAAATGAAGATGTAAGCAAATGATCCATTTTTGAAACATACATTTGAGTTCATGATTATTCAAGCAGACTTAATTCATGAACTGATTATTTATTTCATTTATTCACTGTGCAGATAAAGGGCTCCTGGTCAAGTAAAAGGGTTGCAGAGGAGTCCGGGAACCCGTACAGTTACAACAGTATTGTAACCAACTGCTGTGTGACATTATGTGGTCCCATGCCTCCAAGGTGGGTGAAGATGTCCCAGTCTTGTACAGACATGTCGCAGCCTAGATATGTTTTTTTCCATTAGTCATCAGTGAAGATGCCTAGTCAGCATTACCTTGATAATAGCATGTGTTACCATGACGTACCATCCAGGTTTAGGTGTGCCAAAACATAATCCTTTGTTGTGTTCTCTAGTCTGATTGACAGAAGAGGTTTCCTGCCTAATGATGAGGCAATCCCTGCTGTGTCTGCCTCGGAGATGCCTCTGCCTCCATTTGTGGCCAAGAGCGATCCTCATATGGTAGGATGACCTCACTTGTGGTCCTTCCCTGGCCCTGACTGTTTCGTAGCCCCTGTGCTGTTGTTAAGGTGCCCCATGTGTGCCTTCTCCACATCCACCTTTGCTCCTTCGGTCAGAGTTGCCATTACTGCAGTATGTGGAAATCCAGTCGTGTGTTGAGAATTTGTATGTTTTATGTTATTAAGGACACCAGCAAACAGGCTGGATTTCTTTTTGAAGGAAGTCTCTGATCAGATCATCATTTTGAGGTTTCACTTTCTAATGATGAACTACAGATAGAATTGAAAGCCAAATGTCAGCAGCAGCAATGATGAATCCAGTTGCAGCCGGAGTTGGTATACCACATAAACCTACTGAAGAGGTCATGTTATCTTGCTGAAATAATACTACTGTGTTATTTGTTGTTTGAGCACCTTTAACACTGTTTGGCATCACTGAGCACTTAAAAGTGCAAGAAAGTGGCCAGAGAGTTCTAGTACAGAAATTTAACCATGTGTTAATGTCATTGCTGAGTTGTAAGATTGCTGGAGATTTATCTTTATTTTGTGATGACGGACAGTGAACACAGTTTTACCTTTTTATATCTTGTTGTTTTTGTTTTTTTTAATTTATACATAGGAATACAACTTGTTGCAACTTGTCTACCTCTTTTATGCTGGGTTTTCTTTTGTACGTTGTAAAGGTGTATGCACACAATGGAGTCAGTCCTCATAAGTAGGACATTCAAATGGTGATAGACCATGTATATAATTTGATTTATGAGCACTTTGTCACAGATCATTCATTCTTCACATGCCATGAATATGTTTGTTACTCAGTACAATCAGCATATCAGATGTCTTGTTCATATCATTAACTTTTTATTTACTTCAAGTTGCTCCTTGTCTTTTTACTAGAAGTTTTTTATTTAACGCCTTAAATAAATCTTCATGATTGTATTTTGAGTTTTGAGTTTACTTCTACCATTCTTTCCCTTGTCTTAATGTGCAGATTTGAATGTGGCTGTACTTTCTCAGGTTGTCATTAAACATACAGATTTTTTTTGTTATGAACCACATTCACTGCTAGATGACAGATCTGACACTCAGTGATTGTATCCATTCCACTCTGCCAGGAGGAGAACTGTCAGGATTTTGCTTTGTCCTGCACAGAATGAAGGGCACAGCTGCATGTATACGGGTCGATGGTAAGACGAGGGCTTGAAGCTAAGCCGATCATAATGTTCTTCACCTACATTAACCACGTGTTTTTCTAATATAGCTCATTTTTAGGTTTGGAATCACTCATCTTTCATTTGGTGGTGGATCCTGTGATTGGTGTGAGCTAACTGTGGAGTGACTGCTTTACTTGTGAATATGCATGTCTCGCTGCCATCCGTTCTCCTACTTTTAACACTCCTTCGCTTGCATCACATGGGATGGGGCTTGTTTTTGAAGGCTGGTACTCACTTTTGTATTCTGTAGTTAAATGAAATGCTTCTTCTCACATGTGGTCTCATTGCACTGCATCACAAAGAAAAACGAATTCTGTTTCCCCTTTTCTAACTCTATCAGATACAGGGGAAAATGGGAGGAAATCTCTTCTACTCACACATCACTCTTCAACCATGTTGCACCCTGTTCATCAAACTCTCTTCTGTGCTTCATTTAATTATTTTGGTGGCGCTATCTTTGATTTTCAATGTGCTTGAGTGCTAAACTAATTTCAAGGACATTTGTAGATTTTCTTTTGGTCTCCCCTTTGTCTTGATGTCTCCATCTTTTCCTCCCCACACAGTGCACTCTGAGCACCAAGGACTTGCTGGAGAGGGTGGTCCACTCCATTGACTTTAATGGCCTGTGCCTCCCTGGTACCCCAAAAACCACCCCTCTGAGCTTGGAAGTTACAAAGATGGCAGCGGCTTCCTCTGAAGCATCAGCTTCTGCTGGTTGCTCGCGGCAACATGCCCACAGGCCCGTGATGGCTGTGTGCCCCTCTATGAGAAGTAGCAGCAGGAGGGACTCGCTGCATTCTGTCAATCCAGCCTTCCGTCTGGCTTCTCCTTCACCATCGTTGAGCAGACCCACCTTGATTCTGGGCGATGCACCTGACATTGGCTTCGCCCCGCTCTCTTGAGTGCACCCGGTAACAGTCAGTTATCAAATGAGTCAGGGTATGCTTGTTCCTGCTGGATGCAATGCTGATCTACAAAGAAATTTGTCATGTTGTGCGTTTCCATTTGGTATCTTTGTAATTTCATGCATTGCTAATGCATTAGCTGTTTGTTTTTCTTATTTTATTTTTTTTTGGTTAGGTGAGTTTTATCTGCATTGCCCTATAATGTGTACTAAATGTGTTGTTCAGGGTGGAAGTAAATCTTAGTAACACTTGAAAGCACAATATAGTAATATTTTCTTAACATCTTTTTAGGAAGGCACCCAGAGAATGCCTTCTCACTTTCCTCGCAACCTCAAGCCATACATCAGAGTTTAAGTTCTTTCTAATATCTTATGCAAACGGGTCTGGGTTTACCTACAGTACAAGAGAGAAACAGAAATGGAACACTACCTGTATTGGGTGTAGCGAACCATTTCAGGGCTATCATCCTATCGTTATGACAGGGCTTGTGTTGTAGCCTTAAGCAAAGGCACAGCGTTTCATATTAATGTGTGTTACATGAATATTCTCAGTAGGAGTGTGTCGACTAGAGTATTGTTTAATGAATGGTCATGAAATGTCTTTGCGTGTGGGGCAAGATCTTCTAATGGCTTTGACCTTTTACTTTATTTACAGCATGAAACTTTACCCTCTGATGTTTGAGTACAATCTCTTCTGAGAGTAAATAGGACTTGGATTCTGTCCGGCCACTAGGGGTCAGGCTACGTATAAGAATAGAAACCCAGCTGGAGGAAAATTTAGTTACATGCAAATGTTTATTTTTGTGATGTTTTATTTATAATTTTGTGATCATCAAAGCTGTAGTTATGAAGATCAGTTTTATAGTCCGTGAGTTTATGTTTCGGTCCGCATTAAGGCCTTTTGGTTGTGAAAACGGTTGAAAGCAGTGCTTGTATGGAAACACTTGTTTATATTTTATAGGATCCCAAAGCAGAAGTGTAATTTTGTCAATAAAAGTGATCATTTTTGTTGCCTTTGTGTTTTTCCAGCCAAGTATTCTTACTATCTCCAGATTTAAAAAAGATGTGTGTCTGCTCATCGTCAACACAGTAATTCAGTGCTAGTTTTTTGATAGTTTTGTTCATTTATCCTGACAGCTCTCAGGTGGAAACAATGAGCAGGCGAATGTTAACCCCGTGCGGCTGGATAGGCACAGAACCAACAATGAAAACAATCTATGAATTTGTTTTGGTTGGAGTTTCGTCATAAATGGATAAGACAGAAGACAGTTCCATAAATTACTATAAACCACAAATTTTAAGTTAAATCCCAGGGACGATTTTTAACATAGATGTCTCTGTGACTGCGTGGGAGACTAACTTCTTTCCATAGTGTTGCTAATGCCTTCTGTGTCCAGGATTGTCTTGGTAATGATCTTTTTTTCCCTGTAATTACTGAAATTGAAAACTGCAGTTAAATAGTCTAACAGGAAATGATCGCAGCTGATGGATGACGACAGCTGGAGTCTGACTAGTCAGCTGTCACTACAGGGAGAATGTAGCTGGAGGGTATTTGACATGGTATGTGCAAGTCAAGGCTGCAGAGGATGCATTGAATGATTACTGAATGTATCTTTTAATATCTTCTAAATTTGTGCGCAGTAAAGAAGCCAGTTGCAGTACATTTTTACTAGTTAATAACAGAGTTTCTGTTATGACTATAACGTAATAGGTTTGGCATTACAGAAAAATAGAAGAGAAGACAATAATGTTGGATTCACATTTCTCATGAAATCTCATTAACTGATTCCTGAAGATTCCTTAAGATACTGTATATCTGATAATCAGCTTGAAAATACTCTGCTGTAACAGAACACATTTTCTGTATATTCCATTAACATTAAACAGATGCTAAAACATTTTTCTCTCAGAAGAAAGAAAGCTGGAGCATTATCACTGTCTCAGTCTGCTCTCATTTTGAAACCGATTACAAAGGAAAAGTGAAGATTTGATTTCAGTACAACGGCAAAGTTATCAGGCCATCACTTTGTAACTGGTGTATTTGAAGTGCTGACATGCACAATGAGACCTCACAGGCTGCAGGTTTCTGAAGTGTTTAATATACTTTCAACATAACTGATGTCACTCTTTAGAGATAGACTTCAGTACCAACACAGCACTGTGATTCATCACGCTCCATCCACTTCCACGTTCAGCTCCTGCTGTCATGTGTGCAGCTATGCATCACGCTCTCGCAAGTCTTCACCTCATCGCTCAGTGGACTGACCAGAGCAGAAGTGAAGTACCTCTGTGATCAAAATGAGTGACTCTGACACTCGTTTGGTTTGTGCCATGGCCTGTTAAACATGAAATCACTGCATCATGGGTGTAACTTGCACATCTTGTTTAAGATTTCTCAATCCTTGCCATTAGAATGCATTACGACCAAATAGCTTTTCGTGTGCACTTCAGCATCCAAACAATTGATATATGCTGCATCATAGTCACAACAACATAGAGGAATGTTACTCCTAACAACAGTCAAAGCCAGACAGAGGTAACTTTCACTTGAAGCAGCACAGTGTTATCTTGATCTCTGAGTTTGGTGGGACTTTAACTGCATTTGTAGTTTTGACAATGCTCAGCCACATGGTTGTGTACTGCTTTTTCAAGGTGTTAAGCCGTGAGATTATACAAGTTTTGTATTTGGGCAAGGTTGGGCTTTGCAGCGTGTAAAAATGGTGAGTACCTTTTAATACACAAACCTCACGTGAGTTGTTGTTTATTTGATGGGCTGTGTGTTTTGTTTGTCGGGTGATTCACTCGAGCAGTGTAACAGATCTGACGGTGTATTTAATACTCATTTATTTAATTTAAGTTGTGTTAACTTAGATATTATTACAATTATACAATTTAATAAGTTAACTCCAAATGTTCCTCAGAAATAATTATTGTTGATAAACTTACAATTCTTTAACTTGATATAGACTGAGAGCTCCTACCATATCTCTTAAAAACGGAAAAGTCTTGATTTTGATAAGTCCTGGGTATGACTTTGGACCCTAATATCTAATTTCTATTTTTCCTTTGTACCATATCGGCTATATTTGTTATTTTTGATCAGATAAGATAAATGAATAAGTTATAAGACGTGACGTGTTCAATTCTTGCGAGGAAAAGACGTCAGTTGTGGACGATGGAAACTTGAGTTTGAGCCCTGGAGCTGGAGTTCTTGGAGCAGTAGCTTTTATCATCATCATGAAGGTTACATATGGGTCCAGTCAAATGTGCTGAACAATGCTTTGTGTATTGCTAGGTGTGTGTGTGTGTGTTTGTTTGTTTTTAAAAAATACTACATCTGAAATACTGATTGACAACCTGCTATTGTTATTTTTAAGAATCTGTGTATTGATGCCCCACAGTGCACTGGCGTCACGCCTGGAGTGTCCCCTGTCTCATGTCCCCAGTTGGCTGGGATAGGCTTCAGCACCCCGCGACTCGTGACAGAGGATATAGCGGGTATAGAAAATGAATGAATGTATTGATACCAGACATATTTTGAAAATATGTAAACAATGACTCAGCAACTCTTTGAAACGTAAAAGATTAATTCAATCAATCAACCTTTGTATATTGCTTAATCACATCAGCAGACGTTTCACTTTTACAGCACTTTCACAAAAAGAGAAACCTAACCCTCTGGACCAAACATAAGTGACAGCGGCAGTAAAAGACTCCGTCATTGAGGATGAAACTTTGGGCAGGACCCAGACTCTGGAGGGCGGTCATCCACCTTGACTGGTTGGGTGGGAAAGGAAATAAAATGGGGATAGAGACAGGGCAAGAGACACAGTGACAGAGAGAGACTGGGCCACCAAATAAAAGGCCACATAGAATTTGCAGTCAAAGTATAAAGTTGAGCTTTAGCTGCTGAAGGTGGGATTTCCAGGCCTTTAGGTTTCCTTTCTTCTATACTTGTTCCCCACTTGTCGAGCAGAAGCACAAAGACAGGGGCAGCATGTGAAGCATCAATGTATTATGAGCAAGAAAAAGCAAAGAAGAGAAATAACAGGCTCCTAAGGTAATTCATGTTACTTCCTTTATTTTTTTTTATTTAATTAAATTTAATTTTTATTAACTATTAATCCCCGAGGGGAAATTAAGACTCCACTCTGCACACAAATTAGTAGTTTACATGCATCTTTGCATGCATTATTAATTCCACAGTGAATTTATTTAAAGGTTACGTCTTTTTGCTGTTCTGTTGACGCAACCGTTCACCGCGCAGGTAACCATGATATTTTTGGTGTTAATTGCGTCTAGAATTGCATTGTTTCTTATGGCTGCTATGCTGTTTGGCCCCAGTGACATATGACGCCCACGTGACCACTGAATGCGGAAGCTGCTATGGCGCAGATTTTAAGCTTTTTTGACCAAACGGATGATGGTACACATATAAAATTTATTTTTTCTTCTATTTTTTATAATGATGAATAACATACTGTATATGTCACTTAAAATTAACTTTACTGTCCCTTAAAATAAGCTAAGGGTGTTCGCCTCCCGGACCAAGGCCGGGAGATCGTTCCACAATAAAGGCGTCAAATACCTAAAGCTTCTGTCTCCTGTTCTACTCTTAAAGACCTGGCGGATTACCAGAAATCCTGCATTCTCAGATGGAAGAGCCCTCAGAGGGTGATACAGTTCAATGAGATGTTCAATGTAAGACAGCCTTGTAATTGGCTTCCTCACCTGACAGAAATATATCACTCTACATATTTCTGAGTTACATAAACCATCCTGTCAACATCACATCTTGGCAGTTTGTTTCTGGTGGAGCATAAGTTCAGTGTTAATAGTTTTTATTCTAAAATAATAAGCTCTGCAGTTCATTTGCAGATGACACCAGAGTCTTAGGAACATAAGAAGAACTATAATTTCAAATAAAATGTTTCCTTTTGTACAGGTTATGTAGGCTTGATTTTCTTTAAAAAAAAAATTGCATCAATTTCCTGGTGGCGGGAGCTGTGTTGAGGGCAACACGCTTTCGTTGGATGACATTAGGCCACCTGTAAGGGCGTTACCAGACTAAAGGACACTTTATTTTTAGTCACTGCATATGAAAGCAATGTTTTCATAAGTTTGATCATCATTCTGTGACTTATTGGACATGAAAACCAAATCCTAGAATTTGGAATTACACTGATGACTTAGTTATATTCATTGTCTTGTGACTCCAGTCCTTTCTGATCCATTGAAGTTTATTAGAATGTTAAAAAACAAACACCAAAGTGACAAACAAACCGATCAAGGTTCAACATGCACACACACACACACACACACACACACACACACACACACACACACACACACACACGCAGCACCAAGGCTCAGACTACTTTTATTATCAGCTGTTTTGGATTGAGCCATGAAACTACATTTGTAGAGTGTGATATAATAATGTGGCAACTTTGATTTCAGTTAAGGATCCAAACAAACTTTCTACCGCTGACTTAATCTGTATTATTTATGATATGAGTGTATAGCTCTTAAGGTAATCTTAATATTACAAGCCTGGGGTTAAGCTCTAACGGTGGTTACGCAATAACAAATGAAGGCCACTGAACTTCATTCACTTGGTAATGGCCCAGTTTGTGCAGCGACAACAATAAAGTTAGACTGACGGATACAAAGTGCACACTTCGTTATTGAGAAGGCATGACCAGACATATTTCAACAAGTAAAACTGACAGAGTAATAGCCAGGGTACAGATGAAATTTTCTGTATTCATTATTATATTGGAAGAAGGAGAAGTTACAAAACATACACAAGATTGATAGATCTGTGGAAAAACACAGACCACAAGGTTTTTAATTATACAGTAGAAGGCTTTGGACCATGGGGTGAATATAAAATGGTTTCTTAATCCTCAGTTGGTGCTAAAAACTGTGCAGTATGTATCTCAGAGCAGCTTTTGGCCATGCATGCTACATGCCTAATTACTGCCTGTTTTCATTTATTGAACTACATGAATCTTTAGCCCTTCACCAGATATCAAAAGGATTTCATTTTTGTTTGAAAGGCTGATGTTCTATAAGATATACTCCTGATATAATGTCCTGTCATACTTGGAACTGAATGGGAATTTTTTCTAAAAACCTTTGATGACAAAAGTTAATGTTGTGTTTGTGTTTCACTAGAGATTTGGTTAAAACTTTCCAGGTTTAAAAACATGCCAAGTATGAGTTTCTTCTTATTTCTGGTAAATGTTCTCACTGTAGGAAACAAACAATTATTCACTACAGTAGCTTCTGATATACAACGTCCAAACTACAGGGGCATGTCGGAAGAAAATTGGCCGGCATGTTTATTCTAGAAACCTTTATGGTTGAGTTTGTTGACTCAGTGGTATCTACACATTATGGGCAGCTGTCATCTTGTCTCAACATTACTATAGTGTAGATGAAAGTAATCGATCCCTTTGGAATAATACCTACAAAGAGATTCATTCATTTCTCAGGACCCAAGATGAAAGGTGGAATAAATTGGATTTTATTTCATTTTTTCATACCACTGGATATTGTGATTTGTAAGTGGGACCCTAATCATTCTATCAAGATGGCTATATGGCCTCACATAACATAATTTAAGCTCCAATTACAGAATTTCAGTATAGACATTCCAGGCATACAGAAGGAGGTGACAGCGTTTTTTATTACTGAGCCCAAACATTCCTTGTTTGTGCACTGGCTCCTGTACAGAACAAGCAACATTTGAAAGATCTGTGTGCTTGCCTTAGGACAGAAAACAAAGTCACGACAGATGTACAGGTGTTCGTCTCGTTCCAGGAGACACAACGGAAGTCGTGGGGAAACACGAAAAACGATAACTTGTCTCCAGGGTAAACCGAAGATAACCCTTCCAGTTCTATACTGCACTTTATTTGTTGTAAATAAATATTAACTTCATTCATTCATTCATTTTCATTCATTCATTCATTCATTTATTTATTTAAAACAATTACATTTTTTTAATATAGCAGAGAAAAAACTTTGCCATCTCGTCTTTAGCAGCTTCTTCTGTATTGGGGGTAGCAGGGGTTGGTTGAAGTTAATAATGTATTATGTTTTTTATTCTTATTTGTCGTGCAATTATATGATATTATGTGTTTTTATCGGTTTACTAGTGATTTTATGATTCCGATATTTGTGGTGGACAGATATTAAGTGGAAGTAAGTGACATAGACTTGCCTTTTATTTTTCTGTTGTTTTTTTTTAAACCGATGTATAATTGGGAACGCCGTAACTCGAAAGTTGTTGAAAATAGTTGATTAGTGATAAATCATATGTGAAGTTATAGATGTTATATAAGTGATTTACTATATATTTTAGCATAATATTGTGCTTTTTAAGTTCTTTCTTAAAAAGCACTGTTTGACTGACATTCATACATTTTATATAATTATACTTGTATATAACACTCTACCCAGCATTAGCAGGAGGTGAAATGTATTTCCCCATTCCTGCCCTTTTTAGGGAGTAAAGTGAGTCTTACATAATACTTAGCCAAACACTATATTTGACCATTGAGCTTCAGAGCACTTCAACTATGCAAGAACCCCCCTCATTCAAAGATACTACCATGGCTATGTCATAACTATGAAACTGTACAGCTTGCAGAAACTAGCAGGAAATAACGACAATTCTTTTATTTTGAACAAAAAAACAGGTCAGTGGCAGTAAAAGGGTGATAAACAGAACTCATCTCGGAACATAAAACCATCAATTTCTTTGCTAATGCTGGTGTTAACTCAGAGTCTTTGGGAAACACAAACACAATCACTAAATCTAAAATACAGTTTGTTTAATAAAACCTATAACCTATCAAAACACTGCATTTACTTTTTCACAGTTTATCATTTTTCCATTTCACTGTGTTTGCAGTGGATATGCGAGATGCCACTTGAGTCTTTAGTGTGTTTTGGTTTGTGTATAACTAAGCAGCACACTGTTCTACTCTGCCAAGCTCTACTATAATAAATCAAGCAGGCAGTGCGAGGAGTCTGACGTCAGAAGCACGGTTACTTGCGTAACCTTGTCCCACCCTCCCAAGGGTTTGATCTAGAGCAATCTGGAAAAGTATATTTACTTCTCTTATCTTGCTTCTATCACTGGTAGGCCCTGGCGTCCAGCCTGACTGGTCAACTCAACCAGGTTGTAAAGACCGGTTATCCACTCCTGTGGCAGACTGAGCCTGAAACTCTGAGGGAAAATTGTTTTTCATTTACTCACAAACATCAAAATAGATTTTCAAAATTAGCGGCCAATGTAACGTTAGACATGCAAAGTAGTAGTAACAGCTGCATCATTATTTTAGCTATGGCTGTGCACATGAAGCATGTAATATTAATAGCAAACACGTCTAGTGTTACAGGTCTGATGTACAGACATGTAGATAAGATTAAATCGTTTTGGGGCAGAAATGATTTACTGTTTCAGATTATAGGAGCCCTGACAGACTGATAAGAGAAAAGCGCCACAACTCATTCAGTGTGACAGGCCAAATGTTATCTGTCTTCACACAATTCATCATTAAGATGCTTTGCTTACTGTTATTTGACAACATCGATATTTGACCATGCTTTTACGACACACTATGACGTCCGATTGTGAGCCTGTACGTGAAAGAAGCGCTGCGTTGTTCCTCTTCCTGTCAGTGGCCATCAGTCGAAGACATAAAAATATTTGACAAAAAAACATCTGCTGTCTGTGAGCACATGTACACAAAAAACCCCTTTTTAAAATGACCTTTTAGAAATCCCTTTATAGTGATGAATGCGACTTTTGAATTCCACAATAAAACAAAAGCCATTCATACACTGTGACTTCTCAAGAAAATAAATACAGGCCTCCTTCAATACATTGTTTAGGCCTTTCACTTCATCAGTGGAATTACAGTAAATTTTTCTAATGACTGATAATGTTTGACCACACTCAGAACCGGAACATATGCCTGTCTCATACATCATTTGTTTAAGGCGTGTTTAAACACTGATTATGTCAGCTCGCAGCCTTAGTTGTCATGGCTGTGGCAGGATGTCAACCGCGAGGTAAACACAGGCTCCAGTGACACTCATAGATAAACAAAAGGATATGGAAAAGTGTTGTACACACTTAAGGCATATTTTTGTTACCTTTAATTTTGTTCCGTTTTATGAATGTGTCCATCCCTCTGATGTATGACTGTGAGGCAACATGAAAAAGTGGTCAGACAGATGTCAATTACCATCGTCCTCCTTTTTTTTCCAGAGTGTTTCCCATTCAGGTAAAACCTGTCGCTGCTCCCAAGATGCACAGCTGCCACATGGCAGGTTATTTATAGTTCAATGACGCAAATGTCTAGCATCAGCACCTGGCAGGACCCTTAGCTGGAGAAGCCTCTGTCCAGCCGCCCGACAACACGGGATGCTGTTTCCAGGGAAACAGGACTATGTTGACATCACAGGATTTGAAATGATCCTCTATGGAAACCAAAATCCATGTCGCACCCACGCCACTACCTATCTGGGGCTTGTGAGACATATCAGCCTTCAGCTGTTTGCTGTAGCCATTAGAAGGGAAGTGTGCGAATGAACAAAATAGACAGGGTGGAGATACCTGAGAACATCACTGTCTGCTGTCTACTGTCTTTGAATGCATGTTGTTATTATTGTGCATTATCACATAATCACTTTAAGACGGAGACGTTCCTTTGCCTGTACTGTTTACTGGTTAATTTCACACCACAGAAAGAGCGATGACTATTATGAGTCATGTCTGTCATTGTTTGACTTCCTTCATCAGGGGATGTCAGATAGCAAGGCAGTGAAGTTGCGAGCACAGTCTGTTCTAGTGATGACGAGAAGAAATCAGAGAGCCAGAGGTCAAGCATAGTGGACGACACTGAATGACAGCAGATAAATAAATCAATATCCTCGTAGCTCCTCCTTCCGTAATTATCTTTTATGTCACAGATGGACTGATATACACATTATTAGGACATAAAATTTACCAAAGGATCTGCTGAGATGGCAGGAATGCTTCTGCAGCAAAACAAACACAATATAAAGAAAGGCTCTGCACCACAGATTAGAAGCATAAATGGAAAACTTAAAGGGCATCACAGGTTATCAGAGCCTTTTCAACAAGTCCCTGCTCAATCTTTGGCAAAGCATGAATGGGTTTGTGTGGTTTGACGCTTTTAATTTTCCATTTGTCAGATAAACAAACAACTCAAAGGTGAGGCCCTCCACTTATAAAATGCCAAACTGACATTTGATAAGGACTAATAAAAAATATGATTAGCAATCATTGAACAAGTATAATTGCCTGTTATCTTGGGTTAAATACTCTACAGCTGACAAGAAACATCTGGGTCTCAGTCAAACTTACATTTGTATTTTCCTTTTTTTTCCTAATGTGGTGATGTTTAGATGTAGGTTTAGATGTATGAAGAACAAAATTTTGCACTTTTAAAAGTCAATGGAGAAAATGGAGAAACAAAAACTTTATGTGATATTAGTAAGAGCTGCATAGCAGAAATCATTGCCGCACCATTTTTGTTTTTTTGCTACTAACAACTCAATGTTGATGCCTTGACATCAAGAAATAAGCATTTATGCTACGAAGTAAATGAAGTGGCTAAATCTTATAATGGAAAACTAAATGACACACAGAAATGTTCTTAATAAAAGCTGGCTCGTCTAGCTTTACCTATTACTTCCTTTCTGTCTTTTTCAAGCCACCTACATTTATCCAAGCGTAATCGATTAATTAATTGATGTAATTTCTCAAAGTATCTCACGCGTTTGAGTAGACGAGAAGGTTGAAGTAGAAACAGTAATAAGTCTATTTTTAACCGATGTGATAGCGACAGATGAGCCTTTCAGGTTGTACAGAAGACATAATGTAATATGAGACAGGAATAGAATAAATTCATCTTTTTGAACAAACTTTTTCAGCTTGAGCTAATTTTCTGTTGTTCCTGTGAGTTCCTGGTGAATTCTCAGTCACTAATTTCAATGTAATATGAGATCATATTCACAGTTTGGCTGAAATGGGCATAATTGTTAATATGAGCAACTATCAATGAAAGGGTTCAAGGTGATAAGACATGTCTGTGGGCAAACACGGGCGTGGAGATCTATGACTTGAGACAGGAGCATTTGTTTTGTCCATGTTCTGGTAGACAGAGCAGCTTTTGGAGTGTTCTTCAGCAAAATCCGCAGCTTATATTTCCTTCTTTGGAGTAGATGGTGTTCATTGGGTTGTGTCTGTGTGATTGTGAAGTGTGTAAGGTGAATTTGCTAGAAACAAATGAAAAAGAAAAGCGTCCTGCATGTTGATAAGATGATAAGACGCAGTGAAGTTCATCATAGTGTGTAAAGAGGAGCTTGGGTTTAGGCAGCTGTAACTGGATTTCTCTGTTTGAATCAACATTAATGTCAAATATGTCCATTTATGTGACTAAAAACTAACCATCAGAACTCAGATCCGGTTAGAAGTCCAGAGAAACCCTTTGGGGATCCAGGAAGCACCTCAAGCGCGGCAGAGAGAGGACAGGACGCTGTCTATTACGTCACGGGGGGGAGGGGGGTATTCCCTGGAGACGGGACGTTGAGCGTCAGCGACCAAACACGGCAGCCAATCAGAGAGCGTATTCTAATGAGGAGGCTTGTGTCCTTATGAATTCGCTCTTAGCGGACCGACCGTATTGTAGCGGCGCTCACCGGAGGAGGAGGCAGATAACCTGAAGTTCCACATAAACTTTTAACATTTCATCGTCTAAATAACTGGTATATAACTGGAATATTTCCTTCTTGCGTTGAACAGAAAGAGAGATAGAGAGCTCAAGCGCCGCTACACAGTCTGCTGATTTAAATAGAAAAAGAAAACTTCTTGGAGGGGAGACTGAACTTACCTTGGCCATGTCTTGCGGTGATGCCTCGGATCAGAGTCGGCGGTTCTGTGTGTTATCCTGGGATCAGGTGCAGCGCCTGGACTCCATCCTGGGAGAGGCCGTCCCCATCCACGGCAGAGGAAACTTCCCCACGCTGTCTGTGCAACCCCGTCAGATTGCCCAGGTAGTGTCTGACAGTGTCTATTATTATTATTATTATTATTATTATTATTATTATTATTATTATTATTATTATTATTATTATTATTATTATTATTATTGTAGTAGTAGTAGTAATAGTAGTAGTAGTAGTAATAGTAGTAGTAATTGTATTGATTATATACTCAGATAGTCACGTGTGAATTTGCGTATAGATTTTTTTTATAGTAAATGAACAGTACACACAATGGTTATACGTATGTATTTAAATATACCTGTATGTATATGTAAGCCTATTTATGTAATTACATATATAAACACCAAACTGAATGCCACAGCCTATGCGAGTTCATACTGAATTCAGTAAAACCTTTGCATGACATATTCCCTGGAAACTTTAATAAAATTGAATTGTGTTATATTGGTTGTTTTTCTTTGAATCCAACGTTGAGAGCTGAGGACTAACCCAGAATATGAGCCTTGTAGGGTTTAGTTTTGGTCCAGCCTTACTTAGTTATATTTCCTTGGCACATTATGTCATAATTTATATTGGTCTGTTCCTGATTTTCATATATTATGACACATTGTTCCATTTTATTTCCAGCGCTGCTGTGTGTTCTTTGACAGTTTTCTCTGTCTTACCATGGTTATACGTTTTGTCTATTTCCTTTTGGTGACAAATATGAAGTGCAGACTTGTTGCTTTGGATTTTAATGGTGTCATACATCCCCTGATTTGATTTAAAAAGCGGTGAAAATGAACTCCATCAGCCCGTGAGTCACTGAGCTTCATGCTTGTGGTAGCTGAAGGACGAATGCTCCATTGAGCATGCAGGAAGCTTAAATACAGGGTTGATCTTTGACTCTTGTTTCTCCTGGATTTGTGGAAATCCCATATAATTGTTTTTAGCTAAAAACCATCTAGCATACAGTGTCTGAAATTTGATTCACCTCTTGTCTCCTGTCACAGCAACCTAGAACATCACCATGTAGCTGAAATATAAACGTGACTGGGTTTGGTGATGTAGATGTTCCTCTTCTGTTATGCATCAGAAGTGTAAGACTGACAGTTTCAACCTTTGCCCTGCAGCATCACGCTCGAGTTCAAGGAAGTAAAGGTCTCATTGTTCATGTGAGATAACAACACCCTCTGATGAGCGAGCCTCAAACAACAACACCTTTCCTTTCCCCCACTTAGATTTTATTGATCTATCCATAAGTAAGATAGACTTGATTGGACAGAAGTTGGTTTACGGCAAGATTTGTCAAGTCAGCAGACGCACACCTGTGCTTCCAGAGGTGGGGCGGGCAGCTTAACCACTTAGCTTTATTATAATATGTATGCTGCGATAACGGCTACGTGCAGGTCTTACCTAGAATGAACAACACTGATGGATCCAGGTAACCATGATAGCCCAAAAATACTTCAGTAACATTAGTTTTGATTAGAATTTCAACATGTTGGAACCATTTTCTGGATGAGTGATGGTAATGCCATTACTGCCATGTTAAAGGATTGTGGTTTTATTCCTGTGTGAGAGCTTCACTGGCCTTCAAATGTTTGTCTTCATTCTGTAGCCTGACCTGGTGTGTATAAATAGGGCCAGCTTGTTATCTGATCACCATGGGAGAGAGAGTTAACAGACACTAATCTGATGGGTCATTGGGGAGATTTAGGATTGTGTTGAAGTCTATATGAACTAGTTTGTACAGTAAGGCTTTGCTGTTTGAATTGTGTCTGATTCAAGTTTGCTCAGTAGAAGAGTGTGTTATTTTTTGTTGTTAGAATCTGTGAACACATGATACGACAAATGACTGAAACAACTTTCCAGATTAAATAGAAATGTTATAGGTAGTTGTTGTTGTCTTGGAACATTCAGATTTAAGCTTCCAATTACGATATGATTTGCTCCAAGTGTACTTTGAACAGGATGGTCATTTCTCCCCAGGGTAGAGTCTGGTAGGCTGGTGGTGTTGGTATAGCCTATCCCACTGCAGGTCATCCTCTGCCAATAAGGCCACATTGAGGCAAGACTCGTTTGTGTAAACATGTGGGACATTGGGGTAAAGGAAGGAGAAGACTGCTGACCATAAAGAATGTCTTTTACTCGTGATGGACACCATGTGGTCCTGCTCACCACTGTTCACTTTCTTGTCAAGATAATAAAACTTCTCTGTTTTTATTCAGACTCCTAAGATTTCAGCCGGACTTATAATGATGGTGACCAAATTGACTTTTGTGACTGATGGTATTGATCATGCCTGCCTGGGTTATTGATTTCCAACAGGCTCGTGTGGAGCCTCTCTGGACACAGTTCAAGGGTTTAACTTGAGTCTTGTAGGATATATGACTATATGTCATTATTTTTCTTTGTTCTCCAATCATTAATATTATGCTCTGTCTCATCCCTGTCCAGGTTGTGCGAGTGAGGCTGGGGGAGAGGGGCATCAGCGTCACAGACGTGAGGCTGAATGGCTCGGCTGCAAGCCACGTGCTCCATCAGGACTCCGGACTGGGCTATAAGGACTTGGACCTCATCTTCGGTGTGTCGCTGAAAGACGATCAGGCCTTTCGTCTAGTGAAGGACGTGGTGTTGGACTGCCTCTTTGACTTCTTACCACCTGGGGTCTCTAAGGAACGCATCACAGCACTGACCCTCAAAGAAGTCTATGTACAGAAACTGGTGAAAGTCTGTAATGACACTGACCGCTGGAGCCTCATTTCTCTGTCCAACAACACAGGCAAGAATGTGGAGTTGAAATTTGTGGACTCTTTACGGCGGCAGTTTGAATTCAGTGTGGACTCCTTCCAGATTTGCCTTGATTCTCTACTCTTATTTGACCGCTGCTCAGAGACTGCCATGTCTGAGAGCTTCCATCCCACTGTGATTGGGGAGAGCGTGTATGGGGACTTCCAGGAGGCCATGGGACACTTACATCAGAAGACCATAGCCACACATAGCCCGGAGGAAATCAGAGGGGGTGGTTTATTGAAATATTGCCACCTGCTGGTGCGAGGGTTCACACCATCTTCAGAGGCAGACATGAAGCAGATGCAACGCTACATGTGCTCTCGCTTCTTCATTGACTTCTCTGACATCGGAGAGCAGCAGAGGAAACTGGAAGCTTACCTACAAAACCACTTTGCTGGTATGGAGCACAAACGCTACGATTGTCTGATGACTCTGCACAAAGTAGTAAACGAGAGCACCGTGTGTCTGATGGGCCACGAACGGCGCCAGACGCTCAGCCTCATCTCCATGCTGGCACTGAAGGTGCTGGCTGAGCAGAATGCCATCCCCACTGTAACAAATGTCACATGTTATTACCAGCCAGCACCATATGTGCAGGACATCAACTTCAGTAATTACTATATTGCACATGTGCAGCCGACTCCAGTTTCACTGTGCAGTAATTCATATCAGACTTGGCTGCCCTGTAACTGAAGATGCTATGAGAAGGGCAGTGGTGGACATCATCTTGTCCTCCAAGGAAGTGGACTGAAAATTCTTTAAAAAAAAAACACATTTTTGTTTGCCAAATGTGATGTGACAATCCTGGACTGCTGTACATCTGAGTGAGCCGACAATATTTTGTTCTCTCTTGTTCTGTCTTGCAAACATCAGTAAGATTGCTGGTCATTTCTGAGATGTAGCGATAATATCTTGGCTAAGTATTGATTAGGTATGGAAATATATGTGTGTGTGTGTGTGTGTGTGTGTGTGTGTGTGTGTGTATATATATATATATATGCATATACAGTATATACATATATATATGTATATATGTATACACACACATAAATACACACATACATACATTCATACATACATACATACATACATACAGTATATATATATAGGTATAAGTAAACAAACAGCTGGTGTTATTTTCATACTTAAGCTTTATTTTTTTAATTGTTGGACCAAAGATTTGAGCTCTTTGCTGAAAGACAGTTGAAATTCCAAGTGCCTAAAATGAGCCATTAAACGTTCTAAACATTTCAGTTAAGTCATAAATGGTCATGAGGTGTTTCTTAGATTATTCTTTCTTTTCAGGAACAGAAGTATTCATATTGTGACATTAAAAAGGGAAAACCTACAATTCTTACATCCTGATTATTTTATTTCTACTTTGGGCTGGAATCATTATTGACATTTTGATTGTTCTCTTCAAGGGCTGAATTTAGTTTAAACCGCTCACTGTCTGACACTCCGTCACAGTTCAGATTATGATGTTGTAGATTCTCCTGTTTCTATTACAAACAGCAAGTTTTCATTTGGCAGGAGATTAACTTTTGCCTTATCGTGCTTTGGATGCCTAAGATACACAGAAGGTTATTTGTCCAATGGTTACTAAACTGACTACAAGGAGGTTCATTTTCAATGACCAGGCCTATTTAAATGCATATACTCATTTGGGGTGAGTTGCAATTTTTAAACAGAGGCTTGGGATCCATTTCAATCTGAGGACATGAACCATAAGGAGGGTTTTCTTAAGCACAATGGCTTCTCTCTCTTCAGTGATACTAAAGCTTTTTAACAAAGGCTGGCCTGTTCTCCCATCGATGTTACTGCTGGATGCCCAGCCCTGTTTTCTTGACTGACCATATCCATGTCATGTTGCCCAAGTCAGAATTAAAAATCTTCACAGCTTAAATGGTAAACTTTGTAAAATCACATAAATAGCGGGAATAGCACAGCTCAAACAGATTGAGTGTAAATATTCTTCAGGCCTCCTTATACATACAGTATTAGATAATATTTATATCTTCATTTTGCTGTGTGTGGATCACAGCAGCTTATTTCTTCTCTATATGGAAAAGAAACTAATCTGTTTTATTCAAGTCTTGAAAGAGCAAATTAAAGATGTGAAACAAATGCCCTCCCTTGTCTTTGCACAAATGTGATTAAATATATCATCAGAGGTATGTACAACATGAATACATTATTTTAAAAAATGTAATTAATTTATTTATCTAATCTATTCAATTTTAACACTGAGTCTACGTATAGGACAGTGGAACATTAGAGTATCCTAAAGCAACCTATCCATCAGTGTAACAGAAGAGCTTGGCTTTCATTTTTATTCCAGATTAGTTTAACTGACACATAGAAACTATAACCTTTGAATGCAATTTTGTTATATCTTATGTCGTCTACAAAATAAACTACAATATAGTGAAATCAATATTAATACATATTTTCAACAACAGGTTTTATTATAAAATGGGGGCAGCAGTTTTAAAAACACATTTACTACAACAGTACGGTTCACATCAACTTGTGGGACAGATTTTTTAGGGTTTTAGACCCACTCTTGAAAAGTCAGGATACATCAGTTGTTACTGCAAAAGTTTTCACAACAGTACAATACAGTTCCTAACATTGTGGAAATTCAGAGTGATCCATTCATTCATTTTCTGCTGCTTTATCCGCCGTAGTGGGTCATGGGGAGCTGGAGCCTATCTCAGCTGGCATAGGGCGTGAGGCGGGGGACACTCTGGGCACGACACCAGTGCTCCTCGGAGCCACACACAAAGACAGACAACCATGCACGCACACACTCACACAGTGCATCTTTAATCAAACCATAGGAACAAAGCTGCATGCTGATGACCTGAGGCTACTGGAGCAGTTCCTGCAAATAAGTTGTTTACAGTCACAACCTCCAGCAGCCTTTCCATCCACAGTAACATGAGTAATTGCTTGAAGGTGAACCTTTTTGACCAGCATAAGAGTTCAAATGTAAGAGCTCCTTGTTTAATGATAATTGGTAGAGAATTGAACAAATAGGTCATTGGTGTCAACAGGAAACCCCTGAGGATAGTGATAAATTCCATGACATCTACTTCTGCTCCACCCAAATAATGTTTCCTAATGAGGTGTCCTTCACTGAGACCTGAAGTCAATGTCTTCCAACATGGTTTCTCCCCCACATAATATAAGAACATGTGTCTCCAACTGAAAGATAAAAATAAAACGTTTTGACTTACGTGCGATGAGGGCTATTATACAATTAACCACTTAGCATATGGTTTGGAGCTGATTAAAATAGAGATGTTTTTAATTTAACATCCTGGTAATCCATCAAGATCTCTGGCCCTGCTTATTTTGGCACGATGATGAAGTGCTTTGTGCTTTTGGTTAGTATTCCTTTTACACTGTGTCTGTTTTCCAAGCAGCTGTGAGAGTTTGGCAGCGGATACAGAGATCATCCCAGGGGTGTTCTCACAGAAACTATGTCCTTATAGTCAATACTAAATCTTAGGATGAGAACATACAAAATAAGCAAGATGACCTCACTCATCACTGAACACAATAGCCCCTTGATTTACTTATCATATTAAATATATGATAAGTCAAACCATCAAAACCAACATATATATATATAAAAAAAAATCTTTATTGTGTTCGCTCATGATTGAGGTAGGCTTGTATAGCATTAAGGGTCTCTTGCCTAAGGACCCACACTGGTGTGTGTGTATACACACACACACACACACACACACACACACACACACACACACACACACACACACACACACACACACACACACACACACACACACACACACACACACTCTCAATTGATGATGAATGTAATAGAAAAAATTGATATATTTTCATCAGTATCTGCATAGAAATAGATTTTGGCCAAGTGTAATACAGTACTGCTAGATTTCTGAGACATCTAATTTGTAGTTTAAATTGAAGAGTACTGTATGTGTGTGGCCTGAGGTTCTGTGCACACGTCTGTGTGAAAGGAGGATGATGCCACAACAAAAATCAGACTCAATCTGGTCTGGTGTCTGTGCTATTACATCTTCTGAAAAGAGTTTATACACTCAAGGGAATGATTATAATGCTCCACTTACTCATTATCCACAGGGAATTCTCATTGCCACACTCTCTTCATGTGGACTCTGATGCAAGACAGGAGTCACTGACACTGACCTGAGTCAGAAGATGTTCTGCATTAAGCCGGACACATGAATGTGACATCATTATGAGACTGCAAAGGGAAACCAAATGTTTAAGTTGCATGAAACATGTTTAAAACAATAAACCATTTAGAAACAAGATTTTCCTTTGGTAGTTATGAAAAAGAAATCTGGACAGCAGAAAAGTTATGGGACTGGATGTGCTAAATGTTTCTTCCATTATGGAAGAAGTCATAGATTTCCTATGAGATGGATAAAGTCTCTGTCTGTCTGTCTGTCTGTCTGTCTGTCTGTCTGTCTGTCTGTCTGTCTGTCTGTCTGTCTGTCTGTCTGTCTGTCTGTCTGTCTGTCTGTCTGTCTGTCTGTCTGTCTGTCTGTCTGTCTATCTATCTATCTATCTATCTATCTATCTATCTATCTATCTATCTATCTATCTATCCATCCATCCATTAAATCCATTAAAACCAACAGACTAGTGATAGAGCTGTTTTCCACCTACTAACTCCGGGGAGACAACAACTAATTTATTAATTCGTTATCTGTAATGCTAATCCTGTCAAGTGTTTGGGAGCCTGAACAAGTCCTCAGTTCGTTACTGGGCCATATGAAATGGAAATAACCAATCATACTTGTATTCATTCATATGCGCAATATAGTCATCAGCGCTCCCGTGCTGATCATCAGTCTTTTAAATATGAAAGAAAGAAAAAGGTGAGTAAAAGTAGTAGTAGATTGTTCTTATCATTACCTCCAGCACTATTATTAATATAGGACTATAATGTCTATTAGATGATATGCAACTTTTCCATGAGCACAATCATTCACCCCTAAAATCAATTGAAATAATGTCTCAGAGGAAGTAACTGCGTGTATCTAAATGGCAAATTAATGATGACATAATCAATATATAAATTTTTCTTCTTTAAGATGAATTTAAAGATGATTAATTTAATTTGGAAACTCAAACACTAGCGAATGATAGAGCTGAACCCAGCAGCAGCTGGACACTGTATGACTGTGAATCCCTAACCAGTGTGTGTGTGTGTGTGTGTGTGTGTGTGTGTGTGTGTGTGTGTGTGTGTGTGTGTGTGTGTGTGTGTGTGTGTGCGCGTGTATGTGTGTGTGTGTTTGTGTTCACATTCATGTGTCGGCTCATTTAGAAAGTGATGTCATGATGGCCAGAGGTGATATGCCAGAACATGTTAATACAGAGTGCAGGCAGGGGAGTCGCTCCTGGGGCAGAGGGAGGGTCTGGGGTAATTTAAGGTGGTGGATGTCTGTGTCGAACTACCAAAATAGCTTACAGGAGAAAAATAGAATCTGTTATTTCATTTCAGAGGTCAGGGAGCATGGGGGAATGTACCACAGACCTGCTGCTGAGGCAAAATAAAGTAGGAGAGACACTCACACACAGGAAGGACCAGCACTGAGCATTCCTGGCATTACAGCCCACTGACAAACAATCCTAACTTTATCCGGAGAGCCGAGCCAAATGAATAGCTGCAGTGTGGAGAGTTTACACACTGAGGGGGGCAGTGACTAGCCTGATCCTCAAGCTGTCCCCATCCAAACACCATAATGTCTGAGGTGGAACACTCAAGTGGCTATTTATGTTTTTTTTATTATTATTATTCTTATTAAGACATCAGCAGATGTTCTTCTTGGTGCAAAGTTTCATTTATATGTCAAAGCATTTTCATAAATTCCAACACATGAGCAGAAAAGTGTGTCTGTGTTGTATGACAATTTAAAAAAAGACAAAGATCTGTCTGCTGGTAATAAGAAGATTTTAAATAACAGAATAACATCTGCCTTGTCCAACTATAAAAGACATTTTATGAGAAAACAAAAGCTCAACACCCACCTCTCTGTGGCAAGATCAAACTGTGGCCCCTTGGCCATCGTGCACCCACATGAATATATTTAAAAACTTCACACTTCCACCCGTGTATAATTCATATTGTTGTCTCACATGTAGACAAACATGATGAAGTGGAGACAGCAGCTGACCGAAACAAAAATGCCACAAATGTTCCTTGGTCGCTCTTCTGCTGTTTTCAATTAGTCAGTGTGTTCAGCAGACAGTCAGATGCTTGTGGTGCTATTGACTTAGTCGAGATTGTCCAGTTGTGGCTTAGCATCTCTAACTAAACTCAACAGGCATGCTAAGGTTTGGATTTAAACCTAAAAGTAAGAGATAATGTGAAGTTTGTCTTTGCTATAAAATGTATTTATCAGCAGCAATCATTAAGATGCCCAATCAACAAGAGGCATTGGTGGTTTACTTTATTATTTTGTGGAGTTGTGCTACCAAAGCACCTGCTTAGCCCTGAGACATTCACCCATTCGGATTGATGGCAGCTGTTTGACTCAGGAAAGAATAAAAATGTTTAGACTCCAAACAGCTGCAGCAAAACGTGAGTTCTAGCTGGGAGCTCATCACTCAGTCCTCATGATGTTCTCTTATAAATGTTCAGCATTCTGTTTGAAACTTCAATCAGTAAGTGTCTAATGTTGTTTTGGTGAACGCTGCCTATCAAGATATAGTTGAAAATCTGTGTTTAATGATAGATTAAAAGAAAAAAACTGCTTCTCTTAAATTTGGTTTAATGTTTAAGACCTTTAAGAACTTGAGGTTTTAAACACAGAAAGAGAGCTGACAATAATATGAGCAGGATTTGCTGAAATGTTGGTTGCTTGTATCATAAGTTACAAATCAACTTTCAGTCTTTTAAATACTTTATCTGCTATAAAAAAAATAAAAAGCAAAAGGATACTGGAAGAATTACAGTTCCGTATCAACTGGCTGTATTCCATTAGGGGAGAAAACCAACCTCTTAAATTGTTTCATTGTTGTCAAGAGCAATATAGGATTTTCTCTGCAGTTTATAACATGTTTCAGAACTTGGCTCATTTCACTGGTTATGAAATCCCCCTCTGAATCCGTTCTCATCAGTTGGACATCATATGGAATCCATCACCAAGACCTCTTTCAGTGATGTCCCCCGTCCTGCATTCCTAGAGCAGAGCAGGAAGTGTAGTGTTAAGAGAAGGGTTCTGTTGTGCTCTTTGTAAACACTGGTGTAGGGAATACTGTGGAAGGTCCTAATGTGTGTTTTAAAGAGGTGGGTGATAGTTGTGACTCATGTGTGAAGACATGGATCCGATCTGATGTTGGTTTGTTTATTTGGGATCAAAACAGTCCCAGCTGTCACTGCTGCTGGCCCACAATGTAATGCCCACTGCAGTGGATTGGCTTTTTGGCTACTAGTTCACCGAGCACATCAGCTCGGAGTGGGTACACTGACACTATATTTTAGTGGTGATATTAATCTAAGTTAAATTACCCTATAAAAACTGACATTCGTGTCACTCTCACAGAAATATAAATTAAATGGAAAAACACATAAATAAGTCAGTTCTTTTGCCAGAACATTTTAACTTAACATATACTTTCTCTAAACCATGTGTCTCCAGAGACAAACATCAACCATTAGGGAACAGTCAGAAAGAACATGGCAACATCGGTTATAAATTTAGTTTCTACTAGTTTCTTCAGCTCAAAGATGTAAACAAAATGCCAAACTCTGCATAAATAAATCAAAATATAAAATACTTCCACGTTCACAATGTGTCATTTATCTGAAAATTAACACTGAAGATCAATAGAAAAATTATATATATAAATGTATTTCTGATGGCATAGGATAGCAATTTCCCATAATAATAACCTTTCTGCTTCATTGCATAAACACAATTTTCCAATCAACTACCTCAATGCATTTCCAAGCTTTAAACCACTTCAATCCATCAGTAACCAGCCAGAGGGAGTGAATTATGACTGTGTGACTGTGTTATTACATTGGTTTGTTCCAACTGATCTGCTTAACATTTAAATTCTTATGCTTTCAATCAGTTTTTATGGTGAGGTATAAAATATAGCAGCTCTTTTTTGTCACTTAATCAATTTGTCATTCTAATGAGATATTTAAAGATGATAAGTAAATGACTTTGCAAAAGCAAAGCAACCCCATGAAAAATAATGAAAAAGTATGTTTTCTTCATGTGATGGCATCAGTAAATCAGTCCTTCAGCACTGCAGTGTGTTTTGTGAGTTTATTTCCCAGTCTTTGGTTTTATCCCGACAAGCTGGACCTGAAGGACCAGAATTTAAAAAACTAACAACCAACTTTATTGATTCTACTTTTCAAGTAAAAAGAAATTATCACATTTTGATGTCTGTAGAGATGCTCCATCATCGAGGTCATGGTAGATCTCTATGTTCACAGTAGCTGGACTTTTAGGGAAAGCATCAGCATGTTGTGCCTATCATCCAAGAGGCTTCTTTTGTTCTGAAATGCTAGTCTGGAGTTCCAGATATTTAACCTTATTATATATTGACATTGAAGTAGGTACACAAATTAACTCAGCAGTAACATCTAAGCTTAAAAGTACCGAAAAATTAACAATGAAAAAAAAAAGAAACCAGTTATGAATGCATACTTTCAGGGTCTTTATGAAGCATGAGTGGAATTCTGTTCCATTCTGCTCATTGGCCTATGAAGACATTCAGATGTAACCTGTACATACAGTACTCCTATACAGTACTCCCATATGCACTCTATGGAGTGGAATAAAAAATTAAAATTGTAAAATGAAAATGTAAATTTGTACATTAATGGTAAAACCTATGACACCTACTCACTTCACACAGAGCTCCAGAGGAGTGGTAGCTCCCTGCTGAAGTGTATTACGGCAACCAACTCTAAACGCTGGCATTCACCGCTATGATGTAACACAATAACTGGATTTTCACAAATCTGCAGGCACAGATACAGTACATTAATGATTTGATTGGATAACATGGATTCTCTTCATCCTTATAGTCTTTTTGTTTTCCTTCTGTCTGTTGTGAGGATAGGCAGATGTCCTGGTTTTTCATACTTCAGGCAGACTCTCCCCTCTTCAAGGCTCCATTAAAGTTGCAAATCTGGACTCAAACAAAACAAGATAATTATAAAATACCTTGAATTCATGACAACAGAAATGAAAATGTAAAGAATACATTGTCTTGTGAATTTCTTGAACTTTTTACAAAGAGATCAAATGACTACAATTAAGATATTCCTTCCTTAGTGTACATCTCTCCTCTCCACTGAGGATCTTTAACTTCCTGGACCCCACATAGACAGAGAGTATCTGTGTGCTTTTAGTGAACTGAACCAGAAGCAAATACACACCATTCTATTTCCCACCCACCCCCAAAAGACACAGGAACACACCTACAGCATGAATTGACTAACACACAGGCATTAGTATACATCACCACAGGAGACCTCATGGTCATGACATCACCTACGCATTAATGAGTCTGTTTGTGCTGACCGAAAGGCGACCTCTGAGACCATCAGGAGGGTTTCTTTTTTTTAACTGGAGCTCTTGGACAGAATCCTCTGCTTCCTTTGAGCTATTGTAGTCTCATGTGGTAGTAATAAAGACACCACACTTGAAATGAGGGCTGCATTAAATGTTTGGATAACCCCCATGCCTTTTTATTGTGTTTTTTTCCATGAGCTGATTTTCTTTTATTTGGTACTTTATTTTTGTTTTATGCCTAATCTCGTAGTTTTCAGTTCCTCTTACATGGATCTAGTTGAATGAAGAATGTACAGTAAATATGAAAGGTATAAAGATGGAACCATTACATGACTAATGCGATTAAGTCACTTTAAAGATGTTCAAAACTAGGAAAAATACCCTTGTGCATGACAGGAAGAGGTAATACAAATATTTTTGGTCTTTTTACTTTGTTTTGTTATTTAAATTACATAGACTGGGATTTGGTGTTTAGGGACACTTTTCTACAACACAGAGGGGAACAAATGAAGCCTCAGCAAAGAATAAAATGTAGGTTAACACAGCGTATACATGTGTGACATCAGTGGATTTAGATGCTTGTCAGTGTGGCTGTTTTTTTGGATAACTTGATCATTCTTGCTTGTCTCAAATCATTTCAGTTCCTGTATATAATTTCCAGCAGAGAGAAAAGCCAGTTGTCGCAGGTTTTGTACTACTGTGTTTTAATTGGATTAGTAGGCAGTTGAAATGGAAATGAGAGTAAGATGGGATTTACACACTAACACAATTTGGCCTGTTAGTATAGGAAGTCTTCTTTGTCAGATTGCACAGCTTGACCTGGATTGTATCAAAGAGTGAGATTACTAAATCCTTTTTGCAGTTACTGAATGGCTGGAGGAACTCCACACAGGATTCCAAGGTGCAGCACTTTTGTCAAGCTGCACTTCAATCCATGACAGACTAATCTGGTTCTTCTTTTTACCAGGTTTCAGTTTTGAACCAAAGGGGTCGTACTCTGGCTTGTCAGCATAAATGCTGAAGTTCAAGCACAAACGACGAGTGCTCAGAAATCAAATCGCAGCCTTTGGAAGAACCACAGATCTTTTTGCAGAAATGACACAAAGGACTCAGTGTCTGTTCCGTGTGCCAAAGTGTAATTAAAGGTTGTGGATAAGTTATAGTACATATTTCACATATCCATTTCCAGCCATTTCAGCCTTAAAAGGCAGACAAAGCTGCTGTATTTCTTAATAACCTGTAGTCAGTGCAACATAAACTGAAGGTGCTTTTTGTAATCGGGTGCGGGTGTAAACATTTCTTGGTCAGTGCATATTTCAGATTTGGTATAGTTAGTCATTTGGGCTAGTTACTTTGAATCGTGTCTAACAGTGGCACCATTTTGGTCACAGGAAGCCCAAAATAGTGGTATCAAATAAATAAAGACTTCAGAGACAGCTGAGGGTGGAAGGATGTTCTTAAAGTCTGTGGGTGGTCAAACCTTTCCGGGACATTCAGCCTACTTTTACAAAAGCCAACACTTAAACAGCGGTCATTATTAGCAGACAAACCAACACCATCAGTCTGGGACTAGCTTCCATCCAGCTGCGTGTGTGCACGCCTAAACAATTTTCCCACTCTGTTTTGACATGCTCTATTACAGGTTCTGAATCCCTCACCAGAACCAAAAATATTGACAGCTAAATGAAATCATCTATTTTCTGGTCTGATGTCATCCAAAAATTGCCATAATTGCCACGGCCTGGCGTCTTTGGTCTGTGACTGGTAGAGACACAAGTTCTGAGCAAGGTGCAGGGAGAGGACAGCAGAGCAATGGATGTTACCTGCTGAATGTAAAAAGCTTTCTCTGTGGGATTGGCAGTACGGAGAGGGGTGCAGGACCACTTTCTTCTTTCTGCCAGAAAAGCAAGCAAAGACAAGACAGGACTAGATGTGGTCAGAGCCGAGAGGCTAATGATAGACTGTGAATCCCAGCAGCCGAGGCTGAGGGTACTCAGCGCAGCATATGGGAATGCACACAGATGCAATTATGTAACCACATGCAGCATAACACCCACCAGGAATCCAGAGTGAGATGAGCCTCAGCAACTTCACAGAACATCACATCTCTGCAGTCTCAAAGAAAAGATGAGCTTAAGTTAATGTGCATGCCTTTAAATATCAATGAGTTCTTTTCAGTGGTATCAATAATTCAAATTATTTGCTTCATATAAATTAGCTATGAAATATGTAAAAATAATCCATGACAAAATAGTTATGATAGATTTTTGTTACTAGAAAAAGTTTAAAGCTACAATGATCTATATTTAATAAAAAAGTGTGGATTGAATGAATAAGTGTGATATGGAAGGGGCTCAAACTTTGCATGTCCTTTTCTCTATAGAGCATTTTTCAGTGCTTTGTTTTGGCTTCCAAACAAAGCAGAGCAGATTTGTAAGGCTTCCAGTCTTACAAATCTACTGTTGATGCTCAAAAATCACAATTTTCATGAATGGGGTTTTTCGAAGCAGGCAAGCCAGCTCCACTAACCCACTGTATTCTACCTTTACGGCAACAGGCATCAGACAGAGTTAGAGACTAGCTGCTGAACAGTAAAAGTGAATAAGCAGCTAGACATACAGATTTTTTTTGCTCTGGATTTTATGGAGACCAAAAGTAGAGTTAAAAATTGTATTATCATTATCATTGTATTATCTTATTTATTGTTGATATATATACACACATATATAATATATATATATATATATATATATATATATATATATATATATATATATATATATATATATATATATATATATATATATACACACACACATACAGTATATATACACATGTGCTTTGCATCATATTACAAGATTAATATTACTGTGTATCTCATGTGTAAGAAGCATTTTTCCCTTTAGGTTGATGCTAATTCTTGTGAATGTTTGGTAATGGAATCAAAATGGAAGGTTTTATGAGATCAAATTTTTCATTTGTAAAAAATGAAATAAACAAAATAAACAGAGTTCATCATTTGCTTTTAAAGTGCAGTAAACTACAAGTGTAGTGTACAAATGTTTACGTACAATAAAATTGGAATACAGTAAACTGTAGTACTGCATTCTGTCGGTGTAGACGGAGCTCTTCTACACATAAGGAGGTCAGATCATTTACTTGGATGATGGTCAGAGATTTTAGTAACTGGTTCTTCCTCTTTGCTTTCTTTTTTCTTCTTGTGCCACTCTGCTAGGTGCCCCACTTCCTACTACCTTCCCACACAGTGCAGAGGGGTCATACACTCAGCTGGTTGTGTAACAGTGGTTTCAAGAGATAATACTCTTTGCTCAAGACAAGCTTTAAAACTGTACTATCACCGGTTGACATTAACCGTTATCTTCAAACCCCCGCAGCACAAACAAAGTGTCATAGTTTGCTCTGAGCTTAATGGGGCATGGATCATATTTTAAGGTTTTAAGATACTAACCATCAGACATTTATATTTTACCTTCAGAACAGACAGACACAAGTTTTCCAGCCAATACAGCTGTGTAATGATATACAATTATGTTAGAAAGCATTGCTGTGTCCGTATAAACTGTTGGGAATGAGACAGAGAAATCCAAACCAATTAAAACCTCAAGTCTTTCCATCTGATATTTGAACTGACTTCAGAAAACAAATGTTGCAGCTTGCAGCTCCTGGCTCCGACACCCGCGACCATCAAAACCTTTGTTCATGGGGGTGTCTCGGGGGTGGTGGGAACAACTTTCTAGGCTTTCAGTTCAAGGAGTGTTTCCCATGTAAGAGATTTTCTGTGAAAACAGTCTGTAAGTGATTGCTTCCAAGAAATTTTCACAGATTATGAATAAACAAATTTTACTGTGGATTAACTAGAGAGCAGTTGGTCGAGTCCTCACAAGTAATTTCATTCGTTGACTGTTTATTTAACAGACCTCAGCAATACCTCAAGTATAGACATGTGCAGTTGCAGCCATCTGAAGAAATACCATTGGAGGTTTATTACTTCAAACAAGAGTTTCTCCACTTCATCATTCATGAAATGCTTCTGCATGAAGGATATTTGAAAATAAAAACCACTAATAATCGATATAACGGTTCAATGTGAGTACAAAAATTAGTGCAAGGACTTCAAAATACTGTGCTAGAAGTAAATGATGGCAAATGGAGTTACTTTTGGGTGCAAGGTCTGCATTTTCGATGCCAAAATAAACAAAACTGAAGCCTAAATGTGGAAGGACTGGGGCTGTTACTGATATAGACAGAAGAGTTGCGCCCTCTGGTGGCAAACAAACAAATCCTGGGACAGGAATTTTTATTTTTTTTAAATTCCAAGAAAGTAAAAATATTTTCCAGGTGTTTTCTAACCCTCTATCTTTGCACTGACTACAATTATATAAAAGTGTGGTATCAATTAGCGATGAATTTGTAAGCGAGGTAATAACCATGTAATAAAGCGTGATCAAGCCTCAGCACCGCTGGTCAGCAGATAACTGCTGAATAAAGAAATAAGACAGGATTTGCCGCGCATGAGATTCAAAAACTACAGTCAGCGACCACAGGACAAGTTTACTTAATTCCCCCTGAGAATTAGACACCCACTGTTCCTCGTGGAGCTCACGGCTATATTTAGTTGCAGTCACGTGTCCCGCTGGTCAGCTGGGGTCCCGCTGCAGACACGCCTCTGTGCTGAATGGAGGACACTGTGCGTAAAGCCCAAACTGACGCGGATCAAAGCTTTCGGACGGTTGGTTTTTTTTTTTTTTGTTTTGTTTTTTTCAGTTTGTTTTCTGGCGTCTGCTCGGCTTTTTAACTGAACTGCTCAAAGTCAAGTAGATGCAGCGATGACGCGAGAAGAAGATCTCGTCCGGATCGCAAAAAAACTGGACAAGATGGTGTCTAGAAATAACACGGTGAGGCTGTATTTTGACACGCGCAGGTGGCGCGTTGTTCCGCCACCGCGTGCTGAGCAGAAAAGTCCGTGAATGTTTGTCCTACAAAATGATTTCCTCCAGGTTCACTTTGAAGGAAAGTCTTGTTTCTATCGTGTCGTTGTCGTGTAAAAAGTCCGTGTTTGCAATGTGACCCCCGGCTGTGCGCTAACAAATGATCAACAGGTGTTTGCGCGGCTGATGTTTCTGTCGCTCCCTGCGTGATCACACGCGTAAAGCTTGGTGAGAGGTTTTTGCGAAACTTTTTACAGGTTTCCATGTCGAGGAATAACTGGTGTAACTCAGTGTAAACACCGCGGCCTGTTTGCTGAGACTGGCTCCAGACGGGACGCTCCGCTGAGCTCCGGCCCACGGAGAGTCCCGTCAAGTGTTTTCTAGCGTGGGTTCAGAATAAAGCAAACCGTTGCAGACGCGCTACCTCATCTCTGTTGGGTTGCATTTTTTTTTTTCATTTATCGAATCACTGTTGTTTTTATTGTCTAATCCAATATAAAAATTTAAGAAAAGAACTACAAAAATGAAACGTTTTCAGTTTCTTCTTCTTTCAGTTTATTAGTTACTAATTAGTTTTGGGTTGGCTCATTTGCATTCTGTGTGTTCTCTCCTGTACACATCTATTACACGTTTCTAAGCGAACACGTTCAAGATTTATAGCAGAAATGCCAGGTAAAGCAATATTTGTGTTTTTATACACTTGATGTGTTCAAAACACGAGTTAACCTTTTTTTTTTTGCAGGAGGGAGCCATAGACCTTCTGAGGGAACTGAAAAGTTTCAAGATGACGCTCAAACTTCTCCAGGTAGACTCCTGTCTTATGTTTATACAGCACCAAATTACATAATTAATTGGATAGATCCAGTTTTCAACCTATCAACCGATAAGAAAAGATCCAAAAAGAAATGAAACAGTACATTTGAAACCAATTTGACAATCTTGTGATTTTTCAATCCCCCCTAATAAACATGTGTTTAGGAAACCAGGATCGGCATGTCAGTGAATGGTATCAGGAAGCACTGCTCAGACGAGGAAGTCATTTCCTTCGCAAAGGCCCTCATTAAAGACTGGAAAAGGCTCCTTGGTACTTTGCTTGATCTGTAATTTGCACCATCTATGATTTAATAAACAGTTAATAGAGTTTGTAGGTGTGTAAAAAATGTGACTATGCTGATATGATTCATTCAAACCTTCAGATTCTGGCCATTCCCACTCTGAGAAACCATCAGATATGAAGAACGGTTTAGTCTCCAGCAAATCATCTGCCTCCCCAAACTACTCGCCCTCACACAGCAGGTAGGTTCACCCCTCACAGGTAATAAGGCATTTATTTGTAGAACCAGAGACATAAGGAAAGAAGGTAAGAAATAAAGATCCATATCAGCTCATCTGTCTTCCTGCTGTGTGGCCAAAATGCCCTCATGCATATGACACATAGGATGGGATGATTAGAATTAATAACAAAAATTAGAAAAAGAATAATTGCTCTGAGTGAATTAGAACAGACTGATGCATAGTGACTTAAGGCTCACTTGTGTTTTGCTGAGACCGTGGATGAACGCAGCTTCTGTCCCTGCAATTTAAAAAAAATTTCTTCACGGACTCCTAAAACTCAATTCTGTTATACTTTTTTTCAACACTGAAACAAAATATTCAGAACTAATATACAGAGGCAGAATAAATGGATGAGAAAAAATATTGAATGAATGAATTAATTAACTAACTAATTAATTAATTAAAGAATATAAGTGGTCTGGAACGAACAAACAAACAAACAAAAAAAATGTCATTAGATATGAAGATTGAGTCGAACATGTTATCACAGAGGATATGAAGGACCCTGAATGGAGACTGAGATCAGGTGGAGATGATAGAGGGCAGGTGAGCAGAAGAGGAGGAGGCGGGAGTGAGCTGGATAGTGGACCAATCAGCTGCACCCTGGAGACACACAAACTAACACACAGATGGGGACAGACAACAAGGGGAGAAGTGAAAAAGGAAATACAGGGGAGAATGGAGATGGAAATAATTTTTTCTTTCCTCTCCCTGCTCCTTGAATATTTTTTAAATTTTGGCCAAATGAAGCCATTACATTACAACAACAAATCTGACACATATTAAACTTGTCAGGGTTTGGTGGAAGTTGTTGTACGTTGGTAAAACTGCTACTTCCTTTATTTCTGTCAGTCTCAAGCGACAGGATGTCAAACGGACAGAAGACACTGACCTTGATAAAAAGCACTCCAATAAAAACAGAAAAGAAAAACATTATGATGAGCACAGAAAAACAGAGAGATACCCAGATGAGACGCACTCAGAGGACCCTCAAAATGAGACACATCCCCAAGAAATTGGAAAGGACAAGCATCTAGAAGAACTGAAAAAACAAAGAGCTGCGGGGGACGTCCAGCTGGAAATAGATAACAAGAGACAGAAGCATGTACAAGACCTACAGAGAGACAGACACAAGCTGGAACAACGGAAAGAAAGACCGTTGGAAGAGCTAAAAAAGATAAGGCAGATGGAAGAAGTCAAAAAGGAGAAACACCCTGAGGAGTCCAAAGAGCACAGCTGCACCGATGATTCAAGGAAAAGCAAACAGAGAGAAGAAAACAGAAACGAGAGGCTGATAAACACGGTGCAACAAGAGAAACCGCCGAGTGAACCCCACAGAGAGAAACCTGCTGAGCTTCACAAACCCATGTTTGAAAGGTGAGAGCAAAGTGCCTCAAAAATGAATCGTACATCAGAAACATTGAGTCGATCCTCAGGTCAAGTTATTTATTTCAGGAGAGGAGTTCTGGACAGCAGGATTCTGTATCCCACTCGCTTCCCCTCTCCTCCTCGACAAACTCGGCCTCTTGTCCAGATCAAACGTCCCTCTTTGGACCTGAAAAAAGATAGGTCAGCACTTTTATCCAGCCTGAACATGGTGACAGTGCTGCTGCATGCAAACCTGTTTCTGACTCACTCATCTGTACTGACATCTGTTCCTGCAGTGTAATAAACAGAGTCCTGACCTAACTGGACAACCTGTGTGCATGGTGCATGCTGGGAAGGGTCAGACAGGTGTGTCTTTATTAGTTGGCTTTGGCATTCAGTTTGAGCTGCATGCTTCATTAACGGGGACTCCTGAGGTGCAGCACTGATCTCTGCTGTTCTGACATTTGCTCAGGAAGGACAGTAAAGACTTTTCCTCCAGACATCCCTGTCCTCCTGCTCCTCATCCCATCTCCACTCCTTCGGCAAAGCGAGCTTCACTGGAAGCAAAGAAGGAGAGGTCAGGATGGCTTTGGTGCATATTATTAGAGCAATTTCTGAATGAGAAGAATGAGATTTTCAGAGGGAAAAATTATTTGCACTTTAGGAAGGTTTCCCCAGACCCAAATGCTCCGATTGCTCCTCTTCCTCTTCACCTTCATCCCCCTCCACCAAGGTCAGAGTCTGCATGCTCACAGCCTTGCCTCACCAAAATTTCGCTCACATTGTGACGTGATTTGGCTCAGCTCAAATGTGTATTTTCATTTAGAAAAGAGCCTCCTGACCCCAATGCTCCACTTCCTCCTCTTCCTCTTCACCTCCACCCTCCTCCTCCCCTGAAGCGTCCCTCACTGGATGGGAAAAAGGAGAGGTTTGACTCCAGATGAGTTTTCCTCACATCATAGTCTGCATGTCATGGCAGCCTCGATTACCACAGAGATTATCTCTGCTCTGAATCCCTGTGTTGTTTTGCTGGGACAGGAGGGAGTCATCAGACTCTAAAGCGTCTGCACAGAAGAAGATGTCTGACCCTGTGAAGAGAGAAAGGTCTGCTGTCAGGGAACAATCAGGCCTCTCATTCATCCTCAGGAGGAATACTGACTTTAAATATTAACACACTGAAGCAGGCAGTGTTTTTGCGCTGCTCTTTTGACTTACATAAATGATTCATCTTTTTCTTTTTTACACTGCTTCAAAGGAAATAGAAATAATCTCCTTTAGACTTTAAAATAAATTTCTGTTTCTGAAGAAATATATCAACATTTAGATATGTACGTAATGGTGGTCTTCAGTGTATCATCATGAAAGAAAGGATAGCACCAGATATTTTCACCACAAAGACTTTTTTCATTTTGCAGGAAAGACTCATCGGGAAGCAAAGTATCTAAAAAGCACTCAGATGAAGCCAAGAGAGAAAGGTTGGCGAGTGTGAGCGTTAGACCTGTGTGTGTGATGTCATGTGCTGGTTCACCTCAGCTTCATCTCAGGGCTCGTCATCAGTTTTAAGTGCACAAAAAAAACAACTTTACAGGTTTGTTGTTGACCAGAGTGGATTAAATGATGAAATGTTTCCTTTGGCAGGAAAGATTCATCTGACACCAAACCATCTCCTCCCAAAAAGACCTGTGTGGATGTAAAGAAAGACAAACACAGGTTTGCAGGAATAGGAAACATTATTCTGCGGATTAACATGATCCCACATGTCTATGTAATGTTTTTAAACATGTCAACACTCCTCTTATTACATAGGAAGGAGTCCTGTAACCTGAAGTCTGGACAACCTGTGAAACGTAATTCAACTGAGTCCAAACCTGACAGGTACTGGTGTGCAGGATTTAGAACCTCAGCTGTATCTGTAAATAAAAGACATATTGAATAAAAACATATTGACTGAAAGAGATTTTTACCAACTGCAGATGGGAATCCACTGATTCAAAGAAAAGCAGCTCATCATCACCAAAGAAGCTAACAGCTGACAGGTAAATAACACAAAAATGAGCACTAATTAATCACAAAATTAAATAAATTCTAAACTAAAAATAAGTTGCTTCTTTTAATGCAAAGACAGAATGACATTGATTTTGTTTTGTAGGAGAGAGTCTCAAGGCTCCAAGACCTCCCAGCCTGGACCTCCACAGAGGAAATCCTCCACTGACAGTATTGACAGGTACTGTAAATTTCACATCGAAGTCATGGGACCCGCTTCAGAACATATATCAAGGATACTGATTTTTTTATATTTACTTCAATTGAATGAAAATACTTAATGTACAACCTTTATTGACATAGCACACTGTAGGCATAAAATGTAAGAGTGGTCAAAGGTCATCATCTCCTTTATTATATAATACATATTAAATATATGATATTAACACAGGCATGGAACGGAACACTTCAATACATTAGAAAAACAGGTTTAATTTAAGATTAATGCCAATATATTAAAAGCTGATTCCAAGTAAGTACTTTTTATTTACATGTATGCAGTGTGTTTTAGTGTCTTTCAGTTTAGTGTTTTGGCTTTACGATCTGCCCAACACCATACAACAGAACATGTTAGCTTCTAATGTTGTACAAATGTTAAGGTTAAAACCATCAAACATTTCTGCTTAAATAATGACATAGATTTGACTTGGTGATATGGACTTCAAGTCTTATGCCTTGGTAAGATTAAAAATTTCATTGCAGATTTATTTCAAATTGTAATATAGTTATTACCCACCATGGAGATAATGTTAGTTGCTTATTTTTGTTTGTTCTCAAGGTCATGCAAAAAACACTCATTTACCGATTACTGCAGTAGTACAGATTTGAATTAAACTAGGTTTAAAAGGTTATGCATGTTGAGATTGCACTGGATAAAGAGCAGATGAATCTGGAAGACATCATGTCAAAGAAGTGGAGGTATACACTTTACCGTGTCTAGTTCGAGTGTGTTCTTTACTAATGACTCTACTTTTTCCTTCTGCAGGAGAGGCAGAAACGACACCCCTAAAACTCCCACAACGCCGACCAGCCCCATGTCGCCCAGCTTCAGCTCACCTGGGGGCCCACTGCCCCCTCACCTCATTACTCGAGACTCCATCAGAGACAAGTGCATTGAGATGCTGGCAGCTGCCCTGCGCACAGACAGTGAGGCCAAGATTTTATTTAATCACAGAGCTCACACTACAGCTGCTAGCATGATACAAGTCACAGATTTCATAGTGGGACTCAGTGGTCATCTACCTGAAGAACACAGGTTCACTAAAGTGTATTATAACACAAAAAAACTTCTCTTGTCTTCATAGATGACTTCAAAGACTTTGGAACTAACTGTGAAAGCATGGCGGCAGAGATTGAAGATCATATCCTTTATTTTTACATCCTGCTTCAAAGCGGTGATGTATTGTAATTGTCAGTGTTCATTCGTCTGTTCATCCGTCCGTCAGTTCGTCCGTTAGTCCACCAAATATCTTCGAAATTGTTGCAGACAGAAAGATGAAACTAAAAACACGTTACTCGGGCGGCAAAGGGGATGAAAATGAGACGATCACCTTGACCTTGAGAAAACTACAGTAGATCATGGTTGTACACTCAGGAACCGGATAAGATAGGAAGACGAGGTAGAAGGCCAGTGTGAGTAAGACCGTAGATCAGAGCACTAGCTTTGATCTTTGACCTATGCAAGTACGTCAGGGTAAAATTTTGAATTCAGGGGTGTCGCAGGATGTTGCAGTCTGTGACTGCCTTGGCTCTAGTTTGCAGCTGTGAATGATTGACCCAACCAATTAGTTATAAATATACACAAACCTTCCTCTGTTTAGGCTCCCTATACTTAGGCCTAACCAAAAGTAATCAAAGTAATCAACTGCTAAACACAAGACAACCACTAAATGAACAGAGTTATGATTACTGTTTGTGTGAAAAGGGCAACATTCAGAAATGGAATAACTTTCTGTGCTTCAAAGACAACAAAATCCTCTTACACACTGCACGGCATGAAAACACAATGAGTTATGAGGTAATACCAGGAGCACAAGATAATTGAATGTCATAGTTTTAATAATGATGGGGTTTGCTACAAAATTAATCTGCTTTGTAAGTGCACAGATTAAAAAATAGAAATCTGATCAGTCAGTGTTAATGATCATTGGTGTAATCAATGGGCAGAGTGGTGGAGCAGTGGGAAGCCCAATTGCCTCACAGCACGAAGGTTTCAGGTTCGAGTCCTTTCTGTCTGAAGTTTGTGTATTCTCTGTTTCTGGGTTCTCCCTTGGTTCTCCAGCTTCCTTCCACTTCCACAAACATTTACAGGGAGTGCAGAATTATTAGGCAAGTTGTATTTTTTAGGATTAGTTTTATTATTGAACAACAACCATGTTCTTAATGAACTTAAAAGACTCATTAATATCAAAGCTGAATACTTATGGAAGTTGGGAGTGTTTTTTTTTTAGTTTTAGCTATTTTAGGAGGATATCTGTGTGTGAAGGTGACTATTACTGTGCATAATTATTAGATAACTTCCTTTCCTTCGGCAAAATGTCTCAGAAGAGGAACTTGACAGGCTTCAAAAAGTCAAAAATAGTGAAATGTATTGCAGAGGGATGCAGCACTCTTAAAATGGCAAAGCTTCTGAAGCGTGATCATCGAACAATCAAGCATTTCATTCAAATTAGTCAACAGGGTCGCAAGAAGTGTGTGGAAAAACCAAGGCACAAAATAACTGCCCATGAACTGAGAAAAGTCAAGCGTGTAGCTGCCAATGTACCACTTGACACCAGTTTTGCCATATTTCAGAGCTGCAACATCACTGGAGTGCTCAAAAGCACAAGGTGTGCAATACTCAGAGACATGGCCAAGGTAAGAAAGGCTGAAAAACAACCACCACTGAACAAGACGCACAAGCTGAAACGTCAAGACTGGGCCAAGAAATATTTAACTCTGATTTTTCTAAGGTTTTATGGACTGATGAAATGAGAGTGAGTCTTGATGGCCAGATGGATGGGCCCCTGCCTGGATCGCTAAAGGACAGAGAGCTCCAGCCCGACTCAAATGCCAGCAAGGTGGAGGAGGGGTACTGGTATGGGCTGATGTCATCAAAGATGAGCTTGTGGGGCTGTTTTGGGTTGAGGATAGGAGTCAAGCTCAACTCCCAGTCCTACTGCCAGTTTCTGGGAGAAACCTTCTTCAGGTAGTACAGGAAGAAGTCCGCGTCCTTCAAGAAAAACATGATTTTTATGCAGGACAATGTTCCATCACGCGCATCCAAGTACTCCACAGCGTGGCTGGCAAGAAAGGGTTTAAAATAAGAAAAACCAATGACATGGCCTCCTTGTTCACCTGATCTGAACCCCATAGAGAACCTGTGGTCCCTCATCAAATGTGAGATTTACAAGAAGGGAAAACAGTACACCTCTCTGGACAGTGTCTGGGAGGCTGTGGTTGCTGCTGCCCGCAATGTTGATCGTGAACAGATCAAAACACTGACAGAATCCATGGATGGCAGGTTTCTGAGTGTCCTTTCAAAGAAAAGTGGCTATATTGGTCTCTGATTTGTTTTTGATTTGCTTTTGAATGTCAGAAATGTATATTTGTGAATTTTGAGCTGTTATATTCCCTGGTGAAAATAAGTAATTGAAATGGGGATATATTTGTTTTTTGTTAAGTTGCCTAATAATTATGCGCAGTAATTGTCACCTTCAAACACAGATATCGTCCTAAAATAGCTAAAACTAAAAAAAACCCACTCCAACTTCCAAAAATATTCAGCTTTGATATTAATGAGTCTTAGGTTCATTAAGAACATGGTTGCCGTTCAATAAGAAAATTAATCCTCAAAAATACAACTTGCCTAATAATTCTGCACTCCCTGTACTTTAGGTGAATTGGTCACACCAAAATTGACCGTGTGTGAGTGGTTGTTTGTAGTATACCCCGCTTTTTGCCCACAGCCAGCTGGGATTTGCTCCAGCATAAACCTTGACCTGCAAGACGGAAAAGTGGAGATGCTTAGGGTCATCTCGTCTTCAAGAAACGAGATGGATGAATGATTGGTGGCTTTTATCGTCATGATCAAATCTTCCTTGACTGCACTGTTGCACATATTTACCAGGAGATAAAGGCCACAGACATGAAATATAAAAATAGAGTCCGCAGCCGCATCAGCAACTTGAAGGACCCAAAGAACCCTGGGCTCCGTAGAAACGTCCTCGCAGGAACCATTGACTTGAGCCGCATCGCCTCCATGTCTGCTGAGGTAGAAAATGCTGCCGACCACCGAGCTCCTTTCATGAACTCACTATTTAATGCTTCACATCGTTCCATCTCCTGCGTCTCCTCACGTATCTGTCTCCATGTAGGAAATGGCCAGTGATGAGCTGAAGCAGCTGAGGAACGTTCTGACCCAGGAGGCCATCAGGGAACACCAAATGGCCAAAACCGGTGGCACCACCACCGACCTGCTGCAGTGCGGCAAATGCAAGAAGAAGAACTGCACATACAACCAGGTAGCGAGACAGATGAGCACAGCACACATGAATATAGAAAAAAACAGGGTCAAAATAAAATTAGAAATATCTAATAATATATTATTACATTACTCACTATCAAGTTTTAAATCCACTGGCCACTATGTGGGTTAATGTGATAATTTTGAGAACAATATTGATAGAAGCATAAATGCATTTTACTATAATTACTATACTATATATTTGTATGTTTTTAATTTCTATGGTTACAGATGGCATTTCATTTTAGTTTGTTAATTTGGATTTTTTTTAATCTGCTATGCACTTTACAAGACTCAATCAACTCAATCAGATTTAATGATTGTGCTTCAGTTCAGTCAGCACTGAAATATACTGTGTGTGTGTGTGTGTGTGTGTGTGTGTGTGTGTGTGTGTGTGTGTGTGTGTGTATTAGGTGCAGACACGCAGTGCTGATGAGCCAATGACCACATTTGTTCTGTGTAATGAGTGTGGTAATCGCTGGAAGGTAAGTCAGTCCATTCATCCATCCATCCATTCATCCATCCATCCATCCATCCATCCATCCATCCATCTCCGTCTGTCGGTCTGTTAATATTGTTTTCTCTGTCTTACAGTTTTGCTGATGTCCACCAGATGAAGCGTTTTGGATTGTTCTTAATAAAGGGGGGTGGGGGCGTTTATAAATTATTGCAGTGTTTTGAAAAAATTTGTACTTAATTTTTTTGAGATTTGTGGGCATGTGCTGAGAATCAGGGTTTGCTTTATTTTTGCTGCTGAAGACTGAGCAGGAGCGTCCTTTTGAACAATAAGTGATGATCACAGTGCTATCATGATGGTGCGATAATCCAGTTAATATTATATGTTCTACATCAGCTGTTCACTTTTTATATATGTAATTACAATACTACTTCATAAATCATCAGTATGGTGGCTTTTTGAACTCATGTTTAATAAAAAAAATTGTCAATCCCTTTTTTTTCTGTCACTTCTCATGCCAGTAACATAATCATCAATGTCTGTAACAAGTGTTTGCCTGTACAAGTAGGCCTCAATCTACGAACACAATTGGTTTACCAGAAGTTGTTCGTAAGATGAATTTTTGTACGCTGTTATTTATTAAATTTCAATCTGTTAACATCATTTGAGGTAATTTAAATTCCATTGCTACTGTAAACATGAAAGTGCTATTCTCTAAGACTTATCAGAAAATTACAGGACTTACAAACACAAATGAAATAAAATACTGTACAATCATAATGTAACTTACCTTCAGAGGGTCAATTGGTACTGAGTCGCATGGAAAGAATGCATAATTTACATTATTTCTCTTATTTATTATCTGATTTTGAATGATTCTCTGCAGCATCTGTCTTGAGTCACTCTTGATGCAAGATGCTTGCCTCGGTCACGTGGTTACCTTCTTAAAGGGGCCGCTCCCGCACACATTACATTACGAAGAACGTGCAAAGAGCCAATGATAAACGGTAACTTATCCGAGGGGTAGAAGCATGACACACTGAGACGTTCACAGAGACACGTGACTTCAATAAATGACTTAATGATGTCAATAATTGCACACGTGGAACAACTGTAGGGGCTAAGAGAAAAGAAATAAATAACTAAACCATTTAATACATACATTGCATTCAATGTATTGATTTGACCAAAACTATACTTCTCACAATACAGTAATTAAACCAATTTTGACTCCGTTAGGACAAAGTTTATGTCCTAACTTGTGTTTAATGTTATTTTTCTTTATTACTTGGATAGTTTGATCCTTGATTGATGGAGTTATGTGGGTTTCATTACCTGACAAATTAAAAGGATTTATGTTATAACAGAGAAACAAGCAAACATATTTTTTCTGTGCAACTGTAGTATTTGTAACTTGAATAGGTAATAAATTCAGAGTTATTTAATATTAAGGAGCAGTTACATTTATGTTACATTACATTGAGTTAAAGTTAGTAACATTTATTAGTTACATTTGGCCCTTTGAGGACACCAGTGACGTTTTCTCGTTGCACCGCTGACAACATGCAGTAGGGGGCAACAACTCATCAGAATTTAGAGGTCAGGAAGCGTCAGTCTCCATGGTTACAGTACAAGCACCAAGAACGAGATTCTTTCAAGTGCCAGTTTCACAGGCTTATGAAGCCAGGATGAGGTGGGGTGAAGATTACTAGAACTTAATCATTCAATCAAATTCAACAAAACAAAGTTCATTATTTCAAACAGATTTAAACTAAAGTTACCACCAGATCACATTTGTGTTTCTGAACTGTATGCATATTGTTTACTACATTTAGTATGAATATTAAAAGTGGTGACAAGAAATATGACATGTGTGTCAGCAGAAGTAATGGAACAGAAAAGCTTCCTTCACACCCTCTGGCTTAGTATCCACCATCTGGTTCCCTTTGAGTTGAAACCACATTCATTTACTTCTGCATCGTTTCCTACATAAACAACTAATATTGGTGTGCGGACAGTCTGGAGAAAGCTCCAAAGGTGACTGATCTATACCAGGGATGTCAGACGCTCTGCCTGAAATCTTAAAATAAACAAGAAACTGTTACCAAAGGCTCAGCTTAAACAAAACAAACACACTCAAACGAGAGCATAAAAATAAACCCCAAAGCTAAATCTATTTGTTTGGCTGCCATTTCAGCAACCATTGAAATAAACAATGCCTGCAAAGTCCCAAACTTCCATCTGTATTAATTTAGTAATGTTCATGCCACAAAATGCTGGACATTTGTGGCAGATGCTCCTCTGTGTGACCCCTGTGCTCTATAACAGTTGGTGAATAATGACGTGAGACAAAGGCTGTTGAATCAACAACACTCTTCGTACTACTGTATACTAAAATTGAAAACTGCTCTCAAATCAGACAGAATGTTTTAATACAAAAATTGCAAATTATGCACATCAAATTTTTTTGTAATTTCCCATTATCATCATCATCATCATTATTATTATTATTATTATTATTATTATTATTATTAGTAGTAGTAGTAGTAGTAGTAGTAGTAGTAGTAGTAGTAGTAGTAGTAGTATTAGTATTATTAGTATTATTAGTGTTATTAGTATTATTTGTAGTAATAGTAGTAGTATACAGATATATTAAACAGTACAGTATATTATTAGCATACATCACATATGTCTGTGATATCAATGTTGGACTCTGTAACTTCTGTGCCAGCAGTCTGATGTGGTCAATCGAAAGAAAACAAACCAATTTCTTTTTATTCAATTTATCGAGAAAAAAGTCTGTGAAACCTGCATTGAATATTCAGACTGATTTAAGTGTTCTTACACAAAATAATTACGAGATGGCACATTGAACTGTTACCAGTAAAACAAAGATTTTGAAAGATGCTTTGGTTTAATTGTGTTTAAAGGATGACTGTTTTATATTTCTACGTTCTATAATACACCTATTTTTCTGCTGTGTGACACGTCACATTACAATAACTCTACTTCCAAACCTCCAGACCTCAGGGCTCGAAGGTCCTGTCAGTCAGGAGGCATTTATTAGATAGAAAACAGGCATTGGTGGAAATGCTGTGGGTTTGTAAATGGCAGGTTGAATCAGGCGTCATGCAGACAGTTGTCTTAGAAAGCTTTAAAACTAAATGTACACTAGAGGAACTGATGATTTGAATTCATTAATAGTTCTTTTAATCTTGTGGCTTCCAGTGCTCATGCATCAAGCTGTTCCTCTGCAGTGTTTTGATGAGTCTGTAATCTCTCAGCCTCCTATTGTTGCTGCATGCAGCCTGTTCAGAAACAGTGATAAATGAGACATGCAGTGAGGCGTGCAGTGTTCCCAGCAGAACATGGGAGAGGTCATGACACTAGAAATACACTTCGTATAACTGAAAATGTTATTTGAGCTGTGTAAAAATCTGCGCGTAAATATTTTCAGAAAACTTTTACACTTTTAAAAGCAATAATTCTCCAGAGAAACTTAAATGATTTATGATTTCACAAGAGGCTTCAGTTGTTTTATTGATTCTCTTTGACTTTTGCAAAGTTCTGACAACTCTTCTGATTGGCTGGTACAACTTGCCTTGATGCAGACATAAGAATATCTATTTCAACCAAAACCATAATCCTTTCTTGAACTGAAACCAACATTAGATGAAAATTTAAATAAAAGATGTCAATAAATACTAAATATAAACAAATTCCAGTCAGTTTGTCAATATACAGTACTTTTACATGGTGATGGTGTGTTCTAATGACCACATAAAAATTCTAACATCATGATGCCAGGCAGGTATGTTGTCTTTATTTATTTATTTGTTCGTTTACTATACCTGCCAAACCTTGAGCTTGGAATGGTGGCTGTCTTGTAGTTTGATTTTTGATTGACTGTTTTTGGAGGAGAGCAGAGGATGAGCATGGACAGGATGAATTCAAAATGCTTAACAGACACTGAGACAATAACGAAGAGTTATTACCCTGAAAAAAAAATTCTTGACACACATGGCACAAAGGTCACTGGGGATAAACAGTGACAACAGCACAATAAGCATCTACCAATTGAGGCAAAAATTGGTAGATGGTAACAAGAATTTTTCTTTCAGCTTTTAAATAAAAAGGAAGGAAGGAGGGAATGTAGAAAGTAATCAAGAAAAGGGAATGACCTAGAGTTGAAGCAGCAGAATCTTTTTTTCTTGTCTCAGTAATGCATCTTAAAAGCAGCAGTGTCAGACCGATGAGCAGGGCAAAAACATTTTTTCCCTGTGAACCCTTTCCATTTGGAGCATCTGCAGCCTCAATCCAAACTGTCTTCAGCCACTGAAATCGTGCTGCTGCTGCACTCAAAACACCCCGATAGGGTCTGTCAGCCTCCGCTCATGTCAACCTCTGAAAAGCCTTTGACTCTACAAAGTCTATTTCATCCACTGACGTGTCAACTTCTTTGGGAATCTGTGGTCTGTCCGAAAACTGGGTTAATCCTCCCAAATGTGTCTAAAATGAAATGCATTCTCATCTTTGCTCTTTTTAACAAACTCCTCCTCTCTTGTCTTTGCTTTTCATTTTTTTAATCAGTGCTAGCAGAATCAATGCTAGCAGAAGCAGAAACAGTGTTATTAATCTCTTTAATAACACTGTAACGCTCACGTTTAATGCTGGTGTGTCAGAAAGTGTTAAATTCCTCTGAGGATGAGAGAAGGCATTATCAATGCTTCCTGTGAAGCATCTTTCTTTGTCTCCTGTGATTTTGCTCTCAAGGACCGTTCGCATTGCTTTTGCTTCTGAGTGGTGTGAAGAAATCTATCTGAGGTTGAGAACCGTTAGACAAGGAGGAAATATTCATATGCTTTGCACACACACCTGGCTCTGCTTTAGAATTCACTCGTTTAGGGAATGCAAAGCCCTCGAGGGAAGAAATTACCATCTGTTCAGCTTTATAAAAGAACCTCAACCCTGTCAACATAGAGGGAAAACTATATTGGTTTTTAACAAGGCGCTCAAATGTGTGTTGAGAGCTGACCGGTTGTTTCTCTGGAAGTGGATGAAAATTTAAATGCTACATAATTCCTGCTTGATCCTCACAAAATTTTTAGGTAGGACAGATGGAAATAAACCGGCGGCTGGTGGATGTCCGACCAGAACAGATAGGGGCATGCAAGGTAAGCATGTCAGGATAAACTGGACATTTGGATTCTGATGGTTTCCTCTGAACTTTTGTTTGCTGGATTTTATTACAGGGCTGCCTCACATGTTAGGGCTCTATAAAGAGTAATGGCTGAACACTTTCTAATTATTGATAATGCCATCTGCTCTGTCAGCATGTTCAACACTGAGCCCAGATGCAGAAATTGAAATCGTGTAGCTTTAAAAAACACATTTGTTATGTGTATGCTTTCTTAATGACTGCAGGACATGGTGGAAACCCCATTTCCACCCCATCAATACAAATGAGACCCTCCAGGCATGTCGTCTGTAGTCCTGCTAGATGAAATGTGGAAACTGCTGTGATGTAGTTTGGTAGCAGAAACACACCTGATGACTGCCTACTTGTTGGACTAAAATACAACCTGGCTGGAAAGCAAGGAGACAGAGAGACGGACAAAATATTTTCAGATCTAAATCACCGATCTGTCTATTTTTACAGGATGTAATAAATTGCACAAACTGTACATTAATTAAGGTATTATTTAGTTGAGTGAGGCAAAAGTTTGTCAGAGTGATGCTCAGTGTTCACAGAAGGATTGTCATGAACCTGACAAAGGGAAACTCAAACACCTTCGTATGAATATGCAAATTATCCCGAATGATGTCCAAAATGTCACGTCCATTAAAGAGTCCTTCTTAACATCATTACCCTTCATAATGAGGCTGAAGCCATTCTCATGAAAATTTTGCTCCCCTCTTTCCTGTTGGATGTGATTCAATGAACCTCGTCCAGCCTTGAGAGGGAGAAAAACTGGGGCAGCAGCATCCAAAGCTTCACTGAGCAGGAGAAATAATTCAAAGTCGATGTTTTTATAATTTAAATGTTTGTCAAAGTACTTCATGCTTTGTTTGTATCTCAGGGACAACTTCTCAGAGGGATCAGTGGTTCATACGTCCATCTGAAACGTGAAAATTAAAATGGCATTCATCACTTCCTTTGTGTTTGTCTCCTTTCATGTTGCTCTTCAGCAGTCTTTGATTTTTTATGTTGCCATGGTGGACCTGACCGTGGAATTTCAAAGAAGATGTCTCGAATAAAATCAATTAATGATAGATCCGTAGGTACCTGTATGGATCACATTACCGTATTTCGGGGCATCTAGTCCTAACCCCCCTCCCCCCCTTTCGTCAAACCCATCATTAAACCTTGAAAAACAGTGGTTGTGTTCCAAATCACATTCTTCTGTTAGTGCACATAGTCCATTGTTGTCACATTCTCCATTCAGCCTGTGCATTTCCTTCTGGTTTAACCAAAGTCGGCTGTAATTCCTCTAAAGGGTAGCAAATGAACAGGATGGAGCTATCAATCAATAAGCTTTTATTTGTAGAACTTAATCACATCAACAGACATTTAAAAGCGCTTTTACAGGCAGAGAAACCCAACAGAACTACTGGCTACAATATTCATTTTCACCTGTGTCTCGACAAAAATACAATTTTATTTTTGTGTGTGCACACATATTATTGATAATATATCAGAGATGAAATGAAAACATACAATGTTCTCTATTTTCTTTGAAAGAAAGTGACTTCTTTGCTCACAATCTGTTCGCCACTTGTAAAAGAATGCAGACTGGTCAGTAATGGAGTTTTCACGGAATCGCACCTGATATCCTTCTTCAAGATGGTGAAATGGATTTGAATGTATATCTAACGCAGAACCAGAACGACCTTTGGTTTTCGGCTGCCAAAAGTAGCTCTTGCTGATGTACAACAGATTGGAGGGGAGAAATGGGGAAAAGAATGAATGGCACAGAAGATTCACAAACTGCTTTGTTTTTATTAAAATGATAGTGAACACCAGCATTTGTTGGTTTTCAGCAGAAAATGCCGCAGTTCCTCACTGCCCTGTAAGGAACCTGCATTAAAACCAGGACCAGGATGAGAAGAAGCGGATGCAGTCTTCATCAGCAAGTCTGTTTACTTTGTTAATAATCTCATTGTAAAATCTGGTTCTGTCTCCCAGCAAGAGTCTAATGAGGACTCTGGTGTGTAGCCGGGCTTTTACCACACAACAACTTGTCTTAATCATTTGCATTTGATGGAAAACAGGAAGCTTAGATTGCAGTCAGACACTCTGTCGTTAGTTATTTTTTTTGTCTTGTTTTTAAATGTGCTGTCATGATCTTCACCTGACATAATAATGGAGATTTAAAACCACATGTTTGTTCACCCTATAACCTTTTCTGTATTATAACTGTTCATTGATATCATGCTTTTACAGAATTGTTTTTACAGAATTTATTCACTGGTACAATTTTAATTATTTACTGATTACTAGTTAGTATCCATAGTAACTGTACTGTACTATTGTTCTACATTGCAGCAGTTATTTCTTTTCTTAAAAAATTCAAATTATATGCTGTTGATACTGATGGAATAATCTAATAAAGCTCTATTTCTCTTTTCTGCCTCATGTCAGTGTTTGATTCTGCATCACTTCAATTTCTTTACACTCATCATCAAAGTTTTCTCTTATCACCACGTTTTCCAGCCTGGGATGTTAAATCCTAGTCAATCCTAGATTTGCTGACTCCAGATCATATAATCCCCTCAGAGTTCAGTCAAACCGTGTGTCATTCCAGTAATGAGAACGGGTCCTTGCATAATTAAATAACATATAAATATAAATCCCTTTCAAGCTTTGCCAAACCTGAAACTACATTTAGAAGACTGATGACTCAAACCAGATCTGTTCTTCTCAGAGAAGTGGCTGAATTACTGAAGAGGGTTAATGTTGCGTTGGTGATGAGCACTTAAGACAGACACAGAATGGGACTGCTGCCAAACCTGTCAACGTTCTTCCTATTTTCAGTGCATGGGCATTGACACAAGTGACAGATCTTTACGTTATTGCCTGGTCAGCCCTGATATGGAGACGCTGTTAATGGCTGAATGGCGCCATGGCCTTTAAGGAGCAGCAAATGTCAATGTCTCTCAAAAGCTACTGTCGTAGATGTTATTATCCAGTGACAACGTATGAGAGGAACTAAAGCTCCTGCCTGAACAGTGAAGAACACTTTGACATTCTTTTTCAGAAAAAAAATCAGAATTAACATCAGATCTTGTTAGTAATATGCATTTCAAACACCATCCGCTTTTCCTTTCCCTTCATCTTTATATTTTCTGTTGTACTGGATTGACCTCCATTTCAAACTGGTTGAGTACACAGCCTCCCCCTCAACTCATTAGCTCAGTTTCACTTGATCACAGGAGTAAGTGGTGAGTCATTGTCAGCGGTGTGAGCTGCGTCTCAGTTTATATATATGGGAATCGTGTTAAAGGTAGTGGAGCTGATTGAACACCAGGTCATTTCATCCTCTTGACATCTTTAATGGCTCACTTCCATTTTTATGTACTTTCAATAAGTAGAATTCTTGAGCACAAATTATTGACATCATAGAAAATTCTGAACCTGATCATGTTTCTAAATTTTTTTAAATTCAAGTTGTTCACATTCTTTCCACTTTTTCTGAATCAACACCTTTTTTTATTTATTTAGTTAAGGTAGGCACCAATTGAGTGCCATATTTTTAATGAGGTACCCTTAATGAGCATTTGTATGAGTTTGTGATGATATCTGATTAATATATGGATGGATATGCCTACATACATGACATACTGACTCAAGACAGGCAGTCATTAATGACCTTTGACTAATCCCTCAAAGCAATACTAAACAATGGCGTTATTGATAATCCCATTAATTACTGAAATCTTAAACTTTTTTTTTTCACCATTCTAAAGCTTCATCTAGGAAATAAGACCAAAAACATCTTTCTAAAATAAATCTAATGTCCATATCCTGGAGAAATTATCCGTTTAAGAGACAGGTTAATTGTGTTGCATTGTAAGGCAATTGCTTTTTAGTAGTTTATTTTGCAATCCAATTTTATTTGGAAAACCAAAATTCTGCTGAGTCATCAGCCACCACCACCAGTATCTGGAAACTGTGGGGGATAAACAGTATATCCTGGCGCTGGTCATGGCTGATACCCTTAGATTATAATCTTCCTGAAGTATCTAAGGCCCAAAGATTGACAGACACCTCATATGTCCTACACTGCAATGAACTTTACTCCTGATTGAAATTCATTCACTGTCGCAGCATTTTTCAGGATTTTCACAATTATCTCCTTTTCATAGCAAAGTATTGCTAAGGGCCACAAAATATTCACCACACAATGTCATTGCCGGCTAAATGTGATGTGAGCATCTGTCCTTTCAGACTTCATGGTGAGGGCAGCAGACCTCCCTCCAGATGTGACAAAAGGAGGGTTATAATAGTTGTCTGCTCTGGTCTTGTAAGAGGAATTCAGATGGAAATTAAGTTGCTGTTTCCTTGACAACCAGATTTCATCAACTTAGGTTTTTTGTCGCGCTTATTATTTATGTGCTCTCAATCAGACCTTCTAGTTTCTCAATTCCAACTGATGTAAACTAACACTGTGTTCTTTCATTAGCACTCAAACTCTCTCTGTCGCTGCAATGTGCTACTGAATTTCATTATTTATTGTATCCCGACAATTTCTTGATCGGTTGCTACGGAGTTCAAACTATCTGTTATTATTTGACCAGATTTTGTTCTTTTTCTGATTCATCTTCATGTATATATCAGGTAGATCTGGAGTGGGTGTTTTTATGCTAATTTGTTAGATACTCCATCATCAATAATTTATTCCCTGTACGTGTGATCCTCACTGCATTTTTCCCAAAAGAAAAGGTTTTAAAAGATGGAAAAACTGGCACTGGGGGAATTTTAAGGTGTATTTTCAGTTCAGCACATATCCATTTATTTTGTTGCCACTCCAACAATAAGAGGTGAGATGAGGTGAGGCCATTTTTTTTCAGTGTTATATAAGCCTTGTTGTCCATTGCCTCCTCTTGTTTTCTCATGTGACAAACATTTCTGAAAGCTGTCTGCTTAGGTAACAACCATGTTTGTGCACTTTTGAGAGTGTGTGTTTGTATGCGTGTCTGCGTTCGAGAATGTGTGTTGCTCCTTCATGGCACACTTCACTCTTTTCTATTTAATTTCACACCTTTCTGACAACAAACGCATACTTCACTTTCGCTATGCATTGGTGGAATGTCTAGAGACCCTGAAGACTGCATGGTAAAATTAATTAACAAGGATCACATTTTGTATCACATTGAGAAAAATCCATACTGTAAAGACCTGTGGTTCAGAGGAAAGGATTTAAATATATATATATATATATATATATATATATATATATATATATATATATATATATATATATATATATATATATATACATACATACAATATATACATATTACTTTGCCTGCACAATCTAAATATCTTCCACTTTGCAAAGCAATTCCCTGCAGTTCCTGAGAAAAAGCACACCCAGTAAGCATACCCAAACTTTATTGATCCAGTGAAGGTAAATTCATTCACAGCTCACACAGTCTCCACATACAACTACAAAACTCACAGGTAGTATCCATTTATGCTGAAGGCAACACATCAATATATGAAGGTGAATTAATTTCATTCTGTCCACTCACTGACACAACATTCTTCCTTCATCCTTTCCCCTAAGTCTAAATTGAGATGCGAAGCAGAGAACATGAATACTTGTGTTCTGCATCAGTGTGTCATAAGAGTCATTAGATACATATTAAAAGTCAAAAGGCAAACTTTGGTGATTGATGTACTCAATCTCCATCTTACTTCCTAAGATCATTGCTGGACTTCATTCCCACCTTACTTTGCCATAGTTTTAGAATCCATACTATACATACTATACTATACACTATACATACTGTCTTCTTCTTCTTTTTCTTCTCCTTTCGGCTTTTCCCTTCAGGGGTCACCACATCGAATCAGTTGCCTCCATCTAACCCTGCCTTCTGCATCCTCTTCTTTCACACCAACTACCTTCATGTCCTCTTTCACTACATCCATAAACCTCCTCTTTGGTCTTCCTCTAGGCCTCCTGCCTGGCAGTTCAAAACTCAGCATCCTTTTACCAATATATTCACTATCTCTCCTCTGGACATGTCCAAACCATCTCAGTCTGGCCTCTCTGACTTTATCTCCAAAACCTCTAAGATGTGCTGTCCCTCTGATGTACTCATTCCTGATCCTGTCCTTCCTGGACTATATATACTGTACCTAGTATTAAATGTAGGGCAGTCTGCCCACTCTTAAACGTAACCCAGCTGTGCTACTGTACTGAATCTGGTCAGAGTAGTTTTTCCCCAGAAAGAGCCGTTTGGCTTTGAATGGGGATTCCCTGGAGCCTCTCTACATTTAATCCTGTTGCCTTCATTGCATGACATCAATGTGCGTGACACAATGACTAAAACACATTGTCATATCATATCATAGTTTTTGTGCGTAAAGACATTCTGATATTTTGAACAGTTATCGCAGTTGTTTAATAACTGACACAATGTGTGTGATGAGCACAAATTAATAATGCATGCCCTGTCATATTGTCATATTCAAACTGTGCTCACTTCAAATTGAAAACAAACAAATCAAAAGTCGAAGCCAGACAAATCACTGTTGTGTAACTAATTGTCAGCTGAGGATGCTGAATCTCTGCCCGCTGTTGCTGAACAAACCATATCTGTAAAGGGTTAATGTGAGCTTTAATTTTAGCGGCTGTACTGAGGGCGTAAATATCTGTCAGTCACAGCTATCACATTTGAAGTTAGTAGCACCGCAAACAAGGAGAAGCACCACTGTTTATATTAGGAATGATCAATTACCTTAATTACTAATGATGTAAAAAAATATCTCCAAATGGATGTGACAGGCATCAGTAACTGTAATGAGTCACTGACACTGCGAATTTTGTTTCAAGTGATAAACTATCAGTGTGACTTATTATTTCTCATTAAGAATCAAACAAACTTTAAATTAATTTCATGTCGATAAAATTATGTGTATTTATTCCATGGGGTGTTTACATTCAAGTGCCAATCTTTCAGTCAGGTTTCTGGAATGCAAATATGCAGTTGTGGTGAAAAACATGACAAAATTCAGGAAGAAGCTTTGACCTCCCCGATGCTTTAGCACTTCACACGTAACTCTTTCTTCAGTGACGACCCAGTTGTATTGACAACTGTAGTTTATGGACTCATTTTGTATTTGTCTATTTTAAACTTAACCAAATCCTTCCACTGTTAACATGTTAATTTTATCCAAAACTTTGTGGACGGATTATTCATATTTTAGATCAATCATCCCCCTAACAGATTGCAATTTCCTGGCCCCACCAAAAACACCACCCTCCACAAACAACTCTGTCTCCTAGAAATTGCACATAGGTACTTCTGTCTAATAGCAAATATGTTAAGACCTCAATAGAATTTTATTTAACTAATACTGGATTATTTTTGTAGAAATGCTGTCATATCTGGCAAGTCACAGAAATACTAACACAGACAAATCTGTGGAGATTTTTTAGTATCTGATTGTTTTTTTTTTTAACTCTGGCTGATGATTTTCATCCAGTCACTAATTGTTTATCCACATCAACTCTTCATCTTAACCATCACGCCAATTAATTCAATATTTATACCAGTCATTACAAAAGCACTTAGATTCTCTGAAGCTTTAAGATATTTAGAATAATTAAATTATAATAGTATTTTGGTGCTTGTTTCTTTAGGTGTGAATCAAAGCTGTGTGCTTCAATATATCTGATCTGTTCTGCAACATGAAAAGAAGAGCAAATGCAGCAACAGGGCATCTGACATTTATCCACATATTAATAACACACAGACCTACAGGCTGTGCCAGTGTGGTTCACACAGGAAATGGCTTTTTTTATTGACAGATGAAAAACACAGTTCAAAGCCTGTGTGGTTTGTCATCTATGTCACCATGGCAGTACAAAAACATTCACCATATCTGATGCCTTGCAATGTTTAATAAAATTTCAACAAGATTCCAAATTTAATGATGTTGTGGATGTCACAATTTGTACTGGGAGGGAAGAGGAGCTCATTATGTCGTTAGTCCTGCAGATACAATTCCAGCTAAAAAGTACATAGAAAAATAAAAGTCATGCTCACTATCAGCAATGAGACGGGTTTCTAAACAGCAGAGGACTATTTCACAAGTGTTGATTTTGTGTTGATCTTGTAGAATGGCTTCTGACAGAACCAGTCAACAGATGGAGAGCCTGCCGTCTGGTATGTTCTGGTACCCTGTAATAGTAATTATAATAGTGGACTCTTTAAGTCTAATGTACATATAGGTGCAAGAGGGCACAAGCCAGTGTCTTATTGTGCCAGTCCCAAGCCTGGATAAATACAGAGGGTTGGGTCAGGAAGGGCATCCGACGTAAAACTTTTTCCAAATCAAACATGCGAATCAAATCTATGACTTTGGTCGAGGCCTGGATTAACAACGACAGCCATCACTGCTGTTGACCTACAGGGTGCCGGTGGAAATTGGACTACTGTTGATCGAAGAAGGAGATGAAGAAAGGGTGTTTGTAAGAAGAGAGAAAAGAGGAACACCAAGAGTATAGGACTGAGAGTAGGGATGTTGAATGTTGGAACTATGACAGGAAAAGGTAGAGAGTTGGTCGACATGATGCAGAGGAGGAAGGTAGACATACTGTGTGTCCAGGAGACCAGGTAGAAAGGTAGCAAGGCTAGAAGTTTAGGAGCAGGGTTCAAGTTGTTCTATCATGGTGTAGATTGGAAGAGAAATGGAGTAGGAGTTATCCTGAAGGAGGAGTTCGTTAGGAATGTCCTGGAGGCAAAAAGAGTGTCAGATAGAGTGATGAGTCTGAATCTAGAAATCGAAGGGCAGAATCAGAATCAGAATCAGAAACGGATCTTTATTATTAGAAGTGGGCATTTGTGAGCAGCAGTATGGTTTCATGCCAAAAAAGAGTACTAAAGATGTAGTATTTGCTTTGAGCATGTTGATAGAGAAGTACAGAGAAGGCCAAACGGAGCTGCATTGTGTTTTTGTAGATCTGGAGAAAGCTTATAACAGGGTGCCCAGAGAGGAACTGTGGTATTGTATGAGGAAGTCTGGAGTGGCAGAGAAGTATGTTAGAGCGGTGCAGGACATGTATGAGGACTGTAAGACAATGGTGAGGTGTGCTGTAGGTGTGACAGAGGAGTTCAAGGTGGAGGTGGGACTGCATCAGGGATCAGCTCTGAGCCCCTTCTTGTTCGCTATGGTGATGGACAGGCTGACAAATGAGGTTAGACAAGAATCTCCATGGACTATGATGTTTGCAGATGACACTGTGATCTGTAGTGAGAGCAGGGAACAGGTGGAGGAGAAGCTAGAGAGGTGGAGGTTTGTCCTGGAAAGGAGAGGAATGAAGGTTAGCTGCAGTAAGACAGAGTACATGTGTGTGAATGAGAGGGACCCAAGTGGAAGAGTGAGGTTACAGGGAGAAGAGATCAAGAAGATGGAGGATTTTAAGTACTTAGGGTCAACAGTCCAGAGCAATGGAGAGTGTGGAAAAGAGGTGAAGAAGCGTGTACAGGCAGGATGGTATGGGTGGAGAAAAGTGTCAGGTGTGATGTGTGATAGAAGAGTTTCAGCTAAAATGAAAAGAAAGGTGTACAAAACTGTGGTGAGACCAGCGATGTCGTTTGGTCTAGAGACAGTGTCACTGAGGAAAAGACAGGAGACAGAGCTGGAGGTAGCAGAGATGAAGATGCTGAAGTTCTCTTTGGGAGTGACCAGGAAGGATAGGATCATGAATGAGTACATCAGAGGGACAGCACATGTTAGAGGTTTTGGAGATAAAGTCAGAGAGGCCAGACTGAGATGGTTTGGACATGTCCAGAGGAGAGATAGTGAATATATTGGTAGAAGGATGCTGAGTTTTGAACTGCCAGGCAGGAGGCCTAGAGGAAGACCAAAGAGGAAGTTTATGGATGTAGTGAAAGAGGAAGTGAAGGTAGTTGGTGTGAGAGAAGAGGATGCAGAAGACAGGGTTAGATGGAGGCAATTCATTTGCTGTGGCGACCCCTGAAGGGAAAAGCCAAAGGAAAAGAAGAAGAAGTGGACTCTTTAAGTCTGGTTCGCTGCTCTTCATTCAACAGCCACAGCAAATATCATTCTTGTAAAAACCCTCTTGCGCCATCGTGAGACATAGGACCTATAAATAATATGATGCCCTGTGACCTGAGGGGTGCTTCACAGAAAGCTGAATACTAAAAAGAAGACAGATTATTTTAATAGCGTCTGTGTTCCAGTGAGCCTGTTTTCTAGTGAGCCGTAAAGAACAGCATTAATAATTGTGAAAGATCATATTGACACAGCTATTGATCTATATTATTGTTGGACGAAAACCACAACATCTTGAAGAGAAAGATGATTCAGATTAGAATAGCTCTAAATGTAATGTTTAAACTGCTGATGCCTGAAGGCTTTTATAGCAGCTTGGGGTGGTCGTTAGATAAAAATGCAATGCGACAGCCAGCAGACTGTGGCATTGCTCTGAAAGCTCTGAAAGCTCCAGACAAATATTTTCTCCCCTGACTATTTGTCAAAATATAGCAATCTAAACCTATAAAATGTCACCAAATAACACCGGATGTGGTCCTTTTATCTCTAACCTTTCAGTTTTCAGAACTGCATCAGCTCATATTGCAACTGCACCTGGGTACCAAGCGTTGCAACCTAAGGGCAGCCATAAAGCATCAGCTATAAAACATCTACTCCAAAGAGCAGCAACACAAAAAGGAAATGACTGAAATTACAACAAGGAGAACAATGACAAGGTGATGTTTCATATGTTTCAGTCTGTTAGAACTGATTGATCAGCAGCTGGTGACTGTCCTTCATGGCTGTTTGGAAATGAAGTGATCATCATCATCATTATCATCATTATCACCCTCATCATCATCATCATCATCATCATCATCATCATCATCATCATCATCATCATCATCCTTAATTCAAAATCCAACATACTTCCCAGTTTCATCTGTGTATACTCAGTGTTTCCAACCTTTAATGTGATGGATCTGGGGGAAAAATGAAATGATTCCTGATTTTTTCATTGGGCTGGTGAATGGGGTGTGTGATCATGCTAAGTGTTTGGGTGATCATTAGTGACTCCAGAGAAAACATAAATACAGCAGCAGCATTTAGTCCATGCTGACTTCACCATGTCCAGACGAATGTCAGGCTTCTATCCAACACAGTTCCACCACATCCCCAGATGGCTCCTCTTGAACACATGCAGCCATCATGGGGGACACCTGCTATGACATTAGCACTTTTAGCCTGCTTCATTAGGGGGACAGATAGGACACTAATCAAATGCACATTTCATGAAAGCTCCTGAAGCTGTGGCTCGTGTCAAATCTGGTTTAACCTCCCAGCTGGAGCCAAATTAAATTTAGTGACATCCATAGCTGATGTGTCAGTCATTCTGTATTATGTTTTTATACTTTACACTGTAGCTGCTGCTCTTAATGTCTGTCTGTCTGTCTGCCTACCTGTCTGTCTGTCAGTCAAAAACGGATAATTATTCATGAAACTTGGCTGATGTCTCACATGTAAGCAAGATTACATCCTGTTCTTATATGCTGATGAAATTTAAAGTTTTTCCTTTTGGAGGAAAAGTATAATCTATTTTGAGCGTTGGATGTTATTATTACATCCACTTCAAAGCGGTGATGTATTGTGATCGTCAGTGTTAGGGTTAGGGTTAGGGTGCGTTTTCGCTAGTTTATCTGTCCTTCCATTTGTATGTCCACCAAATATCTTCGCAACCATTGCAGATAGAAAGATGAAACAAAAAGCAAATTACTCGGGCGACAAAGGGGATGAAATGAGATGATGACCTTGACCTTGAGATAACTAAGTCAAGGTCAAATTTCAACTTTTGTACACTCAGGTACTGGATAAGATAGAAAGACGAGGGAGAAGGACAGTGTGAGTAAGACCGTAGATCAAAGCTAGTGCTACGTAAGTAGGTCAGGGTAAAATTTTGAATTCAAGTGTGTCGTGGGATGTTGCAATCTGTGACTGCATTGGTTCTTGACTCATATATGTTCAACAATTTACATGTTCACATTAACCATGTGCTTGAATTTAGAAATGTCTGTAATTTTCCATGGCATAAAATGTAAGATTTGTTTTTTAAGTGCATCTTGAAAAATGTGTGTTCTGCTTTGACTAATTTAAAATGTATACCATTGATGTAAAATGTTTAACTATTGTTGAAATAATTTTTAACACTAATCCTTCTATACAGATGAAGAGTGTTTTACTTTAAAGTGCTTCATATATGCTGATGTTTCTAGATGTGGAATGATGTCCGTTATTCTTGTAGATCACAAACCAACGCACGTTGGTGGATAAAGCATGCTTTGAATTACCAGCCATCATTAAGCTACACGTGTCTGCAAAATAGCAAACCTGCCAACAATCAAATGTTTACCTCAGCTTTAAGGAGTTCCAAGTTTGCCATAAAAATAATAAAATAAAAAGTTTAGTTAGAAAGAGGAAAACGTGAAGATATAAACACCAATGAATAAAAGAATAAATGAGTACATAAAAATGTGCAAAAAAACACATTCACCTAGTTAAAAAAACAGTGAAAAAAAAAAGAATTACCCAAGGGGATTATTAAAGTATATATTATTTTTCTGTTTTCTTCTTTCTTTTCTAATCCTTCTTCTAAAAGAACAAATACAGTGTGTGATACATTTGTGATTCAGTGGAACTTGCCTGTAGGTGTGAGTGGTTGTCTCCTCTCTGTGGGTCACAGAGAGGAGTCCAGACTGCTCCTCATCTCTCACCCACAGTCAGCTGGGATCGGCTCTCCACTGTGGGTCTGCGGGATTAGTGGTTCTACAGAGATATTCCGTTTGTATATTTCTTGTATAATGTTTTTGTTTAGCCTTTGTCTTTCCCCATTCATTCACAATGTGTTACACAACAGCTGTCATTTTTGCTGTCTTTATGAAAGCAAATTATGTCTCTCGAAAAGCGGGTCAGAACATCAAAACACAATTATGTTTGGGTACAAAAGGGATTCAAGCCTGGTATCCACATATTTTTAAAAAAAATAAGGTCTACCATTTCAGTGAGCCTGTATTGTATTCTAAAATTTAAAAACTAGTTCTGAAAGTAAAGCGTCACCTGTTGATGATCTATCCTTGGATCCATAAATGTGTTTTCAAACCAAATATTGAAGCGATGAATAAAATACTTTTGGAATTATTTGACGACCAAAGAGGTGGAATAGCAGCATGGATGGATAAACGTTTGTCTTGTTGACTTTTTAATGAATGTAATGACTAAAGTGATTATCCAAAACTCTCCTCACAGACTCTAAACAAACATATGTCCGTTAAGGAAAGAGAAATAAGCCTGTTCATCTCCTAAACGGAGAAATAGACAGACACAATTGTTGCTCTAAATTTAGAAAACATTAATTTTCCATCTTCAGAAAAAACAGTAATGTGGGAGGCAACAGAGTTCTGCATGTCCTTGTTTCAAGGTGTACTGACTGCATTTGTTTTCAGGAGGATCTTTTCAATGTCATATTTCTGAATTTGTGAAGATTTTCATAGCCAAGGACAATAAAGGCACAGCCACAGGATTTTGCTGTGTCTATTGTTCGATAACTTTAACTGCGCTCTCAAACAGAATTCAAACTGACATCCACACATGATCGGAACACACAGTCACACACATCTGGGAAACTGGAAATCGTCACACCTGCTAGGGATTAATAGTCAAACAGTTGTGTAACTAAAGACTCACAAACACGACTGATAAAACGACTGTATTGTTTGAAGAATCAACCGTCTTTCATCCATGTATGCATGAAGCATTAAGCAATATTAAGATAAAAGTAAATAATACTTTTCCTGCTCAGCAGGATCTGCATGCATTAAATATTGACCCAGACCAAATTCAGAGCTGAAAGTGGCAGCACGAGTCTTGAATGAATCATTCTATTTGCTAACACAGATGTAATAGATACCCAAACAATTAGCAACCAAAGCATTGACGGTAAAGGGTAACAGAGTTTTGTGAAACCCACTTTAAAATATGCTCTGCTGCTGCAGCCTATCAAACTTTTACCACTAAAAAAAATATATGAAAGTCTAAAGTAGTCATATCGAAATTCAGACTCTGAAAAACTGATTGTTGCATCTGCATCTGCAGCAGATTGGAACATTGCAACACTATTATCAGGATTACTCACACTATCACTAGGATGTCACTGCCTCATTCAGAATGCTGCAACCAGACTAAGTTCACACATACGTGGAAATTTAAACATATTGCTGCTAGCACTGAAATCACTTCAATGCGTCTCAGAACAAGCACCTAAATCCTCTTGGAAGAGGAAACAAGAAGAAAAACACAAGAAGAAAAAACACAGTTTCTACGTTATGGTATTAAAGAAACCTGGTGGCCACCGGATGAACTCAGTGGGGACTTTTCTTTTTCACTGATAAATACAAAAACTGTGGATGAGCTTGATGGAGAGGAGATGGTGATGGAAGTTTGGGTTAGAACATAACATCACAGGAAAGATCACCACTGCAGCTAAAACAGGCCGTGGAGTCGTGGGAGAAGAAGTACCACAAGGGTTAGAGGCCAGCAGAAATAAGAGTAGTTGTTCAATGAAGTACCACTCCAGCTGTACACATGCTGCATTTGGAGCTTTGCAAATTACGTTTCATTTACACTGGTGTATTACTGTTTGGCAGGCGAAGGTAGAGACTGATATTTTGGATAATGGCCAACATACAGGGGTGTGATGAAGCGTTGTTATGTATATGCTTGTTCTAATTAAATAATTGAAGCACGTTGACAAATGGTATCCCTCGGGCCAGAAAGCAGTGTGTGTGTGTGTGTGTGTGTGTGTGTGTGTGTGTGTGTGTGTGTGTGTGTGTGTGTGTGTGTGTGTGTGTGTGTGTGTGTGTGTGTGTGTGTGAGAGAGAGAGAGAGAGAGAGAGAGAGAGCTGCTAACCTACTCTGATGCCTCCTCACTCATTTCCCGTCCGTTCTTCGTGCGCTCCTCCGGACCCGCGTCTGTTTTCCTTCACGCTCTGCAGTCTCAACTGAAAATCAGAGATGGAGTTCCTCACAACTAGTTCTCCCGACGCTCGCAATGATTTTAACGAGCTTTCATCGGGCTCCATCACTCCTTTTAATACCACACTTTCTGAGTATTTGCAGCGCGCAGCACCGAGTAGCAATGGAACCAACAGCGCCACGAAGACCGACTCCACGCGCCTCGTCCTGGCCGTTTGTATCACGGCTCTCTACTCTCTCATATGCGTGGTGGGATTGGTGGGAAACGTGCTTGTGATGTATGGAGTAGTCAGGTAAGGAATACGGACTCAAAAAGAGGCATGAAATAAGTTTTGAAGGCAAAAAAGAAAAAAAAATGCACACAAAATTTATTATTAAGATTTGACTGGCTCCTGGTTACAGCCGATTGGCGTAAGGCGACACGCGCACGCACGTGATTAATATAGTATGCTCGAAATAATTGGTATTAATATCACTGATCGATATAGTCTGGCTATTAAAGCAGAAGTAATTATGCGCCAATATGTTAACAAATGTGCAAATAATGAATGCCCACACTTGATTTATTTCATTTATTTCATTTTGGTCCACACTTCCAGCGCTGCACATTACGCCCACACCTACACACGCACGCCCCCACGCACGCATCTCCTACACAAAAGAGAGGAGAGCCGTATTTTCATTGCACCGATTATTTCTGTCAGGGATTATGTTGTAAACTCAATTTGCGCAGTAAATGTCACGTTACTGCGTTTATCTCCACACAGGAAGAAGAGACCGAGGCGCCACTGAAGACGCTGAGGGTTCATGTCATTGATTTATTATTGACTTAATGCAACTTAAATGAGAGAGTGAGTTGACGGTGACCAGGGGGCCTGCTAGTTAATCATCAACTTGAAACGCTCCCTAAACCCCAAGTGGATTTTATGAAAGACTAAATGTGACTTTGGGCATATTGGTTTGCCATTTTAAAACTAATGAAGCCAAGTTATCATAAAAGGCAGTGTGCCCTCCAGTTCCCTGGCACAGCAGCTGTGTCCCAAGGAATAATTGAGTGGAAAACAATATTGAACAGCCAGACAACTGTTCAGCTGCAGCAGTGATAGCAATAATAAATGTTTGTGAATCTGTATTCATGAAATAGTTTAACAGCAGCTCGTGGTCAATTTGAGAAGTAAAGGTCTAATGAATTTATTGTTGTGTCATAAAATACAATATGCATCTAAAAGAGTTTTTTATCTTGATTTAATTCAAGGGAAAAATAACAGATTGTTGCGTGTGATCCAATTAGTCAATAAATTGGTTTATCACCTTTAAGGTCCGTCACACTTTGCCTCCGTATAATAGCCTAATTTTTTTTAAATGCATTCAGTTTCCTCTAATGTAAAATGCAGTTTCCATTGGTATGGGAGTTAGAATGAATGAATTACTGTTAAGGTGCTCGGGGCTTTTCTTCCCACTAACAGATACACCAAGATGAAGACTGCCACCAACATCTATATCTTCAACCTGGCTCTCGCCGACGCTCTCGCCACCAGCACCCTCCCCTTCCAGAGCGCCAAGTACCTGATGAGCACATGGCCCTTTGGGGAGCCGTTATGTAAAATCATTATAGCAATTGACTACTACAATATGTTCACAAGCATCTTTACACTCACCATGATGAGTGTGGACCGCTACATCGCTGTCTGTCATCCAGTGAGGGCCCTCGACTTCCGTACACCTGCTAAAGCCAGAATTATCAACGTCTGCATCTGGATCCTCTCATCCGCCGTTGGCGTCCCTGTGATGGTCATGGCTGTTACCAGCGTGACGGAGAAAGGTGAGAAATTTTTAATGTTGACAAAAAATCTTTTAAATGAGCATCATTGTGTGGAAGCTTCACGTATGAGCCCAGTCTTTCTGGCACATTTTGTGGCACGTCTTCAGAGGGTAACCCCGCCGTAAAAAGAAAATACATTTGAGCTGGGTTATTAACTTGAATGGGTCTCTCCACATGGCACTCTAATAAACTGGTAATTGTTGTAACTCCTCAGGAAGTACTGCCTGTATGCTCAGATTCCCCAAGCCGGAGTGGTACTGGGACACAGTGATGAAAATCTGCGTGTTCATCTTTGCATTTGTGATTCCTGTTCTGGTCATCACCATCTGCTACGGTCTGATGATCCTGCGACTCAAGAGCGTTCGTTTGCTCTCTGGCTCCAAAGAGAAGGACAGGAACCTGCGACGCATCACCCGCATGGTGCTGGTGGTTGTTGCAGCCTTCATCATCTGCTGGACTCCCATCCACATTTTCATCATTGTCAAAACCATGGTGGATATTGACCGCACCAACCTGATGGTGATGGCCAGCTGGCATCTGTGCATCGCGCTGGGCTACATCAACAGCAGTCTCAACCCCGTGCTGTACGCCTTCCTGGATGAGAACTTCAAAAGGTGCTTCAGGGACTTCTGCTTGCCCCATCGCTCCCGACTGGAACAGACCAGCTTCTCCAGAACACGTAACAGCACACGGGAGCCAGTGTCGATATGTGCTCCCGCCCAGACAGAGAGACCCCCGGCGTGACTAGGCATGGGTCTGCTGAAGGAGGGGACACTTCAGGATGACCTGCAGTCAGAGGTCACGCAGCTGTCAAGTGCAGAGGTCTGAGTCTGTAGGTACAGACCTTTAATGTAAAGTTTACACAAATAATTGATTATCATCAAAGTGAAGGAGTCCAACCCCCCCCGAAAAATTCTGAGATTACAGGTAAAAAATATTGTAGCTTTGGCTTTGGTCTTCATTATGAATGACAGTTTAGTCAAAAGCCAGCTCAATGATACTAAATTTGCAAAGATCTGCAGCATTCAGTCCTTCCTGATGTATCCCATAAGGCCTCCCTGACAGGAGGAAATGGAAATATGGGAGAAATAACTGTGAGAGCCACATAACAACAGTCCTCTGTATCCAATTTCGTATTCTATCATTTCCAAAAAAAACCCCAAAAACTACCTCAGCAAAGGCCGGCAATCACCATCTCCCAGAATGCATTGCAAGTCTGATAATGTGGCTCTCAAGTAAAGGGGGGAGATCCTGCTCTGAAAACAAATATACCAAGAGACAGATGACAATTTTGCTGAGAACAGCTATGACTCCCACTGCTGCCGTAAAACCCAGAACACATGAGGAGTTGGCCAGGATGGTGTGACTCTGTGGAGGAAAGGAGTTTTTTTGAATGTGAAAAACAAACATCTGACAGTCAGTTTTAAGAAGGAGACAACCTCCTCCAGCAATGTTTTATTCAAGGTCTGAGGTTTTCAATTTGACAACTTTCAGACAAACACTGGAATAAGACATGGTTGAATGCTGTTCATAACAATGGTGGCGTCGCTGAAGCCTGTGTTCAACTGGTTGTATTGTTCTACAAAGCAGTGCCATCTTTCTTGCTGACACAGCTTTCAGGAGTGGAGATATGGTGCAGTGTTTCTGGTTGCCATGTCTTACAAGTGCATGAGGTTTTGTTGCTATAATCACAAAAGGCAACAGACTGGTTCAGTCAGGTGTGTGAGCAGGGCACCTGTTGCTGTAATCAATAAAGGCCTGCTGTGCTGTGTACTGGATATGGATTTTCTCATCTTGTTTCAGTCATTCGTGCCGACAATTATCTGAATCAGAGCAGCAGCATTTATTCAAGTTTCTTGAGAAGCCTCCTCACAGAAGAGAGGATGCTTTAAAAGTCATGGAAATAATTTGCATTTTAAAAAGTGCAATTCTATAAAGTTGTGACACTTCAGAATGTTTGAGGATATGAGGTAGGTTTCACCACAGGCAGAAGGTTGTCACTGGTCAGGAACATCTAGTTGGCCTCCGGTAGACAGCGTTACAACTTTGTAAGTTAACTTAGTGCTGGTTATTGATATTGATAGAACCACTTACAGTACTGTACAGTCAGAAAGTGTCTGAGTAGAGAGTAGAGCAGAGTATAACTTTATTTGTCCCTTAAGGAGGTTCTGTCAGGGAAATTAATTTCTCCGTCGCACAGAGCACAGTAAGTACACAAAACACAGAAAAAGCACACAGAAAGCACCAGCACATAGAAAGTAGTACAACACCAAATAGAAAGAGTAATAAATAACCCATCAAGAATATATAAATAGAAAATCATAAATAGGCATAGGAATATAAAAGAAACAGGCCTGGTTAAGTATGGGTATAGTGAAATGTCTATAGTGTTTGTATTAGTTTTGCTGTATTGTCTGTGTCATCCCTCAGCTCTCGTGTGGACTTTCTTCTTCTTCAACTCCCCCAGAGAGGAGTTGAGTAGTTTAATGGCTCGGGGGATGAAGAAGTTCTTCAGTCTGTTTGTCTTGCATGTTGATTTAAGGGGAGGTTAAGCTGTCCATCAATATCATATGAACAATGAAGGGATAATGGTCCTACGTATATAAATAGTCCCACAATGATCAGGTTGTTGGGCAGGACATCGATCCGACGCAAACAGATGAGGCCACAAAAGATTCTCTTAATGGCAAAGCAGTGGTGAATGTATGACAGGCAGCGCACGTCACCAGACTGTAGTCCAGTCAGTCCTTCAGTGGAGACCGAAATAACTCCAAAAATCTCCTGATCGATGGCTGGGCAGTCCCGAAGGTCATTAACAGGAAACTCAAGGCTGTCATCAGATATTTGTTGCTGACAAACTTTGTCATTTTCTGGATAGCAAAGTAGAAAACTGTATATGATGGTTTGAATTAGATTTTTGGAAGCTTGTAAAATATATTTTTATTCTTTAAAGTTTAGTATATTCTTAAATGGTTAATGTGACAACCTCATTTTAAATCTAAAATAAATTTAAACCTAGATAAATACATTTTTGTCCACACAGCAATAAATGAATAAACATAGCACTGACGATGAAACAACTTTTAAGTTTCACAGATAAAATTGTTAACAAAAATTTTTTAAATGTCTACCAACCGGTAAAATTATCATTCCTTTGGAGTTTTCCTCTAGGTCTGTTTTTGGTTTCAGTCCATTTCAGAGAATAGCTGTTCTATCTAAAAAAACAACAACTCTGCAGTTAAATAAGAGCCACTAACTAATAATGGCTGTGGTTGGGGTGAAGAAATGAAGGGCTGATCATAAGGAAATGAGGATACAGAAAATCCTTGTGCCTGTTTTTGGATTTTTGTGCCATGTAAGTACAATGTACATTTTTGTCATTTCAATTACTTCAACATAAAACACTGTTTTCAGAACTTAGTTGGGTTTTGTTACTCATTGTAACTCTTTGTTACTCTGTTACTCTGTTGCTCTGTTAATCTGTTGCTGTAGATGCATGTGTTTTAGCCAGATTAGCTGTAATTTCTACCTGTAAAGACACTTAGGATATCACATATTACCAAAACAATTAAATACACAAATAAAGCTCATTTCATTAAAAGGTTGGGATCACTATTTAAGAAAATGATTTGGAAAATGTTACGTGTTATTTCATGAAAGAAAATTTATATAACATGAAAATAGAGAATTTTGGTGCCTTCTGCATGCTGAATATTCATCATGGACATCAGCTGATTCAATGTTTCTACACACAAGTACAACCAAACCCCTCAGCTGACACACACACGCACGCACACACGCACACACACACACACACACACACACACACACGAACATTAAGTTTGTTCATAATTTTTTTCTGCTACCTAGTCAACATTTTGATGATATGTCTAAAAACATGTACTTTGATGCCTTATTCAGTGTTGTACTTAACATGTTGTGGATTAAAAAGTTTGATGTTTATTCATTTTCACATAGAGAAAATTATTTCGTGGGGGTATAACTGTTTTTCAATGAAAAAAGAAATATATGAAAAAGCACAAGTTGCATATTAAATTAATTTGTTTTTATTTGAAAAATTATTGTAAATATATTTACAATAATAACTATCTCTTTAATTGAGGTTATTATGGCACATGTCAACCTTTAGTCTTAGTAAATACCAGCGAGGCCTCCTGGGAGTTAGAACTCTAATTTGTTGGTTCAGACAAACATGGATTACTGGTTGGGTTGTTGCTGACATGGCACCTTTGACTAGGTTAAAGGCTACAGGCTCACATTACACACTTGAAGTGTGTTTTGAAATCTGAGTGTGCAAATGAAAACAAAGAAGGAGCTATACTTTTGCATTCAATTATATATAGTACAATGTTGAGCCTGTATGGCAGCCAGAGAGCATACTGGGTAAAGTATCTGGCTGAAGGACAGAGGGAGGTTAGATCCTTTGAAAAGACTTAATGTAACAATGGCCTCAGACCCTGGTTTGTAATGAGGATGTAAACAAAAGGCCATGAATATCCTGCATATTGTGAATTTTATAAAATACTTTTTTTTACTGTATATAGCTGTACTGTGTAATAGTATAGGGACTGTTTTCAGCAGCATATTTGGCAGAGCACTCAGAAATTACTAAGTGTATATAGGACTGAATAATGAATTACACTGCTTCTGTAAGTGGAAATGAAGGAGCATTACTCTTTTGATTGACTCAATGTTTTTGTGTAGTATAGAAGTATAGAGTACAATCAACTTTAGGTTTTAACTGTTTAGAGGTAACAGGACCCTAACTTAAACCATTTTCAGCACATCATAAACTCATCTTGTTTTGAAAAAATAAAAATGACAACATCTATGTAACCTGTTTCATTGACTATTGATTGTGTGCACTCACCTGCATGGGAACACTGGAGTGGAGATGACATTATAGAGTGCTGGGACATTATTCCAGCTGTCTTACAGCTCAGTTCACAGTACATAAGACATGTTAGTGAGGTCCACTGGAGAGATGGTGAAATTATACATTCTTTTCTGTTTTTACACCATGGTCTTTGTATTACATGTTCAACTGTTCTTTTATTGGACTTCTTGAACACATTAAAGGGCTGAAGTCATTTTCTACTGAGAGGCTGTTGATGTCTCAGAGAATAGAAAGCTTGATTTTAAGGCATTGGTTACATTAATTTCTCTTTCAGAGTGAAGGAGAATAACAAGAGCATTATGGATGTTTGAAGCCTTAACAAAGGATTTGATTGGTAGATATTCTCCACAAGTCTCCTATACAACACATCATAGAACTTTCAGCAACAGACCAGACAGACAGAGACATTTATTGGAGGCAGAGTGGATGGTGAGAGGATTGGAACTCATTCTATATTTCCTCTGAGCAACACAGCAGTGTGTACAGTAAGCTACCTATGAAATGTACATGGGTCTACCTAATCATTCACAGTGTTTAAGATAAATCTAAAGTGAACAGCAATAAATTATTTAGTCCAAGACTATGAGGTGATTCCTGACTTGTCCAGGTGACATGTTGGCCTCACAGAAATGACACGACAAAGTTGTTTAATCAGCAGAGCAAGTATACAGCGTGTGCCATTTGAAAAGTCAAGTCAAACAGAAAAGATTTGTGGTTTGTTTCTTAAAATTTACCCAAGCTGTTAATTTAATGTTAATTTGTTAATTTAATGTTAATGTTAATTTGTTGATACTAAGTAGTAGAAATCTGAAAATGTAACACTTTCATCATTTGACATAAGATTTATAAAAAAACCTGAAAGAAATCCTGATTTTACAAAATTTAGCTAAATATTTCAACAATCTAAATATTTAGAGCATTTGCAGTGCTTTTCCTATAACAATATAAAACACTCCATTTAAACAATTGGGATTTTTAGCATATTAATATCATTTTGTCATATCGTTTATGGAGTAATATTTATTCACTATTAAATTACATGAACATTTATCTAAATAACTAATATCATATCAGTTACACATATTTTATTGTTGCATATCAAAAATTGTTCATTTATAATGGAAACATTTTACCCTGGCTGCATAAAAAATTATATCTATTTAAATCTTAAACTATAATGTTAATGTACTGAAGAGTAATGAGTTAATGAGTAAACAATGCAGTGGACAACATTTAGGGCGATATGGATCTCTGAGTCATTTCGGTGTGCTTGTACACTTGAACTGAACTGAAACTGACACAAACAGGTAAATAAGGCTGGTCACTCAACAGGGAATCTTGGCTGTCATTGGCAATTTCCAAACTAAAAAATAGTAATGAAGTCATTGGATAGATCTGGCAAAGGATTTGGCATGTTGCTTTGTGTGATACACACCTGCTGTAAGTCTGTGGCTGTTAGCGGTGATGCTACTCCTACTTGTGATCCTACAGAAAGCTCTGCAGCAGTTTTGGTGGATTTTTCACAACTAGACAAATACACAGTGTTCTCTGCTGAATGGGAGGAGAAGACGGTTCAAACTGGGTGCCATGTGCCAGCTGAGGGTCACAAAAGGGATGGATGAAAATTATTGTCGCAATGATGAAGGGGTTAATACTTTTTTTATCTTAATGTAGAGAAAACTTTCTAACCTTGTCTAAACATGGTAGAATATTACATAATATTAGATATTGTACATTTAACACAAACTGTTGTGATAAAAAATTGTATTTGTGCCTCCTATAGTATGCACACAAACTCATGTTACAAAAAAAGTCCATTAAATGCTCTCAAACAAATGATCAGGTATATGAAGTGGTCCAAATACAGACATATTATACTGAATTATAGTCAGTTTTGGGTCCAGAGGAGCTGCAAAAGTAAAAAAAAAAACAACCTCAAGTTGTATAATTGCACTGGCAAAAGCACACAACTGTCTTGTGATACACTGTAGCCTCAGATAAAATGAAAAGAACAATAACATCTCCTTCAATAATTACTTTAATATGTTCCCAAACAGTCAGACACACAAGGCAATCACACACTATCTCTGTTAGATGCTGTGCAGAGAAGACCACATTCTGTTTTCGTATCAGCTATCATTAACAAAACGAACGTGTGTGTTCACATGGAGCCATTAAATAAGGTAGAATCAATAATTCACGGATATCAAGTAACTAGCAAGAAATGCCCGTTACAATGATGTGTCATGCTGCAGGGTTTGATGCCATATGGTCAGCTTCTCAGATGTGTAAACAAGATGCAGATCAAGACATTGACCTGTCATACAAGTTGCTCCTCCAGCGTGAATCTCACAAGAAGCCCTCAACTCCCTGGATGACGTCCGATCCATCAAGACTGTACTTACACACACAGACCACAGGCAATGGAAGGCAGACATAACAGTTTGGTTTCCTGGGCATTACAGTGATGTTTAGACAGTGCTGTGGCAACAGAAATTTTTTTCATACAAGGAATGTTTCACATATCATTTTATACAATAGTAATTTGTAAGGAAATAATTTCTGAAGTTTGTAACAATCACCACCTAGAAGGTGAACTGCAATTTTTTTTCTTGTCATTGGTTTGGTATCTTGGTGGGGAATAGGCTTTAGTTTAGAATAAATCTGATTTAATTTTTTTTTAAATATTGCAGATTAAGTCTCCGATTTTGTAAAGGGTTTGCTAGTATTAATGTGGGCTGAGTAATGCGCTTATTTACAGTGATCATCATCATCATCATTGGACTCCTTTAATTGAATCACACAGGTTTCCGAAAAGAAAAAAAATCTAGGCCTGCGTCCATAATTCACAGAACCTGATTTTTTACATCAGGATTTATGAATTCATGAAATGAAATGAAATGAAAAACATCACATTAAACACAGTGAAAGAAATGCGGTCTCTTCTGACCCTAGACCGGTGGATAAAGTGGGGGTCTGGAAATTAAGCAGGAGCAGCGGCGATTGCACACACCGGCATAGGGCTGGCCCAATCACAGCTCTTACTGGGGTCTGCCCCTCCCACTTTTCTTGCACCAAAATTTAGGGTTCCTCCATCGGCCAAACCCGATTTAAACCTGAGGCGGGAGACCAGCCTGCTTCTAAATTACCAAACAGTTTTCCTTACATTACAAACTTTCGTTGACATCTTAGTGAGCTGTGTGATGTTTTTGAGGCTGTGTGTCGGCTTTTTTCACATATATTGTTTTTTTTTTATTTTATTTAGTTATCTTTTTCCGACATTTGATTACAACAAACTTCACACTTTCATCACATTTGAAACATCAACAACAACAACATCTGAAAAAAAAAAAAGGTAGAAGCTATTTGGCTTGTGAAATTCCTGTCCCCCAAATTAACAAACACCTCTCCCATTACAAGATGTTGTCAATCAATCATACATTAAATTTAAGATTTAATTTATTCTGACGCCGTCCGGTCAGTCCCAATAGACGTATGTGTCTGCATCAGTTTCTTGGAGTGAACATAAATTCTTGTTTAGCGTCCTTTAGTAGTTCATTGCCACATGTTTTGACCAGATAAATTTATGGTGTCAATACCAATTAAACTAACTGTATTGAGTAGCTGTGATGATGTGGTAGTCTGCGTCTTTCCTGTCTTCCAGCATCCAGATTCCTAGTCCCAGCATCCATACACCTTTCTATCTTTCCCAGTCCCAACAGCTTTTCAGTGGTTTCTTCTCTCATCTGAGTCAAGACTTCGTTGGATGCTGCTTGCATTCTGAACATGGCCTCTACAGCGTTGGTCCAAAACTCCTTTACTGTGATCTGTTGTATTGCCACTTTTCTCAGCATGCGATTCAGCGTGAAAACACCAAACCCCAGTGCTGTCATCCTGATTGTCATGCCGGTGAAGAGATACACATCTTTAAGGACGTCCACATCCAGCAGAGCCAGACACCAAACTCTCCATGTATGCCTGCTGTCAAGCATGTAGCCTGTCATTAGAATCCTGTCTGGGCATGGGAGCTCACCAGATCCAGCTCGTCCAGTGGAGAATATTCTGTCAACCGCATTGAGTGGTCAGCTCACCAGCTCCATCCGTGATGAACATTATTTTGTCCAAATTATTTTTTTTTGCACATTATGAACTAATTTCCAAAGAAATGATCTGGAGAATTTTCCTGATGCATAATATTCAGCATGTTCCCTACATGATGGGCATCTAGTGTTAACAACCTCAAAGGTAACTCCAAATCATTCTGTTCATTCCAGCTTTGGATTTGTGTTACAGTACAGCCGTCATTGTGTGACAGGACAAGTTAATTAGGGAGCAACAGGCTTTACAAAGGCTGCTGGATTCCAATCAAGGCCAAAGCTAAAAGATAAAAATCTTCCTAATTAAAAAGTTATCATTTCAATGAGACCAAACAGCTTGTCAGAAGGCTGAAGCAGATGTGAGATATAAAGCCCACACTCAGACATTGTTACCAAAATATACGCTTATGTAAGGCCTGTGCTCTGATTACTTGAGCTCCTTCCTTTCCTAATGAATGCTGTATGATGTAGGTGTCTGAGACTCCATGGTCTCCTCTGTAATTAAACAAGAGGAAGATTAGAGCCTACATGTCTTATGAAACATGCAGCTATACTTTATAAGAGTGAAAGGACTTTTAATCATCGCTTGTTATTGCTCAGTCCTTTTGTGACTGTTCTCTTAAAGCTGGGGAGACAGTTTTTAGGTTTTGCAGCATTATGACATTTTGAATATGCCTGCATAAAGAAAGCTGTGGGCAAATGTTTTAGATGGATGCTTTCAACAGCTCCCATTTACCCATGGTGCACCTGCACAGATGAGGTTTTATCAATTCAGTTTCATTTGTTTTCTATTAAAGGGATAGAAAAGAAATATATTGACAGTAGTTTTAATATTGTAAATGTCAACAGAATATGATACATGAGCTACAAATGTGACAAGACACAGTGGTTTGAGTATGTTTATCAAAATCATGTAAACATTCATACCTTATACATTTCACATCATTCCTCAATTAAATAAAAAAATGAAGCCAAGCCCATATGTTCAGCACAGTGACTACTGCTACTCCTGACAAACTACAGTATGTCAGCCCTGACAAGTCATGAATGACTTCAATTCAAGCGTGTCCTTCAGGACAATTTTGTTATGGAACAGTGTTGGAAAGCCATTTCAAGGCCTTTAGATGTGAGTGCCATTTTAATGTCATCATTTGTTTAATTTGGCCTGATAAGAACAAGATGAGTGGACCCTTTGCATTTCACTTCACATAAAACAGACAGATGTGTTTCTTTGATGAATGTTTTAGTTTAGATCATGTGAATCCAAAAGTGCTTCTGATTTACATTCATGACACAAACATGGAATGCTTTGTACCTATATTGTACACCCTGGGTGTTGAACAGCTACATTGCACGTGCTTCATGCTTAATGTTTTTGAGCCTCTCTTCCACGCCACTGCCTATTAAATTGAAATGATATGTCTGCAAAGCAAATCTTACTGTGCTCTTAGTACTCAACATAATGAGTTGTACAGTGGCATAATGAGAAAGCACTGGGCTGTAACAGCAGTTTAGCTAGCTCTAATGAACAATGTCTCAACATGAAATAGTCAATCAGCTCCTATTTAATGTCTCAGGGTGCATTTTGTGTAATTTCTGGTTCAAGTTAAAAAAAGTTTCAGCATTGGAGCGGCAGCAGCTCAGTCTGCTGGTTCAAGACCCACCTAGAACAATAAATAATTTAAACAGCTAATTTGAGAGGTGCCAGTTCACCTCCTGAATTCTGCTGAGGTGCCCTTGAGCAAGGCACCCCCCCCAACAAATTGCTCATTGGATGCCATGCAGCTGCCCACCACTCTACCATCATCCCCTCCCTTGCATGCATACAGGCACCTTATGTGTGTGTGTGTACTTGGGCCTGTATATCTTTGTGTGTGAAAAATAGTGTGGAAAAATTATTACCCTACATGGATTATTCAAGTATGATTCTTCTGATTGGTCAGATAAACATTGCACCAACTTAATTCTGTCACTTGGGTCCTTCATGACAGGATGCTAATGAAGGACATCATTCAATCCCTTCTACCATCAAATCCTTCATCCGCTTGCAATGATTTAGCAGGACGTGTGGTAATCGGCACAGCAGGGCTGAACTGTAAATTGATGCTGTCAATCTGACAGCAAATGGCACAGGATTACTTTAATTTTTTGTCCTTTTAAATGAAACATAATTTAAAAATATTTTCTGTAAGCACTGGATAAGACAACATTTAAAAACTTAAAATTTAATCTTTATTTTCAGACAGGAAAGGCAATGTAGTATACAGTATGAAGTTACTAAATGCACAAATAGAAGTTTGTGTGCCCAGGGTAAAAGGAACAGTAGTCACATTTCAACTCATGTCCAGTCTCAACCAAGGTAAATGAAATCAATGATTTGAAGGGAAAAAAATATTTAAAAAGGCAGCAGTTATGGAATTTTTTTTAAAAGCCTTCCCTTTACGCCAATCCTCATACACTTTCAAACATCAAACATCACATTGGTCATACTGACTTAAGGAAAATATTTCGAAGAAAACTCAAAAAACTACTTTTAAAAAAATAGTCTTTCATTTGTCGTTATCTAAGGACATCCTTGAACATTTTCCCACGACAAGAAAGAAGTCTTCCAGTAAAAAAGGTCTGAATGTCACCTTTCCCTAAACACACATCAAGAAATATCACAGATTACCCCACGCCCACACACCAGCATTGTGATCTATGCCACACTCTGAAATAACAAAAAAGCCCCATCTCCCCATCTTTCTCTGCCTCAGATGGAAATCAGCTCTCCTGATCGTCCTTTGTCAGAATCACGGTGTGCTGCCCCCCACTGGACGCCATCAGTACTGCACGGTTCTCCAGCTGCTTCCCCGTTATCTTCACAGGGCTCCACTCGTCATCCTCCTCTCCCGTGCCAAGCTGCAGGTTGGTGCCCATTCCCCAGGCATACAGAGACCCTGGAGGAAACACAGACGTGTGTGTGTGTGTGTGTGTGTATGAGTGAAGAAGGCATCGATTCTGTGAGGATTCTGTAAGGTGTGCAAAACCAAGAGCACAACTGTTTATGACAGCTTTACAATAACATGTCCATCCACATTGATGAGAGAAATTCTGTAAATAGACACCAATTACTGCCAGCATCTGCCAGCGGAGTCAGCAGGTCACCCTCATTTAAAATACATTTATGGCCTGAAACCACATGATTCTTCCATGATGAGGGGAGGTGGTTCAAGTGTGACAACATTACTGGACATCTTTTAAATGACAAGTAAATTCATACAAATTAAAATCTGATGTAGTTGTGGAAATCGTGGGATAGAACAAAGGACAAAATGAGAATGAAAGCGTTTTTTTGAGTTTCAAAGCAAAATTATACAACATAAGGAGTTGAACACATGTTCATCATTGATTAAATCACTCTGAAAACCCGACTGCATGGTCATTATAGTTATTACAGTTGTGTTCAGTCATCAAGTGTGTGTATTTACAGTCGTCGTAATAGTCATCATTCTTGATGTGGACAGCTCTTTATTCTCATGGCTCACAAACAAACATTTAAGTCAGTTGGGGAAAACTCTTTAGTGTGACGAACGTAACAGCAGGTCACACAACGCTCCTATGAAGCAGACTCAGCAGTAGATCCCTCCATCCTAAAGCTCACCTTCTCTGGTGACAGCAAAGCTGACTGCAACTCCACATTCCACACTACTGACTGGCTCCATCCCCTTCACAAGCCTGGGCTCACCCGTCTCTTCAGCTTCCTTGCCCAAACCCAGACGACCGTACTCCGCTCTTCCCAGGCTATACACCTGTCCTAAAAGATCAAAAGGTTCACATGAATACTTTATCATCCCTTAGTCAAAATTAAAAGTTTGATTTATATTCTTATTGTCTCTAAAATATACTTGAGATCAACATTGGAGCACTTCAACAATAGAATGATAGTGATAATGATAATTTATAGAATGATTTATAACATCAGTATGATGTTAAATGGTAACTGCAATGTTAGCTGCTGCTAACACACTGGTTATGCAGCATGTTAGCAACACTTCACATGCTGCAAAACCAGATTGAGCCTTCACCATAAACTGGAGCTTACCTTCAGCGTCAAGGCAGACGGTGTGATGCTGCCCTCCAGAGAATTCCAGCCAGGAATCAGTTAACTTTTTGAATCTCTCCAATTTTATTGGGAAAAAATGGGGCTTTATGTCGTCAAGGCCTGAACAGACAGTAAAATATCTCAAATAAGGCCACAAAGTGCCAACTCATTTAAAGTTAGAATATAGAAAGCACATCAGAGTGTGAAGGGAGGGCGAAGATGAAGCGAAAACCTTCACGTGATCATGAGTCTCATTGAATTTGAGATTTAATTTTCAAGACTCCAGAGTTCACAATTGTATCATTATACAAAAACTTACAATAACCTTAATACAATAAGAATAAAATAGTCAAAGTTAAAACTGATGTTACGATATGAACTACAGTGTATAACAATTTAATACGGATGGATGGTGCAAACCAATCCAGTTTGGAGTCCAGCTGTCACTCTAATTAAAATCATCACACAAATCTGTTCACACCACCCATATTAGAAGTACCACACGAACCCAGCTGGTGATAGTTGTTGAGGCCAAATCCATAAACATCCCCATCTTTTGACACAGCAAAGGTGAAGTAGGCGCCACAGAAGGCATCGATGAAGTGAACCTTCCCTTTGACTGGGACCAGCTGAGGCACCAATAACCGCTCTGAAACCACAACACAACTGTGGTTATAACATATATTCCACTCAGGCATGAAAACACAGACAATGTGATCAGAAATCAGTCATCAGTGTTGATGTTGATTGATTTACCGAGGCCTCTCCTGGCACCTCTGTCTGAAAAGACTTCGGGCACTCTTCCCAGCTGCCCCTGCTCTCCAGTACCCGACGAGTAAAGATTTCCGTCCACAGTGAGCAGCACCAGGTGGTCGTTACCTGTTAAAGGATTTGAGAACAGTAGAAAACAGAACCATTTTCAGAAGTTAATGTGTCGTGTACAAAATACAACATGTGACTCCAGACAGGACTGATCGTTACCTGATGCTATCTTCATAACAGGTTCCATCAGTGGGACTTTAACTGGAACAGTGGAGGGTTTTAAGCCCTCTAGCAGACCAATGACACCATTATTATCCTGGAAAACAGGACCGGAGTATTAAGTTAGTGCTGTATGTAGAAGTTCACTGATGAGATGATTTCTATGCCGTCAGAAATCAGGTGGGAACACAGAAGGCAAGCAGAGGTAATAAAGACATAATTACCAGTGTGCTGCTGAGTATTAATAATGAAAAACCAAGGAGGTTCAATGCACTGTTTGATGGTCTACATTTCTCTCCAGTGAGTTACAAAGTGAAGCTGTTTTTGTCATCTTGCATGTAACACGATACGCCTGTCAGATTTCATCATGCAACCACACGAAACAGATGGAGATGAAAACGATGGACATGAGAAAAAGTTCAAAAGCTCAGAGAAACTGTCAGAGACCATTAGAGAGGACTGACGAAAGAGACACCACTGCAATGAAATGAGCTCAGAAAGATTAAAAAATAATAATAATAATAATAACTATACTACAAAAAAGGTATAAACAAGTATAGCTGGCCCAGAATCTAACCACTTCCCTACAAAAGGAGAGCTCAGTTTTTTTTTCCCTTTTGGGATGAAGGAATGGATTCATTTCACTCTCAGCAGCAAGCTTCTGTATAATGTGTGTAATGAACTACAATTAATCACTCTTGATCATCATGACCAGAGGGGACACAACCATGACAATACCAAAGAGGAGAGGGAGGAACAGGAAGAGACTGGAGGGAAACAAACTAAGTGAGGGATAAGAGATGGAGGGGTTTTTCTAGAAAAACTCAGCATGAACGAAATGATGCTGATGCAAGAGAGCAGCAGACTGAACGTTTTCCGATTGAAATATTTAAAAAGTTTATGTGCAGTTCTAATGAGGTAAAGGTATGTTAGGAATAATAAAAAGCAAACAGATAAAATCCTAGTGAAACCCTTCTTCTTGATGCTACACCTTCTTCCACACCCTTCTGCAGAGACATGCCTCTGCCTGTTGCATAGTGCAATGCTGAATCACTTTGCACACACCAGACACAAGAACTGTTCTTATTGGTAATGTAATGATCACGACTGACCCACAAAGACTGTAAACTACATTAAATCATGCTCTGACTTGTGCAGCTCTCCCAGAACTTCATCTTGCATATGAATCAAAAAACCTCATCAATTCAAATTGAGGTCCATAGTATTCATCCTGCATCCCACCTGGAGGGGGAGTGGGCGCCGCCAGGTTCAAATTCTTAAGACACACCGTATGATGACAACTTGCGGGTTGTCGGTGGTGCCCCTCCGGGGTTATGCGATAGGCTAGGCTAGTACTATATATCACCCAGGTGATGCAGGAACAAAACAAAGTACATAAGGTAACACGTTTCTCAGATGACCAGGGCACAGATCCTAGTTGGAGATGATCTGGGGGTGATATATCTGTGATCTGTTTTTATGGCCACCCCTCTTTTGTACAGACACACTGCTAACCTGGTTTCCCAGCTGCTGTGGAGCTTTCAGTGGAAAGCATGGAGAAGCCTCACTATTAAGGTTTGCAAAGCTACAGCGGGTATGTCATGACCTGGCTCTACAGCCGAGACAAAAAGTTGGAAATGAATAAAAAGAAAGCTAATTACAAAACATGTCTACAGTACAACACGAGGTGTGGTTGTCAGTAAGTTAGTAGTGGGTAGTGGTGTGGGCACGTATGTTATATAATGTGTGGGATGGTTTTGGCTGAAGGTGATGAACACAAAACATATCAACAGCAGGAGCGGTGGCAGAAAGCAGAGCGTGACTGAAGTCTGAAGGCAAGGTTTAACCTCAGAGCGCCGGGCACGGGTTCTCCACACCAGACAGCCCCGCCCACACGTGCACCTTCTACAAACTAATAACTCATGGGACTATCACAGAACAGGCTAGCTGAATTTGCAAACGAGTCACCGTCAATGATTTGGAGATGTGTTTCCAGGTTACATGGCAAATAAACAACATTTACAGCTACAAACAGTTGCTGTATACAACTGAACATCTGATAAACATCTGATTGAGTTTGAGACAGAAGCCATTTCGAGCTGCTAAGATAAGGGAGTTAAAACTGAAGAGCACAAAATTGATTATTAATGAGAAGGCTGCTAAAATGATGGTTGATTATGAATAATTTGAAAAAAACAACTGTATGAACAAGTAATTTTTTTACAGAATGACACAGTTAAGCTATAGCAGGAAAACATGCTGTGTGTTAGAATAGAGTTTGCAATCAATCTGGTGTGCATCTGTAAGGCATGAGTGAACAAGCATTTATTTCCAACTCACAAAAGCATGTTCTTTCTGAAAACTGTAACTCTTGATAACTTGTGAGATTACCTAAGAAGTCTTTCATTTATAGAATAACTTGAGTTTGAAAAATGTGGATTAACATTTCTTTCTTTTCCCAGGGAGTATAGAAAAAAAAGCTGAAGAGAGGTGGAAAGCTCTAGGCCAACACGTTTTGGTCTATGTACTGAAAGATTAAGCAACAAGTAGGAGATTCAAGATTGTAATGCTGACAGGATGCTTTGTAAAAGGAAAATAATATAAAACCCTTACAATGTTCAAATATGGCTTAAACATAGCTTATGTGACACTGCATTTAATAGCTACTGCTGAAAATAGAGGACTTCACCTAAAAGAACTTTTTCTGGTGGCAGCAGAATGATATCCTCCTCATACCTATGTGCTCCTCATACCATCGTTGCTGTTCACCTACAGGGTGCTGGTGGAAATTGGACTACTATTGGTCGAAGAAGGAGAGAAGAAAGTGTGTTCATAGGAAGAGAGAGAAGAGGAACGCCAAGAGTATAGGACTGAGAGTAGGGACGTTGAATGTTGGAACTATGACAGGAAAAGGTAGAGCTGGTTGACATGATGCAGAGAAGGTAGACATACTGTGTGTCCAGGAGACCAGGTGGAAAGGTAGCAAGGCTAGAAGTTTAGGAGCAGGGTTCAAGTTCTATCTATACAGTAGATAGGAAGAGAAATGGAGTGGAGTTATCTTGAGGAGGAGTTTGTTAGGAATGTCCTGGAGGTAAAAAGCGTGTCAGATAGAGTGATGAGTCTGAAGCTAGAAATAGAAGGTGTGATGTTCAATGTTAGTGGGTATGCTCCACAGGTAGGATGTGAGCTGGAGGAGAAGGAGAAATTCTGGTTGGACGTGGATGATGCAGAGCATACCTAGAAGTGAGAGAGTTATCATTGGTGCAGACTTCAATGGACATATTGGTACAGGAAACAGAGGTGATGAGGAGGTGATGGGCAGGTTTGGTATCCAGGAGAGGAACGCAGAAGGACAGATGTTGGTTGACTTTGCAGAAAGGATGGAAATGGCTATAGTGAATACTTTCTTCCAGAAGAGGCAGGAACATAGGGTGACCTATAAGAGTGGAAGTAGGAGCACACAGATAGACTACATCTTGTGTAGATGGTGTAATCTGAAGGACATCAGTGACTGCAAAGTAGTGGTAGGCGATAGTGTAGTCAAACTGCATAGGATGGTGGTGTGTAGGATGACTCTGGTGGTGAGGAAGATGAAGAAGACAAACCCAGAGCAGAGGACAAAATGGTGGAAGCTAAAAAAGGAAGAGTGTTGCATGACTTTTAGGAAGGAGTTAAGACAGGCTCTGGGTGGGCAGGAGGTGCTTCCAGATGACTGGACAACTACAGCTAATGTGATCAGGGAGACAGGTAAGAGTACTTGGTGTGTCATCTGGAAGGAAAGTAGATCAGGAGACTTGGTGGTGGAATAAGGAGGTACAGGAGTGTATACAGAGAAAGAGGTTAGCTAAGAGGAAGTGGGACACTGAGAGGACTGAGGAGAGTAGACAGGAGTACAGGTAGCAAAAGCCAAATAAGGGGATTATAATGACTTGTATGGTAGGTTGGACAGTAAGGAGGGAGAGACTGATCTGTACAGGTTGGCAAGACAGAGACAGAAATGGGCAGGAAGTGCAGCAGATTAGGGTGATTAAGGATAGGGATGGAACTCTATCCACAGGTGCTAGTAGTGTAATGGGAAGATGGAAAGAGTACTTTGAAGAGTTGATGAACGAGGAAAAAGAGAGAACAAAGACTAGAAGAGGTGACTGTTGTGGACCAGGAAGTAGCAAAGATTAGTCAGGATGAAGTGAAGAGGGCATTGAAGAGGATGAGGAGTGGAAAGGCAGTCGGTCCTGATGATATACCTGTAGAGGTTTGGAAGTGTCTAGGAGAGGTGGCAGTAGAGTTTCTGACTGGGTTGTTCAACAGGATCTTAGATAGCGAGAAGATGCCTGAGGAATGGAAGAGAAGTGTGCTGGTGCCCATTTCTAAGAACAAGGAGATGTGCAGAGTTGTGGCAACTACAGAGGAATAAAGCTGATGAGCCATACAATGAAGTTATGGGAAAGAGTAGTGGAAGCTAGACTAAGGGCAGAAGTGAGCATTTGTGAGCAGCAGTATGGTTTCTTGCCAAAAACAGAGTACTACAGATGCAGTATTTGCTTTGAGGATGTTGATTGAGAAGTACAGAGAAGGCCAGACGGAGCTGCATTGTGTTGTTGTAGATCTGGAGAAAGCTTATGACAGGGTGCCCAGAGAGGAACTGTGGTATTGTATGGGGAAGTCTGGAGTGGCAGAGAAGTATGTGAGAGCGGTGCAGGACATGTATGAGGACTGTAAGACAGTGGTGAGGTGTGACAGAGGAGTTCAAGGTGGAGGTGGGACTGCATCAGGGATCAGCTCTGAGCCCCTTCTTGTTCGCTATGGTGATGGACAGGCCGACAGACGAGGTTAGACAGGAATCTCCATGGACTATGATGTTTGCAGATGACATTGTGATCTGTAGTGAGAGCAGGGAACAGGTGGAGGAGAAGCTAGAGAGGTAGAGGTTTGTCCTGGAAAGGACAGGAATGAAGGTTAACCACAGTAAGACAGAGTACATGTGTGTGAATGAGAGGGAACCAAGTGGAAGAGTGAGGTTACAGGGAGAAGAGATCAAGAAGGTGGAGGATTTTAAGTACTTAGGGTCAACAGTCCAGAGAAATGGAGAATGTGGAAAAGAGGTGAAGAAGAGTGTAGAGGCAGGATGGTACAGGTGAAGGAAGGTGTCAGGTGTGATGTGTGACAGAAGAGTTTCAGCTAAAATGAAAGGAAAGGTGCACAAAACTGTGGTGAGACCAGCGATGTTGTTTGGTCTAGAGACAGTGTCACTGAGGAAAAGACAGGAGACAGAGCTGGAGGTAGCAGAGATGAAGATGCTGAGGTTCTCTCTGGGAGTGACCAGGATGGATAGGATCAGGAATGAGTACATCAGAGGGACAGCACATGTTAGAGGTTTTGGAGATAAAGTCAGAGAGGCCAGACTGAGATGTTTTGGACATGTCCAGAGAAGAGATAGTGAATATATTGGTAGATGGATGCTGAGTTTTGAACTGCCAGGCAGAAGGCCTAGAGGAAGACCAAAGAGGAGGTTTAAGGATGTAGTAAAGAGGACATGAAGGTAGTTGGTGTGAGACAAGATGATGCAGAAGACAGGGTTAGATGGAGGCAACTGATTCACTGTGGGAAAAGCCGAAAAGAAAAAGAAGGAACAGTCACACAATTTCAAGCACAAGTTTAGGTGGTAATGGGTAGGTAGTAAGGTAAGTAACTGACCCTGAAGTTTCCCCAAATGTACACAGAGCCATCATCCGTGAGTGCAGCTGTGTGGCTGTCCCCTGCGGACACCTGGACCACCTTCTCATCTAATGCCACCTTTCCAGGAACCATCTCAGACCCCTGTGTTAAATCCCGTCCAAGTGCTCCTTCGTCATTACAGCCAAATGTGTAGACCTAGAGAAAAACAAACACAAAATTACATGAGTCCAGCTGGGAAATACCAGAACCTTCACATAATTTATAATGTTCATGTACAGTATAAGAAAAAAGAAAGATGGTTTCTTACATTTCCAGTGTCACTGAGACACACTGTGTGCATGCCTCCAGCTGTCACTTGCACAATTTTCTCTGGTAGTGACACAAGAGATGGCTTCTTCCTCTGCATGACATCTTCACCTTGACCCAGCTGGCCAACATCACCCTGGCCCAAAACAAGAACCTGTCCTGGTTCCTTGCCATGACTTTTGTGGAAAACTAATGCAAAGACACAATCTTATATTTATTAGATGAGATTGCATCACAAATATTAAACACATTAGGCAATGTTTATTATACTCAGTTTGCTTAAAAAACCCAAATAAAGACAAAATCCTCATTTGCCTTGGACTGAAATGAACAGGGTAATCTATTCATTCTTATTTTCAAATAGTCAAAAATTAAATGAACATTAAGTCACTTTAACATTGCATGCCATCATGACCAGACAAGCCAGAAACATGCAAGTCTATTAATAAACAGCTGAAGTCTGATATTGTAACAATCCAATAAAGCTGATAAATTGAACCAAGGTTTTTTTGCCACTGCAAGGCAAGGAAGACAATGCAAAGCACAAAATTATTGTTATCAGTGTTAGTCGGACTAGCCTGTTCTCGTTTGTTAACAGCATTTTAGTTTCTGAAAAAGTTGATGATTTACCTTTTACTTTCTTAAGGCCTTTCACATCCTGCGCAATAAACTTTGACTTCCTCTTGATGGCAGTCTTTTTAGCAGGCATGACACCTTAATTAAGAACTGAGACAATAAAAACAAGATTTACATAACGTACCTTGGGTAAACTGTGAGCTCTATTGGTGGTTGTTCATCATAAATACGTATCAAAATTACAGATGCAGCTGTAAAGCTCACAATACATAATAAAAGCTCCTTCCAAATGAAGATCTTGGATGCTGTGAGCTTCAGTTCTGAAGTATACGTCATAAGCAGTGTTAGTATTTCCATTAAGACACTTCTTACACAACGCAGTTGTGTTTAACAGCCGGGCTCAGTTTCTTTGGCTCCTACCACAGATGAGCTTCCGCCTCCCAACAAAATCCCTCAAACACGGTCAGTTGAAGCTGGAGTCCTCCTCAGCCATCAGCTCCCCGTTCAATGATACACTTCTGTTCCCAATGCTTTACGCTTGGTGCAGACCAGAGTCATCTGAGCTAACATTAACCATGACACCGCACGTGTTCTTGCTAACATTCAGATACCTACGTTTAGGTTACGACAGTTCTATAAATATTTCCGAACTTCAATTCACTTCTCAGGCAAAAATAAATGTGACTCATTCAGCCACAAACCAATACTGAAGGAATGTGAGCTGCGAGTACCCGGCGGGTTTTAGCTGCCCAGCCTACAAGTGTAGCTCATGTTGTTTGCTAACTTCCTGCAGGCTGTAGTATTGCATGGAACTGAACTAGAAAAGCACGACTTTTTAAAGTAGAACTGAACTCAATCTTCAAATATTGAGTTTAGAGCGAAACAGACACTCAGGCGGTGTGAAGTTACTGACCTGAAAATGATGAGGGATTGCAGTTCGTTTGAGAGTGAATGTGGACAAACTGGTTCCCGGTTGCTAAATTACAAATCCTAGTAGGGTTAAAGCATGACCTCGTCTACTCTGCTCTGATTGGCTAGCAGCACTGGTTGAATCCGTTGGTTCCGGTGGTAGGGCAGTAAGAGACACTCTGATTGGTTACAATTAAAAAATATCACGAACGCTCAGCCAGTCATAGGCAGAGCAGGGTCAGTCACACATATTCATATTTTATTATTCTAAATTATATAAATTGCAATACAGATGTTATTTATTGATCTATAAAGTAATCAGCGATGGTTGTCAACTAGATAAAGTGGTGTAGAAGTAAACGCAAGCCAAAGCGTAAACAAGGAAGTACAGTACTTGTACTTCCTTGTTTACAGTACCTGGCCTCACTATGCAAGAAGTGGCTGGACTGTACCTCAAAGGTGTCGCTGATTTCGAATCCACCCGTAAGAATAGATTCCCCCGGATGCCTCACATTGCCAAATGGTGAATTTAAGACTATAAGTGACCTGTGTGTGTGTGTGTGTGTGTGTGTGTGTGTGGCTGTTAATTCTGTGGCAGGTGTTCCCAGCTGTCTACTGTCTACTGTCCCGATGTGACGTAACCTACCCGAGGTGAACTCCGCGGCTGAGATGGGGTCGTCAAAGGACAAGGTGCTAAAGAAAATGACTGTCATCACATTCTAGCGTCATTCATGGAAAATGTTCAGATTGAATCTTAGAATTCATACCATTCAGAACACTTGCAATAAAACATGGTGTTAATTTAATGTTAACACCATAGTTAGCATTAAACTACATAAAACCTGATTTTTTACAAATAGTATAATCTAAAATTTTGATTAAAAACTTATTTACGTGAAGCAGTGGAGATGCTATGCATAGCGGAAAAAAAAATTTGACAGGAATCTCAACTCCAGGGCTTTGAACCGGTTCATGGAAACACAGTTCCTATATAGAGGAAATTATTTCTAATCTGAAGAACAATAAATGTATGAGATGTATTTGATAATTTGTAGGCTTTACATTACACGAATGACAAAAATACTTAAGAGTGGTCATAAGAAAATGATTGTACTGTAGTTTAACACAAAAAGCTAAAATATCCATATTGTATACTTTTTATTATTTAATTGTATTTTACCTCATGCTAACAAGTAAACTTGAATATGTTTTCAGACACTCAAAATCTAACTGATAGTTTTATTATGACCCCATTCCTCTTTGAATGTTTATCCAAACTAAACAGTTTTCATGGATTGACCTATTAAAGTAACGGAATCAGAGCTAATAATTTCAACATGATTGACCAGTCATCTCACTGTCTTCATCACAAAAAAAAAAAAGTCCATCAGTAAACATAACATTTTATTAATTCCGGACAATCTTTTGTTATATTTTTCGTTTGAATCATCATTCAATAGGCGCAGTTTATAGCAGCTTGATGTGTGTTGGTGGTCTTAATTATTTGTTAAATCTAGTTTCTAATTGTATTTTACAATTTAAAAGATAAATACAATTTTCATCAGGCAAAGCTGTTTAAATCAATCAACTGGACTTCAAGAAACTTTCTTGTGGATTGACATGAACAGCTTTGGATAACCAAGACCTGGATAACTGAGAACCTACACAAGTAATTTTCGTCAATGTTGGTCTTTATTCTCCCGCTGCAACAATACAACTTCTTCACTTACATCACCTCATAATGTTTCGCCTCGGTTAACTAAATGTCCTGCATTAAACCGATGAGATGTAGAATCATAATATTGAATACTATAATTCTCGATTTCATTTCGCTCAATCCATCCAAGCCCATCAGATTTGGAGAATCACATAACCGACTGTACCATTGGGTGTCTCTGTAGCCCTATTATTGTAATTCAGAACTCCAAAGTAAAAATGTCCCAAAAAATCTCCAGACACAATCTGTAGATAAGGTCTGTTGATTTTAGAGCAGTAGCACAGAAATCGCGTAGATTATTCGAGAAGTTGTAAGCTTTTTAATTAGTTTCAGATTTAACAAATTAAACCTCTCAGTTCAAACAATTCCACATTCAATTAAAAGTTAACAAATGTACGCACTCGTATTCCTATTTTAGAGCATTTTATCATATTCTGAGCTTAAAAAAATATCAACCTATGATACTTTATATTTAAAATCTCTTTTCAACTGAAAGGAAGACAAGATATACACAAACATCAGTTAACTTATGACCTTCACACAGCATAGAGAACCCTGCAAGCTACTACTGGCCAAACAATACAAGATAAAACACTTCCGCAACTTCAAAAGGCTTCAGCCAAAATGACTCCCTGTTGACCGTTAATACATTTTCTACTTTTTGGATAATTCCCTGATCTACGCTCAAAATATTTCTTACATTTAACTCTTAGTATTAACACATCTAGCATGACCTTAATTAAAGTGGCTACAGAATGCATTGCATGTTTGATCATTGAAAGGAAATACAAAAACATTAAAATACAGATGAAAAGAAACTGTCCAGACCCAGTGACCCTGGACTCTGTTGGCTCATGCAGTAGATTGCAGAAATTAGTGACATGAAAACCAGTATCCTATAGTCCTTTAGGGATTGGTTACATTTCCTTGGCACACATAACAACAACAACAAAAAAACAGCCTCCCGACTTTCACCGTTTTTCTACCTCTAGACACTTTAACTGCCACCTTACGTCACAACCATAAATACAAGTAAGCCAAAAAAAGGCTCAAATAAAACCTGTCACTATTCATGTGATCAAAATTACAATATAAAATATCTTGTGAATTACAGAATGTTTCATAATTAGACATTTCCAAGTTTCATACTAAGGTGTAACAATATCAGTCTGTACACAATTTATAGAAAACATATATAATATCCCAGAGATGCCAAATGCTATAACAGAATACCTTCATCCTCTAGCTCACTCTCGCCACAACCACTTGTCTCTTATCTATTATTACTGTGTGGAGTATAAGTTATTGTTGTAATTATTATTACTGTTATTTTATGTTATTACATTAATAAGATGAATTCCATACAGGAAAGAAGAAAAAAGGCAACACAGAATGAGTCCACATTAAAGGTTATAACTAGATCCCTGACGGGTACCACACAATAGCTGACTGAGAGTAGCCCTCTGTTACTTTTCTACTTCCTTGGCACGTGGTTCCCCCGTCTCCTGGGAGAAATACAGCACGTTGTCGTCACCGCCACCTCAGTTTAGTGAAAGCATTGTAGTGAGAAGCATTCTTGCTCTGAGTCAGTTTCCAGCTTTTCCTGATACATTACATTCGACAAACACAAAAAGGTCATCTGTCTGCATAGGGAGCAGCTTCCGGCCTCTGAGAGCTTAAGTGCTTCATTATCTTTGAAGAGGAAGGACACCTAAGGCCGATGAAACCTAAAGGAAACAAAGAAAGTGCATAAGACTCAAAAAGCATTTCATGTTAATTATATCTGCATTTTTTTACTAAGTCATGTATTACATTACACTATGTAATTACATTTCAATAAATGTTATTAAATTCAAACTGCATTCATACACAAGTACTGGGAGGAACACAGCATTAAACACAGCACTAAATCACAGCATTAGCGCTTTATGTTTCAAGTGTGAAGTGTGGTTTCTTATTGAGAAACAATCACAGGAAAAACAATGTCATTGTCGCCATATTTAAGACTGACAGACATCAAATGTCAAAAATGTGCCTAAAGTAATGTTTTTTCTGTGGCATTAAACTCCATTCTCTGTTACTATGGTAACAAAGCGCCACCTAGTCAGTCCTAGACATATAAACAATCAGTGTGAAAATTCAACGGATCAAAGTTATACCTCGTGTAGATTCTGCTTTCTTCATGAACCTCCATTTCAGTGCTTTTATAATCATTGAGCTCCTTCCGAATGGCCGCCTGTACAAAACAACAGGAGAGAGAGATTGTAAGCTAAAATTTGAATGCTAAGCTAAATATTTAACTTGATACTCAAGAAACATGAAAGACAACACAGGAGAATGGTTGGCTCCTTTAATTGAGTTCTTTAAGTGCTAGCAGGAGAGAAAAACTGAGTGAAGACCTTGTCAGCAGGAGTCAACTTGGTCCACGGCTTGTCTGCTCGTCGATCATAGTCTTGAGCATCTGTGACTTCAACATACTCATGGAACCGCAGGATTTTTCTTGCTTGCAGTTCTGCGACTGTTGGTCTTTGACTCAGCTATGATAAAGACTTATGTCAGTTTATCATCCTGTAGATAAATCAAAACATGCAGATGTCTGTTGTGGATGTGCTACCTCACCTTCCTGGTCAGTCTTCGCTTAATTTCTCTGACTTCAGCTTGTCTGTCAGCCTGATTTTTGGCTGAAATAGAAGATGAAAAAAATATCGGAACTTTATTTAGATTCTCTGTGACAACAGGCTTGAGGAGCACAAAAGACTTAAAAGTAGTTTCCAAAATTAGACATCTGAAGAGTGATTCATGTTTGAAGTCAATCCTTACTATTACTGTATGCGTAAGATGTGATTGTTCATGTGAGTTTAGGCAGAATGAGGCACAGACAAATTATTAGTCAGACTTGCTGAAAGCCCAAGAAAATAAAGATGCAAAATAAAACCATTGTTTTTTTGTGAAACCATTAAAATTCTGTACTAGTTAACTTAAAAACTCATTACTAGTTAACTAATGTGAAAAGGAAATAAAGACTGGACTGACGCTGAAGGATGTTTCTCTGCTCAAGCTCCTCAGCGGTGGGCCTCTGGCTTAGTCGCCTGAAGTAGAAAAAAGACAGGAGGACTATTTTTATATAGTCTCATCACTTAGTTCTATCATTCGGATAGAAAGTAGGTCAAATATCTAATAAACAATATACCGATTTCTTTAAGAAATGCAAATTAACTATTGTCCCTTTAAAGGGCACAAATGATTAAAGTGTACGTATGATGATGTCGGTCTTTACCTCGTGAGTGCAGTGCCGATTTGTGTGCGGATGGCCTCCCATTGCTCCCTGCTCTGCCAGGTGAGGCCTGTCTGTCCTGGAGGCTGCTCCTCTCTTCTACCCCTATCATGGCTGATCCGATCTCTGTCTGAGGCACAAGGACGGCTGCTCAGCTTCAGAGCCAGGGTGTCTTTCCTCTTAACCCTGGCAGCCAATGCACCTGAACATGAGCCAAGCAGAGATGCGGTCACATGTGAAGCTGGGTAACAATCAAATGAAATTCTTGACATTAAACATGCTGAATAAAAGTGCAATTTTTTTCATCAAATACAGATATGTTTTACTCTGTGGGGGCTCATCCTCCTCATCTTCATCAGATTCTTCATCTTTATAAAGTACAGGGCCATCTGAGTCGCTGTCCTCGCCATGCAAGTCATTTTCTCCTCCCTCAACCTCTCCCTCCTCGTTTTCTTCTTCCTCAATGCTGTTGCCTCCTGGTCCAACACAAACACCGGCATCACCAACCAAGCATCTTCGACTCCGTGGCTCCAGCTCTGGTTGGGGGATCTCCCCATCATACTCCTCTACTTCTTCATCATCTTCCTCCTCTTCATCTTCTTCCTCTGAGTAATCATCTTCAGAGCTGGTGAAAAGAGATAAGAATTATGGATTCAAAAAGCCAAATGCAGTCTGTTGGCTTTTAAGTGATGAATTCAGAAGTAGCCTTCGTACTTGAGCAACAAGTAAACATTTGAAAAATTTGTGTGTTCGACTTCTTAGTTAAGGTAAAGAATTCATTCAACTAGGTTTATAATCATGGCTGTTTCAGCTATAAATGGCATGAAGTACAAAGTGTGCAAGGCTTAAAAATTGTGCACGGAACAGACAGAAATGAAGATGGTGATGTAACCCGCTTGCCACATTTTTAAATTATTATGTTTTCCTCATTGTGTAGTTTGCTATTGGCTGGGACTTCATGTCATAAAGGAAAGTTTAATGTACAGATGCAATATTAAAACGGAAGAAAATACAGTTATGGCAAATACAGGAACAAACCATCACACATTTGTAGTGAGTGATAAGATTTAAAATGTAATTAACTTTATTAAACCCCACTGGGGAGATTCTTTTTTACACTCAGTATATAAACACACACACACACACACACACACACACACACACACACACACACCCACACACACACACACGGTCTATAGGCATGTAATTAGAGGAGAGATGGCAAAGTGATGCAGTCATATAGCAACGCCATGTGACCAGCTTGTGGAGTTTGGTGCCTTGCTCATTGGCACTTCAGCAGTGCTCAGGAGTTGAACAAGCATCTCTCCAGCTACCAGTTCACACTCCATACCAATACTTTGAAACAGCCAATTCTTTGTGGACTGAACTGCTGCTGCCCCCCCATAAGTGATGTGATATCACAATTGATGCCAGCTACAATCGTGTTTTAGCATACTGTATTCAAGATACTTGTGACTTTGGAAATTTATCAACCCATGCAGCATTTGCAGGTTTACACTTTTCAAAGAGTGGACTGTATGTTTTGGCAGGCGTATGTAGTGTCTGGGTGCACTTCTAGAGTTACAAAATTAATGTCACCATTATGAATGAAAAAACTCACAGTTTTAATGGCTGGATACTGACAGGGAGGGGACGACCCCGATCTCCTTGGAAGTCTGGAGGGTTTTCAAAAAGCAGCGTATGGGCACGCTGTGATCCATCCGGGTGCGGCTGGGCCGGGCCGGGGCTGGATAGCGCTCGCTGTATCATGATATGGAGCGGCACAGGAGCAGGACGCTGAGTTGTCTCATTGGTGGGGCTTGGTGGGTCAAATAGCATCGGTATGGGTTGGGGCAGTGGATGGGGGTAGGTGTGCTGATGGTGGAGGTGGTGGGTTTTAATGTGCTGACGGGGAGGAGAGGGTGGTATGTGTGTTGGTAAGGGAGGGGAGGGAGGAGGAGGAGGCAGCTGAAAGCACACCTTGCTGTGATCGTTTGGGGGGACTGGTTTGGGGTTTATGAGATGGCTTGACAATGAAGAGTCCTCCGTACTACGTTTGGTGACGGGCGTGGTCCTCTTCGGAGGCATTGGTGGAGAGGGTTTGGCTGGCACAATACTGGTGCCGCCACTGGCATGAGTGAAGTCACCTGCAAATGGAAATGATAGATCCACATCAAAAAGCTACAGCTTAGGCCTCTGGATGCTAACAAATGCTTTATTTTCCAGCTAGTCTGCCACAGTGACATGTATGCATATGCATCAGCTCTATATGTATGATATGCCCAACATGGAAGAATACACAAGACCAAATATACAGTAAAAGTGTGGGATTGGATATCTGACTGAATATCACTTCATACATTGTCTCATATCATAGGAGTATGATTAAATGAATGCATACACTGTCCTAATTAACCAGTGTGCAGCATGAGCACCGGTTCACAGAGGCTTTGTTCACCCTGCAGGAAAAACTAACCAAAAGCTGATTATTTTCTGCTCACCCGTGACTCAGATGTGCTATTTCACAACAGTGTGAACAGCACAAATTACATGGAATACAGTATTATATTTTCTAACCTGATTTGGACCCCTTTTATATTTGGTCCTAAATCAGAATCACATCTGATTTCTGTATGGCTACAGTGTGACCAGTCACTTCAGAATTCATGTTGATTTTCTCTCACTGGCCGTACCCACATTAGTGTTTTGTCAGCAATGGTGAATACAGTCAAATGGGAAGGAACATAACAACTGGGGGGTGTCGGATTGTTTTACATTGTTTAGATTATGTTTTAACCTTCTTACCAATGGCCAAAAAAGCTGATGGGCCATCGCTATACTATAATTAACAAAATGCAAAAAAATGTAAAAAAAAAAATAATGCTGGCAAAAAGTATTCTAATTTTGGGAACAAACTGGCACGTCAATAACCTTTTCTGTTGTTCACTGAAATGGTAATGATTTGTCACATTAATAACCTTGAACAGTGCAAACAAAAAGATTTGAGAGGACCAAAAATACAAAATAAATTGTGTCCCTGCAGAGTGAACATAGCCAACAATAAACATACATGAAGCCTACATGCTTTTGCACAACCCTTAACATTATAAAGGTGTAACCAAATGTTGTTTTAAGTGCAAGAAGCTCATAAATGGCACAAATGCAAAGCCAGTTATTACATGCATATCTGTACATTTATGATAGAATGTTAAAAGTGTGCTACAAAGCTTCATCAAAGTTAAAAGCCATAGGCAGTGCTCCTAATGCAAAAGAAGCAATTGGTGATGCTAGACTTCATAAACATGAAGTAGACTAGACTGATAATTCAGATTAGTCTACTGCAGTTCAAGCCCTTTTGCCCCTGCATTGTTGTCTCCACCCATCATCCATCCATCACAAATGAGCAGAGGCTGTGTAGACTAGTGACATAAACCTCACTTGATGCATTGCAGGCCACTTCTGGAACAGAAGACAGGCTCCCCTCATCCTCATGCCAAACACAGCATTAAAACCATTCTACCGCTCACTCAAACAGAGGAACATATCAGCTCATTATGTACCACATCCAAAGAAGAGCAGTCAAGGCCAGTCAAGTTAAAAGGATAGAGGGAAATATATTGGCAGCTAAAAAGGACACAACGTGATCAAGAATGCAGATGCTGCAGGGATATCCTGGACAGGGCATCCTGGCCACAGAGACACCATGGGGCATCCTTTTACCTGACCGCAGGCCTCCAGCCCGCCGACACAGGTAGACGGGCAGCGATAGGTACACATCGTAGTCGCACTCTCGCTTCCAGCAGGACCAGTAGAGCGGAAGCTGAGCGTTCTCTCCCCCCTGCAGGGCAGAGACTGACAGGGAGGAGACGGAGGCCTTCAGCTGGACTGTAATAAATGTAGGTACATGGTGCTGCTGTTCTATGTTCTAGTAGAGACAGTGTGTGCTGTGTGGGAGTGGTGTTTTTGACCCACTTCCTCATGATTCTGTTACTTAAAAGAGATCAACCACACTCTTCCTTGCACAATGGAAAAATCCCACATCATCTTAAATGTGATCACTTGGAAAATTTTGATTAGGAGACTGATACCACATTCATGTCTATCAAATATGAAGCTTCAAATACAAAGATTATGTTAGTCCAGCAAATGAAACCAGATAATTCGGTGCTATCCAATGGTCAGTAAATACATTTTTTTAAAAAATTTTATATACTCGAGTAATCCCCAAAGGGAAATAAGTGGCACACTCTAGTTAGTCCAGATCAAATCGCATGCACGTTAGTGTGTACAGGCCCTGAACACACACACACACACACACACACACAAGGGGCCTGTACTCATGCAAGGGAGGTAGAGTGGTGGGCAGCTCCTGCTTGGTGCGCCCCAAATGAGCGACTTGTAAGGGGACAGTGCCTTGCTCAAGGGCGCCTTGGCAGTGCTCCAGAGGTGAGCTGACGCCTCCCACTGTCAGCTCACTTCCGGGTGTTTTGGGTGGGAGCGGGAATCGAACCACTGATCTCAGATCATTGGACGACTCGTTCTATCGCACGCTCTACCACTGAGCCACGGCCGCCCCAGCTCCTCTTTAACAGCTCTTCACACCACAGCAGCTCTCATTTGTTCTATGCATTAAAAAGTCAAAACTAAGCTGTCTCCAGGCTGCAGCGTCAAACATAATGTAAAGATATGAGATCGAAGTAACTTTTGCCAAAATGTCAAAAAGTTAATTTAAAAGTTAACGTTTCATAACTTCATATATTGACCAGATGTTTTTTCCCAATTCACAGATAACCGGGAGAACAAGAAGCCTCTCAGATGGTGTGGATTTTTGAGCAGGATCAATTGGGACAGCAGATTGCAGACTGGTTCCTATTTCACAGAGAGGGCTGTGAAAGTAACTTTAAGCAATGATATCAGCATAAGTTAAAAGTCCCCCCAAAAAAGAGGCCTACTTTACACTACGCTATCTGAACCTGACAGGTTGTGAGCGTGACCTTTCTCCAACATCATTAGGTGAATCTAAAAAGGTTAATTCATGTTTTAGCCATTGGCCTAAAAAGCTGATGCTCATCAGTGCGCTTGTATTACTACAAACAACACAGCAAGAAAAGACTGCTATGAGGTTGAATTTACTTAAGGTAGTAAAAAAGTCACAATGTGGCTTAGATGGGGACGCCAGTGGACACGAATCAAGACTGATGTGTACTGGAGCGAGCATTGCCTGGTCCACCCATCATCCACCTTCTGTTCCCTCCAACAGATGGCATGCAAAAGTGTCTTTTGGTAGGTCATCTGGGGCAACGTCCAGTTATCCAAATGGGTAACGGACAATATCATAACCTACAAACTCTGCATAATTAAACATTAATGATGGAACTAATGGCATTGCAAATGACCACAAATCATCAGGTCTGTCGACAAGATATAATTAATCAAACCATCGCTACACAGCAGCAATGCCGGCAGCATCCAACAGCAACAAGAACCCCATTCCCTTCAGTCTGTAAATCTACAGCTGAAATAGGCCAGCTGTAATATGTAATTAGCCGAGGAAAAACTTCTCAAGTTGTTTAGATAGCAGCATTACCATCAGAGTATGTGTGTGGGTGTGTGTGTGTTTGCATGTGTGTGGCTTTGACATCATCTGTGTACCGATTCACAAATGTGTTATACTTGCCAGGGGGAAACCAAATGCTAACTGAACAGACATCTGAGTGTACAGTATGTCTGTGCCTGTTGATGTGGAGTGAACTGTATGTGATCATGTTGATTCCCTCCATCACTTGTTAACAGAAAAAGCCACTACTCAGTAGAACTTACCCAGCATGGCAGCATTGCTCCTGTTCACAGGCTTGGGTGGAGGCAGAGGGGGCTGCTTGGTGCCCTGAGATGTGGAGCTTAGAGCCACAGATGACTGCTGAGTGGACGCACCCACTGAGGAGATGGACCGGACGGGCTTACACACCGCAGTCGAGGAGGTAGAGGGAGAGGAGTACTGCGTTGTGGGGTGGTTGGATGTTGTATGGTGTTGACCTTTGCTTACAGGGTCAGGGTTGGAGGTCACCAGCCATTTTGGAGGCACGACAGACTGTTTAGATGGCAGAGGTTCACACAGGGCTTCCTGGTCTGAGACAAAATAGCTGTCTGACTCTGAAAACACGATACAATGCAGAAATGTTACAAGACAATTACAGTATTATACATGGCAGACATTTCGAAACTGCTTTTATTGCAAGTGATAAATTATAAAATATCTTTTTTCAAGATATAACATAGATATTGTCTGCTGCTTCACCAATCTAGGCACTCTCTCTCATCACACTTGTTTGGGAATTGCAATATCTAGGGATCAGCTGCAAAGACAGAGTAGGCAGCTGCAATTACTAACAAAAGCTCGACTCCATACACCCACCCCACCCCTAAGCAGCCCCCACAACTCCGCTCCCACGCCATTCCTCAAAAGGTGTAGTTCTATTTATTTACAAACAATCTTTTATCACTGACAGGGATCATGCAACCAAAGAGAAAAGAAGGAAGTGAGCAAGAAGAACAGCGAGGAGGGAGAGACAGAGAGGGAGAGAGAGAGAGAGAGAGAGAGAAAGGAGGACAGAAAGCAAGATATGTGACAAAGATAGAAACAGAGTGGGAGAGGAAGAAAAACGAAGCATCGAAGAAAGAAAGAAAAAATGGAAAACACAAGGTGAGGAGAAAGGAGACAAACAAAACTACAAAAAAAAAAAAAAAAATCTGGTCACCAGCAAATCTGCTGATAATCTTCTTTCAGACAGTAGTGCTGTATTGGCTTCTTTACCTTTGTGTATGGGTACCCAACAGAACCAAAAATAAAGAGGTTCATGTTTCATATACTGTTTGGATAACAGAACAACTGGAATCTAAAAACATTCAGACACCAATTCTCAAAGTACCATTTTTCAGTAAAAACAATTTGTTGTCACCTCACCAACTATTACTAAAGTGACAGTTAGCATTAAAAGGACAATAATGGGTACAATGATTGTGCTACATTAATCAGTAGAGGAGAGGAGAGGACAAACTATTTCCTCGTGTTCCTGAATAAGACGTGAAGCTGGAGCAGTGCCCCCGGGAGCCCACAAGAGCCTGTCTATAAGTGGGAGCACCTAAGAAGAGAAATGACAGCAAGACAGAGTGAAAAACACATCTACTAACAAATCACCTCTCCATCAGACCCTCCTCACACATGTCTGATCGACATCAAGATGTGAAGAAACACTTTTAGAACTTTCTCACAGTGAGAAAAGCAAACATGAAAGGCTCGACGTTGCAAGGACATTTACGTTGACTACACAACGAAATAGATCAACATAGAACGCGTAAACTCCCTGTGGTATTTACGTTCCTCCCTCATGAATCTTAGGTCCTGCTCCCAAGTGTGCTGAAAATGAAATTAAACCCTTTACCCAATAAAGTGTAGGAATTCTTCAGAGACATAATAAAAAGGTGCTCTCCATGATGTGTGAAAAGGAAGAGTTATTTTGATCGACTCCAATGCTGCAATGATTTTGTGAAACCGATATCACCAACAATCTTATGTGATCTCTAGTGTTGCTGTTTGTGTGTCGGACTGGACAGAATGAGTCATCTTATCCTCAACAAAACGTTTTGCTCATCACAGTTGTTCTTAAATGATATTAACAAAGCTGACAGGCAGCTGAGTCCACTGCTATTCAGATAAGTATGTGAGTTAACTATTAGAGTGCTGGTAGTTTAACGGCATTCATGTCCAGACATCTGCTGAAAATTAGCTCCCGTGTGGTCGCTCACATTATCCAGTCGTCATGATGCTAAATGACTTGTATGCATTGATTGACAAGCTCTTTAACTGACATTAAGTTCATCAATCCAAAGTCAAACTTAAATGGAATTTGTAATTCAGAGTGTACAACAACAGACTTTTAATAAACTTTGTCAGAAGCAATAAGTGAGCAGTCAGGGATGAAGGGACAAGTAGCGAATAAGGAGAGAGAGAACAATGTGTACCGCAGCATTTAATCTGATTCTCACACACACTCTGATCTGATTTTTGCACTCTATAAGTCGTGAAATGAAATTTAGGTGGGGGGGGGGGTGGTGTAAGGGGGTCACGGTGCATGCCACAAACCCTGTCTAGCCAGCTCAGTTTTTGGACCAAGGAATATATAAATTACTACATTCTGTCATGCCTAGAGCAGATGCTATTGGCTAAAACATCACCACTGTCCATCCATTTGTATGCTGTAAATAGTTTGTTAATGTAATGTTTGTTTAAGGATAGCAGGGTGCGTGCAGGTAACCTTCTTCTACATGTGAAAAAAATAGAGGAACATTTCATATTAAAAATAGCAATAACCAATAAATGATAGTCAACACTATCTGTAGCAATCAATGCCAGAAAATTATCAGTAGCTGACAATGAGTTAAAATGTCAATTGCAGCCAGACAAACATGCGTTACGAAAAAAGCTTTTCAGAATTGGTAGTGGTTGGTGGATGATCTCAGATAGCGGGGGGGAAAATACCAGGAGAGATTCACCTCTGCAAGCCCGTCCTTCCTCAGCAGATGCATGTCTGGCAAGTGTGGGTTTCCAGTCTGCGTCTACAGGCCGACTCCTCCTCCCATCCTCTGATGGGGCTTTCTGCAGCCAAGGCCTCTTCTGCCCATCTTCTGGGTGAAGTTGAGGACCTCGTCTTCCCTCCTCAATCTGGCCCTGCCAGATTGTGGTTGGCTTCCACTCAGCTTCAGCAAGTGCACGTGATCCAGTTCCCCCTCCCCTCCACCCCTCTTCAAACAGTCCCATAGCTCTGGAGCTCAAAGGTCCCCGTCGTTCCCCATCTGAGGGGGAGCGGACCTTGCGGTCATCTGGCTGGGGGAGCCAGGTTGGGTTGATCCTGAAGTCAGACTCTAAGGGGAGCTTGCTCTGATTGCATGGGCTCCTGCTGCTCCTGTTGCCACTGATGAGTCCTCCACCACTTCCCACCCCAGTGCTCACAGGCAGCATGTGGCCGTTCTTCACACAGGGTTCCTTTAGATTTTGAGCATCAGAATCTGCATTTGAAACAGTTGTAAATTTGACAAAGTCATTGGTGAACACACAACTAGTCCCATAGGAAAAGTCTGTGTTTGTTGGTGTGGCGATGGGGCAGCTGTAGGTTTAGTAAGTCAGCTTCAGCAACAGCAGGGGCTATATTAGAGCCACACACACCCCTCTCAAAACTATTTTGATACTGGGCAAAAATTTGTTCCTTGATGCCTGGTCATTTTAAAAAGAAATTAAATTACCGTATTGGCCCGAATATAAGACGGCCCTGATTATAAGACGACCCCCTCTTTTTCAAGACTTAAGTTTGAAAAAAGACTTTTTTAAAACAAAATTTAATTTTTATACAGAAAATAATTACAGTACATCTGAAACAAATGATTATAACAATATATTCGAGAGAAAAAGCATGTTATTTTGCCTCATTCAAATCATGAAAAAGCTGTCTATCACATCTCGAGCTCTTGAAAGCAGCTGCTCTGAGGACCACGGAAAGCTTTTCTCTGACTGTGAGCATGTTTTAGGCGATCTTTTTGAGCTCTCACATCTCCGTACATTACACTCTGACACACCATATTTCACAGCCGCTTTGCAATTGTTTGAAGACTCTACCTCATTTATCACCATCATCTTGAAGTTTGCATCATAATTTCTCCTCAGCTGCCGGTTAACCTGGCAGATCTTCGACACACTTTTCTCCAGATTGTTGCTACGTTTCTCCATTTTCTGTTATCTCTTCTTATTTTCTTCTCTTTTCTTTCTTAGCGCTATTTTTTATTTTTCTTCTTCGTGCTACCGCTATTTTTATTTTTCTTCTTCGTGACAGGGGTTGGCTTTGGCCTGGCGAGTTCAGTTCAGCATTCGCTTTAAAGATATCTGGTGCTATCTAGCGTTGTGACTGGGTATAATGTCTAGACCCCGAATGTAAGACGACCCCCACTTTTTCAGTCTTATTTCAATGCAAAAAACACCGTCTTTTAATATTCGGGCCAATACGGTACTTTGAAAAACAGTGAAGGTAACTTTACCCCATTTTACATTTCAGACACCCGCTAGAGGAAGACTGATGACTTAAATATGCTGTCTGTGTGTGGCTGTGATAGCCTCAGGATCAATGCTGTCATATAGAAGCAGCATCTCAGTGAGATCAGATGAGATCATGAAAGCACTCCTACCATTGTCTGGATCCTCCTTCAGCACTCCCTGCTCTATAAGCTCCTGTCGCGTACGCCTCGTTGACATCTTCCTCTCCAGCTCTGCCACAGACAATAGAAATGCCATTACACACAAATCTTTTTTTATCAAGAGCCTCACAAGGAACATGAGTTACCTCTAGCATACTCAAGACTACACAAATTCAGTTATCAGGAGGTTTGTTAATACTATTATTTTGTTGTGGGTACACTGAGAACAGAACAAAAGGAATAAGTACATGAAGTCATGGAGGAAGGAGGGAGGTTCACTCACGCTACAATCACAATGAGGCCACAGTACGTACCTTCTGACGTTTCCGTGAATTTGTCGCTGCTTTTCTTCTTCCGCCACTTCCACGGCTTGAAAATCTTTCCAAGAGTAGAGAACTTGCCCTTGCGCTTTTGGGTGCAGTCCCCCATGCTGCCACCCTCTCCCACCATTGTGCTGTGGTGCTGCTCAGATTCATCATCTAGAATAAAAGCTGTAATGTGATAGATGTCCAAAAGCTTATGTTTAGAACAACTTACAAGGCAGTCAGAGACTGCAATATCCGGCGACATCCCTGAATTCAAAATTTTACCCTGGCCTACTTTCATAGGTCAGGGTCATTTAATAAAATACCCATGATCCAACATATAACTGGTGCATTCTATTTGTCATGAGGTTTCAGGGATAAAATGGTATAAAAGGTAAAAAAAAAAAAAAGGTACAAAAAAATGAAAATGTGACCCTGACCTAGTTTTTCAAGGTCAAGGTTGTGATCTAATTTTCATCCCCTTGCCTCCTTGGAAATAACGTCTTTTGTTTTGTCTTTCCATCTTATCCAGTTTCTGAGATATGTGCAAAATATCTCAGGATAGAAAATATCTCAGAGGATAGATCAAAGCTAGTGCTTTGATCCATGTGAAGACCATAGATCAAAGCTAGTGCTTTGATCCATGTAAGACCATAGATCAAAGCACGGTCTTACAATGGCCTTCTCCCTCGTATTTCTATCTTATCTGGTTTCTGAGTGTACAAAATTTGACCTTGACCTAGTTTTCTCAAGGTCAAGGTCATCATCTCACTTTCATCCCCTTCCCCGCGCGGGTAATGTGCTTTTTGTTTCATCTTTCTATCTGCAACTGTTGTGAAGATATTTGGTGGACGGATGGATGGACAGACGAACACACAAACACGACAAATACATCACCGCTTCGCGGGATGTAAAAAACACACAGGACCATGGAAAATCAGAGAGGACTATACTACTCTGGACTCCAGCTTTGATGATTATGGCCATTTGTATCTTTAGCTGTTAGTTCTGGGCAACTGATTGTGTCTCAGCAGCTTGATGCTGAGCAGCCATGGATTCCTCTACTTAGCCACAGTTAACAAGAGGTCTGACGCAGACATTTGGCTCAAATCTTTCATTATCAAGTGCTCACACCTCATGAAATGTTTAGCCCTCACTGCTTCGACAAGGGAGACCAGCTCTAACACTGATGGAGAGAGAAGCAGCAGGGAAGTCAGTCACAGCACATACAGTCGAACAATCAAGATGTGAATGCCATCAACTCTCAAAGTACTTAATTTAATGGCTTTTTGCCATAATGGTAAGTACTGTAGGTCAAGTGATTGACACACAACAGGGCAATTAGCTCAGAGAGCTTCAAATATTAGCTGTTTCAAGAAGATGTCAGTGGAGAGAAATATGTCTGTCAAAACCTACAGCCTTACATACAGGATGTCTCAAAATAACAACGCTTTGTAGTCTGGTTCCCAAAACAATATTCTCTCCTGAAATACCTAAAGTACTAATGACATGTCCCTAGCAATCCAACAAAAAGAGTAACAAGATAATTACTAACACTAATTCTTTTCGTTGGGGTGCTGGTGACAGGGGTGCTGGTGACAGCACCCCTGGAGCTGGCAGGGTTTCAGTATCCTGCAGAGGTGCATTAGTGTGGGAAATGGTTGCCGGCACAGGAAAATTGTTGTTGCAGATGAAGGACAGAATTCTTAACCAATACTCCACATGTCTACCGCAGTACTGATGCAGGGTAGAATTTGACACAAATGCTTCCACACTGCTTCAAAGCCTGGTTATAATATAAGGTTATTGTTAATATCACTACATACTGAGCAATGCAATTTCAACAAGTAGACACCAGTTACCAGAAACAGAGGTATTAAGTGTCCAGCTTCCATGGTGGCGAGATGTAAAACAACATTCCATTTGGAAGCAGGGAGGATTGTCATGTATTGTATATCCCAACAGAAAACGACACAAAGCAAATTTAGATTATGGATCTTATAGCTGAAAGGTTATAGGTTCAAGGGACATGTCTGCACCATGTAAATCCATCTTATTTCAGCAATTAAAAAAACCAAGGATCCAGACCAGCTGCTATGACATCCAGAAGAAGCATGGATCTCAAACAGTAGACTGTGATGTGAGGAGCCTCTGACTACAGATAGTTAAAGCAGGGTGAGGCAGGGTAAGAGCTGCCTTCTCCAGGCCTACACAATCCAAAACGATGACCGTATAGGGACTCCAACAAAAATATGTCAATCCAACAACAGGAAAATCCCAAAAAGATTTAAAAAATTAGGTTCAGTACATCCAAATCAAGACAAAAATCGAATTCAAGGGAGCTATGGAATCCATTCAACATAAATTTTCCCTCATACTAAGAAAAACTCTCCAACATGTCACTGTTTTAACTGCAGTGAGAAAAAGTCTGGTGCGTGATGGCACCCCAGCTGTGTGGTCTGGGAACGCGAGTAAAGGGTAAAAAAGAGCAGAACATAGAAAGAATACAGGAGTTGGGGGCTGGAAACACAAGGAGGAAACGACACTCCACCCTGATTCTGTGAGTGAGAACAAAGACAACCTCTTCCCGTTGCACTCAATAACAGTCCACTGTATCGCTAAAGGAAACACACAGTGATGCAATACACACAACAGCGATATTAAGGAAACAAACTAATCTTCTGGCTGATATGATGATATAAACAAATTTCCATGTAAGACAAGGCCAGAATCTGAAATGGTGCAGTCATACCCTACAATCAGGAGCCCTGCCAAGATAAGGCATACCAGTCAGGAAACATGGGGGTGTGTGACGTTGTTTAAGTGTGGGTGTGTCACGTTGTTTGAGTGTGAGTGTGTGTGTGTGTGTGTGTGTGTGTGTATGTATAACATGTGTTTCTAAGAAGTACCCCAATCTTCAAGCCACATCACCCTACATTTCATACGTCTCCCAAAGAGGCCTGATTTTCCTCTAACCTCATGATTCAATTAGTCACGGTAGGCCTGGTCAGATGAACATGTGGTCAAAGAGGATCGTTGTTTGGAAAAAGCCTTCAGCCAACCTGATAACTTACATAACAAACACCCTTAGATGGGGTGCAGTGGTTGGGAAATACTACAATCCTTGTTACCACTAAGTCTCGCCAGGCCAGATTATGAATATAATCTTCTTAAATGACAGCTCGAAAGATGTTATAATCACCCTGCGTGCTTGTGGAATCTTGCGTACCCAAAAAAATCAGGCTGCAATTTGAAACCTAATTGTGAAAGCCAAAAAGACAATTCATAGCAGGGCCCTAAGTCTAACATGAGAAAATATGTCTACACAACAGATGCACAGGTCTAAACAGCAGCTGAGACTAATCCAGTGCCAAAGGGACAAAACTGAGCAAAGTCAATCATCCAAATTTCAGCCATTATCTCTCCTCTGTGTTTTCATTCATTGAAAAACTACAGAACAGTAAGTTGATGTTGCATATGTTGCTATTGAAAAACTATATTAAGCAGTAGTTGCTTGAGTGAGACATGAAGCTCACCATCATAGCTGTGTTGTTGTGGGTGCTGAGATGAAGTCTCCACATGAAGGCTCTGTCCCATGATCCAGCCCCAGAGGGGCTCCTACCTGCTCTGCCTCAGAGACACCAACACTCCTCTACATAGATCAACAGCTCCACCCGTTCTCATAGGTCCCAAGTCCTCTGGTCTCCACCATCTCAGTGCTTTTCTTCATTTTTGTTGCTCTTGTCTTGACCTTCCTCTTAACCGTTCAGTTCAGTGCTGCCCCCATCCTTCCCTCTCACACTATCCTTAAAACCTGCCCTCCCTTCAGTAGTTGGACTCCCTCCACCCCTCCCTCCTTGGCTCATGGCACAGGTCAGCATTCGCTGAAAGATGCCTACCATTCCTGGGAGAAGGACGAGTTTTGTATGTTGTGGTATGTGGCTGCAGTGTGCGCATCACACAATTTATGTACAATATAATGCATGTCAAGTTGTTACAGTGGGTATCAAGAGAGAAATGACTAAACCAGACTAAATACCAACCCAACAGATAAAACTGACATCTAAAATCTCAGTTAAGCCTTCAGTGTAAGCTCCGAAGGCAGGTAGTTGCCTGACACACTGGTGTCAGTATTTTCTTTCCACTGCAATGCTGAGATAACCAGAACAGAAAACAGTCGTACAGACACTGGCTACATCAGCCAGCAGAAAATTATGTCGGTATGTGTGTAAACTAGCAAGCAAAAATCTGAGCAGACTGATGATGTATGGAGCAAGGAGCATAAAACAAATGGTAATACTGTAAATCCTCTGTCAGGAGATATGTTAAATATTGCATCATGAGCAATAGAAAACAGCATAATTACAGCTGCTACTATGAGAGTAAACTTGTTAAAGAAGGAGTGACTCCTTGCAAGACAATCTCCCAAAGAGGAGGATGTGTTTATCACAACTATGCCACTGTTTCTAAAATTAAGTTGATACTACTTTTCAAAAGGTGTTTATCATGCTGCTCATCTCTCTTCAGGCACCATTTTAATAGATCCCATAGTCTCTTATCACAATTTGAATAGTTGTAGAAGCATTAGCATGCCATGTTTGCCAAGTATTGCTGCCACGTTTGCGCTATAATATGGACACAATAGAAAAAGAGATTGTTTGTATGCCAGACAGAGAACAGGGCGAATGGACTGATCTCTGAATTGGTGCTCTCATTCCTTCTGAGGTTTGCACAGCTTTAGCAAACCTAGTCCTATGGTTCTCAGAGGAATCCAGAGAATTAAAGCTGTGTCACCATGCATGGACAGATGACAGTTTTAAGAGTTTGGCTGCTTCTTGAGCTGTTTCTAAAGATGGAGAGCTGGAGTGTGTGACAGCGCTCCTTTTCTTTCTTTGTGCCCCACATACAGCCTCTACAACGGGCCGGCCTCCAAAAAAGCCGAGCCAATCCACATGAGCGCAGAACCTGTTGGCCTGACCTGGATAACAGACTGGGCCAGGCAACTTCAGCAGGCAAGCAGACCGAGGCAGGTACACACATACAGCCCAGTCCAACACGCCCTGTGAATGGTGCCATAAAGTTCTGTGTTCCTACGGCCAATCTCATTCTTAGTGGCAATTTTTAAAATATTGTCATGTGGTACATATTTTTATGTAAGGACAGGTTTTAACCACTTATCTACTGTCCACTGCTTGCTCAACAGGAAGTCAGAAATGTAACTGAATATGAGCATCAAAGGGACGGAAGAGAGTAAAGACAACAATAGTTCAGAACATGTGGTCATTGGCTTCCCAGACAACAGTTGCGTAGTACAACTGGAACTACCTCAATGCTAGCGACAGAGCTAGCCTGGTTTTATTAGTTGAGCATACTGCGAACACTGGAAACAGATGGAAACAAGATGGTCCCAACAATGTTAAACTGTTCCTGTAATAGAAATCAAACACTTGTGTTTTATAATGAAGAGAACTATGCATGCCTTTTGTTATGAAGTAGTCAAAGAAATCTTAGTCAATAGGGATCACATGGGTTAACATACATTTTTAACTTTGTTTTAAAAGGGGAACTGTTACCAAGAGTCACAGGTGGTAGTGAAATTAGTACAAGCAGAACAATTCCTCTTTTTGCTGTACAGTTGTTGGGTTTAGAAGGGAGGGAAAGCTCAATATTGCAACTACTGATACAGATGTGCACGTGCACACATACACACGCATACAAATATACACACACATACACAACCAGAGAAGACCCTGAAAAGCCAAGTTCTGGAAGGGAAACTGATCCTTGACCAGGCCGTGTGGTTTAGAAGATGTAATCCTGGATCTGAGATTGGCTCAGAAAAAAGCAGAAACTAGACAGGCTCCATAAACACAGGGAATACACTGTGAGATGAGTGCACCCACAGCTTTCTTCACAGCATTAACACTGCACTTAACTAACCATAGTGGCTAACTTGGTACTCACCACGATTTTCCATTACAGAGTTTGAGGCACACCAATCGATGATTCCTGAAAAACAACAGTTTAGTATTAAAATCCATTTCAGACATGAGGCAACCCATCAAGTTAAACCAGCGAAGTAAAGGCAATGGTTTGATTTCCCTTCAAATGGAGGTCTTGGATCTTAAAGAGGAGATTAGTCCAAAATATTTCCTTAAAAGCCCTGAAGAATGTTCTCATTATTAAAAATCTGAAAGATCTGCTCAGACCTGAGCATTTTCAAGTCCTTCACTTAAAAATCTAATCATACGTACTTCCTTCCTTCAGCTTGTTCCATTAAAAGACTGAAGATAAGACTCTAATGACTTTAGGATATGAGTGACTTTAGCATCAGTAATTTTGGATTTGTCAAAATCTAAAAAAAGTTTATACGTACACTACTGAAAGTCATGGATGGGAAGGGGGTGGTTGAGGTCCTCAGCAGCTGAACAGTATTATTTCAGGTCTCCAGCATGCTAATGATGGTAGCATCACCCATCTTACCCCCTTAGACAAAGAAAACCAAAGATCATAAATACAAAGTCGTGAAGGTGCATGCATCGCCACTACAAGGAATACTAATAAGCAATAAGCAGGACCTACATTTTTATGACCTACATTTAGGTATGTACTGTTGATGGAACAAACTACAAAATAAAATTAATGCCTAAAACATCACATGAAGACAAGCTTCTTAACCGTTATCATTCTCTATCCATCACACTGCAAAGGCGCCATTTTACATACTGTGCTTAAGGGATAAAACACGAGTTTTTAGTTCAGCACTCACGCAGTACCTGAAGCCGCAGCACTGTGTATAGGTGTCAGAGCCACAGGAACAACATGTTGCTATTTATTTTTAGTGTAGCCAACATGAGCTGATCTGTTGGAACCATGCTGTCTTTGGAGGACAGTAAAAAGCAGACAAAAAGACAAAAATAGCCTTCAAAACAGACAAAAGGTCCACAGTGTCTAAAGACACAAAACTGCAGCAGAACGTTTTCTAAGAAGACAATGTTACAAAACTGGATGACTGCAGCACAAACTGACTTCTGTTATGTCACCCATATGGTGGTGTTAAAATTTCACAGAACACAATCAGCCTCTAGGACCACTGGTTCCAACAGGGCCTTGTTAATTATCACACATAGAAAAAATTAAATTGCTGTCTCCAAAACATTCGGATAATTTATGACGAATGATTGAGGCTGACTGAGCTAGTTAAAAAATTTTAAAAACAAAAAAACTTTACAATTTTAGAAATACTGAATAAAAACATCAGGAAAAGATGTGGTAAGTTAAAAGATCCCTGATTAGAAGTCAGCAAAGACAACTGACTGTTTTTGCAGTTCAGGTTTGTAAAAAATGAAAATTGTATGCCTTTCTTTGTTATACATTAGAAGAAACTAAATAAATTATCTGTTGGTTGGAAAAAGCACATCTATGGGTCAAGGGCATAGAAGGTATTTTTCACTGCAGGGGCAATCAAATAAATTAAAGAAGAAAAATAGAATTTGAAGAGCTCATCTTACCTTGCCTGTAAAACAATTAAAAGATTAACTGATATCAAAAATAATCATTATTTGCAGACAGTCCTGCCTGAAACTATTATTTGAATATATTTTCTGGTTCCATATTCATGAAAGAGAGAATACACTTTCATTCTTCATTCTATTGTAGACTGGTTCAAGGAGATTCCTATGTGCGTTTGCCCATTACATTATTTTGTTTTTAATTCACTTAAGCAAAGAAAATGTAAAAGAAAAGTCATTGCCTGCAGTCAAACCTAAAAGAATTGCTACAATCTGAACTTCAAATTGTGCTTATTTTTTATAAAATTACTCAGTACTTTTGAGGCCACAGCTTTTGTGGATACAAATAAAAAGAAGCACAAATATCATTTTAAATAAGAAACTAAAAGCAAAACATGTGAATAAAATGCTTGTTGTACGAATATCAGTCGGTGAAAACAGTACATGACTGAAACCCCAAACCTTAGGTTTCACCATTATATCTTTTAGCTCCTCTCAATGAATTTCAGACCCAAGTGATCCTCCTGATTGTCTATGGAGGATCATCTTACCTTCCAGCAAAATACCTGTCTACTGTGATGACAACACTGTTAATGTAATTGGTGATCAATGTCAAGCTATTAGGCACAAATTAGACGTGTAGACTCAGGAAGTAGTTGCCCATTAATACAAAGATTTTATTGTGTTGGACTTCTCTGTTCCTCTTCCAAGCCAGTTTACTGGAAGCTTCAAATGTGAACTTCTCTAACAAAACAAGAAGTCTGAGAAATGCCACCCAAACAAACATAAAATAGTCAATAGTACAGCAGGTGGGTATACAATTTTGTCATTTTCTTGCCTTCATACATACACAAAAACCAAAAAGAGAACCCTAGCACTACTGAGGAGGAATATCTTTGGTGTTTTAAAGTAGGAGCAGATTTGAGGCTGTGACAGGTAGAGACATAATTTGTGAGCATTATGGTTTCCTGTTTGCATAACAAAGTCATGTATCACTGCATGTCAGGTACAGCAATGACAATCCATGAAAAAAAATAAAGTGGCATGAGCAAATAAAATTCCACCATCAAGTATTACTGATTCACTGCAACTGTCACACTGACAGCCGTTCTCAGAACATATCCATAAAAAAGCGATGATGATGGCCCACTTCCTTTCTGAGTTCTTAACCCTCTCCTTGCTCTCTATTGTTCACAGTACAGTATATCGTTTTGGAAGTGCTGAATCTCTCGAAAACGGGCAAGACTTCTGCCAGTCACCATCATTTAAGATATTTTGCTGAAACCTCTCACAGCCACAGTAAATTCACAATGATCAGTAAACAGACTGAAGAGGACATGAGGCACACAACTAATTTATGACACAAACACTGGCTGATAAATATTCCAACAGGGGTGAATAAATTAGTCAAAATACTACCCCACCACATTAATCACTACTCACACTATAATTTTGTCTACTAATCTATATAATCAGAATCAACCACCTTGTCTGGAAACACTATATCAAACCTGCATACTCTTCTTCATGGATGATAGCTTTACCCCAGAGGAACAGCTGAGATTACACCCTCCAGTTTCCGTCCCACAGGAAAAGAAGCCATCAATCAGGTATGTGGAAGTAGCTGTTAAAGATGGACAAGAAGTCACAACTATATCATCTTCTATGGAGCACACACACCCCAAATGCCGCACTCTTTGCTCAGTGATTCAATTACGAAGGGAGTGGAAACGGCAGCAGCTGGTGGAGTTATGCCTTTTTTAAATAGCAGTGTGTTCAAAAAATGCTAAATCCAAGGAGGAAACTCGTATACCCCACCAACACATTAGTCTAATTGTGACATGCTAACAAACTACTCACTTTACAACTGATCAAGCAAAGCCTCAATCAAGTGGAGAAAACTGAAGCATACTCACAGTCTATTCAAGACAAATGTGAAGAAACAAAAAGTCTGAGAAAATCAGTATAACCCTTGTAGTCTCTGAGCCTGGGCCCTTTCTGCAGTCTGCGTCCGATCAGCAGTTTTCACACACCTCTCCAAACTGGATAGACGAGGGTGTCTGTTCCTAATCCAGGCCAGGTGAGCGTCACCACCAAGCCTGCCCCAGAAAAGCATCACTCACCACAGGGACCGATGGCCCACTTTGTAAGGAACTAAACTGTTCCTTGCCTTTGCTAAACTTCTATTTGATGGTGTGCATCAACCTGCTTACATTCGACACTGCAGGACACTATCACTTGCCATCAAGCATCTTCATATGCTATGGTACTTCATACAACCAACTGCTTCTCGCTTTAGCTGACGCCTGAAGATGAGTGAGGGCACAGGAGAGACATTTAGCTTAGAGTGCGAGAGGAATCTCAGTCATATACCACACTAAACTGTGGTCTAACCCAATCAATCATACCCAGCTGACATCTTAAATATCTTGGTTTCCTCTTAACAGTCCATTACAGCAATGAGGCCTTCCAATAGGAAGTGGAAAGAACTCAAAGATAAAACATGAGGCAGCATTTTTTTCTGGGAAGGATGCATTAACTTCGGGATAACGCCACCATCAGATGGAACGAGAGCAAAAGGCATGTTACTGTAACTGGATTAAATGGGGACATTTATAAATTGGTAACATTCTAAATATATACAATAAATACACATTAATGCAATAGTAAACACACACACACACACACACACACATTTATCTCTTCTGACAGTAACTGCCTTACCCTATTTTCCGAACTGAAACTTATCTGAAATACTGTAACGTTGTGTTACTTCAATATTTCATGTCCCAGATGGAAAAAATAGACCTTCTTCTTGGTCAATAATAGAACGAAAGAATATGATAATTAAAAAAAGATTTGGTAGGCTACCTTCTCCCCAATTACCGACAAGAAAAATGTACTAGCAGGTGTAACACGTCTTCCATCTTAGCCGGAACAACCGTGTTCTAATTAGATACTGATTTCCAGTTGTATTGCCGAGATTAGATTAATACTTTGAACGTTTCTTTCCTGATGCAAATTTTAAATTACCTGAGAGATTTACGTGGTCTATCCTCTGAAATGCATCAAAATAAAATAGACGTAAATCCCCACAGAAAGAGAAAAAGTGTCCCTCTTTCTATAACAAACTGCGTGCCTGCGTTAGCGGATCTCGCGCCAGTGGACTCGAGATGCTGACGAGTGAAAGGCTCGAGCCATCCGCCGCAGCTACGACAACTTCCGGATACCGCTTTCAAAATAAAATTTAAAAAAATAGCATAAATTGATGACTTTTGAGATTAATTTCACAAAATACAATTAAATTCTACGACATCTAAGGTGAAAAGTTATGAGTGTAACTGTCATGATGTCGTAGCATGATATCGTTTCTTCATGTGCCTACTTTCCGCAGGCATATGAAAATATGGCTTGAAGCAAAATCCATTTGTCCACCTGTTAAATGTGATAAGAAGACTCCGTAGGATAAGTATTACTTTTAATTGGGATTTTTAATATTTATTTTCTAAAATAGTGATCACATTCTCACAATATGTGGCTACAATCGATATTGACCATTTTCAGATTAATTAACATTATTCTAATGTCTGCAGACAAAGACAAAGCGTCTGTGGGAATATATGCATCGGCACGCATTGTGTTGAAATTACGCGGTGCTCATGAAGGTTCAGCCCACTGACGGTCATCCGAGTCCACATTTGGGCACGTATATATTCGGAACATCTCACGCATCCTTTGTTGTGCATGGACGACTGTGCAGAAAATGGAGTTTCAGAAGGTGAAACGGCGTCAGTGATTTCAGCTACAGTGAAGGACTAAAACGCTACTCTTTAAGACTCAGGTAATGCATAAAACTAGAACGTTTCCACCGGAACTGTTTCAAACATGCAATTTGTCAGTGCAATTGGCTACCTTTGTATCGACTAAGTTGGATCCAACTTCAGTTGATGGCTACAAAGAAATCTTCCCCCAAAACAAAATCGCTGTGGCTTTCTTGCTCTCCAAGAAACACCGACTTCACATTAGACGTGTCAAACCTCCTCCTCTGTATCTTTCATTAAAACCAGTCTAAAAGAGCGAATGTGTCACTTCCATACCTCACTTTCTCCTCTTCCAGATGTAGATCCCAACACTTTACTCACCGGAAACTGTCCTAAGCATCTTGGTACCGGTAGTTCTCGGTGGAGGCTGCAACTCCACAGTGGGCGTAGCGAACACGGCTCTTCTTTGTGTTGTGAAGACTCCATTACCCACCAGGCATTGCACCGCATTGATTTCAGATGGGGAAGGGTTCACTGTGAGTGGAGGAGCGTTCCTTGCATCCTAGTGATAATGAAACACGGCAGATGTGTTAACTTGTCACGTCTATATCCATAAAATAATGTGTACAATTAAACGTATTGATACGTCTCGCTCTATAATTTATTAGTATAACACAACGGTTGCTCGAATGACGAATTAAATATTTAATAAGCCAAATAAAGAATAAAAGTAAACAAATTGCTCGGAGCACATCGCTCCAGAATTTGGTGTCATTACGAGCTGACTAATATCCAAATCCTGGACCATGACAGCAAACAGTATATAATCTCAAATTCTCTCAAATTCTTTCAATTTCACAAAGAAAAACCTCTGATTGTATTGGGCAAAGCTGTACAACGTCGCAGCAAAATTAACAAAATTATTATCACTTACCTGCAACATTGAGTTAATGTTCATACACCGATGGATCGATAACTATAAGCCACTAATATACTGTATATGCCATTGACAAATGACTCATTTCAAATAAGAACACTTTAATGTATATAACCTGAGTAGGGCGGTATACATTATGTGGGGCAATTTTGATGACCTAAAAGCCTAAATGACTATCTAACCACTGGGAACATATCATCATTGATAATTAGTATGAACATATCAGTCATGTTCATGTATTCTAATCTGCAGCTGCACTTACTTGAAGAGCCAGACAGGCAGACAGACAAACAGACAGACAGACAAACAAACAGACAGACTCCTATGGCATGGAAAGTTCTATGGAGTCTGTGTGCAATAGTGAGTGAAAATGTTGTACTGTATTCCATTACTTCACTCATTGGAAATGCGTCTGCATTGTGCACTAAATGTTCTGCACACAGAATGTAAAGTTAATTCAAATTCACCTTCTAAACCACTTCATCCGCTGTCTCGGTTCGCGGGGGTGTTGGAACCTATCCCAGCCGGCGTGGGGCAGGGGATGCTCCGGACGCGGACTCAAATCCAGAGCCGCCTTGCTGTGCGACGACAACGATAAACACTGCGCCACAGTGCCGCCTTCTGCCATCTAGTGGCCAGTTATACTAACAGCAACCCAGTCCGCTGACTCCAGGGATCAAAACCGTACAGCACCACCAACAGAATAGTGTTACTTTAAATCACCATCAGTTCAATAACAATTACAAGTCATGCACGTTATATTCAAGATTAGCTCATACATAAATTATATTACATTACTTATACATTAGATGGAAAATTCAAAGCTTTAGTAAAAATAACAAAGAAACACTTTCGATCTTCCGGGGAAAAACCCAAACCAATAAACCTTTGTCCTTGTTTTTTTTTTTTTATTATGGAAGGTGATAATATTTTTAGATTACACAGGAGCAAGTGCAGCTACAAAAACCCTGTGTTCAGAATATCCGGATTTTTCCTTGTTCATTTACATGACAGGTGATCCATGATTGCCTGAATATTTGAGATAAGTTGTTGTTACTTTTTTTTGATGTTATGTTACTTTAACTTTTTAAGTTAGTTTTATGATTATGAATACAACACCTTCATGATGAAACCATAACACTGATGTTCTGAGGCGATAAGGCCTGAACAGATATGAAGTTTGAGTATTTTACATTTAGCAAAACACTGTCTCAACAGCACACAACTCAATGTTCATGTTTTATATTAAGGTTAAAATGCGACATATTATTTAGCTGTAATTTATGTATTTAAATCACTATAACATACAATTGTCTTTACATTTATCATTGTATTCATGTAAATCATTGTGATCCTGTAAAATGGTGTGAAAATTTGGACTGAAATTTATTCCATGAAAAAAAAAATCCTTGCGATCAAGTAAGCAATACGATACTACAAAATTTCAACCACTTCAATAAACCATTGAATATTTTGCTTTGTCATAGTAATACTGCTGAAACCTGTTTTGTTTCTATGAGTAGAACTGATACAATTGAAAAACTTATCAATGATTGGGGATTGAGGGATTTTCAGTGGAATCACTAGTGATGAGGGAAATGTGGCCAATGTCTTCCATGACACCTCCTTGAGCGAATGATTAATAGGGGTAGTTCCTTCACTATCTAGAATTGGGCTAGCTGAATCTCTCAAGGTGAAACTTTGCACTTTGCCCTTTTAAACTACGGTATGTAAGTCAGTCTTTTCCTGCCAAGGCTGAAAAACAACAAGGTACCACACAGTGTCTCACAGTATGTTGACGTGAGCAGGCAGCTGTCTAGGTCTACTTAAAACAACATGCTCATGTTCGTTGGTGGTAAAGAATCATTGCAATGCACAGTAGAGGGTAAAAGACACAGTTTTTTGCTAAGTTTATGTTTTTGACTATAGGATCCCACTGTCAGTCCTTTTGGAACCCCCTCCATTGGAAGCCAGCAGCAACAGTTGTGTTCCTGTGTATAACAGTATCTGTGCGTGGGTGGCTGAGATGCTGAGCTGTTGCTTCACTGCACATTCTTGGGGAACAGCTGTGGAATATTTGACCACTTGCACTGTGAGGATTGTTCAATAGAAAATCTCATTCTCTGCTGGGAAAAGTTGCAGCTAAATGATACCCAATACGACCCAACAGGCTCCACACATTTCTAATGATAAAACAGTCAAATTCTGATTTCTGACTGGAAAAGAGACAAAAGTGGAGAGCTGTTACCCCATTAAAATCAATGCTGAGTTTGGAGCACGTGTCAAACTCAAGGCCCGGGGGCCAAATGTTGCCCGCCACATCATTTTATGTGGCCCATGACATTTGGCCCCGGGGACCTTGAGTTCGTGTTTGATGCTATTTTTCTTTATTCTCTTGGATAGTTTGATCCTTGATTGATGGAGTTCTGTGGGTTTCATAACCTGACAAATTAAAAGGATTTATGTAATAACGGCAGCAACAAGCAAACATAGTTTTTCTGTGCAGCTGTAATGTTTGTAACATGAATAAATAATAAATTCAGTTATTTAACATTAAGGAGTAGTTGCATTAATTTTACATTACACTGAGTTACATTTAGTTACATTTATTAGTTACATCTGGCCCTTTGAGGACAGCCATTTATGCTGATGTGGCCCTTGGTGAAGATGAGTTTGGCATCCCTGGTTTAAAGTAAATTACAGAAAGCATTTAAAAACAGGTCATAGAAGTGATTTTAAACCAGTAAGGCCTATATCTGAAGGATGTGTTTGTTTAAAACTAAATATGACAAAGGAGGCAGTGCAACTTTCTTTAAGTCCTACCAGAGATATTCTGTGGGATTCAGATCAGGCTACTGTGATGGCCACTCTATAGTGATCCAGGATATCGTTTGAAAACAAGCTTGATGCCCAAGCTGCATCTTTCCACTGTCTGAGGAACAATACAGCTGCTAAGAACCACAGAGCTGCAGCCATTATTTGATGTAAGCAGGGTGTTCTTTCTAGCATTTTTCCCCAATTGAATGCTAAAGTAAACGTATGAGGTTTGCAGTGTTTAAACAACATCTGATTTACAAATGTGTGCTCTTCTGATTCTATGCCGGTGATCTTGTATGATTAGGTTGTTGTAAACACCATAAAATGTTCCTTGCCAATAACACTGATGTAAATGGGATTTTTTCCCCAAACTGTGTATGAGTACTTAGAGTATTCAAAAGACAAAAGGAATAATCATTATGTATAATCAAACAATATGGAATTAATCAGCTACATTGCATTTTGGATTTCATGGAAAACCTGCATTCTACTTCTTCTTATAGATCAAATGTCTTCTTATTACATAGACAATCACAGCTCAGTCAAATTTAAAAAAACAACACAGAACTTCTGTTTTATTTTGACCACTTAACAGAGGGAAAGAATATCTATTCAGTGTTGTTATAATATTTTTTATCTTTGCATTATCAAGACAGTGGATTTCAGTCTTATATTCACAACGCACTGATTGCAAAACAAATGCTTTGATTTTCTAAGACAGTAAAAGACCGGGCGTGGATTACCATATTGAGGGCTTAGTTCCACTAAGTGTAAAAATCACAACGGGCAACTTGTACCATAGCAGAATTTCCTAAAAATGCAATTCAGTAATTCATTTCTATATTGTGATGAAATTTCGATTGTGCAACTCATTTATTGCAAACCTTTGACAAAAAGATGAAGTTAATTTTAAAAAAGAATTAAAAAATAACTTTTTAAAAAAGGTATATTTCCATCTTAGGAAACAGTTTAGTGTCAAAGAGATCAACACTAAGGTGAAATTGTTGATGTCACACAGATAAAGGAGCAACCACAACACTAGCCCTGGAGAGTTATGGGAATTTTTTCATACAATAGGGAAAAGAGTAACTTGTTTCTCTTGGAAGAAGAACTTCCTGTTTTGGAGCTCAAAGTTGGTTGAAGTGGATGCGATGGTTACATCAGCCTTGTGACAAAAACTGTACCTGTAGTTTGCTGTGGGACACCATATTTCCTACAAAATAAAAGGCAGCATACCTCAAAGAAGCCTCTCAGATGAAAAAGATAAGAGGAGATTCTGTCTCGATGTGAAGACTTTAGTTCTCACTGATGTTTAGTCAGTGTATTTATTTCACATTGTGTTTTGAAGAAAAAACAAATTTTCTCATGGCTTATTAACTTAATGTAAAAGGAAGACAATAATTAATGATACAACTTTGTTTGGAAAGTAACAGTGAATAAAAGTTTTCCTTTTCTTCTATATTAGCGATGTGTCTGCTGTGAAAACAATCTATTGCTGTAATTGACTAAACACTGAGATGCAATTTAAGATTTAAATTGGAAAATTTTATGTTGAAGCAGAAGAGATTATTTTAAAACCTTTCATCTACCTATTCATGCACATGTTACAAAATTGGGATGTTTGTTAGATTAATTTGTTTCTTCACAAGCAGAAAGCTCAATAATATCTAAAAAGAATATAATCCAAGTTCTATGCACACATTATACCCATACATTTGTATGGGTATAATCTATTAGGACTTTCCACGTGAGAGTGCTATTAAAATGGCTCATTCAGTAGTGGTATGTAGTACCCATAAAGCGCTTAGCATTTTGAAGAAAAACAACACATCCAAAGGCAAAATCTGAGCTCTGAGCTTTACTGCAAACCAGTAATTTCCATGTACTAAATGAGTGGTGGAATCAAAAGTCTCTCCTGCTCCAGCACCATGGAGAGAGGTCTGCTGCTAAGGCAACCTGGTTTGTCAAAAGGCCAGCTGACACAATGATAGTACTGTTAGATTATGACTTCCCATCAGCTAATCATTAAGTATTTGCCTGTTTTTCATATAATCATTATAGTTTTACAGTCTCTCACCACCTAAACTTAATTAAAATGGCTTACCTATCTTAAAGCCCTGCTTAATAAACATGATTTTCGGTGATTTGATCTGAGCTGTGATTTCTCTAAATTTTTTGTTGCTGTCTGGATCAACACAGAAAATTTGCAAATGTTTCTTCTTATGTTGCGTAGGACACAAATGACCATTTAAATACATGAAAAATTGAACAAATAGTGCACATGTGATATTAAGCATTAATGAATACTTAAGGCTATGACTTACAGAACCAACCTCAAAGGTGTACAGGTTTACCAGCTGTAAAAAGGTAATCAGAGACTCATATCTTGTGAAAATTGAGAAGATTTCATTTTGAAAAATCTCTTTTAAAAATGCGTCATTTGTTTTTTATTGAGTCAATCTTAACTTTTGCAATAATCTTTTGGTTTGATACCCTTAGTGTTAGTACAAAAGTACACTAGGAATCATTGTTTACCTTTGCAGGAAGTTTTTTTGCTTTGAACTGAATGATCTTGGCCTTGTTTTCAAAGTCAGAGCCGGCCAGAAAGCAAAGGTCCTCCTACAAGATCCTCAGCACCCTCTGTACGCAATGTTAAGACACCTCCCAACAGGGAGACAGTCTCCTTAAATCAGGAGGGCTAAAACAAACAGACATTTTTGGCTATTTGCCCCATCAGCTGTTGGATTTTTTAATGAGCTATTGGGACAGTTGTGGTTACATACCGTATACTGTATAACTGTACTGTCGTACTCTTATTACATATCTCACTGATCATTGTGTTAGTATGTCAGTTATGTTAGGTATTCAGGGACAATAAAGATTTCTTGACCTAATTTGACCTGACCTGGCAGTGCCTGAATAAATGGATGGATAAGTAATAATACACAAAAGATATAATTTATATGAAACATAGCTGGATGGTGTTCCACATCACAGTAAAGTCACCTCCGATTATGAACAAAAATTAACACTACGTATTTATGCCCAGATACCAACCACACCCGACAGAAAATGTCCCCTCTGATCAGATAACGAAGGGAAAGGGGGAAGCGGAAGTGACAGAAATAGGTTTTATTGTGAATGTCTGAAGCTTCCACTGGATGCATGGCTGACAAATAGATAACAGAGACAGGAGATGGAAGACAGAGCCTCAAGACTATTGACTGAAAAGGGACAGTTTGGTGTTTTTAGTCTGGGTTTGTGTGAGGTGTTCATGGTGTGTTACCTAGAGAAGATGTAGGTGGCAGACAGGAGTACGGTTCTCTGTTAGAGTACTTCCTGTACTTCTGGCACAGAACGCCAGCAATTTTATGTTAAAATACAATGTATGCTGCCTTTCTGGGATAGACATTTGTTTTTGTTTGACTTTGATGAAAGCTAACTAATCTTACCCTTTGATACATTATAATCTTCTTCTTTTCCTTTCGGCTTTTCCCTTCAGGGGTCGCCACAGCGAATCAGTTGCCTTCATCTAACCCTGTCTACTGCATCCTCTTCTCTCACACCAACTACCTTCATGTCCTCTTTCACTACATCCATAAACCTCTTCTTTGGTCTTCCTCTAGGCCTCCTGCCTGGCAGTTCAAAACTCAGCATCCTTCTACCTATATATTCACTATCTCTCCTCTGGACATGTCCAAACCATCTCAGTCTGGCCTCTCTGACTTTATCTCCAAAACCTCTAACATGTGCTGTCCCTCTGATGTACTCATTCCTGATCCTATCCTTCCTGGTCACTCCCAAAGAGAACCTCAGCATCTTCATCTCTGCTACCTCCAGCTCTGTCTCCTGTCTTTTCCTCAGTGACACTGTCTCTAGACCGAACAACATCGCTGGTCTCACCACAGTTTAGTACAGCTTTCCTTTCATTGTAGCTGAAACTCTTCTATCACACATCACACCTGACACTTTCCTCCACCCGTTTCATCCTGCCTGCACACGTTTCTTCACCTCTTTTCCACACTCTCCATTGCTCTGGACTGTTGACCCTAATCACTTAAAATCCTCCACCTTCTTGATCTCTTCTCCCTGTAACCTCACTCTTCCACTTGGGTCCTTCTCATTCACACACATGTACTATGTCTTACTGCAGCTAATCTTCATCCCTCTCCTTTCCAGGAAAAACCTCCACCTCTAGCTTCTCCTCCACCTGTTCCCTACTCTCACTGCAGATCACAATGTCATCTGCAAACATGGACTATGATGTTTGCAGATCACAATGTCATCTGCAAACATCATAGTCCATGGAGATTCCTGTCTAACCTCGCCTGTCAGCCTGTCCATCACCATAGCGAACAAGAAGGGGCTCAGAGCTGATCCCTGATGCAGTCCCACCTCCACCTTGAACTCCTCTGTCACACCTACAGCACACCTCACCACTGTCTTACAGTCCTCATACATGTCCTGCAGCGCTCTAACATACTTCTCTGCCACTCCAGACTTCCTCATACAAAACCACAGTTCCTTTCTGGGCACCCTGCCATAAGCTTTCTCCAGATCTACAAAAACACGATACAGCTCCATTTGGCCTTCTCTGTACTTCTCTATCAACATCCTCAAAGCAAATACTGCATCTGTAGTACTCTTTTTTGGCATGAAACCATACTGCTGCTCACAAATGCTCACTTCTGCCCTTAGTCTGGCTTCCACTACTCTTTCCCATTACTTCATTGCATGGCTCATCAGCTTTATTCCTCTGTAGTTGCCATAACTCTGCACATCTCCCTTGTTCTTAAAAATGGGCACCAGCACAGTTCTCCTCCATTCCTCAGGCATCTTCTCATTATCTAAGATCCTGTTGAACAAACCAGTCAGGAACTCTACTGCCACCTCTCCTAGACACTTCCAAACCTCTACTGGTATATCATCAGGACCGACTGCCTTTCCACTCTTCATCCTCTTCAATGATACATAATAATACATAATTTAATTGCTTGATTTTTCAATTGTTAATCATTTTAGAAGTACGGTTCAATTTATTTTTCTCCTAATTGTGTCTCTACTTATCATTTTAGACTTTTTTGGATCATTTAGTTACATTCACGAGAAGGCAGGCATTTTTACAAATGAAATTTTAAATTATTGGTAGGATAAAAAGATTTACCTGTGTCTTTTATATGGGGTGAATTTTCCCTTTAAACAACAGTGCAAAGGTGAGACGTATAGTAGTTGCATAAATGGGCCTGGCAGTAACAAATATTCTACTGTGGAAGTAAGTGGCCCATTTGTAATCTTGTTTATCAAATCTGCATTGAAAGACTGAAGAGGCTTTCTCCTGAAAAACCCCAAGAAGAAACATGACGAACAAAAGCAGGAAAACCTCTTCCTAGAGCTACTTTAGTCTTTATTTGATCAGACAGCAGAAGCAGGTCAGATTTCCATTGCTTTACTGATTAGATGACAGATTAATTGTTACTTGATTGTTTTTCTCAGCCCCTGTGTGACGTCTTGCATATTCAGGTGTACATGGACAGTATGTGCAGTACCAACAGAAAAATGGGGTGACAGCTTTTTCTTTTCTTTTTTTTAAGGTTTCTCACTCCCTCAACAGAGTTACCAAAGCTGCATTCTTTCCACAGATCCTTATAATAACACAGGCGGTTCTGCCTTTGAATAGCAAGTGAACTTATTATTGATGAGATCCTCGCATTCCTGCACCTTTCATCCACCTGAGGCCTCCTTTTGAAATCAGAGAGGTGTTTGCTTGTCATACAAGGAAATATTTTCCCTTAGACTATCTTTCATGCTTTCTGGTAACCACTTTATTTGTATGCTGCACTTTCTTACAGCAAAGAAGTTCATAGACAATAAGAGATAGAACAGATGAGGAGATGAAGGATTTGTCATTCTTTAATTATTTTCTTTACATTTTGTACATAATTTTTGAGACAGAAAATGCTATTTTTTTTATGTTTTCCCTTCCCTAAGGTTGAAGTCAAGATATAAAATGAAAATCTGTTGATTCATTAAAGGAAGAAAATACACTTATTTCAATAAATATTGACTAAATACATGTTGCTTGTGATAAATTGTAATTTTTGTACAGTTTGCATGCTTCTTTACCTGTAATATATGTCAGTGCTGGCTTGGCCTGTCTGTACAGCAACCCAGAAACAACTATTCTTGCAGAGTCAAACATGGCCACAGTGTTCTCCCGCGTTCTGTTACAGCTCTTCTCTGTGCTGATCATCCAAATCTGTCTTCATGACATGTTTGCAGAGCTCTGTCACGTTTTCCATGCTCATTCCCCAGGCACAAACAGACATCTTTGTGGAGCTCTTTCAGCGGCCCTTTGTTTCACTGCTCACTATCAAAGGACTGTCATTTGTTCAGGTGCTCGCTGCTCTCTTTCTCTCACTCTCCATGCCTCAACGGATGATATACTTTTAGCGAGCATTCTTCCTTTGGATCTGGTCTGAAACATTTTCATCCAGAACTCTCTTGGCACTACTGGCTACAGCTCTGAAAGATAAAATCATTCAGATATTTAAAAACATCATCAAAGTATGAGTTAAGTATTTTTACAGGTTATTTTAAAGCTCACCTGAAGATGCTGAGTATGTCGAGATGATGTCTCTCTGAAGATGTTTTTTCAGTCATGATTCTGGTGCTGCGCAAAACACAGAACCACACGGCTTTGAAATAAAGACTCACTCTCACTCTGACATTGCAGTTTGTCATTTTCAGTATTTTATTGATATTGCAGTAGTTAAAGAACTTCAAGATAAAAGCATTCAGCATTTCTTTCTTTTATATTCTTGATAACCTTATCTTTACAAGCTCACTAAATGTATTATTTTATGAGAAAACGGCGCACCATCATCGCAGTTACAGTACTAGGCCTCTTCAGTCACACTTGATGCTCCTTGTCCTGACATGACAATCACAGTCTTCCCCAGGTTCTAAGGTGTGACATTATTTGTTTGGTATTTCCGGGAAATATTCCTAACTTATCTTATAACTGCTTCCAAAACTCCTTCTTGCTTCCCTATTCTGGTCTCAGACTTAATCAAAAACAAACCTTGTGTACCAATGAGAGATTATTCTGCTCCCTCAAGCCTTAGCTGTATTATTTGCTGATCACACCCTTGTCTAGCAGCATTTATGTAACACAGTAACAACACATTTACACTAATGATAGCGTTGCATGGAAATGAGTGTTCAACATACCACTCCTTGTTCTTGGCCGTCTCGAACTAAGCGACCTTCGACAGAATTAGACAAGCAGAAACTTTGACTGAAAGCTGCTCAGGCATTGACTCACCTGGTGCAAAATTTGGTGCAGGTTTGATCATTAGCGTTGGCACAAGTGCAGCGAGAAGTGGCCCGTCGGTGTCGAGACAGAGCGCTGCCCAGACCATAAATTGTTGTCCTACTGCAGGGGACAGAGAAACACGGTGCCATCATGATGATAAGACTTTGCTCTTTGATACAATACAGACACTACGCCTTTAATTATGCAATGATAACAGCTGCATGTGTTTATTCGGTTACTACTGGAGCCTGTGACAATGCACTGACTTATCCTTTCATGCTACATATGTTACCAAACTTATTTTCCTGTGTTCTAATGCTCACCTGGGTGTATTGATCCAGATGATATCCAGATGGCAGAAATAGTGGCACTCAGAGTCAAGTGGGGTGCTGCAGGCACATCGTTTGGTCCTGTCTCTCTGTTGGGGGACACCGTCAGTGGCCTCCACCTCCAGTTGTTTCTCTACAGGAAGACCCAAACCTACATCAAGACAAAGAGCCACTCAGTAACAGACCTCTACTCCCAACTATCAGTTGATACTCTTATACAACTGGACATGTTATATCATTAATATATCATGAATACAATTTATTGTGAGACCATGAAAAAGCTGACAAACTCCTCAGCTTTTCTACAGAAATCAAGTACACAATTGCATTGAAAATTTCAGTAAAAAAAAATCTTATTGGCATAAAATGAACAACGTTGGCATTATAAATGGGTCCTATCATGCATTCTCTTCTGGTCTTACAAAAGCTTGCATATGCACCATCATATAGAGATGGCTGTTGATGATTTGATCAGTGTGACTGAACTAGATTCTGTGTGCACACAGTGAATAAAACATAAATTTAAGGTAATACACTTTTATACATTGTCTCCTTAAGTATAATTAAGATGTTACTTAAGCTGATATAAGGATGTGAAAATTTATTTATTTTAAATATATATAAAAAAAATTACTCACCATCCTGTACAGAAGCACAAAGAGTGATTATAAAAAGAAGACTGGTGTTAGGAGACATAACTGATAGCAGACGGGTGGAGCTCTGCTCTGTATTAGCCATACACTTGTTCTATGTTGTATGTTCTAGTGCTGCTGTTGGTCTGTAGGTGCCTGAGCCGTGTCACTCTTTTAAACTGTACCTCTCCTCTCCCTCACATCATGTAATGGTCATAGCTCCACCCACAGCTATTTGCCATGGAGCCACGACATACAACCCCAGGGGATTTGAACCTGTGACACATTCCTGGAATGTCTGATGCTTTGCAGCCTCTCGGTGACATTGTTATTACCTGCTGAGGGACATTTATGTCTGCAGTTTGCCCTTGAAGATGGAAGGTTTATTTGCACTGGCTAGAAGTAATGTGCGAGGGGACGAGGCCGAGTAAGATGAGGTCCGAAGAAGGAATAGAATGATTATCTAATGTGCAAGATTAGATAATTCCATAGAAATGGTCCAAAGTTATCTATTTAATTTATTTAATTTCTTCTGGGATTAATAAAGTATCTATCTATCTATCTATCTATCTATCTATCTATCTATCTATCTATCTATCTATCTATCTATCTATCTATCTATCTATCTATCTATCTATCTATCTATCTATCTATCTATCTATCTATCTATCTATCTATCCGTCCGTCCGTCCGTCCGTCCGTCTGTCCACATAAGCAAGCACAGTGGTGATGGAGGCAAGGAAAAATGTTTTTTTAATGGACAGAACCCTTAAGCAGAGAGACAGAACGTCTAGATAGAGGTAACAGTAGTAGACAGAACATTTTAACAGTTATAACATATGCAGTGGTTCATGCTATGTGAAAGATGCTGCTGATGGAGCTATGGATTTGAGAGCTACTATACAGTCAATACTAAAACTACAGATGCTATTGCTAGTAGTGAGGATAAGAGTTGTGCTGCTGCTGTGCAACAGGTAGGTCCAGGTTCTATGTCTACATGGACAGAAGGACCTGCAGACTGAGACAGATGGAGAGAGAAGGAGAGAGCAAACAACTATGGGGGAGGAAAGAAGTTAGTGCCATATATTTATAGAATTAACATATGGAGAGGGAGGAGCTCAGTTTGTCATGGGAGGTTCTCCTGAAGTCCAGGCCTATGATTGAATAGCTATTGAATGTATTAACTATAGGTTTTATCAGGCTTATTTTTGAATAGAAAAATACGAAATCCAATAAAAAACCCAAAGTCCAAACAGTTTCACATTTAATTAACATTTATTACACACTTAAAAAGACGTTTGGCATTTAATTTTTTAGGCCAGCCACAATGTGAAAGATGATCTTATTAGACTTCCGGATCATGGACAAGGGCCGATCAGGTGAACATTGCAAGAGGATTTAGCGTAATGTGAATGATCTGTAAAGTGTAACATTAACATCCCATAGATTAAGATTTCACGTCACGTGAAAATAACTCAGCAAATAGAAGACTGAGGGAACAGTTTGCTCTGATGTTAAACTTCACGTGATCTTTTCGGCTTTCCTGTTGGCGCATCATCTGCAGAATTTTGCCTTTCTTTTATCCACATGTTTGAGCAGGGAATGAACGCAAATTGACTGCTGACAATTTGGGTCACGTTGAAATATAGTACCAGCAATGCTAACTATAGGCGTCCTGTGAGGGGGTTGTTCCACCCCCCCACCCCCCCGAGGATATAATTCAAATTCCCCAACAAATCTCACCCTAGGCTTTATTAAAAATGAAAGTCTTCAGTCTACTCTTGAATTTGGAGATAGTGTCTGTCTCATGAACCAAATCAGGGCACAATACAGGAGTTTAAAAACTAAAAGCTTTGGTTCCAGTCTGCTTTTAGAAATCTTTTAAACAAAAAGCAGACAAGCACTTTGGGACCATAGAGATCTACCAGGGCAATATGGCATGATGAGCTCTTCAAGGTATAGTGGGGCCTGGCTGTTCAGGGTTTAAAAGTGAGAAGTATTTTAAATTCTATTGAGTCTTTAGGAGGATGCTGTGCTGATATGTTAGCACAAGGGAAATGCAATCGCTTAATCTAGGCCCTGGTGGAACATGAGCTTCTGCATCCTGAATCATTTGAAGATGTTTAATAGAGTTGTTGGGGCAACTTGACAGAAATGTCTTGCAGTAATCCAGTTTGGAAGTAACAAAGGTATGGACTACCTTTTCTGCATCTTGTTAGATTAACATGTGCCAGATTTTGGCAATATTGCAAAGGTGAAAGACTGATGCCCTGAAAAATTTGTTTTATGTGGGAATTGATGGAAAGGTCCTGATCAAAGATAACCTCCAGATTAATTGTCTTAATCCATGTTTCAACCCAAGTGGTTGGGTTTGTCTCACTGAACTAACAGGTATATCTGCGTGTCATCAGCATAGCAGTGGAAATTTTTATGGTCTTTTCTAATGACATTACTTAAGGGACAAAGAATACAAAGTGTTAATGAAATTGGTCCAGGCACTGAACCCAAAGGAACACCATATCTGACTTTTGTGTGAACAAACTGAGATCTATTAGATAAGCAGGCCAGTAACCAGGCCAGTGCAGATCCTCTAATGCCAACTGAATTGATTTCAAAGAATATTAGTGCTCACTAAGAAGCGACTGTAGATGGGACGATTGGGATTGTCTTGTATAAAAAAATGGATAGATGGATGGATGATTGCTTACGTTCTCATTAAGAAATAATAGAATAGACTGATGTAGAAAAATTCTAGCAATTTTTTTTCTGCTTTAAAGTTGGATTTTTTTGGCATGTGAAGTGTATTTAAGGAAATATAGACTTAAAGTTAAATGTAAGAGATGAATTACATTACTCTGCTGCCATATCATTTTCATTTCATTAACTCTTTTCTCGAATATTCTTAGATGAAGACATATGAGAGCTGTCCATGAGATGCCAGCATCCAATGCATTATCTATCAGACTTCAAGATGGAACAGGAGATTGTTTTCCTCTCCCAGAAAGATATGTGGAATGTATGACGGAGTGCTGAGAGTGCCACACTGCATCACAACAGTGTAGACTTGGCCAAAACATTCTTACATCACAGGTTATAAGTTCAGTTCCCTCAGGAGCACAGATGTGCCCATTACCCCAGGCATCACGTCACAATAAGCAGGCCTGTCTCCGAAATATGGATAGCAAATAAAAGTCAGACGCAAGTTAAAGTCCCTTATTACACATTTTAATGTCTTCGGCAGCTTCTGTCCTTGACTCAGGTACTTATTTTTAATTAGCAACCCTACCGCCCCAGTTCACTCCCTTTTTGCTGTGAAATGAAAATGTTACAGTATGGGAGTGGTAATATTATGGGAATGTGTTTTATTTAATGCTAATATTGTTTTCAACTCAGGAGTTGAATGTGGCAGGAATATTTTAAATAGTCAGGTAAGGTACGCTCAAAGGTATCATCTTTCTTGAAAAAGAATTCCTACATGCTGTCCAACTTTTCATCAATTCATCCCTTTCCTATATACATGGCTCAAACAATAATAACAAATAATATTTATTTTCCTTTGGTTTAATCTTTACGGAATAAAAAGGGCCACGGGAATCGATGTGTCTGGATATGTATAGACCAAATATTAACGTGTTAGAAGCATGAAAAATGGCCAAGCATGTGAGATTTGATTCAAGTTTGACAAGGGCCAAATTGTGATAGCCAGACGATTGTGTCAGTGCATCTCCAAAACAGCAGCTCCTATGAGGTTCTGAATACAAAGTTCGCCACAGTTTGTTGTGCATGAGGCTGTATGGCCACAGAGCAGTGAGGGTACCCATGCTGACCCTTGTGCACTGTTGAGAACTCCAACACTGGACACATGAACATCACAACTGGAACATGGAGCAATAGAAAAAGATGGCTAAGCCTGTTGACTCACATGTCTTGCACCAGGATGCAAAATGAAAAAAAGGCAAGCCAATGTCTGAATAATAAAAGCAACTTCCTCATACTTGGAGGATCTCTCTAAAATTAAGTCACTGAAACCGTTACTCAAAATTTACAAGACGTAATTTAAGTTAATGTTGGTTCAAACAAGATAAGGTGACTTTTCATTAAAGAGGCGTGTTCATCCTCTTGACCCCAATCAGAATGTCGTATCACACGATGTTATACTTTAGTCACGAGCACTTCCTTTTTACATATCTGCTTGGAGCATAAAAACATGTTGAGATACACTTGGGATTGGTGATGTATTAGAAGTACCACAAAGAAATGACACTCCTTCTGATCCAATCAGCTGAACCCTTTTATAGATGTTTATGATCTTTTTTTTTAATCTTTTCTTTATTCACATTCCAACTTCACTGATTTCTGGTAGAAAATTGATCCACTGTGGTTTACAACACAACAAACTTAAATAGTAAACAAATATTTTTCTTATTAATGTCCCACACTGTCTTTCAAAATAATTATAGTACAAACTCTATTAGAGCAAAAAACAATACTGTACACATGGCAAAATGGAACAGAAGCACAACCACAAGGTGCATTTTTTATTTTCCAATGACTAGAAATTTTGCTGTGTGAAATCTGCAGGGCACTTAATCTTTCGGTACCAGCCAAACGCAATCCCTCATCTCTGTCACCATTTCAAGTCACATAAACACCATTAAAAAGACACACAGATGTAACAAAAATATAATTTTAAAAAAGTAAAAAACAAAAAACAAACAAGCAAAAAACTTAAAATTATAATCATCAAATAATAAATAAGGATCGCTCGTCCCTGTGCAGAGATATATTCTAATCTAAAGTCTTTTGTAATAAAAAATAGAGCTTCAGTGCAATTCTTTCGACACGTTTCTGTCGCTCCTTCAATAGCTTCATAATGCCACTTTCTGTTTCTTTTACCCTGGCATTAAAGCAATGGAACAAATACAGACAAAACACCAGATATTAACCCTCCTTAATGACACAGAAAAGCAGGTAGAAAACTCAACAGCTTCTCTTCGTCTGTTTGTATTATACATCTCAAAACACAAACCTTGACAGAAAAGGCACAAGTAACAACAATTTGCGTAATACTGGACAAATTTGGAAAAGCAAAAATGTAATTATTTTTGATTAAAGTTTTTGGTCATTTAAAAATTTATTAATAATAATTTCACATATATTTAAACAGACAAAGATTTTCCAGTATCCATAGAGATAAAGGAGGTGTGTTTGTGTTATATATACATACAGTATATATATATACACACACATAAGCTCACATATGCATATACATATATTTATATATATATATATATATATATATAGACAGAGACCGAGGATAGAGAGAGAGAGAGAAGAGAGAGAGAGAGAGGGAGAGAGAGAGAGGGAGAGAGAGACTGTTTTTTACTTTATTTCAAAGACAAAAGTGCATTTTTATAACAAACCTGAATATTGCCAAACAAACATTTAAGTTATAGTATTGAAAAGTGTAAAAAAACGGCAATAAAAAACAAGACTAGTGTAGCAACCTATAAAGCAAACTGGGATGCATGGTGCATCACGCTGTAGATAGCTTTACGTCCTCAGGTCAGTTCTAGTTGAGTCTTTAGCTCCTCCTTCCACCCGATCACCACCAGACTTTGGCTCCTCATCCGGCTGCTGTTCAACGACAGGTGAGGCTACGGGGTCTGTTACACTGACCGGTGCTCTTGAACTGCTGTCTCTGATGCTGTGTTCAGGAGTCTCAATCTCAGACCTATAGGTGTGGATGGAGCTATGTGAGCTGCCATATTGCTTTGAGTCTGTGGTCTCCAACTTCGGTTTGGAACATGTTAGTGCTGTGCTAAGATCACACTGCCCTGATTGGCTGGGTCCTGCTGCCTGTTGCTCTGTCCAGTGGTCTCCAGGAGTCCTAAGCCCTTGAGTTCTGGGGGTCCCGCCCCAGTAAGATTCAAACCTAGCCAGTGAAAGCCCCTCCACGGGAGGAGATGTGGGGGAAGAGGGCGTGGTAGGGTGGGACCTGGGTCTGGCCTGTACCATTTGGATCCCTCCAATGGGGATCATCAAACACGGTACCTTAGCTTGCTGGGAGTGCATGGGAAGATGGCTGAAGATGATGTCCGTGGTTTGTTGGCCAGGATAACCCTCACATGTAGAAAGACGGAAAGCAGGTGCAAACAAACTAGATTCTGGCGATGTTGACCCTTCTGCTAGTGTACCACTTTTCTCCTGCAGAGGGAGTAATGACATCAATATTAAACTGGAGAAGACTACATGACTACTCATTGAGATACTTGAGAGAAAGTGCAAGGAAAGCTGATGGTCGATTTTTTCTCAAGTCAAGTTTTCAGGTATAAATATATGTGACTAGGAAAAGTAGACTCACCAGTTTGACGTGACTACCCGTTGTATCTGGGCTCTCCCATGGAAGGTATCTAGGGGTCCTGCGTGGCAACCTGAGTGGTGAGAGAGGGGCCCGGGCTTGGGATGCCTTGTAGCAGCTGGGTGAAATAGGACGAAGAGGAGAAAGGGGTCGGATGGGAGAAGGTCCTCTCTCAGGTGACGGTGAGACATGTTGGCTTGGGGAGGACAGCTCTGTCCTGGGGGAAAGGCTGTGGAGAGGTGAGGATAACTCAAGACGTGGGGAGAGGCTACGGCTAGGGGAACAGCTCTCACTACTAGGGGAGAAAGCTCTTGGTGACGCCTTCCAAGCCCGACGAGAAAACAGCCCTCGCCTGCTTCCTGGGGAGGCAGCTCTTCTGCTGGGCCAGACTCCCCTAGGTGAGGGTTCTTGGCAGGGATTTGGACCAGGTCCCGGGGGCTCGGGTTCTGGAGTGCCCTGTGAATGTCTGCTGCAGCTGGAATGCCTTCCTGATGGATGAGTGTCTGATGAACAGGAGGATGGCGGGTCATCCTGGGATGCAGACTCCTCTTCCTCATCATCGTCATCATTATCATCATCATCATCATCCTCTGACTCCACCTCAGAAAACTGGTGTTCCTCCTGTTCTGCTGAGGCAGACACACGTTCATCGCTTCCTAGTGTTTCTGCAGACAGAAGAAAAACACATCCTTTAGAGTCTGTCTCTTCAATATCTGTGTGTGTGTGTGTGTGTGTGTGTACTGAATGTAGAAAGTACTGAGACAAATTGTCACAGTAACAAGAACTCATCAACAGAACATTTTTCAGGAACAAGCACAAAGGGTTAGGCTAGTGTATTGTTTCTTTAGTCTTCATCCATCTCCCAGGTTATAAATTGAGTGAGGACGAAAAGAATGGTATTTAATTGAATATCACACTTCTATTCAATACTATCTCAACAGCAGCATGAAAGGATAGATTGTTGAAATGGCACATCCTTGGTGTCTTGGTAATCTGTCAGCAAGAAAGAGACAGCAAGGGGAGCTGCAGGAGGGGAAGGAGGAGGAGACTGTGTGACGGCTGGGTTTGAGATTTCTTTGTGGCTTTGAAAGACAGACGAAAAAAATGGTGGAATGTGTGCTGTCATACACCAGCAATACATCCCAGGTATTCTTCCCAGACAAGCTGCAACTGCAAGAAACTGTGAGCTTCTCTGCATTCTTCAATAATTTAAAATATACTTTTTCACATTTCTTATCCACGACCAAGGGGAGCAGAATAGAACATGGTGTTGCATAAGCTGTCAGGACTGGGCTGCTGCACAGGCAGAAGTTCATTCAGCGGTGTATCAATATTTAACTACAGCAGATAGAGACAGACAGATAGATGGATAAATGGATAGACAGATACTTTATTAATCCTGGAGGAAATTGCATTCAGGAAATCCATTGCTCACATATATTCACACATTTCTGGAATGTGCACATTCCACAGACAGCACAGCAGACATAAATGCACATAAATAAGGACAAGATAAATAAACACACAAGAGAAAAACGCTGACACAACAGGACTTACACTACACTACTGGACAGTCTAAAGAAGGATTAAACTAAATGAATAAAAGTACAAAAAGTAGAAAATATGCAGGCATCTGTGAAATCATCTCAAGTACCTGTTTCCTCACTCTCTGGCTCATCCACTGATGACTCGGAGACTCCCATTGCTTGGCACTTTTTCCCATGAGACTTTGACTTCATGTGTTTAGTAAGGTTTCCTAGGAAGGAACAAGAAAAGCACATTAGGATTTTCCCTGGCTTACAGAGGAAAAGTGAGGATTCAGTATTTCAACAACACGTGACACAACAGAAAGAATATCAACGTGAATGTTGTAATTTATTAACAGTCCACATACCTTTGGTTTTAAAGGCAAAGTTGCAGTGTTTGCAAACATACGGACGGACATCGGTGTGCGTTCTGATATGCTTTTTCAGCATACTAGGCTTCTTGCAGCGTATACCGCATTCTCCACATATGTATTTGCCCCTTCCTCGACCTCTCACATAAACATACTCCTCATTTGACTTATACCTAACGGACAGTAAGAAATAACAAACATAGGAATAATTAAGATTACTTTCACACCGAACATGTGGTACACATTGTGTAGGAGCAGAATGCACACTAATGGATTGATAAATGAACACCTTTAAAGCATCAGAACACCTTTCAAGTATTTCAATTTGGGCAGGGAATCAGAGTGATCATTTAAAAAATGTCCGGTTTTTATCCACTTTGTCAAATTAAGTCCCATACTATTGATTTTTACTCTATTTTGGTCTCTGCCAACTCTTAAGGATGTATTTAACTTCTTTTCAGCCTCTAAATGTTACTCAGTGTCCACCAGCTAGTTGCGACCTTTGCCTGTAAATCATTTGGTGCTATGCAGGAAGCATCCATCACATTTAAAGTGTTTCTTTGAAACCACTGAACGTAGCTACGTGGTAACAGTTGATGACAGTAGACAGTGCTGAATGAACAACTAAAACAAAAGTAAGGAGTCTCTGTATAGCTGACCTGGGTGATAATTCTCTGTGACTTTGTTGCTACAAACAACTCCTTTAACCAAGTGCTCTTATGAAAATACTGACTAGTGCAGATCCCATCGTAATGATAACTCTGGACAAGGGTTTGTCAGCTCAAAAGACACATGCATAAATGTGCACCCAAAAACACACCCAAACACACCCACAAGAGCACCAGGAAACAAGGCTTTCTTTATAGAGGTGGGTTGGGGAAGCCCCACCAAAACCCCAGCAACACTGAATCCTCCACTATACCCCAGGCACACAGAGAATACCAGCTATATTGCTGCCATTGGGTGGCCCTGCCAACAACAACAGCAACTAAAGAGAGGGAAGGCAAGCCTGACTGTGCCCACAACCTAAAATAGACACTATATATAAAAGTCATGCAACACATTTAGGTCTTGTCTATAAAAGATTGTTTATACACAATCCTGATGTTTACCAAAAGTCTATTTGTGGATACAGTGGACCACAGACTTTTTGCATCTGAATATGAATTGTCCTCTATGAATGGCTCCCTCTGCTTTCACTACTCAAGAAGGGATGTTCAATCTATTCAGAACTGTAAATATCCAATGTGTGCTGACTTTGTGCTAGATTAATTACAGGATATGTACATCCACAAAAATCCAGGCTATGAAAGCTCCCAGTTGTATAACAGGAACAGCAGCAGAAAATCATAACAAATTGTTACACGGCGGTAAAGTGGTCTCAATAGTAGCATTATTTTGTATTCGTTCAGGAGCTGGCTACTGTTTACTGCCATGTATTTGTTGCCACTGCTAAAAATACCCACCCACATCCTGGGAAAAACAAGGCAGAAGTTGCACTTCTCTCATCGAGCATTAAATCAGCAGCACATCTCTCTGTAATCTCAACTGACAATCTGCTCTGCTTCGACTGCAGCTTTTAGTTGCCTGGCTGATCGACAGAGAGAATATTGTGTCAGCCAGGGTGTGACCAATTTATAAGGCCATTGATTTGAAAGTCAGCGACAACTACATAACAGCAAAAAGGCAGGAGATTGATAGGACTAATCCTTTTGACACATGCTACCAACCCTGAGAGCTACAGGAATGGCTATCCCCACTTTATCAGTGGGGTTCAAGTGAAATTAACAAGGCTTTAGCTGCTCATATAACAGCTATTAAACTTCATGTTTCCACAAAATTCAGAATGAGACAGTTCATTTTATATATGAGGGACTATTACCAAGAAGGCACAGACATGTATATAATTGAGGATGCAGCTACCTTGGTGTAATATCTGTTTCTTCAGATATGTGATATTAATAAACTCTAGAGAGAGTGGCAAGTAAACAAGCTGCATGATGTAATTTCACAAAGAAGGGTTGCTTGTGGTTTCAGTATATTGACAAAAGGCACCAATACATTGGGATTACTAGTTCTTACAGGGTGTAAAGCATTGTTTATTGTTAGCTGTGCATATTTTCATGCGGGGACAAAATCCAGCAGGATACCAGGGAGGCAGGCACACAGAGGACAAATTAGAGGTGGCAAAGATGAGAAGAAAATCATATCTAAGTTCTGGTGGATGAGCTGCTGCAGTGGAACGATCAGTCAGGAGATGAAACACTGCAGGCTGGATGAAAATACACATCTTGGGCTTTGTGTGTAGTGCGTGGTGGCAAATGATAAAGACTGGCTAGTACTGTTTTATGCTGTTATGTAGAAACATTTCAAATCAATCTGCGTGCATGTTCTGGGAGAACACAGTACTTAATTAGTACACAGTACAACACTTAACTTAAAGTGTTGACACACACACACACATACACACACACACACACACACGTGCGCGCACAAACGCGCACACACACATACTGGTAAAATACAAATGTTACATATCACTCCACAAATATTTTCCAGTACACAAACATGACAAGAGGACTATGGCCCTGATAGCCTCCAGATCAAGTCTTTCATGTAACTTGGGTGACTTTAAAGGAGGCCATAACCAAGGAGGTGATACAGTGGTATGCCAATGCATCTTTGTGCAACATACTGATAACCAAAACCTTCCCTGTTGCACTGGTGGCTCAAAAAATGTGGATGGTTTGTGATCCTGATGAGTAAGAGACCCATTGCATGTTAAGGGAATGTGTGTTTATGCCAACTTGCTCTACTGTATGCATGTGTGTGTGTGTGTGTGTGTGTGTGTGTGTGTGTGTGTGTGTGTGTGTGTGTGTAGAGACACACACACACACACACACACACACACACACACACACACACACACACACACACACACACACACACACACACACACACAGAGCTATATTTACACTGATGCCAACAGTAAGAGGAAAAAGCTTGGCTGTAGGTACAAATGAAGTCCTTTTGGGTTCCACTGCCTCCCATCTGTTCCTGTAATTCTCCGTGCACTATTTTCAGCTCTCTATAGTTTCTTTTTTGCCATCATCAGGCATTGTTTTGGGACAATGAGGCACCGTCATTATTTGCAAATACATACAGTGAATTAAAAGCGGTGTCTTTTATTAATCTTAGAATCTTTTGTGGTTCTTACCCGCCTTCAAAGATGCGAAGGCGCGAAGTCTCACTCTGTCTGGAGGAAGATGGTCCTTCCTCTTCTCTCTTGTCTTTGTTCTCTTTCTTTTCAAGCTCCTGCTGATCTTGTACTTTAGTGCGGGTGCTGGATGTGATGGTGTGTACCTACACTCAAAACACACAAAAATGTTCAAAACAACTTAAGATAACATGTTTTAACTTTACCCTCTGCTTAGTTAGCACAACAGAAAAGAAAACGAAAATGAGAAAAAAAGGATACAGAAAGAAGAACTATCTGTTTTTATTCTACAAACGCTTAAACTTTTTCAACACTGGTCTTTACGTTATTAAGGGTGATCTTACCAAGCCACTGATACATCATCAAATCATAGATATGGAGCAGAGTATAGAAGACAAGTAAATGTAAAATCTTGCTAGTTTTGAATCTCAGTCTCAATTCTCTAGCATAATCATAATTGGGACAGTTAAACAGATTTCACACAACTCCCAATTGAGCTGTTGAAGAATTCATACAGCACCTCTCTCCCAACAAAACTGTTCAACACCGACGGCCAGCCATAAACAGTTTGTCTGCTCTGAGCTTTCACCCCATCGCTGTCACAAGGTGCTTAGACCTGTCATAATTAAAGCGAATAGTCCTGACCTGCTTCATATGAACAGTGAACATTGATTCGTATTCATAAAACTGATTTTAATGTACAAAACTCTTATGAGAACATTCAAGCACATTAAATAAGTAATATCATCATTATCAGAGGGTTCTCAGTTCAATAATTAGTGATTGTATATTGAGTTTATGTTTACCTCTGACACATGTTGGGTCCTGCTACGGGCAGAGGCCAGTTGGCTTTTAGCCGGGCTTGGGGCCATGGCCATTGTGTACGTCTCTGAGCTGTACTTCTGTTTGGAGCACAACAGAGACAATGCTACCTTCGTACTAAGTCCCGGCAAGTTTGGGTTGTGAGCACTGATGCTCCAGGTAGAATAAACTGAGGTGCGTGGTTCCCTCAGGACAGAAGGGTTGGGCTTGACATAGTTCAGGTAGCACCAGTTCACTGAGGTTGTGGTATGAAGGCTGGGATATGTAGGGGTACTTGATTTTCCAACACACTCTTTCACAAGTGACACCTCCTCCTTTTGTTTATTAATGTTTTCAGATGAAGTTTCCTCCCCCTTCTCCTCATGATTATGTAACTTGGGCACTTGCCTCTGCTGTCCCTCCACTATCTCTGTCCTCTTTGTATGTTTCTTTTCACTTTCTTCCAGTTTTCTCCCAGTGGCTTTTCCTTTGTCCTCCTCCTCTGCTGGCTTTTGCTCTTCTTCCCCTTCTTTTACCCTTTTTTGATGACGTTGGGCCTCTGTGCTCAGTTCTAAGCTGGCTGCAGGTGAAAGCATGCGTTTACTTCCTCCAGCCCCGAGTGGACCGTACGAGTCTCCAGATCCTGAGGCCAGCTCAGTGGGCAAGGAAAGGGGAAGAATGTTCTTAATGTCTGGGTTGGGGACCTTCAGATAAGACCTTTGCAACTTGTCCCTCTCCACCTGACCCATAATGACCATTGCAGTGCAAGAGACAGGTTCCTGTGAGCACGTGGAACCCAACATCTGGGATAAGGTGGTGTACATGGCACTAGCATATGTAGGTAAATGTGTCTGGAGGCGCACTGGTACTACAATGGACACTGCTGGTGCAAGCTGTGCCAGACATGTGGCAATTACCGGACGTGGGTGGTCATAGGTTACAAGTGACTGATGGGTAAGAGTAGAAGATCTAGAGGAGATAGCGGGTCTGCTGTCTGTGGTAGAGGGAGAAGAAGTGTGTGCAGTAACTCTTGGAGGAAAGGGTAAGTTTAGCGATTGACCAACTCTTGGTCTGGATGAAAACTGGAGAGGATCTAGAGCAGGAAGCTGATGGAATGGTATTCCTAACCGTTCTGACATGTGAATTTGTGCTGAGTGTATCCGTATGGGTGAAGATCCTGTTGGTGAATGCAGGAAAGCTCTGTGCATAATTTGAGTGGACAATATTTCAGAGAAGGCTGTGGTTACAGGGAGTAACTGGGAAAATCCCTGGTGGCCTCTGGGATGCAAAGGGACTATGTCCTGGGAAGGCGAGAAGATCTGTGGTTGTAAGTGCTGCAAGGCTTTCCTTGTGGCTTCCAGGCTGAATTGGGAGCTTGCATCTGTTGAGTATAGTGGAGGATGGATTGTGCGGGAAGGCCCAGGCTTTGGACTCTCTGGTCTGTACATCTGACTAATGCTTGACCCTTCCTCTTGCTCAGTTTCCCCTAAGGTGGCATGCTTCACAAGGAGACACTTTCTCCTCTCTTTCCAGGAAGATGCAGACTGCTGACTCGACAGAGACCCGTAGTCAAAGGACTTACTTCTTGTCTCTGAGATTTGCTCTTTTTGCTGGGGACTGGTTGGAGCCTGTTCTGAGGCTGAGCGCCTCATCTCCTTGTGGCTTTGGTGGTGTTTATGGAGAACAGTTGGCACCATCAACATTTGGGAACTTTGGCTACTAGAAGTCCAGACTGCTGACTCTGATCTTGCCGTGTCATCAAAAGAAGCAGAAAGGCTTGAAGTGTGGGAGATGTTACTCTCTTGACTGGGGCTGCGAGGCAAAGACACAGACTCAAAACTTGACTCCCCAGAGGACTGGGCTGCCTCTGCCAGGCGGATTCTCTTCTTCTTTGGTGGCAGCTTCTCTGCAGGGAGCTGGGCCAACGTCTGGCTACGTTGAGGCCACTGGAACTCCTCCACTTTCTCGACCTCCTAGGATAGATAGGTTGTTAATTTAAGATTGTGCATAACATGAAGACACTTTGCTAACCTGCTAAACATTTTGTTGGTTGTTTAAAGAGAAAACACAGATTGATATCAAAATTGAATCCTTTAAATCAATGGTTCACATTTATTTAAAAGATTCATTTAGTAGTATACGACCCTTTTATATGAAAAACAGCTGAAATCCATCCTCAAAGGTGGTCAAATTTTATAAAATTTCCAAAAATATGTAGCCAAAAGTTTCTTAAAATAGTTACTGTATGTACCTTGGATGAGGATGCTGTCACTGGTGGTGACATGGATGGCATATCAGCATCAGGCTCCACAGTAACAAGGATCTCTGGCACTTGGATGTTTGGCTGGCGGATGAGGCGAGATGTAGAGGGTGATGGTTTTGGCTGGGGTTGCTGTGTTTGCTGACTCTCTCGGACGTCTGGTTCTTGACTTTCCATGGATATATTCTCTTGCTTCTCAAAAGAGCTTGTGTGCTGGATGACAGACACACCCTTCCTGTCCTGCTGCTGCTGTTGTTTTGGCTCAGTCTGTAGAGAAACACCTTGAAATAAACAAAAGAAACAAATTAGCTACAATTACTTTGTACTCGTTTGCGGCTTTGAATGACAACAAAAAAATCATTCCTTTCTCATGTCTATGGTGCAGTGTGCAGTAATTTCTCTATTTGCTTTATATCATTGATGAAGATACTGATGTTCACTTCTGACTATGTTTTTAGCTACTCACATTTCTCAGACATTAAAAGATTGTTGGGTTGTTGCTGACATAGAAAAAATTGTGTGATTTTACTAGATACTCTATTAATACAAACACAAACCTGAGAGGGCCTGGATGTGCTCTGGTCTATTTAGCACAGGGATGAAGCCCGCAGAATTGTCTGACGTAGGTAAAGATCCAGGGCTGGGAGGATCTTCCTCCAGACTTTCTTCTTTCCTCCTCTTTCTCACTGCCATGGCTAGTGCTCGGAACTTATAGTGGATCATCATTTGAGGGCGATCCTCCCTGCAGGTTTTGCTTGCATCTGTGCTCTTTTGAAGTGTTTGCTGGCCTGGGCATATGTTTAGGTGGGCTTCATAACCTTCACTGTGTTGGTATTGGGCCCCACAAGGTTCACATTCAAACAGGCTTTGCTGTTGTTGTTTGGGTTGTCTGGCTAGTTCAGCACCTCTGCTTGGAGTTGAAGAGGTGGGGCTGGCTTCCTCCAGCAGTAGCTCAGCTCCTAGAGGAACTTCTATGGCTGGCTGTCGCCTCAGCATGCGCTGGGCATGGCAAACCCGCATTTCTGCTACAACAGCTTGCTGCTCATCAAATGACTGGCAGAGACGGTATCCTCTGGGGGACATGGTGCCAGAGGAAAGAGGCTCGCCTTGGCTGGTAGGTGATGGCAATGATTGGCTTCTGAGCAGAGGTACTCCTGACAGCTCATGGGTACCTGTTGGATCTGCCTCAGGATTATCTTGGAGTCCTAAACCACTGGGGCCAGGGGCTTCTCCTTTGGGATCAAATGTGTAGGGTTCTTTAGGGGTTGTAAATTTGATTACCTCTAAACTGCTTTTCCTGGACAGAGAGGAGCGTCTGGGTTTTACACTGTCAATCTCACTGGTGTCCACTACTGCTTCATTGATAGTAATAAGCTTGGTAATGTGTTCTATTACTTGGGTTTTGGGTACAGCAAAGGGAATACTCTTATCCTCCATTCCTGTGGTAGAAAGCGAAGAATGAGGCTGCTGTGGATGGGGACTGCGCTGCTGCCCTCCCAGCCGTCCATATTTCCCAAGAATAATTTCTGCGTAGGTTTTGGCACTGGCACTAGGGGGGCTAACTTGGGACAAGTCAGTGCTGCCCGATCCAGAAAAATAGCCGGATTCCGTGCTGCCCTTACTGCCAGGGCCCAAGGAAGAGGATGAGGTGGAGGTAGAGAGGGAGGAGGGATGGTCATCTGGAGAAGTCATCGGGGCACGTTTCCTTTCACTAAGCCTGAGTGCCAGTCTTTGCTTGATGGCCTGGGAGTCTTCAGGTCTCTGGGACTCCTCTGAGCTTCCCAGCAGTTCCTTACCACCTTTCCTCTGCTGGCCCAACATCTCCTTAGAGGAGGATTTTCTGTGTTGTCCAGTCTCTTCTTCAGACTCAGTGCTTTCTCCTTCTGTGTGTTCTTCAGGGTCTTCTCCAACAACACTGCCCTCTGGTCCACTCAAACTGGGTTCATCACGACTGGATGCCAGGCCTGCTTTAATGCGATGGGCATGGGATTTACGATGCTTATACAGGTTGCTTTTGGTTTTGAAAGAAAAACCACAAGGGACACAAGGGTAAGGTCTTTCTCCTGTATGTGAGCGAATGTGTTTCTGAAGAACACTAGGCTTGGCACACGGACGGCCGCAGTAAGTGCATACATACTTCCCTGGTTTTTGAGGTTTCTTCTCCCCTTTTCTAGGTGAGCTGATCCCTTCAGGGGCCTCTTGGATGGACTGAGATGGGAGTCCTTGACCATGCTCACTTTGAGTTGAGGATGTAGAAGGAAAGGATGACATTGACGAGGAAACAGACGAGAAGAAGCTGCGTCCTGAGGGACCTGGGGTGTCTGAACATTGCCATGCTACAGCCTGCTGCTGTTGTAATCGAAGCAGGTCCGTGTGTTTTGGTTGGCGATTTTGCAGGCGGCCCAAAGCTCTGTGTACAGGTCGAGAATTAGAAGACTGCTGGGGCTGCTGAAGTGGACAAGATCCTGCTGAGGTCTCAGCTATAACATGCTGCTGCTCTTGCCTTCCAGGCCGCTCCCCATCACCCGGATGGCTGGGCCCAGCCTCCATATAGTGAGGAGGAGGCCTTAAAGACACACAAGGAAGGGCTCTTGGAGCCTCATGGGGCTAACCGCATGGCAGCAGAGAGGTCAGAGGCAGGGGAACATCAACTGACTAAATTGCAAATAACAACAGCTGGCCTTTTTTAGTATGGGCCAATAGTTATTCAAAACAATCAAATGAGGCATCATTAAAGGGTGCCCAGGAGATGCATTGATTCAGGTAAACATAAATCATCTCTTTGTCTAAAGCCGCTCTGCTTCTGTCCAGCCTCAGCCATTCCAACAGCCCACCCAAGGTCTTCTCTGCCTCTACTTTGTTGATCTTGAGAAGTGTGGACCATTCAGCCTCAAAATGTGTCTGACAAAAGAAGAAAAAGATAAGGAAGTAAGTATTTTTCTACATGTGGCACAATTTTCTTTGGGCAAAAAAACTCTTTACATTTCGGGATTCTTTCATTCATTCACACAATTGAATCCTCGTATGAACAAGCACCTTTTGCTTTTCAGTTTTCAATCTTTAGCAACATCCTGGTGTCTGTCTAGGCTTCAAGAGGGATCTCTGGCTTACTCTCACCACTAAAAACATAAATTATAGGTTAATTGGCACTATTAACTGTGGGCATTAATTTGAGTGTTACACAGGATATGTGGATACAAAAAATGAATGAAAGAACTGAAGTAATAAACACATGAAAGAATTGAAGTAATAAACACAAACACCTCTGTATTGAAAGGAATGGATAACAATATTTCAAAGAAAGGAAGTGGAGGATCAGTACTGCTAAAACAGAAAGACGAAACTAGATAATAAATCTACTTCCCACGATAGCAGGGAACATTACACATCAAGAGAGATCAGGATTATTATTTCCTTACTCATATTAATACTACAAAACATGTCTAATTTATGTATGGTATGTTAATGCATACTTTGTCCTTAACAATGACAATTTAGCATATTTTACATTTACACTTGACAGAATGTAAGACTATCAAGTGCTGTATCAATATTCTGTCTCTTTTTTTCCATCCTCACTTTGCAATAAAAACAGAAATACCACAACAGCAGGTGGTACAGGGACACACCTGCCATGACATCTGACAGAAAGTTGTGCTGACTAATGCCAAAATCATAAAACATTAACTCCCTAAAACTGCCCAATGTATCACACTATTGGATTACATTCACTGGTGTTGTGCTGACTGTGGTCATTGTTATGACAACATGAGTAAGTTAACTACATTGGCAACATGTCTTCCCTGCTTTAACTCTTTTGAAGTAGAAGATATGCAGTGATTCAAGATACAAAGGCACACCTACAATAAATCTATTTTGAAATGTTTGGTCACTGTTATTGTAACACTATTAAAAGACATAGTGATCTGGGAAGATAGGCATCTGATATGTGTGCATAACCACAGACTGTAGAAACACTAGAGAATCTAATTAACATTTAAATAAAAGTAAAAACTTTTGTATTCAAAAAAGAAATATTTTAAACAGGCAACATCCATGCAACAGGCTCCAAAGAGGAGGCTACAGTGTCAGGAGTCAATGGAGGGAAAAGGAAAAAAAACAAAACAAAAAAACATTACATGCTTATTTTATCAGGCACCATAGCTGATGACGGTAAACAAAGAGGTGCTGTTTCCTGGCGGATAAAGTGACGTGACAGCGGCTGAATTTCAGACTAAGCCCTTCACATTGACTAGTGACTATACAGCCACCAGGGGGCAGTGTTTAAGAGGGGCCAAGTGAAGCTGCTGACAGGAAGCCTCTTGAGAAAGGGTACACATTTTAACAAGATGGATCTATTGTAATATCTCTGACATACTCACTACCACAGAGTTGTGTTTACAATGAATCAAGTCTAACTGACCATTGAAACAAAAGGTAACACAGAAATCTTCTGTGTTAGTATCAATCATCATCGAAGGGATTGACACTACTTTCCATCCAACAGCCTGTCAGATGGATGATCAGAGCTAACTGAAGGAGGATGGCATCAATGTTCACCTCACTGTCAGCTGTCGATCTTTTTGATGGTGTACTGTGGTGTACACAGTGTGTAATGTCTCTGATAGCCAAGACCATGCTCAGTAGAACAGACTATCTAGATAGACTGGTGGGGAAAATACAGTTACTGAAAGGAAGCATTGGAGAGAAAATACATACATTTTGTGTGATATAAGAAATATGCATATGAAGTAGGAGTAAGACAGAGCAAATGAGAAGTGAGAGAGAAAGGAGGAGCGACTGAATCAGTGATCCAGTGTCTGAAATAATAGGACCAGCAGAAAAACGCAGCTTCATGTTCCAGTGGTGGCAAGGCAGAGCTGACAGATTTTAAAAATGAGTCACACTTTTGCTCTCTCCATGTGTCTAAAATAACACTCTGCACAGTCAGCCTTCATTAGAGCCAGTTTACAGTGGAGAAAAAAGGATCATCATTTTCCTTATTGGAAACAACTTGACAGAAACTCTACTTCCATGTTCCCTAACATCTGCTGCGGTCTGTCTTTCTGTTGAGAGTGTTAAGAAGACCAACACTCTGATTATGGCAACCTCTTGCCATCAACACAGTAATTGGGCAGTATGGCAAACCAGATCAACACCATTAAAATCTCTGTTTCTTGTTTTAAAAAAAAAACCTTCAACTCATCAAGACTTATATACGAGCTTCCACTTTTTGTGCCTTGAGCTCTTCATCCAAACAATTTACTTTTTGGAGTTACTAGTAAATAAGGTAGATTAGGGAGAGAATGGAGTTGATAAATTACTTACATCATATTTTGACTAAGGCACGTTACTTGTTGCACACCTGAGCCATACAGAACACTAGAAAATGTGTCGATCTAGATATGGAAAAAAAAAACTTATATCAGTGACTAAAATGAAATGGTTTTTACCTCAGTTATAATGTTTCTTAAAATGTAAATTATAAACAGACTGAATCGAGCAGTTAGGAAATGAGCACTATTAAAGCTACTAGAAAGCAAGACTGAAATTTCATTGCCTGTCGTCTACTGGATTTTGAGGAGATGTGAGATTGGTCATTCCCATTAAATACATGTGGGGGAACTGGACAGAAACTCCGTCCATTTGGATACATAGAAGAAGGATGACAGACAGAAAACAGAAAATCTGCACAAGAGAAAAAGCATTCTGTCTGCCTCACCTCCTGTGTGATGAATGCCTTTGATCATGGACTTGATTATCCAGACATTATCCAGAGTGTAAGTTTTATGATCCCTGGCAAAGCTGTTGAGGCAATCCTTAAACAGCGCGATTAAAGGTTTTAAGGTTGTGAGAGAATTCCTTACATTATTCATGGCGGTCTACACTCCCAGGTCTGAGCAGGATAATTCAAATTCAGGATCTTGCCAGAAAGACCCAAACATGCACACTGTGCGTATATGGAATATAGTACTCCTCAGTCCAGAGCGATGGCAACTTAAGCACAGCAGCACTAAATTTACTTAGATCTACCTGACCTGCAAATGGTGCCCTAAGGTGTCCTACCCTGATTCCAGTGCACTGATCCTCCTGTTGTTTGACAAGGGGTTTCCTTTCTATTCAGCCTCATTCTTCAGAGATGACTTGCCATCTACTGCACCCATGAAAACACAATAAATAAATACAAAATGGGTTTATGCAGTATAGCAGCATTAGAACCAATCACTTTCTGAGTGAATGAAGAAGATAATGAGGCATTGCATTAGAATCACAGATTGTGACTGATAATGGTTTGTTAAGGATGTTTCAACATGCTCTATTTGGCTTAGGTATGAACAGGAAGTTACTGACAAAGCTGTTTTACTCTATACTATTTTGAATGATGTGTAATAAAAAGAACACAAACTATTAGTGCCAGTTTGCAAAGAATCAAACTTTGAGAATTTTACCCCGTTTTCTTGATCCCCAGTCTATCTTCACCCATTGTATGATAATCACAGAACAGTTTCATGCGGTTTTGTTTTGCATGAACTAGCTGCTGGTGTCTGTGCCTAAAATATGATTAATGAGTGATCCACGGGGAGAGGGAAATGAGTGAGAAATATGTGCTAAAATGTGTGTGTAAGCATTGTCAGCAGAAACAGGCACTGATGCAGATACCTAAGGGAGCCCTGACACACATAATAGTCCACACACACACACACACACACACACACACACACACACACACACACACACACACACACTCTCTCTCTCTCCTTCAGTTATCTCTGCTGCGTGTATTGAGTCCATCAGTCATACTTTTAAACCCTATAAAACAGATACAGTATTACCCTCAACTCCTGCTCAGCGAGCAGCACAGGAGAGCATAGCTGGCAGACTGCATCCATTTGCTCATCAAGACCCAGACATTCTCATGCAGTGGAAAATAAATGGATACAAATATGGGGTAAACATGAAATTACCTTGTGCCCTGACAAAAAAAAGCAAACCTTCTTAAGTGGTTTAAAAAAAAAAAGGAATGTGTCCTACTCCCCAAACAGATACGCACGCACGCACGACCACACACACACACACACACACACACACACACACACACACACACACACACACACACACACCATCTCCCTTTCGTTCTCTCTTCCTGGCAATAGCCTGGTGCAGGTTCCCATGGAAACCAGTCACTCTGAGCAACGGGCAGATGGAGAAGAAGCTGGAGGTCTAAATTTAACTCCCAGCATCCTTTCTGACTATACGTGCACTGACAGCAGGAAGTGAGGAGGGAAAGCGCATGAATTCTGCATGCTTTACCAAGCTGGCATGACCCTTGACATCTAACCTCTTTCAGTGTCAACAGGTTGATTTTGAAGCTGTTAAATACACATATTCTTGTTTGTGACAGTCAAGCTGCAACAGTCAAAATCTACAAACAATAGAACATTTCATAATGCGCAAGAGCCTCTACAGCATTCCTGAAGTATAAGGTAAATGGAAAGTTAAATCACAGTGTTTTCCCTGCCACCACCACTAAAAGCTAAGCTGCCAATCAAACCCTGCCCCAGATCTTAGTGAGTCCCACTAGGCAATCACAGAACCACAGAAACAGTTTTGTTTTTTGTTTGACTGGAAAAGAAACCCTGTCCATACAACCAGATGCCAGAATGAGCATCAAACCAAGAGTCACACTCACCAACGGAAGTCACTACTGTCAATAAAAACCGCACGCTAAGGAAGACACCATTTGAAAAACACCAAATACCAGAGCTTTCCCTAACTCTCTCTCAGCGCTGAGTGGGATGCATCAACATGGCTGTACCTCTGAAGAGAGAGGGTGTAGAGAAGGATTTCACAGGCCTTTGATAAGACTGGCAATTCACAACCATTGTTGTGTTCACTTTGATTAAACACAAGCCCGTGAACTGAAGGTCAATACTTGTAAATCAAACAGTGTTATGGCAGAGCTGGATAATGCACACCTCAATGTGCTGAATCATAGAAAGAGGTTTAATAATAACCCTGCCAGTGGAAAATCTAGTCCTTTGTTGATTCAATGAAATGTCAAGCCAAACTGACCACAACTTGGATTGGACTGCAGGTTGGAGAGTTTCACTTCATTTGCAGCCAGCAACGTCAGGGATGGAAATCATATCATTGGTTTTCAGTGTAGCAAATTTAACTATGATCCAGAATCTATGTCAGATGGCTTTACCTGTGATTGGAGATTGGTCTTATCCCTAGATCCTCCATTCGCATATGAAAGAAATTCCACAAAATTTCAATAAACTAAGGAACATAAGAATAAACTTCAAGTGGGAGTTTTCCTCTAAGGAATTCAGCAGAAATCATGTACCACAAGGGAAACACTTCCATTTTAATGACATTTAATAGTGCAGTGCCCAAATAGTGCAGTGCCCGCCTTTGACAATCTAAAACTTAGGAACAAAGTGGAATGTTACCTAGAAAGAAAGCCTTTTATTTGACTTTCACATGTGCAAAAAGTTAAATTATCTTGCTTAAAAACAGCCCTGTGGGTGCTAAATTCCTAGATTATAAAAAACCCAAATGTCAAATTGGCGACAACAAAACACTTCAAATAGTTAAGTCACACATTTGGGATTCCAGCAAGTTAGAGAGCACAGAGAAAATACAGGAAGGAGAAGGAGATGGATTTAAAAAGGGAGGGAGGGAGAGAGAGAGAGGGAGAGAGAGAGAGAGAGAGAGAGAGAGAGAGAGAGAGAGAGAGAGAGAGAGAGAGAGAGAGAGAGAGAGAGAGAGAGAGAGAGAGAGAGAGAGAGAGAGAGAGAGAGAGAGAGAGAGAGAGAGAGAGAGAGAGAGAGAGAGAGAGAGAGAGAGAGAGAGAGAGAGAGAGACAGAGAGAGACAGAGAGAGAGAGAGAGAGACAGAGAGAGAGACAGAGAGAGAGAGACAGAGAGAGTGTTAAGATTACCTGACAGCAGCCTGGTCTTCCCCTCAGAGGCGCTTCATAGACACTGTGAGACATGTAGGGAGAGCCACAGACTGAGCGGATATGACTGTTTGAGTGGGTGTGTTGTCAAGAGAGGGAGAGGCTGGGGGTGAAGAAAAAAGAGTGATGGAAACACAGAGACAGAGGGGGGGAACACTATACAAATGTACAAGGAGGGGGAAGAGGAGGAGGAAGAATATGCAGAAGCAACTAAAAGTGATTCTTATTCCCGTAGCCTGAGTAAGACCTCATAGAAATGTCATCATTCTTTTGTGTAATCGTAAAAGAAGCGTCCAACATGAAAACTGAGAACAAGCATCTGTAGATTCAGGACAGCAGCATCTGCTGCTGTGTCTCGCCCACATTCACCAATAGTAGTCTGCTGCTGATAGGTAGGATGACAAATGGGTCTGACATTGGGTTTTCCCCTGCAGTGCAAAACCCTAGAGGGAAATTATGACTTTCTTATCAGCAATGTTATCTAACCGTAGCAGTGAACAAGCAAAAAAAAATAAAACAGCAGTCTTCTTTCTCCAGTGGCAAACCCAGAGCATGCATGAACATGCCTCGTTTAAGTCTTTGAGCCAGAGTGCCACTGTGCCGCATCTGTAAATGAATTCCGGAATGGCATCCATTCAAGCAAACCCCCACATTACGCAGCGCACAGGCTGGGCCTATCAGCAATGCAACGCAATAGAGAGAGGCAGAGAAAGAGAAACAGAAAGAGAATTGAGAATGAACGGAGGTCCTGCTGTTCCATAGAACTGCCTCACTGGCAGAGCACAGGAAGTGTGAGTCACATTCTAAAATAAACACACTCACAAAGCGACTAGCAGACGCAAAAGATGAGCACACGGTTGGGTTGATCAAGAGTCAGGCAGGGGGAACATGGATCCTCATGGCCCAGCAACACGTGGTGTAGATGATGGGATGAGGCAAAAGGAAAAGATGTTTCTATTTATCTTTGATCATGGTCATTCTTGTTTCCCTCTCTTGTTTCTCCCTGTTGTTGAACTGTCCACATCCCCCCTTTATTTTTACTTCTCTCTTCTGACTTTCTTTTCTTTATGTGGTTCTAGTCAATAGAGTGTCTTCCATGACTTTGTGATTACCGCTGGCTCGTAGTGACCGCTGGCTCGTAGTGGCTGCTGGCTGACGGATGTGGGAGGCCATGCCGGCCTGACGCCGGTCTCCTCTGACAAGTTGCAGGGTTTGCTGTCCAAGGCATTGCATTGTATATGGCTGAATGTGGTCATTGTCAGCCTCTATAGCACACACCTTCTATACTGTATTTCCTTGTGAGGGACCTTCACCCATCCGTCATTCTTTTGTCCTCTGTTCCTCAGACTAAGGGGTTCTGATGGGAAGGTTGGCGGGGGGGGGTAGAAGCCCAGGAACAAAACTACCACTGTGGTGATGATTGACAAGAAAGCTGCTCTACGGAGACGTAACGATTAACAAGGCTGGAGACCAGGCTGCAGACACGCAGTCTGGTTAGGGACCAAAGAGTACAAGGGAGTTTCATAGTTCTGCAAGCAACAACAAGACAATAATTTGCCAAGATGGGATCAAAATGGGAAGTGCAACAATTGTGAAGGTGTAAAAGCAAGTTTTCCTGGTGCTACCCACTAGCACCAAAGCAAGTCACTCACATTTTCCAATCCTGCTTCTGCTTACAGCAATGGAAACAAGAGGCCCCCTGTGAAATGGTCAAGTGACGCAATTTCATGTATATGAGACCCACCAATTTATACAATACAAAACAGAGGTAAGTAACACCTAAAATGTAATCACCATGCTTAAAAGAAACTTCATGTTGTGTTGGGGCACCAAGACTATAATTTAGACCAAATTAGTGGTTTGAGAATTTACAGACAACCATACACAACATATTTTGAGACTTTCACCCCATAAACTGCAGACATGGGCGGTAAAACAGGCAAATTTGGAAGTATTCACGAAAGGTTCTCTCTCTATTCTGAGGGCAGATTATTTCAGGCGTGTGGTCTTCCAGTAAACTGACCCTCCTCTGTTCTGCTATTATGACATAGACCAAATGCATTTAAGGAGGGAGCCCACCAAAGTGTATAAAAGTCCCTGTGGCTCAGTGTTACGATACCTGTTCATGTTTATTTGAAAATTAAAATTGTATGAATGTACATGTGTTCTTACCAAAGTCTGCTCAAATGCATCTTATTTGACATGTTTGGCCATGTGTCCCTATTCTTCCCATTTTATAACAATGTCAGTGTGAAAAAGATCATGAGGAGCATCTGTCCATAGCACATTGTTGAAAAGCGCTTGTGTGTGTGTGTGTGTGTGTGTGTGTGTGTGTGTGTGTGTGTGTGTGTGTGTGTGTGTGTGTGCGTGTGCGTGCGTGTGTGTGTGGTTGTAGCAGTAGTGAAAAATTGGGTTTGGTCAGTGGTTTTTCCTATGATTCACTTTTCACTGCAGCAGTAACAGATCAGTTGGTTCTAACCCATGAAAAAGTTGGTTAAAAAATAACATATTTAACAACAAAATTATATTAGAAAAGAAAACAATCCAACAGAAACTGTTGTGGTTATTTCCAGACCTCAACTTTTTGGCTCCTTTAACTCACAAGGGTTATGTTACAAACTGGGGCATATTACCAACGATGAACCGAAGGCTAAAAATTAAATCAACATCCCATCAGCTGTTGCTGGAGTAAACCTCTTCTTGGCACAACAGATGCTTCAAAGCAATTTTTGCATTTGATATTAACCAAAAATACAATGAAGCAATGCAGAGTACTTTTTGGAGGTCTAGGTCAATAGTCTTTGTGGATGTGGAAAAACTTGTATAAATTCTACCAGCTATTTTTAGGTATTCCAAGTCAGATACACTTGTCAGTTTGGAGACTTCTGGCTAAGATTTATTGGACGATTTGATGGGTATGTGCCATGCCTCTTGTTGGCAAAACCACAGAATGCATCCTCCCTGTTTATGGGAATTGGGTTAAAATGTCCTTCCAAGCTCTATTGCTATTAGCTTGATCTTACTTTCTGTAAAACTGTTAATGAAAGTTACTAAAGAGTCCTGTCTGTGCTCCTTCTGTGATGCCAATGTAGTTCAATCTGGAGCAGTACTGTGTAGTCTGGGGAGGAAAAAAACAACAACAAAGCTGTTGAAATATCTCTTTATTCAATTTTTTTAAATGAATTGTATAATTCCTGTTTTTAAAATTTTTTTGCTAATATTTTGCTAAATGCTGAGGCAGAGGATATCTGTGCTTCTGTTTGCCCTACAGCCATTTGTGCATGCATGGTTGGTTTTTAGTCTATGATGAATGATAACATGTTGAGGCACAAACTGACAGCTTGACAGTTGATGTCTTTTTCATGTCACCTGACATAACATCCACCTCTTGCGGGTTGAGACTGCAGCAAAGTGATGAATGGCTACCATATACCGCCAGCTAAGGTGAACTTAAACTGAGTTGAGATTTAAGATACTACAGAGTTAGAAATGCCTGAAATATGTTTTGGACATCTAGTCTATAACTTAGGGGAGTGGATCTTTATGACTGGGGAGTAGCCATTTCATCCCTTCTGCATCAGAAAATGTAGAGGAGATGAATCTGAGTCAGCTCAGAGGAGACCAGGTCAACGAACACAAAGAACTTAATCATCAAGCAAAATTTTATTGTGCTGTTTCTCACTGTCTGGCAAATGGAGCAGAGCGGCCAGGGGCTATTGATGGGTGTGACGGGAGTGGCTGCACTGATGATGTTAAAACAGAAAGTTTTTTTCATGTAGGTCAAGATATAAAGTAATGTCACCACTCTCTTACACTTAGAAACTGCTTCCTGGGCTTGAGCTAGCCGATCGCCACTATGCCATAGGCGAAGTAAATTCCAGGGTGGCTACAAGGTTTTTAGCCTGTGTAGCCACAGTGGCGTTCTTATTTTTAGGAAAAAAAAGGCTAAAACGTGCAACTTTTTTGGACTCGTGAAAATCCCCAAGCGATTACATAAGAAAACAAACTTTTTCTCTCGCTAGGCGGCGCGCATGCCGACGGAAATAGCCGAAGTGACCCGAACTCTCCTAATCATTAAATATGCACTCGGGTCATGCCCTCCTCTCGTCCGAAGAAAAAAAAAGGATTCTATTTTTACAAGTAAAATCTGCGAATTGGTGTACGACAAGGTGAGGACGATAAATCGAAAGAAAATGACAATAGAGTGTTTTATAGAAGATTTTGTGTTAAAATTCTATTTGAACAACAAATGGTGAATGCTGAGAGGGGGTAGGAGTGGTGACAGACTGATCAGAAGGTAAATGAAACATATTATCAATACTTTTTAGTAGTCTTAGACTTTTGATCCCTATGACCGGCAGGAATAACCAGCGATTCATGTAAATATGTATTCACCTCGCTTGCTATTTTTGTTACAAGTAAACATTGAGTAATACCAAGAATCAAATTTATTAAAATCAAAGTGTCTAAGTCAAACTTGAAATGTCTTCTAGTCCAAGTAAAACTTACAAGTAAACATTGAGTAATATTTTGTATGACTGTATTTTCACGTAGTGAATTAAAGTTTCAATTGTTGAATCTTACATTTATACCTGCATAAAGTAGGATAAAAATAAAGATAGTTAAGCTTGAACTGTTGACTTTAGTGTATTTTTGTAGGTAAACTGAACATAAGATTTTGCCCTGGGAATGCACCAGAATGCAGGAAAACAACCCCATTTTCTAAAAAATTTCCGGGGGGAGGCCCCACGGACCCCCCCCCCCCACACACACACACCCACGACGAGCACTGCGCCGCTGTCTTGGACACAGACTGTGGCTTTTTGTGGATTACTCAAATCTTTTACACTGAGCCACAGTGACTTACTCATAGTATGTGCTAGTGCAAGCCCAGGCTTCTATAGCACTTACGTCCAAACTGATGTCATGATTTTAAGGACCATTCTCAGCCAAACACTCCAGTCATGTAGCTTTTGTCACTCATGTAAATTTGATTATATCTATGTTGAAACATAAAAGTTCCAGACAGTAGAAGTTGTTTGTTTGTGTTGAGCTATTTAAGTGTCCGTATTTTGGAATATCTTGACTTTCCTTATATCTATCTGATCAACATGGGAATTTATTGAGTACTTTGGTTCATGACCAACTTCAACTTTAATAACATTAACAAACTTAATAAATGCTGCTAGCTAATACGTGACCAACTAGGATTAAGGTTTCAATACAATTTTCTTTCACATTTTCACAGATTCATAGACGGATGTAATACTGCTAACATACTGCTGACATGCAAATAACTGGCTTGTTAATGAAGTTGAGGACTCTTGTATTGATAATGCAAACTGATATGAATCATCAGCAGAAGTGATCTGATCACAGATCTGATCCTATGACTGCACCTTCACTCCTGTTTTTTAACCTTGCAGGATTTCTCTGATTGTCTGTTTTCTATATTTATAAGAACTCCTTCTCTTCTGCTACTGTGTACCAATTTTGTCATCAGTTTCAAGATTGCAAAACATTCTGACTATATTTTTGTTTTTCCCATTCCTGAACTATTGATAAGCAATACATTATATGAAGTCAACTAACCTCCATGTTAATTATGAGGCCAGTTCCGATAAAGCTGTATTCTAGGGTTACTGCAGTGAAAGTGAAAGCAGCCTGACTAAAGGGTGTTTGCTGTTTGGTAAACAATACCACACAAAGATAGGATAACCCATTAGCTGTTTCTACTGTGGTGTAAACCCAGCTATTATAGGGACACAGTATGAGAGTTTTCAAGTGATTCCTAAGCAATAGATTGGATTCACTGCCAACAAGGCAAAACGCTCTTCTAACATGAAAAAAAAAAATTTGGGACAGCATCAGCACACATTCAACAGGACCTCATAGCGTAATAGTTGCAGAATTTTAGTAAAACAAACAAAGAATGCCTTAAGAATGCTTGACACCAAAAATTAAAACATGGCCCAATAGGGGGGCAAATACAATTAAAAAATGAAAAAATCATGAGAGGGGTGGGAGTGGATAAATATAGAAAGAGGAACTGATGTTATAAAAAGCTGTTGTCCCTGAACCCACAAGTTTCACTGATGTGTGGATTTCAAAATCACAGAAAATTCTCCCATGCAGCTCACAGTACCATCATTCACAGTCGGCTGCTTCATATTTGCTCTCTTAGCCATTTTCAATTTTCAGTTAAGGTGGCTGGAGGCTCCCTGACACAACACAATGGCAGAGGTCATTCTAATGAGAAAGAAACCCACCAATTTTTTTGTTTGTTGCTTTTTTGGTGAATTACAATTAGAGTATTTATGAAGCAATTAAGACTGTATTTTCTTAACACACAAATATGTCAATTAGAAATCTAAATACCAAGAACAGGTTTTTGTTACTAAATCTCTCTACTTTGTCTGAAACCACAAAAGTGAGTGCCTCCCCAAAGATGGGAAAGCCCTCACTGCATCCTGGTGAGGCTGGCTCCAGTACAGTCGTACCTTGAATATGAGTTTAATTTGTTCTTTGACTGAGCTTGTAGGTCAAACTACAGTAACAGAAACTCATAAAAAATTTTCCCCATTTAATGTAACTAAAATAATTTTAACCTGTTCCAACCTTGTAATAAAGCCCTAACCCCTAAATTATGAAAAAAAACATATTTTCATCAACTAAGACATGCGTAATCTTCCTGTGCATAATTAATTACTGTATATATAAGTTACATAAACAATGATAAAGTATGAAAAGAAATGTACAAGTCAGAAGTACACATGAGCTACGTCTTTACTCTGCAGACAACACATTGGAATGAATGAGATCCGGTTTCCAGTGACATGTCAATCCGCTAACTAGTGGTCAAACAAAAACATGGATCGGACGACAGCTCATAACTCAAAAAACTTGTATGTTGAGTCACTTGCATGTGAAGGCACTACTGTACAACAAACCCAAGCCTAGTTCTGTAGCTGTGACTGATGCCAGACTCTCTCTAAACACCTCAGTTACCTGTGACTGAACTAATTTGAATTTATGAGCCTGAGCTGCTGTCACTTTCAGTTCTGTCTTCACAAACACAAACACACTTTGAATCAACAGCTGGAGGCTCAGCCCAAGTGTGTTCAAATATGAGGACCGGACCACAGACTACATCAACACAGCCACCATTCCCTTTTCTTCTCCAAACCTCGTAAAGGGGCAGCCTTCTGATCAGTTTCCTCAAAGCCAGGTAATTACAACCCACAGTGACAAACAAGAGCATTCAGCCAGTATATGTTTACAGTGTACTCTCCGTCTTTTACTGTGTGCCCCCACTGTCCGTCCTGCTGCATTAGAGGACTGCAAACAGCAGCTCTCCTGTCATGTCGATGCCTTGTCAGCTACCCTTCAAACAAAAATACCAAAATCACTTTGTTAATGCTTGTTGCTCCGAGTGTGAAGATGTATGGGCACATGTGTTGGAGAGAGAAAGGGACAGTCTGACAATAACTAGAACCAAGGCAGTGAGAGACTGCAACATCCCGCGACTTACCCTGACCTACTTTCAGGGTAGGTCAGGGTACCCTGAAAGTAGCACCTGACTAGTGCATAGCTTCGACCTTCCCTGAAAGGTCAAAGCTATGCACTAGCTTTGACCATAGATCAAAGCCAGCTTTGATTTATGGTCTTACACTGATCTTCTCCCTCGTCTTTCTATCTTAACCGGTTCCTGAGTTTACAAAAGTTGAAATTGAACCTTGACCTAGTTTTCTCAAGGTCAAGGTCATCAACTCATTTTGATCCCCTTTCCCGCTCGAGTAATGTGCTTTTTGTTTTATCTTTCTATCAGCAATGGTTACAAAGATATTTGGTGGACTAACGAACGGACGGACTGATGAACGAACACACGAACACTGACAATTACAGTACATCACCTCTTTGAAGCGGAATGTAAAAAGTGTGTGCACATTCGCTTTAGGGAGGCAGTGGTTTACAGCCTGTATTTCTTGACACTGCACCTTGGGAGCTGAGTGAGACTCCTCATCAATCGCACGCGACAAGCAAGTACAGCTAAAACACTTTCAAAGTAAATCAGTATGCATGCGTGTGTGCGTGCACGCATGTTTGCATGGGGAGTTGTAAAGTGCTGAATCTACAGAAGACATGTCAACAATAAATTACACCAAAGGTTCCTTGTAACATGTAACTATAAGATTTTGTTGCTGCTTTCATAACTACAGCCCATTCCGGAACAACTTCAACATTAACATTCCTGATATTAATAAAAGGATAACTGATCTACTGCGTCAGTAACTTTGTTGCTGTTACTGTTGCCATTTAAATTTATACAAATTTAAATGGAAAAAATATATACTAGAGCTGATTTGTTTCTCATGAACATACAATGTATGGCTTTGTTCACACATAACATATCTAATCTCTGTCTGGTCCTGCAAATAGTTTTTCTTTAAGTGGTCTAGATATCAAAATACCATTTTTGCGTCGACTGCTTAAACAATGACGGTAAAATGAAAGCTTGTGGAAAACCAGCAAACACAGAAGCCAATATCATCTGATAATATATCCCATTACAATCACACATAACACAATGACAGAAGCATTAGTGTATGACATAGTCTTCCTTCCTCAGATGAGCTTATAGTTGTGCATATTGTTTTGGATGTGTGCTTTGAACCACTTTTATAAAAATGAAATATTAAGGCACAAATATGGTGGTTAATAAACTGTATAGGTGAAACTTGTAATGGATATGTGCTGGGCAAGACAACCACCTTAAAAATCATGCTTCAGTTGAAACACAAAAAGAAAAGACATACTTCAAATTAGTTAAGTCCAATGAAACTAGTCTCTACAGTTTAAGATATTCTCCAGAAAACAGACTACAGACATAAAAATTGAAAACTAAATCATACCATAATTTCTGACAACATCAACAGCGGCATTGTCCTGCTTCCTCTGAATAATTGAAAGGAGTACTTTGTGGAGAATAAACAGTTTGTATAAATACAACTGACAATGAGCACATACACGCATGTACCCACACAATTACACACACACACACACACACACACACGAGCACCTTCCCAAGAGCAGACAGAGTGCATGTCAAACAATATGTTGCATCAACCATGTGAGAACAGACAAAACTATCTGCATTTTTACATTTGCTTCAAAGCAGTGACGTATTGTAATTGTCAGTGTTCATGTGTTCGTCTGTTAGTCCACCAAATATCTTCACAACAGTTGCAGATAGAAAGATGAAACAAAAAGCGCATTACTTGGGCGGCAAAGAGGATGAAAATGAGATGATGACGTTGACCTTGAGAAAACTAGGTCAAGGTCAAATTTCAACTTTTGTACACTCAGGAACCAGATAAGATAGAAAGATGAGGGAGAAGGCCAGCGTGAGTAAGACTGTAGATCAAAGCTAGTGCTTTCATCTTTGAAAGTAGGTCAGAGCACTAGCTTTGATTTTTGATCTATGCAAGTAGGTCAAGGTAAAACTTTTAATTCAGGGGTGTCGCGGGATGTTGCAGTCTGTGACTACCTTGTTTTAAATGCTCCTGGGGTGAAGATAACAACACTCTCTCCTGTAAGGACAAGCAGGAGTAGCTCTCCTGTTCAGGGTCCAAGTACAGAAAACAGCCCAAGTGCTACATGCCCTGCCCCTGATAAGCAGCAAAAGTCCAGTCACCCCCATGGATTGGACAATATTTGTGTGCAGTTGATGCATTTGTACAGATGGATCCACTGGAGATTTGATTGCATTGGACATGTTCTTGCTATTCTTATCTTTACAGTAAAAGTTGAATCAACAAGTCACTACAGAAATGAGCCTCACTGATGAGCAACAATGTCTGTATGCTGCTTAGCAACAAATCCGCAGACAATTAATCATGAACTGGCGTTCAGTTTTCTTGACACTCTCTTTGTGTTCGCTTGAGAAGGACTTCTTCGCTATCACAAAAATGACATTTTATGAAAAACTGTATGACCAACATTACCCATGGTGGTGCAAACCAGCTGGCTTGTAAGGTGCTAGCAGACAGACAGAAATGTGTTAACGACTGTACTAATTGTTACTGGGAGGTGCAACATGGTCTGGCCACTAGGGAAGACCACACACAGCAAAACCATCTAGTTCCACAGACAATCCATATTTTGGCGCGCACACACAAACACATACACACACACACACACACTCGCACGCACGCACACACAAACACCGTTTCTCAATCAGGTGATTTCCTTGTGTGCACATGAAGTACATGACACACATTATAGATCTTTCTCTCTTGATTGCTCAGATCATTTAAATTTATCTAGAAGGCAAATGATCCCAAAGGTCACATGACCTGCATCATTGGCATTAGCAGCGCATTCGTCCAACTGTCATCACCTCATGATGATCTGGTCAGAAGAAACCCAACTCCTAAAATCAGCTCGCCATCTCTCCTTGCTCCTCACCCACCAGCCCACTCTTCATCAGAGGTGCATGTTCGCCTGATCACTTGAATACAAAGCAGTGAAACAAAGATGTCCTTAAAATAGAGATGCTGTGGCTTTCAAAGAAGCATACTGCAGAGAAAAACAGAGACAAGACAGGAGAGAGAGAAAGAGAGAGAGAGACTACAGGGTGAGCAGGATTATGGTGAGAAAGCGAGATGCTGTATTGATGTAGGATAGGTGGTTGGATGCATTGATTTCCTGTTAGTTCTTGCCCAGTTATGTAGAGCTGATTTGTCACCTGATGCAGGTTGAAGAACTGCCTCTGAACACGCTCTAAGCCAGGCTTGACTGGCTTCTCTGTACACTGTGGATACACACATATTAGCTCATTATGTTACCTCAGAGAATGTTTCCCACTGGGGGTGTTAGCCAGGAGAGCTGTCTATCAGGTCAGATCACCAGATAGCATGGACAGTAACCATAGGTAGACTTGAACTCAGCTGAGGCTTTGTATCAAACAGTGTGGAAGTATGATGGCTATTATAAGAGAGATGGGTCGCATTGTTGGTTGTAATTGGGTAATACCCAAAGAGACAGTGCAGCACGGTCAAAAAACAATATCACCCAATGTGACTCAAGTCCAGGCTTCTGCATATGATTGTTAAAGTGAAGGCAGTGACAGCTTGCATTACTATAAGGCATATAAGCTGAATACACCAACATGATAGAGTCAGGCCACGTTCAGAAAATCTCATATTGTAGTAGTTAACACGATGATGCATGGTCATGTGGGAGGACATAACTGACTGATCGTTTTATCCAAGAACTAAGACTGGATAGTGATTTCTGTCTACTAAAAGGCTACTAAAACCACTCCTCCAGACAAGCTTTCTTCATCCACTGCAGAGCATCTCTCTTCCTCTGCTGCTGTAGACTAATGGCGGCATATTACTCCAAGCAACAAAATAAAAACTTTGAGCAACCTGTTACCCAACAAGTATTAGGCTGACCAGCTGGTTGGTTTGCTGTGCTCTGTGATTGGTCATCGCGACTTTGGGCTACCTTTCTCCAAAGCTTAACCTGACCCAACTTTCTGCAACAGGTCTGTAGGATTTATTTATGTTGGTTATTTCGAAAAAGATGCAGTGCACTTTTTCCCACTGCACACTCAAAAAATAAGAATACCTTTATTAGTCACACAGTGGGAAAAATTCCATATATACATACATTTTCTTGTTGACAAGATGATAGCAATCGTCTCGTCTACAGTCTCTTCTCCACCTTGTGGGTCTGCTGGAGCCTATCCCCGGTAGCTATGGGTGAAAGGCAGAATACGCCCCGAACAAGCAAGATGCCAGCTCATCATGGGGCTTGATAAATATATTCATTTGCTATAAGGCAGACCAATCAAAAATTGCATATGATCATAAAAGTCATTCACGAATGCATTGTTAAATGTCATTTTTTGGTGTTGTTTAAAATGACTGTTACTGTTGGACAGGACCAAGTTAACTCTTTCCCAACATTAAAATCTTTATACTAAACTATATTTTCTAAAAACTCTTTATAATTTGGAAGATTTGAAAAAAATTTGCAATATCAGTTCATGGTTTAATGTAACTGCAAAATGTTCTGTTATTATTTGTGGATGAGCATTTGCACAGATATAGTAAGGACACTTGTTGGACTCCATTTTCATTCAGAATCATAAAAGGAAGGTTTCAAACCAGTGCTTATTACCTGCTTTACAGATGGACCAGCCAAATGAGTTTAGCTGAAAGCCCATTGCCATGGTAATATTTGAAGGTTCCAACATCTAGTCTCTAGAGACCATGGAAATCTCGACCGGTGACTGGCCAGCATAACTTTCAGTGTTGATGTATTTCAGTTATAAATGTAGGAAAACTCAAACTGTGCATACCATCAATGTAAACCCTCATCTGAACAGATGCAACAACATCATTAAGGTATAGTAAAGAACAAATGCACAGCTGGTGTTTGAGTAGATGCTTCAATGTTTGACCACTTTTTCTGTTCTTGCTTAAAAAATATAAAAATGGTTATTTTTTTGTTTTTGATAGGTCCAAACAATAATGCAATGTCCTAAGAAAAGCCATTACCGTTAAACTGTTTCAGATTCAATGAGAACACTTTGGATTTTTTGGTCACATGAAAATATGTGTGCATTGTAGCCGCACACATACAAAAACCCATGCAGAAACTGACAACTCCCAAAACAAACTGTCACATAAACAAGCAAAAAATCTCAAGTGGCAGGTCTTGGCAGACTGGGTCTTGTCAGCCCACAGGTTTCACTCTGCTCAATGTGGCCTGGCAAGACTCAACAGGCGAGTTGTTGAAAGAGACATCATTTCACACAAGTTGTACAAATGACAACTGACAGTTCTCACCTTCAGAGTTAATTTATCAAGATAAATTTACACTGAGTTGAAAGGGTAAAAAAGTACTACACAGGTAACATTCATTGTAAAGGTAGCTGGAAAAGTATGTGAATAGATCATTAATAAATTTAAAGAAGAAACGTTAATTTAACAGTTATGTCAATGTTCCACGACCAGTCATTTGGAAGGGCAGCCCGATCCCCCACCAAGATATCCTGACTCCCAAAAAAACGAGTCACAAAATGTATTATTTATGGAAACTGCATAACATATATGTGCAGTTTTTCTTTTCAGCAGACCAACTGTCTTAAACACCTTTTGCAGCTGATCAATGACTCAACCTTCCTCTGCGTGGTGATGGTGTGGCTAATTCATGCTTCACACACAGACAGATCATGCTGATTAAAGAAGTGACAGTAACCAGAGTAACCAGAGGACAAAGTCGCTATGTTACATGAAATTCTGTAGTAAAATTCACACCAAAATACTTATCTTTTTTTGAAATTCTGCTGAAGTTGATTAGTTTAACAGTCCCTCAAAATCAAAAACGTCAACTTTATGATGGCACCGGATGGGAAGTCAGGGACGTTGAGTTACTGGGATTAACGACAACACAGATAAGTCAGTATGGCTGACAAAACTGAAAGTACTGTACTATATTGCCTGTTTTAGAGACATCTTGCTACCATGAGGGGAACTGACTGACATGTTGAATACAGAATATACATACAGCAAAATAACAGGTTTTAAAATATGTTTATATACTGGGTCAATGAAAGGTAGAACACAATGAAACACATGTTCATGGTGAAAAACTGCACTGGGGATAATCTGATAACACTGGAGTTCCACTGGCAGGTAATAACCACTGAATTACATAGATTGATGGGACAACACAATGATACTCTCTGCAAAGCAAACTGTGGTTTCAGAGTTACGCAGCTTTGCTTGAACACCAGAAGACGAAAATATCTGGACAAACAGTCCCAGAAAAAACATGCACTCTTTCCATCCTTGCAGCCACTACAAAACCACTGAGTTTCCATCCAACCTATGACTTGTGCATCTGTAGTACTGGTAATAGCATGACCAATCATTCATGTCAAAACACACAACTACAACCAATGAAAGAAAGACTGTTGCTGGCTTAGCAACAGGGAGAGCTTGCTCTCACAAGACTAGAGAAATCATCCTCTCACAGACTGACAAAGACGCATTATTCTTTCTTACTGACAAAAACAAAACAAAAAAAAATTCCAATGGCATTTGGCTCAAATAGTTGAGACAACATTTGAAATCTTGATAAATATTTCTCCAAATAGATCATTTTAAAATCCTGTAACTGCACGCAGGGCATCTTTTTTCTGTACCCATGCAACAAATTGTTTGTGTGCCTGACCCACTTTCCGTTAAGAGATTAATTGATTTCTAAACTCTACACCCTCCACTCCCCTCCTTTCTCTCCAAAATTCTCACTGGGGTTTCTCTCAATCTCCCTCTGCTATGTAATTTAGGCACTCCCACCGTAATGGACACCCCACTTACGAGCAGTGAGTGGGAACCCAGCCCTGCTGCTGCAGCTACTGCACTCTGAGACTCCTAATGAGATTCTCAGATAGCTACTGGCATACCGGTACTACTACAGTGGCAAGACCAACAAAAACAGATGGTTCAAGAAAATAAAAAAGAGACAAGTTGAGAGTGCCAAACTATTGCTGTACTCTCCTTTCTGGTCACATGTGTAGCTGGTAGTCTTGCACTGGTGTGGGTGTCAGAAAGGAATATTCACCCTGGAACCACAGATGCATTGGGAGCATCATGTACCCACCCTACCAAAATATCCTTGTCTTTACTGCTAGTCTTGGCCCACAAACCGCTTGGTGCAAGAGAACCATCCTCAGAGGACAAGCCTGGTGCCCTTAAGCCTATCAGGTTTGCATAGTGTTAATGAAAAATCAAATCCTGCAGTGACTAAGCCAGGGCTGTTACCCAGCAGTGTGTTGACAGGAAACTAGGAAAAATAGAGGAGGTGGGAAACTGCCTGAGTGCAAACATGGTACAAACTGCTGACTATTGGAGGTTGTTCCAGGACCACCTTTTAGGAAAAAATCAGTGCAACATGTCAAACTCAGTTTCCCATAATTTATCAGTACTCTTTTTTCCAAAAATATAGACAACCATGGCTTTCAAAAGGCAAAGCTTTCTTCATTATAATGATTGTACTTTTTAATGTTCATTAATTCATTTCCATGATTCTACCTTTTTCCTCATTGCCATAGTGAGTCCAGTCCCCACACCCCCACAGCTGTTTTCATGGCTGAAAACCAAAGGAAAAACAAGCAGGCCTAAACATGCATGTTTCTCATTTTATGTTCACTTTTGCAGTCACACTTTTTACAGTCATCCAAACCACTCTAACTGGCAAATCACAAGCAACACCATCATCTCATCATTCATCTATTACTGTTAATCCCCCTTGACAGCGAAAGCAAAGTGACAAGAGATTGCTTCACTAAAGCTCCAACTCTTTGTGGAAGTTGATCCTGGCTGAGGTGATTCGCTTACTGTCATGTCGTTTGTTAGAATAACAGGTCGGGAGATGAACTCTGAAGGAAAGGTCTGTCTCATTTCAATACTTTGATGAGACTTTGTTCTTAAATGAAAAACTCAGAATCATTAAATTACATCTTAGTTTAAGACTAAGTTCAGTACAGGAGGAGTGAAACCATAACAGAACTCTTGGAAGCAGACCATGTATTGAACATGGTCTGCAAAATGTAATGTTTTTAAGGAAAGAGCAGCAAATAATTTTTCTCCCACTTCAATGCTATATTTTCAATTACTCCTACTTTTCTGATCACATCTGACTGACAATTACTGGTACAAAATTGGTGGAGAGCTAATATTTAAAATGACGACCTTTGTAATAATTGATGGTGAAAAAGGTGGATGTCGAGAATAGTCTGTTTCTTTTTCTCCTGGTGTTTATCCAGTACTTATTCATTATGTAATGCCAGAGCAGTGGATATGTACAATTTCCTCCGGGATAAGTAAAGTATATATCTATCCATCTATCTACATGATTTCTTCAAAACACCTCAGCTGTGAGAGCTGAGTGGTTGGTATCTGGTGACAAGGCCCCGAGTGTCCCAAAGTGATCAGAACTGTGAGGGCCCATTCAACGACTTCCAACCTGCATTTTTTAAAATATATTTTCACTCAATAAATATTTAAAAAGGTAATACTGCAAAATGATTGTCCTATGAATCTACAAACTGATTAATTGATTAATAATCAGTTCAACCCCAGAACAAAGTCATTTGAAGGCACTGACATAAATGTAGGCCAAAACAAAGGGCATCAGTCTTTCCTCTCTTCCTGTTGCTGTTTTCAAAGTCACTGTCTTTTTTAGTAAAAATACAGTCAAATAGTTAAATGTCAACATGTTTAAACATTTTTATGAACTGTGGATAAAGTGTTTCTCAGGATCATTCCTCATCATTGTTTAGAAAGAGATGTTGTATTTTGGAAAATGCACCTATTTCTTTTGATTTAACAAAAAGTTACAAAAACAAGGGTTTCTCTCATGGAATAATAATGTGCTATGAACAGTAGTGTGGAGAGATGAGTTTGGCAATGCTAAACTAGAATATGACAGGCACTCTTATTTTATTGAAGTACACTGGTAGCTTGTGTTCTGTCTGGACTAAGCTGGGAAAGTTGTTTGTAGGAATGCTCATGCAAATATTGACCTTCAATTAGGTGAAACAGATGCCCTTGCTTAAGGGCTGAAATATGGCAGCATCAGCAAAAACATTATAAACCTAAACACTTGCAGAATATATATAAACATGTGGAGACATACCTTCACACTACTCAAACACATCTTGTGTAAATACACTGCAATTTGCAGCCTGAACCCACATCAAATTGAAGACAAATGAAAATAAGCTGAAGGAATCTAAGTGTAGTTTCAAATTGAAACGTGATGCCAGCACAGCATCCATGGAGTCCGAAACTGCTCTAACCTGACATGACCCCCCAAAATCTGCAGGAGCAAATGACCTTCCAGAGTTGATGCATTCAACCACACTCTTGCATAATTAACAGCATCTAAAATAAGATGTGCTTTATAAAGGCCTTACCTGACAATGTCAGGTTAAAGTTTGCCAAGTGGGACTATGCGGTAAATAACAAATGACGTGCGTGTGAGCAACCCACCGCATCCATACAGACCAACTTCTTTTTTATGTCTCCTTTCAGATAGTTTTTAAATTCTAGGTTGTCAATTATACAAGTAGAGTAATGCATGTGCAAAATGATGAGAAAGGAATATGCCTCTAAGCAACCCACAAGCAAACACAGGTCATGAAGTCACGTCAGGTGAAAGAGAGTTCCTCGAGGATCGAGCATGGCATCCCAGACTGACAGCACCAAGAGAAAGACAGGCAAAACACCCAGCGTTCTACCAAAGACTCTGATGGTTTTCAAAGAGTGCAGAGAGAGGAGGTTGTCCACAGATTATTTGAACCACTCCACTTCAGGGACATCAGCATGGCTAGGGAGGATTGGGCTGGAGCATTGCCTTGATTTGCTCGGCAGATCCACGGCAAGGTTGGAAGGATTTTCCCCAAAAAGCCCTCTTACCCTCCCACAGAGCAGAAATCCCCTCCAATCCTCACTTGCAGTCACTGCTGGGATGTATATGCTTTGAGACAAAAGACTTGAGGAGAGGAGAGGAGAGGAGAGGAGAGGAGAGGAGAGGAGAGGAGAGGAGAGGAGAGGAGAGGAGAGGAGAGGAGAGGAGAGAAGAGGAGAGGAGAGGAGAGGAGAGGAGAGGAGAGGAGAGGAGAGGAGAGGAGTTGGGGGGGAAACTGGAAGAACAGGAGAAAAAGGCGCCAGTGTCACCAAAGCCAAAGTGAGAAATACATTTCAGAGGAAGTTGGACTCATTGTCTTATAATACTTTACAGGGTGGTGTACTGAAGAGATATCTGGAGACTGTGATCCATGCCCATGTTGTGTGTGGGCTAGGGGTGTGGTCTAGGAGGGGTCTAGGGGGACAATGAGGTAAAGATATCTAGTTGTGTAACATAAAACCTTGCCTGCATCACAGATCAATATTCACACAAAGTGCTCATGTGTTGCTAATCTTTCAAGGCAACACAGAATCCTCACCAGAGATCTAGACTTCCTGCAGAAAAGCTATAAATTCTTACGTCACATGTAAAAATCTAGTCAATGATACCAGATACGCTACGTTTTTCTTTCCAGGCAGACACCAGCCTCTCCCAAGTATTACGCAGTTAAACAAACCTAACCAACGACATCCTGAGCGAGCCTGTGGTAGGCAGCACAACAGCACACAATCACAGTTACACAACACTGGCCACAGTGGAGAGTGAGCACCTGCACAAAAATGTCCTCACTGCTGATACAAAAAAAATAACACATCATAACAAGAGAACAATAGAAAGCGTAAATCTGGTCCTAGTGACACATTAAGGCGAGGTTGGAGTGGTTTCCATGTGACACTTGTGTCATATTTTGAGGGAGGACTGCCACTACAAACAGGAAGTCCCTCAGCATTCCACTTGGTTACCAACTCCACTCGTTAATGAGTAACTATTGTGAAGGGAGTTTTTGAATGAGTAACACACATCTCCCTGTAAAACCTGTGCTGCCTGCCCCGGTTGTACATTATTCACATATATCATTACATAACCTGGGCTGGTTGGCACACATGGGAGTGGGGCAGGCAGTCACACCAACACATATACAGGACAGACTCTTGTTTCCTGGCAAACACATGGAAATTCTATCTCTACTTGAAGGGGCAGCCAACGCACCGGCCAGGGCAAGAAGCTGAGGTGGGGCCAGACACTGATCGACGACAACACACCAACACACACACACACACGCCCGCACGCACGCACGCACGCACGCACGCACACACACACACACACACACACACACACACACACACACACACACACACTCACAACAACAACAACAACAGATCTATTACCAAATACCATTACTACAAGACTGAAAGAATGCTATAAAACTATAAGGCTAGTTGAATTATTATGATTTGTGAATTTGCAAGTTGGCAAGTGGGTCTCCATTATGTCTTTGGCTGTGTGTCAGTGTCTGTGCATTTTTTCCTATAAATCTGTGCCCTCTTACTTTCAGCCTGTGCCCCCTTAACAAGACACAGCTCAATTTCACCTCAAAAATTGACAAGCTCTGTAGCACAAAGTTGTGCTTAATTTATGTAAAAAAAAAAACTTTTGTGCATGTGTGTGTGTGTGTGTGTACGAAGGGTCTTGTTCCTGGTTCTCTCTGGTCTTCTGGGACTACAGTGGGTCTATTCTCTCTGGGTGTTTCACAGAACAGGATTAATGACCAGCAGCAGGGACATGAAAATGTTGTGACCACAAGTCATCACAATTTTTACTGCATGGAGTGTGTTTACTGTGTGTGTGTGTGTGTGTTTACTTTTTATGTCTTAGCCTAACAATTATGTCATCAGCAAGGATAACAAATGTTGCCAGCTGATACCTTCTAGAAGAAACCATTGTCATAGTGATCTTTTAGGTATAGAGAAAAAAAAACAGTGTCACAGCTTTGCATTCACTCCACGGACAACCACAATGACCAACACCCTTTTTGAACACACTTTGAACAAAAAACCCTTACATTACAGTGTTTAATATATTTCATACTTCTCCCATATTGTTGACTGTTGAGTTACCAAAATTAGCATGACTGTAAAGGTTATAAAATTCAGTAACAATGAATCTGCATTTTCATAAAAGTACTCACACAAATGCTTCCTCTACAGAACCTAAAGAACAAATGTTTGCATCTCTAGGTATGTGCAGTAAACGAAATACGAAATTCAGTGAGCTAAATATAATGTAAATAATTTAAAGTCTGTACAATATATTTAGCTCACTCAATTTCTGAGAATGAGAAATGTTACTGAATGGTTGCTAAAGCTCAGGAGGTGGCGAGGGTCATCTCCTGTTGGGAAATGTCAATGGTTTGTGGCTCCATGTAGATGAGTCCTTACTCATCTTACTCAGTCCTAATGATGTGCAGGTTTTTTGATTGTGAACTGTCACCCTACTGTAGTGCATGGATTTGTGAGTCCCGGTGATATTGAGAACTAGCTAGAGTCTGCCAAGCTGTTCACGCCTTGTGATTTTGGCGCTATTAAGACAAACTCTGTTGGTATAATTCATCTAAACAAGTGTGGACATGGCCACCTGAACCTTGATGCACTCTGGGACCTCTTGAACAGACGGGTCTTGTTTAACTTCTAAATGAAACTTGGTGTGGTTTGACTGAAATATGAATTTAGCATGGACCAAAAACAGGATGTGAATCAGTGTTTCCCTGCAGCACACCTCCACTTCTGTATGCAATGGAGGAATTTCTGGCACCATTTTGACTCCTTTATACAATTTATAAGCTCTGCGTGATTTCTCAGCCGATAGACATACCACCGTACACTCACAGTTCCCATGAACATATTCAGCCCAGCACATGGCATTCTTCTGGAAGGTGGCAAGCTCCATACAATACAGATTTTAAATATAACATAAAATCTGTACAATCAAGTTGTGACTTCATACATATACCATTTTAAGCCTCATCTGAGAAATGTTTTTCAGAAAAATCTCTGAAAAATCTCTGCTTTGGGCAAGACTAGGTGAACAAACCTGCAACTGTGAATGCATACTAAAAGCAATTTGAAGTGTACAGGCATGGTAGACCAACAACACAGACACCACAACTTTATCAATTTGTCAATCATTTTGATAAAACTGGCTCCTACTCAAAGGAGCAATTATTTTGCTCATTTTTATAGCCTACGTTAATGTCAGCTTCCTTAGCTGCTATTAGTACATTTTGTCTATCTTAGCTAACCCTGAGCAACGCTTGCGCTCCGATTACATGACTCAGTCCAGGCATGCAAGAGCCAACTCAGGTAAAACACCTTGGTTCAGTGTTGTCAAACAACATACAGCCTTCTATTAGGTGTTGATCTATTGTCAGTTGTGTATGGTCACACTCTGGCCATGTTTAACAAATCCTTTAAAAATTGAAATAGCCTTGTTCACTGACAGCTAATCAAGGGGCATTGTAAGCTTGTTCATGTAAAATTAGCACAACAGAACAAAAACTTAAAGTTTGTATCCTATATGAATTTGCAGCTGGGGTAGAGATTGATCTCCAAATTTTATGAAAGGTATGTTTCTAAAGTAATAGGTCTGTTGAGGAAACAAAATATTAGAAAATATGCAGCTGGTGGAAATCAGGATCTGTCACTCATCTCCAATAAAGATAAAGATTACAGGGAAGACGTGATTTCTCGACATCCAGCTCTGATGCAAAGACGGGCATCGATTTTGTAATATTTAAATGGTTATTACATGATTCTTAAAGAAACATTAATACAGCAACGATAAGACTATAGGCTCTTTGCAACCACTACCAACAAAGAAGAACAACATTCTATTACTACCACAGGCGTTCCGCCACCAAGCCGACAATGGAAACATATTACGTATGTTCAAATGTCTGGTGTGGAACTACTTTAAAAAAAAATGAAGGAAAATGTCGGGCAGTGCCAACATCTGTCGGAAAAAGCTAGCCCATCACTAGGAGAAGCCAAGCACCGGCAGAAGAAGGCTCAGCCACATTTCACCATTCTAAACGTGACAGTTTGAACCAGAGGTGGTCAAATTGTTTGACTGGTGGGCCACACGGAGTTCTAAAAAGTTAACAGGCGGGGAGCTGAGGAACAGATGGATGGAGTGTTTATTTGTATTGTTAACGTAAATTACATGTAGAAATTATTGTTATTGTAAAAACTATTTTACAACTACAATTTTTTCATAAAATTAATTAAATCGTTTAAACAACTTTGATGGGCCAGACTACAAAGCCTAGTGGGTCATATATAGACTGCGGGCCGAAGTTTTTCCATGCCTGGTTTAAACCTTGTGAAATTTGCTTAGTCTCAATTTCTTCCTCTGATCCCAGTTGACATTTATCAAAATGCAAACACAAACCTGCAGAACCAATTCCTTGATAATCAGTGTTAGCGCTGACACATAGATACATTTTTTAAAAAATCTTTTCAGAAAAAGCGTGCAAGTCTCCTGCTATTTTAGCTCACCAGTGCTTTGTTGCGATGGACTGGCACTGCTATACTGTTGACTGGCATGCAAACAGGTTCCACAGCCCTATTGATAATAGCTCATTCACTTCCAACTTTAAAAACATAGTAATTATTCTTTACAAGCCACCTTCTAACATTTCAGCCAAGGTACAATGCTGTAAAAATATCAAATTAACTAACAAGTTGTATCCCAATGTACAAGCCATAAAGAGCAGTAATCCCCCGAGCCTGGATTTTTTTTTTTTGCATCAGTTGCTTAACAATGTAAGATATTTGTAATGAAATGCAGCAGCACTCTCTTTGGGTGCCTGCTGAGCTCGAGCCTTTCTTCAGTCAACACAAGTAGTCCTGATCCAAGCCAGAGTGGAGCCCTGGAAGGCCACCACTTTGTGCTGATTCAATACAAAATAATCGCATATTGGCCTCTCTCCACTCATGTCCTTTCACAACCATGGTCTGACACATTACTGTATTTCTGTGCTGTAAGTTAGATTATGGACCCAGAGGGAGGGGAAGGACACTGCAGCATTGTTGCAGGTATTGTTTTTTTTGTTTTTTTTTTCCCACATCTCTCTGGATTGTGGGTGTTTGCATTGAGACACTACTGATACAAAGAGGTATTTCTAAGCTGGTTCTACCTTGAAGGCAACCACAGCTACTGATGTCATCTGTAGAGAGGAAGATGCCTCGCATAACTGACACAAAGTGACGAAGCAATGACTCATGTCAGAACTTCTTTTCTGACTGCTAAAACTGATTAAAAAATAAGACGGAGGACAGACCGACAAATGCGTGATTATTAAAATCATTCAAGCAATCATTAAGATTCCATTTAAGCTCATTTGGACTGCTTACTCCCATAAATGTTACCCAAGCAAAGAGACAGACAAACAGACAGACATGGATCGAGAGAGACGGCGGGAGAAACAGGGGAGAAGGTAGGTGTGTGTGTGTGTGTGTGTGTGTGTGTGTGTGTGTGTGTGTGTGTGTGTGTGTGTGTGTGTGTGCGTAAAACACATTTATTTGATAAAGACTAGGCTGGATGTGACTGATTAAGTGGCCTAAACTGTGAACTGTCTGGATTAATTTAATCCATTTCTCGTTTACTGTAACAGCGGATCGGGTCAGAGCGAATGCATGATGTCATCCTCTAACAATCTCACAAGAGAGGTAAAGCTGATGAGTGTCTGCTAAGTCACAGGCCTGGCCGTGAAAACCCAACTTGTGCCCGCCCGCCCTGCCGCTGCTGTCAGACGGTGGGTTGCGGAGGACAGACGGGGGTGAGTGGGGGGGTAAGAGCCCACATGATGAAGCATATGGTGTCAGCTGGAGGTGTGCAGCGCCCCCCGACACCGCTCCAGCCAACGCCGATGCGCGCCACCGTAGTTTTGGACCACAATTCTTTAAAACCGACTTCTCCGTGAGGCAAACAACTCCCATTTTCCACCCACAATCTTTCACGATATCTTTTACGAGGAAACGAAAATCCATGACGATGTGACACGGATCGGATCCTGTACTCAACTTTACAGCCCATCACCGCTCCGACGTGACAGTCACTGCGACGTCACCGAAACGAAGTCACACACAAGCACCAGCACCACGGTTAATATTTACCAGTTGGACACAGCGCGCTTGTTGCAGCCATTTATCCAGCGGTAAAGGGGGCAGAAGTCCGCATTTCCTGGATTGCGACGCGTCGGGTAAAGCTGCTCTCGATGGCCGCGTTCCTGCGCAGGGAGAGCCGGAGAGGCTCGGGGTGCTTTCCGATGTTGAGTCAAACTCGACGCCAATGCCACGTTCAGTTGATCCCCACAACAAAACAACATCTCGCCCGACGCAAAAACGCACTCCGCAGCTCCGCACCACCCCGCACGGCGGCTCCGCTGGGCACCGCCTCCCTCTCAAGATCCACCAGTGGGCTGATGCGTCCGCGCCGCCTCGTGAATAATCAGGAGCTGTTGCAGACAGCCATTGGCTGGAAGGACTAGTTCCTGGTTAATGCTATTAATTATAATTAGGGAGGCATCCTCCTGCAGTTTAACGAGAGTTCAGGGAGGCTGATTTAGGTAACCACGAATCTGTTGCAGTCTCATCACAGACGCGTCTCCCTCCGTCACGCACACATCTGGATGATGATCCGGTCTGTCCACACTTTGGGCGTTGCGTCCTGATGATCTGATGACCACGTTTGACTCTCAAGCGTCCGTCCGTTTCATACGTACAGATAACATCAATATCTGGACGGATAGGTGACGTCACCGCTTTCATTCACTATACAAAAAACAATTACAAATAAACGTGATGGCCGTGGACAGCCACGCCAGACTACAGCTTCTGTGTCTGTGTTTACATCTGCATCTCTGAGTCGAGAACAACTCCGCAGTAAAGGAGCCAGGGAAGGTAAAGTGTGGACAGGTGTACCAACAGAGAGCCGTGGGAGACAGTGGGAGGAAGTGACAGACAAAGGACGAGGAGCGGGGATCCGTGCGTGAGCGCCCCGCACCGCTACAATATGACTGACAGGCTTATGTAACGAGCTGGGCTCACACTCGGCCCTCAGCAGACGCCGGCTGTACTGACTGTTATATAACTGCATTAGCCGATTCTCTGAGCCGAGCATGCGCACTAAAGTCACTCCACCACGCACGCACACACACGCACGCACGCGCACACACACACACACACACACACACACACACACACACTTTCAGACTTTAAATTTACAACATAGTGATCAGAGGGAGAGACGTTGGAAGTGAATGAGAAAAATATCAACAGTTTATTAGGAACATGCAGGTCAGATTGTTTAAAAGGGGCCCCAAATCATATTTCTCTACACACATGTGTTTTTACTTTTCAGGACCATTGGATCACAGGGTAAAGTGACGCATTTCTGATTTTTTGTTTTTGTTTTAGTGCTTTACATATCTGATGTTTTAAAATTTGACTGGAATTGTTTTTGTATTTAGGACCAGAGTAAAGATTTGTCTGATTAATGGTCATGTGACCTGCATGAGTACAGTCAGGGTGGAATTTATATGGCCTTTCTTATTACAGGAACCAAACAGCGAGACTTTAATTTGCTGACTCTACATGCAAACCTGTCCAAAACCAGATTTCTGAACACAGGTATTTTTTGTTTTTTCCAGGGTAATGTGATTGGCACAAATAAATTAGAATCTGATATTTTCAACCCTGATAAATTTCCATCTGCTAATGTGGTCTGAAATCTGATACATGCTTTCTTCCCGCTGATGTGGTGGATGGTCATATCAGAATTCATGTGGCTTTTCTGTCACTGAGCACATTCGCATGGGTGTGAATTCATTATCTTGGACACGTGTAGGAGACATGAGGCTGCAAATTTAATAGATATATGGAAAAAATGCCAAAATCAAATCAGATTTTATTCCCTCAGATACACATTACATTCAAAGATAAATGAAAACAGTCAAGACAATAATAAAAGAAAAACAAAAATAGTCTCTAAATTGTCTTTCTTTTAGTTGCAGTGTGAACAAACTAGTGCAGTATGAACACAGCAGTGTAGTGTGAACACAAATTTTGCTCTCTGCAAATAAACAATGCCAAGACAAGCATCACAATCTTCACTTCCCATCATCCTGCAACAAGTTTCCCATCCTGAAAAGCCTAATTGGGGCTTAATGTTGGGTAAATGTTTGCAGTGCAGATGCAGTATGCCAGCAGGGCTTAACTCAATTAGCTTCCCCTGCATGCTGCACATAATTTAATAGGGCTGGATCCCACTCTTAAAACCCAGTTACGACTCAGACTGGCATTTCATACCTTTCTGTCAAAAAGGAGGTCAGGGGTGCACCATCCTCTCACAGGTTGACGGTCATTGATATCAGCGTAGGACCACTTGTAACCTTCTATTCACAGATATTTTATAATAAAGCTGGCATCTCTAATGTTGGAAAAGAGAGTGGGAGATTAAGGTCACTGCAAGTGATAACCATTGCTCAACTCAACCTGTAATTAAATCTCAGGATGCCTTACTAGCATGGCTGCCGAGTAACAGTAAGTTCTTCATCATAAGCCCAGTATAGCCTCTTATCTCTCATTGCTATGACAAATTGCATCTGTCAATAACAGAGGAAAGAAGGTTTGAATTTATGAGACTTGAGCTACTGGCCAAAAAAGGAGTGTCTTGAAGTGCCAAAAGAGAAAATCCAAGTTAACCTTCACACCTGATCACAACAGGGGAATGAATACTTATCTATAATGTGTCCTCAGATGGGGTCGGCTGCATTCAGACGGGAGCGTAAAAGAGGAGTACTTAGGGCTCCTCAGCTTCATGAAACCCAGTCAAGTGTTTTCATACCAAATGCAAAAGGTAAAAAGAAAAACAACAAAATAAAGGTAAACTCAAAATAAGGAGGTGCTACTTTTAAAGTAATGATTGAGATTATATTAAGACTTACTGGAGCAATAAAAGTGAGACAACTGAAAATACATGTGAGGCCCGCTGTTAGGAACTTTGTGACATGTCCAGTGCAGGATCACCGTTTGTACAATAATGACAAGGCCTACCACTTTTTGCACTGAAAACACAACAAACATGTTTCCATAACATTTTTTTTAGATTTTGCACCTGTTTTGTCTTTCATTGAAATCTTGAGAAACCACAACTCACTACATAATTATCATTTTCAGCACTAATATGAACATAATCTGTGCAGCAGTCCTCATTTCATGTTTTCCTTCCTCTAACCTTTTGTTAAAACTTACGTCTGTTCATTATTACACTGTGGAATTGCTTACACACACTGTGAGGTTTCCATTCCCATGTCTACACCATCATGCACCTCCTCACTTCTGATGGAATTTAAGTTTTTGCCCCCAAACTGAACTCTTTTTAAGAACCAGAAGTTTTTCCCCTTTATTGTATTATAGTTGTCATCTCATGTTTACAATTGTGTGGTGATATCCTCCCTGCAGGGTCAGGGGAAGTCCTTGTTTCCTGTGCTGCATGTAAAGGAAATGGGAATTCACTCTCACAGCTAAACTGTGACATAATCGATCGGTGCAGCATCCTCTTGGATCGTCTGAGAGAAGGATGGCATTTATGGAGAGTGGAAGCAGACAGGAGGCCCTGAACAGTTCCAGACAGTGCCAACTGGACTGAGTGGCTGTGGTAGCCAAAACTAACAAGTTCTGTCTGCCAACCAGGCGAGAAGGAAATAACACAGCTGAGTCGAGGGACGCTGGCACTGTTCTGTCTCTACAGCAGCATAAGGGCAAGGTTCATATTTATTGCTTCAATTTGCAGTTATGATTATTAATGACTAGATGGACAAAGTTATGTGGGTGCAATTTAATTTCAGGAAAAACAACTAGCAGAGCAAACATTTAACAGAGGGGGAAATGGGAATGTGTCGTTACTCACACAAGTGTTGAGAAACAGTTCTGTTTGAAAAGCAAACAGGGACAACAGCCAGGGACGTGGCAGAGTATCACAGAGAAAGGGTTACACTGTCAAGCATATGGTTTGCTTGATTTGAAGTGTCATCTATAAATAATGAGAAAAGAACATGCAGAAGTGCTTCAATAGCTCCTACTAATCTCCCCCAACTCTGATACCTCTTGAATTCATCTAATATACAGACACTTGAGTGCCAGAGAGCGAAGTTGTTATGAAGTTATGTAGACCTCCACTCAACCGCATTCTGGAATGTTAGCATAATTAGCTTATTAGAAATTGCTGTAGCTCTATCAAGGCTAAAATGGAATCAAAGCTGTATTACAAACATAATTTACCAGATATTTTGTTTTTACACATCTTAACGTACAGATCAGTGAACTCTCTTGTCTCTACTGAGGCTCAACCCAGGCAAAGAGTGAGTAACTGTTTTCCTTCTTTATTAAAAACAGTGTTTATACATTAGATACAATATTAATTCCCATCTTGGGCGTATGCTAGACAGCATGCAATAAGCAGGATGCACGCCATTAAAAGCAGAATGACTGTTATGTCAGAATTAAAGACATTTTGAAATGCAATACCACAAAAAGGCACTTAATAACAGTTGAAATATTACATCTTATAATTTGAAAAAATGACCTCTGGTTATAATGTACAATGCATTTGAAAAGTTGTTAAATAAAATTAATTGAAATCTAATATAAGTCAGTAGAACCATTACTTCAAAGCCCAAATAATCTTACACATCTGTCTGGTAGGGTGGATTTAGGATCTGCTCCAAAGTTCAGTGGGTTCTGTTTGGAACACAACTAACACCCCCACCAGATTTGACGAGTAGATTTTTGGTAACCCCACCAACTAATTAACAAACAACATAAACAATGCAGTTGAAAATATCATATCTTGGCTAGAGATAATAAAAAATTGAAAGACTTGAAAATCTTCATGTACATACTTCTTTGCAGCCAGAGACAGAGGACAGAAGCAAAGGATAAATTTTTTTCAGGATTGCACAAACTTTCTCACAGATCCAAATTTTTGGATTTTTGGATATTCATATTTATATTGAAATCACAATGCACAAGGCATAACGTACTGTACCACCATTACAACCATCAAAATACTATGGAAATCAGTACCATTTATTAACAATTAATTATTTGTGAAATGTCCTGTTTTGTAAACTGTAGCAAAAAAATCTTGTTAACTGAACACTTTGAAACATTCTGGGAATCATGGCATGTGTGAGTGAAAAGGCAGTGTGGATTTTTACGTTGTATTTCACATATGGTTAACCACGCATGTCTCCCTGTTGCCCACACACATACAGTAACTATACAGGTATAAATCGTTGGGTACAAGGCCAAACACAGTCTGACATGGAGAGACACAGCACCAGAGATACATTATCATCAGTCAGAGTAGATAAGGAAGAGCTCTGATCAGACTGGTCGTCCAATAGGACTCTCTGGATAAAAGGTGTAATGATTGGCATACAGCCTAGCAGCCATATGGAAGCCTTGTTATGATCTCTCGGGTGCGTCATGTTTGTCTTATCTAACTCTCACACTAACCTCACTCTGGGGCTCACGAGGAGGGATCTCCTCCTTGCCCCCAGCACCAAAACAGTTCAGCTAATCAGGGGGATTCCAGACCCAGCCAATCAGAGAATTCTGACATCACAGACATTTCAAAGGGGATTCTGCAATTGCAATATCTGAGGTATTGGAAAAGTGCCATGTTGCTCATTTTTTTGCGATAGTCCAGCAAGAAAAATCCAGCCAAATGTGACTGGAGTTCCTAAGATCATATCATAGCCACAGCAGGCTGAAGGCAGTTACCTATAAAAGAAAATAACTCCACTATCAATCAGACTAAAAATAATCCATGTCAAAATAACTAGTATTTATCACAGTGAGAGGAGTAAAACACCATAAACACAATAACTGCAGTCACCAAATGTCAGAAACAAAAAGTTATTAAATGTAATTCCTTCATTATACCCTTTTTTGGCCTAGTTCACAAGGCAGAAAACCAGTTTAAAGAGAGGTTGTGCTCAGCTGAAATCCCTGTCTGGAAAGATGACAGGGGCAACAAGAGTCCAAAGGTAGAGCCCAAGGCCCAGCCAGCTGGAGCTCATCTTCACCCACACAGCTGGCATGCTGCTTAGCATGGCCTGGGTGGCAGTGTCTGGTCTGAGGAGTGACAGGGATGGGAGACATTTCACATAAGTAACTCATTACAGGTCATATGCTGGAGTTGAAACTGATACTTTTCCACATATAGTTCATGAATGATTAGAAAAGGTCAGCTGATTTGAGGAAATTTCACAGAAACTTGTGTTCACAGATTTGATAGCGTTCAGCTGAAGTGAGACGCCCTCTGGTGGTGCTTTTAGAGCATTACACGTTGACTTCAAAAACGTCAAAATCATTCACATAGCAGATCCTGTCAGTTTCATTAAACCAATGGGCTCACACCCTGGATCACACCACATGTCTATTTTATATTTTAATAATATATATTACTTACTGGTACCAGTTGGTGAGAGTCATCATAATGTAAAGAGAAGCCAGACAGAGATGGAAGTGGAAAAAGGAGTAGTTGTAAGTGACTCCATCCTCCTCATTGTCTACGGCTCTGCGTATTCCATCCTCTCCCACCTCACTCTCTCCAACCATTCCACCGCCCTCCTCCGTCTGCATGAGCTTGTTTACCTGAGTATGAGTGGATGAACGGATACTAGAGAAGAGAAATACAGTTTTACTGACGTAAAAAAAGGCAGAACATTAAATGGATTTTTTTGTCACTGCTGTATCTACCTGGCATAAAGGGTGCAGAAGAGAAAAATTATCAAACCAACAATGCCTTGAGCATCCCACCACTGTACTGTTTCATGGGTGCCATCAATAGATGAAGGAGTGGTGCTGACGTTTGACACGAGACTCAACAGGCTAGGGTTACACTTTCGATCTGAAAGATCAGAGCACACACAGACATTTAATTGCTCTGTTTGCAACTACATCCAGGGATTCCCATAAATTAATTTTTATGTGGAGACCCACCACAATATTAATTATCCTTTTCTGAAACTGTAAGCCTCCGATTTTGCTCTCTTTCGCAAACATATCATGTTTTCATAGAGGTAAAATTTACTCAAGAGTGCTTCCAGACACATTTAACCACCAACGATGGCAAGCTTTTGTGTGGTGTTCCCTCCCTCCTGAAAATGTACTGATGATGGTGTGATCTTTCTGTTCCTACTTGTTCTTTAGTTTGAAGCCTGTCAGTGTATCTGGTTGGTCTGACGTTATCTGGCACGGCTTATTGTAGTTTTTAGTTACACATGAAAATGAGACAGATAATTAATAAAGTAGTAACTATATTATAATATACAGTAAAATAGATAAAATAAATTCAGAAATTAACTATGCAACTGAAAAAGAACAATACCCAATGTGTGCTTAAATGTATGTCCCATGTGTAAATTGCTGTTGCAGCACACACTAATATTTTGTCCTTCATTTGGGGAAAACAATCTTAAAGTATATTGTAGAATCTCACAAGTGTGATCAAAATACTGCAGGAAATACATATTTTGAAAAAATTGTACCTGTATACTTATAATAAAGTAAGTAAGCAAGGAAGTATCACTTAATCTATGGACCAGAAGGATGGCAAGAGACTCACTAGGATTGTTGGTCATGGCAGACCAAGTGACATACATGGTGTAGAGAGAGATGAGTGAAGCCTGGAGCAAACCAGAGTAGGGCTGAGTTTCCTGCAACAAAAAAAATAAGTACATTAAATTACCTGTCCAAATGTTGCAACAACAACATCTGAGAAGCTGAAAATGAAATGTCTATTAAAAACTCAGATGGGACTGGATGTAAAACGAGGTGCATTCACACAATTTTAATATTGTTTCCTCAAAACTCAAACCACATACATAAGAAAAAGTTTTTGTGCCATAACAAATTCAAGCCCCATGCCCAAGTATTAACATAAATACACAACAATCCATTTTTATTGCAAGGCCTTCTGCTTCAACTAGGCAAGAAAGGACAGAATTTTTTCTTTTGAGCATTTCTTCTGTGAGCATCAAAAAACCCTGTTCTATTGTTCCAGTCCAGTTGCCCGATTTATCAAACCTGAACAACCTTTAAAATTTTGGGTTTGTTTTGAAAAAATTGTATGAAAGCCAAAACAAAACAAAGATTATATATCAATACGGACGAGGGTTTCTACCTGAATCTTGGGCAGGATGGAGACAATGGAGACAATGATGCAGAAGATAAGGTTGAGGCTGATGAAGACCTTGTGTTCTGTGCAGTCATCAGGCTGTGTGTAGTAAACGTAGAAAAGAACCACAGAGGCAATGGCCAGTGCATAATAGAGGAAGGTGAAAGTCAGAAGGCCTGAAAATACATGAACATACATTTAACATGAAACATATATATTATTGTGACCTCAATAACACAGCAGCCTTATTTAACATATTCTTATACCTGCAAACCAGCACTTGTTCTCACTATTTTCAGCATTTTCCACCCATATCTTATTCCAAGAGTGGGCAAAGTCGATGAGAAGAATAAGCTGGATTAGAATGAAGATAAAAGATCCCACAGCTCCGAAGTAAAACCACACTATGAAAGGAAAGGAAACAAACACAGATGAGAAGAGTTTCCTAAAACCAGTCAGGTAAAGTTATTCCTTATTTCTTGAGTCTCTGAATCACAAAGTTAAAGTCAGTGTCTGCTCAAGAAAAAGATATTATTTATTTGCAATTCCACCGTGTTAGTACCAGTGTGAAATGTTCCATCGGGGATGAAAAAAGCTCCAACTGTAATTCCAACCAGGATCAGAAACTTAAAGAACCAGAACCTGAAAAATAAACAATTACCAAAATCACCTTCTGCGAAATTACAGTATAGCTGCTTTCAAAGATTAAAAAACCCAACTTGGAAACAGTGGTTTGGAAATTTACTGTTCCTTTTATTTACAAAATAAAAAAACTACATATTAGTAACATTATAATAATATTGTGAGTGTATTGTATTAATACTGGTATTATGTGAAAAAAAAACAACAATTTAATGCCCAATCACGGTTCACATGGCCTTCATTTATCTCCAATTTGAAAAGTAAATTCAGGATAAACCTCTGTAAATATTTATGCATATTTTCAAGAAATTCAAATATAGTGGAATCATTTGTAAAACAGGTTTCTCTCTTACTAAACTCTCATGAATTTTTCAGTGCTCCATTAGCACAGAAAGTACAGAAAGACAGTAAAACAAGGTTAACTGACCCATCCCTTCTTAAATACATGCATTCACATACAATTCCATATAACACGTACCCATTTTGAATAGCTGCACGTGGGTCTTTGCTGCTACGAACACCAATCATGATGGCAAAGAACAGAAAAAAGAAGCAGGTCATGGCGAAGCACATACGATACACAGACTTGAAACCCACAATGACGTCACAGTTAACTTGGTTTTCGATCCCAAACACGGAGGCTCCTCCCTTGCAAAATCCTGGGATCTACAGAAAGTCAGAGAACACATAACTGCAGTAAAGATACACATCATGTTTAAGGGATCAAGAAATGAAACTTTATGGAAAAGTGACTAATATCAGCAAAACACAAGTCGTACAGTGACTACAATGATGACGTCACTTAACAGGTGAACAATCTTTGAATCTTTTAACAGACCTACTTTTTGCTTCAAGTTTACTTTCGGGCATCAAAATCCCAATCAATACGTTGTTAGTGCAATAACCCATAGAGCATATGAAACCCTGTCGGTTTCATATGCTCACTCACCGAACCCTTCTTTAGTAAAAAAAAATATTTTTTTCAAATTTAAGACATAAGTACAGTATTTTCTGCACTATAAAGCACACTGGATTATAAAGTGCACTGGATTATAAAGCACACTGGATTATAAAACGCATCTGAGAACTCATCTTCAATGAATGGTCTATTTTAAAACTTTTTTTATTTATAAGGCACACTGGATTATAAGAAATTGAGAAAATTAAAGGCTTTTAGGTGCGGAAAATACTTTATATGTTTTAATGTTGTATTAAATGAATAGCGCATTAATGTCATCTTTTTCGAAGAACAAAACCAAGACAGTGCATGAACTCACATGAAATGACCTACCTGCAAATCAGTGTGACTTCTGCTGTTGTTATTGAGAGACCAGTTCAGATATGCGTGGCTTCACTTTGGCAAGTGTTACTCTTATGTCATTTTCACAGCAAAGTCTGTTTCTTTTGTTTTCCATGCAGCTTAAGGAAGTGTTCCTTTATTTTTGCCAGTAGGAGACTAGAGTTGCTCAACTTGACATTGCAAATTATGCAGAACGCTGACTCCCATCACGTTCCGTTATACAGTACATGTAAATTCACGTTGCACATATTCGTCCCACCACTTTCTTTTTTTGCTCAAAATAGTTACTATGAATTAAAATATTAAGAAAGCAATCGGATGACGTACCATCATGACAGGCATAAATCGACTACTGAGTGCGCAAAATCCCCTGTAGCACAGGTAGGCTAATCGATGTAGCGTCACGTGATCACCTGCAGCCAGTGATGGCTGCAGGGGGGCGTGTCATCACGAATTGACACGATGTGTCAAACGTACACAGTGATTCATGTATGTTCGGCAAAAACACCCGACACGTTTGCCGACAAAGCACATCGGGTGCTTTGTCGGCAAAGCACCCGATGTGTTTTGACACATCGTATCAAGACAAAACATCGTGTCGGGTGTTTTATCTTGGCCTCCGTCTCCGCCGAACCCCTGAGACCGACTCACCGAACCCCTAGGGTTTGATCGAACCCAGGTTAAGAACCACTGCCATAGAGGCACATGAAATACAGAAACTGGAACAATAAACATGCAATACGTTTGAGAAGCTACAGAGAGCAATCTTACTTTACGGAGCTCCATCTCCATTCCAGGGAGGATCATGATGACAGACACCAATGTCCCCAGCAGCAGAAAGAAGGAGAAAACCAGCCGTGTGATGGTGGAGTTGTTAGAGGAAGGACAGCAGCCACACAGAAGACAAGGTGCTGACCCACAGAGACAGGATGCCTGTGAGTGATGGTTAGAAAAACAAAGTGATGCAATGAGGGGAAAAAAATTCTTAAGGACAGTTTTTGGTTTTTATAAATTCTACAACAGTCGAATAAACGTGAGCAAAAGCTTTAGTGGCCTGAGAATTAGATTGGGTCTAGTCTATACGACATGCTGGACTGGTAGAATTCTTTATCGTGATAATTTCCAATGCCAAAACTAAATGGACAAGCATCAGCAACAAATATGACTCAAATACTAAGTGATAATTACACAAACAGGATCTAACCCGGGTCGTTATGCAGACCAGTCAAGACGTTCGGGGCCTCTGGTGTTAGCGAAATGTTCACCAAGAGTAAAGTAAACACTCCACCTCCACCTCCACACTAGACTGGCTGTTTTACGAGATTATAAAACCATCTTCCTTTAAAATTGTAACGTTAGTTGGTATCACACACAGCATTATTAAGACAACTGATTAGTTGTTGACGGTAAATCGATTAGATTAAATGATGTTAGCAATCCAGTAGTTTAGCCCGTATCGTTAGAACACAGGCAACAACGTTGTTAACAGCTTTCTTTAGTATCTAACAAACATTCATATTAAGAATAGATACTTACACAGCTAGCTAAAGAACACAAGGCCAAACAAGCCCCCATGTTGGTGATGAAATGCTAAAATTAATCCTAGAGGACCGTCTAGTAATACTGTGGACTTTCGTAGCACTGTCCAACGACTATAATAAACGGAAGTTGTTTTGTCTATTTTCTAAAATAAAACTCTTTACATCCGATTCAAATGACAAGCATTTCACAATAAAATACTAATTTTCTGTCTCAAAAAAAGGATAACGACAAGAAAGAATAAAAACTTGTTTCGATCAAAATACATTTTACGTGTGACCGGTAGAGAATGTCCCTCCTGAGCCACCTGAGCTCGATAGCAGTCAGCTCCTCCCACCAATCAGCCAAGAATTGGTATAAGCTGCTACTATGCTTCCCTTCTGGCTCAGGAGTTGATTGCTGTATGCTGCTGTGAGTTGTGCCTATATATATATATATATATATATATATATATATATATATATATATATATATATATATAATGTGTGTGTGTATTTATATATGTATGTATATATATGTATATATATATATATATATATATATATATATATAGTACATATACTGTATATACACAAGTGACTGTCCATTATCGGACAGTCACTTGTGTCAATTTTCAATCTGTGGCTTGTTGGTGAACTTACATGAGTCTCACAATTTAATGTTTTCAGACTCTATTCTGAGTTCTCAGTTTGGCAGCAGCTGCACAAGCATTTCACAATAAAAATCCTAATTTTCTGTCTCCAAGGGTAGCGACAAAAAGGATAAAACTTGTTATGGTCAAAATAGATGCTATGCATACATTTATGAACTTTAAAGAATAATGACCCGACTGTGTGATTAATTGGTTAAGCTTTGTTGTTTATGTTAAATGGAGACTCTGAAGCCTACCTTTCCCCTCACTTACAGTCCCTGAAATTGGATCTTTGGCTTCTCTCTTATAAACTACCGGTACATGGGCCGTTATTTGTCGATTGAAGTCTCGTCAAACCATCTATTCACCTGCACAACAGGTGTCAACGTGGGCTACAGTATTAATAGTTCCTGCTCTATCTTTTCCGGAGGGAGGAGGCTTTCAATATTTGAGAGTATCTTAACTGTACATCACCGCTTTGAAGCGGGATGTAATAAAACAAGCTATATATTCAGCAACAACCAACAATGTACATATTCAACTTTCACCTTTGTTTTGAAAATTGAATATGTACCTTAGGGTTTGTGTTTCTTGGATTTCTGTCAGAGAAAGTAGTTGAACGCTAAACAAATGAATGGAAATAGCTGTCTGAAAACATTTGTGTGTGCCCCCTCACCGTTCCTGCACACAAAAAATCAAACAAAAGTATTTACCTGAGACGCGTAACAGGTTTCCCACAGCCAATTCTGTTGCAAGATGCAGTAATAACCAAAACAAAGAAATAGTTTGAAACAAAGAAACAATTGAGGTTTCAAGACCTAGCATTTATTCAACAGAGGGATCGACGGATGCACTGTTTTATCAAAAACATTTTATTTGGTTTTTGAAGTTTTGGAAGCCATCTCAGAATTGTGAAGTCATTGTGAATAGTACTACAATTGAAAATTCTTGTTGCATCATGATCCCCAAGTCTGAGTACACATTTGCCGTATTGAGGCGACTGTTTTCACGGTAAGCCCCAGTGCAGACTCGGGTCGGGCCTTTTATTTTCCTGTTGGGTTTAAGTTATACGACCAAAACACAACAGGTGCAACTGTTGTTTGTCAGCAGCCACAAGTTCAAGGCTGGATTTCATCAGAAAACAGTCAGTGTTGACACTTCAGTGGTCTGATAGATTTTGACCCCGCCCCCGTCCCCCGTCCCCTGCCGAACACTACACACACACCCCACCCCCCTTCTCTTGAACACTGCACACCGTGTGTTTTTTTTTTTTGTCTGTCATGATTGGTGAATTTGGACCAATGAAGGTAAAGAAAGGTGATGACGTTGAACTGTGTTGGATTATGGCGCGAAACGCCGGAGGTACCCAGACAAAGCGGGGAAGAAGAGCTCAGCGGAGGGTCGTTCTAACAGTGGAGGCACTTGACGGTGAGAACAATTGATTTTATGCAAATGTATAAGAAGACTTTCTGACCAATTACCAAGTAGAAATCGAGAGAAAGGTCGATATTGACACTACAGGTTCAATACACCTGCTTTGGTCCAGTCAGTGGGAGTTATTTCAGAGACTCAGTTGATGTTGCGGCCTCGGTCATTCAGATGTACATGAGGGGAGAAACATTTTTAAATTCATTCAGACTGTATGAGAGACGTCCAGCATTACGGTGTTGTTTCATTGTGAAGGCAAAGTTATTTTTGAAGCTTTGAAGCTTCAAAGCTTTGTTTTCTGTCGTGTTTATATAACCATGTGCATGGAAAGATGATGGCAGTGTGTTCCACTAATGCAGCTAAACTCCTTTTTGAGTAGGGAACTTTTGTCGTTCTGCAAGACCTTGTGAAAAAAATATGTATATGTGCAGTATATATATATGTGTGTGTGTATGTATGTATGCATGTATATATATATTATATATTATATATAATATATATGCTATATATAATATATATGTAATATATATATGATATGAAATTACTGGTCAATAACTCGTGTTGCGTTCCTGAGATTTTTACACGCTGCCACTGCTACTATTACATTGTACTTGAAACAGATTATGTAAGATTAAAAAAGCATAATAATCAACAATACGATATACACTGATTCTCTATTTCATGATGTGAGCGTGGATAATTGCATCCACATATATGACCTTCATGAGCACACACTTACATTTGATGAAGGAATCAGGCTTTCCTTCTGCCTAAATATGCCCATCCTGTTTTTGACTACAGTGTGCTAATCTCACCAGAAGGGGAAGTAATGTTTCTTTTTGAGGCAGGCTTGCATGCTTGACCAATGATCTATCAAAACATAAGCTCCTACATGCCCCACAATGTGAAGCCATTGCAGCATTCTTTGAAACAAACATTTAACTCCAAATAATTATCACTTGATAATCTCTTTTTATGTTTTCTTTTAGTACTGAAGAGGCAATCATTTGGCTAAAATGGAAAACTACAATGGTAAGTGAAAATTATGTATATCCTGTATTTGCAATTTGAAGCTGATTAGTAGATTAGAATCAACAAACAAGCAAGTCTATTTATTTAGTACTTGTTTGTTTACTATCAGGCTAGAAGTGTTTGTAGACAGCAACAGCTTTTAAATTCCAGTCTAGTGAAAGTAGAATGCTCTTCAAGTCCAACATGACTGGTATGACTGGTAACTGTATGACTCAGAAGTAGTATCTACTGTGACTCTAAACAAGTCTTATATGTATTTTATTGCAGAAGTAGTCTTCTTTTTATTCAAAATCAGAAATGAAGCATGGAGTAGGGGTTATTATTCTTCTTATTATAGGGGTTATTATTATCATTCTCCTCAGGTCTCTAACATTGTACTAATCAGAAGATGTTAGGAAACTGGTTTGAATGAATTTAAGAGCATGCTTGTAATAATCCAATTATTTGATTGACATTGTCATTAAGTAAAATGGAAAATATTGGGTTAAATTGGGCCAAATATTTCAGTGTTGTGATCTTAAAATTTGACCTGACAGATCACAGAATTTGTCCTATTTCTACCATCACATGTGATATCCAGCATCAATAATGTCCTGTTTTACAGAAATTCAAGTGAGGGAGTTAAACAAAAGCCCGTTGGGACAAGCATTTGAGGTCATCCTGAGTCCCCCAGCCTGTGATACCAAAGGCGATATTCCATTATCCCCTGTGAAAAGAAAGACAACATCACTGAGTGACATCAAGAAGAAACTGGATGCTGCAGAGGAGAAGCGCAAGGTGTAGACCTTTTGCCACCCTCTAAATAGAAGAGTAAACATAAAGTCAAGGTTGATTTGTGTGCCACCTTATGTTGAAGGCTCCACTACACTAAATGGAATGGAACCTTGAATAACTTCATTATTTGAAGGCAAACTTGAGATTACAGTGTTATTCTTCTTCTTCTTCTTCTTCTTCTTCATTATTCCCTGAAATCTGTTTTTCCATTTGTGAAAATAAAACAAAATTCCTTGGCTGGCATTGTGGTCTAACATTCCCACGACAGCAACAAAGTTAGTTTAAACTTTAAAACTTCATAACATATCCATCCAAGTGCTGTAACTTAAAACCAAATAGAGGAATCATTGAGCAGAAGTTTTAACTGATGCTTTGAGCTGGAAGAAATTAACTTCAAGATTCAAAATTTGAACAAATCTCATCCTGCTACAACACCAACCTTACTTCAGGGCATCCTCAGATTGTCTCAAAACAGACAATACAGACAGTGTTGGATGATCGAAGATGGGGTAGACTGCATCAGAATATTTAACCCTGATCAACACCTTAAACATACTGTTCATCCTTTCTCTGCCCTGCATGATTCAAACATTTCCCTCTTCAGACACTTGATTCAAATTACCAACTTTATATTAAGTGGCTTAGAATCATAACAATGATTTGATCTTCATTTCTGGTATGCTGGAGCAGTAAAACATCTAAAGCATCAGGGCAGATGGTAAATGTTTTTACTTTTTCAGTTGGCCTGTCAATTTTGGATCATGTTCTTACTGTGAATGCTCACTTTTGTCATTTTGTCAGAGTCAGGGGGCAGAAGTGCAGAAACAGCTCGCTGAGAAACGCGAGCATGCAAAAGAGGTCATTCAGAAGGCAGCTGACCAAAGCAACAACTTCAGTAAGATGACAGAAGAGAAACTCAATCAGAAAATGGAGGCGTACAAGGAGAAGCACTCTGCACAGATGGAAGCTCTGACTGACAAATTCAGAGCAAGGGTGAGCTCCTAATGATATGTCCTCATGTTTAATGTAGCAAGAAAACTGCAACATGCTGATTATTCTGTTTTTAATCACCAACAGGACAAGAAGATTGAAGAAGCAAAGAGGAGAGAGTCAATGAAAGAAAGGTAGATTTAACTCAGAAAACAGGTTACATCTCCAAAGATAAGATGTACAATTTCAACTGACATTTCCATGGTTCCAGTGATTGTTTCTTGTTTGCTCTGATTTTGCTGTTCTATTGCTGGTTATATATCAACAATTTCTGTGTGGGCTTAGTTTATTATACCTCGTAGATTTCTTGTGAATGAGTTCTACTTAGTTTAGTATTGCTGTACCTGTTTTTTCTATTGAGATGCATTTTATACTTGATATTGTTCACAAGTATTATTCTGTGCTGTTTGATAACATAATGCTGGAACAAGTTACAAATATTGGACATTAAACTATATCCACAATTAAATTGTTTTGTTGTGATGTGTGTTCAGTCCATTTCATGAATGTTGAAGATTAATTAATCATTATCATTTTTGAAGATCGACATAATTTTAATTAATGTTTAAATAAATATAGTATGGTCATGTGACACATGATGCGCTAGGCACTAATACCCTGTAATGCTGACACCTTAGGGCCGAATGAGGTGACTGGTCCTCCCAACAAACCCTGAAGGACAACCTAAAATGTTTACTGGGTGCACCTGAAAGCAGATCTGATTAAAGAAAAGTATAGAAAATGTTCACTAGCAAACACAATGGTCAAGTCTGTTGTTTGGAAAGTTCTATGATGTACACTCCTATACATTTTTGGCATGCTTCTGCTCTCCTGTGAGCAAAATCAAATTAATGGTGTGGTAACACTTGAATTAACTGCTTTGACTGATTATTTATGTTAAGAGATAATAAAGCTGTCACAATAGTGTACTAATATAAAAAGTGCAACATATTCCTGAGAGATGTGGTGGGCAAGACTTATAAAGTTACTTAAAATGGAAATATTTAGGGAAGTACAAGTTTAGAATCAGTACTGGAATAGGTTGTGAGTTTCATGAAAACGGTACACGCATTTGCGCATCAACACTTGCGACTCCAGCTCGTTGCGGATTTTCGGTAGGCAGTCACGTGATACTGTACACGCATTCTATTGGCTGGCATCTGGAAGTGCACTACATTCCATGAGTCTCGGGACGCAGCGCACTTCTGTGAGACATAAAAGTGCTTTAAACAGTCAATAAGAGTGTGGAAAACGGTAATATAGATAGAAGGTGGTTTAATATCAGTATGAGGAGGGTTCATAAACGTTTAAATTACCCTTAATAATCAGAAAAACAGTTCATTGCTATATCACACAATTCGTTATTCGAGTGTGGTTCCTGGAAGGCATTAATCGCGAGGAACGAGGGCCTACTGTATTTTAATGGGCTATCCACTTATGATCACTATGATAATTTAATCTATAGTCTTATTTAATTTGATGAGTTAAGATCTTGTATCACTGGAAAAATGAGAATTTAGACATTTGGAATTCAGCCATTTACACTAATGAGTGATCTAAGGCCCATGATGTGCAAAGCAGAACAAATGATTTCTTTGTGGCTGCACCCACGGATCAGTCAACCATTTTGCCCAGCTTCAATAAAAATTCTAACAGTTTTTTTAGATAAAGCAAACTTGTCCAACAAATGATCCCTTATCTCGGTCCCAGTTGTCCACTGATGCTTACATTGTTCCTTGTTGATGTAATACTTTTTGCTCACAATAGCAAGCGTGCCAAGCATAACATGTAATTTACACATTGTTGTTTATTTTAGAGGAGTCTGTATCGCCACACACACACACACACACACACACACACACACACACACACACACACACACACACACACACACACACACACACACACACACACACACACACACACACACACACACACACACACAGACCTTCACAATCCCTTTGTTACGTATTGGGAGAAAACTGCTGGTTTCATCGAGCCAGAAAGCTGTTTGTCCCAGAATGCAACGATATTTGACGAAACAGGACACAAAGACTTGCTCCAGTCCAAGATCCAGTCCTGCTCCTGTGTGGGGTTTGTGCAGTGTAGCTTCTTAACATGACTTTGTTTGACTGTTTGCACTAATACACAAATCATGATTTCAGCTTCGTTTGACACTACCCTATGACATTTTAGCAAAGACATAGATTGTTCAGTGTTGTCAGTGTTGCCAGAGACAAACTCTTGGAATTATCTAATTAAAATGTTTTCAGGAAACAATGAAGACCTTTTGGAGACCCTGGGTCTAACAAAGAAGAACTTTGTAACTGAATACTCAACAAGAGAGGAACACACCATAATATATGACCACAGTTCATGGGAAGTTGATTATCCTTGTCAGATCCAGTTTGATTTTGACTCTTTGGAAGCCACACACTCACAAAGGAGTGTTGCCTGTGTTAAGAATGTACAAGCTATTATTTAATTTGAAACTTTAAAGCCATGTGCATGAAAAGATGGCAGTGTGTTCCACTAATCTGTAATGACAGGTTTTGCATTCAGTTTTTTTTTTTCTAAATTCTGTGTGCTGAAAATGGTGGTGCAGAACTGGAAATATACTTCAACATCAACTTAAATTTTTTTCTAACAATCTGCACACACCAACATGCATGGAGGTGAATGCACCACTCAGAAAATGAAGTGATCATTTAAATCGCACATCAGACATTTGCTAAACATTTTTTTCAAGCTGAAATTCTATTCTGTTATATATTGCATATTTTGAACAAAATTACATGAAAGTGGTCAGTGGAAACCAAAATCCTTCATCCATTGAAGGCTGGTTTCAAAAACCCAACAAAAATAAAAAACAAACAAACCACAAGTGGATCCACTGTGTGAATGCTATCATGTTAATACATAATAAGACCAGGAGGAACTCAGGGCCCATAAGGTGATGGTAATCGCACAATGATTTCATCCCGGTATCTAACAGCACTCAGCATCCCGCTGGCTATGGCATGGAAGTCTTTGTGGCAGACAGAAGAGGTCCTGTTAGAGGCTGGAGGCTGTTTCTGACAGTTTAGTTAGTCAAATACTGTACCAGTAGCCTTCAAAACATCATTTTGTAGAGCTATGGCAATGCTCTACGGTTGATGCCCTTCTATGGCCCTGCCCAGTTCTCCTCATTTAACAGTCAGAGTCCTGGTATCTCCTCCAGACTCTTGAAACTAAGCTGGGAGACACAGCAAACCTTGAAACCATGCATGTGGATCTGGCATCCTGGGGGAGCTGGGCTATTGACTAGGCAGCATGTATTGCCTCATGCTACCAATAGTGATGAGGATCAATCAAGAAGGATGAAGAGAGAGCAACTTTCTGTGACCATCACATGCAAAACTAGTCTGTGTTTAGAGGTTGTTTTGCTGTGTCTTTTCATTGCACCTGTTGTCGCTTTCATTTGCATCAAAGCAGGTGCAGTTGATTCATAATCACTCGTGCTTCATAGATTTACATGTTAATATTCCTGAACACTGGTTTGAAGTTATACTGTAATGGTGATGTTTTCTTAAATTTTTCTGAGCAGTGTCATTATGTGCCACTGGGGAGTAGGACTATGGTATTCAAAAACATGTGAACCCAGATTAATAGAGTGACTATGGCAATGGCATTATCATTTCAAGATAAGCCATAAATCAAGAGATTTAACAGCCCTTATTTAAACACTGACATGTAAAATGAACGGTATGTAATGCATGAAAATAACCTTTATTGTTTGTTGTGCACTGGAGGAGGTGCTAAGAGACAGAGATGCCAAGCAGTCAAATCTGTCCTATTCAGTTGTTAATACAGAACTCATACATCTCTCAAGTGACTCTCGACAAGTTTATAACATTTTGAACAACTGGTAATTAGTGTGTCCACCATCAGAACTGATTCAAGTTGTAAACCTGTTCCTCATGGATCTGCACAACCTCCAGATGTTGTCCTGTGGGCTGCCTGGGGTTAATGTATATGGAGGATGATCACGCTGTGACATTCATCCAGAACAACAAGTTTTCAATAGGGTTTAGCTAAGGGCTCATGGCAGGTCAATTCGGAACTCTTTTCTACAAACATTAGTTGATGTAATCTGTTCAGCACAAAACCGGTGTCGGTCAACTTGCCTCGAATGATTACTTATTGTTATTAAAAGTTTTTATCGTTTGTCGGTGGTCTCCACTGCAGTCCTCTGGGTATTGAATGTTATTCTTGGTCCTTCACTAGGATGAAGTCTTTTGTTTTTCTGGCTAAATACCACTAGTGTTGAGGCATTGCTGGGAAGCAGTGAGCGTTCACCAATCTGGTGGGAGAGTTTGGTGGACTGAACAACTGCTGCCACCATTATTCCAACAGACCTACAGCATTTATATTTTTACTGTATAAAGAATTTAAAAGTAAAAAGGATTTCTATAAACTACTTTAATGTAGGCCAGGGCATATCGTAAAGACACAGGTTTAATAGTTTGCTAAATAAGATCAGCTAATGGGTCAAAAACCAAAAGAACTGTGTTTGGGCGGTAGAGAGTGTGTGGGGCGATCAGAGAGTCGGTAGCTGTTATTGGTCAAAATGTTGTGGGCGGGCTAGAAAGGACCGAAGAACTTGTGTGCTGAGAGGCTGGAAGTGCTGCCTGTCAAAGCTGCACATCCTCCCCACAGAGGCGCTGTGAGAGCCGCTGGGCGCTGTTCTCTGTCTGACCGTCAGTTCTCCGTTCGCCCCATTAAACAATGTTAGGCCTGTTTGTTTTCTTTTACATGTTAAATCGTTCATTGACTGCCAAACTTAAGACTGAACAGTGATCCTACCATTAACAGGTATGACCATTTTTTTAATATCCTCGCAACAGATCTGGATATTTTTCTCAAACGCTACAGCGTGAATTATGTCCAGATGCACCTCGCGAAGCCAGTGTCATCGTTCTTTAACGTGAAGAGGTCTTTTGTCAAATTATCACCAACCAGAGAACAGAAGAGGTTTGTCTTGAACTTGAAGATTTACGAGAGGCTCAAGGGAAATGTGAATGCAAATTGATTTCGTACAGCGGTTCTCAAATTCAGAGTGATGAGGTGCAGATTTGCTGCAGCACAGCCGTGGATGATCGTGTCTAATTCATCCGGTTTGAAAATATTTTTTTTTTTTCAAAATTGAATAGTCGGGTATTTGTCTTTACGGCTAAATATTCTTAAAGATTGCGACCCTTCGCTGGGGATTGAGGGTGTGGACATCGGATGGTGTTGTGTTACGTAACGCGCATCCGCTCTCATTTATGGCTCTGACTGTTCTACCGGCGGCAGCAGCTCGACCCGCTGATTTCTGTCCATCGATCATTCCTGATCAAACCTATTAAGACCTGTTAAACGTCATTAATCGGCTCACGTAAGGGGTGTGGTCAACAACTTCCTGTTTATTTTAAGTCCGAACGAGTATGACAAAACATCCGTTAGAAAATGTCATCTATATTGTCTGTAATCTAGTCTTTTAGTGAAAATCACTAATTATTAAATATCGCAACATTTTTAATTAAATATGAAGAGGAGGAACCAATAAAATAAAGTCCAAGATGAAAAACAGGAAAACGTGTTTATTGTAAACAATAATGAACAACAATTCAAGCACAGGAACTCATTCATTGAATTTGAGTGCATTATACTTGCTTTTAAAGATTTTTCTAATTTTCTCATGTGCAAAAACAAATAGGAAATATCAACAATATCAAAGAACTTTTCAGTGTGTGTAATCATTTTAAGGAGCCTGTGGCTGAATTGAAGTTATTATTATTTTCAAAATCGAGTTAATTGAGTGATATGTAATGCCTGTCAGGTAGCCATCACACTTGAACAGACCTAAAATGTTGCCCGAATTAACTGAAATTCTTTGCTATATCCATAATCTTAAATAGGATATTTATTAATTTCTGTTAAAGTGCTACTGCTGAAGTGTTGTAAATATCAATTATTTGCCATTTTCCATCAGGGATCAGCTCATCTCTATACCACCATTGGTCCTCTGTGACTCATTTTCCAGGGCTGTGATATTGTATTCCTGAATGTACTGTACAGGGCACTGGTACCTGATACCTAAACAGATCAGCCATAACATTCCTAACTGCCGGCATGTGAAGAGGGTTAAGTTTCTGATCATAATGGCACCTGTCAGTGGGTGGAGTGTTGGGTGGGGTGTGTTGGGCACATTTTACTCTTGAATTTGTTGTGTTAGAAGCAGGAAAAATGTTAATCCAACAACTCTGAAAGTCTGAAATACTTTGGGCTTAATTGTGATAGCTAGACAACTAGTTGGGCACATCTCCAAAACCGTGGGACTTGTTGAGTGTTTCTGGTCTCTATTGGTTGGTGTCAACAAAAAATTTTCTGGTCTAATGAATCATGTTTGTTTTTGCATCACATGAACTCCCAAATTTATTTACACCACTTACCTGTTATAGAAGCATCAGAATGCACAGTGAAAGACATGGAAAGAGGGAGAAAAATATGCCATTTCTCTTTCATTCCAGGTATTATACAAGATAATTGCAATTGGCACAAATATGTCTTCATATAGTAACTGCAGCAGCAACCACAGTTTAGCTTCTTCTGAAATGTAGGTCAAGTGAGCAGAAATGTTGAGATGCTTTGAGCTGCAGGAATTATGAAGCTCATCACTATTTTTCTCAAGCAATGGTCCCTCTAATTTTTCATATGTCTGGAAAACACGAAAACTTCCTGAGCACACTGTAGACCACTGTAAGCAACATCAGATGTGCACACAAAAGTATCACACTTGTTCAAATCCTTGGATCAGAACAAGTTACACGGCTTATTAAAATAATCAAATTATAACAGCAATTTTAATTTGTATATTTTTAATGTAAGTGATTTTGCCCACTTACATTAAAAATACTTGGTCTGGCTTAGGGTCCTGTTCTGGAAGAAATGACACATACAGGGTATACACCTACACCTTTCAGACATCACATTTTGTTAACATTAAAGCATTCACATTTTGCACAATGACGTGTGCTGTTGCTTGTGATACAGTGTAAATGCCTGTAACTCTTTGTAAATATCTACTCACTCTTTTTTTCTTAGCATTTCTACTACCCACAAATCATTTAGTAGTAACAGCATTTAATGATTAATATCCATAAATACAAAAATCTTAATAAATGTCACTAGAATATGCACAAATCTGACTTAAATTTTATCTTATTTTTCACATGGTTGTAGACTTTGTTCAGGTTAATGGCTTCGTCTGCGTCTTGCTTTGAATTTTTTCAAAAAGAAAAAAATCTCACCCAGTTTCACAGCTTGTTCTTCTATTTGCATTTACTCCGACAGCCATTCCATCTTAAAAGAACGGCATTTCTTTTTTACATTGGCCTGGTGAGTGAATTTGTCGCTGCCCGTTCGTTTACAGTCGTTAACTGACCTGCGTGGCGCGTATAGCAGGGCATACATGCAGGACCGTCTGCTGTTATTGGCTGCCTAGCGTCAAATGTTATCGTATCATTGGCTGAACACCTGTCACTCACTGAGTTACATGCATAACAGAAAACAATAGTATTGGTCAAATTAATTGGATTATATCAAATATTTGATATTAATACGTTTGTATCGAATTTCATTTTGTGCGCATTTGTGCGCATGGCAAATAAAACAGATTCTGATTCTGATTATAAATTTTCTTGTGCACAATTGCGTGCGAGCAATTGCGCCTAGAGGGAACATTATTCTCAAGTCTTTTGTTTTTTCTCCTCCTCAAGTTTATGTTGTCTAGATGAACTACAGAAATCCTCAGATATCTCTTTTCATTATCACATTTTTGATGCTTCACGATTTCGGACTTGTAGCCTTAGCTAAAGCAGGATGAGCATGCTATTCAGAAGTGCTGAGTGTAAACTAGTAGCTAGAGAAATGTCACCAGGGGATTGATAAAGACCATGAAATTAAAAACAGAATTTCTGTCCATGGAGCCTACTAAATTTTACATGTCCGGCTCCTCCTATTTTTACTACCCATTTTCCTCTTCCTTCTCAAATGCCATGTCCAAACTCAATTGTAGAATTTACATGACCAAATGTTAAGACCACCTTGTTGCAAAAACAATTTTCATTTTGTTTTACATGAAAATGTATCTTTAATTTCTACCTTCCACTTCCTCAACACCGATGCTGTGAGAAGTATTGACTCAGTGTTGCATTTGACAGTTCTCAGGAGGCAGTCTTCCCTTCCCAATCACTAGTGCTGAGATTTGAGAGGAGCGCCTCATTAGTGGAATTTGAGACGACGGGTAAGGCAAAGGTTCAAGCTTTATTGCACTTGAAGTCAAGCGCTTCAGCCCTTTAAAATGTTTTTTATATTGTAGAGTAAATTAAAAGCTTGGGAGGTTCATGCTGATCGGATGGTCAACAAAAAGCAACAAACACAACAAAACCCTTTAAGAGGAGTTGAGTAACTATCGAAATATCAGGATATTTCATTTTAAATGAAAAATCACAATTTTTGTGATTGAAATGGATCAAACGACAAATGTAGGAAACTCACACAACCACACAACACCACAGTTCACCTCTATGAGTTCCTCAAAGCCACTTTTTTCTATGGTTTATTGCTTTGGTTTTGTGAGCCATAAATCCAACCTCATCACATCTTCCAGCTATGGGAGTAGGTTTTTTTCTGAAATAAAACTAGGTATTGGGAAAAAAAAAATTGACTGCAGGATCTTTGTAAAAATAGGACAAAAAGTAGTTTCCTTGCTTCTGGGGGAAGTGTGTGAAACGTGGACCAGCCACGCCTTCTGTAGGAACACCAGAGCAGAAATGTTTTTGGGCATTTTTATACTTTTGTTCTTGGTGGACAGCCCGTCCAATTAAAGGGTAGTGGTTTTCACAAAGAGACAGTAATGCAAAAAAATAGACCAACAGGCTATTAATGTTTTTTCTTCATCCTCTGGCCTACAGTTTGCCATGGCGACGGTGGTCATGGAGCAGATCGGTCGGCTGTTCATCAATGTGCAGCAGCTGCGTCAGATCCCTCAGCTTCTGGAGTCGGCCTTCCCCACGCTACCATGCACTGTAAAGGTGTCTGATGTTCCCCCCGTGTTCCGCGAACTTCACATCCGCACTGGGTACAGACAGCCGGACCAAAGCTGGCGTTACTACTTTCTCACCCTCTTCCAAAGGCACAATGAGACCCTCAATGTGTGGACCCATCTGCTGGCTGCCTTCATCATTTTGGTGAAGTGGCAGGAGATCTCAGAGACAGTGGATTTTTTGCGAGACCCTCATTCTCAGCCCCTCTTCATTGTTCTCCTCGCTGCCTTCACCTACCTCTCCTTCAGTGCTCTGGCTCATCTCCTGTCTGCCAAGTCGGAGATCTCTTACTACACCTTCTACTTCCTTGACTATGTGGGAGTTGCTGTCTATCAGTATGCCAGTGCCCTGGCACATTACTACTATGCCATAGAGAAAACATGGCACATGAGAGTCCAAGGCCTCTTTTTACCGGCTGCAGCGTTCTTAGCCTGGCTGACTTGCTTTGGATGCTGCTATGGCAAGTATGCCAGTCCTGAGCTGCCCAAGGTGGCCCACAAGCTCTTCCAGGTGGTGCCCTCAGCCTTGGCTTATTGCTTAGACATCAGCCCTGTGGTTCACCGCATCTACAGCTGCTACCAGGAAGGCTGCTCCGACCCGGTCGTGGTGTACCATTTCTACCATGTGCTGTTCTTCTTAATTGGCGCCTACTTCTTCTGCTGCCCTCACCCAGAGAGCTTTTTTCCCGGAAAGTGTGACTTCATCGGGCAGGGCCACCAGTTCTTTCACGTGTTCTTGGTGGTGTGCACCCTGACACAGATCGAAGCGCTGCGAACAGACTTCATGGAGCGCCGTCCCTTGTACGAGGGTCTTCACGGCGATCTCGCACACGATGCCGTTGCACTCTTCATCTTCACTGCCTGCTGCAGCGCTCTCACGGCTTTTTGTGTGCGCCAACATGTTCGTGCCTCTCTTCAGGAGAAGAACGAATAACCTTTGAAAAGAGTGATTAATTTCACTGTGTAGTGACATTTAAGTTTTTTTGTTATTTAATATTCTTTGATGACAGTGAATTAGGTTTATTTCCTCCCTATGTGATCTGCCAAACTACACTGGTTAGTGAATTTATTTAAGGGTATTCATGACAAAAATAAGGAAAACAGAATCTTATAATTGCTCTGTAGATGTATACTTAGTATTTAAACACTGTACCAAATCCTTATAGCTTGACCCCTTGTTTATAAGGTTGTTTTCGGATATCATTTGATAGTCGCTCTTAAATACCAGTAAATCTTTAGAAATATAGTGTTTTGACCCTATACAAGAATAAAATTCAAGTCTACAAAGACCTTAAGAAACAAGTTTCGGAGATGCCCTTTACCTGATTATATAGGAAACAATCTGACATGTAAAAGTTGCCTCACAGCTGTCGTAACCATTGCCTCACAGCAAGAAGGTCATGGGGTCAAACCCCAGCATTCTCAACCCTGCCTTTCTGTGTAGAGTTTGCATGTTCTCTCTTGGTTTCCCCCATCATCACAGAAACATGCATTTAAGGAACCTTAGGTTATGTTGGCCTGTAGTAGCAAGTGCACCCAGGGTGCAGCGGCTCAGGACCGACTCTCCATCTAACCTTGTAATTTCGTTGTACTGTTGTATAATGACAAATACAGCTTCTTTCTTTAAGCTAAATTCTAAAGTTTCAAATCTTGTAAGCACTGTTTTTTTTTAAACATTCATTCACATAATATTTGTATATTGCTGTTAGATACCAATGCCAATCCAATTTGAATTTGAGGCCTTGATATTATTATTTTACTTCTGTCACTATCTTCAGTGATATTATTATTATTATTATCATCCATCAAGGCGGTAACACTCTCACAGCTTATGAGGAGGTTGAGATCTTTAATTTGAAAACCAAATGCCTCCTTTAAAAAAAATAATTTTCTTTGGGTGAAAAAATTCTGTTCAATTATATTAGAAATGAGGCTGGCACTCAATATTGGTTCAGAGACGAATGGAAGATTGCTGATGTCTCTGTTGTTATAATGTTAAACTATTTTTATTCAAAGGGCTGAAACATCAGCTTTTGCCTTTCCACCTCCCATGATGTCAGTGCTTTTGTACACATTGTTTCAATTGTGAATTTGACTCACAAAAGCCGTGTCTGACTGCAGTTCTGCTTTTGATATGTTTTTGTATGATGAATATGTATGTGCCTCTACGCATGTCTTTTGGTATACTGTGGATGTTAAGTATGTGAATGTCTATGAAAGCTTAGCCTTGCACTCTTATCTTACCTTGTAAATAAGCTGTATTTCAGAAATTCATTTGCAGCCCATTTTCTCACCCTCTTGTAGTATTTAGAGCTGAATGCTTCTTTTCACTGATGGACTACAGCACATTCCTTTTTCTGCACCCTTGCAGGGTCTGTATTGTGTTCAGCGTCCTCTTGCCTGTCAGACTTAATGGCTATGAATACTTCATTTCACACAGCTTCATTGTTAAACTGAGGCGTTTGTTTTTTTCAGTGTTGTCTGATGACTTGTGGTATAAGAAATATCACGCTGACATGGCTCACTGCTAATGTTGCTCAAATTGTGGTCTCACAAAATTTAATGTCAGAAATGATCTGTATTCATTATAGTGCTCTGTGTTCATTATGGTGTTTAATGTGCCAATGAATCAGTTATTGCCTCAGTGATGGTACTACTGATAGATGAACTTACAGACAGAATGGCAGAAATGACAAGTTGACTTTAAATGATGTCCTGACCTGACTGCAGATATTTTCCTGTTTTTAATCCCTAAAAACTAACCTTTCAGCTGCCTACTTAAACATTACAGACCTGGTCTCATCGAGATCGAGCGCTGCCTGAGTTGTTCCTGTAAATACTGTAGCAGACAACGCCGGCTGTATTTACATGCATGGAAGTGTCAGCTGAAAATGTGGTAATTCTGGTTTGATGTTGAAAGAGGAGGAAGTCGACTCCTTAATTTGTGCATGGTGATATTCAGAGACTGAGGCACAACACTGATCTTTGCACATGAAATCGAACAATAATCTGTGATGGAGGAATCCTGCTTTGTTCAGGGATGAAGCTCCTATAAAGTCTAAAAATATTTTTGGCAAAATTTGCACCATGGATCCTCTGTCACAGATTGCTCACATTGCATAACAGTTAAACCTTAAGTTTCTACTGGACTGAACTGGAGTACAGATGAATTTGTCTGTAAAATGTTGCCACCCAGTGCTGCTCCAATGAAAGCAGGGTGAGGGGACCAGAATGTTTTCTGCCTCTAAAAAATATTTGTGATTTACTGTTTTAATATCTGTGTTATTTATGAAAATAAAATCTTACAGTAACCTAAACTTCTCGGTTTTTTTTTTCTTCACATAGGGACCATAGGAAAGTGATGGAAGACCATAATAATGTGAGAGTTGTGAACTGCTGAAAACTGAAATTAAACCACCGGTGGACGCTGAACCGGAATTTACATCACTGAACTAAATCGTATTGGAAACGGTGGCTTTATGTAGTTTGAAGTGAACCTTTTGCATTTTTATAGTCATTCATTTTCAAAGACTGGACTTCAGATGAACTTAACCAGAAGAATATTAGACTAAAATGTTTCCTATGAAAAAAAGAATAGAAAAAATTCTCTATCTCATTTGGTAATTTCTTTAATCAAGAATTCTAATTCCTTATCTGAAAACTGCTTTATCAAATTTGCTGGTTGTCAGCCAGACATCAAAGTGAATTTTGAGTGTATTCAATCAGCACTCTTCCCATTGAGCATCTTTCAGTCATACAATCCAAGAAAAAGAATATCATATCTTTGTGAATGAGAAGGTAAATAGAATAAAAAATTCTAAATGTGGAATGTGAAATGTAATATCAAAAAAGTAATGAAGACAAAAAGAGTTATGATTGCTTATTTATTCAATAGTGTTTGAATTTTTCTTCGCAATTTAGGTTTTCAGTTTCCCAGATTCTAATAATTACAGTCCCTCTTTGTGTCCTTATGTTGATGCTTTTACATACATGGTTTTAATTTAGAACTATGACTTTTTGATTACTGTACATATCACAGTGGTTCATGCAGGTCTATGCTACATTTGATATAAACTAAACGATTAAATGAACTTGTAAATGTACGCTTTATTTGTAGATGCTGTAAGAATTGTGTGAGAAGATACAAGGTTGGTTCATTTTTAACTGGAGATGCCTACAGGGGCTATATTATAATAATTTTTACATCCCAAAATTTACAGTCTTCAAACAATTTGACAGTGTTTATTCAATAAAAGATGGAGTTAACTAAAAGAAAGCAGGTTCTCTGAATTCAGTTTATTATTTACCCTCAAGTTAACTTCAATTGATGGCATCTGCAATTTCCTGAATGTACTGTACAGGATACTGGTATTCACTGCAATTTCCCCTTATGTAACTGCAGCACAAATGAGGATTCAGCCAAGAATAGCCATGGACTAAAGAGGACAAGATCATTGTCCTCTTTAGCATTGGTGGAAGAGACAGTTTCTGGATAGTTTGATGTCTGGACAGACTGAGGCAGAAACAACACAGTTCTGAAGTTAAAAAAGTAGGCAGAAGGTATAGGTGCTGAGGCGAAAGGCAAGAGGTGGGACAGTCTGGGAGCTGGGTAGGAGTCCGAGTTTGGAAAATATCAAAATGCACGGGAAAAAAAACATTGTAAAAAATACATTGGACAGTCACACACACTCACACTTACGCATGCATGCGCACACATGCGCGCGCCCACGCCCCCCCCCCCCCCCCCCACACACACATATAATTCCTCTAATGTTAAACTGATAAGATAAAGGGGGAAGGAGTAGCTTAGTCCACTAGATCTTGGCTTGGGGACAAGAGGGTTGTAAGTTCAAGACCAAAAACATGGAGTGTGAACCGATAGTTGGAGAGGTGCTAGTTCACCGACCTCCACAATTTTCTCATTGGGCAGCCATGTGGCTGGCTGTCACTCATCATACACTCGTAATTTATTGTACTTGCTTACAGTACATGCCCCTATGTGTGTGTGCTTGAGCCTGTACATATATGTGTGGATTTATAAAAGCCTCGAAAAATAATTTCTTTACAGGGAATAAGATATAGTACACAGAAAAATACTCTGATATTGCTCAGACATCACAAACTGCAATACGCCTTAATCTTTGGGCTTCTACTGAAATCTTTCCAATAAAATAAATCCATTTAAAATTTAGGGTGTCAATCCTATTTATAAAAAAAATTAATACAGATTATTTTAACCCCTCAACACTGACATTTGAATTGGTTAGTTCTACAATTGTAGTTGCAATTATTTGTTTTGGCCACCAGAGGGCAGCCTTGGTTTGGCTTGACAGTTCCAGTTGGCCCGCAGATGTAAAGCTTCAACATCTTGACAGGATTGACTCATTTTTAAGGAAACTGCCTCTGAAGACCTGCCTAAAGAATGAGGCGAGTGTTCTCTGAAGGCAAACGGTTTAAAAGACTCTTCAAAACAGCAAGTAATAAGAGCACTGCTGCTGATGAGAGGCTGCAGTAGCAGTGATGGAAGAGCATCACAAGAAGCTACATCATCTTATTGTAAGTACAAGGCTTCAGTTCATCACTAAGTTGTTCACTGCAGTCAGCATCAATTAGTCATTAAATAGCTGATTGTTATCTTGTCACTGGATAATTGTTAATGTTAAATTGAAAATGTCACACTGTGATTTTTAATGGTTGAACAAATATGACTAAAAATCACAGTATTTCTTTAGTGCTGTTAGCTAATGTAAACCATTATTTCCCCTCTATTCTGTACACTAGAGCAGTTATATCCTGATAAGAAAGTTATTTTTCTTTCACAACAAGCTGTGGACAGTCTCTAGTCAGGGGAAACTTGAACCATCTTGGAGTTCTTTGGGACAAACAGTTCAGTAAGTGAGAAGAAATAAGTACATAAGTCATGAAAATGGATGTTTTTAAGAATGAGTTTTTCCATTAGGGGGCACAAATGATCCGTACATCCTCCTGAATGTGTTAGTGCGCGCGCGCGCACACACACACGCATATATAATTATTATTATTTTTGATCGATCTATCACGGCACTGTATCACAAACACACATCCAATTGAAATAAAGAGATTTTTTGCAAAAATATGAATGCATTTTATTCAGAGTGATGATCTGCTGCAGTAACTAATCAGAATATTCAATATAACATAAACTACTAATCAACATACTGTGTGTCATTTTTTCTTTGTTGAATCAAACAACCATTGAAAATACACAGAAGTTAATTATTCATGCAAACACTTGCTTTACAGACAACCAATAATATTACATGATCAAATTGAATGCACTGACATTCCTTTGGGAACAATATTTGCAGCAGCATATTGCTCATGCTGTGGCCTTGTGGGTGGCACACATGGTTTATGCATGCACATTTATATTAGCTCTATGTGTGTACATGGGGGTTTGGTCCTATATATGCATTGTGAGTTTACATAATGTTGCTTTGCTTGTGATGACTAGGGGTGACTTCCATATAAGATAACTGTCACGTCAAGACAATCGAACTGTCTCTTGCACACAAACACATGCATAACATTTACACCCTAACTGGGTGGAAGTTCAAAGGCTATGCTGAATTTAAGGAAGAAGTAGGTTGTGGGTGGCAGGCTCTACCTGGGATATAATTCCAAATAAGACAGGACAGTCTTAAATCAAATGGAAAAGATAACTGCTTCTATGGACTGCTTGCTATACTCTTAATTATTAGTTGCTTCCAGTATAAATGTTTGTTTCCAGAGCTGTTCCATTACCCCTCCTCCCTCTGCCTTGCTTTCTCTCTCTGAGCAGTGAGTAGTGCTGCAACACCAACACTCCTCCTTGGTCCTTTTCAAATGCTTTGTATGATTTGTATCAAGATTGCTGAAGTAATATTGGTTGCCCTGGTCTCCTATCATGTTTTGTAATTACAGGTCTGTCGTGCTAGAGGGAATGGCCTTGTTCATCTTTATTAATCTACCTTCTCTTTTTGCAGGGTGACAGACAGCCAATTCCTTTATTTTATTTTTTTTTATTATTTGCTTATGTACTACCAGTTATTTTTGCTCCTACATCCTTTGTTATTGTAGTATGTTCATAAGGTACTGTACCTGGCTTTTGTTATTATGTGGTGAGAAATTTTGGGAAAATCACTTTTTATGAGCAGTATAATCATATGCAGTATAATGTGTTATTAGAAATAAACCAAAATGGAAAAGGTAATTCATGTCCTCCTGTAGTGTACTCATAATACTCATTTGGTACATATTAACCAGCAGGACAGTCAAATGCTTTGCCTCTAAGATCTCATTTTGTTGTCTATTGAAAATATTTGTTTTGTCTCTATGTTGTACAGAAGCTCTAAATTGCTCAGTGGCTACAAAAGAAGAATAAAATCAGGTAACATTTAGCAATGTTTAAACTCCACCAGTATACATACAGTTTGGATAACCTACTTCTTTTTGTGTGAGTTGAAAATAAGTCCAAAGAAACCGTAATGACTGTGAGAGAGGTTTGATGCTGGTGCTGGTGAAATATTCCGCTATTGCACATATTAATCTGGAAAACGTCATGGGTACCTCTTTCCTTTGTGGAACTAATTTCTGTCCAGTAGGCCTGAAACTGCATAATGTTGTTAACTAATGAATCTTAGCTCTGTTCTGCTAAAGCTGAAAGTAGATTGATGGGTGGATGTCATGATATCACTGAGTGAGTTGTGCTGGTTTTCTCCTCCATAAGTGCGTGTCATGTTTAGTTTTTAAACCCCATCGACAGATACAGAACAACAAAAAAAAGACATGTATTGCAAAACAGGTGCACTGGGGTACCAGAGGTGTGATGCTTAAAAAGAGACTTTTTATTTAATCTCAACTTAAACCCACACACGGCTGAATTATAAAAATAGCATGTTCTAGTTTTGGTCGCTGCAGAGAAACAGTGCATCAAATGAAAAACAGCAAATAGATTTTTATAGTTTGAGTTGGGTTAAGCTACATTAACATGGATTTATGTTAGAGGATTTATGATTCATGTTAGAGGAGCAGAACGTAAAACTGTGTAACGCTAGCAAAAAAAACCCAAACTAGCATCCATGTCAAAAATTAAAATGTCTGATCTTTTTCTATCCTTCACCACAGATTCAGACTTTCCAACACTCCCTCACAAGGACAAAAAAGAGTGATCAGGACAACACGATACTGATAATTTTGTTTTTCGGGTTCTATTTAACATGCCGATGGAAACAAATGAATGATCTAATGGTGTGAAGGAAACAAAATTCATAATTGGAGTAGAATATTAACAAGCTTCTTTTTTTATATAGCTACTTGTTACTAGAAAAATTACATAAAATACTTGAAATTAAATAATTAAAATTGTTTTATTCAGTTCCTCCATGCAAATGATACATCATCATAGCAACAGTCTTGACATGGTGTCACATTCTGTCATAAAGGAGCCATCAGTCTGACATCAGTCAACCTGAATCCATATGATTGTGACACTGAAGAAACAATATACGACCTCAAGTGTAGGCGAAGACATCTTCTTGGCCAGTGTTAAAGACACAGGGTAGTTTACTGCTTTAAAAAAAGTGTGCTGAACTTCTGTAAGTTCAAACAAGCCGTGCTAAGATAGGCTAAGTAAAGCCTACCTAAGATAACAATCACCTAACTCCAACTTCATTTAACATGAGAGTTATCAACCTTCTCATTTCACTCTCACCAAGGCAGCGAATGAAGAGTGTATTTTCCAATTTAGCTAACTAATCTTTTTAATCTTGAAAGAGTTTTCAAAGCCCTAATGGTTCCGGCTTCACAACGTCCTCAGGGAACATCTAGCAAATAAAATAAAGTTTGTGATAATGCTGAATTTTCTCTGTACTCAGATTCAAGTCAGAAAATTAATTTCAACTCACTTTTTTCAACCTAGTCAGAGACTGTTCTTTGTTGTACCAAATGTGCCATTCAGCTCTCCTCTTCTATGTTGCTCTCTGTATTGTACTGAATGGCATTGTTTCCTGGAATCACATTTAGCAACTCAAACTTTTATTGTACTTCTCTCACAAATGCTAATGTAGCAATGTTTCCACTGCATTGTTGAGCAGAATCCACTGTGGTAGAGCGATGAAAGCTAAAAGAAATATAATCATGAAATATAGATAATATGGTAGATGAAGAGGGCTGCAGAGAAATCAATGGTTGACTTCAAATGAATATGAATGAATGTATTGTCAAGTTAGTCTGTGGGTGTGTCACTGTCTTTGGTAAAGGTTAGATTATTCTTACTCATTATATCGTCTAATGTAAAACTCCCCATCAAGTAAAATAAAAGAATCAACCTGAACGTTCATATTCTCACTAACATTCTTCTGCCTGGCATGAATATATATGGTAGCACTTGTTCCAGAGCACTGTCAGAATTCACAACAGACAGATTAATAGATTTAGCTGGCTCTAAAAAAGATGCTTCTTACCTCCTCTTCATCTCTGTGGGAGCCTCTTTGCTACTTGCCTCACCAATCAGCTCGCTCGCTGATCGGGCCTATTCATCATGAGCTGCTCGAAGAGATACTCGAGGCTGGGGGAGGTGAGCAGAAAACACATATGCTCTAGGTCTTCTTCACTTGCCAAATCCCATAGCTGTTCAAGGATAATGAATTCCCTCCCCTGCCCCTTAACCTCCATGTTCACAGACAGGTTACAGACTCCAAACACTATACTGTGATAACCAGAGAGTGGGAAAGAAGTCTGGATGATGTCCTGTCCTCACAGCATGCATGTTCTAGTGCATATTGGAGGGAGATACATTTTGTTTTGTGTATGTATTGTTTGAATAACCTTTATTTGCAGGGTGACAGCCAATGCTTTGTGCTTCTGCAGTAGTTTCTTTGTTCTGACTCTTTCTACATAATCTGATTTGGCTATAGCAATAACAGTGCAGTATTTTATCTGTGGCCTAAACTAAATCAAAGGATATTTTGAGACAGTTCATGACAAAACAGAAGAGGCTGCAATGATTTTTTAGTTTTTAAACTTTTAAGATTCCACATTGCAATTCAAAATAGAGGATTGTAATTGGATAATTAATGGATTATTTCTTATCCACTTAGTTGCTATCTTGCAGAGAGTTTAATGGAGAGAATTAAAGCTCAATGGAAGGCCAACAAAACGGAAGAGATGTGAATGAAACTAACAGTTGCCAGTTTTAAGTGGTGTTGAATGGCTGCGGCTGTCACCCATGTCTATGCAGATTTATTTAATTTAATGAGAATTTTATAAGGGGTAATAAAAGTAACTTTTAGTGAGTTACAACCATTAGAATGATATCCAGTGACAAACGTGCTACATAGCAGGACCAACCAACTTGAGGACCAAAAGGTCACCCAAGTACAGGAAGTGAATACAATCACGTACAAGTACCATTCCTCCAAATCACAGCAACAGAATTGACTTGACTCAAACACTGAAACCCTCTTCAGGAAAGAACAGAGCAGACTGCTCAGCTTGAGGAGACACAGGATAAAACTATATCTGTTTGGCTTGTTCTGCTGTGTGTTCATCGAGTTGAACAAAAAGCAGATTGAATACTTGTGTATGTGTTCATGTTTCTAGCCAATGAAGCAGGGCTCGATATTGCGACCGTTTTGGTCGCATATGCGCCCAAATTTTTATCAGTGCGACTATTAAATATATTTGGGAGCACCTGTGCGACTAGGGAAAAGAATTTGGTGCGCCTTTTTTTTTCATCTTCTCTCTCGCTCTTTCTCTCTCTCCGTAGAGCAGAGGTCACCAAATGGCGGACCACGGTCCGGATCCGGACCGCGTGATGGTTCTGTCCGGACCCGTGACCACTCCATGATAAATTCACGAGAGTAGATTTTCTTGGCGCATTTTTACTTGCAGTTCGCGGCTACAGACGGCGGGCGCTGCTCCTCCAGTTCATACGGTAATAGCGCCACTCAGTTCAGCCAATCAGATCGTTTGTTTACTTGCTCTGTCAGCGCTCTGTGCTCTGTCTCACTTCCTGAAGTGAGACAGCTCGATGCAGCTACCGCTGAGAGTTTACCGCTACAGCGGAGCACAGAAGAAGGGAGACAGCCTAGCTCCAAACGAAGGGGGGTTAACGAGGAAAACCGCTGGTTAACAATGAGTTGACGAAATTTATGTTTATTCCTCCGTCAGGCAGTTCAAAACCATTTTACCTCATATGGTCTGAAGACGTAGCATGAATTAAAAGTGATAACATGAAGCACCACTATGAAACAAAGCACAGAGCTTTAGCGCAGAATTATCCCCTGAAGTCCGAGCTGAGGGCAAAATGACTGTGAAATGCAAACAAATGTTCACTAAAGGCATGGTGGAGTTTGGGGCAACATAAAACATATTTTAGTGATGGGACATTTGTGAATAAGTGCTTAAAAGCTGTTGTTGACATTGGGGGAAAACGGATGAGATGTGTGGAAAAACTCCAAATGTCAGCTTCAACAGCAACCACAAAATCAGAAATATTAACAGCTTGATGCAGCTATTCAGAGAGCACCATGCATACCTGTGGACATTGATGAGTTGTAGCTTTTGTGTGTGTCAGGTTCCTTCACAAAGATAAGGGGCTCTTTGCTGGGTGTAATACCACTATGAAACACACACATGGGGAGAGGACATACATGCAGCAATAAAAGATGCTGATCAAGTCCAGTGGTCTCTTTCACCATCATCACAGAGACCACCACAAGGTGTTCACAGGCACACTTTGTGTACAAGGTTACTTGTGTACAAGTAAATTACTGGCAGGCCACATTCCCCTTTCTCTCATGAAGAAAGTTCGTTTGCATTTTTCCCCTGAAAGAGCCAGTTTTTATTCATGCTTTCTGAACATGTTAATGTTTTTTTACTTGAAGTGTGGGCCTTCAGTTCTTTAGGCTGGGATGTCTTTACGAGAAAAAGGATTGTTCAGCTCTTTTTGCACTTTATTTTTAATTCTGAGGTTTGTGTGTTCTTCAATCTAACATAAAGGCTTAAAATTCATTTGCCTGGGTCTATTTTTATTTATGGTGAGGTTAAAAGAGCTAGCTGTGCACTCACTTAAACATATCCTGCATTGAAAATTGATAATAAATGATAATGTGGATATAGTGGCTGGCTATAAGACACAAACTGGACTTGGGTTCGGACTTTTTACTAAGAGGAAATTTTTATAACTGGACCTCTGTGACTTTTAATTGAATACCCCTGGTGTAGAGGGTTCTCCTGAGGAGAACTTTGTTGCTGGGCTTTCAGTGAAAAGGTGGATGAGAGAGGGACTGAGAGCCAGGAGACCCAACTAATGTTACAAACATGTTTACAAAAGGGTTGATGGTTCTGTGAATAAAATACATGCCATGTTACATATATTGTCTGTACGCCTTGCTTTTGGGTAGGTGCTCCTAAAGTCTTTGCTGGTGCTACTAACTTCTAAACTTGGGAACACCAGTGCTACCAAGAAAAAAAAGTTAATTTCAAGGCCTGCAATGAAGTGAACTGAACTGAATGCCAAGAAACACGAAAAGTCAAATCATGCCTGCATCACACACATCTTCAACCCAACAGCACAGCTCCACTTGTATGCTATTACTAGTTTCACTGTCGGTACTTGAGGTTAGAGCAAAGCCATTATCCAATCAAATAGGATATATGGTCACAATCTGTCCTTTAGTTTCTGAGTCACGGTGCTGAATACTGACCAGATATGAAGGTGCAGAAAACTGTGAAATAACAGAAATATCCTGCAGACACTTTGGATATAAATGCGTATCAGATATTTGTAATTTCAAAGTTTTTTCAAATCATTTCATACTTGAGTCCAAGTGAATGTTTATTGAAAAACCCTTGAGGCATTCCTTAGATAACTTGCTTATGAGAAGGGGACTGACGGAGTCTGTGAACATGCTTCCTGTCGTTTCATATTTAACAGAAACTTATCAAATACCAAATTAAACAATTTTTTGTTGATATTATTGACAATATGGAACAAGTATTTAATTATTTCCTCTTCCTAGTGAATAGTTTTTATATATTTCATTCTAACCGTGGACCCAATTATCATACCAACTATATACAATTAGAATGTCTGATAAAGGGAACACAATCAGCATCACCTGTATGGCTGATTTACAGTAATATGAAACTGATGATTACGTCTTTTCCCCTATTTTCATTGTGCCTTACAGAAGAATCTTTATGTTCCAGTTCTGAGGATCACCTGGCAAAGAGTCCCTTCCTCCTCTTCCTCCTCCTTCTCCTCTCTCCCACAGTGTTTTCTCAAAAGACTCCAGATGGCTCGGGATTCTTTTGTTGAGGCATATCTATATGCTGTTTCTGCTGATCTCTGTTCCTTTATACCCAATCTTCAATTATCTATACACCTGCAGTGCCGGATACAGATTTCAAACACAAATGTGCTTATTAAAGAAAATCAAAACCCGTTTTGAAGTTCCTTATTATCATTAGTTAAATTACCTTTAAATAATCTGTTATGAAAAGTTGTTTTATGATGGAGATGGGGAAAATACCTTCCTTCTCAGAGTGAAAAGGCTGATGGAAGCTTGTACATTAGATACTCAGGGTTGTCTATTTTCTGTTGTAACTCAGAATGTAATTCTTGGATTAAGCAATTGGATGGAGCCATTATTGTTGCCACTTTTTCAGGGATTACATCCCCACCAAGGATTAGTACAGACATGATTGAATTGAATTTTGTGGAGGTACAGAGATGAGAAAGCGAACTGGTGTTGAATGGTATATTTACTCAGTGTTGCTGAATACACACTCTTCAATAAGCAGGAGGCCTGAGAACTTCTTGAAACTGGCAACCCTCTCCCATATCTTTTCTGCACGATAAATCGGCTCATTCAGCAACAGTTGAGGATCTGGTGGGAGTTTGATTTGTGTGAGAAGTTGTGCATCCACTGGAGAAAATCTGGTTCAGTTGCACTGGTCTTATCCTCACTTGCAGCTACACAAACAAGACCTCAAAGCTAAAGAAAAAAAAAGATCTACTTCAATTAAAAGAGAGCTTGTTGCTGTCATGTGCACTCTTGTGAAGCTTTTACTCTGCATACCTTCAACACCAGAAACTCAGCAGCGTCCATTCCTGTGCCATGGCCCATGGCTGCCCTCAAGGTTCTCACAGTGATGTAGAGAGTGGTAAGAACTCTTTATCTGGATGTTCTTTCTAATCCAGATTTTTCTGATAGGGGTCCCCCGACAGGTCGTCCATTTCCATGTCACCCTGTCTTCCTTCAGTTCACCTATAAGCCTTCTCTTTTGATCCACTTCATCTCATCTTTACTGGCAATGCCATCCTCCTCATCCCCCTCTCTACACACGCACAAACCATTTCATGAAACTGAAATGGTTCCCGAAAGGTCCTCCCTATTCTGTCCCTCTAATATGATCATTCCTAATCCTGTCTGTCGCCATGGCTACAAATAAAAAATGCATCACGCTCAATTGAAAGCTAATGTCTCTCTAGCTGAAAATTTTGCAGTTCTGAAAAGTGGAAACAATGAACCGTCCACTTCATTCAAATCACTTCAATGTTTGTTGTTGTTTTTTTTGTGATCTTGCAAAACACAAACAGACAGATAAACAACCCAAAACAAACCTATAAAAATAAAATAATCTACTGCATTTTGATCAGCTTTTTTTCATTGCATCTCTGATCAACCCTTTGTAGCTACCTGCTGCTGATAATATAGGAAACAAACAGAAGAAAGAACAATGCACCTACGTTTGTAAGGTAGGTAGAGAATGAAAGACGATGCCATGGTATGTATTATGAATGCATTCAAAGGGAACTCTTTGTTTATCATGGGATAAACACAAATTTTATCTTGTTTATCTGTCATTAATTTGTTCACATGTGGTTTAAATGGCTTTAGAATGTACAAACAATCAACACCACACTGTACCAGGGATATTTTTATGGTGAGTTATTTGTTAAAAGTGATAATAAATACTTAGTGATATTAAAGAGATGTCAAATGTAAATGTAAAAGATGAAAATCCATATTTAACTATATAGATATTTCAGTCCATGTTTCTAGTTAAATTACAGTAATTTATTGTGTAGATGTGCTTGTTTTTTGAATGCTCTGAATCACTGTGACAAGAAGACGCTATTTGTATAAAGACCTTAATGAGCATCAGTGTAAAGCATCATCTCCCTGAAGTAAACAATCAGTCAGTAATGGGAAATCTTGGAGCCACAGGTGTTGTTGTACATGATCCATATTTGTTTCTCAATTCAAACCCTTATAATAGATGGGAAAAATCTGACTTTATTAACTGGAGCACATTAATCAAAACCTTCAGTCACTTCGTACAAGAAACACATCAGTTTGCTTATCTGTTGAGGTGAGTAAGGAGTATACTAAAAAGGCTGTGAAGATGTATAAAAAGAGAACTTCCATGCCCATCATTCTGAAACAATGCTTTTAATGTGATGAGTGTATCTTGACAAAATCTAAATAGAAGTGTCTCACAGAAAACAAGGAATAGGTGGAGGCAATCGCTTTGGTTTGGATCTCCTGGCTCTGTGAATCAACACAGGCTGATAGATGGTGCTCGTGCTGACAGCGTAGGCACAGTAACTAAATCATGAAGAGGAAGGGCAGCGCTGATAAAAACTCTGTGACTGTCACTGTTTCTGATTAAGGCTCTCTTTTAGCTTGGCCAGTGGAGAGAGCAGAACTTTTAAATGTGGTTTGAACAAATTTTGAGAGACCCTAGACTGAGGGGAAGAACTTATTTTTCACCCCAATTAATTTAAGCATTGACTCTGGAGGAATAGATGCTAGCATGATGTGTGTTCACTGTATTTCCAATCTGAGTGCTACCTTTGTGCTTTATTTAATCTGTGAGTTATGACAAATACATTAAAGAACATACTGCAAATGGTTTTGTATGATTATGATTGCTTAAGATGTGACCTTTGACTCTTAGGAGCCAGCGCTGGTGAGCAACTAGTTAGATGTGTCAAAAATATGCATGTATGGGTTTTGGAACTACTAAAAACAAGATATTTTATAATTGCTGACACAAACGTGATGAAATCTGCCTCCATTCTGTGTATTTTTGCACTCATTGGAAAGATTAGTTTGGGTTCTTTTTATAATTTATCTCAACAATTTCAAGCATGAATAAAGCAGGCTGTAGATTTTATAAAAGATTACTGCTATGCTCATTTGAAATAAATGCATACTTTGAAGATGAGAGTGGTTTGCATTTTGTTGGAAATTCAAGAACTCTAAAAGACAAGCCCTTGAAAGAGATCACAATGGATTTCAAGCTGTGTGAGCAATTCTTTGTTAACAAACTGGGTACCCTAAAGCACCCTTGAATCATCTTCCTTGTCTTCCTGTTGTTGTGAAACCACACTTTGCAAAGTCTTGATTCATGCAGCTGTTTATCCAAATTGATATCTTCACCTTATACTTTCACAAAGTTTTAGTTTTCACGTTCCAAATAAAGATATTTAATACAGCCCAAAGGCTCATTTCAGCGATACAACTGATGAAACTTTATTTTGGGTCATCTTTGATTAGATCTGCAGTAACGTGATTGGGATCTATGCCATTATACACAGTGGCAAGAACCATAACGGTTACTGGTCCTGGCAGGAGCAGGTACTACTGACTTGTGACATCACCGATCCTGTCATTTGCTGAAGTTTTTCTGAGGGTACGGCTCTTTCAATCACAAGGTACTCCAAGAAGGCAGCAGCATCATGTCACCACAGCAGCTGTAGTGATTATCAGTAGGTCATACAGCTTGCATTTTATGAGTCCCTACAATCACAATGTGATGAATGTTAAAAGTCGAAGACAAAGCAATGGTTGTCGCACAACTGAATTTAGAAGAAAAAGCTTAATTTTTTAAATTGTACACATTGTACATTCAATTGTTTCAAATAAAACATAGCTTGTCACTGCCGATGAAACACCAAAGTTGATACAGACTTCTAAACATGCCAGCAGCTCTACCTTACAGATTGTGGTGTACCTGAAACACTCTGTTTCTAATACTCTCTCTGTGCCTCATCATACTGTGTGTCACAGTGCAGCCAAATTATGATATGATATGAGCTGGAATATCACTGGGGGTGTACCCCGCCTCTTGCTGAGCCAGTTGAGACAGGCTCCTGAAAATTTGTGATCTGCATGGTGGATATGCATCTGTTTACATTTGCGATTGGCTCATCTACAAGAAAATGGATGGACGGATAAAGCATTGATGAATGGTTGGATGGATGGATGGATGGATGAATGGATGGATGGATGATCCATTTCACACCAAATACTCCAACATAATTGACAGATTTGACATTAAACAATGTAACTAAATGACACTTCAATGGTTTCAGTTTTTTAATTGACGGTCATTTATACATCAAGTTTTGATGACTCATTAGTCTCACTCAATAAAACCTTTACTATCATTTATACTGTAATTGAAAAAAGAATATCCAGATGATTTCATATATGTATAATGAAATAGAACGTTAGACATTCAAAGTCAATAGCACAGATGGTAGTACAGTTGGAACACATAGAGTGTCGATATAAACGTAGTAAGTGAATGAGCGGAAGAACAGATGCTGTATTAATTTACTTGCTGTTAATCCAATACTCAACTGCATGCCATAAACTCCTTCCCCTCGGAGTGAAGGTCTGCTGACACAGAATTGGTATTCTTCTGCAGGCACAACTTTCTGGGGTAAATATTTATAGAGGGGACTGGCATGGGGTGATAAGGAGTGGGGGTCCATTCATGATAACACTGGGGAATTTAAACGGAATATTTAACTGAGCACTGGTTGGTATCTCTGGGACAATAACGTTTCACATCTTTCAAAGGCCTACCTTAAAGCATTTTGGCAAAGGTCAAGGAGGATTTTCACAAACTAATTTCACCCCGGAGCTGCTTGCTATTTAGGTACTGTTTCCACACTGTTGTAATAATCATAAACAAAAACATGGCATGTTTGTTGTCCCAGAATATAGCGCACTGTGGGCTGCCAGCTGAATATAAAAAGCTATCTGAATGCACACAACAGGCGAAATAAAAAATAAACTTGCAGCTGCATATTCTGATATGAATGTATCACAGACAAGACAAGGCAATAAAGTATGTTTTGCTCCTAAATGGCAGCCTCCCTATTGCTCCAAAACAACAAACACTTTCTTTCTTTTTTCTTTTTTTTTTTTTTTTTTTAACTCTCAGCAACAGCCACTATGTGTAAAATGGATGAAGATAAAACAGCAATCAACATCAATCTATGCGGCAGGAGTTTTAAATCCGCAGTCTATTTTATTAAACCAACCTCCATTAAATGCTCAACATAGGATTCATTGTTCACTACAGTGAGATAAAAAAAGAGCAGGAGAACATTTAGGAAACGATTATTAAAGCATAAAACTCTTACAATTATTGCAAAATAAATCAATGAGTACCCAAAAAATAACAGTTCTCTAATTTCTATTGCCTTTCAAGGTCCAAACTGTGCTCTTCTGAGGAGCCTCCACCCCCTGGGTTTGTAACGGAAACACCTCCAATGATGCACATGACAGTTGATGGGAAACAACTAATCAATAGTGTATATTTGGACTATCATGCACCACGTCTGACATCTGAATGAAAGTTACACCAATTGAATGAAACCAGACACAGAATAATCAAACTTTAACACTGTGTTTCAAACACGGTGTTGATTATCAACACTAATGCCTGTAGCACAGTAATTGAAAATGATTTGTAAGTGCTGCCAGCTTACAAGGTTACTGCTTTTGCTAATGTCTATGTTTCACTTTAAGACTGACAATGCTAATTGCACAATGGGTTGGTAGTCTAACAACATATTTATGCATAGCATAGCAGAGCAGGCAACACTCAGCTGACTTAACTTAAAAATAAGAAACATCTTGCTGTGTCAGACTCGCGTACAACTTTAACAAGGTGAGTGATGTTTTATTTTGCGACACAAATAAAGAATGCTACAAAGACAGACTGATCACTGAACTAATCCCAAAGTATCATGGGAATAACTAACAGCCATATGAAAAACACAAATGTCTTCAATACAGAAATAAATCTAAAAAAAAAAAAGATATTCCTAATTGGGTCTATCATTGTGAATTTAAAAGAACCCGAAGTACCAGGTGGGCTCATTGTCCCAAACATGACTTACTCTGATCATCCTTTATTTATCGAGATCTTTTCTCAGGCTGGACTCCAGACAAAGACGGATTATGGTGTGAGGGTCACATGTACTCAGGTACCACACTGGAAGCTACCTGTCCTGAAAAGACAGGTATCTGTGTGCAAATTCCTACAGTCAGGAAGTTGGTAACAGGTGATGCCAGCTTGTCAGGTTGGCATTGTATGTTTAAGGATGGAGCAATAACTCTTGAGGTCATGCTCACGCACTTCCATATAATCAGTTTTAAGATTTTAGCTGTGACTCAAATGCTGACATATTGTGTACTGTTGCTTTGATAGCAGAATGTGCTGGTGAGGATTTGCACTAACTCTAACTGTACAAACATCAGCAATCACGGAAGGTTGTCTGAGCCTTCAACCTGACATTGTGTAGAAATGTTAATCTTTTCAGTGTCTATCTTGTTCAGGGGGAGCAGACACTGGTTAACGGTGCAGAGGTATTCAATTAAAAGTCACGGAGGTCCGGTTATAAAAATTTCCTCTTAGTAAAAGGTCCGAACCCAAGTCCAGTTTGTGTCCACATTATCATTGATTATCAATTTTCAACACAGGATATGTTTAACTGAGTGCACAGCTAGCTCTTTTACCTCACCATAAATAAAAGTAGACCCAGGCAAATAAATTTCAAGCCTTTATGTTAGATTGAAGAACACACAAACCTCAGAATTAAAAATAAAGTGCAAAAAGAGCTGAATAACCTTTTTCCTCATAAATTAAAGACGTCCCAACCTAAAGAACTGAAGGCCTAAACTTCCAAGTAAAAAAAATGTTGCTTCCTGAAAATGTTGCTTTTTGTTTTGTGATTATGTCTCTCACCAGGTTTCAGAGATGTGTAACAAATAAGGTATACAGAGCGCTCCTCCGAGAGCTTCCACCTTATCGTGGTGGGGGAGTTTGAGTATCCGAATGATCCCAGGAGCTATGTTGTCAGGGGCTTTATGCTCCTGGTAGGGTCTCCCTTGGCAAACAGGTCCTGGGTGATGGGCCAGACGAAGAGCAGCACAAAAACCCCTATGATGAGTAAAAAATCAAGGACCATGACGTTGCCTGGTATGGCGCAACCGGGGCCCCACCCTGGAGCCAGGCCCGGGCTTGGGGCTCGTATGTGAGCGCCTGGTGGCCGGGCCTCTGCTCACGGGGCCCGGCCGGGCTCAGCCCGAAAGGACGACATAGGCCCAACCTCTGGTGGACTCACCACCCGCCGAGGAAACTGTAGGGGACGGGTGCAGTGTGGATTGGGTTGCAGTCGTCAGCATGGGGCTCGATGACCCAATCCCCGGACAAAGAGTCTAGCTATAAGGACATGGAATGTCATCTCACTGGAGGGAAAGGAGCCAGAGCTTGTGAGGAAGGTTGAGACCTACCGACTAGATATAGTCGGGCTCACCTCCACCCACAGCTTGGGCTCTGGAACCCAAACCCTTGAGAGGGGCTGGACTCTCCACTTTTCTGGTGTTGTCAAGGTGAGAGGTGACGGGCTGGTGTGGGCTTGCTTGTGGCCCCACAGTTCAGCCGTGAATGAGAGGGTCGTGTACCTGCACCTTCGGGTTGGGGACAGGTGTCTCACTGTCGTTTTGGCCTATGGGCCAAATGGCAGTGCGGAATACCTGGCCTTCTTGGAGTCCTAGGGAGGGGTACAGAATAGTGCTCCAACTGGGGACTCCATTGTTCTCCTTGGGGACTTCAACACTCACGTGGGCAATGACAGTGAGACCTGGAAAGGGGTGATTGGGATGAATGGCCTCCCCGATCTGAACACGAGTGGTGTTCTGTTATTGGACTTCTGTGCTAGTCACAGTTTGTCCATAACGAACACCTTGTTAAACCACAGGGATGTCCATAAGTGCACATGGCACCAGGACAGCCTAGGCCGGAGGTCGATGATCAACTTTGTTTTCGTATCATCAGACCTCCGACCGCGTGTGTTGGACACTCGGGTGAAGAGAGCGGCAGAGCTGTCAACCGATCACTACCTGGTGGTGAGCTGGATCCGATGGCAGAGCAGGGGGCCAGACAGACTCGGCAGGCCCAAACGTGTTTTGAGAGTCTGTTGGGAACGTCTGGCAGAGCCCTCTGTCAGTGAGGTCTTCAACTCCCACCTCCGGGAGAGCTTCTCCCAGATCCCGCAGGAGGCTGGGGACATTGAGCCAGAGTGGACCATGTTCTCCTCCATTGTCGAAGTGGCTGCTCGTGGCTGTCATCACATGGTCTCTGGTGCCTGTCGCGGCTCCTCCGCATTGAGCGGAGCCAGCTGAGGTGGCTCGGGCATCTGCTCAGGATGCGTCCTGGTCGCCTCCTTGGGAAGGTGTTCCGGGCATGTCCTACAGGGAAGAGACCTTTAGGAAGACCTAGGACACACTGGAGGGACTATGTCTCTTGGCTGGCCTGGGAACGCCTCGGGCTCCCCCAGGAGGAGCTGGAGGAGATGTCTGGGAAGAGGGAAGTATGGGCATCCCTGCTGAGACTGTTGCCCCTGAAACCTGGATCTGGATAAGTGGTAGACGATGGATGGATGGATGGATGGATGGATGGATGGATGGATGGATGGATGGATGGATGGTATACAGTGCGTCGTCGTTCCTCGCGGTTAATGCGTTCCAGGAACCACACCTGATTAACGAATTCCGCGATAGAGTGACAAACTATTAGTCTTATTATTTATGGTAATTTAAACATTTATGAACTCTCCCCATACTGATATTAAACCACCTTCTATCTGTATTACTTTTTCTCACACTCTTATCGACTGTTTAAAGCATCTTTGTGTCTCACGGAAGTCCGAGATTCACAGAACCTAGTGCACATCCGGATGCCATCAGCCAATAGAATGCATGTACAGTATCACATCACTGCCATCCAAAAATCTGCGATGAGTACAAAAGTTAAAATTTGACCTTGACTTAGTTTTCTCAAGGTCAAGGTCATCATCTCAATTTCATCCCCGAGTAATGTTCTTTTTGTTTCATCTTTCTATCTGCAATGGTTGTGAAGATATTTGGTGGACGGGCGGACAGACGGACAGACGGATGGACCGACGGACGAACACACAAACACTGACAATTACAATGCATCACCGCTTTGCGGAATGTAATAAGTAAAGGTAATGGGTGGAATCAATGGGTTAATCACACAACAGAAGAAAAACATGACTGGGGAAAGGCACGGACACCACATTGTTTAGCTTTTATTTTTTCGCTACTTTGTGATTGGGGTAAATCATCCTATAGCAGCTAATCATGGCTTCTTATTCCATGAATAAGTTTCAGGAACAAAGCATCTTCCACTCTTTGTTCGATGTGCACTAGTTGACTGTGTTTGTCTTTTTTTCTGTTGGTATAAATTTATGTTTTATCCAGATGTTGCATCCAAGCTATTGATGACAGTGCTTGATTACAGGAATCATTCTTGATGGTTGATTTCTTTCTCTAAGCCCGAATTTATCAGATTTTTCATTTTGTTGTGACTGCAAATCTAAAAGATTGTTTTCACACACAACACACCTTTTCATGTCTCAATAATTCTAATATAATGCAATTAGTGTTGAGATTTTAACAAATCAAGTGTTTTTCCTTTTTATGAGCAATATTATTATACTTTTAAACATTTCTTACAAAGCCAGTATTGCGAAGTAGGGGCTGTATAATATTGTATTAATTAATTATCTACAACAAAATTTGTCCATTGCTGCAGATATAAAAAATTAAAAAATGAATCTCAATAAGTATTTCAGACGCTTTATTGTCAGGATGTACAAAATGGTTGGATCTGACTGAGGACAACAATAAAGATTTTATTTTACCAGGGAAATGGTGACTGACAAAATATTTTCAAAGGAAATACTTGGCATCAAGTACCCTGCTGTGACAGATGGCTGGGGGATGTATGGGAACTGAGGAGAGCAGCGGAGCAGACCTGACTTTCGACTGAAGGTTTGGAGGGAGAGAGTTTTTGGAACGCAGGATGAAAAAAGGGCGATAAGAGGAGGGATTGCAGGACTGACTTCAAACATGAATAATATAACTTTAATGACAGTTTGGAGTGTTCTGACACACTAAAGTGTTTCTAGTACTTTCAGACAGTTTCAATAAACATTAGTCATTTCATTAAGACACCCAGTGAAGTACATTTTTATTCATTTAGTTCTCAAGGTCAATCTTTGCATGAAATTAAAAATTGTTTTAGTTGTGCAAAGAATGTGGTTCTTTGATGTTACATAGACTCACAGTGACGGCTCATTACATTTATGGCTAGACCTGGCAAAAACAGCCTTTTTGCTAGCTTAATTAACCCTGCTGATGCAGGTTTTATGTAATGGTTAGTATGTATGGCATCACTAGGGAGAATCCCTCTGTTGCAAATAGGTTGGTCTAGGCCAGGGGTCTGCAACCTCAAACGTTCAAAGAGCCAAATTGAACCAAAAAAAAAAAAAAATCAAACCTGTCGGGATCCGCAAAAAATTATAAGCTTTATATGAAGGCAACACAAGCTCTAAGTGTCTACATTAGCTATATTAACCTATCAAATTGATTAGCTAGTGTACAATGCATAATGAGATTCATTATCTATTTTCCATGCAGCGCATCCTATAGAGAATGATGCACCACGTGACTACTCTGTTGTACCAGATTTGGTGCTTTAAGTTTAACTTCCATTACTATATTACTGTATTGTTTTGTTGCTTTGATGAACTCGTTAAATCTGCTCCCAAATGCAGCTCACATATCGACGATCACTCCTAAATACAGTAATCCCCGTTCAGTGTGTGATGGTGATGAACGTCGTGATGAACGTCTCTGGACTCTTTCAGAGAGAGGAGGTGAGAGCCTCGCTGTTCATCCCTGATGAATACAGTCAGCTTGTGCTCCAATGACAAAACAGTGTTTCCGCTCCTGGAGACTTTTATTGAGCATGTTTTATTGAGCTAGCATGATTAGCGTAGCTAACACGACCAGCCTCACTAGCACAGCTATCACGATTAGCGTGGCTAACACGACCAGCCTCACTAGCACAGCTAGCATGATTAGCGTGGCAGGCGCAATTAGCGCGGCTAGTGCGACTTTCAATTCCCGTCTAATCTGTATGAACTCATATATATGCACATATATGTGTACCGACAAGCAGCAGACCTCCTCCACTCACCACTGAATGGCTGCAGCGCTGCTGTCCTTTATCAAATAGAATGAGTAGACCTGAGTAGAAGGAGTAGACCCGAGTAGACCTCAGGTGGCCAGAGATACCGGGAGTCTCATCCGATTGGTCAGGACTCATGTCACATCATTCATCACCCGCCCATTGTGCTGGCAACCAATTACCACTGCTTTCTACAGCCGGGGCAACAATCGCTTAGGACTCTACAGTGCATCTGAGCTGTCCTAGAAGGTGCCTGACTAAATTTTTAAACAACACGATAACGATGATAAGTATTCTTTTTTTATTTTGTGATTAATTTCCAGAGAGCCACAAGGGAGGCACTAAAGAGCCGCTTGCGGCTCCGGAGCCGCTGTTTGCCGAACCCTGGTCTAGGCATTATGAAGTATGGATTCATTTCAATCTTAGGTTATTTGTGCAGGCTCAAGTGATAATAACGAGGAGAAAAAGGTAAACCATTTCCTTGTCTAAGGCAGTCAGCAGGTCCACACATGACAACAATAATTCTGGTTTCCTTTACACAGATAGGATTTTGTTATAACTCATTGTCTCCCGACATTCACCTAAAAGTTCAAATGATGAATCATTATTAGGATATTCTAATCCGTCTCAACAGTCAAGCATTTTGATACTTCTAATTAATATGTGCCTAGTTGATCTACTCATACTTTGTTATCTATAGCCCTAAAACTTGCAATTATTGCAATTTACTATGATAAACCCGTCAGGATCTATTATGACTATACTTCCTCGGGACAATTGAACCGAGCTAGCCATGTAGCCATTTGTGTTGAACTAAACAGCCAGGCTGTTTCCTTCAATGTGAGTACCCTTATACATTCTTTTCTTCCTATGAACATGTTTCATATAACTTCTAAAGCACAACTGGATTAGTTGAGGAATCACAGTCACAATCTTCCCACCTATATATTTAAACAAGCTCACTTGAAAGCCTCACACTGTCACCAACTCCACCCACTACCTGTCAATCAAGCGCCCAACCAATCACTGCGCATCAGCCAGAAGGAATCACATGAACAATATTGCGCAAGGCATCTGCTATGTTAGGAGAAGAAATAACTATACATGGGCTTCCCAGTTAGAGTGTCATAACTGTTATAAGAATTTTCATGTTTTTGAGCAGAGAGTCCAAACAGCAGGAACAATATAGAAAGTATGTCCGTTTAAACAATGACTGCTTCGGCCAAAAAGAAAACTCTTATATTTACGACGTCCATCCGTTTGCGAACAGCAGGGGGTGAAAACTTTTCTAAATGCTGTCGTACCGTTTGTCAAAAAAATGGGCAAAAAACTAAAAAGGATGAAATCAAAGCTTCGCTTTGCATATTTATTAAGTTTCCTTCCAGCCTCGCTCATGTACACAATCAACAACCAATCTATGGCCAAAATAACAAGGAAACATCATAAAACCGTCCAGTTGTGTTTCTGCTGCAGAATCTGTTGTTTATTAATGCTCCTCCGATGAAGATGAGCTGAATCCCCACTGTGATTTCATTCTGTACAGATGATTTTGAAAAGTCTCTCCAACAGATTACAGACTCAATGGAGGTCAGGATGGCGTCGGCACGGTAATGGACGTTCTGCTGGTTTTGGCTCCTGGTTACTAACGCTTGCAACAGGATGTTTCCAACTCTGGAAGGTTACGTCATCAAAAGCTTTAACTCTTATTGTTCTAATAAAATGTAGAAATCACTATTCAGGTAGTAAAGTAATCTAGAAAGAATATGCGCTAGCATATGTGACATCACCGTGTCTCACGTTGTGTTACAGCAAAAACTTGGCTACATTCAGTTGGCTATTGTTTAGCTGGAGCTCTCCACGTTAGCAGTGTAGCGTTATAGAACAGTGTAGTGCAGTGTAGCTCCATAGAACAAGGTAGCTATTTATTCTTTTCATATGTTTGGTATGAAGTCTGATATTATTGTTTTATCATGGGATTTCCATGGGTTCCCATTAGTGCAGTGTAGGTTTAAATAATTGACATGCTGCAGAAATATTGCTTTGTTTTCTTTTTACCAACTGGTACTTTTCTGCTGCTCGTTGTTCAGTGAATGGGTTAACATTCAAGCTAACATTTACTGGAGCTGACTGATAAATGCTGAGTGGATGTAAGGCTGAGTTGTTCTTTATATCGCAAAACACCCAAGGAGAGACAAAGTAAGTCACAGACAGCAGACTAAACAAGCAATGTGACTTCCATGGGCTATGACCCAAATCAAATGATGGTGTTAGCTATTTCCCAAACAGACTGCCTGGAAGGGTGCACTTGATTTATTATCCCCTTGCCAAATTTAGTAATAGACTACCTTCCATTTAAAAGACAGCATTTAGAACAACTAAAAAGGACTGGTACAAAATCTTCTGCCCTTTTTCATTAAGATTTACATATTTACATGTCTTGAGGTGTAAGGGGATAGATTCAAAAGGCCTTTTTTCTTCAGGGTACTGTTCTGGCTATCCATATTCACTCAAAGGTTATCATGAATTGCTAAATAATGACAAGAATCCTCGTGTTTTCAGACTAGTTGGCCAGCTGGTGCATACAAGTGCTCAGTAAACTATCCTTCCAAAAACTTCTTGGTTTTGGGGAGGATTCCCTTTCATTCTTGGCATGCCTTTCTTGACCTACAAATCAGGCTTAATACGTTTACTAGTTCATCTGTTTGTTTTTTTTCCATCAACATTTAACACCATCTGCTGTGTTCATGCATCGCCCAACTTTAAGCTCAGGCCTTCCCTTGTGTACTCTAACCATTCTTCTCTGCTCCTCCATCCTTCTATCGGCTCCTCCTGGGGGATTATGTGATTTCAGAGGCCAGGTTTTGGGAGAGAATGTGTCCAATATTTCTGGTGTATTGGGTATTCCATCTTGTCCTTTTCCTCTCTCCCTTTTGGCTGATCTCTCTAACCTTCACAAGCTTTATCGTTAGTATAAGAGCAACTATCTGCATCATCTTCCCTCTGTAAATTGTTTTTCACACCTTTGCATATGTGTTATAAGTCATCAGTATGATTTACAGAGCAATGCCACTGTGATTCTAGCATCTGATATGAATCAAAATGAGACTAACAAGACGGGCAACAATATTTTTCTTTACTAAAATGAGATGCGGATCCAGTTTTTAGAATAACAAAGAAAAGATGAAAGGAAGCAGAGGGGAGGCATATTTGCTAAATGCAAAAGATGTGGAAACTACACATATTTACTGAAGCAACTGCTTGTCCTATCACTTAATATGCAAATCAGTATTTGTGTATTTATTTGAGTATAAACTGAATGAACCCAATTCCCATATCCCTACTGCATTACAATGCCAATAATATCAATTGACGTTTTTGTCCAATGGCTGATGTGTCCTAAGTCCATACTACCCATAATTTAATGCTGCACATTATTGCATTGTATTGCCTCTTATTCCAAAACTCTGCAGGAGACAGTAACTTTAGCCTTTCAAGATAAAACAATGCATATTATGAAGGTGCAGCCAACCTTTCTTCTCTAAATTAGTATTTTGATTAAATACTTTTCAATCCATAAAATTACAGCGTCTTTAAACAAGAACTTGATAAATTGCTGTAAATAAAGGCTGAACAGAGCTTAAATAGTACTGAAAGATAGAAGCACAAATGTGTTGTCACATTAAAAAAAATCAAACATCCCAACACAGTCAAAGCTATTCACATTCATTGTCTCCCTGCAAGTGTCAGTGTGTGAAAATAAGCTGTCACTTTTCCTGCCAGCAAGGAGGCGATAGTGATGAGATGCAATGAGGGACTTGATTAGTTTCATTCGTGAGTTCATGACCTTTGTATACTTTTCTGCTAGAGTGGAGCATCACACATTCTGATGGATCATACAGAATTACGAGCGGTCTGTGTTGTCCGCATTCAAGTCACTGCTCTCGTTTCTTTCAACACAACATATTTCAGGTTCCTTCCTTTGTTAGCATTTTTTTAATGAGTAGGTTTCTCCTCAGGTATGAGTTATAAATGCTGAAAAAATAAGGATGGCCTCACAGTAGTCTTTTCTCTGTGAACTATTACCCAATGGATAAAGCTTCTTCTCTAAAAGCAGTGTTTAGCTGTGATTTTGCATTCTGTATGTGTTTCACTCCTCCTGTGGGTTTCGCAGCTGAAAGAAACTCCTTTAATATTTTATCCACATTCATACCTTACCTTTACATTGAGTTGTGTTTCAGATAGTATCCATACACTTAGTTAATACTGACCCATCTGCAAAAGTTTCTTTGTTTTGCTAGAATGCACTGTATTGTAAGTGGAGACAGGTACATGCTCATTACATCCCGTGAAGCTATAATGTATTGTAATTGTCACTGTTTATGTGTCCGTCCGTCCGTCCACTAAATACAGCGCGCCCTCTTGCAACGCTTGCAACTTTACCACATTATGGATTTTTGGTAGGCAGTCACGTGACTGTACGTGCATTCTATTGGCTAACGGCATCCAGAAGTGTGGTATGTTCCGTCAGTCTCGGACTTACATGAGACACAAAAGTGCTTTAAACAGTCGATAAGAGATAGAACGTGGTTTCTATCTATCTGTCTGTCTGTCTGTCTGTCTGTCTGTCTGTCTGTCTGTCTGTCTGTCCGTCCGTCCGTCCGTCCGTCCGTCCGTCCGTCCGTCCGTCCGTCCATCGCAAATTTGTTAATCGCCTGGAACGCATTACCCGTGAGGAATGAGGGCGCACTGTATCTTCACAACCGTTGCAGATAGAAAGATGAAACAGAAAGCACATTACTTGGGCGGCAAAGGGGATGAAAATGAGACTAGGTCAAGGTCAAATTTCAATTTCAAATTTTGTACACAGGAACCAGATAAAATAGAAAGACAAGGGAGAAGGCCAGTGTGAGTAAGACCAGAGATTAAAGCACTAGCTTTGATCTATGGTCTGAGATAATTTGTTTCCTTGAAAAAGTTGGTTATGGTCACATTTTCACTTTTATACCTTTTTAGGTACACATCTCATACACAACTTCATGACAAATAGAATGCACCATTTACATGTTGGATCATGGGTCATAGGTCAGGGAAAAATTTTGAATTCAGAGGTGTCGCAGGATGTTGCAGTCTCTGACTGACTACTTTTTCTTGTGAAGTCACAAGGGAGGATCAATGCAAATTACTGATTCTGGTCAGGTCATTCCCTCAAACTTCTGTAGGTACAATTATCAAAAGGTACAAGTAGCTAGCATTCCAATGGTTTTTCATGTTTATACTTTTGTCGATTGTCATGAATGTGACACAGGAAATATAGAAACACATCATTCAAGGTTTCACGATCCTACTTGCTTTCATAGGAGAGAGTGGAGAAATCAGTAGCATAGTCTGAGATCTTGCGCTTACGTTTCCTCAACTTAAGAAGAGAACCAGGTGGTTTCCCATGGCGAAGTGTGCTAAAGACCTGCTTGAGGGCTTATGTGAATCTGGTGATGATGGAGCAGGCTGTTGACCCGTGGTTTCACTCAGTGGTGGTCTACAACTCAGCCTGACCAGTGAGGTAGGAAATGATGGTTCAAGCCCAAACTTGCAATTCAAAATTAAGTATACATTGCATCATTGGTCTCACGTCACCTGATTTCTCGAGCAAAGAGGAATCTTGAAAGTGGCCTTCCCTTCATCTCCAGCTCTGACGCCAGGTTCCTGAAGTTTGCCAAATCATGGTGCTGCATCAGGGATCAGCTCTGAGCCCCTTCTTGTTCACTATAGTGATAGACAGGCTGACAGACGAGGTTAGACAGGAATCTCCATGGAGTATGATGTTTGCAGATGACATTGTGATCTGTAGTGAGAGCAGGGAACAGGTGGAAGAAAAGCTAGAGAGGTGAAGGTTTGTCCTGGAAAGAAGAGGAATGAAGGTTAGTAGTAGTCAGATAAGAGTACATGTGTGTGAATGAGAGTGACCCAAGTGGAAAAGTGAGGTTACAGAGAGGAGAGATCAAAAAGGTGGAGGATTTTAAGTACTTGGGGTCAACAGCCCAGAGCAATGAAGAGTGTGGAAAAGAGGTGACCCTAACCCTAACCTAACCCTAAACCATAACCCTAACCAAAACCCTTCAACCTAACCCTAACCCTACCCTAACCCTAACCCCCTAACTCTAACCCTACCCCTAACCAAACCCCTAACCCTAACCTAACCTAACCTAACCTAACCCTAACCTAACCCCTAAAACTAACCCTACCCTAACCCTAACTGTAACCCTAACTACCGTAACCCTAACCCTAACCTAACTCTAACTACCTAACCCTAACCCTAACCTAACCCTATTCCTAAACCTAACTCTAACCCTAACCCTAACCTAACCCTAACCCCTAACTCTAACCTAACCCCTAACCCTACCCTAACCCTAACCCTAGCCATAACCCTCTAAACCTTACTTCTAACCTAACCCTAAACCCCTAACCCTAACACTATCTCTATTGTGGACTATTTCAAACACTATTCAGCTCTTCCTACTTTTTTCTTTTTCATAAAGGTACTTTTTAAATTCTTATAAACATCTTATCTAAATTCCCCATGTTTTCTTCATTCCCCTAACCTGTCCTCTCCCCTCCCAATTTTAATTGATTTTAACTCCTTTAAACCCCTGATTTTATCAGTGGCATTTTAAAGTGACCCCATTACCTGACCCCATGCGCCAGTGCACTTTGTGGCTCCTTTAAAGGGACTATGTTTTTTATTTCACATAACCCCTAACCTCTACCCCCTAACCCTAACCCTAACCCCTGAACCTAAGCCTAAGCTAACCCCTAACCCTAACCTTAACTCTAACCCTACCCTAACCTTTAACCCTAATCCTAACCCCTAATCCCCCAAACCCGAACCCTAACCCCCCAAAGCCTAACCCCTAACCCTCACCCCTAACCCTACCCTAACCCTATAACCCTAATCATAACCTTAACCCCTAACTCTAACCCTAACCCCTTACCCTTACCGTGACTCTAACCCTACCCTAACCCTCTAACCCTAATCCTAACCCTAAACCCTTACCCTAACCCCTAACCGTAAACCATAACCCTAATCTTAACCGTAACCCTAACTTCTAACCTAACCCTAAACCGAAACCCCCTAAACCTAACCCTAAACCCCAAACCCTAACCCTAACCCTAACCTAACCTAACCCCTGACACTAACCCTAACCCTATCCCTACTGTGTACTATTTCAAACATTATTCAGTTCTGTCCTACTCCCATTTTCTTATAAAGGTGCATTTTAAATTCTTATATCCATCTTATCCAAATTCCCCAACATTTTCTTCATTCCCCTAACCTACCTTCTCCCCCTCCCAATTTTAATTGATATTAACTCCTTTAAACCCTTGATTTTATCAATGGCATTTTTAGGTGATCCCACTCTCTGACCCCATGTGCCAGTGCACTTTGTGGTTCCTTTAAAGGGACTATGTTTTTTATTTCACATAACCCTTAACCCCTACCCCTAACCCCTGAACCTAACCCTACCCTAACCCAAACCCTTAACCCCAACCTTAACCCTAACCCCTAAACACTAACCTTTACCCTACCCCTAACCCCTAACCCTAACCCTTAACCCTAACACTAACCCCTAACCCTTACCCCCTAAATTTAACCCTAATCCAACCCTAACCTAACCCGAACCCTAACCCTAACGTCTAATCCTAACCCAAACCCTAACCTAACCCTAACTCTGAACAGTAACACATTAGATAATGAGAGGAAGTGAAGGAGTGTGGATGGAGATACGTTATGGTCGACGTCGCCTCGACCCCCGTCCCCAATATGAGGATCGTTATGGCCTGGGCAGGGGATGGCCTGTGAGGGTTCTGGTCCCGGCTGGGGTGAAAACAGACACTTACCGAACCCCTAACCCTAACCTCAAACCTAACCCCTAACCCTTGACCTCTAACCCTAACCCTAACCCTGAATCCTAACCCTACCCCTACCCCAACCTCAACCCCAAACCTAACCCCTAACCGTAACTCCAACCCCTAACCCTACCCTAACCCGAACCCCTAACCCAGGGGACACCAAATGGCGGACCGCGGTCCGGATCCAGACCGCATGATGGTTCTATCCGGACCCATGACCACTCTATGATAAATTCACAAGAGTAGATTTTCTTGGAGCATTATTTCTGACGGTTGGGGCTACAGACGGCGGGTGCTGCTCCTCCAGTTAACACGGTAGTAGCGCCACTCAGTTCAGCCAATCAGATTGTTTGTTTACCTGCTCTGTCAGTGCACCTGGAAGTGAGACAGTTCGCTGCCGCTACCGCTTTGAGTTTACCGCTACAGGAGCACAGAGGAAGGGAGACGGTGATGACAGCATAGCTCCAAATGAATGGAGGTTGATGAGGAAAACCGCTGGTTAACAATTAGTGTACGAAATTTTTGTTTATTCTTCCGTTAGGCAGTTCAAAACCATTTTACCTCATATAGTCTCAACACGTAGAATTAATTAATAATGTCAAACGCCACTACGAAACAAAGCACAGAGCTTTTGCGCAGAATTGTCTCCTGAAGTCCGAGCTGAGGGCAAAATGACCAAGAAAAATACAAATGAATGTTCGCTAAAGGCATGGTGGATTTTGGGGCAACATAAAACATCTTTTAGTGATGGGACAGTTGTGAATAAGTGCTTGATGACACATTGTTTGAGGAAAAACAGAAAGATGAGATGTGTGGAAAAACTCCCAATTCAACAGCAACCAGAAAATCAGAAATATTAACAGCTTGATGCAGCTATTCAGAGAGCACCATGCATATCTGCGGACATTGATGAGTTGTAGCTTGTGTGTGCGTCAGGTTCCTTCACAAAGATAAGGAGCTCTTTGCCGAGTGTAACACACACACATGAAACACACACAAGAGGAGAGGACATACAGTACATGCAGCAATAAAAGAAATGCTGACAAAGTCCAGTGGTCTCTTTCACCACAGATAACAGATATCACCCCCCTCTCTTTCCCCACCACCTTGCCATGGTGGGAAAAGAGAGGGGGGCTGTGCCAAACAGTCAAGGTGTGCCTGTGCACACCTTGTGCGCAGGCACACCTTGTGTACAAGTAAATGACTGGAAGGCCACATGCCCCTTTCTCTCATGAAGAAAGTTCTGTTTGCATTTTCCCCCTGAAAGAGCCAGTTTTAATATATGCTTTCTGAACATGTTCATGTTTTTTTACTTGAAGTTTAGGCCTTCAGTTCCTTAAGCTGGGACCTCTTTAATTTACAAGAAAAAGGATTATTCAGCTCTTTTTGCACTTTATTTTTAATTCTGCGGTGTGTGCGTTCTTCAATCTAACATAAAGGCTTGAAATTTATTTGCCTGTGTCTACTTTTATTTATGGTGAGCTAAAAGAGCTAGCTGTGCACTTACTTAAACATATCCTGCTTTGAAAATTGATAATAAATGATAATGTGGACATAGGGACCGGCTATAAGACACAAACTAGACTTGGGTTTGGACCTTTTGCTAAGAGGAAATTTTTATAACTGGACCTCCGTGACTTTTAAATGAATACCCCTGCCCTAACCCTACCCTTATCCCTGACCCTAACCCTGCTGTAAACCTAACCCCTAACCCCCAATAGGCCTACCCCTTACCCTAACCCTAACCTAACCCTAATCCTAACCAACCCTAACCCTACACTAACAAATTGCTGTAATATCTACAGTAAAATTTTACAGTATCTTGTTTTGTCATTTCACAATTTTTAACTGTATACCGCAATGCATCTTGGGTCGAAACTAATTACAGTAACCCACTGCACACAACCTCTAACATATTGTAAAATTTACAACAGGTTTTCTGGCATCATTCTGGCATGCAGATGATGCGTATTACAGGTAAATACTGTTAATATTCAAATTTGGAAAAAAGGCGGTTTGAACAAAGAACTTCACCAGAGAGAGGAGAGGAGCAGGTGCTCAGTCACCAGACCAGTGAGCCAAACAAGTCCAAGAAGTCAGATGCTGGTGAGTAATATTTGTTTCAGTGACATTTTGTCACGGCTTGAATAAGACTGGTGGTGAGAACCCAAAAGCACGACAGAAGCAGGCGGGTCAAGTCCAAAAATAGGTTTAATAAGACAGGCAGGGGTCAGGTATTGGGTAATCAGTCCAACAAACCAAAGGACAGACGAGCAGGCAGAGTCCAAAAACCAGACAAGGTCATACACCAGAAGGCAATCCAAAAACCAGGCAGACAAATCCAAAGAGGGGTGGATGAAAGGCAGGGTCCGGGAAACAGGCTGGATCAATAAAAGGAATCAGAATAACAGGCAAGAATCAAAGGCTGGAGAGTCAGGGCGAACACTAAACAATCTGGCAGAGAATTGAGGGCTGAGCTGGGTATATGTAGTGTGGAGACAGATTAGGGAGTGGCTGCAGGTGTGTGGAGAGACAGCAGGTGCAGGGAATGAACTGATTGAGGATGAGACAGGATCTGGAATGATATGACATGTTAGTGGCAGGAAAACAAACAGGAAAATCATAGGACAGAGACGTGACAAATTTCCCTGTACTTTAGCTAAGACAGATTTTGCATTTAGCACGAGGACAGTCTGCATTGTGTTTGCATCACATTTTTTTTCTCCAATAAACAGGCAAACAAAAGCCAATTAAAGTATCGTTACAGCTAAAGTTAGCTAAGGGAAAGTAACACGCATTAATCCATTCGCCTGCAGAACGGTAATGGGGTATGTTGATGTCGGCAGTGCAAGTTCTATTTGGTTAACGTTATAATTAGATGTGTGAACAGTTTTGGACCGAACCGGAAAAGCTCTGTTCGTAGAAACTTTCATTTTCCGTCTTCCCGAAATTCGGTTTTAAGCCCTTACCTGAGTGAAGGGGCTGAATCAGTACTTCTACTTTTACCCAGGTATTTTTTTAACACGAGTATCTGCACTTCTACTTTTACCCGAGTATTTTTTAACATGAGTATCTGTACTTCTATTCTGAGCCAGAGGAGCTATCACTAGCCGCTCTGTTAACTAGCAGCTAAGCTAAATTTCATTCAGATAATGTAGACAAATGTTTATTTTTTTTTTTTTATAGTATTTATATATAAATACTGTATTTTAAATATTTCTTTAGTAGCTTTGAAAACCGAGGATAGAACCAACCGTGAGCCAAAAACTAAAATTTGAAATGAATCCTGGATTAGGTGAACCGTTACACCCCTAATAATAATTGAAGTTATCCAACCTTTTTGGTAAGCATGATTGGTAACAGTAATCCAGCATGATTTATGTTTTGCAACCTGTGCGTCCTAATGTTACAGAGCTGGAGGGATCCACATACAGTGAGCACCACTGAAGCCCACAGTGACACTGATGTAGGGGATTTTAAGGTAAAACCATTTTGTTAATTTGACAGTGTAATCTATGACAAAGCAACACTGTCTTTTCACAGACAGTGGTGCAAGTTACAGTTTAATGTACTGCCACATAATGTTAGTCTCCCTGGGTTCATTACAGTCAGTAATGTTAATGTAATTTAGAAAATAAATAAGAACACCAGGGTTGGAAATTAACTTTTGTCTACCAGCCACCCCTTTGTTTTACCAGATACTTTATCCTGGCAGTGTACTATAACTTCTACAACTAACTACTTTTACAACTTTAATGTGGTGTACGAGGAGCAATCAGCATGCACACTGGAATTCATTCAAAGGTAGCTTGTCGTAGAGTACTTGTTCAGTAAACTATCATGACTACTGGACAAGATATTATTTTGACTTGCCAGCACTGACAGTCAATGGACCCCTCTCAAGCCAGGGACATGCTCAATGGTGTAGTATACACCAGTTTATGGAGAATTTTAGAATCCATTAAAAACAGTGCAGCATCCAGCCCCAAGTTACTCACACGTCTGAATATGCAGCTGGCCACCTCTCTCAGATTCGCTGGTCTGGTCAGAAACCGCTGGATGAACTGTAATCTGAACGTGGCTGTTCTACTAGCCAGGTGGATGAGGCCCTGTCCCCCCTCCTCGATAAAAACAACACTCCTTGAGGCACCCAATGCAGCCCATCCAAGAAAAAGTTAACAAGTTTGGTATGGATTTGGGCTAGAAACCCTGATGGAGGGTCCGTACAGGCCAAGCGGTGCCATAGCTGCGAGGCCACCAGGTTGTTTATCACTAAAACTCGACCTCTGTACGACATTCTGGGGAGCAACCATTTCCATTTTTTAAGTTTCCCTTCTATTTTTTCAATGACTCCCTCCCAGTTCTTCCTGGTTGTTGTCTCATTTCTCAGCTACATACCGAGATATTTAAGACCATCAGTCTTCTAACACAAGTTTTGAGGAAGAACCGGGAGGTTGCCATGCCACTCACCAACAGCAAGGGCTTCAGTTTTGCTCCAGTTTACTTTTGCAGCAGTTAAAACATTGAATTAGTTTGTTACAACCACCAAAACATCAACATCCCTCTGGTTTTTGAAGAAGAAGAAGAAGAAAAAGAAGAAGAAGAAGACTTTTTTTTTTGACTTTTTCAAAAACACTTTAATCACATTCAAAACATTTTACAATTTTGCATTAGATGAAAACACTAAAGAGCTTCAGAAACACTAAAAACCAATAAGTAAGAGGATATACAATTTAAAATCAGTGCATTATATCAGGAAGTTTGCAAAATTGAGTTGATCATCTATTAAGGTGCATAGGACATTTTTGTGACACCAGATGTTCCTAAAGTTATTTAGGTCTTTTGTCATTTTATAGAAACCAAATTCTAGTTTTAAGCGACATCTGATGTTATAGCAAAAAACAGTAGCTGCGTCTTGAACAGTATTGTTTTCAATTCTTCTCTTCCTGGTCACGTAAATTGCGAGTTTTGCTTCTCCAGAGATAAAATTTAAAAGCTGCCACTTTCTCTGATTCGATTTATTGTACCCAGCACTGTAGACGAATTTCCTCACACTAAAATTTTCACTGAACAGATTAAAAACATTCGTTAGAAGAGTGAAGAGCACTGCAAGTCTCCCACACTCACTAAAAGCATGAAAGACTGTCTCACGAAGGGGACAGAAGGGACACTGGCTGGACACAGCAGGGTTAAAAACAGAGATAAAAGCATTGGAACTGATGGCACCGTGTAAAATTCTCCACTGGAGGTCGGCTGTTTTTTTCTTGAGGGGAGGTTTGTATAGAAGTCTCCACTGTGGGTCAGGTCCATTTCCCGTCATCCTGCTGGCCCAGGCAGTGGGCGCTCTGTTACATAGGTTTCTCTTGTTGATTACTTTGACACAGTATTTGTACAGTACTTTTTTGTTGGCCGTGTGCAGGCTGATTTGTCGTTCATCTCTGAGGAGGGGACCCTCCAGCTCCCCAAACAGGGGACTGATGTGGACCTCAGGGAAAGGATCTTTGCTGTCCGGCACAGTCCCTATACTATAGTCCAGGAGGAGGCTTCTCCCCTTCCCGGAGAGTCTTTGCCTCCACAGTTGTAGCACCCTCTGAGCCACCCTGGTGGACTGGATGTTCAGCAGGGAGCTCACAGCCTGGGCATCCGCCAACGCTGGCCCGGCGTTGTCCACCAGCTGCTGGAGGGTCAGGGTCCTGGTTCTGCAAAGCGCTGCAGACAGCCCAGGTGTGGCTCCACTGCAGACATCCAGCCTGGCTCCATGTACTAGTGGTTCCTTCAGTAACCAGAACAGAGAGTCAGAGCGTTTTCCTGGGCTTCTTTTAAAAAGGGCCCGTGACTTAAAAACACCATGATAGAAAGGAGGCAAACCATTTAACTTTAGAAACTTAGAATCCATTAAAAACAATGCAGCATCCAGTCCCAAGTTACTCACACGTTTGAATATGCAGCTGGCTACCTCTCTCCACGTCAGATCCGCTGGTCCGGTAAGAAACCGCTGGATGAACTGTAATCTGAACGTGGCTGTTCTACTAGCCAGGTGGATGAGGCCTTGTCCTCCCTCCTCTCTTGATAAAAACAACACTCCTTGAGGCACCCAATGCAGCCCATCCCAGAAAAAGTTAACAAGTTTGGTCTGGATTTGGGCTAGAAACCCTGATGGATGGTCCATACAGGCCAAGCGGTGCCACAGCTGTGAGGCTACCAGGTTGTTTATCACTAAAACTCGACCTCTGTACGACATTCTGGGGAGCAACCATTTCCATTTTTTAAGTTTTCTTTCTATTTTTTCAATGACGCCTTCCCAATTCTTCCTAGTTGTTGTCTCATTTCCCAGGTACACACCGAGATATTTGAGACCGTCAGTCTTCCAACACAGGTTTTGAGGAAGAACCGGGAGGTTGCCATTCCACTCACCAACAGCAAGGGCTTCACTTTTGCTCCAGTCTACTTTTGCAGCAGTTACAACATTGAATTAGTTTGTTAGACCCACCAAAACATCAACATCTCTTTGGTCTTTGATAAGAACAACAACATCGTCAGCATAGGCAGATAAAATAATGCTCTCTCTAACACCAGGTAAAATTAAACCGTCGATGCTTTTTCGGATTTTACAGAGGAGGGGTTCCAGGGAGAGTGCATAGAGCATCCCAGACAGAGCACAGCCCTGCCGGATGCCCCGGTGCACTCTGAAGGGGGCACACAAACTGCCGTTACAGTATACTCTCAACGTCACTGTACAACACCTGGATCATGGCAATAAAACCAGTGCTGAACCCAAACCCCTCCATAGTTTTCCAGAGGAAGCTGTGCTCAACACGGTCAAATGCCTTTTCCTGATCTAATGAAACAAGACCAGCATTTATACCCAATGATCTGGAAACCTCCAAAACATCTCGAATTAGGTAGACATTGTCTACCATGGACCTGCCGGGCACACAGTAGGTCTGATCCCGGTGGATGACCTGCTCCATAGCTTCCCTCATCCTGGTAGCCAAAGCCTTGGACAGAATCTTGTAATCCGTGCAGAGCAGTGACACAGGGCGCCAGTTCTTGATGTCCTGCAGATTGCCTTTTTTAGGCAGGAGGGCAACAACAGCCCTTCGGCAGGACAGTGGCAAAGAGCCCGAGGCCAGACTTTCATTGAACACTTCTATCATATCACGTGCTATAATATCCCAGAAGGCTTTATAAAATTCGACCGTCAGACCATCAATCCCCGGAGATCGTCATCCCTGCATGTTCTGCAGGGCAGTGTGGAGCTCCTCCAACTCCAGTGGCTGGTCGAGTTGTGAATTTGTCTCCGTGGAGACCTGAGGTAGCTCTGCACAGAACTCCTCTAACAGTGGCTGGTTTTCTCGGTATTCACTGTCATACAAAGATGAATAAAAACTCACAGCTTGCCTTCTAATCTGTCCGGGCTCTGTCAGCTCCTGTCCTGTGTCAGACATCAGGGAGTGGATCACGTTGGTCTGTCCATGCTTCTTCTCCAGGCCGAAGAAGAAGCTAGAGGGAGCATCCATCTCTGTGATGTTTTGCACCCTGGATCGGACCAGTGCACCCTGTACTTTAGTATCTAACAGGTCGGCTAAAGCCATTCTTTTGGACTTGAGGATTTCAGTACACCTCTGATTTCCTGTGGAAGCGATTGTCTCTAACTCCACGATCTCAGCCTCCAGGTCTTTCATAGACCGGCAGGTGTCACGTGTGACGTTCAGAGTATGCTGCTGGCACAGGAGTTTTATCTCTGTTTTGCCATAGTCCCACCATTGCCTAAGAGAGGTAAAAGCTTTTCTAAGTCTAAAGGTGCTCCAAAAATAGCTTAAAATATCTCTAAAGCCTTTGTCTAAAGCTAAAGTTGAATTAAAATGCCAGTACGCACTCCTAGGCAAAATATTTCTCATCACAACGCAACATAAAACCAAAGAATGATCAGTAAAAGCAGCTGTTATTATATTACAGTCTTTAAAAACATTGAAATGGTGTTTAAAGCAGTAAAAACGATCCAGCCTGGCTAAAGACACCCCACCTTCTTTTAGGTGGGACCAAGTGTACTGTCGGCAGTCTGGATGCATCCTCCTCCACACATCCACCAGGCCATGAGAAGAGACCAGTCATTTCAGAGTGTGATGGGATGTTGGGTGAGGCTCTGCATGATTACGGTCTAAAATCCCGTCCTCAGTACAGTTAAAATCCCCACCCAAGAGTAAAAAATCTTCTGAGCCACAGCAATCCAGTCTAGCTTGTATTTTTTCTAAAAAGCTCTTCCTCTCTGCACCATTTGTTGGAGTATAAATATTCACAAAAACCAGGGTGCGGTGTTCAAAATGTGCCTTCGCCAAGATACACCTCCCCTTTACGACATGCTCGTCTTCCAGAGATGTTGGGTTAAAAGTTCTAGAGAATAGGAAGCCCACTCCACCACTCAGCGTGGTGTTATGGCTCAGGACCACCTGTCCTTCCCACTCTTTCATCCAGTCCACCTCATTGTTCTCATCGCTGTGTGTTTCTTGTAAAAACAGAACATCAATAGTTTTCCTCTTTGCTGTGTCAAAAACTAGTGCCCTTTTTCTTTCTTCTCTGGCTCCATTTACGTTTAACGTTCCCACTCTAAAAAAATCCTCGATGAGGGAAAAGTTTAAAGAACAAAAATTAAAGACTCAGTTGTTTACGGACTTTACTCATTTTCTTTTTAGTCGGTATATCTCTTGGTCACTGAGTTCTGATGTGTCTCTGTTTCTAATAAGTTGTTTTGCTGAATTATAAAAGATTAATTTATCAGGAAAAAATTGTTCCAGATTCAGACCTTTCATGCCTTTAGTTTGTTGTAAAAACAATTTAAACATCTTTTAGGGTACAAATCGTGCTGTTGACTGGCAGTGACTGGAGTGTGAGATAGTTCACTGCAATCAGACATACAATCATCACTGTCACTGCTGTTTTGAACACTCGGTGCGACCTCAAGCCGGCCAGTTTCACATCCGGCAGAAACAGTTAAAACATTCTTCCGCTTACCACGCCGCCTAGTAGGAGCAGGAATCCATTCAGACTCATGCTCGTCTGTGACAACTTCAGTACCTGTCTGGTTTCCTGTCTCAACATTCTCATTTTTATCACCAGTCTCCCTCCTATTCTCACCCACTGCACCTGTCACCACCTTAGTCTCACCCAGTGTACTTTTCTCCCCCAGTTCACCTTCCACCTCCATAATCTCACCCTGTTCACCTGTGAGCTCAACATTCTCACGTATCACAACGTCATCCATCCCAGTGGACACCACCCCACTCTCACCCATCGCTCCACCTGCTCTCTCAGCCACCCTGCCACCATCCTCACTTGTCCCACCTTCACTCTGCCCCCCACCTCGACGATATTACTGGTTATCACTGCTCCTACCTGCACCTGACTCTCAGTCTCGCTCCTTGGAGTATCTCTCTCTTCCGCGTTCCCGATGCTTCGGCGCCGCGGGGCCGGAACGGGACGCCTCGGAGCGGCGGTGGGAACCACCGTCTCACCGGGCGGGTTTCGCGGATCATCGCTGATGCGCTTCGGAAAGGCACTAACAACATGTCCCTCCTCTCCACAGCCAAAACATTTCATCTGAGAGGAGGTGGCGTACATCGTGTAGTCATAGTTGTCCACTTTAACAACAATACAGTAGTTAAATTCCTGCGCCTTGTTGTTCAGGATCATGGATGCCTGTCGGCGGTGACACACGAGATGGTCCAGTAGCGGAGACTTACACCCCGTCGTGATTTTGGTAATCGGCGACACAACTTTTCCGTGTCGAGAGAGTTCTCTAATTAGGAAATCATCACTGATGAAACAAGGGATGTTGGACAGTGTGATCTTAGACACTGGCTGCGACAACGGCATAACCGGTACAAACAGTCCGTTAACGTTTATCCCTTGTTCCACCAGTACCTTCACCTGTTCTACCTTCTCTACGAACATGACAATTGCCTTGTTCATTCGGCCGGCAGATTTCAATGCCCTATGCCCGGTAACATCACCCACGGCTAGTGATACTTCTTCCACGGTGAAATAAGACACCACCCTGATCCCGTGATCCCTTGTCAGCGATGTGAAATCAAACGCCATGACGGCGTTTGAGTGGCGGCGAACCGGCATACGCCTGGTCGGCGAAGAAGAAGAAGAAGAAGAAGCAGAATGGTGCTGCAGCTTTGAGATGAAATCTTGCACCTTTGTTTGAAAGCATTAACTATTTATTAATTAGTTGAGTAGCTGCTTCAACGAATGCCTCTTTTGCCGTCTACCCATCTTGGAAGGACTTCTTGATCTTAATCATGACTCTCGATGCTTTGGTGGTGGCTTTCACTTTTGAAGTTGACCATGAGAAACACAACCACTGTCCGATCAACTGACTGGCTTTTCAGTTCCTTCAACTTTGTCTTTCTCAGCTCAGTTTTGCTGGAAAGTCTGTCATAGTTTTGATGAACAGTCCAAAAATGCAGCTCCACGTGTCCTTTCTTTGGTATTGAGGTACTAGACTGGCAGATGAGTCAAACACACTTCGACAATGTCATAATGCGAGGTGTGTAATGACTTTAATTCCTCTATTTTTTTAATGTAATGCAATCTACCCGAAATAGTGTCCCGCTGGTTGATTGCGTCAATGTCTTGAGCATCCCTGATCTAACTTCTCTACACTTGTTGAGTTTTTGTAGGGCCTTTGTGTGTGTGTTTCAGCATTTATATGTGTATAATAGTCTGTGTAAAAAGTATGCTCTATTCTGAATTAATGAAGTATCTTAAAATAAAATATTTTTGCTTTGTTTTAGTTGGTGCCCTTTGACTGAGAATGTATCTTGTTATAATGAAGCTTCAGCAGGCATTATTCTAGAAGAATAATTCTTTGAATATTTGGACCATATTTATTTCTCATACCACTCATAGCTCTGGGCTTTCTGTTGAGTAATTAGCATTTTTCACAGTGATCACATCTATAAATCTATCATCGTAATTTATTTATTTATTTTTATTTGTTTATTTATCTATTTATTTATTTATTTATTTATTCAGTTTATTTTTCTTCTTTCCAGACATGTTATTACAACAGATTTCACTTTCATCAGTGTTGGAACATCAACAACATCCGAAAAGAAAAAAAAAAAGGGTTGACGGGTAGAAGGCATTGGCTTGTAAGGTTCCCGTACCCTAAATCAACAACATCTCTCTCATTGCAGCACATTGTCAACCAAATTCATACCTTGCACGTCACAGTTCAATATCAATTATATTTTTTTGGTGCATTGTTGTTTTAAATCGTCCATTCAGTCCAATAGGCGTGCATCTTTGTCGTCTTTGTCAGTTTTTGAGAAGAGTCCAATTATTTTAATGTTATTTTTGTAGCAGTCATAACATCTTGCATGTGCTGGCTATTAATCCAGCTATAGTTCAACATCTCTGTTACTGCACAAAGGTTACAGTTACAGTGACATTTCGCAGGCATGACAACGTGAAGTTTGATTAGCCAAAGCAATGCAGTCCTTTAATCATCATTTACGTCAGAAATGTAACCTTGCAAAATCATGTTTTTAAAAGCTTTTTTAAAGGCAGATAGAGTTCCCACACTCCGAACTTCATTATCCAGTTTGTTTCAAAGTTATCATTGAAATTCTATGTGAATCATGTTACCTTTAATCTGTTGATACCTGAATTTTATTTGCTAGGTCTTTCTTAAATGTATACTAATTGTGGAATCCAGTCATTATGCTAGCTGCAATCAGAATTAAAAGTTCTTAATTTATGTATGCCATCCACTATACTAGTAGTCTATAGTCAATTTTTGAAGATTGTCCAAATTTGTCATTTCAAATGCTTCATCAATTTCACCAAAGTCATCAGCCGCCACAATCATCAGTGTCTGAACAATTTATATTTACCTAATTCAGTTTTCTGTTCTGGTGAATTTAATTTTAATTTGGTTGAATGGTTGAAATACTTTTGGCTGTCAATGGTTAGATAAATAAAGACTGGATTTTTCACAGCATGGAAAATGCGCTTAAATATATTGCCAACAAACATTCACTTCTGACTGTACTTTCCAGCTATGTTCACATCACCTAAACCTTCATTGTCCTGTCAACCCATGTTTAGCTGTTAGACATCAGCATACTAGCCTTGTCAGCGCTGACATTCTGACAAAGTTTATGTAAAACATTGCTTCATCAATGAACAACCAAACAGGAACTTGTATACCAGCTGACCATTTTTATAGTAACCCCTGTGTTGTGTTGACAAATGAGAAGTCATCTTGTTCTTGAAAAGACAACAAAAAAGGGTTGAACATAGACTACTATGCTTATATTATTTGCAGAGGGATTACTCTTTTTTCAACCTTACACTCAACATGTCTTTTAGAAAGCTCTTATTATGACAAACTGATTGCACTGTAGTGCAGATGAAGACATTTCGTTCTGATTTACTTTAGGAATGTTGGCATTAGCTCACTGTACCCTCTGTTGCATCATTCAGCCTCAAAAAGCGGACTGCTCTTGCCAGCCTTTATCTTGTTAGCTGTGGCTTCCACGTTGCGGTGCTTTGAAGGAGACAGAGTGGTGTGAAATATTCCATTTAAGGGTGGATGTCCCCTTTCATCTTCAAAAGTCTAATTGCCTGAAAATAAATTGGTGCCCATTTCACAGGTCACTGTTGCCAGGGTGAAAGCAGTAAAGATTTTGTTCAACCCCCCGGCCTGTCAAATCCAATGTGTTTGATCATAAACTAAGACATATCTGCCAACATTAACTTTCAGCATTTTCAAGGATGTTTGCTCAGATGAAAAATTACTTGGAGCAAATTAAATACTGTAATTCATTCATGCAGGTAAGAAGTTTTTTGTTTAATTAGGGTGGCAGTTTTCCTAAAAACATAATATGTGAAGGTATCAAAGAGCCTCAGAAAATTTAATGCAAAGTGAATCATTATGTTTATTTACAGTGCTTATGAGACAGCAGATGAAGGGTATTAAAAGGATCATTTCTCACCAGATGGTCTTGCTAAACACTGCAGTATATCTTTAATAATATATTTTATTTTAAAACATTCTGCCTATCCTTGACTTGTTCATCCTTACCTCAACCCATCAGAGCAGTTAATTTATGTTACTGTTTCTTAGTTGCCTGAAGATATCTTTAAAAAACTATGCTATTTTTCAGTCATGGCCTAGACCAGAGGCCCCCAACCACCAGGCAGCAGACCGGTACCGGCCCGTGGGTCATTTGGCGCCGGGCCGCTCAGAAAGAAAAAATCATTTACATTACTTCCGTTTTATTTATTTTGAAGTCTGAAATACGTTTTATTTTGAAAAGTGACGTTTGTGCGGAATGACGCACAAACGAATGCATTCGTCTGTCGCGCTTGACAGGTCCCGTGACGTGACAGGTTACCAGCCAGCTCTCAACTGCGTCAATGTTCTGGATTAAAACCAAGACAGATTATCCTGAGATCGCCCAGAAATGATCGAAAACCCTATTTCCCTTTCCAACATCCTGTCCTTGTGAAGCGGGATTTTCTGAAGTGACCGTAAAGAAAACCAAACTGCGGAGTAGACCAAACGTCCGGAACACACTTCAGGTGTCATTGTCTGCCGTTACCCCTAGATCAGCGGTCCCCATCCACCAATTGTCATTATTGTAATTATTATTATTTGATTGACTTGTTCACCCTTTTATTGGAAATGATCAGTATTTCTCCCACGTTGAATGCACTGTTTGTAAGTCGCTATATTTCAAAATAAACCTCATTAGTGCAGTCACTTGAATCAAGTTTTTAATACAATTATTTCTTACAATTATTTTTGTTTACAGCTGTTTACTACAGCTGTCCTAGCGTCATTAACGATTATCGAGCAAATGAAGGCCAGTCCGTGGTGCAAAAAAGGTTGGGGACCACTGGCCTAGACAACAGTTTTCAATGTATTAACTACTAACTTTCTGAATCACATGTACTCATTGGTGACTGAGCACTATGTGATAAAGGGTTGCATAAGTCCAACCAATTTGTGTTCCAAATGTAAATCAAAAAATGTAAATGCTGCAGTTTATGTATCCCTATGCAGATGTTGCACATTGATTTTTAGTGAGTCCTTTTTCATGTAAAAACTCAGTTGCCAGATTGTATATCAGTGAACATCCCCACAAACATTTTTCTAAGTATGAGTTCTGACTCAGGTCTGCATTTGCATAATGACATCCTCTGTTATTATAAACTTGTGCATTCATTTCACCAAGGACCATTAAACAAGCATAAAGTAGCTAAAAAATGTGGGAACTATAGTGTGGAATATAAAATTAGAATGCAAATGTAGCTGCACCCTGATATAAAGATCCCTTCTTGAACCAATATAGCTTCAGCCAAACAGGTAAGTATGTGCTTGAGCTGTGGCATGTCTCCACAGCAACAGACATGGAGCAGCAGACCCAGAGGAACAGAGCCAGGGATGTGGATGATGACACTAGATTTCCTTTCATGAATGAGACTCAGGTGGGCACTTAATAGTTTTGGAGATGGAGGATGGGGACAGCATTAACATGTGACACATCAGATCTAGTGCACAGACCCATTTGGCGCTTCCTACACAAAGCTTTTTGAACATGTACTTGTGAACTTGATGTGAACACAAATAAACAGGTAAAAATTAAAGGTCAAGTCTCCATGGATTTGCCTATTTACTCTGCATACATATTTATGTGTGCATATGTTTAGACACACCAGCAAGGATTGTGTTTATATGATTTTTCACCATTTGTTCTGCAGATGTCTAACAGCTTTATTCATTTATTGTGACCTGGCATACTGTTATAAAGCAGCTTACTGTACCTGCCTCAGAAATAAGCCATTCAAAAGGTGGTAAGCCTAAATTTGTGCTACACGGTGATGTACTGTCATGAACAAGTTGCTGGAATTGAGATGTGACATGAGCTTACAAAACCACAAATCTGTGTCTTACATTTCAGCATTAAGTAGAAGCATCCTCCTTAGTTTCAACCAATTAAAACAGAATATCTAGAAATCAGTTTATTAATGTATGTGAAGTGTAATTAACTAAGAACCCCAGCAGGGTGACAGCAGGAAAATTGAGTTAGCTTCTATACAAAGAATAGCATCTTTTCCTCGGGCATACAAGCATTGATGTAGTTAAAAATACTTTTATTAATTCAGGCATATAACAGAGAGAAAAAAACTGATAATCGAAAACCCAAACAAATCTCTTTCTGGAGTAATTTATTTAGACGGTTACCCTTTCCAATTGCCCTCTTTGGGGAGTTTGTCAAGCTTAAGAGACTCATTACAGTTTTAAACTCAACAATTTCTTCAGTTGAAGAAACAAGTTTTAGACCATTTCTGTAAGCTGACTACTTACTGCCATTTTTGGTATGTCTTCAAGGCTTTTATTGTGACATGTATCCAGGAAGTAATGTGACTTATTATATATCTTATATAATATATTTTGATATATCTGATATGTGATTTGCTCATTTAGCATTCTTGACCATCAAATACCATCATAAAAAATCACTATATCCCACCCAGGTTTACACCTTTTTCCACATTTACCTGAAAGAAACCTATTGTAAGTCAAAAATGACAAACAAACCAGCATGATGCGTAACAGGCTACTACGAATACAAACCCACATAAAAGCAGTCGTTTCTCTTCCTTGAGTGCACCTGAGAAACAGAGGAGAGAACAGAAAGAGAGAAAAAGACACCTTTTGACATATTTCATGACTTTGCAATACATGGTTAAACTCACCTCGAAGGACAAAACTTTAAGGAAGTTTTTTTTTTTACATCTTTCTTCAATCAATTAGCGAGCTGAATACATTCCATTTGATGTTAGCTTAGCATTTGTTTAGCATTAGGACACCCCCAACCACTGAAATTCCCAACCACTATTTACTATTCTAAGTACAGCACATAAGATATTTAAATGTGCCTGAAAGATTTATGTCAAACCAATAGTACACAAATGGCAGCATTGTGGTAGTGAGCACAACAACACAACAGTCAAACAGAATAGTGTTTCTTTTCTACTTCTGATAAAATGACAATCAAATATGAGGTTCAGGTTTGTGTTGGTGAGGTTTCCATCCTACTTCAAGGTTCCCTTCATCTATCACCCGTTGTGCTTGTTGGAAACATCAGTTCTTAAATGTTTTACCACCATTACCATCAACAATCCTGGATCAGTGTCGTGGAGCTTTTCCCACTGGTATAACATTCTGTGACACCTAGACACTGAAGAAAATGACTGAGAAGGATGGTAAAAGGAACCCTTTCTGCAACTCCTATAATTGTTTGTGGAGACATGGGGTAAAATACTAAACACAAACAACTCTGCCGTAATAAGGACTGCCAGAGAAAGGTAATGGTAGCAATTTACAATGACTCCTCTGTGCAGAGAGAAGAGACTTGTCATATAGTTATATCTTAAATTACATTTTCAATACAAGCGTCTTGTACTTTCTACCACATTTCTTTCCATTTCTTCTTCAGCTCTGTTGTAAACATTACTGCGTCCACTGTTGTTTGTTTGGTTGAGAGTAGCATGTCTTATTATTGCTACCAGTCTGACAGGTATCTGGTTTTAATACCACTGATTTTTTGGAGAAGAGCCTTGTTCTTGTAAAACCTTTTTTTTTTTTTTGGTGATTTTGCGGTCTGTACATTGTCTTATTAATTAATATGGTGTTATCTTTTTAATCATTACTAACTTATTGGTGTACATTGGTGGTTGGATTGGTGTTTTGAGCTGGATGGTGCCTTCATTTCAGAGCTGTCAGGCCTCTGGGTTAGGGACCTTGTTAAATTGTGACTGTTGTGGCTGTGATCAGTTCTCTGTAATGTCTTATTAAAGCTGCTCTTGTCACAGGATGCACTCATTTGAGACCTTCCACATTGTAAAGGACATTGAGGCAAACATTCATTTCCTGAGGAGATGTCATACTACTGACCTGTGACTATGACCGTGAGCTCATTTAGGGGCAGTGAAGAGGAAAACATAAAGAGTGCAAAAGAATTCCTCCGCTTTAACATGTGGACATGTGGTAGGGGAAAAATGCCGTCTAGGGAAAATCCCAAATATGAATTCATAATTAGAGAGCTCAATTGTGAGGACAGTGACAGTGAAGGTGCAGTTCAGAATCTTAATGACATCCCTCCATCCATTTTCTGCCGCTATATCCGCCGTAGCGGGTCACGGGGAGCTGGAGCCTATCCCAGGTGGCATAGGGCGTGAGGCGGGGGACACTCCGGGCACGACACCAGTGCACCTCGGAGCCACACACAAAGATAGACAACCATGCACACACACTATATTCCAAATTTATACATAAGGATAAGAGATATTACATTCAGCATATAAACAATGCCTGCAAGGAGGTGAAAGCAACAGTTGAAACAGGTAAAGCAGGTTTGGTACATGGGTTGTTGGCAGTACAGTCCAAATGGGAATGGAAGAATAAAAACATTTCATAAACTGATTCAGGGCACTGCTAACGTAAGCATGAAAAACTCATGAGGAATTAAACTTGAATAGAAACAGGAAAAACAAACAAAAACCAAACCCATGCCATGAATTACTTCCAACAATCTCCAATTCACGCATCAATTATTTCCACAATGTAAAATACATCCTGAGTATGATACCACCGACAATCCACCGCAAGGATCATGTGTGTTAAAGCCAAGAGATCAGAGGAGGAATTCAAATATCATTCCCAAAGGGGTTTTCACTGTGCAAATTCAACTCCCTTCAACACCCTCCACCAAATTTTTATCTCCCGAGGCCTGACAAATCTGTTTGAAAATCCTCCTCAACACTGGACTCACAGTCACTGGCACTGTTGCCATGGAGGCCACCTCAATATCAAGTTCTCTCCTCCTAATACTGTTACAGACCTTATGAACAGCACATTTCATTACGACCTCCAAACCAGATTAAAGATGTTTTTTCCTGGAACAACTGAGGCCCTTAACCAGCTGTCATGCTTCATTAGAGGGCAGGGCTGGTACAAAGGCTTTAGCTTTGGATGTCGTGAGATAAGCTACTTCTTTATTGGACCATCATGCTCATCCAGAATTTGAGAGTTGGCGGTGGGGGTTTGGTGGTTTGGGGGTCGGAGGTATAAACATATGTTTTCATGTGAGTGCTGGTGACTCGAAAACTGCTGAATATTAGCACCTTACTTCTAGCTGTGCTCTTTCTCATCTGCTGATTTATTTAAGCAAAAAACATTACTTATATTTTCTTCATTACAGGAATAACAGTGACTTTATAAGCAAGAGCACTTAAGGGTTAGAGGTTATACTCTCACAAGCATGAACAACATAAACCCATGTATTTCCATTTTTCCTTGTCACACCTGACCACTCTGCATTCTCCCTTTCCTTGTTACTGGGTTACTTTGCCTTAGCTAACACTGACAAAGACAAAGTCATAGAAACAAATGCTTAACTGTCAAACATGAGCCAAAATGAGCTCCCACACACTGAAAAATGTTGGAGGACTATGCGAGCTGCACATTGCTGCATGGTAAAATATGCTATGTGGAAAGGGATGGCATTCCAGTAGGCGGGTAGAGTACACACTACTGTAGTAGGTGGCTCATACGGTACTCAAATGTTTCATACATTGAAGATTGAAGAGGAAACTGACAATTCAAGTTTTAAAAAATCAAACCTCCTCTTTCTTTCTCTTTTCTTTCTTTTTTCCACCCCATTTGGCTCCTTGCCTTTTGGTGGGTGCTGGAAACTAGAAAAATGCAGCATGATAAGAACTAATCCACCTCTAACAAGATTCAGGTTAGGCGTGACATCCACAGTGGAACACTGCTTGTACAGTATGTAGAGAAAGAAAACAGCAGAATCATCACCATTTACTGTATCCTGTCTTTTCTTGTCTTGTAGTGCGTAGCAGAGAAAGCTAGCCACAAGCTATAGTGTCTCAATGGATATTTCTGTCAGCAGAGAACTGCTAATTAATAAGATAATCAAGCCTCTGATCTTTCAAGGTCATGGACATCGACAATAGACCATACTTCATACATACTGTATTGTCTTCCACTTTTCATCACTGTGATTTTAATTTATAACACTGAGCAGTTGACTGGACATGTAATGCTACATAGATAATCTGTATGCCAGTAGTTTCCCTGAGAGCCAGTATAGGTAGTTATTAATTTAAACATTTTGATACTTGGTGAGAGAGACACTAAAACCCAAAAAATGAACCAGGGTCATTTATATTTTATTCAGATTTTAATGACTTGTGAGCTAAGGCATTCTTTTTTGAACGTTTTAATGAATTTAGCATGTCAGTGGATACATAATTTTTCTCAGTAATGAATTTACCATTGCTCCACGTGAGGGTGAAAAGGGAAACCTTGCTGTTCTCCACGTTGCAGTCGGCCAGTATTACCTGCTGAGATGGCTTGTAAACCTGAGGGATCTTTTTTTCGGTGAGAGACAGATTGATGTGAGGAGGTGTTGACTTGTTCATGCAGAGTCCTTTTTATGAGTTCTCTCTTTCATCAAGCAGCAGGGGGAGCTAGTAGGCCAGAAACTAAGTTAGGAAGTTGAATCCACGTGTACTCAGAGAAGCAGCCGATTGTTTTTTCCTCAGATGTGGAATGATCTCCTCATTCACGCGCATACCTGTGCTTTTTTACTGCTAAGTGCACAAAAATAAATTCCACTGTGCTCCATTTCAGATTGACAAAAAAAGAATAGGCAGGATCGACTTACCGGTGTGCCCTGTCACACTTCTAGATTCAGTTGCTTTAAATTGTATGAGGAGTACCTCAACTATTAGGCCACATTTCTGTCCTGAGCCGGGAATTCAGCACCTCCACAATACAGGTGAACAGGTCACAGAGTGTTCTGAAAATAAACCACTGCTACTGTAAGTCTGAAAAATAGTCTTCACTTGGAAAACGATAAACACCTATCTCAAAAATACTTGGCTTGACATAGTATATTGTTATGCTGCTCTTTCTTAAGGTTGACACAGGAACTCTTATTGCACAAAGGTGCTTCAGTACTGATGCACCTTTAATCTGAAGGCGTTAGTTTGATTCCCCTCCTTCAGGGTCTCCCTCTCGTGACTTTCTCTGGATATTTTCTCTGGATAGCTGCACTCAAGAACCTGTGAATGTATTTTACGTTGTTCCCTAGACAACTGTGTGAGTGCGTCACTCCTCTTTCTCCGAAACTTTTAAGTGAGAATTTGATCTTAAATTCTGTCACCTAATGTTACAAATATTAATTAAAATATAAATTTTTAGGGCAATCTGAGTTTTTAAATATAATCCAAACTGGTCTTTAGGGGATACAAGACAGATCAAATTACTGCCCACATCTTCAGGCCACGTTTTCAGACATGAGTGTTAGTCCTTCCACATAACTATTGATTAATTATATTATTTTATTCATATGATTATTTTATTAAACATTATTGAACATTAATTAAACATAAACCACCACAATGCCCATTCTTCCCTCTCCCCAGACACCTCTGCCAGCTCCTCCTGGGGGAGCCGGCCAAGGAGTTCCCTGGCCAGCCGAGAGACATAGTCCCTCCAGAGTGTCCTAGGTCTTCTCGAGGTCCACTCCCAGTAGGGAGGCGCCCAGGAGGCATCCGGAACAGATGCCCGAGCCACCCTCAGCTGGCTCAACTCAAGGCGGAGGAGCAGCGGCTCTATTGAAGCTCCTCCCTGGTGACTGAGCTCCTCACCCTATCTCTAAGGGTGCGCCCAGCCACTCTATGGAGGAAACTCATTTTGCCCGAGCCAGCTGAGGTGGCTCGGGCATCTGTTCCGGATGCCTCCTGGACGCCTCCCTGGGGAGGTGTTCTGGACATGTCATACCGGGAGGAGACCTCGAGGAAGACCTAGGATACGCTGGAGGGACTATGTCTCTCGGCTGGCCTGGGAACGCCTCGGGCTCTCCCCGGAGGAGCTGGAGGAGGTGTCTGGAGAGAGGAAAGTATGGGCATCCTTGCTGAGACTGTTGTCCCCGCGACCCGGCCCCGGATAAGCGGTTGATGATGGATGGATGGATTCATTTTCTTGACTGCTTCATCCACTTGTATATTCCAATATATACCAATATATTGGTATATTGTATATACCAATATATTCACTATCTCTCCTCTGGACATGTCCAAACCATCTCAGTCTAGCCTCTCTGACTTTATCTCCAAAACCCCTAACATGTGCTGTCCCTCTGATGTACTCATTCCTGATCCTATCCTTCCTGGTCACTCCCAAAGAGAACCTCAGCATCTTCAAGTAGTAGTGTGGGAGTGTGGGATTAATAGAGTCTTTTATTTTCTTATGTAATTCATGAGTAATAGATGGAAATTCTAAAAAACAGAAAAAGAGTAAAAAAAAGTCTTGGGCTCACCCTTTTATCCCAGTGCACTACTAAATTTATTTTAGTTTGTTCCTATCAGGTGTCCGACCCTCTCGCTAAGTTTTGTCAACCCACTAGTTTTGGTATTACCTTGTTGAAAGATAAGCAGACAAAACAAGCAAATATTACGTCACTGATGTTGACTGATACAAACATTAGTTAAAATTTTGTGAAAATCAATAAAGCTACACAATGAAATAACTAAGGATTCAGCCACTTTTTTCAGTTGAAAGATATTCAGTATTATCATCAGTGTGGTTCAGTTGTGAGACTTAAAATCTCAGCATGTGAATGCACTCTGGGTTTTGGCCATCTGGATCTTAAGTACCACCACATTCCTTCGTGACATTGGATTCGATTGCTGAACGTTCCCTGAGCAGCTATTGACACCCGAGAATGGCAGCTTTAAGAGTGAAGAAGATTGTTCTTTTCTTCTCATGGAGATAAAGAGAAAATAATATATATCATTATGAGATGTGCTTCATTACAATGAGGGCTAATGGTTGCTCTTTAACACAGAGCATGAGTGGTCTCTGCAGACATCAGTGCTCTCTACTGATTGCCACTGCAGCTTCAGCATCACTTAACTTTGCATTATATCACCCTGTGCCTGGTCTGCTTTTGAGCAAGGGCAGGATCTATTCAAGCCAGTCAGCACATTAATGAAGGCAAGAGGTCTGTTCTCGTTTTTTTCCTTTGTGAGAAGAAATTAGGCATTTCAACATTTGCAGAGTTGTGAGGGGGCTCTTGGGGGACGGAGGAGAAAACAGAAGGGAATGACTTCATCAGGGAACCCCATAACTTGGTTCCTATTTTTCAGTCACCGATTAAATTCAATTTTAAATTAAGATTTTAGCAAAAAACATCTATTTCCTCCCATAAACAGATATGTTGACTGTGAAAACATACATTTCAAAAATACTAAAACATCCCAAATATTAACTCCAATTGAGAATTAAATTGGAAATTAAAGAAATTAAATGAGGCCAGAATAAATTCTCATTAACATTGTTAATGCTTAATTCTTCACCAGATAAAAAGTTAAACCTAATCAAAGATTATTATATCATCATGACATTATCTCACACATTGTGGAAGACAAATCTAGCTCAGAGGAGCTTTCTTAATGATATCACCTACAGCATTCATTATCTTCTCAGCCTTAACATTTGATTTGTGGTGGTTGGTTTTGGTCAAAACCTAGATCACAACTTTTTTACTATTATGGATGAAGCTTTTCCTGTTGTGTTTTACACAACATGCTTTGTATGAACACATTGCAGTTCAAGCAAAGCATTGCTTCTTAAGAGTGGTAATTTCTTGAAAAAAATTTGAAGGAAAGATTTATTTTTCAAAAATCAACAACACGGTTTAGAAATTCATGGCAGCAAGCACACACAGTAAATTTATCTAAGGACATACCCACTTTTAGACTTTTAACATTTTCTTTAAAGCATCCCAAACTAATTTTCTGAACGACCTTGAGCATGACAGCAAGCATAACAAACCCTTCTATCACAGTGTTGTTTGGTTTGTACCTCATGTAGAGGGACAGAGGAGTTATAGCTCTGCACACCCACTACATTGACTTGTGGCCTCACGCTGGCAAATGTTATGGAAGCAGCATCCAGGTACTTGTCCAGTAAATATAAACGTCCACAATGTCACTGAAAAAAGACCATGAAGCAAATATTTTCCAACTTGAACAGGGAGTACCTAAATCATATTAATCAAGTGTCATTGTAATAAATGCCTGTTTCTCAACAGCAGGTGATAAATTACATTATACTGAACTCATCATCCACAGTTTTTGAGATTATCATTATTGCTTGTTCCTGTTTTACATTGCTTCGCTTCTTTGAAATGTCCCCACCCTCTTTCTTTCAGGCAAATGAATGTTCAGTCATGCATGCGGCACGGGCTCTTCTCGGATCAAATAAAGCAAAGCAGTACTGTGCAAGGATTTTTGATGCTGCTACTACTGTAGTGCTAATGAATCCTGTCTCTGGTCAGTCTGGATAAGGATCAATATTAGATGCTGTTCTTTGCTCTATACATACGAGCACAAATTACTTTTGTGAGGATTGCTGTTATTCTGCTTTGTAAAGCATTTTGGGAGTGCTTAGCATCATATTCTTAAAAGGCACAGCTGTCAGAATTGCCAAAAAATATATGTTGTAGAGGATTCAGGATGGCAAAAAGCATTCCAAAGCATCCACAAGAAAAATTAAAGAACCAGTTCTTGAATAATACTTCAGCAAGAAGTAAGAAGTGTGGAACACATATTTATCATATCATTGGGGCGGCAGCGGCTCAGTGGTAGAGCGGGCCATCCAATGTTCCAAGATCGGTGGTTTGATTCCCCCACCAGTGTGAGCTGACAGTGGGAGGTGTTTGCTCACCTCTGGAGCACTACCAAGGTGCCCTTGAGCAAGGCGCTGTCCCCCCTTACAAGTTGCTCATTTTGGCGCACCAAGTAGGAGCTGCCTGCCATTCTACCTCCCCCTGCATGCGTAAAGGCCTCTTGTGTGTGTGTGTTTGTGTGTTCAGGGCCTGTACACACTAATATATGCATGTTACTAACACTAGAGTGTGCCACTAATTTCCCTTTGGGGATCAATTGAGTGTGTGTGTGTATATATATATATATAAATATATATACACACACACAGACACACACACACACACACACACACACACACACACACACACACACACACACACACATATATATATATATATATATATATATATATATATAAATCTATTGACACATCTAAAAAAAAAAAAAAACAAGATGTGGGTGTGAGCCATTTAGCATTTTTTGGACAAACTCTTGCATAATTAACACACGTAGAATATGTTGATGATTGAAGGTTATTTTTAGGAAGAGGGATTTTTCTGCCTTTAATGAACAGGATAAGCAAAGATATGTGAAATAAAGTGGAGGTAGATATGTCATAAAGGGCCCAAACTGGAATCAAACCTTCAGCCACCTCGTGAGGACGACAGCCTCAATTAATGGGGTGCTTTTAGACTACTGTGCTTTCTGCAACCCTTAACTAACCCAATGAAGTAGTTGTGATGTCTCACCCCCAAGCCTCTTTATTGTATTAATTAGTGCTGTCAAGCGATTAAAAAAAATTAATCTAATTAATTAGATTAATTACAGGATTGGTAATTAATTAATCTAATTAATCGTACTTTAATCTCATACCTGCTAAAGGCCCCCAAATAAAGAATTTGAATTCTAGGACATTACAAAATAGTAGCGCATGACTAATCAATAGAATACACCAAGAAGACACGATTTGAAATCCACATTTTTATTGGTTAAGTGTGCTTTATAAATGAACTTCAAAAGAAAAAAGGCCAAGCACATCAGCAAACCAATTAGGCCAGGTGCATTTCTCAAAAACGCAACGCAAATACAGTTAAATAAAATAAATAAATTCAGAAATAAAATAAGGCTGAGTCTCAAATAGGCACATCAGCAGACTCTCAATCAAAATGAGAACTAAAGCTGACTCAATACAGCAATTAAAAATGAATAGTATAATATGCCTCTAAATAAGGCAACATCAGCCAACAGGCTTTTCCTTTAAAAGGGTAAGCTAACTTTCAACTCTGTCTCCTTGACATGTTTTGCATTTAAATGATACGTTAGGCTGGAGCTGCTTCGGTGATATGAAAATTCTCTTTTACAAAAGGTACAAATAATAATAATAATAATTATAATAATAATAATAATAATAATAATAATGGATTATAATGGATTATAATGGATAACGGATCCATTATTCATTCACTCCTCATTCATACTTGGTGATGGTAAACTACGTGTGTAGCCACAGCTGCCCTGGGGCAGACTGACGTTGGCGTCTACAGCGCAGATTGGCAGAGTTTTTATTGATAGTTCCATCTTTGTTCTTTTTATAAATAAAATTTCCGCCCAAAGGTCCGAGTGGGCTTGCCTTGCTCTCCTGTGTCACGTCCATCTCTGTTGTCAGTCACTCTGCTGTTGACTAGTGGCATAGGTATGAAGTGAAGTCACTGCAGCCTACGGGTCACTCAATGAGCCAAATTTGCCACTCGCGATTAATTGCGTTAATTTTTATAGCGCATTAATTTGCCGCGTAATTAACTAATCTAATTAAAGCGTTAAAGTGACAGCCCTATTATTAATGCTTACTACTGGAATTCTCTAATTTTACATTGTAAAAATCAAATTACTACTGGCACTCAGATATTAGTCCAATTCCATTGGAAAAACTTCCATAATCATGTTCAGTTTTGAGAAAGGGAGTCCTGCAGCAAACCCCTTGTAATGCTTATTTCAGTCACTTGCAGTTAAAGATCAAATAAGTTTTCAAGGCTTCAAATATGATGAAAGAGAGGTTCAAAATTATAAAGTGATATGCACAATTTGTTTCTTATTAACTGTATATCCTTCTGTTTTAAGAAGGACATAAGACAAAAATGTACTTGGTTCCATTCCATCAATTCCATCTGAGGGAGTTTGTACATTCACCCTGTGTCTGCGTGGGTTCTCTCCAGGTACTCCAGCCTCATTCCGCCACAGACAACATACAATTTAGATGATTTTTTTTAATTTAAAGAAAAATGATGCTATAAATTGCAAATATTTTCAGGTTTTATAATACTTGAGGTGGCAACACGAACGCAGAATAACTCAAATCTAACACTGATGTGGTACTACAAAATATTGTCTACTTGAGAGGTCAGGCTTCATTCTAGACTAACTGCAAAGTCAGACGCTTTACCACTCACTGTAGAATGTAACACTTCCTCAAGCACAGGGTACTGTGCGATATTAAACTGGTGAAGCCATTAAAATACAGCTCAGCTGTAACATGGTGTAAGATGTTCTGATGTAGTCCACATTGATGTAGACATATGGAAATGGCACAAAGAACTGGAAACCCCAGAAAAACAAACATTATACAGAGCTGTGGTTACACACAAATATGAATCTGACTTTAACTATGCTGTATACAAAGATGCAGAGACAGTAAGAGAGGGAGACAAGGAAGAGTGAAGGAAAGATAGAAGAGGTACAACGAGAGAAAGAGAGAGAAAGAGAGAGAGAGAGAGAAGAGAGAAATAGAGAGAGAGAGAGAGAAGAGAGAAAGAGAGAGAGAAGAGAGAAAGAGAGAGAGATATGGAAGAATACCATCCATCTTTGGGGATCTTCTTTTCTATTTGCAGTGCAGTCTTTCCATGCAATTCCTTTTAAATTATTCCACCAATTGTTATCAACCATGTCCTCGGGCAATGCATGGAATGGTTAACTATTCAATATAGAGCAGGGCAAATACAGCACAATGCTTTAGCTTTAACAATGCTCCAACAATGAATATGCAAAAAGCTTCCTTTTTGGAAACAACAAAATTTTGTTCAACTGAAAAAGCACTTGCTCAGAATGTATCACATGTGAATGGCAAGGGCTTTGCCATTATCTGTCCTTTGGTGACAAAGCATTTATTTCTGCACAGTGCAAGGTACAACTAAGTTGTCCATCTTTTGTATGCCTCCCTACATTACCAACAAGAACATTAATATCAATTTATTGCCTCAATCTACCCTTATTTGACAATAGAAGTTCAAATTTTGTATGTCCTCTTTGATACGAGCCTAAGCTTCATGTTCTAACGACCACTCCCTATTCTCATTAGAAAGCTTGCCCAGATTCACTTTTCATCTGGCCTGTCACACACTCAGACTTGCCTGTCAGCCAAATGAAGATCGAGGGGCTCTTAGAAAGGATTTGTTGTTTTGCTTCCGTATGTCAGTTGTTTTCTTGTGTATGAACATTTTTCTATTTTTTTTAATATTCCTACATCACTGTATGCATTTGTGTTTATGTGTATAGTGTATTAAGACATTTTAGACTCTTAGATCATAAACTGCTATGAGAAACCAGGATAGAAATAATTGCTGTCTTGATATTTAAACAGGCATATCTTCTTGTCCAGTGCATATTTAATTTAGAGATCAATTTTCCATTTATTAGAGAATTGGCTAGTGTATGGCAATTAAATCAGTACAGAATATCCATCACCTGTATCTGTGCTCAATGCTATAAATGACCTAATTAAAAACAGGCAAAACTACAATATTAAATCATTAAATATGTGAAAACAACATGAGCAAATTCTGCCCTTTTCTATAGTTTTCATTGTTCTATATTTTAGTTTCGAATTGGATTTTTGTGCAGTATCAGGCACCACATGCAAAGAGTACAGTTTCTCTTGTGCGTACATAGGAAAATGTGTATATTTATGGAGGTTTATTGGACACAGATTTTAATAATGTAGTGATTGCAATATGTAAATTATTCCATGGAACCTGCTCTTCTCAACAGGAGGAACAATTTGAAAGATGAAGCTGCTACAGGCATTTTATGATGAACAACAATTTCAGCGCAAGAACAATATGCAGAGGTTTTAAAATATTCAACATCGCCGCAAACAGTCTCTCCCTGGATTATTGTGCACTGAAATCTGCTATTGATATTGGCAAAGGAGGTACTGCACAATACTTACTCTAAACAATGGGAGGTATTGTTTTTGCATGTTAATATTCTCCTTTATCTACCAATGTGCATTGATGTATTTTGCACAGAACATTTTCAGGTGAGAGACATGAGTGCATATAATATACAGGTACGTAGAATATATTGGATTGCTCCTCAAAGTTTCCTGCATAGGAAAGTATTTCAGTTCTCTATTTTGCTTTCGGAGTCTTTTAATGAATGATAATTCGGAAACCTCTGCCTTGAATCAATACAAAGTGCCACACTAGCACTATCTCTACCTTATTACAATATGGTTTGAGTCATTGAAAATGAGTTCTCAGCAAGCATCCCAGTAGTTCTTTAAAAATGCATAGGATTAAGAGAAAATGGTGTGCTGCAGGATCAATCAAGTTCAGTCAAGTGAGTAAAAGGACAGAGGATAGGAAAATAGACGCTTGACAGTTTTCACAGACGGTGCTTTTTGAATACTCAGGGCCTCACTTTCTTAGATGTGGACCCACTGTTGGGTCTGTATAGGGTGTTGGTGGATTGCTGGTAATGCTCTATAGGTTGCAAGGTCATCATAAATTCTATTAAACCGGCATATTTGATGTGAGAATGGGCTGACAACGACAATACATTTAGAAATGGAAATCAATGGTTTCGACTCAATTAAAGCCATTGCGATGGTAGAGCGGAGTGGGCATTATCATTTTCCATGCATTTGAAAGAAATTTAAATTTTGCCATATCCATATACTGTATGACAAAACAGTTTTGGCCATTTCATGTTATTTTTATGTATACTGTTACGTATAATTTACCTGACTATTGGCTGCGACAGCATGCGGTAGCTACACACATTGAAAGAAAAGTCTCAAGTGGATTCATGTCAATGAAAATGTTCAGAAGCACCCAAGTTGGTACCAGCTAAGACATAACACTGAATCTGAGTAAAAACAGAAATCAAAATGCTTACACATATCTACACCACGTGATAGACTCTAAACATATGGCTAAATTGGATCAATTTTCAGTCTTTCTATGCAGAGAAACAGATGGAATTCTAACATCAAGTGTTAAATTGACTCTTGTGTGGATTTTGTGATGTGTACAGAGTAACACCCTCTACCATTAAATCCATGACCTGGGTGAGGAAAACTCTATAAAACCTGTAACAGAAAAAACAAGAAAGTATAGAACACAAGTCATCACAATGATCAAATTCAAGGTGTCATTGAAGGCGTGTTATTGAAGATGTCTACACAGGTTTTGTCCAGGAATTAAACAGGAATTCAGGTCAGGATTCTATCTCCCAGATTACCTTTGGAAATATCGGGAACTACAAGACAGCCTGCATTTTTTGGGAATGCAACATTCTAGTAGGATGATAAGACACAAAAACCTTCAGATATGAGCACCTGAGTGTCAGTATTTTACCATCAGTTGGGAGGTCTTTATAGACTAATTTATGCAACCTAAAAATGATCAGTTACAATACGAAAACCTGAAACTGACAAATGCATGTACACACTGCCAACCATAAGATACGTGTATCTGACCGTATGCTCACCAAAGCAGGGAACAGAAGTCACGGTTCTCCAATGACACTGCAATTGTGGCAAGTATCAGGGAGGGTTGGGAAGCAGGAGTACAGGAGAGTGGTGACGGGCTATGTGGAGGTGCCTCACCAGAATGAGTTCCAGCTGAACATCTCCAAACTAATGAGATGGTGCTGGACTCCCAACGGTCACCCCCCTTCTTCACAGCTGGTGGTCATCAAGGCCAGGGAGGTGGAGGTGCTAGGAAATTAAAAGTATCTGGGGCTGCAGCTAGACAGCAGACTAGACTGGCCAATCAACTTGGACTGCACGTGTGCACAATAAGGGATAGAGTAGGATGTACTTCATGAGGAGGCTGACCTCCTTCCTGTCTGTCAGTCTGTCTGTCCATCCAAATGGCCATCTGTCCATCTGTCTATTTTTCACCCCATGTCCAGCACTCAGAGGGTATACACTGGAAAAATGGCGGCAAAGGGCTCATGAGAATCAGGGCCACAGTCAAGGATGAAACAATGAAAATCAAAGACTACGTAAAGAAGATGGCCGACAGCATGAACTGTGCTGTGAATGCCTTAGGCAGCAGAAACTTGAGGACTGTGAGGAGAAAGAGGAGCAGACAGCATGAAGGGATAAGCCCCTACATGGCATGTGCCATGTCAGACATGGGAAGTAGCTGACATCAAGGAGACCTACCGTTGGCTGGAAAACACTGGACAGACAGCACAAAGGCACTAATCACGGCAGCACAAAAACAAGTCTCATGCACAAGGGCCATAGAGACCAGGGTTTACTAGATAAGTAATCTGGTTTCCTCTGAGTTTAAACATGCTCATATCCCCACTGGTGGGGAATCTTAATGGAGATAACTCTTATTGATGATGTTTGAACTCCACAGGTGTGAAGATACAAGTCTAGGATTATTTAGACAATGGGGGTTGAAGGTTAAGTATGATCTTTGAGCTATAAGTTGTTGTTTTTTTTGCTCTAACAGAAATGTTTATGTTTTAATATTTGTTTTGTTTGTTTTTGTTTGCCACCAGATTTGAAAAATCAGAACTGGCTTCAGCAGAAGCCAGAAACAAGGAGCAGAAGATTTAATCAATGCGATTAATACAATAAAAAAAGTACTGATTCTAAGAGGGACAAAAGTGAAATAAAGAGAGAAATAAAAGACAGAGCAGAAGACTAAAGACATTAAAACAATAATGGATATTAAACTCAAAAATGAAGTAGAATAGGAAATGGTTCAACGAGTGATTAAAACTAATTAAGATTTGAGGGATTTGACTGACAGAGGTGATAAAATTGATTAAATAGCTGAAAAAAAAAACAAAAATTAAGATAAGCAGAAAAGATGATAATTGGATATCTGTTAAATATGCTCTGAATAAAGATTCATTCCATTTCCATTCTTTTTTTTAAGACAGAGATCTTAAGATTGAAATATTGGGGCAACATAAAAAACCTGCATCAAAATTAGAAATATTGCCCACATCAACAAAAGATAACAACATGAATGAGTGAATTAAACATTTAAATTCATAATTTGAGATCTCAAATCTGATGGTAATGATGATGATAATGATCATTTTATTATATTTAAACATACAAACAAGAAAATAAGTCAATATTGCATTTTTGTCTTCACAGCACTACCAGCTAAGTCTGTCTTTAAGTTGTCCTCCAAATCTCTTCTCTCGGGTTACATCAAGTCAAGTTTTGAGTGTAAACAATAATTCATGTCCTTTCAGACTGAATTGCAGTAACAGGAGCAGCACGATTGAAATATGTCCCTGTTGGAGTTTGCTTTATTTTGTCAAAGAAAGTCTGGATGTTATTTGGGATGCAGTCCTTGTGCCTCAGTGTCAAGAAGCGTAAGTGTTCAAAATCACTCTTACATTTTGTTTTCAGTTAGTAAGTTAAACAAGCACCTTGAAATTCCACTTAATGCATTTGAAGCCCATTTGATAACTGTTGTGCTGCAAAACAGCCTTGTAGGGTGGGATCAGATTCCCTCATTATCCCTCAGGCACACAGAAACTCTCTCGGTCACTCTCATTAAGTTTATTTACTTGATTAATGTCAGCCAGTAATCGGGGTACACCCTGGAGAAGACACCAGTTCATTGCAGGGTTACACAGACAGACATGCATTCATATTCACTGTCATACCTATGGTCAACTTAAAGTGACCAACTCACCTAAGTTTCAAGATTGTGGTGGTGGGATGACTCTGCACAGAAAGTCCCTAGGTGGAATTGAACCAATAACCTTCTTTCTGTGAGGCAGCAGTGATACTCTGTGATACTCAGTTGACTACTCTCCTGTTCTGAGTATTGCATGTGCAGCTCTCTTTGATCAACACATTGAGCAGTCACCAATTCATGAACATATTATTGTGGGCCTGTAATGATCTGGATCAAAATCTAATCAATTGGTCTCTTGCCAGGAAAATGCAATCAAAGTATTTTTCAGATTTTCAAGCTAAAATTCAACAGTCACTATGGAGTTAATAGGTCATTATTGGAAACGAGAAACAAATGCCCATTATTACAATATGCTTTAAATGTTTTAACTGTTACTTGTGTTTATAGCTATTATATCACATTATCAAACTACGTATTGGCATATTGGAAGTTATTGTATTGCATTAAGTCAATAAACAATGTGCAAATAAATAGTGAGGTTACCATTCTCATTGTAATGCAACCTGTGTTCGCACAGGAGAGCAGCACTTTGCTGTGTTCCTGTAAACTCATTTTATGTAATGATTTGCTGTCTTCAATGCTTCATGAGGTTAACGGAAGAGATTGCACGAATGGGGGGATGGGGGGGATGATATTTAATAAAGATAAAGATTCTGTGTTCAGTCTCTGGGATTTGAAAAGTTCAATCTCACCTGAAATGTTGAAGATTCAGGTTTTTGCTGTAGTTAATTTTTTACAGAGGTATTACCTAAACCTTTCAGAAGCTTCATCAACCCTCAACTCCACTGAGAAGCAAATACACATCAAACGTGTAAAACTGTTTGCGTCACTGATTTGTATCGTTGTTTAATAGAATTTCAGATATCAGTTGTCACAGTCACAGAAAGCATACAGATGACTGTATCTCAGAATATCTTTTCTATTTGAAAATGTATAGTTTTCATCAATTTAATAAAACATAGGGGGTCAAAATGCATGTGCCACAAATATCCTTCTCAGTTTAAATTGCCATCCATACGGTCTAACTGTGCATTGCCGGTCTGCCATGCCTCACAATATGACACATCACCAGATAACAGGCCTTTGATCCAAACACCATAAACCATTAATTTTCAGGACATTGATGTAATGATATGTGACGCATAAATGTCTGCGGGGTGTGGTTAATACAGGCAGCATTCTGCCCATAGGAAATATTCAAACAGCTATGGTGCCTTGAGTTAGACAAGATTTGTGTGTGTGTGTGTGTGTGTGTGTGTGTGTGTGTGTGTGTGTGTGTGTGTGTGTGTGTGTGTGTGTGTGTGCGTGTGTGTGTGTGTATGTGTGTGTGTGCATGCGTGTGTGTGCTTGCGTGCGTGCGTGCGTGTGTGTGTGTGTGTGTGTGTGTGTATGTGGGTGATGAGAGCGTAAATGGCTGTGAGGAATCTATAACTGGCAGTGGGAGCAGTGAGTGGACCATCTGCATCATTTTGGCACAAACCAGTCTTCTCCATCAGCATTATACTGAACTTGACCTCTCTGGGTTTCGTTGTTTGGGGGCTTTTTATTCACCCATTAGCTATGCAGCCAAAGGAGAGACAGGTACCAGACCAAAAACTACATAATGAACCCTCTCTTCATGTTCACCCTCATATTCGTGTTCCACTTAGACAGCCTGCTTTTTTGCTCTACTGAGATGGACAGTATGTTCTCTGTAAAATAGTGCAGGGTGAGATACTGTATACTCAAAAGGTTGCAAAAATGGTCTACTTTCTGTACATGTATGGTTTCCATCTCCAAAGTTTTATTATTGGAAGACAAAGTAATTTACAATATTTCAAAGATGAAAACACTGACCTGTGGAGTGTATGACATTTATCCCGCTATTTCTATTTCCTCAGGTATGTGTTTCATAGCATGTACATTCTTATTCTTTCACTACATATTAATCAACAGTTTGTCATCACGGGTGGCATAGTAATACAGTGGGTAGCGCTGTTGCCTCCCAGCAAGAAGTTTCTGGGTTTTATTCCTTTCTGTGTGAAGTTTGTATGTTCTCCACATGTCTGTGTGGGTTCTATCTGAGTTCTCCAGTTTCCTCCCACATGCAATTTAGGGGAATTGATCACTCAAAACTGGCCATAGGTGTGACTTTGCGAACAAGTGGTTGATTGTCTTTTGCGTGGCTCTCTGATGCTTTGGTGACTGGTCTGGGGTGTACCCCGCTTCTCCCCACAAATAGCCAGCTGGAATAGGCTCCAGTTTAAACCTGTGGCCGGGATTTGGATAAGCAGCTAAAGATGAGTGAATGAATTTTGTTTTATATATTATTAACTTTCCCTACTTATAAATCAACAGCATACCAGGGTATGTCATAAAAAAAGTGTATCAAGCCCTCAGTCTCAATTTTACTCTTCCAGAATCGCAACACATTGCTCCCCACCATGTCACCATCCTTCCCTGTCTTTGAAGCAAGAATTGAGTTTCAATTGATTCTTGGAGTGTACATTTACAGTTTCTTAATCTTGATAAATAGAATAATCATTCACAACGATATGAAGCATTATTCATGCTTTTATAACCTCTCCATGCAATTACTATAATTGCTATACGTTTAGATCAGGGTATCTGCCGCCAGTTCAAAATACATCAATTTGACTTTTAACTTTTAAAAGAAAGCATGATCACACAACCCTAATGTAAGTGTCTCTCCACTTTCTGTAGATTAAAAATTAAAGATTAAACGCACTTTATTGTCCACACAAACGGGGAAATTATCTTTACACTCCTTGTTGTACATGCATATACACTGTACATATATATATGTGTTAGTAGCACAGCACACACAAACACTGTATACAGGCCCCTGCAAACACAACACACTTGGGGCCTGCTGGCATGCAATTAATCACACATGATTGATAATCACACATGACTGGGGGAGACGGAGTAATGGGTCGCGACTTCGGGGTGCGCCCCAGTGAGCAGCTTGTGGGGGGACGACGCCTTGCTCAAGGACGCCTCCGCAGTGGCTGGGAGGTGAGCTGAAGCCCCCACTGTCAGCTCACACTCCGAAGATGTCCGAGTCATGTACGAGTCAAGTTTGATTTTAAGAGTAAATTGCTTGTTTCTAAAGTTTCAAATCGGTGGCTCCTTCTCACTTATCAGATCTCTTACACCTTCATACACCAGTTAGAACAGCGAGGCCCATCAACCAGCTGCTAATGGATCTTTCAAGATCTAGACTTATAAACAGCTTTTGCAGTAGCTGCTCACAATCTCTGCAACAGTTTACTGATTCATATCAAATCTGCACAGACTCTAAAAATATTCTAATTAGTGAAGCCCTGTCTCTTCTTACTAACTTTGAGTTGAGTTTCCCTACTGGATTTGATCTTTTATTGAGCTGCATTTCTTTATTATAAGTGTATTTATTACCAATTCGGTGAAGGTTCACATTGTGTTTTGGCATCTGCCATTAAGTGTACTACATTAATAAATTTTGATTGAATCTGAACATTCATAGTGAGCAATATGATGCTCAAGACCGTTAGCTGTTTCTAAAGTATGCAATTAGGGAATAAAGGCTAATATTGAGGAATAAAAAGATTTCACAATTTATTATTACACAAGAAGTGGAGTCTCTGAATTCTGGAGGGTATTTTTATGCTATGCTACTCTAGTTTGCTGCTGGCCTGACTTAAGATCCTAATTTAGCTCCTGCACATGAGTATATTATCTTATAACCTGAAGCTTGCTTTAGTGCTTTACACCACCTGACACTGAACAATGCAAAAGTAATAATAGGCCAGAGGTGTGACTTCAAACACATCTGTGTCTAGTGCCAATTAATAACATCACAATCATTTAACTTCCTGGTAACATGGTGGTTGATCCCATCTTCTGCTCAGAGGATAAGAAGGTCCAGAGCGATGACATTTCTGTTGATTTTCTTCCTTGTGTTGATACATGACAGAGGACAGAGTGTACCCTACAGTGCCACTGCAAAGACTCTGTGAAATTTCATTGAATTTTGCCCAGCAGTTTGCGAAGATAGACTCCAGTTTTATTATGTACGGATTAAGCAACAAGGAAAATCCTAAAAAGTTAGACCCTTATTAAGCTGACTAAATATTACACTAAATGTTCATTACTGAGGCAGAATGACCGCTGACGGATAATCTATGCCTATTGAATCTTTACATTGACCACAGACAGTGTTCCTACCTTTTACTACCACTGATTGCATTAGCAGAAAATAATATATTTATACCAAGACAGTATTTATAAACAAAACCAAGGTTTGTACATACAGTATTCTTCAAAGTTGATGATAGCCAACTAACCTCCATTACAGACTTGACAAGATCTACTTTGAGTGAATAAACATCTTACTTAATTTTAATAAATTTTTTAAATCTCATCTTTAGCTGTTTATCCAAATCTGGCTCGTGGGTTATGATGGAGCCTATCTCAGCTGACTAAAGACGAGAGGCGGAGTAAACACTGGATAAGTCGCCAGTTCCTTGCAGGGTTACATAGAAAGACAGACACCCACACATGCTCAGATTCATACCTACGTTCAATTCGTAGCGACCAATTCACCTAATCTTCATGATTTTGGTTGTGGGAGAAAATCGGAGGACCAAGAGAGAACCCATGCAGACACAGAGAGAACATATAAACTCTGCACATAAAGGCCCCAAGTGGAATTGAACCAAGGACCTTCTTGGCGAGGATATACAGTTAATTGGTCACATACTGTGCATCTCACTTTTTTAATTTCGTACCTTTCCCTTATCATACCTGAATCTAGCAACATGGAGAAAATACAGATTCCAGCAGAAAAAATTGAGCATGAGCAGCTGTCGTTATCTTCAAGTTCAATAAAGCACTGACAAGCAGTTTTCTGTGATTTATGTAGGTAGAGGTAGTAGAGCACATCAAGATACATCAAGCATGACAATGTTCAACCCAGGTTTTCATTAAAATTTCTGCAGTAAAGCTATGCTTTACATTGGATATAAGCTGCATCTCTCCTGTCCTGTCATGTAATTTAATGTACGCTTCCCACTGCTTGTAGATTTACTTGGTATTTCCTCTTTCACTGTTGAACCAAGGCTTTTTTATCATTCTATCTGGCATGTAGTTAACTCCTTCAACTGATAAATGCACCTCTCAGCTTCAAGTCCCCCTAATTCAGCAATGCTGCAGAAGCTACACCAAGTGAATAAATTAGATTCCATATCAAACATAGCACAGAAGAAGCATAAAGGTTTGTGAAATAGACTTCATCTGTGCTTTTCTCATCTTGGATCCTCTTCACTCTGTTTTCTTTCTGTATTTCTAAAACATATCGGTTTGACAGAGATTTCCATTACTCAACTCTCTTTGTTTTTTAAATGGATGCTATGACAGGTTGACTTTCAACCTTTTCATGATACAAAGACATTACCTTATCTCGGTGACTCATACATTGGTACTTGTCTCCTCTGCTGTACCCACAATGAATCTCTACATTATTTTCAATAAAGTAACAACAAAGCTTGTATAATAAGGACAACTGAAGCAAATTGTCACATAAAACAAATGTGGACAAATTAATGAGAAAAGAAACCCCTTAGCCTTTCCAATAAAAGATACAGGATGCTATTACTTTTAAAAAGATGCCAATTTGATCTTCAACTTTGCAATTATAATAACAATAATACATTTCCAATTAAATAATAATTCATCCTGATCCTGAAATAGGTTTCCAAATCTGATGCAGACAGATTTTTTTTTCCTGCTTGACATATGTCTGCATCTTTTAGACTCCCTATGTCGCTCAGTACTTATCTGTTTGATACCATAGTAATACAAGATATCCATCTACAGTGTAAGATTCTCTATTAAATGTAATTTTCAATTAAAAGTGTGCCACTGAACATTAAAACTCCCTGATCTCATTCACATTCTCACCCATCTGTTAAAGGCCGAGGATGATTTTTGTCTATTAACACTTATTGCTCAAACTATTAGAGGGTTTTACATTAAAGCCTCCTGCTTACTGAGGTGAAGAAGTGATGCTTCTTATGCTATGTCATTTGCTCAACTGGGTAAAGTCCTCTGTCACTGATAATTACTCCTCAGAGAGCCATATAAAGACAAAAGGGAATGATTGAACAGATTGCCGTGAAAGCATTTGAGCGACACCAGAGGAATGCATGTGAATGTGTGTGTGTGTGCGTGTGTGTGTGTGTGTGTGCATGTGTGTTTGTGTGTGTGTAGATTTTTGTGTTCGATTCAGACGGATAGACTGGCAGACGGGAAAAGCAGTAAGAGAGGAAGCCATTATCCAATATGAATCTTCATTTTTCTTCTGCCAGGCTTCTGTGCATATTCCAGTCCAATGACTATCCTGCTGACAAAACTGAGAGACAAAACACTGGTTTTAAAGGCATCACTTCTGCTTGACAGGAACATAGCTGCCACTCTTTAACTACATCTAGTATTTCTTACAGACTTTAACTATATTCTCAGTAACAATTAGCCTGTTAATATTATGGCTTCTATCTACATCCTGGTTAAGTCTGCCATGAATAGTATGACTAGGACTAGCGAACTGATACTGTGTTTTAGCATCTTAATATAATAGTAATATTTTTCTCATACCATTATGCTTCAATACTACATTAAAATAATCCTAATTGTATGCTAATCCCTCATTAAGGGTGATAGTAATCCTTCTGTTCCTCACAAATAAAGTCAAAATCAGGATGTAAGTGTCCCTATGAAAGTTGAATTTTTACAGTGTCGAACGTAATAACAAATAGGATGCACGACTCACAAGTATGAGGGTTTGTGTGTTGGTCATTTTACCTTTATTTTGGTAAAGATGGGAATTGATGAATATATCATTCTATGACCCAAAACCCCTAACAGATGTCCCGACAGTGGACTGACCAGGAGGAAAGCGTGAATAAGACATGAATGAAGAAGCAAAGTAAGTAACACAAATGAACTGCACATCGATAGAATAAGGAGAAGGAGAGGGAGAGAAGCATAGAGAAGTTCTCCAGCAGTCTAAGCATACAGTAGCATCACTAAACCAGCCTTAACTGTAAAAACAATAACGAAGATATGTTTTGAGGCTATTCTTAAGTGTAGCAACAATCGCTTCTCCATGTATGTGATTCAGATACAATAGATGTTGGGACACCACTGAAAACAAGATGACTTACCTCAATGGATTTATTCTAATAAAATAAACTTGGATTGGAGAGGGCTTCTATCTCCTGGACTAAAGCAGGTTTATAGCTCTATAGGAGAGGAGCCTGGTAACTGAAGGCTGGGTTCCTGCTCTGGTGTTGGGCAGCAATGTATCAGCACCCTAAGAGCAGCTTGTGGGGTTTGATGCCTTGCTCAAGGGCACCTCAGCAGTGCTCAAGAGCTCCAGCTACCAGTTTACATATCATACTTGGTACATGCTGGTCTTGAACTAGCCACCCTCAGGTCCCCGTACTGTTGAAAAAGGACTGAGGTACTACCTTTTTAATCAGTATGAGCACAAGCCTATTGGCTTCAACCTGTCAGCCCTTTTTTTTCCGGATGTTGTTCTTGATGCTGTAAATGTTGATGTGTGAAGGTGTGAAGTCTGTTATACAGGCAAACCTCGGTTTCCGACCACAATTCGTTCCGGAAGGCTGTCTGAATAGCGATTTGATCAAATTCCAAATACATTTTTCCCATTACAAATGATGTAAATGGTCTTAATCCATTCCAAGATCTTTTTTCAACATAACATGTTATTTCATAATGTCATTTATATATCAAATTGTATAGTAATGAAACATATCAAAGAAATGTAAAAGAAAGAAGCAAAGACAAGAAAGAAGGAAAGAAAGAAAGAAAAAAAAACATTGAATTAATCAGGTTAGGCTAAGGTACGACTTACCATTGTCTTTTGGACAGAAGTTTACGGTACCGTAACTCGTACCATAGGCAATGGAACGCAAATTAAGTGAAGGATTATTGAATACAGTAAACTAAAATAAAATGCACATTACCGTCACGTTTTCTCTGGACTTTTCTCGCCCTTTCTTGCACTTTGCGGAGAGAATAATAATAATAATAATAATAATAATAATAATAATAATAAAAAAAAATAAAATAAAATAATAATAATAATAATAATAATGATGGATTAGATTTATATAGCGCTTTTCTGGACACTCAAGGATGCTTTACATTGGATCAATTGGATCTTGGTGAAGGTAGGCTACGTGTGTAGCCACAGCTTCCCTGGGGCAGACTGATGGAGGCGTGGCTGCCAATCTGTGCCTACGGCCCCTCCAGCCACCAGTGGAACAATCACACACATTCACACACCAGCGAGTGCCCTACTGGAGGCTAGGAGGGTAAAGTGCCTTGCCCAAGGACACAACGACAAATGACTCAGCGAGAGCGGGAATCGAACCGCCGCTCTTGGTTCATTGGACGACCCGCTCTACCACTGAGCCACGGTCGCCAAACAAAAAGGCGTTTGTTTTGCATTCGACCAAATTCTGTTCGACTTCTAAGACAAAACAATTCAAAAATTTTTGGTCGACTTCCTATTTGCTCGATGTCTGTAGCGTTCAAAAACCAAGGTTTGCTTGTATTAACATGTCCGAAAAAAATAAACTAGACTAAACTACACATTATATAGACACAGATTTGAGAATCATGGCACCTACAACATATCAAAAATTGTTTAAATCAATCCACTGGACTTTAAGAAAGTTCCTTGAAGATGTTTCTCTCATGGAAGAGGTTTCTTCAGTTCTGGTGGTGGCTGGTCCCAGCTTATTAACCCTGTGAGGTGTGATCAGTGCTATTCATATTCGAATGACCATAGTCGAAACCCGTCTGGCTCCTCAATGGTGGTCGCTGGGAATGCCTTGGAGAGTCAAAGGGGTCATTGAATTATGAATTTCACAGACGTCACTTAGCCCTCATATGCTAATGATGGTCATTAGCATGACAGCCACTTCACATGAGTCAATCTGCTGAGTAGTTGCTTTGTGGGTTTTTGAAAGGACCTGATTGCAAATAGGTAAAAGATGATCTCGCACCCCCCCGCCTTTTTTGTTTTTTCTCAGAGATAGTTTCTCTACTTTGACATGGATGGCTTAATTCACTCTTCTCTCAAACAATCTGTCCTCCCTGTACAATATCTCAACATTGGAGTTCTGAAATGAGTGTCCGTCTTCCTTAAGGTGAAGGAAAACTGCAGAATCCTGTCCTGAAGAATTTACTCTTCTGTGTTGAGCCACACGCTTGTTGAGTGTCTGTTTGGTTCTCCCTATATTGACATCTGAGCATTACTCATGCATTTAATAGCATACACCAAGATTGCTCTTCTGACTGTGTGGTGTGTGGTCTTTTGGGTGGACCAGTCTTTGTCTGAGGGTGTTGTTTGGTTTGAAAAACAGAGATCTGGTTGAAGATCCTCCTCAATTTTTCAGAGACTTCAGACATATACGGGGATCACTGTGTTTCGCCTGCTCTCCTCCTCATTCCTCAGTGGGATATTCTCCTTTCTGGATCTTGTGTGAGCCTTCACAGGATATCCTCTCACTTCTCTTGGAGAAACGGCAAACATCAATTGTAATAATAAACTACTAGAAATACATTAGTCTGCGTTAGAACATTAAGCTCCAACTATAATCATGAACCATCTTATGGTCTAAACAGTCACACTTTCCTCTGAAAAAACAATTATCTCACAGCGGAACTGTCATGTTTTAACATATAAAGGAGAAATGAAAGAAAAAAACACGCAAGAGAGAAGCAGTGTGAGACCAGTGGTTGGTAATCTCCATCGCCACAGCACTGACATGCACGTAAACATGCTGCTGAGGGGAGCACAGTGGGAACCGATGAAAAAAAAGTTCATCTTGTGTTCCTTCTACCAGCAGTGCCACTACCGCTCTGAGTGCCCCCTGGCGCATTGATTCAAAGATGAAGGGGAGCCTCAGCAGCAGCATGATCCTAAACGAGATGACACAGGACTCTGTGGCTGATTCTTTGGACAGGTGCATGCTGGGTGATTTATGTACACATCCTCTCACAGGGTCCCGAGGAGCAAATATTGACTGTTTATTTTCTCCTAGCTCAAGGCAACAGGGAGGCTGCAATTCTTTATTTTTGGACCTTAGATAAATTGAACCCCGCAAGATGCAAACACACCTGACAGGGAGCAATTTTTTAACACACCCATCCTCCATCTTTGAAAATAAATTGGAAAGAAGAGAAACTTAATAGCTGGCCTTATTGATTTGTCATTTCTCTTCCCAGGCGTCTATACACAACATGGACATTTCAATTACATAGGAGCTTTCCAATTGCTTCTTCACTTGGGCTCACACCAGGACAAGCTCCCTGCTGATGGACAATGATGGACACCTACCAAGGTTTCCTGTCAACTTTTAGGTTGTTACATGAAATCAGTGCACAATTTATGATACAGTACAATGGAAAGTAATCACTGATCCCAATTAAATGTTACATTGCATATGTTTAAATAATATTAAATGACACAACATGTGTGTATGTACACATGTGTAGATAGGTGTATCTTTGCATGTACAGTATGTATATGTTAGTACGTACACTCTGCTAATCTGACACAAGGACACGTTGAAGGTTAAGCTGTTATGGCCCCTTCTCTTCCTGCTGCAGGAGACTGCAGTCATGAAGCTCATTTACAGCTACCTCTGTGGGTCTCCACACAAAGCCTTTGTAAGCCAGTCCAATCATTTTCTCCTCTTTCCTCTGCAGTACCTGAAGGTTTGGTTTTCTCTCTCTTTGTTTGACATGGACAATAACCACACAATGATTCACTTATCCATTAACCTCTGACACCAATGACATGACTTTTTTTGTTAATACATTACTTTTTTTAACACTATCACTTGCTATGATGCAGTTAATAAATAAAAATTACACAACACACCACTCTGTACTTCTATTTGTGCTCAATTTCTATCAGATAAAAGACAGGAAAAGGACTTCAATCATGAGACAATTTATTTATTCAACTGTTTATTGTTCAGGTATACAACCATCAGGGAGAAGTGTCTCTAGATCAGCTAAGCAACTCACAACCAACTGTTGAAACAAACAAAACACAAAAGCAAAAACAAACAAACGAGCTCAAAGCTGTATATTTTCTGTTATTCTAAAGAAGGTAAAATGTATGTTTGGTTGACACTTTTTAAATCCAATTTGACAAACATATCTAGTTATTTATTGACACCAGTTTGTGATCATTGTAAGAGCCACATGAGAGTATATTGCTAGAATGGTGTGTATAGATTTTAGACTGATTTGACCAGTGATACATTCATCAAGTATTGAACAAAAACATTTGAATCCTGATAAGGGAACCCTGTCTTTTCCTGCTTATTTGGTTATACTATTATATCTTCACACTGATTTCAGAAAAAAAAGCCCACAACTGCTGAGTGCGCTAAATTTACTTTGCCAGAGAGCAGGATTTCATGCTGTCAATTCATTAGATTCTGAAATGATCTATTTCCAAGCAATATAAAGACAACATTTTTTTCTAGGTCCTTCTTATCTAAATAGGAAAACATTAAAGGTGATGAAGTGATGTGACGTCATGTGATTTTAATCACCGGTAAGCATATTCCTTACAACTGGAAACTGATGCAATTTTAATTACTGTGTTTTTTTGCATCCGCAGTTATACCAACATTTAGTATTAACATGAATGTCGAGGGTGAGAAATGTCCAATTAAATTACATTGGGGAAAAAGAACTGAAAAATTAGTCTGATCCCATAACAATCAATGTAAAGTTACTAAAACAAATACACATCTGTTATGAAATAACCCAAACATATGCAAGTATATTTGAATGACATTAAGTGATTCCCACTAAGAATAGCAATTCACGGATGATACTTTTTTTTTTTCTAACCTCTCTGTTCACCTTGATTTGATACCTTAGAGCAGTGGTTCTTAACCTGGGTTCGATCGAACCCCAGGGTTCGGTGAGTTGGTCTCAGGGGTTCGGTGGAGACGGAGGTCAAGACAAAACACCGACATGATATGTCCGGTGTTTTTGCCGAACACACACGAATCACTGTGTACGTTTGACACATCGTGTCAATTCGTGATGACACGGCCCCCTTAGTCATCACTGGCTGCAGGTGATCACGTGACGCTACATCGATTAGCCTACCTGTGCTACAGGGTATTTTGCGCACTCAGTAGTCGATTTATGCCTGTCATGATGGTACGCCATCTGATTGCTTTCTTAATATTTTAACTCATAGTATATGTTGAGCAAAAAAAGAAAGTGGTCGGACAAATATGTACAACGGGCGGCCGTGGCTCAGTGGTAGAGCGGGTCGTCCAATGATTCAAGATCGGCGGTTCGATTCCTGCTCCTGCCGAGTCATTTGTCGTTGTGTCCTTGGGCAAGACACTTTCCTCTCCTTGCCTCCAGTGGGGCACTTGCTGGTGTATGTTTGTGATTGTTCCACTGGTGGTCGGAGGGGCCGTAGGCGCAGATTGGCAGCCACGCCTCCGTCAGTCTGCCCCAGGGCAGCTGTGGCTACATAGGTAGCTTACCATCACCAAGTATGAATGAGGAATGAATAATGGATCCAATGTAAAGCGTCTTTGAGTGTCCAGAAAAGCGCTGTATAAATCTAATCCATTATTATTAACGTGAATTTACATGTACTGTGTAACGGAAGGTGATGGGAGTCAACGTTCTGCATAATTTGCAATGTCAAGTTGAGCAACTCTAGTCTCACACTGGCAAAAACAAAGGAACACTTCCTTAAGCTGCATGGAAAACAAAAGAAACAGACTTTGCTGAGAAAATGACATAAGAATAGCATTTGCCAAGGTGAAGCCACGCATATCTGAACTGGTCTCTCAGTAACAACAGCAGAAGTCACACTGATTTGCAGGTAGGTCATTTCATGTGAGTTCATGCACTGTTTTGGTTTTGTTCTTTGAAAAAGGTGACATTAATGCACAATTCATTAAATAAACCAGTAAAATATATACTGTACTTAAATCTTAAATTAAAAAAAAATATTCTTTTTACTAAAGGGTTCGGTGAGTGAGCATATGAAACCGGCAGAGTTCGGTACCTCCAACAAGGTTAAGAACCACTGCCTTAGAGAGAAGAGAAATCAAACTGCTGAGGTTGATTTGTCCGGAACATTCACAGCACATGAATTGGCTGGGGATGTAGCTCAGTGGTAGAGCGCAGGCTTTACATGGATACTGCCCCGGGTTAAGATGCAGCCCTGTGGTGGCACAAACCAGTGTGAGCTGTAGGCCGGTCCCAAGCCCTGATAAATGCAGAGGGTTGAGGTGGGAAGGGCATCCAGCGTAAAAATCTTGTCAAATATGAGCTTTCATCTAAAATGGAAATGAGATGGCTGTGGTGACCTTAACTGGAGAAGAAAAAAGGAAGTAACCATCACCTGAATTAACCATTGCTAACATCCATCTTTAATAACAAAGACCGCTGAACTCTACGGTGAAAGTCTGTATGGATTTAAAATCATGTAGATGTTGTCTCGCTATCGGCATCACTTTGTTTAGTCTCAGATGGCAGTTGTTGCTTATGCTCCTCCTTTACGATGTCAGGATCTAATGCAATGCTTAATTGTTGACTGTAGGGCTTCTATTGTAATGGCTCCCTCATAATCTGCATTTGAGCAACATTCTAGGTAGGTGCTTTTAAATATTGCAAAGCATTGTACGATCAAGATTTCAATGGGAAATGTTTAAAAAAAATTTTTTTGTAACAGTTTGGTTCCTGGTCCAGGTAATTTTTGATTAGAAGGAATCATAATTTCATTTAAAGCAGCAGTTGGCATGCGAGCATCTGGGATGTGAAAGACAGACCTTGAGTCAAAGTCTAAAACTGAGGCAAAGCTAGAGGAGAATGAATATTTTCTCGTGCTCTGAAAGGAGAGGAGCTGCCTGAGGGCTCTGGAACTGAGGATGGTCAACAGGTGGTGGCAGAAAGTGATTCAAAGTTTAACCTTGGCTTGCATCCCGGGTACCATGAGTGAGACCCAGACACCTTCCTTTCCCTCTTTGACAGGGCTACAGATGCCAGAGATTGGCCAGATTCATTCAGGACCAATGTTACAATCTGTTACGACTCCAGAGGACAACTCAGCTTTGAATGTAGCCAAGAACAAGGTGTGTGAGACATTTATGTCTGCAGTATTAAAAGTGTATGAAGTGATGCCAGAGGCAAAACGCCAGCGTGCTCGCTCTAGGAAGGAGCTAGAAAATCAGACTTACAGTGGGTTTGTGATGACTGTTTATTACAGTTGATATGCATCATTTTCTTATTTTTGTATAGTTTTATTGATGTCTATGTATGTTTGTATGTATGTATGTATGGATGGATGCATGGAAACTGTGGAATGTATCCTGCACATTGAGTATAATTTTCAGAGGTTTTACTTTCCCCACTTTAATTTGCCCTTTACTGAGAAATGGACCGCGCAGGTTATTAGTGAGCAAACTCTGCTCCTGGTGGAAATTGTGTTTAGCGATATCAGTGAGAGATACACAAGCTCAGTCGGCCAGAACAAACAATTATTGTACAGAGGGCAAAGCAGGGGCATCCAGATGGAACTGGCCTACATGCTTTTATTACTGAATCCAAAATTCATAGAATGAGGATTAAACATCACTGAATAATGAGGATCAGACAGCTGCTCCTCATTCACCACTGTGTATTCATACTTTAGCGCTTTCATTGTCTTTCCTACTTGTGTGTGGACACTGCATTTATCTAGGAGATGCTTAACAACAGCAACGATGTGCAGTCAGCAAAGAGAAACTAAGCCCTCCTCTGGCTCTCTCCGGCTCTTCTGTTGCCCTGAGACAAAGTCTGGATGGCATTGCATAAGAAACTATTCCACAAATTTCATCCAGTGGTCTGATGAGTGAAAATGGCCTCCTTATCTTCTTCTTTGGTGCAAACATACTGTAAACATACAGTAGTTGGAGTTAATGTTAAAGAACAAGCAAGGTTACAATTGAATCAGTTGCTAGTTCTCCTCTTGTAGTTTACATTATATTTCACATGCAATCACATGAACTGAATTACAGTAAATTGCTCTAAAGGTGTTAGACTATTGGCCGTGGGTTTGCTTTTCTACAGTGATGTATTCTAATGAATTTACAGTTTTGACATCAGGATTGTCAGGATAATACTGTAATCTTTCTACGCAGCAGCAATAAATTTCACATTAATATCAAATGTATTTTCACTTCGTAATTTACCATATTAGCTCCTGATAATATTGCTGACCGCAGGTTAATATGAGTAATGCACTGCATTTAGCATAATCATGACTTTCAATTGATGTGTGATATTAATATGTCCATACAGATAATTGTTTATAGAGGGACATGCAGGATTTTCTCTTTCTCGAGATTTCCACATCTAGTCAATTTTCAAAAACTGCTGAACAGAATCTGATATCATTTCTCACATACTTGGAGAGGCCATAAAGGTGTGCATTTCATGTTGGTTTCTTCATTGTGTTATCTTTAGGTCAAAGAATCCCCACTAGCAAGTTGAAGTTGCTGTTAAACTGTCTCATGCAGGTGAAGATTCACACTTCCATGGCCCTAAACGTGACTAAAAATCAAATTATTTCACAGACACAAACATTTCTTGAGATCATTGTTTACTAATGACTCTGCTTTCATAGTCATTAGTCATAAAAATTACCTCAGGGTCTTCAAGATATACAGCTCCCATAACAGAAGATCAGCTCATTTTTAACACGCCCATCACACTGTTGATCAGAAAAAAAATTGTATAGATGATAAACATTGGACATCTTTGTAACTATGGAGGCATGATTGCTTATACTTGTTTTCCCTATGTAACACAACACTAATGGAGATTTTATTATACTTTTGACAATGGTTGACAACTGCATTAGTCAACTAAAACATATAACATATATGCATATGTATAATTTGAGAGAAAAAATGGCATTAAGTTTATTGTAGGACGCCTGGCTGGAGAGCCCTAAATGATCAATATGACAGATTCCTAGAAAAATATGAAGACATAAAAATGGACTGTGACAGACATCTGAATGACTTTGTCTCATTTTAGGGATGATCTCGACTCACTTCGCCTTTTATTCTTCACCCTGAGTTGATTCCAATGAACAGTAGTTTGAGATTAGAGGCTAGCAAGATATGAACTGTGGCACTAGACAAAGCAATCATAAAGTCATGACTCAAGATAAGAATGGCTAATGAGAAAAATAGAGTAGGATACAATACAACACACCATAACGCACCACAACACGTTCCAAGTATATTGATAATAAAGGAACAAGCCCCATCACTAAGTTTGGTTGGATGCCCTTACATACGTACTAGGTCGTGACCCTCAAGGTTTACCCAGCATCTATCAGTCACATGCCATGTTCCACCCGAAACTTTAAATGAGAGTATTTTCAATAAGGAACAGGAATTTTGGAATTATTTTCACTTGGAAGATCGTTCATGCTTGTTGAAATACAAATGACGTACACAGTACATCTGGTATTCAGTCTAGTATGTCAAGTCTCTAAATACATTAAAATAGAGTATTAAATGAAGAACCAGAGATTGGTTTAATGTCCTCTTAATATTGGCAACTTTGCCAGACAACTGTAGTGAGAATATTAGATTTATATGGTGATTCTTCTTAAGGATGGCAACAATTCAATGCAATTTAAATGAAGAAAAAAATTAATGTCTGCAAGATGGATGAGCCCATCTGTGGTCTCTGAAGTGGGCAATCAGCAGCAGGACAACATGAAGTGTCACCTCAGAGTTCTAATCCTGGGGAGGCGACAGTCTGGGCAGTTATGTTTTTGGATCTACAGCAACACATACCGGTAAATATTATGTGTCACTACACAAATTCACTACACCAGTAACTTAACACCAGCGCACCAAATAACACTGGCAACCCAAATCATAGTTAAGGCTAATGTTAATTACATGTCACATTACTAAGATACACGCATCCCGGGTATTTGTTATCATCAGCAGTCTATTAGTTACCACAAAAATGTGATTTTCCATAATGGTGGATCTGGAGCTAAATCCTTACCTCTCACTAATCTGCATCACCTCATTCACAGTTTGATGGTAGTGTCATGTCTCAACCCTTCATCAATACCGATTAGATGAGGCCATGAAATATGTATTTAAATTTCCCAGATTTACGTTATGATTGTAGGTCTTTGTTAAAACATCACAAAATGCCCATTGGTTGCCTTGGTACTTTTTTTTTCTGATTGGCCTGTTATAACGTCTTCATGTTATTGCCAAAATATTGAAAAAGTCCCTATTTACAGTGGAGAAGGAAATATCTCTCCGCAGATCCACCTCCACATTTACTGTTTGATGATTCTTGTGAAACACACAAATAGACAAACAAATAAACAAGCACAAGTGATCATATAACCTCCTCCAACTGTTGTGTGCCGAGGAAGTCATTTGAAAATAAGTCCAGCGATGACTTCATGACTACAAATCTGAAGTACAGTAAAGTTCAATATCTGCGAGGCAGTGCTTACATTGATTTTAACATCACCCACAATGCAACACATTTCAGACCATGTTTCATTAGAAAAACAAGTTTATTTATATATTAAAGAAAGAAAACATTTTCAAAAATATGCCAGTATTTTTTCTTTTTCAATGATATCAGATAATTGATAAAAGACTTTTCTTTTGTGCAGCTCTTTTAATGAAATCTTTTAATAGTCAAAAGACAGGAAACAAAAAGCTATGCTCAAGTTCATTTGGTCTATTAGAAATGGTGAAACTTCATATCCAAAATACATCAATTATAGTGTTTATTTCATTTAATAATTAATCAGTAGCATTCACTGGGTAATGTGGGGAGCTTTCACTCTTCTTTTCCCAAGACTACTGAAAAAAAATGTGAAAATTATTGTGTCAGACCTATTTCATGATTTCAACAGCCATGGAAAGCTGTTGGTTTGAGTGAAGTCACATTTAAAACTGCACAGAGATGGCGGTCACCTTCATTATCTGTGTTACATATTGATGCATAGATATATTTTACTGTAGGTGAGTCAAATTACAAAGTAGGGATATTTTTCTTTGACAAATAATATTTAAAATGCTGTCAATTAGCTATGGTAGTTCACTTATTTTTGACCCAGACTTGACTTTATTTCTCCATATCAATAGTGCATTCCTGTATCCGAACTAATGGATTTAGAAGCATCATTAAAGATGCATTAAGTCTTATTAATGTATCTGTCAGTAATAGAGTGGTTGCTGGACTCTTTCCCAAAAGTGAGAGACCTCATTCAAAACCCAATTCATATTTGTAAAAGCATTAAAAACTAAAAGTACGGCTTGGGAGTAATGCCTTTTTAATCCTACGTGACTCATCTCATGGATTTAGTAGGACAGAAGTTTTTGGAAAACGTTTTCTTTTAAACAGACACCATTTCACCAACTCTAAACTTTTGACAGCTGAGCATTAAAACTAAAAGCTAGAAAACACTCACGGAGTGCATGGCTCTGGCAACTCCAGCATAGAAGTGCCTGCATTGTAATTTTTATCACCAGGAAGAAATCATCAATTATTGCATTATTGTATCTGTGCATTCGCAGCTTAGCACACCCTACGGCCATGTTAATACTCTATTGGCCTCATCCCAAATGAAGCAGTACCTTATTGGAATGCTGACATGTCTCATGATGTTATGATGTACTGTATGTGCCTTGCCACCATGTAGGTTTCCAGCTTGCTGTTTATTCCTGCTTTTTATATTTTTGTTCATTTAGGTATTTTATTTATATGCCTGCTTAGTTGTGCATTATATGTTTACTTGTTTTTGTACTTAAAACATGTTTATATATGCATTGATATGTTTGTGTGTGTGTTCTTACATCTTGTCCAATTGTGTGTTTGTATGTCTCCATTTGTGTGTCTGTGTGCTCCTTGTTGTTTATTTATCTTGTATCTTTAGTGTAATTTTGTCCCGTCTGTGTATTTATATGTTTATCTGTATTTGTTCATTCATTGTTGTGATGGGTTAGGGTTGTGAAATATGTGAATCCATCCATCCATCCATCCATTAGTTACAGATACCTCTTAAGTGTATATGCATCATAAACGTTTAATTAGTACTGCTTATATACAGAGGAAGCGTTAATGTGCACATTGCTATTACGTGCCTCCATGGCCAACTCTTTCAATCACTGCAGCTCTTTATTGACATTTATAAAGTACTCATCCACTCTGGATCTGCACTTGGCACTGAGGCTACTGATCAACACTGACCCTCATTTCCTGCAGTAGGTCAGTATCTCCCAACACATCTTAAAATGTAGTTTAAACTACAGTATATTCAAATCCTTTAATGTAACTTTCAGCAAAATATTGCCAAAGCTCTTTTTAACATTGTTGAAAGTCGAATGTTCTGCAGTCTTGTTTATTTCCTGATTACATTGAGCATTTTTATCATCTAATTTTATTGCATCTGTTTTGGAGCACTTTGTATGTGATATTAAGTGCTCTATAAATACATTCTAACTTCTTACTTATACGTGATTTTATATCTAAAGACATTTTCCTGTCAAAAAATAAAACAATATAAAAACTCATAAAAAGAAAGTTTGGAAAGCTGTCTACTTATTTTCAAGGAATCAGCCAAACACTGCAGAGATATCACTCTCAGAAATACAAGAAAGTGACAGATACTGTCTGGCCCATGGAGAACTGTGCTTTGACAGAACATCCAGCAGTGTTTACCTGCTTGGGTTCTCATCTTATCTCTTCAGCTTCTGATGCCTCTGATGAGGCTACATCAAGAACATGCACGGATCCTGGAAGTACAACCAAAACACAGCAAATGTTAAAAGGGGATTTTAAAAATACCCACAGACCCATGTGCGTTGCATCCTGCTAAAGTCAAGGCAACTTTCTCAACATGTGTTCCTGTCAATACTTATGTTGATCTGAGACACCATTCTTTGTGGCCAAAGCTCTGTTTAAATGCATATAGTCTATCATCATGAATGCTTAAAACCCTCGGATGGTCTTGCCACAAATATTTTACAAGGTTTCATCAGTTGGTAACTTGCGTGAGCATGAGAAATCACCTAAATAGATCGTGGAGATTGGGGAATTTAATGAAAATTTACAGTGGATTGAAAATCTGTTCCAGCAAGATGAAAATCTTCAATGTGCCTGTTGGGCAGTTTGTTCACTAGTGGGGCAGGTCCACCCATAGCCCTCTCATAGTTTCCTCTTTTATAAGTTTTCTGGGCAGACATTTGGAGGGGATAGCATGGCAGATCCTCAGTTCCCTCATGAGATTACATCTCATTTGGTCCGGGAATGTTGAGGGCGGGAAGATGTCACTGGACCAGGGACAATGTCTGGAATACTCTCCTGCCACTATCTCCTGAACCCCACATAAGCAGGAGAATATGATGGACAGTTAGACTGAAAATGACATTGAATTTTTTAATTGCTGGTTCTGACTGTAAAGAGAGCTCAGTCTCATTCTCAGGGCATCGAATACCTCAGCCTTCACATACAACATCTCATCCAGACAAATTTCAGAAATCAGAAATCAGAAATCAGAAAAGGTTTTATTGCCAAGTACAGTAAAAATGACTGTCGAGGAACTTGACGCGGTGTCGGTGCATTGAAGGTGGAAGAGAATAATAGAGAATGAGGAATAGGAGCAGGAACAGAAGACTATTTACAATTCACACTACGGTGAGTTGAGATATGCTGTATAAGGATGGTGTTTGCAGGCGAAGAGAGGAAGTCCAAACAGTAAACTGTCTTTGCAGACTGGTGAGGGGTGGATGGTTACCTGGGGGGGGGGGCATTATTCATGAGGCTGACTGCAGTGGGGAAGAAGCTGTTTTTATGGCGTGAGGTCCTGGTCCGGATGGACCGTAGCCTCTTGCCAGAGGGGAGGGTCTGGAAGAGGTTGTGGCCGGGGTGAGAGGGGTCAGCGGCAATCCTGGCTGCACGTCTGCGGGTCCTTGTGTCGAAAAGTTCCTGGAGATGTGGGAGGCTGCAGCCGATGACCTTCTCCGCAGAATGGATGACACGCTGCAGCTTGGCCTTGTCCCTGGCCGTGGCAGCAGCAAACCACACTGACATGGAGGATGTGAGGATGGACTGAATGGTGGCAGTGTAGAAGTTGACCAGCATCTTCGCAGGGAGGTGAAACTTCTTCAGCTGCCGCAAGAAATACATCCTCTGCTGAGCCTTCCTGGTGAGGGAGCTGATGTTCTGCTCCCATTTGAGCTCCCGGGTGATGGTGGTGCCCAGGAAGCGGAAGGACTCCACGGGGATCACTGGAGTGTCACAGATGATGATGGGGGGGAGGGCAGGAGGGTCTTTCCTGAAGTCCACTATCATCTCCACTGTTTTGAGGGCGTTGAGCTCCAGGTTGTTCCTGCTGCACCATGATACCAGCCGGTCCAACTCACTTCTGTAGGCCGACTCATCCCCATCAGAGATGAGGCCGATGAGGGTGGTGTCGTCAGCAAACTTCAGGAGTTTGACAGAGTGGTGACCAGATGTGCAGCAGTTAGTGTACAGAGAGAAGAGCAGAGGGGAAAGAACGCAGCCTTGAGGGGATCCAGTGCTGATAGTCCGGGTGTCGGAGACATGCTTCCCCAGCCTCACAAACTGCCGTCTGTCCGTCAGGAAGTCTGTGATCCACCTGCACATGGAGTTGGGCACGTTCAGCTGGGAGAGCTTGTCGTGGAGCAGAGCTGGGACAATTGTATTGAAAGCCGAGCTGAAATCCACAAACAGAATCCTGGCATAGGATCCTGGGGAGTCCAGGTGCTGGAGGACAAAGTGTTGGCTCTGTTGGCTCTGGCCTACAGAGCCAACAGATCGTCTACAGATCTGTTGGCTCTGTAGACGAACTGTAGAGGGTCCAGGAGGTTGCCAGTGATGTCCTTGAGGTGGGACAGGACAAGGCGCTCAAAGGACTTCATGACCACAGATGTCAGAGCAACGGGTCTGTAGTCGTTAAGTCCTGTGATCCTTGCCTTCTTGGGGACTCGGACAATGGCTGAAGTCTTGAAGCACGCTGGTACATGACAGGTCTCCAATGAGGTGTTGAAGATCTGAGTGAACACCGGAGCCAGCTGGTTGGCGCAGTGCTTCAAGGTGGAGGGAGAGACGGAGTCTGGGCCTGCAGCCTTGCAGTGGTTGAGTAGTTGGAAGAGACTCCTCACCTCTCTTTCTTTGATAAGGAGAGGTGTGGGGAGGGGGGGGGGGTACTGAGGTGTGGGGCTGTGAAGGACCCAATGAGACAGTGGGGGAGGGGATGGGGCTGCTGTCCAGTGGCTGGTCGTTGGTAATGATTGGGGGGTCAGGTCTGTTCCATTGTCTTTCAAAACGACAGTAATAGTCGTTAAGGCTGTTGGCCAGACGTAGGTCGTTGACAGAGTCGGGGGCTCTGGGCTTGTAATTGGTGATAGCTTTGAGCCCTTTCCAGACAGAGGCAGAGTCGTTGGCTGAGAATTGTTCTTCCATTCTCTTACCATATGCAGATTTGGCTCTTTTCACCTCCTTACCAAATCTGTATTTGGCTTCCTTGTATCTGTCTCTGTCCCCACTTCTGAATGCAGCCTCCTTCTCTGACCTGAGCCTTCTGAGTGTGGCTGTGAACCAGGGTTTGTCGTTGTTGTAGCTAACCCTGGTGCGTGTTGGGATGACGCTGTCCTCACAGAAGGTGATGTAGGACGTCACAGTGTCCGTGTACTCATCCAGGCTGTTGGTGGCAGACCTAAACACATCCCAATCTGTGCAGTCCAAACAGTCCTGAAGTTCCCCTACTGCATCACTGGTCCACTTCTTGGATGTCCTTACAACAGGTTTGCAGAGCTTTAGTTTCTGCTTGTAGGCAGGAATCAGATGCACCATGATGTGGTCGGACTGGCCCAGTGCAGCGCGGGGAACAGCGTGGTACGCACCGCTGATGGTGGAGTAGCAATGGTCCAGGACTTTCCCTTCTCTGGTGGGGAACTTGATGAGCTGCTTGAACTTTGGGAGGTCTTGGGAGAGATTACCTTTGTTAAAATCCCCGAGGACAGTAACCAAGGCATCCGGGTGTGCACGTTCTGCTCTCAGTATCTCATCGGTAGCTTCTGGCGGGATGTAAACACCGACGAGAATGAATGAGGAGAACTCACGGGGCAAGTAGAAAAGACAGGAAATGATAGTTGTTGTGCTGGAGCAAATAAAACACACAAATGCAAGAGTGACAGAGAAAACAAACAGAACTGGTGAATTCATGGCATCATGGTCAAACCTTATTTGTTGTTTGTTAAAAAAAAAAACAGTGAGAATCATCAGATGGTCTCAGTGGCTCTTCCCCATTATTGAGAGTCAAGAAGGGCTGAAGTAGATAAGCCTAATAGCTCTCACACATCAAAGCAGTCTCCTTTAAAAAATAAATTATAGAGCATCATTAATTAAAAGACTGAGGAATTAAATGGGAAGTTGAGGCAGTTGGGAGTTTTGAGCAGCAGATGTCATAAATGAAACCAAATGCTGGGCCACAGACAGAAACACACTGACACAGAATGACAGAGAGAGAGAGAGAGAGAGAGAGAGAGAGAGAGAGAGAGAGAGAGAGAGAGAGAGAGAGAGAGAGATTTAACATCACGTTTATTCATAAAAGCCAAATTAGAAAATAATCACGTTGACACAAAATCCAAAAGAGATTCACGTAAAGAGGATTTTCAATAGTACTGTGCTTTTTCTGAACAGAGAGAGAGAGAAAGAGAGAGAGAAAGATGGGGCAGGAAAAACAAACAGATAAACACTAATTAGCTACTCTAATTGAAGTGCACTCCTAAAGTAATTACCAGGCAGAGAAAGCAGTATTTACATTCATAAATAATCCTGACAGCATGCGGAGAAACTACAGGACCCTCTTCTTTCCTTTGAGTCCAGAGTAAGTGAGCTGGCTGCTCAATAAATCTGTCAGTCATCAATAATAACAGTGAGAGTTTACTGCAAATGGCCTTGTACAACTGTTGCTATGTAAACATTAAATCATTGTTTGTCATAAAAAAGGCTCTGTCTTTCAATAGTGATTGGAATATGAAAATAAAAATCATACAATATCTGTAGAGCAATCATTTTATCACATAATAATAGCCCCAGTCCTAAAAGACCTTGATTACGTCTACTCACACACTTGTGTTTCCCGCTGTGCCTTTTTGCTTGTGTTTTATTGCTTTTTAATAAAATAAACCTCAGTAGCCATAGAGGCAGTAACCAGAATGAAATGGCGAGGGAAATATGTTCAACACGTTTCTGTCTTCCTCTAATTCATAACAATAACAATCTCGTAGGGGAATCTTTATTTAACTGTTTTAAATGCAAAGAAGACAGAGTAGAACGTTTCTGACATTGTTCCTGATTGTTCACTTCCCACCACAGGCAGAAAAAGACACAAATATACCAAAACTCTCCGACAAACGTGATTTTATACATGCTATGTCCAGACTGAATTGAAATATTACTGTTGAATGAAGACAATCACAAAAGACTGTGATGACACATCAATCAAATGGCAGCAGAGACTTTTGCTCAAGCATCTTCCTGTCAGTCAATCAGCCCACCAAAACTCAAAGTGAAGAATTTCAAAGTGCTCCCATATAAAAGGAATACATTTCATGAGCCACACACAGTAAAGAATTGAATATTTTGATTTAGCGTTGTTAGTTCTAAGGGGATGGTGGAAGTGTGGATAGATCCAGCTACTGGCTGCCATACATTATCATGATACGGTATATTGCCCTGTTTCTGGCAGTAACCTTTAGAGGACAGGGCGGCACGGTGGCGCAGTGAGTAGCGCTGTCGCCTCACAACACGGCGGACCCGGATTCGAGTCCCGCATGCTCTCCCCGTGTCTGCGTGGGTTCTCTCCGGGTTCTCTGGCTTCCTCCCACCTCCAAAAGCATGCGCTTTAGGTTGATTGGCCGGTCCCAAATTGGCTGTAGGAGTGAATGTGTGTGTGAGTGGTTGTTTGTCTCTGTGTGGCTCTGCGGTACACTGGCGTCGTGCCCGGAGTGTCCCCCGCCTCACGCCCTGAGACTGCCGGGATAGGCACTGGCTCCCCCGCGTCAGCGGATTAAGCGGGTTAAGATAATGACTGACTGACTGACTTTAGAGGACAATTTCTCAAAGAGGATGAAAATAGAGGATTATGATCTTTTTTTAAAGACAAGTGACATTTTACTACAATAAAAAAAATACAAGTTCAGTATTCAGACAGTATTAAAAATCAGATTAAGTACCATGACTCTTTCCATACTGTGTTAACAAGGAAATAGCACCCAATTAGTGGGTTTCACAGGCACGCTAGTAGCTCTGGGTCTTTACATTGGCACAGCAGTTCATTGAAGGCAGACGCTACCCAGAGGTGGGATACATACTCAGATGATGGCCTAAATGTACACGTGTAAGAATCCCGTCTTGTGACAGGTATGAACATGTTTAGGTAATTCGTCTGTTGGAAAAGAATGCTTAGGGATCCAAAGCTGAAACATTATATTTACAAACTCAAAGAAGGTTATATTTTTGATAGTGATGGTTTATCCAATCGGTAGCAGGATAGATTCTGAAGTCATTAACTTATTTTGTTATTCTTCTGGAGAGATTACAGAATAGCAGGGAGAAATCCATTAGATTGTGGTGGTGATTCAGATAATTATCAGGGTAAAATTCTTTGAGAGATTTTTTAAACTTTGGAATAATGACAATTACACTATTTTGACTCTAATTGCATAGATGACACCCACAAAGCTTTGACAGACACTACGCATTAACATCAAAAGAGCTGCTATTTATCAAAGTTAGATCAGGATCTAAGTATTTTTTGCATATAGAAAATTTTGTGGAAAAAAAGGTCACATAGAGTCTGAGAGCTGCTCCGGAAACATCACCTACCACCATAATAACCCCATGTCCAAATTCTAATCACATAAATGAAAAAATAAAAACAATTGAAGTCCTTCAATAACTAAATACACTACATTTTAGGATTGATGTACATACACAAGTTTTGTAAAAAATGTTGAACACTCAGACTTTCTACCTACTAACATCTACTTGAAACTGCTGATTCAGTTTGTGTCAAATCTGATGCACAGTATCTTAAAAGTTATTGAACCTGATCCTGAAAAAACAATGGTGGTGTTGAAGTGAAGTAGAAAGCTTTTAAAGTTCCATTGGACATGTACTCAATGAAGTACAAGAATTTACTTTATTCCTTTGACATTACAGTTATAAATGTTAGCAGTCCAGCATGCATACAAAGAAATGTTAACATACAGATGGATCAAGAACTAAGGAGGCCTCGCTTCTCGATACCAAGATAATCAGCAAGTCACATACCATGGGCTAATTCCTTTCATTTTTGCTCTTGCTAACATTAAACGTTTTTATACGTGACTCTCCTTCACTGGTGATTTATTCACACACAAAATGTGAAGAAGAAGAAAAAGAAGATTTGATTTTTAAAATCACGTTTATTCAAAATTATTGTTTACCACATATACATAGTGGTCCTCCCTAACCCGACCAACTCCTAGGTAAACAAACGCTCCCTGCATCAATAGATATTTGGAGTTTTAGGAAGTCATGGCTCTGAACGACTCAAATCGATCATATTGCGCTAGATTAGTCATTCGTGACGTCAGACTATGCATTCAGTGCTATTGGACAAAATATTGGATGATATGGATTGGTTGACATGCCCAAGGGGGTGGCCATCCCCAAGACGGAGTTCTTTCCGTCGGAAGTGAGGCAGCAGTCTGTTGAAATGGCGTCCGTGAGAGGGAGACATGAAAGTTGCTCAGTTGTTGATTGTACAGATCAACACCAGTGTTTATTTTTCATCCCATCCAAAGAAGAACAGAAGAGAGCGTGGTTGCATTTCATTTTTAATGGCAATGTTCCGGCTACATCACCTGTACGTTTGTGTGTGCGAACCGCTTCACTCCAGCCTGTTTTAGCAATGAGGGTCAGTACAGAAGTGGCTTTGTACAAGTCATATTCCATACAATGTTTTAATAAAATTGGTTAGACTAATTTTCTAAATATTGTTGTCTATAGGTGTGAGTGCACGTGTTGATAGTTCAGTAAAACATAGTGTGTATTAGAATATTCCAGCAAGACAGTAAGTGAAGAGTTTAGTATAAAAACTTTTGAGACAGATTCATGTATGTCATATATTGTTTTGGCTCCTTATTTTGTTACATACAAATAAATTAGTAGCAAGTACCAGGATGTATTTTGAACAAATTTTTTCTAAACAAAGAAATGAACCAAACAATATCAATAACAGTAAAGATATATCTTTGTGTTTTATTGAACAGGTTTTGTAGCCGACATGATGGACCTCATATTTGACAAAGTCTTGGTGGACCCCATGCCACACACAAATGAAATGATGGCCATTCCTGTCCCCAAGAATCTGTTTGCCCAGTATGAGCGTCCGGACAAGGAGGTCATTGCCAGCTACATGACCGGGTTCAACCGAGAGTCTAAATCCAGTGTAGTGGCCTTCGTCTTCAGGAAACTCGCAGTGTATGCGAAGGACCACACAGGCTGGGATGACGACCCGGATTCTGCCCACTAAGTAGCCCCAGCACCAGCCAACAAAGGTGCGATAGGCCAGATGTCTGCACCGTCTACAGAAAAAGAACACAAAATTATTTATTTCACAATGTTTTCAATCCTGAGTATTACAACTGTTGTTGATTTCCCGATAGGATGGCCCTGTGTTCTCATTATTGTTATTGGATGTATTGTTTTATGTAAATAAATGCTTGTATATGTCAACAGAAATGGATTGTGAATACCAAAAAATGCTCAACATGTCTATTAATAAGACAAAAATCAAGGTGTCGCAAATACAATATATTAGACTTTGTTGTACCTATATTTGTCATGTGTTACCGCATTAATGTATGCCTAATGAAGCAAAATAAGACATGACTGTAGTTTTTATTCTGTGACATTTTTCAGAGAACGACTTATCGTATTCCTCTCAGATGTGAAGGGCCATACTCAGCCCTCAGTATGTGACCGGCCATTTGTAGGGTGTACACGTTTAGGCACGCAGACTGGAACCCAGGATGTTAAGTCATGCATGGAACCTCATCAACCTCCTGCAGACGGCTCCTAACCTACAGTGAAAAACATGGTAAAGGTCATTTGAATGTATAATTGTGAAAGTAGGCAAATAGAGACATAACTTTGTGGTTTAGCTGTGAGCTTGCTACTTGTGGTACTTGTGGTATCTCCAAACAACACTTTTCTGCTTCTGTTGGCATCCGTTCAGTGTCCACAGGAAAACCTGTACAATAAACAGAAGGTGAAGACATCTCAAAATAGAGTAGGTAAAAGGCATCACTGCAATATGGTTACATCAATTCACCATTAACCTGGTGTGATGGTGGCAAGTGTTACCTCCGTGTGTCTTGTCACAGAGGACTGCGTCAAATATTTTACAGCTTAGTAACGGGTTAAATCGATGTGATATAAAAATAAACTTAGCCGTGAGCAGAAGCTAGCATTAGCCACATGGTAATAACTATCAGAACCACCATCAGACTTAACTGTCACTTATAGAATGACAGGAACATTTTAGCAGTCCATACATCTATACATATACAAAATACACAAGACATATGACATTATTACTATGCGATAAGAGACGGGAGTAGAAAAAAAGTAGCTACCGGACGATGCTCCGGTCCTGTTAGGACGCAGGTTACAAAACACAGAACCAACGACGTTCACAAGTAACAACCATTCAGAAACGTCCTGCTGCAGCCGCACAGTCGGTGTTTCTTCAGGAGCCTCCGTTTCTGGGTCCAACTCAGGGTCATAAATGTACGGCGACACGATGGGTCCTCCAAACCCCTTGTGATAACAAATGTAATGCCGGTCAGTGTCCCGTTAGCCTAACGCTCTCCTTCAGAGGGGCGTGACCCAGGTGAAGGAGGCGTTGACCAGCGGAGCTCATTAGCATACTACAGCCGGAGGCCTGAAACGAAGTGTTTTGTGAGTAGCTCAGATGAGCGATTTTGAAAAGCTGATATTTAGGACGACAGATTACTTTAGGTCAAAATATTTGGAATACAGTCTACTTTGACATCTGGCAGCTGAATGTCATCAAGTTAAAAATACGTAATATGGAACCTTTAAAAAACAAATATGTACATAAGCAAAACATACGTGCATTAAACCAACCACAGAACAAGTTTCTTACTCAAAAGAACAAAAAGAACTATATCCAATTTAGTTTCAGACTGTAACATCCAATGACACCCCTGAATTCAAAATTTTACCCTGACCTACTTGCATAGGTCAAAGATCAAAGCTAGTGCTCTGACCTACTGTCGTTGATCAAAACACTAGCTTTGATCCATGGTCTTACTCACACTGGTCTTCTCCCTTGTCTTTTTATGTTATCCAGTTCTTGAGTGTACAAAAGTTGACATTTGACCTTGGCCTGGTTTTCTCAAGGGCAAGGTCATCATCTTATTTTCATCCCCTTTGCCGCCCAAGTCATTTGCATTTTTGTTTCTTCTTTCCATCTGCAACGGTTGCGAAGATATTTGGGGGGAAATACTAACGGATGGACGAACTAACTAACAAACACACGAACACTGACAATACCAATACATCATAGCTTTAAGCGGGATGTAAAGAGAAAGAGCAAGAACAAGAAGAAAATGGAACAAAAACAAGAACAAGGAGCAATGTGCTGTTAACAAGGAAGACTTGGAGTGAACTTATTTCAGTCGACCATTGTCTTCTTGAACTGAACTGAAACCAATGGCTCTAACAAAAAAGTAAAAGAAGTGTAGACGCCGAGAGACTGGGAACTCAGAATAGAGTTCAGGAACATTAAATAACCAAATTGTAAGTATTGTTTAAGTTCATGAACAGGCCACAGATTTTAAAAATTTGCACAAGCGACGGTCCAATAATGGACAGAGACAAGGGTCTTCCCCCAAGACTAAAAACTTTATTAAAAGAGAGAACACCAACAGACCTACCAGGTCTCAATTACCTGCATGAGCACTGCAGGACGGCCGGGATGACTGCAATCGGGGAGCCAATAGAGGCCGGAGCACTCACCAAGCTCCGTGCCCGACCAACACACATTATCAAAGGATAAAAGTAACACGTGAAGGCTGTGCGAAACCACTAAACACACAAATTAAGGGGAGTGTGGAGCTGAAGTGAGGGACCCCGACCACTGATGGCTCCACCATCTGAACAGTTTTACTGTCACCGGCCCCGCAGCACTCATGCAAGGGAAAGAACAACTAAAAACACGTTAAAAGTTAGCGGGACTGCCACCACAGTCCAATATGTTGTCTTGGGGGAAAACACAAGCCTAGAATAAATACAAGGAGCATAAAAGGGCACAATAGCCTAATAAAATCGAACAAAATAAAACAATAAAAACCAAACGATGAAACAAAACTATGAAAACAAAACAGCAGTGGCAGTCTGTCTACAATGAAAGAGGACAGGTTAAAGAAATACCTATGCCTGATAAACTAATTTGTGCACAAAAGAAATTAGCCTTTCACCTCCTCTTGAACAATCCTCTCCAGGACTCCACCTGTGTGAGCATGAGGGAAGCCACTGAACAAAACCTAACATGTGAAAAAGAAATCGAAGAACACATGCAAAGCACATAAGGATAAAAACAGAAGACAACTTACAGCAGCATGTGTAGCAGTCAGCTCCTAGCCAGAAAGGAAGCATGGTAACACCTTATACCAATTCCTGGCTGACTGGTAGGAGGAGCTGACTGATGCCCAACTCTGGTGGCTCAGGAGGGACAGTTTTCTACCGGTCACAGAAGGATATATTAATCAGCCTAAAAACACAAATCTGAAGCAGCTAGTCTGCTAACATAGCAGTGGACATATTCACTAAGCCCCACAGTGAGTAGTAAATCAAATAAATTAGAAAATGAAATTCATGCTTCATAAAACTTTTAGTACGAGCACCCAAATCACTGTTAGCCGGCTATTGCTCCCTCGTTTCCTCTGTGCTTAACCAGGCCTGTGTAATTAGATGTAATGTGCATATACAGCCAGTACATATGTACCGATACAGGTCACACTGCTGGTGTCATCTGTCTGCTTTCAAGTTGTCACTGATTTGTTTTTTCCTCAGATGTTGCTAAATACCTCAAAAATGTGATAATTATGAGTAATGTTTACTCATAATTTGCACTTGATTCTTTTTGTGTTGTTCCTTTTATTAGGTTAATCACCCTGGAGAAGTTAATTAGAAACTAATTGAAGACTTAATAAGATATATATGTAACCAGATTGTTGAAAAGTCTCATATGAGTTCTTAAAATTAAAAAGAAGGAAAATTGTGCTTGGTGTCGACATTAAGCCGATTAAACACCTTCAGTGTTTTCACTTTCCTGATGTCATATTTTACCAGGATCATCCAAAGCGCCTCAGCTTTGAATGACTGAAAATATTTAGATTGAACTTCTTTTGTTTTCCCATATTCTGTGTGAGCATTAGCTGGAATGTTAATGGCATGTCTCCGACATCTATAGCTCTTCAGCAGGAATCTATCTTCTCTGTGCTTTTACTCTCAATGAGCACTGCTTTTGATTAAAGAGAAAAAGAAACTTTCAAATACCTGTAGTTCTAAGTGGTTGATTAGTGACAACTTAATAACTATTTCCCATACGCAAACCCACATAGGAGACATTTTGTTGTTTGTCAGAGCAATGAAAATTATTAAAATTAGACAATTTAATTTGGTCATATACATAAGCAATAGGGCAGATCCAAATTAAACGAGAGAGGCAGACAGCCAGAATTTGTTAAACACTTAAAAGAAAATCAGCATCTTCTTTCAGCCTGACATCCACAACATTGACAATGTATGCTATACAAGCCAAAGTCTTGTAAGAAATCATACAGATCACGTCACTTAGTCAGGCTCTAATTAACATGGAAACAATGCAGTGAAAAGGCCAACAGTGAGTCCAATAAATTGCTGCAACTCCCTTTCTTGGAGTTACTCTGAACGTAATTATAATTGCTTTTTGTAGGATATTACAGGGGTCTGTGTGACATATTCATGCAGACATCTGCTGGTCAAACCACTGCCTTATGGCAGTTGCCATTTTCCCTATATGGATGAACTGTACTTTGGTGACCCTTAAATGTGACACTGGCCATACAACTAGTGCTCCTGTTAAAGATCGGCTGCAGGCGTCTTTCAAAAATAATTTCTCATCGTATTTAACTCTCTGACCTAAACCCTTGACCTGCTAAAGCAAGGTCATATTTTGCTTTCATCATATGAATATTTGCTCGTACTATCATTCACTTCTATTGAGGCTCACAGAACAAGTTCTACTTTGGTTTGATCCTCAACTGCTTCAACAGATCTGAGGACCATAGTTCAACTTTATTCTTAATGTGAACAGCAGGCAAGAGAAACGCTGATAAACACTTACTGTTGGTGAACATAAATGTAAATATAATTCCTGTATGGATCTAGAAGTATAGCTGGTAATTGATCCAATTAGACATTTTGTGCACAACAGGGTAAATGTAATTTTAAATGACTTTCACATTCGCTGGAGCTCTATTATTTTTTTCCTCTTGTGAATGCATTTTTCAAACACACTATGCTAATCAATACAAACAAAGCAGAAAATAAAATAATAATGCCAACAAAATATGTTCTGTCATCATACAGCCTCTAATGAGGCAAACATTTATTGATTTGAACATCTGACATCTTAAGCATTATAGAGGAGGGAACTCAAGTAAGATCTGTCTTCCAGGAATAGAATTCTCTGCATTTGCTTTTTAATGATGTTTTGTGTCTCAATCCCATGAACTGCTCTGCAAATAATTAGTGATTCTTATGAGAAAAGAAAAGCTTTTAATGCTCTGGTTTTAATCTTTTCCATTTCTGATCAGACAGAAGCTCTTACTCTGACTGCATGCATTCTTTTTATTTTTTTACATTCTCAGTTATGAAAACATTTTATCAACCAGTCTTGTTGCAATTCTTCGGCTTTTTAATGACAGGAAAAGCACAACAACCAGTCTCACGTCAAAATTAGGTAATCTACAATCCAGACAATTCATTATAGCCAAACAACAGAACAAATTTATTTAGTAAATGAAATGTGTAGTACAGCTACAACTTACAAACATTCAAAGACAAACAAATGTGCGTGGCCATATGCGACTATTGTCTTGAATGCTGCTGCAACATGAAGATTTCCCTGTTTGGGATCAATAAAGTATATTTATCTATCTATCCTGCAGTTCCTCTTTTTACCGCAACCTCCTTTGGGGCAGCACTCTTCTCCCCCTCTCCTTGCTTGTTATTATCTCTGTGAGCATCTCAGCGTCAGGCTTCCTACCTTGGATACTTTACTAATTATCATGGATGGTAAAACAAAAGTTAGTGAAAACTAGTGGTCTATAACTATTTTATAGATGTTAGATATTAACTTTTCTGAAGATGTTATGTTAAAAAGCTGTGAGACAGATGTATTTAGTTCTAAGTTGGATTTTGGGTTAATTGCTGTGGTTTTAATTGTTGATTTAATCTGCAGATGTTGTAAGAAGTATTTGTTTTGATGCCTAATTTCTGGACTATGTCTGCAAATGTGGAGAATCAGCCACTGGCAAACGAGAGTAGTTATGTAAGGCCTTTATCAGTGCAGAAATTGAGTGTTGGTGAAGTGAAATCTCTGTTGTTCCACATTGGGGTTAGTTTTGAGAATGAGTTCTTTGTGTTATTGTGGAACTTCCACCAGAGTGTGATCAGAATGATGGTAGGAGCTTTGACACAAGGGAGTTTTTTGATTGTTGGAGTAAGAAATGGCAGGTCTTGGAGGTCACTGCAAATTATCTGTTCTTAGTCTAGCAAGGTAATATCACATTAGCTATGGTAGATCCATCTGTGCACCTATTGAAGATATAAAAACTGTACAGACTGATGCCAGACTGTACAGATTGAAATTTGGTGCTTCTAATCCTCCTAGGGTCTTGGATTTTAAAGGGTTACTAATTGGATTCTCTGTGTCTTGCTTTTCCAATAGAATTTTGTGAATTTAATTTTGTTTATATGTTGAGGACTAACTGTATGAAGTTGAGATGCAGTATATTCTCTGACCGCTGCATAAACCAAATTCCATATCATCACAGAATTGCACAGCTTGGTCAACAACTTTCTCTTGAATGTGTTGATGAGCAGCATATGACCATCAGTAGATCGCTATATGTTTAAGTTGCAGCAACATGACACAAAAGAAAACAGCAGCACATTTGTTGAAATGCTAGCAATACATAATAGTAACACAACAGACACAAAATTACTTTGGAAAAATGGCACGATTCTCTGAAGCTTTGTCAGAACTTGGTCCTCGGTGGCGGTGAATGGTAGTATGGTTGTTTCATAGCAAAAAGAGCCTGGGTTGAAATCAAAATCAAATTAAGACAATTCTATGTGAGGTTTACATTTCCTGTACCCTCTGCATCACTAACAGACTTTTTAAGAAGAAACTGAGATACTAAGTTATTTGTAATCTTTATACTCTGCTGACCATGTGTGAGAAAAAAAGTTGGTCTGTAATAGAAACAAGAGTCAAAATGGATCCAAATACACATTTCTGATGTAGTTTTTATTCATTCATCCATTCATCTTCCGAACCACTTTATCTGCCGTAGCGGGTCACAGGGAGCTGGAGCCTATCCCAGCTGGCTTGGGGCGTGAGTCGGGGCAAACTCCGGGTGCGACGCCATTGCGCCACGGTGCCACACAAAGACAGACCACCATGCACGCTCACACTCAAACTCTACAGGCAATTTGGAACGGCCAATTAACCTGGTGCATTTTTCTGGAGGTGGAGAAAGCCGGAGAACCCGGAGAGAACCCAGGCAGACACAGGGAGAACATGTAAACACTGCACAGAGCGGGACTCGAAACCGGAAATGCCTTGCTATGCGACGACAGCGCTACGTACTGTGCCACTGTGCCGCCCCGGTAATTTTTATTGATAGTTCAAAACATTTTAACAGTAGAGGTAAAATTGTTTTTTTTAATTCCCCACCTCAACCCCTAAGACAAGCTGGGATAGGCTCCAGCTCCCTGCGACCTGTGCAAGCGGATGAAGCGGGTTGAGAAAATTAATGAATGAAAATATTCACTTACAAAATTGTTAACCAGAAAAATTAATAGATTACTATGACTGTTTGTTGCAGCCTGACTAAAATGTGCAGGATATCATGCCAAAAATATTCAGAATTTGAAAAATTCTATAAAAATTCTATACAACAATAAATCAATTCAAAAATTAACAATTTGCTAACCCTGACTTCCTTCTTTGAAGTGCTTAAGATCAGTGAAATATATCTTGGGTTGTTTGTGTCAAATATTTCCAGATTTATTTATAAATGCATGGAACTCAAGCTCAAACTCATCATTTATCAGTGCTGTATGCATTCAGCTGAACTGCTCCATCTTCATACGCTGACCTGGGAAATGCAGTTTAATCTTCTCCAGCTCGGTAGTTTATCCCACCAGCAGCATAGCCCCCATGCAGGGCATGTGATTGAATTCTTTTAGGTGCATGTGAAGTGCAAGAGACATGGACCGTCAAGGTCCAGAAGTCACCCTGTGGCCTTCAGACAGACAGGAGGCATGTTAATGAAAACATCAAACAACTCCCCATGTAGTATAGATGAGTAGAAAGCTGCCATAATGGTCACAACCCATTCAGGATCTATCCTAAAAAAACCTGTTATTCAAGTAAACAGACAGCACAATTAGAGGACACGCGGTACACCACACCTTATCTTCTTTATCTTCCTGCAAATAATAGAAATCTATATAATGAAATTGTTCCTCTACATAGCATTTGATGGAAAAAGAGTACTTTCTGTCTTCAAGGAAGAAACTTTTTTTTTTTTTTAATTTTTATTTTGGGTTTTTCCATCAAACATTTAACGGTGCACAAAATTCAGAGACAAATGAAAAACTAGCTCATAGCTAGTTTCAGTTTATCAACCAAATAAACTCCCTAATTAATGACTGGTTAATCAGACATGAGGGAAAATGAGGAATGACTTGATTATGAAGTACTATCAAAACAATTCATAATCATAAATTAAATGAAGGGTTCAAACTTACTTCTACCTTTTTATTGGTTTGTAATTTGTCCTGAACAAGCTTCTGAATAGTATCCAATGTTGAGTATTTACAAAGTAACAATGTGTTATGTCATTATTAGCTCATCATTGCACTATTACTTCACAAATTTCAGGAAATAAATATCCTACTATTCTGAATTTTCAGGGTGTCACGGGATGTTGCAGTCTCTGACTGCCTTGTTAAATAATGTAATCATATCAGACACATGCTTTGAATCTTGTGATGATGCAATGAAGGGGGATGAAGTATGGGTTTAAAGCTATGGTCTGAGGCAGGCCCACAGCTAAACCCATACCAATTTAAATACAAATGCCACAGAGTGCCGATCAAAAACATACTGTATATGGTCATTAAACATATGGAGGGTCCCATGGCCAAAGCCAGTCTGTTGTTCAATCATAACCAGAGTATCCCACGGGTGTGTTAGCTCACAAGCTCTGTTCCCACAAATTAATGCACAGGCCACGCTGCAAATCAATGCATTTTTCAAATACTAATTAAGTCTGATGATCAGATGTGTAAGTCAAGCCTTCAGAAGGCTGTCTGGTACTGCAAGTAACGCTGTGTCATCCTTAAAGAGAACATAGACAGAGGAGATGGCGTTTGACCCAAAGTCTATCGATAATCAATCACTGAGGTTGTTCAGAGTGGAGTACATAAACCAGCGTGGATGGTCATGGGAAGAATTGGCAGACTGTAATTAGACATACCCAAAATACAAGCTCAGACTGACTTAACTGTAATGTCAGGTACTCTTCTCATTGGGGTGTTAGTGACCTGCTTAGCATTAAAACACATCCTTGACCACTGGACCAGTGAAGCCCATCACATCGTCTTTGTTCATATGGATGTCATAGTTCTATCTTCTGTTAATCACTGTCTATATATTTATTGAGTGTAGATTTAGCTGTGAATCTATAAGTATGTACTGTTTGTTGACCTTATGGTTTTTGATTTCATACCACAGTCAGCTAATTGAAGTGTTTATCTCACCTGACCTGAAGCAGACTACAAATTTGAGGTCTAAGAGTTTTGGGTGAAATTCTGAACACTGGTGTGTTGGTGTTTGTACATAAGATCTGAGGTTTGATCCAGATCTGTGACATTTCTTATTATTATAGACAAGTTATTATGGACATGAACTACACCTCCCCGTCAAGCACATCAAACCATCCTGTCCACATTGAAGCAGTGACAGAAAGTTGTAACTGAAAGCTTGGAAAAAGTTTGAAAAAAATGTCACAAAAGAAAATTAAATTATGCAAAAATAAAGAATATGAAATAATAATCTTCTTGTGTGATTTCTTTTAAATACCAGCATTTCAGTTCAGCGTTTCCTCCAATGTTGCAGGTTTATTTTTTTTTATCAAATCGAAATTGTGATGTTAGTTTTCTGGTCTAATACCTAATGTATAACTGGAAATATAACTCCCTCTGTCAATATTATTTCACTCTTTGCATGTGTTTATTATTCACTTTATATACACCATATGTATTAAATTATCCTAACTGTTTAAGAAATTCAAAGTCAATAAGAAAGATTATGTTCTGTAGAAGCAGAGAAGCATCTGCAGTTTATGTTCACACACAGAGAGCTGACATTATTAAAGAATAGATTATCATCACTTTCACCTTGTGGCAGTGTCTTGAGGACAATTTCCTATTGCCCTGTGTGGTTATTGGTCACTCTGTGCTGTATTACTTCATTTAATTAAGTCAAAGCCAATTTGTAACAGAGCTGTTAGCTGTGGAAGAAGGGGGAGTTATGTGGGCACAGAAATCCTTCTATTAGACATTAAAAAACCTCTGCAACACTTCTGTGAGACACCTTCCTTTTTCTTATGTATTCCCATTAGCAGCCGGACCGTCTGAAGCATGTATCACTGTCGTTGGAATTGACTTAACAGATTGACCAGGACTTCAGCCGCCACTTCTAAAAGCGTATGGAGTGTATTATCTGGCTTGCTGCAGAGGAGAAAAACAAATAGGATGATATTCATCCATGTCTAGGTCACTAACATTGACCAGAGTTTTATGTAATTTTTCAAATTAAGGAATTTGCTATTCTGGTGGAGAATATTTCCCTAATGTAGATGAATGCTACCATAGAGTTTATGAATGCAGTACCAGACCTGACTTTTTCCAAACAAATTCTGTAATCAGTCTTAGTTATATATGGCGCCTGTTGGCATGGCTGGACTCTTTTCAGCTCTATCTTGTAGATAATTTATTGTTTGACTTTTAAAAAAAACAAACAAACTTATGTTCCATTTTTAAAGCATTATTATATACTTATAAATGTAAGTTTTTGGACTGTGGAGCATCAAGGATGCCACCTCCCAAAGTCTACCATAAACAAAAGCACAATTTACTTTTTTAAAATAAATTAATTATATGTTATAACAGTCAATGCAGAGTTACATGATATTGTTAGACTTGTCTAGGGGGGCCTGACACATAACATGTTTAACCCCATATTCCCTAAGTCCCCAGAGGTCACAAGAACACACTGGTATTCAGTAAAAGTGAATTGATTTACAGTGATTAAATAATATCATGGAAACTGGATTTCATAGCTTTTGAGTGGACAAAGGCCAGAATATTTTAAAAAAAAAAAGGTAACTAGGAATTAAATTAATTAATCCAATAAAGTGAAGAAAAAAAATTACAAGACACGTTTCTCCCTAACTAAATAAACAGACAAGAACAATCTATTAAAAATAGACATATAATAACGGCCAATGTTAAAATAGTATAGTAATTTTAAAAATTTTATCACAGTCACTCTTTGTTTTCTATAGTAAATATAGGATATTTCTGTCGGTGGCCCAGCAGGTAGTCCTGTTTTCCCACAGCAAGAAGGTTCTGGCTTCAGTTCCTTTCTATGCCTGTGATTGTGTGGGTTTTTATGGGTTCTCCGGTTTCCTCCCACCTCAGAAATCATGCAGGTGAGATGAACTGGTTACACCAAATTGTCCATGAGTTTGAGCGTGAGTCATTGTTTGTCTTTTATGTGGCCCTGAATTGAGCTGGCGTCTCATCTGGGGTGTACCTCGCCTTCGCCTTCCGGCAGACCCATGGCCCGCAAAGTGGATAAGTATAGTGTGTGTATACAAGATGATTGTGATCATCTCATTTGCAAGAAAATGAATGGATGAATATTTCTTTGAGAAATGCTGTGTTGCACGTGTGGTAGCATACCTAAACAGTCCTTAGTGTCATTTGCCTTTTCATAGGTGGCATCAAGTCGGTTAACTTAACTTACCATGATGTAATATGTTTCCTAATTCTTGGTTTCAGTTTTAACAAAAAGTCATAATTATGTTATGGTGAAACGGAGCTACAGTGGTGTTGAGTAGTTTATTCACTTAAATGTGAAGATATTTGCTGAGATACATTTATGTGCATTAAATCTGTGTGTAAATTTCTTTCATTCATTCATTTTATACACCGCTTTTCTTGTTTAAGGCCATGGGGGGTGGACTGCAGCCTATCCCAGCTGATATTAGATGGGGACCCTGGACAATGTCCCAGTTTATCATTTCCTGGGGTGCAATTCCCTAGATAATATTGTCAGTCCTTTTTTTATTTACTTTCCCTCATAAACCTAAAATATTTATCCAAAAGTCTGACATCCAGCCAGTAATCGTTTGTGTATGTGTATAATGACAATAAAGTAAGTTTGACTTTTGACTTAATGCTGAAAAATAGATATTTTGTTTTCTGGAGAGGACAAAGAGTGCATGCCATCCCTCATCACCGGTCAATGATCCAACTTATGTTGCATGACAGTCAATAGGAACGAAGATGCTTTAGTTTCCAGTGGTGCAAAACTGATTGGAAGATTTATTTGGTTAATTACCTGGAAGGGGAAAAAACAATAGACACAGTCACTCTATCTTTATCCTCAGTCTCCCCTCCACATTCTCTCTCCATTACATCAAAGACCTTGTAATTGGCTGGGAGCGATGGCCACAGTTTAGCTAATTAATAACAGACAAATGATGTCATTTTGGTTGTTTATTTAATAGAGTGGTTATCATCAAAATCAAATAGTAATAGAATTAGTCATCATGCATACTGTTAGTAGTGATGGCCATTTCAGATGAGTGGAATCATTTTTGTGGCTGCAAATGAGGCCAGTTATACGGAGCCCCTAAGGTGACATGGAGAGAAAGCTCCACTGCTGTATTTGCCGTGGCGGGTCACGGGGAGCTGGAGCCTATCCCAGCTGGCATGGAGCGTGAGGCGGGGGACACTCCGGGCATGATGCCAGTGCACTGCGGAGCCACATATAAAGACATACAGTACAAACACGCACACTCACTCCTACGGGCAATTTGGGACTGGTCAATCAACCTAAAGTGCATGCTTTTGGGGGTGGGAGAAAGCGGGAGGAAGCGGGAGAGCCCGGGGAGGGCCCACGCGGACACGGGGGTTCGCTCTGTGCGAACTCCGCACAGAGCGGGACTCGAACCCAGACCCACCGTGTTGTGAGGCGACAGCGCTAACTACTGCACCACCGTGCTGCTCCATATCCACACATTCTGTTTGCAATTTAGTTTTAGGGTCATTTGAACTGAGTTTGAACCCCATCCTTAATATTAACATGAGATTTTTTATAGTTTTTTTGTAGATTCTTTGTTTCATTTGCTGTGATAATAAGAAAAATTTATTTGTTTTCCACCTTCTTGGTGGAAGGGTAGGACATTATACAGGGAAACTAGTGGGATAAGATATTTCAGAGTTATTAAGTTAATCACAACTACTTTTTTTAAAAGTGCAACATGTGGCCTTTTGCAGTGGCGGGTTGTGCATTTCACACCTAGGCCTTCAGTGATGTACTACTTAAGTCAAACCAAGTAAAATATGTTTGTTTTCTTCTTTAATTCATATTGATTACTTAGATTGTAGTCAGACTGAAGTGATGATTTTGAGTGAAAATGTAGGCACAAAATTAAAATAAGTGGGATAAGAACAAAGATTCTTCCTTCAGCCAAATAAAAATTACAATACAATAATCTAAGAAATCTGACCCTAGGGACGGCAGTGGCTCAGTGGTAAAGCGGGCGGTAGAGCGGGTCGTCCTATGATTCAAGATTGGCGGTTCGATTCCCGCTCCCGCCCCCAAAAAAATACCCGGAGGTGAGCTGACAGTGGGAGCACTGCCTAGGCGCCCCTGAGCAAAATTGCTCATTTGAGGCGCACCAAGAAGGAACTGCCTGCCACTCTACCTCCCTTGCATGCCTACAGGCCCCCTTGTGTGTGGTTGTGTGTATTACAGGGGCCTGTACACACTAATATGCATGCGTGTGATTTGATTGACTAACAAAAACTAGAGTGTGCGTTCTTAATTTCCCTTTGGGGATTATAACAGTGTATTAAAATTAAAAAATGAAATTAATCACTCATTAATAATTTTAGCAGTTTCTAAAAACATAACATTGTACATGAAATGACACCAAATTCATCAGACTACGAATTGGTGGATAAACTGGATATGATTGAAAAACAAATCAGAAAGTAACAGTTCAGACTTTTCACTTCCTAAAACATTTGGAACAGGTGGTTGAAATGCTAAAAGCAACACCGACTATATGGTTATCATGCTGTGAGACTAGCATGTGGATGCTCAAGAAACACTTTCAATTATGAAGCAGCTGGATGCCTCTGAAATCAAAGCTGAAAGAACACTCTTCTCTCACATCACTGTAATTGCATTGAAAGGTAACATTCCTTGATTTTGTTCCTGCTGTGCCTGAAGTAATTTTCAGCCACACAGCAGGATTTGGTACAATAGCTGCTCTTGGACAGAACACGTTGGCCTTGACAAGACAGGAAGAGTACTTGTAATTGCCAGCAATAGCACAGCTATGTCAGAGGGTAAGGTGCTGTCAAAAAGTCATCTGTCTCTCAGTCTGAATTAAAATTTTCTTCCTGGATTTACTATCATCATCAATCTTGCTTTTGCGGTAGTAATAAGATGACATCATTTGTCTTACATGGTGTGGTATGGCATAGTATTAATGTATAGGTAGAGCTGTACAATCAAACCTGCTGACAGCTTTGTCAATTTAATTAACAGACAGGCACGGCACACAGAAGCTTTAGCATAGTTTCAAAGTATTAAAATAGTTTGCTTCACCTGCATTGTACCCCGAGGATAATAACATTAATCTGTAATTTTACTGCTGTTTGTCAGTCAAGGTTATGTCTCATGGGATAATAATAATGAAGATGAAAATGACAAATAATAAAGATGCTTCTTTTGATATAGGAAGATGAAAGTCAAACATGTCCTATTGTTGGCTTTCCTGACAGAGTAAACTTTATTCAAATCCGAGTTAATAATTTTCTTTGCCTGCATCTGTCGGTTTGTTTGTCAGTGAGATGTTATCTGAGACATCACTGATGCAATTTTAATCTACCCCAGAAGCATGATACATGCTCTCGCTACACTGTGCTACATAGATTATATTACAATGACATGACAGACGAAGCTACTTCACAAGTCCAAGCAGGATAAGATATTAGACGATGTTAGCCGAGAAGGATTCTACATCAGTCAAAAGGGAAGTCATTTGTGTGAGCAAAGAAATAGGATTGGAAACTACTTTATTCAGGTATAAAGTTGAAAGGCAATCTTCAAATCAACGTCACTCAGAACGAATATGTGAATGGGTTATTTATAGTGCTCTCTATTCTGTCTGATACTTAAGATAACATATTGAGAATATACAGTATGTCATTCAACAAAAACAAGAAAAGCATATGTAATTTATTATTTCTACCATCAGAATCCAGATATTATCATTACATGGTTCCAAATACAGAGACCTTTACAGCCTGTGCGACTTCAGACGCAAGCAACATAGTCAATATTCAACCAATAAATATTTTGTAGTTTGTCCTTCAGAAAAAAATACTTGAATAGAAAATTTTGTGTTATTACTGTATTTTATATATTAGTAGCACTCTGTCTAAAGCAGTTTTCAATCCTTATCATGTCCCAGTGATAAAAAACACCATGGAATTATTTAAGCATTCTGACAAGTGTATAACTCTTGTTGTCATCAGCCTTTCAGTTCATTCTTTTTTTCTTTTTTTTATGATTCTTTTATTTTTTACTACTGTGATCCCTGAAGGGAAATTAAGAGCACACTCCAGTTTTTTGTCGAACAAACGCATGCATATACTGTATATTAGTATGTACAGGCCTCTTTAACACACACAAACAAACACAAAAAAAATATTTTTTTACTAAAGAACGGTTTGGTGAGTGAGCATATGAAACCGGCAGGGTTAAGTGCCTCCAACGAGGTTAAGAACCACTGCATTAGAGCTTCTCTTCAAATGTGCGTCTGCATGGCGCCGCCTTCTCAGAATGAGGATCCAATCACAGGACACATACATGTCAGGTGAACGTGAAGCCAGCTGAAGGCCTTGGTGTCGCTAACTCGTGATTTGATTGGCTATCGCATCTGTCTATTAACCACAGTATATGTTCCCGTTCACTCACAGTGCAGGGAGACCTGCATTCTAGATTCTGAAGGTTCTGGGCAGATTTCATTCAACCTGGCAACACAAGCTAGCTGAATTCTGATTGGATAAAACCCCTCTAACCTAAAAATAGAACACTGACCCAGTGTTGGCCTATGTCATATTATCTCCAAATGTATAATTATATATTTATATATTTGAATATATTTAAGGAAAATGCATTAAAATACAATTAACTTTTATCATAAATATTATCATGATTTCTGGTTATATTAGACCAGCAGAGAAGAACTTGCTGGCCCTGACCGCCCACCACTGCTATAAACTCAGGGACACACAACCACACAGCTCCAGTTTATTTTACTGTTGTCAAAGAATGCAAATGTTGAAACATATATGTACTATTTGCAAATTCAAACAGAGACCCAAAGCAGTTCTGAACTTGCCTCACACACATTTCACATTTCAACATGGCTTTTAGTGATTCTTCTCAGTTTCTATTGTTAATTATTGATCAGGGCAGTGTTTAGAGTTTTGAATAATTCATGCCTCTGTTGTGGCTTTCAGAATGGTAGTGATCATGGCAACATGTCAAAACAATATTGAGAGAAGTCTTAAATAATGCAGTGTTGCAATCACACTCATTTAGATGTCCTCTGACAGATTTTGGCAGATGTAAAAATAGAGCACTGCAAGTGAGTACTTCACACAGCACGGGGCATGCAATCAGGTAGTAGTTGCAGGAATTAAGGACCAATGAGATTTAAAAGCCTACATTTTTATTATTTTCCATTTGCCTCTTTTTATATTCTCAGTTTTGACTTTCCGTCCATTCACCTATCAACATGCCTCCTTGACAAATACAGCTAACAAGGCCATTAATTAAACAGTAAAGATAGCAAAACCCTGGTTTAGACGGAAACTGGTTTCATGCTAAAACTGGAAACACTGAGTCTATATCCTGGAAAAATTTGGTTTATGATGCCTGCTTGGAAATTCAAAAGAGGTTTATACCCTTGCTCAGTTGTGTCAAAACTCAGATTTACATTAAAAAAATGCAGTATTTAAGACAGAAATGTAGAATGGAATGAATGAACTTCAGTGAGTTGATGTCATTGTCTGTACACTAACCTCACTGAAATCTCCATAGGAAACATGTGTCACGTAATTTGTTGAAACAATTGACTGTGCAGATACTTTAAAGGTGAAGGCATTACTCATCATCCAAATACAGAGAAACAATACTCAATAAGTCAAGGCATGCTTGATGGATGTTTACTGCATTACAAATGGCTAAGTTGAGTTCAACTAGTCTGGCACTGAGGACCATGTCTGTCTCTCTGTCTGTCTGTCTGTCTGTGAGCTAAATTACATACCTGATTTTTATATTTCTGTTGTTTATTTGCATTTTCACTCTCTGACACTGGTCAGTTAAATAAATATCAGTGACACTATGTCTGCTGACATCCAGTTATCAGCACTGACAGTTTTGAGAAAGCTTCAGCCGAAAGCTGTTATCTGACGGCTCAGAGGGCCATCAGGGAGCCATCATGCTCCAGCTTGCTTCAGTCAGCTCACAGCATTTAAAAAAAAAAAACACAGCAGACCCATCTCACTGTTAACTTGATATTTTTTAGAATACTAGAAGGGTTTGTGCACCAAAACAAACTTATTTTAATAATAAACCAACACTGACGTTGAATGAAGAATACTGAACATATTGGTTTAAAATAAGATGAAAAATAATAACCAAATACTCAAAACAACCACCTTGATTCATACTCGCTGGAATTTTCAAATTATGGTTTAGGAAAAATGAATTAAATGGATTTTTCAAGCAAACCTTTGTGTCAAAACCTTTTCAGTTTTTTTCCACTTTGTAATTGCAGCGACTAAGATGCTGACCTTATTCAGCATAACAATTTTCCACAACACATTTGTAGTCCTCAGTTCAAAAGCATGTGTTTTTTTTTATTAATTAACTGTTCATTTTCTGATATAAACCCAACTGTTGTCCCAAAGGATGACAACTCTTCCAGTAACATTTACTTCATGCGTGATCCACGCTGCCTACACTAAGTCAACTACACAGACCTACAGTTTTGCACAAGTGCTGTGTTATGGGTGGGACCTCTTGGCATTTGCTTTTTCCAAATGGCTCCCTTCACTGTGGTGTGTGCTTTCATTTTCTATATCACTCTTAAGTAGGTTCTGCACAAACGTAAGGATGCTGGATTCATTGGAGAAGTAAATGCGATTATGAATTTTATGTTATATCTACTTATCCACTAGTCAGATACACCTGCACACAGACACACACACACACATGCACACACACAAAAGCATGTAGGCATGCAAGCACACACACAGATCCATGCACACACACATATAAATAGATAGTTGCTTGCTCAAAACATCACACTCCAGATGTTTTGAACCAGCGACTTACTGTCCCCAGTCCAAGACTTATTGGGCTGAGCTACTGCTGTCGCGGATAGATATGGAGCTGTGTGTCCATTATTCTGCCCTCCCCAAGGATGTATAGGAAGAAGAATAAAACATGGTTCACTTTTTTTGTACCAGGCCTACTCAGTTGAACAGATATGTAAATGAGGGAGAAGGGTTAAAGCAAACAAAGCCAACCGACTAACAAACTGATATATGGACTGCCTGTCAATTGTAATTATTAATTTGATCATTCCCAGGAGCGTGGCACAACATGCTACGCAGAGTCTGTATAATCAAATTACTGAGCATAAGTAATGGCTGGCCATACACCACCACTCCCCCTGACTCAACATTTAATTCTGCCACGCTTGCTCTGTGGGAAAAAAAACAGGTTATATTTAAATTGATAACTTCAGACAGTTCTCCAGAGAGGGGGTGTTTATTGCTCCCTGAGTCGATATGGATTCACATATTGTTGTGGATGCTGTCGCTTTAAGGTTGGATTTTGTAATTGAATAAAGTTTACAGTCATAATGAGATCTCTAAATGCTTCTACTCAATTCTGTGGTCATCTAAAATGCAATAACAGTTACTTTCAGTAACATTACTTTCAATTTGTCATTGCACTCTTCATACATTTGTACATCATGTAATTGCAAAATTAAACTTTCCAAAAAAAGTGATGTCATGTGAATGTCGTGTTGTTTCTGAGAGCAATACTGCAGGATCCATTATAAATTATAAAATGTCCTCAATTATAAATTAAAAATAAAACAGAAGAAAAGGTGGTATTCAGAAGAGTAAAACCTGAAAACAGACTAAACAGCAAATGAATGAGTTGAGCATCACTCCTTCTTTTAGAAGAGGCTGCTGGAACTGATTGGCATCTCACTTCAGTTACTATCAAAATGCTATCAAAAATGCTATCAAAAGTTTTTTACAAACTGTGTTGAGACATTAATCAATCGTTTTTGTAGTTACATGGTCTTGTTTCAAACACTTTGTGTGCAAATACTCAATAATATGTGTCTCAAGTACTGTATACTGACAGTCATTAAAGCAAAATAGAGTTTCTACATCAAAGACTTCCAGAAACACTATAGTCTTATTATCTTAGACCAGATGAGACATTCTTAAATAACAAATCCTCTAAAACTTCTCCAATTACAAATGAACCCTACTCACATTTATTCACTTGAAAGTGAGTCAATGTCACAAATCTCTGTCCAAGATATCACCTAAGCTCTCACACGTTACCCTTGTTCTGCTAGATTAATTCCAGTCAATATTAATTAATGCTAATCAATGCAGAGCAATCTTTTCACCCTGAGAGAGGTGGACCAAAATAATGAAATTAATGAAGTGCAGTGTTTGAGACATCAGCCACCAGCCTCTGGTGTTTTGGTACATTTACTTACAATGCAAAACACAGCTGGGCTTTGGGATGAGTTCTTTGTCATCTTTATGGATAAATTTCCCTTTTGATGCTACATTCTCCTAGAGGACAAATATTTATTGTATTAAGCCATATTCTTTTTGATGGAATTTAAATGCAACTCAATATGGAAGATCAGAGCCAAAAGATTAGTGGAGTATTACACCAAACATGCTATGAGCTTGTTTTGTGAGTCACTAATACAGAATTGACTGCCAAGGACACACAGAACATCCGAAGGGAATTCTCCCCCACAGAAGTGATGGCTGTCTAGAATTTCATCTTCATTTAGTAAGGTTCACTAATAATACATTCAAACAAGCCTTGTTCTGCAAACATTGTCGTGATTATTTATGTAGGCATCTACTGTATGCTGTACACACAAGCTGTATTACATATAGTTTGAGCTTAGACACCCCATAAAAGGAGTAAGGCCATTTAAATGATATCTTATTTAATTTACTTTATTTTCATAGTTTATTTGACAGCGACAATACAAGTAAACCTTTCATATAACAAATTTAATTAATGCACCACATTTAGGCCTTTCTGCTGGGTAAAAATGTGAATCTCATAATACAAAACTCATATTGATAAGATATACCAGACATGGAAGACAATGGAAATACAATATAAAGACAGGTAGAAAAAAAAAAAACAGTAACAGTAAAAGAGACATAATTTCTGAAACTAACAAGATTTGAAATTGTCTGAATCATAGCAGTTTTGTATGTGCTCATATATTTTCTTAGACATATTTCATTGGCAACTGAACATATGATGCTGGGGACATTTTTTTCTAAGCCTTCCTTCGCTTGTAAGTGTGACTAAAACCCTGACAAGGTGCTAGGTCTTCATTGCTCACTCTTGTCCGTAGTGTTGGCAGAAGCATCTGCTGCCATGTCTGCTACAATACTCTGTTGTTTTACCATACTAATTATGTTAAAGATATTAATCCACACAATTCCTACTCCTGCTGTAACAAGCTAAATGTTAGTATTTAGCTGGAAATGGTTTTACCTTGGAAAATAATGTTGACATTCTTGTTAAGAGTAGAGTGATCATGGACACATGTATTCAGTCTGATAACATTTTGTATGTTTGAATTTTTTTTGCAGCAGTAACAGTTAATCCAGTAAATATTTTTCTCAAGTGCTTTAATTTTCGCTTCATAATGTACTGCTTTGTATATCACTGTCAATCTAACAACAAGAACAACTGGAAAGTTTAAACTTTTATTTGCATTGTAACAACATCCTAATATATTTAATTATTTTCCTTTAATTGCTTTCCTCCAGAAAGACATTCATGTTATGGAATTGAATATATCTCCTTGATCTTTAGACCACTGGAGGTGCTATTTACAATGTCTCTTTTTTAATACTTCCAATGCACAAGTATACTGTACATACAAAAGCATGCTGGGTCATGTTATCAACATGGATCCATTCTGTTGCAAAGAAAAACAGTTAGTGTGTTTGTTTTACAAACAACCACACACTATTATAATGAGATGCACCAAATATAATGCTTCATTTTTAAAAGGTAAACTCAGTGCTTTACATAGAAATATCATCATTATAAGAAAAAATGGGCTTTTATTACTAATAAATCATTAATTTTGATTTCTCGCCTTTATAAAGAAACATTTTCTACAATAATGTGGTCACAAACCATGGACTGACATCTCTCCAGCTGCAGAATGTAAATGGGGGAACAAGCATCAAGAATGAATGTGTACCATTCTCTCCCTGAACAAACACTAGAGGCAAACAGGATGCTTTTTACAGAAGACTGCTGATGTTGATGAAGGCAGAGAACTCCTATGTATGATCCTGTGTGCCTGCAATTCATTGTCTTGCTTTGATTCATTCGTCTCTGAACAAAACTTGATTTCCTGTCTCACAAGTGTCTGGGAAGAGGGTCTCATTTTAATGGAGGTGACATTTGTCGTTGGCTGATGTGATTGATTAAACTGACAAACTCTCGTCGAATTGTGTTCCTCACCCATATGGCTTCAATCTGGGTGTGGCTTCCTCCTCTACTGCTGAGAGGTAAAGTGCTGCACCTGCACCATCTGCTGTACCGTGTCGGGCCCTCTGTTTTCAATACAAAGGCTGAATTATTGAGACAGGGACATGTTATTCTCCAAACAGTGGTGCCTGATGATGGTGTGCACTGTAAATTTGCTGTTTACAACCCAATATAACAAGGCTCAAACACAAATAGAAAACAAATATGCAGGCTGAGGTCCTGTTTTTGGATATTGAAAAAAAAAATGCTGAAATATATATTTTCCGACCGTTATGTAAGACATCAATAGAAAAGGTGTTTTGCTAGAATTCTATTGGCTTTCTTTGAAGTACCTGTGAACTCTTTATCTTGTAATTTAATGATCTCTATGTCCATGTTCATTAAATTCAAGCACTTCAAACCACAATTTGAATAATGGGGTTGCTGTCTCACATGGATGCTGAGGCCCAGAGGGCAGACAGGAACAGGAGCTCAGAGGACTCAAAATTGCAACATTTTACCACCTCTGGAAATGTTCACACAGGAGAACAACAAAAATGGTCTCCATTCCTGTAATTGTTTGTGCAAGCCACAGTTACAGTTCAGACGAGCTTCCGTGGTGAGCATTACCATATTATCTGCTGACGGGTAAACAGAATTTTAAAGACATGTTTTCCTCTCGTCCTTTCAGATTTAATAAAAACAGATGTCAGTATTCATTTCATTTTACGTTGATATGTTCCGTGGAACAATGCAGAGTCTGTTGAGAACAAAGCAATTTTTGAGCAGATCCATATACCACTTTCTTTTGAACGGATCTTCTCTACATGAAAAATGTGATGTTCCAACCTGTATATAAAATATCGCTTGTTAATAAATTCTGTGTTTCAGGGAGTAAATATAGCCTGATTTTCATCTATTTAGCTATCCAGATCAGCTCCATGTAGGTTCAGGTCCCAAGGCGAATGACCATAATGTCACGTTTTAAATAAATTAACAATTTAAATATACTGTTTTTTCTTCCTTTCTTCTCATGCTATTTTTGACAGTTGTGTTTTTAAATAAAACATCATTAAACCTTATTTAGCACAACCTAATTTGTGGTCTATTTTACTAGAGCTGACAGAGAAGAATTAGAGCCAACAAAGGAGAATTTTTACATCCCACAAGCGGTGATGTATTGTAATTGTCAGTGTTTGTGTGTCCGTCCGTCAGTTCGTTCGCCTGTCCATCCATCTGTCCACCAAATATCTTCACAACTGTTGCAGATAGAAAGATGAAAGAAAAAGCACATTACTCGGGCAGCAAAGGGGGTGAAAATGAGATGATGATCTTGACCTTAAGATAACTAGGTCAAGGTCAAATTTCAACTTTTGTACATTTTTTTGCACATATCAGGAACCGGATAAGATAGAAAAACGAAACAAAAGGCGTTATATTGAGGGAGGGAAGGGGATGAAAATCAGATCACAGCCTTAACCTTGAAAAACTAAGTCAAGGTCAAATTTTCACTTTTATACTTTTTTAGGTACACATCTCTGAAACCTGATGAGATATAATCATGAAACAAAATGCAACATTTTCAGGAAGCCGGAGGCAGAAAAATGTGTAGGTCAGGGTGAAATTTTGAATTCAGGTTATTGCGAGATGCTGCAGTCTCTGACTGCCTTGTTTTGTTGGTTTCTGGATGGCCTTTTGTCAACAATTTGGGTCACTGTTTATCTAAAAACACATTAATACTCACAAGAATCAAGAGAAAGTGGGACACGAGAGGGTATAAATGCATCTTTGTTATAGAATACTTTGAACTGTGTGTACTAAACAGAATCCATATGGGCAGATGCTTCAATGCCACACAAACACGGTCACCACAGGAGCTTGAGAGCTGTGGTTGACATACGGAAAGTCTGAAGTACAGTACAATGTACTGTATGTGACAGTCTTGGCTGCTCAGTGCTCTACCATCTTCCTCTTTTCCTTTCGGCTTTTCCCTTCACGGGTCACCACAGCGAATCAGTTACCTCCATCTAACCCTGTCTGCTGCATCCTCTTCTCTCACACCAACTACCTTCATGTCCTCTTTCACTACATCCATTCACTACATCCTAGTCGTCCTCTAGGACTCTTGCCTGGCACTTCAAAACTCAGCATCCTTCTACCAAAATATTCACTATTTCTCCTCTGAACATGTCCAAACCATCTCAGTCTGGCCTCTCTGACTTTATCTCCAAAACATCTAACATGTACTGTTCCTCTGATGTACTCATTCCTGATCCTATCCTTCCTGGTCACTCCCAAAGAGAACCTCAGCATTTTCATCTCTGCTACCTCCAGCTCTGCCTCCTGTCTTTTCCTCAGTGACACTGTCTTTAGACCAAACAACATCGCTGGTCTCACCACAGTTTTGTACATCTTTCCTTTCATTTTAGCTGAAACTCTTCTATCACACATCACACCTGACACTTTTCTCCACCCGTTTTCTCCACCATTCGCTGAAGAAGATATAATGCTATACATTAAAAAAGCCAGCTCACGTTTTGACTGTGTAAAATGTGAGATGTGTATCTATGTTATCATTTGCTTCCTTTACAGATAAAAAAGGTAAGAAAATATAAATAACTTTAGTAATGAATAAGCACAATTGGAGGAAAACCCTTTCATTTTTTCTCAATGGATGCTAATTGGACTGAACTTATTAGTTTTTTTTTCTTTAAAGCAGTTGAAGGTTTGCTTTCCCTTCATCCCTTCACAAGCATCCTCCAGCACAACAGAGCTGCCAAATCCCTGAGACACAGCCACCAGATGCACTTTCTATACCTGCAGAAGGAGTCCGCTGATTGATTCATCAAACCTGCAAGATCAATAGTAAACTCAAAGCAATAAAGCACTAAACCCCTGTGACTCATGTTTAAACAACATAAAAGTGAGGAACAAGAATCAAAGGAATGGTGCAATATCAGGAAAATTTATTAAAATGTATTTCAACCACCCCCCCACACACACACACAGTATATTAATGTATTTTTGCATCAAGCAATCTCAAACTTACAGCAAAGCACTTGTTACTAAGAGCATGAACACTGTGGTAAATCACCCTGTACAAACAAGTTCACTTATATGTGCTGAGCAACATATACCTCTCAAAGAAAATAAGCTGATTCTAAATGAAGAGCTTGTAGTTTTGACTCATTCCAAAATAAAAAAAATCAGAAGGTAAAAATCAAATCCGATAACATATTTCTGCAACTCCTAATTCTGGTTATTATCCTTGTTTGTTGCTATGAAGGGATTGGCGTTATAAGAAAGGACCAAGTTATGTTAGGTAAAGAGGAATGATGAGCCAAAACTAATCACCCTCTATTGATTTTACTGACACCAACAGCACAGCTAAGCCAGCATTCCATTCATGTAGAAAAGAAAATCAATAACAAAAAACTTACAAACATGTAGTAATGTTTTAAAGTGAATTTAACCATGTTTGTGACTAGTAGATGGATTGGTCTCTGACTACAGACTACTATCTCTGTAAATGTATGTAAAGAATCAGTTTCTTCATCTCACTGTCAGGAATCCTGAAGAAAACTGGAACTTTTTATAAAGATATTATTGGGCTGAAAATTGTATGTTTAAGGCTTGGTAGGCTGTGCAGATCCTGTCCTGGAAGATTCAAAGGGCAAATTGAGAAGATGAATCAGTCAGTCCGTCTTCAGAAAGAGCAAGCCATCACCAAGGTCAAAGAAACACCATCTGCCTCGTAAAGTTGCCAGTTCCAAGCCAGTAGAGCTGTGGGGTGTAAGCCAGTTTTTATGACACTCTTCTGATAGCAATGGATCCACAGCTCTACTAGAATATTTGCATATTGTAGTTTCTGTGTTATGTTGATTTTCTTTCTCCATTTATTTTCTACCTTGTGCTGGTGTTAATTTTTGAGTAAATAAATTCCATCATTTCCACTATCCCACTTAGTAGGTGGAAACCGGAAAATTTATTTTATATTCAAGTCCTGCTTTTTCAAATATAACTAAAAAATAACCCCAAAAATATGGTTAATGGCAGGCTTTTTTTAATGTGACACCAATGATAAACCACTGACCCCAGGCCTCGTCCACTTTTGTATATACTTTTGTGTATACTAAATTTGTTCTCAACGACTATAAACAATAAAAAACAGCCGTTTGTGTGAGTTTTTGTTGCCTACTCTAATCTTTAGGCAAGCAAGGATAATTAACCTCAGACAACCAACAGCCCTCATCCTTTCACAGTTTATGGATGAAGCTTTCTTTTGTTCACCATATTCCAATAAGTGCATGCTGCTCTAATGAGGCAAAGTCAAAGCGTTCCTGCTTCCTTTAATTTACAGAGGGATCACAAAACCAATGCATCACACTGGGGTTTCTTGCACCCCCCAAGCTGACCATAGCTAAATGCTGCTTTTGCTCTGCTGAACACTAATCCTCCTGTCAGATAAGGCCTATTATGGCAGGGGTGTAGCCTTCCTGATTCAGTTTGAACAGACATTGAACCCATCTTTAGTAGACAGCACAGTTCTGCAGGAGAAGGCAGCAGCAATACCATGTTTGTGTCTTTATATGTGTGTGCATAATGTGTCGTGTGTCTTTTTTGGAGAACAGTGGGTCCTTCTTGCACTTGATATTCAAAGGCAAGTATGGACTCATTAAGAAACGTCACTGTCACAACAAAAACTGCTCAGAAAGTAGTTTTCAAGCGATTGTTGTTGCTCCACACCTGCCTGATGTAATATGCATGGCAGAATCATTACCAATCAGTCTTTATTATTTGACTTGCAGGAATGTGAAGTTGCTCATAATTCATGACAGACAGAAATCAGAACATAGAAGGATTGCATAATGCATCAACCATTTTAGGCTGCTCTGACGGCATAGGGACGGCTCTTCTCCTCTACATGTGTACATTTGATTTTATTACAAAATGAAGGTCGCTCTTCTGAAACTCATTTGGAAGTCAGGAGATCTATCATCGACTCTCCCAACCCAGACAGCTGAATGGAAATGAGGAGCCAAACAGATGCACTTTATTTTGTGCGAGAGCATTACAGGCAATGTTATTTTTCTCTCTCTGAAAATGAGGTGCTGCAGCCTGATGTTTGCAGCCTGAGGGGACGGAAATTTAACTCAGCAATGGCTTATATGTTGAAGCCCACAATCATTGGTGTTGTTAGTGTTTAGCCATTTCAGCATTATGGTCGATAGTAGAGCATGTGTGATGCCATTAGATAGATATTTTGTCAATAATACCCCCAACCCCCTAAATCCTCAAAAGGAAAACAACTTATTTATCTTTTGTTATGACATTGTTTTAAATGGAAAAGCAGCTTGCTCCTTACTAGTTGGGTTGCTGTTTTTTCCTCTTTGAGTGTATTTGAGAAGGTTGGAAACTCATCTATTAGTAGCTGTTTACCGAGCCTTCCCTTGAAAAACCTACATCTCACACGGGAACACATTGACCACCTGGAGCGCTGTGGGGGCACATATCAGCAGAGAAATTGGTTTCCTTTCCTCCCTTTGCTGTTGTGTCTCGGCAGCTGCAGAGACGTTATTAATGTCATCAAGGGGTCTATTCTGTTCATCTTTCAAGCATCTTTCATGGGAAGTGTGGAGGAGTCTGGATGGTATAATGTCAATGTGATTTTATTTACTGGGCTATTGTGTGGAGCGTTCAGGGTGTCTGCTGCTTTCTGTAATAGACATACATGCTTATCATACATGCTTATTTCTCTGATGATCTATTTTATATCCACATCTTAGTTTATGAAGCACCCAAACACCTGGTTTCTTCAATATAAATGATTGTTTAGTGTTTCTTGAACTGGGTCAATAGGTTAAAGTGAAACAAAGCGTCCAAAAAACAAAGCCCATCTAGCCTGATGACAATTGAGCTGCTTAGCCGACTGGATGTAGGTCAGGTTTTTGTGGTCAGTCCAAACAACAAATGCGTGTTCAGCTCCCTTTAGATAGTGCCGCCACTCTTCCAAAGCTAGCTTTACAGCAAGTAGTTCTCGATCACCTATGGTGTCATTCCGTTTAGCGGGGGACAAACGGCGTGAGAAGAAGGCACAAGACTGCAGCTTCTGGTCAGACGCAGATCGCTGTGACAAAACAGCTCCTACACCAGTATCCGAAGCATCCACCTCAATGATGAACTGAATGAAATTTTCTGAAAATGTATTGTATTAGAGAAGACATCACTGGAGCACGTAGAAGGGGCAATTATGAGGCTGATATAAGAGCTGTCAAAAGGACTCTAGGGGTATTTTAGTAACTATTTACGAGTTTGGAAAACGGGGCCCATGTGATCTTTCTCAGAACCTTATTATGTTATAGGTTGTTGTCATAATGGATCTTGAGTTTACCTAACCACCATTTACGCTAAGCTTTTCAGCAGCTTCCTGTATGTTTGTCTCTTTTGTAGATAACAGATTATGTTTTACAACAGTTTTTTTGTCTTTAGTTTTATATGGAACACATTGACTAGAAAGTCAACAGATGAAGTGATTAAAGAAGAGTTTAGAAGGATAAAATAGAGTTGACAAGAGTAAAATGTTTATCTTTCCTATTCAATCTTCATCCATTTTGGTTGTAAGATGTCTTCTCTTTATAGTGACTCCACAGTTAAAATGAGGCAATGTAATAATTTTAAAGACAGCAACATCTGACTACCCATTTAGTCCCTGAATAAATTCGTAAACAAGTCAAAGTGTGGATGCGATGCATGTAAATGTAATCATGTCAGTCATGCTGTTCCTGAAATATTAGGGGGATGGAGTCCATGAACACTAATATAAATGCTTCCATTTAGTGTTTGGGTTGGGACTTTCAGAAAGCCTCTCTGAGGAAAAAACACCCTTTTTACTTAACTTTTTTGAGTGAAGCCTGCATCCCCTCGCTGTGTTTGACCTTTAATGAGAAGATTTACATTTAGCATCATTTCAGCAACCAACAAAACAATGTGCACAGGCTGAATATTTTAATGAACACATCCAGTTTAAATGTCAAATGCTACACAGATGAAGATACAATCAAAGACACATTAATTTATGTTCATTTAGTTAGCTCCTGGCTCCTTCATAGCACAGCAGCCTTTTGCTTAGAAAATAATATAGGACGTAAACTTTGGCTAACAGTCATGTCGCCACTTGAACTTTAAAAACAGATACATGCCCAGAAACATGTTTAATAAGATACTGTATTATGCAATACAGTACAAGATCTGCACTGACTGACAAATGGTTGAGCAGCACATTACTGTAATGCTTGTAAGGCTTCAGAGTGTACCAATTACCAAAATGACTAGAAATTGAGTATAATCAGTGCATTACAGGCAATTAAATCCAGATTTACTCCGACTGATTTGCATTACCGCTAAAAGGCAGTTATATTTATACAATACATTTATCAAGTATACAGTTTAAAATTGCACAGTGTACACGGTACAATAGAAACCTTAACAAAATGTTATTGTTCTTGGAAAATTAGACTCTTTATTATAAGCTATTTGAAACTAGAGTCTTTTGTGGCTCACAGAAATTTTTTTTGGAGGTCAAACTTCACTCTGAAATGGATCTTCTCTGTTCACATTAAATCAAACAATAAAAAACTTTTTACAGATATAAACAGTTGGTCATTATTCATCCATTTTTTTGAAGATGAGACCATTATGGTCACCTCTTCAGTCCGTTTTTCTGCCTTGCAGGTCACAAGTGTTGCTAGAACCTATTGCAGCTCTGGACGTGTCCCCAGCACATTGCAGGTGCCACACACACTCACATCTACAGTCAATTTTACTCCCCACAGGCACAGGGAGAACATACAAAGCCAAGTTGTGGGCTGTATTTAATCTCAACTGAAAAAAATGTGAAGAACTTTTTTTTCGATATGCATTAATATTAAAATGAATTGATATGCATTAATTAATTGATAAGCATTAATTTGCATATCATTTTGAAACTGTCCAGTCTGAATGTGATCATTCAGTCAGTAAAAACCTTTTGTAAAAACAAATATTTTTCCTAACCTGAATTAGGTTGCATTTTCTACCCGATTTGTCCAATCTCAAACAAAATCTGGTATTTTCTTGAAAATGTATCTACACTATGAAGCCTACTGGCAAGATTACGTCATGGCACGAGCATCTGAGGTTTCCATGACCTTGACGTTTGTAAACGCTTTCTTCCCAAGTTCTTGAATCAAACAGACAGATTAGACATATGAATGTCAGTTGGAGCACTTATCTGACATGAATGGAGCCAGTCCTATGATGGACTGATAACTTGTCCTGGTTGTTATCCACCAAATATTAACTACCAAATACAGAAAATATGCATATACCTTCAGAAATATACATTATATTGTACAGAGAAGAGAAAAAAAGAGAAGAAGTAAAGACAGGAGAAGAGAAGAAAACCTGGAGGAAACCCTCACTGCTTTTCCTCTCTGGGTGTCACAGATTCTAATTATACTGCAACCACTGGGACCACTTTGGTGTCCACCTTTGAGCTGTTCCTTCAGCCCCACATCTTCCTGATGTTGCTGTCAGTGGGTATCACCACATATATCACAGCTGCCTTCACTGTGTCTGGTTGGACAGCCAGTAGCTGCTTGTCAGTCTTAAATTTGAAAGCCCCCAAGATGTTGGAGCTGCTGTTCTCAGTCACTCTTGATGGTGCCACCAACTGGGACTTGGAGATTTATAATTCAAACTGAGGACATACTCTAACTTTCCTGTACATTATCCCAGCCACTTGGTTATACCTCTCAGTGCATGCTGTCCCAGCTTGCATTATACATTCTACTATGTGCTAGAGTGTCTCACGGGGCATTTGTGTACAGCCTGCCTCTATGGATTTCTCATGCTACCATCATCAGAGCCTCTGTGCTGTCCTTCAGGTAAGTCTCCTTCAACCACAAGAGCAATTTCTCGATGTTAGACACTTCCTCCAACCATTGGTAAAAACCATGGAGGGCCTTGTCTGGACTGGTCATCTTCTTCTTAATCTCCAAGGCACTCTCCTATCAATCCATCCTGTAGGGGCCAGTGATGAATGATAGCTAATCTAAGACCATTTATAGAATTAATTGGTCATTTTAAGGATCCTTTGCCTTTACAGTATATCATGGTGAGAAAGTTAAATTGCGACTACAAAATAACAAAAATTAATTACATGGCATCAAAGAGGAAGTTAAGGTTCAGACTTTACTAGTTTCAAAGAGAATTCGAAACTACTGCTACATTAGAATGGGTCAAGCACCCTTGCTCAGGTCTGAATTTTTGTGAAATACACTGTTTATGCTTCACAGACTCTGAATGTTTCCCCACTTCAAATATTGAACATTACATATTAGACAATGATATCTGAAATTGAGTTGGATATAAAAGATTATTCTAACAGTGGGAGAAGCATGCTCTGATATTTTGGGTGACCTGTTTTACTGAATAATCTCTTATCTGTACAGGTGAAACAATTTTGTGAAAGGAAGATTATGAAGTTTAATACTGAAAAGGATTTTCTTGGTGAAATAACTTATTCCCCATTTTTAATTTATCACTATACAATGCTTTATGAAACTATTTTTCATTTTCTGAAATGAGTAGGAATTAATATGGATATTCAGATTTTCCCCAAAACACAGTAGAGATCCGTCACTTTGCTTTCTCTCTTTGCTTTTTGAGTGTTTCCTTTGCTTTCATTGTTTGTTCTGTAGGCTTAATCAGCGATCAGTCATTTCTGTGAATGATTCAGATGGTCATTTATTTGATTTATTATAGTCTAAGACTTTAGCTCTCATTGGACAGTTTGTTATGCCTGCTTCCACAATCGATAATCCATTCAATTAGCAACAGTATTTTTTTGGTTAATAACAAATAGCAGAAAACATGCAGCTTTCAATTAAATTATGTATCTTAAGGATGAATGTCTAATTTCTTATATAATTTACAAGCAACATAAGGAAATATGAAAGACCCCTGCAGATCGATGTGTCTTTATATATTTTCTGACAAATGTAAGCCCCTTTTTTAAATAACAGTGCCATAACCCTTTTATTGCCTGTTCAGTAAAGCAAAAAGTATTCGTATCATAGGACAGGAACATCAAACTAATCACGAGACCATTTGTAGATTTGATCTCAAACTTATTGTTTTAACTTCTGATTTGGTGGCAGTTTCATTCTACCACAGTCCCAGATTTCATCTTCTGTCATTGGTAGGTTCATCTGAAATAAGAAAAAAATCCATCCAGTGCTCACTGTAACAGCTCATCGTGGTACAAGTGCAAATGATGTATGTGTCATGAAAGTATTACGATTTATTGATGTGAAACATTACAATCATGCAGGCCAAATGCTTGTAAGAATTGCTTAGTTCTTATCCATGTCTACTGAAACCAGCAGGATGAACTGGAGAAAACATGTCGGACAACAGTGAGATTTCCTACTCTACCTCCCTAAGGGGAAATACAGCGGCTTTTTATGATGCTGAGAGATAACCTTTGTGTATCTTGTGTATCTGTGTAGTACATGAGAGGACTACACTTCACACTGTATGTGCTTGTATCTCATGATCATTGCTTCTAATATCAGATAACCAGACTGCTCCAACTCCCAGCAGAGACACATTTTTGCTAAACTCACCGGGTTCTGATTTATCTCAGATGGACCTGAGAATTGCCAGCCTTAATCAAAAGCCAGAATCAGCACAGCCTCATAATCTCAGAACCATTCTCAACACAGAGTCAAAGAATTGTATCCAAAGGGCCCCTGGAGCAGATTCAGTTGGTGAAAATCCAGCTCAAGTGTGTATGGTATTGAATCTCAGCAGGGTAAGATCCTAGGATATACGTGGTGCATATTGAATTCCTCAAACAAAAGTAGATGTTGAGATAAAAGAAAGATAGAAAGCAAGCAAAGGGGTGGAATTTTACTGAGATGAGACATGGGCAGGGTTTGTTGACTAAGCTCGGTCTGAGGTAAACATCCTTGGGTCACTATCAACATTTCCTTTATAATCATGTCTTTCAATTTAGTGCCTCAATCCAATGCTCACTGAGGTAAAAAAACAAACAAAGTGTAGAGCAGCTCCAACGCTGAACACTCAAACACTATTCTCCAAGATACTTTGGTGAACAGACAGTGGTATTTATCTCTCTCTTGACACGGAGCACTCAGCCCCAATCAGGTAACTTCCTTGAAGCCTCCCTACAAGATGGGAATGTACAACTGTAGAAAACCTTGCCATTAATTAGTAAAAGTACCTCTGCCAAAGGCAGTGTTGTGTTGTGTTGTGTTGTGTTGTGTTGTGTTGTGGTGTGTTGTGTTGTGTTGTGGTGTGTTGTGTTGTGTTGTGTTGTGTTGTGTTGTGTTGTGGTGTGTTGTGTTGTGTTGTGTTGTGTTGTGTTGTGTTGTGGTGTGTTGTGTTGTGTTGTGTGATCTTGCACCAAGGAAAGGTTATATGTTCCAACTCTTAAAGGTGAATTCTGGATCACTTGAACACCTTTAACATTGACCAAGAGGACTCACTGCGCTATGTGATTTCTAGAGGTAGGGAATGCTGTTTATCAAACCTTTTCAAATAGAATGATTTTAATGTCATTATATACAAGTGTACAACAAAATTCTTTATGTAATCATGTTGCCAGATACCTAAAGTTCAACCGTAGAACACAGTTGAGTTCTAATGACCTACCATTCGTGGATCTTGTATTCCATTTGCAAACTGTAAGTTCTACACTAAATCAAATGACAAATACCATTGAATTTCAGATGGGCAGCACGATGGTGCAGATGGTAACGTTGTTGCCTCACAGCTAGAAGGTCCCGGGTTTGATCTATTTCTGAGTGTGCACGATGTCCACATGTCAGTATGGGTTCGCTCTGGGTTCTCCAGCTTCCTCCCACCACCAAATACATACTTAGTTTATTGGTTTTGTACATTTGCATTGTACATTTGCAGGCATAAATCTCTTACACTTACTGGGTGCCAATATGTATATCATCATGAAAATAGAAGAAATATGTGGTTGCTGCTGGTGCCTATCCAAAACTGGCTATGAGCAAGAGGCAGGGTACACCCTGGATGACTTGCCAGTTCATTAAATGGTCACTCTCACACACCACTATAATCAATTAGGAGAGACCAATTAAACTAAGTATGTATTTGGTGGCGGGAGGAAGCTTTTTCTATAACATTGCAAATGTTATGGGAAAAAAAAATATTTTTTTTAATGTGGGACAATTTTCTTTGGTATTCTGAATAACTAATATATGAGATTCCCCAATATATTTCATGAGGAGATCTAAATAGATTCAGTGATATGACACACAGACAAAAACATTTACTGTCATTATGTTAGTTTTCCTTATCCAAAGTGCTTTATCTCACTGAACACAAAGTAAGACTACTTCTCAAACTTACATTAAAAAATAAGCATAAAAATGTAATGTTGTGTATTAGAAACTATTTTGAAGTGATTGTTATCCTGTTATTATATTTCCTCAATGTTGACATTGTCTTCATCTTATTATTTGTATTAAATTGCTTGCTTAAGCAATGTAATAAAGCCTGAAGTAGTAAAACAACAACAATTTGTTTTCATTGTCTCCAAGGATAACAAAAAAAATGAAAAAATAAACTTCAAATTGGCAAAGTAGTCAAGTAGAATAAAGAATAGATGATATTTTGACTTATCTTAAAGGAAACTCATGAAACTCATTGCCTCAAAATTTCTGAAAAATCATATTTGAAATAATTTTTTTTAAACTAACAGCTTTTTCATCTTTATCCAGTTTAAATTAATGAAGTTACACAGCAGACCCATAACCTTGTGTACCGATACTCTGTTTCAGTGCTCACAGATACAGAGTTAGAAATACAGGATGCTGTGGCTAAGACCAACTCTTGGTGCCAAGCTGGCACAGCAGTGGATATTACTTGAGTCATGGGTTGACCCATGAATAGGGTCACGAAGCCTGAATAGGAATTTCTTGGGCCTCATTTGAGTGAGTTGGCTTTGCTTGCTCTGCTACATGACTCCAATGTGGTCTCATGGCATCGGTACATCACTTTCAAACATAGTCCATATTAATGAATGTTAATGGGGGATGGAATGATATTCTCACTATTGAGAATTACATAAATCAGGGTCTACACCTTCTTTTTCTTCTCCTTTCGGCTTTTTGTCTTGAAATGGTGCTAGATCTCAGCAACCAATGAAGGCAACCAATAAACAAATTCTTCATTCTATCTGGCTTGGTGCTCTTCCACAGTTAAGGTGTAATACACTGTTACAGTAACACACATAATGTCATTGAGAACATTCTTTTCTTTAACTACAAACATTTGAAAGCCTCATATAGACAGACACGGAACATTATCGTTTTGTTATAGACACTCGGCACAGTGTATCTGGGGCCTGCACATGGTTAAATGTTACCATATGTCTGTCGATTTATAGACTAACTGAACCGAACCGTAACTATTTATTCATTCATTCATTCATTATCTGTAGCTGCTTTTTTCGCTTTCGGAAAATGGTCACAGTAACTAAACTAAAGTAAACTAAACTAATGCTAATGATAATTCTTATAATTTTACTCTTTCTCCATTTTGTGTTTCAATGCCACATCTTGATTGGATCAGTTTGGAGATTTGAATAATACATGTGGAATATAAATAAATTCATTCATTCATCTTCTAAACCAGATCTGTCCGCTAACGTGGGCCGCGGGGTGCTGGACCCTATCCCAGCCAACTGGGGGCATGAGGCAGGGGACACTACAGGCGTGATGCCAGTGCACTGCGGTGCCACAAATACATAGACAAACACACACACACACACACACACACACACACTGACACCTACGGGCAATTTGGTACCATCAATCCATCTGCACCTTTTTTTGGAGGTGGGAGGAGCCTGGAGAACCCGGTGAGAAGCCATGCAGACACGGGGAGAATATGCAAACTCTACACAGAATGGGACTCAAACCCGGAACCACCTTGCTGGGCCGCAACAGTGCTACCTACTGCGCCACCGTGGTGGGTAGTTGGTAGCGCACGGTGGCACATGGTATGAATATTACTTATTTATACCATATAATCAAATAAGTAATAAAATTTCATTTATTTATTAATTATTTATTTATATTTATCTTTGGAGATACGAATCATGTATATAGGAATATGTAGCTGGATATGAGTTTACAGCCAGTATGGTTCAGGCTCAAAAATACAAATTCCCCAACTACTCTGAACATTACCATCTATGGTAAGCAGCTAGAATGGTGCCTTCCCATTCTGTGTGTACATTGAGCGTTTATTTGAAACATATATAGCACCTACATGTCTTAGTGGGCTAACATGAAAAATAAAGCCTCAACGCCCTTACAAGCAACATCCTCAACAGCAGATTTTCCCTCTAAAAAGACCTGGACTCAGAAGTGCAGTAGAACTTCCAGGGTGAAAACTTGACAGCTGAAAACCGACTTCTTCTTAGATACCCTTGTAATATAAAATATTGCTTTAAAATTACCCACATCTTTTCACCTTCAACAGCCTTCATTTTGCCATGATTTTTGTTCCATTTATCAATGATGAGTAGATAAAATTAAAGCTTTTGACATTTCAGAGTGCTGTTCAAACTGCAGTAAACTGCAGGTAATGTCGATGAATGTTGTGAGCCATACTTTGTCTAAAAAAAGATGGCTTCATTAAAGATCAGAAGAAGAAAATTCACTTTATTAATCCCCTAACAGGGAAATTATTCTTTACACTCTTCATATCTTTAATGTAGCCACAAGAGGGCACAAGCCAATGTCTTATTGTCCTGGTCTCAAGCCCGGATAAATACATAGGGTTGTGTCAGGAAGGGAAACCAACGTAAAACTTTTGCCAAATCAAACACACGAATCTAATCTATGACTTCCATAATGGATCGGTCGAAGCCCGGGTTAACAACAACTGCCATCTGTGCTGTTCACCTACAGGGCGCCGATGGAAATTGGACTACTGTTGGTCAGAGAAGGAAAGGAGGAAAGCGTGTTCGTAGGAAGAGAGAGAAGAGGAACCCCAAGAGTATAGGACTGAGAGTAGGGACGTTGAATGTTGGAACTATGACAGGAAAAGGTAGAGTTGGTTGACATGATGCAGAGGAGGAAGGTAGACATACAGTGTGTCCAGGCTACCAGGTGGAAAGGTAGCAAGGTTAGAAGTTTAGGAGCAGGGTTCAAGTTGTTCTATCATGGTGTAGATGGGAAGAGAAATGGAGTAGGAGTTATTTTGAAGGAGGAGTTTGCTAGGAATGTCCTGGAGGTAAAAAGCGTGTCAGATAGATTGATGAGTCTTAAGCTAGAAATCGAGGGTGTGATGTTCAATGTTTTTAGTGGGTATGCTCCACAGGTGGGATGTGAGCTGGAGGAGAAGGAGAATTTCTGGTTGGACTTTGATGAAGTGATGCAGAGCATACCTAAAAATGAGAGAGTTGTCATTGGTGCAGACTTCTGTTTGTGCAGGAAACAGAGGTGATGAGGAGGTAATGGGCAGGTTTGGTATCCTGGAGAGGAATGAAGACGGACAAATGGTGGTTGACTTTGCAAAAAGGATGGAAATAGCTATAGTGAATACTTTCTTCCAGAAGAGGCAGGAACATTGGGTGACCTATAAGAGTAGAGGTGGGAGCACACAGGTAGACTACATCCTGTGTAGATGGTGTAATCTGAAGGAGATCAGTGACTGCAAAGCAGTGGTAGGTGAGAGTGTAGTCAAACAGCATAGGATGGTGGTGTGTAGGATGACTCTGGTGGTGAGGAAGATAAAGAAGACAAAGACAGACCAGAGAAGAAAATGGTGGAAGCTGAAAAAAAAGAGTGTTGCATGGCTTTTAGGAAGTAGTGAAGACAGGCTCTGGATGGTCAGGAGGTGCTTCCAGATGACTGGACAACTACAGCAAATGTGATCAGGGAGACAGGTAGGAGAGTACTTGGTGTATCATTTGAAAGGAAAGTAGATAAGGAGACTTGGTGGTGGAATGAAGAGGTACTGGAGTGTATACAGAGAAAGAGGTTAGCGAAGAAGAAGTGGGACACTGAGAGGACTGAGGAGAGTAGACAGGAGTACAGAGAGATGCAGCATAAGGTGAAAGTAGAGGTAGCAAAGGCCAAACAAGGGGCTTATGATGTCTTGTATGCTAGGTTGGACAGTAAGGAGAGAGAGACTGATCTATATAGACACAGAGACACAGATCTATGGCAAAACACAGAGACAGAGACGGGAAGGATGTGCAGCAGGTTAGGGTGATAAAGGATAGGGATGGAACTGTATTGACAGGTGCCAGTAATGTGATGGGAAGATGGAAAGAGTTCTTTCAAGAGTTCGTGAACAAGGAAAATGAAAGAGAACAAAGACTAGAAGAGGAGGCTGTTGTGGACCAGGAAGTAGCAAAGATTAGTCAGAATGAAGTGAGGAGGGCATTGAAGAGGATGAAGAGTGGAAAGGCAACTCAGTCCTGATGATATACCTGTGGAGGTATGGAGGTGTCTAGGAGAGGTGGCAATAGAGTTTCTGGCTGCATTGTTTGACAGGATCTTGATAGTGAGAAGATGCCCAAGGAATGAAGGAGAAGTGTGCTGGTGCCCATTTTTAAGAACAAGGGAGATGTGCAGAGTTGTGGCAACTACAGAGGAATGACGCTGATGAGCCACACAATAAAGTTATGGGAAAGAGAAGTTGAAGCTAGACTAAGGGCAGAAGTGAGCACTTGTGAGCAGCAGTATGGTTGCATGCCCAAAAAGAGTACTACAGATGCAGTATTTGCTTTGGGGATGTTGATAGAGAAGTATGGAAAAGGCCAGAGGGAGCTGCATTGTGTTTTTGTACATCTGAAGAAAGCTAATGACAGGGTGCCTAGAGGGGAACTGTGGTATTGTATGAGGAAGTCTGGAGTGGCAGAGAAGTATGTTAAAAGTATGTGCAGGAATGTATTAGGACCGTAAGACAGTGGTGAGGTGTGCTGTGGGTGTGACAGGAGTTCAAGGTGGAGGTGGGACTGCATCAGGGATCAGATCTGAGCCCCTTCTTGTTTGCTATGGTGATGGACAGGCTGACAGACGAGATTAGATAGGAATCTCCATGGACTACGATGTTTGCAGATGACATTGTGATCTGTAGTGAGAGCAGGGAACAAGTGGAGGAGAAGCTTTAGAAGTGGAGGTTTGTTCTGGAATGGAGATGAATGAAGGTTAGCCACAGTAAGGCAGAGTACATGTGTGTGAATGAGAGGGACCCAAGTGGAAGAGTGAGGTTACAGGGAGAAGAGATCAAGAAGGTGGAGGATTTTAAGTACTTAGAGTCAACAGTCCAGAGCAATGGAGAGTGTGGAAAAGAGGCGAAGGAGCTTGTACAGGCAGGATAGAACGGGTGGAGAAAAAGTGCCAGGTGTGATGTGTGATAGAAGAGTTTCAGCTAAAATGAAAGGAAAGGTGTACAAAACTTTGGTTTGACCAGCAATGTTGTTTGGTCTAGAGACAGTGAGGAAAAGACAGGAGACAGAGCTGGAGGTAGCAGAGATGAAAAATGCTGAGGTTCTCTTTGGGAGTGACCAGGATGGATAGGATCAGGAATGAGTACGTCAGAGGGACTGCACATGCTAGAGGTTTTGGAGATAAAGTCAGAGAGGCCAGACTAAGATGATTTGGACATGTCCAGAGGAGAGATAGTGAATATATTGGTAGAAGGATGCTAAGTTTTGAACTACCAGACAGAAGGCCTGTCGCGGGATGTTGCAGTCTCTGACTGCATTGGTTCTAGTTTCTTTTATGTTTGACGTGACAATGATGAGTTTGCTTCCAGTTCAGATATTCAACATTTGGTACTAACTACACCTTAAAGCCAGTGGTGGGCCGTGCATTTCACACCTAGGCCTTCAGTGATGCTCTCCTTCGTCAAATGTAAACAATTCAGTCACAGACTGCAACATTCCGCGACACCCCTGAATTCAAAATTTTACCCTGACCTACTTGCATATGTCAAATATCAAAAATAGTTCTCTGACCTACTTTCATAGTTCAAAGCACTAGCTTTGATCTATGGTCTTACATTGGGTTTGTCCCTCATCTTTCTCCCTTATCTGGTTCCTGAGTGTACAAAAGTTGAAATTTGACATTGACCTAGTTTTCTGAAGGTCAAGGTCATCATCTAATTTTCATCCCCTTTGCTGCCTGAGTAATGTGCTTTTTGCTTCATCGTTCTATCTGCAACGGTTGCGAAGATATTTGGTGGGCTGATGAACGGATGGATGAACGGACGAACACACAAACTCTATTACAATACCTCATCGCTTTGAAGTGGGATGTAATAAATACATCCCATAATACTGTAAGCGGCTCCCACCGCTTCCACGAATGTAGTGCTCAGGGCTGAGGTGTTTATAACTTCTCTCAAATGGGACAAAAACCAGCATCGGCCCCAGTCCTTTTATTGTCACTGGCATAGAAGAACCTCGTGGCCACACCTTTTGTAGACGTCACACAACTACGTCACAGAACAAAACTGACTGAAATGGCCATCATTTATGGCACCACAGCTAGAGAAACGAAATACAGAAATACACTAACACACTACTAGATGTTGCATCACCTCTATCATGTGTAAAATAGGCTATTTTCCAGCAGGGACACAAGTCTCTGTGTATTTCCACTACAACACACAGCTGTGCAAGTGCGCCACATTATGGCACACATTTCAGAAGAGCAAGAATTTTTTTTTTCATTTCTAGTATACTTGTCATTTTGTTTTGTTATAATAATTTGATATAAATGAAATTAAATTACAAGAACATTAAATATGAAAACTTAGATAAATGAAATGCTTGTACTCACCAAAACAGCTCTTCAAACTGCTTATTTAAACACAAAATCCATTCTCCTTTCTTTCCTCAAAAACAGTCCATTAGCTAGAGCAGGTTAGCTAGTTCAGGGATTGGACACTTGTCTCACTAGAGCTTCTCTTCAAATGTGTGTCTTCATAGCATCTGCATTGCTTCTCAGAGTGAGTATCCAATCACAGGACACGTACATGTCAGGACAACGTTGGATAGCTAGCAAGCCCTAGAAGGCAACTCGTGATCTGATTGGCTATCTTATTTGTCTATTAACTATACGTTCCCGTTCAATCACAATGCAGGAAGACCTGCACTCTAGATTATGAAGGTCCTGGACAGATTTCATTCTACCTGGCAATATAAGCTAGCTGAATTCTGATTGATAAAACTTCTCAAACCTTAAAATAGAACACTGACCCAGTGTTGGCCTACGTCATAGTCTACCCTAATGTATAATTATATTATACATATTTATATATATGTATATATACTGTATACACACACACACATATATATATTATATATATATATACACACACACACATATATATATATATACATATTTGAATATATTTAAGGAAAATGTATTAAAATATAATTAACTTTTAGCATAAACATTATTATTATTTCTGGTTATGTTAGACCAGCATAGAAGGCCTTGCTGGTCCTGACCGCCCACCACTGCTGAAAACCTAAAAAATGACCACCAAGATACAAGGAAGCCAGAGAAATGAGTGACATTTGGGCCAAGCCAATGATTAACAGTGAATGACGGACGAAAAATTAATGAGAGGATACAGAGAGATAACTGGACAGGAAATTTTAGAAAAAGAAATTACACTGCAAGAAATAAGGCAGGTTTTGTTCAATTAATTTGGACAGAAATAGAGAAAGCTGGGGAGCATGTTACTAAAGATAGTTGCCTTTGCAGGGAACTGATTTAAAATGAAACAGCAGTCTACCTTTCTCCCCCTGCAGACAGGCCTTACATTTGGCATTAAACTGCTGTCCACTCACATTGACACCAAAGAAGAACATTCTCCGGGGTCAAACACCAGGGTGTGTTGCCTAGCAGACAACGAGGAACTACCATTCAGACAGAAGGAGGGAGAAGCTCAAGAAACCTTCTGAGACATCTAAACAACTAAAACCGTATGATGAAGATAAGAACACTTGATTGATCTTTGAGAATTCTCTTAATATTTTAGAATCTGTGGATAATATCATCTATATATATATTTTTAAATTTTACATACTGATTTTTATCCCCGAATGGAAATTAGTGGCACACTCTCGTTAGTTGAATAATTTGCAGCGTAATTAATTAATCTAATCAACGAGTTAAAGTGACAGCCCTAATCTGAATAGTATTTGATGAAATCAGATCAAGTCGGATGAGACTTCTTCATGTGAGCTAGTCAGATATGCAAAGGGATCAATGGTGACATCTCTGTTACACCAAAGAAGGGAGAAAGAAAGCCCCTCTGGGTTGGAGGAGTATTTTGTACACCTGTCAGCCAAACGTTTCAACAGTCGAAGATTTAAAATAAATTATTGAGCAAAACCAACCAATGCTCAAAGATGTAAGGTCAGTAATGCTGAACTTAATTGTTGCGCCCTACAGGACTAAAAGCTTTTTGCAGCTCTGTGGTGAATCATAGTTTGTCACAATGAACAATTTGTATGAAGTAGTATAACTAAACACTAAAAGTACATGCACTGTGCCACTTTTCTGTGTTCCATTGCCATGTGTCTTAATTCCCTTAAATCATTTAACTCACCATTAAGTGCAAAAATTTAATTGCATACCTTTCCACTCTCTTGCCATTAAGCAATCATTGATTACCTAAAAAATGAATTACTGTTTGTAATGAATCCACTGGGGTACAACAATAAACCCTGTAACTCTTTGGGATATGTGTATTTTATGAAGGATGATAAGTGCCTGGTCTGAAATTGTACTGTACCAGAGAGGGAGCTGCACCAGCAGTGTTCTGCCTTCAATATAATTAAGGGATAATGGCACAATAACAGTGTCTTACAAGCCAATAATGGTGGCCTTCAGTCAATGGGAATTGATCTGGGAGTCACCTCATTAAAGACTGAGATGAAACCTTATGGTAGTTTCATACCACAGAGTCAGGGGAGCAGACTTTTGTCATACTGAACGCTAACGTAGTATACTGGTGGTGCAGTGGGTAGCGCTGTCGCCGCGCAGCAAGGTGGTTCCGGGTTCGAGTCCCGCTCTGTGTGGAGTTTGCATGTTCTTCCTGTGTCTGTCATCGGCCTGTGACCTGCAGCGCTCACTAGTCCTCCCACCTCCAGAAACATGCACTTCAGGTTACTTGATGATACCAAATTGCCCGTAGGTATGAGTGTGTGTGTGTGTGTGTGTGTCTTGTCTCTGTGGCTCTGCGGTGCACTGGCAGAGTTTCCCCCGACTCACGCCTCAGCTGGGATAGACTCCAACCCCCGTGACCAGCCACAGCTGGTGAAGCAGTTGACAAAGAATGAATGAACATACTGAATGTCTGAGTATCTTAAACAGCACTTGTACAGCTCTTAATGTCTTATTTAATGCAGATGAATAATTTAAAGTTTTAGCATGTAATTTTAAGATTTATGTAAAAACTGACATCAAGAAACCTTTTGTACAGTGAATATGAACCGACTACATCCTGCCATCAAACACATTGCTTAGCATCATTTAGCTTAGTTTAGCAAAAATACTGCAAACTGTGGAAAAGGGGGAAGAGACTGTCAGCATTATATTTTCAATCAATCAAGTTTTTTTTTTATAAAGCGCTTGATCGTGGCAACAGACATTTCAAAGCACTTTCCTACTAGCTCTTAGCTAAGAAAGATATGTTTTATATACTATTTTTGGTTTATGAACCAAGAAAAGGAAAAGACTGACATATGGTTGATAATATCTGCTGCATTACTGCAGCTGCATCGCACATTTTTCCCTCACAACATCTTCAGAAAAGTGAGATGGAATTAACCCACAGCAACTCGACCTTAAAACAGACTGTGTAAAAGGGGCTCTCTATTAGCTGTTACTTTACATGACTCAGCTATGAACCATGTTTTTCACAGGACTTCTGGTGCTGCCTTCTTCTTAGATAAAAGGAAAACGGAGTTGCATCCACCACTGTCGAACACCAGATGCAGGTAGCATCCTGCATACCACAATCCTACCTCCTCCATGTTGACCCATCTCTCTGGATGGAATTTTCCACCTTAAATATGAAAATAGCTTTGGTACACATGACTCAAGACTCCCGCGGTACACTGGCGTCGTGCCCGGAGTGTCCGCCGCCTCACGCCCTGAGACTGCCGGGATAGGCACCGGCTCCCCCGCGACCCGCGTCAGCAGATTAAGCAGGTTAAGATAATGACTGACTAACTGACTGACTCAAGACTCACTCCAGAGTGGCAGCTGTAATGTTGAGTTCAAAGACATTTGAAACTAAAATATTTTTAAGAGGTATAATACAACCTTACACAGAGCTGAGGTACTATGTAAGTACCATAACTTAAAACAGTAATTGCAAAAAATATGATAAATCTATGTAAATTAATTTCTTCAGCCCAAGAGCTTCAAAAGCAGTTTAAAGAATTTTCCAAAAATAAGTAATATTATCAAAATAGTGTATAGAAATCAGAGGTCACAGGCCAATGATCGATTTTGCGATTGTATCATCTGACCTCCGATCGTGTGCTTTGACACTCGGGTGAAGAGAGGAGCAGAGCTGTCTACTGATCACCACCTAGTGGTGAGTTGGGTCTATTGGATACCTTTGGCTAGGCTTGGTAAGCCCAAAACAGTAGTGCAGGTGAACTGGGAATGTCTGGAGGAGGACTCTGTCTGCGAGGCTTTCATATTCATACTTCCAAAGGAGCTTCTCGTGCATCCCTGTGGAGGCTTGGGACATCGAACATGAATGGTCGTTCTTCAAAGCTTCCATTGCTGAAGCTGCAGCCAAGAGCTGTGATCTCAAGGTCTTGGGTGCCTCAAGGGGCAGTAACCCTCTAACACCGTGGTGGACCCCGGTGGTCAGGGAGGCTGTCCGACTGAAGAAGGAGGCTTTCAGGGGCATGTTGTCCCTGGGGACTCCGGAGGCAGTTGCAGGGTACCGACAGGCCAGAAGGACTGCAGCCTCGGTTGTGAGGTTGTGGGAGGAGTTTGGAGAGGCCTTTGAGAAGGACTTTTGGACGACACCAGAGTTGTTCTGGAGGACTGTCAAACACCTCAGGAGGGGAAAGCGGGGGACCATCCAAGGTGTATACGGCAAGGATGGGACACTGTTGACCTCAACTGAGGAGGTTGTCGGTCAGTGGGAGGAATGCTTTGAGGAACTCCTGAATCCAACTACCCCAACTGACCCATCCTCTGTTGCAGATGTAGAGCTGGAGGATGATGGAGCATTCAGATCAATCTCTCTGGGCGAAGTCATCGAGGTAGTTAAACAACTTCACGGTGGCAACCCCCCGGGTGTTGATGAGATTCGCATGGAAATGCTGAAGGCTTGGGTTTTGAGGGGCTGTCATGGCTGACGCGTCTTTTTAACATTGCGTGGAAGTCTGGGACTGTGCCGAAAGAGTGGCAGACTGGGGTGGTGATTCCTCTTTTCAAAAAGGGGGACCAGAGGGTGTGTGCCAACTACAGGGGCATCACGCTCCTCAACCTCTCTGGGAAAGTTTACTCCAAGGTGCTAGAGGAGGGCCTGGCCGATTGTCGAACCTCGGATTGACGAAGAAAAATGTCGGTTCCGTCCTGGTCGTGGAACAAGCTCTTTACTCTCGCAGGGGTCCTAGAGAGGGCTTGGAAATATGCCCATCCAGTCTACATGTGTTTTGTGGACTTGGAGAAGGTGTATGATCGGGTCCCCAGGAACTTACTGTGGGAGGTACTGCGGGAGTATGGGGTGAGGGGGCCTCTCCTTAGGGACATCAAATCCCTGTATGCCCAAAGTGAGAGCTGCATTCGGGTTCTCGGCATTAAGTCGGACTTGTTCCGAGTGGCTATTGGCCTTCGCCAGGGTTGTGCTTTATCGCCAATTCTGTTAGTGATTTTCATGGACAGGATATTGAGGCGTAGTCGTGGCGAGGAGGGTTTACAGTTTGTGGGCTGAGGATTGCATTGCTGCTTTTTGCAGATGATGTGGTCCTATTTGCGTCATCGGCCTGTGACCTGCGACGCTCACTTGTCCGGTTTGCAGCTGAATGTGAAGAAGCGGGGATGAGGATCAGCACCTCCAAATCCGAGGCCGTGGTCCTTAGCAGGTCCTTAGTGGATTGCCTTCTCTGAGTGAGGAATGAGGTCCTTCCACAAGTGAAGGAGTTTAAGTATCTTGGGGTCTTATTCGTGAGTGAGGGAACAATGGAGCTTGAGATTGGACAGAGAATTTGGGCAGCAGGAGCGGTATCGTAGTTGCTTTACCGCACTGTTGCCACAAAAAGGGAGCTAAGCCAAGAGACAAAGCTCTCCATCTACCGTTCAATCTTCCTTCCTACCCTCATCTATGGTCATGAGCGATGGGTCATGACCGAAAGAACGAGGAGGTGTTCCTGGCATGTCCAGCTGGGAGGAGACCTCGTGGCAGACCCAAGGGAAGGAGGAGGGATTATATCTCAACACTGGCCTGGGAACGCCTTGGGATCCCCCACTCAGAGCTAGTGGTTGTGGCCAGGGAAAGGGAGGTTTGGGGCTGTTGAAGCTGCTGCCCTTGCGACCCGACTCCAGATAAGCTGTGGAAGATGGATGGATGTATGGAAATCCGTTTTTTCATTATTTATTATGTTACAGAGGAAATTTCCAAAGCTGGAGATGACATTTGATTCTAGACCCACAATGCTCTTCTCAAATGATAACGATAACTAATCACCACAAACCTGTGGGCTGGCCTAGGCTTGCTGTTTCTAATTTCAGTGAATTTCAGGGATAAAATATCAGGTTATTTGCTGCTCCAATTTGACTGGGGGGTTCTGTTATGACAAGTTACCAGTTTTTATTTGGAGCATGGCATCTTTGAAGCTTCGAATTGCTCTAAAAATATTTGAAATGAGGGAAATTATGACTAAACTTTATAACTTGTGAGAATTTTTTCTGACTCAATGAATGATCATTTGCACTTCAGCCTTGACCAGTGTGGGACTACTCCTAAACCTTTCCAAGTGCTGCCGCTTGTCAGCCTAAATTGCCAGGGAACAAAAGGCCACTGAGAGTGTTTCCTCTGAATGGACCCAATAATGCACTGAACACGTATTACAGTTGACACTGGAACTACATTGAATTGTTTGTAGTTACTGGTCAAAGGGCAGCCATTTTTGTCTTCTTGATGGACTTATTCACATGAAATTACATCTCTTCTGCAGCTTGTGGAACAGAAATATCCAAAGGGTGAGGAGTTGACACATAGCTAAGCTACTTTAACTGTAATGCTTTAACCACAAATCACAAGCAGAAAAGAATAAACCCCTCTGCTTTCTTCTTCCAGTATATATATTAACAAGATATAGATTTCACAAAAACAGTCCTGTTCAGGTAATAAGTGTGTGTGCATGCGTGTGTGCGTGCCTGTGTGTGTACATGTATGTATGCAGGATTTTGTTGTCCTTTGAAGCAAGGATAGAGTTTAAACCATACAGCGATGAAAGAATCTTGGTGTCAGCATTTTCCAGCCATTAGAAGGCCTTTGACTGTTCAATAATAGATAAGGCTTAATGGCTTCTTTACAGCTGCTTCTGGATTTGTTTGACATGTAGAGAGATAATGAATGTAAAAGCCTACTTGATACTTGGGTCCCACAGTTAATATCAAATTTTGGTGTTGAAAATTTCCGCTTTTTCCCCGGTATCTTTTGAAGGCCACCTGTCTGTTTTCTGGGTGTTGCATAATTTCAAATATTAAATGAAATAATCAAGATATATGCAATCAATGCGGTAATACCTAGAAGTATAAATTACAGATCAGCCAGATCAGCCAATTTTATCAACCTACATTCGAAGCTGAGAGGAGTGAGTCCCTGCATTTCTATTCATGCATGAAGAGCAATGCCCCACATTTATTTTATCCATCTAATGAATTTGTCATTGTGTGAAACGTGGGTTTGTCCACTCTCTGTTACAAAAAGTAATATCCATCCTGAAAGTTCCCTTTCAGCCCGAATTTAATTTTCCCAATTGTAAACAAGAAGCCTTTGAAACTGTGGTAAACCAGCTCTGAAAGCATTTCCACTACAAACCAGTCCATTAAAGCCAGTGCCATGTTCAGATATTACAAAGAAGAGAATAGCATTTGGTGCAGACGATGCAGATAAAGCTGGTACTGAGTGGAACCCGTCAGGAGCGCCTTCCCCATGCAGGGGCACATTCTGCTTTAATGAGCTAGAATGATTCCTCAAACATTTGAATGATAAACCTGACTTAAAACAAAAACAGAGTCGGTGTTGGTTTTCACCATAATGCAATCACACGTTTCACAAAGTGATGAGCCTGAGGTTAACACTACCGTTTATCATCCCCAGTAATCACACTATCACTTATTAGAAATTAACCTGTTTATCAGTGGAAATCTTCAATACTGCAATTTTTGTGCAAGAGACCTGGAAAAACAAGCACACACCATGACATGATATGTTTAATGTTTTCTGATTTTTGTAAATATCATTCAACATTTCAATAGGTTTTGTCTTACCCACATTTTAATACTCTGCATGATGCCAGACTTTGGTGCCTCTTCTATTCAGTCCATGGATCATATATAGAGAATTACACTATAACCCAAACTATCACCATTGCATAACCTTTGATGAGGAAATGTGTGACCATCAACAAACCGATAAAAATCTGTGTCAGTTATGAATGAAGCAAAGTGTGAAGAAAGTGTGAAGAAATCAACACCATGTACAGTATATTCTACTGTACATGGTGTACAGTATATCATTTTATGTGATCTTACTTAGTGGGTTCAAAGTTAATTCAGCTATATTTTACTATCACAATTCAGACACTAGGTAGTCTCTCAAAATATACACGATGATCTGAGTATAAATGCAGCATTACATTAATTTACATATTATGTAAATAAATCATTAAATTAGCATGTAAATTAAATTAGATTCATTATGGAAGCCAACCTCAACTACCTCCACTCTAAAGCTGACCGTTGCAGATCTTTGCCCTTTGTTTGCATGGGCATGACTTCGACTCAAAGAAGAGTTTGATTGAATTTTGAAGCAGATCGAAGAACAAGTACAGATTCTTGACATTTGTGTTAGATTTTAATCAACATTGGAAGTTGGGGATTTTTTTAAAATATTTAACCAAACTCAAGAAAACCTAGAAAACCCTCAGATTGTGAATACCTAGGTTGACACTAAAACGTGAGTAAAATTGCAATTTGTTTTCAGCAAGTGTACCTCCATTCAGACCTCAATGTAGCCGCAAGAGGGCACAAGCCAGTGTCTTATTGTGCCGGTCCCAAGCCCGGATAAATACAGAGGGTTGCGTCAGGAAGGGCATCCGGCATAAAACTTTTGCCAAATCAAAGATGCGAATCAAACCTATGACTTCCATACCGGATCGGTCGAGGCCCGGATTAACAACGACCGCCATCGGCGCTGTTGACCTACAGGGCGCCGGTGGAAATTGGATTACTGTTGGTCGAAGAAGGAGAGGAGGAAAGTGCGTTCGCACGAAGAGAGAGAAGAGGAGCGCAGGACATGAAGGTAGTTGGTGTGAGAGAAGAGGATGCAAACGACAGGGTTAGATGGAGGCAATTGATTCGCTGTGGCGACCCCTGAAGGGAAAAGCCGAAAGGAAAAGAAGACCTCCATTCAGACCTCAGAAAGAAGATATGCAAGGACCTGTGAGTGTGCAGAATACATACAGGCCGTTTTGTACCACAGTGAGGAGATCATCAACTGTTGTATTCTGGTCCCCAAGGCAAGGCACAGACTGGTGTTGCCATAGTGAATTTGCTTTACTCACATCTGCCTTATTCCCAGTTAACCAATCCTCCAAAATACCCTGGCCCAGGTGAGAACGGTTCATGATTTTCCGCCCCTATGCACAGATCAGGATCATAATCTGGATCTGAGACAGGGATGGAGTTGGAAGTACTTACTGGGTCACTATATTCTAACGGGTAGAAAAATAAGATAATCCAGATTCAGAGTCACATTTTTGTGTTAGGATTTACAGTGCATCTGAATGTCAAATGGATTTGGATCCACTCTTTTAGGAAATCACATTTTTGATTCCAAACGCTAGGTCTAAGTTGTCAGGGTGAAGGAAGAGTGAAGAGTTTGCTTGTTTGTTTTTTATCAGTAGTGTTACACCAACGTTTTGACTTGTCTTGAGCTCTACAGAGTACAGCTATTACTGACATAATTTGCAATTTCCTTATTCTGGGATGAAATAGTCTCACAGTTCACACAAAGTATTCTGATTCACGTGGCTGTGTCCCAAGTGTGGTCTGATGTCTGCTTTCCAATTTCCCCAAGCAAATGACAAGGTCTGTGTGTGTTTGATTTTAGTGTTGGTGCTGTCTGAGTATGTGTTGACAAGATAAGGTAGGTATGTGTTAAACATGGTTGGCATTCGTCAGGAGGTATGCTCTGAGATTGAGGTAAGGCAGTATAAACAGATCTCAGTTAATGGGTTCATCCCTTTGGGTCCACTGCACACTGAGGAAGAGGTTTGCACACTGCCCCTCCCATCCTCTTGGAACAATGCTCCTACAATTATTAGTATCCAGATTATTGAGCAGCTTCCCAAAGTTTTATCTGATTCTCCATGACCATAGATAGACTGCTCATTTCTTCATTGGAATATTAATATTGCATCAAATCAGACTGGAATATACAGGTCTGATTTGATGGTATATATATAGTGTACTATATATACTGTATATATAGTACAGTCAAGATCAGCCAGAGGTGGAACACAAGGACTCAATAACCCAATCATCTCTCCTGAAGATACATAAATTTGCTCTTTCACTTAAACTATCCAGCTTCATCATTCAAAAGACAGTTTCAGCATTGTTCATAAACACCTTAAAATGAATTAGTTGAACAGTGACAAGAATATTGGGGAAACTCAAGATGTTGTTCAACATGAATCTACTTATTTTGAATGAGAAGCTTATTTCTCACATTTCTGCCCATAATGACACCTAAATGCATACACTGACAACTCACAATGGAAGTTGTACATTAGAAACAATCCTTTTGTTTTTTTATTTTTTTATTTTTCATGAGTAGAAGGGAACAACCTCATTTTAAGAGGTGTAAAACTTATATGCTGACTGTGACTGACTGTCTAGCTGACTGTCAAACAGAGCTGGTGATTGAACTGAATATTCTTTTCTCATCATCAGCCATCTTCAATGTTTAAACCATAGATCCACCCAGGCTCCCAACCACAGGCCCCATGTAACCACGTCTGCCTATACCTTAACCCCACCATGAGCCAGTCTGTTCAAAGCATTGGCACCAGCATACTTCTCACCCACATGATGCCATACCAGCTGTCTACCATCTGCAAAACTTCTCTTTCAACATGTCAGAGGCCATCAGACATGAGGATTTATTCACTGAGGTCAGTTATGACGTGAATGCAGTTTTATGACTCCAGTGAGGATGACAAGTATGCAGGTGAACTTCTCAGAGTTTGTTTCAGACAGTTTGAGCTGAGATTCTCTGGTTGCACAAACATTCAAACCAACTGTTGCCTCAGCTGTCAGGGTGGATGGTGTCACAAAATCTCACTGGTGGAAGAGCTGGATGTTGTGTAGTCATGCCTGGTTACATGTGGCCTATAGCTGTGAGACAGGTTGGATGTACTGACAAATTCTTGGAATCAATGTTGAAGATGGCTTATGGTAGAGCAATGATGATTTGGTTTACAGACAACAGCTCTTGCAGTCTGTCAGTATGTTCTTGCAGTTAAAACTAAACCCAAAAAATATCAAAATTAAAAAAACTATTACTGATCAAAATGCATCTTTTTGCTAAACTAATTAATTGTTTTGTCACACCAAATATATAGAAATTCTTTAAAAGGTGTTAAATGTTATCATTTCAACCTTCAGCTGTGCAGAATGTATCCGGGGTTTGAATGCCAGTACAGCAAACAGTTTCATTACTGTAACGCAATGTTAATTTATTACCCATCAAAACTATAACAAAATAAACAAGGCGAAAAATCCTGCCTGCTTCTATGGTCTATATATTCACATTAAATAATTTCGTACAATAGAGCAAAACAAAATCTGTTAAAATTAAAAAAATAAAAAACTACCACTTTGTTTTTGATGCAGATATACAGTATTAAGTGTAGAAACTATTCCAGGCATATAGGCCTGCTCACATTGTACGAATGACACTACAGAAATGTCCAAAATACTATTCACCTGTTATACAGGCAACTTGACAGAGTAGCACTTGTGTTGGGTTATTGCTAATGACCAGCATTGCCCGTAACCCTCCTAAGTGGAGCTCCATCAGGTTGCTTTATAGTGCCTGTTCGAGTTACTTTATAGTGTCCTTTCAAACACTTTAGTGCCTTCATGAGAGCTTTATAGTTGTCATTACAAAGTGTGCCAGTATGAAGTGATTTCAGAGTCCTCTTTCCCAGTTGTTTTAGATGCCTCCAACATTTGTTGGTTTTCACCATTCTATTGATGCACACCTGTCAGCACTGAAAAATTCAAGAATTTAAAAAGTGATATAGTCAATCTGGCTGGCATGTTAGCACAGTGGGTAGTGTTATTGCCTCAAAGTGAGAAGATTCTTGGTTCAATTCCTGTTTGTGCAGAGTCTGCATGTTCTCCCTGTGTCTGTATGTGTTCCTCCTGGGTTCTCTGGCTTCCCTCCACCTCTAAAAGCATGTAACTTGGGCAAATTGATCAATCCAAAATTGTCCATAGGTGTAAGTGTGAGTTTGAGCGATTGTCTTCGTGTGGTCCTGAGCTGGTGTCTCATCCAGTGTGTACCACGCCTCTTGCCTGTAGCCAGCTAGGATAGGCTCCAGCAGCACCCACAGCCCGTACTGTGGAAAAAAGACTGAAGGCAAGACGATTACGATAGTCTCCTCTTCAAGAAGATGAACGAACGACTGAATAAGCAATCATACACTTGGTTCACATTCCACAGAGTTATGTTTGTAATTTCTATTTTAATGAGACGATTTGGCAACAGTCAAAGGAAGGCATTAACTCCCGCAATTAAAAAGCCCAGCGAAAGTTATTTTGATCCATCCAAGACTGACATAATGGCACAACACCTGCTCCTGGATGGTAAAGAGGAGAGAAAATAGCAAAGAATCCATAAAAAAAATCTGCATCTTCTCTCTGCAGGTGGAGGTAGGTGGGAGGGATTAGATTGGAAGGTGAGGGAAGGTGAGCTCATGAGGGAGGGGGATCATGGCCGTCTCATTTTTGCTCTTGTTGCTAATGATAATGTTTTCATGTTTTATGTTTTGTTTTGTTATGTTGTGTTATGTTACGTAATGTTAGATACTCTGTCATATTCCAAAACTAGAGTACATTTATGACATTTATGACATTATTTAATTTCCTTATGGCTGCAATGCTTCATGCACAAATGTAATTGTCATGTAAATTAGTCTTGAATGAACATGTGGAATGTATGTGAATATTTTAATGATCAATAATATTATAAAAACTTCAATAACTCTGAGGTGCCTATAGACCTCTTTGGAGAACAATAGAAATATATCAAGTCACAGTGCACGTAATGTTATTAGCTGTCTGATCGCCTGCAATTAATGACTTGATTTACTTCAAAAACATTGGAGCATCTACCTTTCCTTCACTCAAACTATGTCATCCACATTATACATACAGTATATACCAAACCCCACCTCTGATAGATTAAATTATTCCCCATCCTGATGTAGAAAGAGAGAAAATCCATAGTTATGCAGAATGTCAGTGACTCTTTTGTGGGTACAGGTCACCTGTGCAAAGAAAGAAGAAATGTGGAGGAGGAATTGCTGGAGCAGAATGGTATTTAGATTATTGGAAAGCAGGGAAAATTCAAAACTTCTACCAGCGCCAAATTGCCCAGTCCACTAAAAGTCTCTGTGGATGCTCCATCGACAGCTGAACGTGTCTGATAAGAAGTGAGCCAAGGAATCGCAGCAGAAAGAGAGGTACCACGACTTGAAGAGATATGAGACACAAAGAGAGAAAGAGGAAGAGGGGCTGTCTACGGAGTGTGATGCTTCTTATTAGATAGAACATAATTTGACTCAGGCTTAAGCTGAATAAGTAGTCTAACTACTGTTTTTGAACATGCAGAATCTTAATAATGAATAAAATTTCTCCTCCTGCATTTGTTTTTGTGTTGTTTTTGTTTGTCCAAAGGAAACATTTTCATCACTTGATGGCAAAAAAAGAGATATCTTTTTGAAAAGATTTCTTTAAAGCAAATCATCTTCCCCACACGGTGGAGGAAATGCTTTGAAAAAAAAATCACAATAATGTGAGTTTCATTAAATAAAAGAAGGCTAGAAGACAGAGAACATATGTACAGCATCATTTATTTATTTATATTAGATACTTGGCTAATCTTCTTCTTTTCCTTTTGGCTTTTCCCTTCAGGGGTCGCCACAGCGAATCAACCGCCTCCATCTAACCCTGTCCTCTGCATCCTCCTCTCTCACACCAACTACCCTCATGTCCTCCTTCACTACATCCATAAACCTCCTCTTTGGTCTTCCTCTAGGCCTCCTGCCTGGCAGTTCAAAACTCAGCATCCTTCTACCAATATATTCACTATCTCTCCTCTGGACATGTCCAAACCATCTCAGTCTGGCCTCTCTGACTTTATCTCCAAAACCTCTAACATGTGCTGTCCCTCTGATGTACTCATTCCTGATCCTATCCTTCCTGGTCACTCCCAGAGAGAACCTCAGCATCTTCATCTCTGCTACCTCCAGCTCTGCCTCCTGTCTTTTCCTCAGTGACACTGTCTCTAGACCAAACAACATCGCTGGTCTCACCACAGTTTTGTACACCTTACCTTTCATTTTAGCTGAAACTCTTCTATCACACATCACACCTGACACTTTTCTCCACCCATTCCATCCTGCCTGGACACGCTTCTTCACCTCTTTTCCCCACTCTCCATTGCTCTGGACTGTTGACCCCAAGTACTTAAAATCCTCCACCTTCTTGATCTCTTCTCCCTGTAACCTCACTCTTCCACTTGGGTCCCTCTCATTCACACACATGTACTCTGTCTTACTGCGGCTAACCTTCATCCCTCTCCTTTCCAAGACAAACCTCCACCTCTCTAGCTTCTCCTCCACCTCGTCCCTACTCTCACTGCAGATCACAATGTCATCTGCAAACATCATAGTCCATGGAGATTCCTGTCTAACCTCGTCTGTCAGCCTGTCCATCACCATAGCGAACAAGAAGGGGCTCAGAGCTGATCCCTGATGCAGTCCCACCTCCACCTTGAACTCCTCTGTCACACCTACAGCACACCTCACCACTGTCTTACAGTCCTCATACATGTCCTGCACCGTTCTAACATACTTCTCTGACACTCCAGACTTCCTCATACAATACCACAGTTCCTCTCTGGGCACCCTGTCATAAGCTTTCTCCAGATCTACAAAAACACAATGCAGCTCCCTCTGGCCTTCTCTGTACTTCTCTATCAACATCCTCAAAGCAAATACTGCATCTGTAGTACTCTGTTTTGGCATGAAACCATACTGCTGCTCACAAATGTTCACTTCTGCCCTTAGTCTAGCTTCCACTACTCTTTCCCATAACTTCATTGTATGGCTCATCAGCTTTATTCCTCTGTAGTTGCCACAACTCTGCACATCTCCCTTGTTCTTAAAAATGGGCACCAGCACACTTCTCCTCCACTCCTCAGGCATCTTCTCACTATCTAAGATCCTGTTGAACAACCCAGTCAGAAACTCTACTGCCACCTCTCCTAGACACTTCCAAACCTCTACAGGTATATCATCAGGACCGACTGCCTTTCCACTCTTCATCCTCTTCAGTGCTCTCCTCACTTCATCCTGGCTAATCTTTGCTACATCCTGGTCCACAACAGTCACCTCTTCTAGTCTTTGTTCTCTCTCATTTTAGTACTCTTTAGTACTCTTTCCATCTTCCCATCACACTGCTGGCACCTGTCAATAGACTTCCATCCCTATCCTTAATCACCCTAACCTGCTGCACGTCCTTCCCATCTCTATCTCTCTGTCTTGCCAGCCTGTATAGATCAGTCTCTCCCTCCTTACTGTCCAACCTAGCATACAAGTCATCATAAGCTTCTTGTTTGGCCTTTGCTACCTCTACCTTCACCTTACGCTGTATCTCCCTGTACTCCTGTCTACTCTCCTCAGTCCTCTCAGTGTCCCACTTCTTCTTAGCTAACCTCTTTCTTTGTATACACTCCTGTACCTCCTCATTCCACCACCAAGTCTCCTTATCAACTTTCTTTCCAGATGACACACCAAATACTCTCCTACCTGTCTCCCTGATCACATTAGCTGTAGTTGTCCAGTCATCTGGAAGCACCTCCTGACCACCCAGAGCCTGTCTTAACTCCTTCCTAAAGGTCATGCAACACTCTTCCTTTTTTAGCTTCCACCATTTCGTCTTCTGCTCTGTCTTTGTCCTCTTCATCTTCCTCACCACCAGAGTCATCCTACACACCACCATTCTATGCTGTTTGGCTACACTCTCGCCTACCACTACTTTGCAGTCACTGATCTCCTTCAGGTTACATCGTCTACACAAGATGTAGTCTACCTGTGTGCTCCTACCACCACTCTTATAGGTCACCCTATGTTCCTGCCTCTTCTGGAAGAAAGTATTCACTACAGCCATTTCCATCCTTTTTGCAAAGTCAACTACCATCTGTCCTTCTGCGTTCCTCTCCTGGATACCAAACCTGCCCATCACTTCCTCATCACCTCTGTTACCTGCACCAACATGTCCATTGAAGTCTGCACCGATGACAACTCTCTCACTTCTAGGTATGCTCTGCATCACTTCATCAAAGTCCAACCAGAATTTCTCCTTCTCCTCCAGCTCACATCCTACCTGTGGAGCATACCCACTAACAACATTGAACATCACACCTTCTATTTCTAGCTTCAGACTCATCACTCTATCCGACACTCTTTTTACCTCCAGGACATTCCTAACAAACTCCTCCTTCAAGATAACTCCTACTCCATTTCTCTTCCCATCTACACCATGATAGAACAACTTGAACCCTGCTCCTAAACTTCTAGCCTTGCTACCTTTCCACCTGGTCTCCTGGACACACAGTATGTCTACCTTCCTCCTCTGCATCATGTCGACCAACTCTCTACCTTTTCCTGTCATAGTTCCAACATTCAACGTCCCTACTCTTAGTCCTATACTCTTGGCGCTCCTCTTCTCTTTCTTCGTGCGAACGCACTTTCCTCCTCTCCTTCTTCGACCAACAGTAATCCAATTTCCACCGGCGCCCTGTAGGTCAACAGCGCCGATGGCGGTCGTTGTTAACCCGGGCCTCGACCGATCCGGTATGGAAGTCATATGTTTGATTCGCATCTTTGATTTGGCAAAAGTTTTACGCCGGATGCCCTTCCTGACGCAACCCTCTGTATTTATCCGGGCTTGGGACCGGCACAATAAGACACTGGCTTGTGCCCTCTTGCGGCTACATTGATACTTGGCTAATCTGACAACAGGAAATTCTTCCACTTCATTTGAGCCATCCCTGTGGAGTAGTGGCTTGCCTTTTTTAGGTGAGCAAATTGGGGAGCAGGAGCTCAAGAATACTTTGACATGTAGGTGTGGGGCAACCTGGGATTGAATTTCTATCATTCTGCTCTTTCCCCCCAAGCCACAGCCACAAAAAATATCTGGTGTATCCATTATTATCTGAAAAAAATAATGTGCAGTTTTTCATATATTCTCTGCATAATACATTGTGTCTATGTCTACTTATGCATATTAATGGGTAAAATTAGAGTAATTGTTATACTGAACTTGTCAGACAGTGCTTGTCCTCATTAAAGCAGACAGTCCCTGTTCTTGTAAAAAAAAAAATTGAATTCAGCCACAAGGGTTTTAACATAAACCACATTTATCATCTCCTTGCTTCCCTTGTGCCTTGTTAGTTACTGAATTAATGTAAATGTACACATTACAAAACTTTTAAACACTATATGACTGAGAATTCATCAGAATATTGTATTTTGATTTAAAAAAAATCATATGGATATTGTTTGTACCTTTCATAGCAGAGTAAAATTCTGCGGAATATAAGAGTTTTAATATGTAGTGATTCTGTGACTCGTCATTTGAAAGGACTTGGTTTCCCTTGTAGAGATGTTCGCCCCATGTGTTGCAGGCTGGGTGTGGCTGTGCACCTCCACACCTGCCATCTATCCGTCCATAGTCAACTTTCCTCACTTTCATTCCATCAAACCACTATTTCTGTGCGAGTTGATTGTCATGCAGCTCGTGTATGCCTCCTCATCGCTTCCACCTGCTGTAGCACCCAGTCTTTTTGTCCTGTTCTAGAAATTCTGATCCCGTACCCTGGAGTTTTGTTATTCCTGTGTTTTTTGGACTTCATCCTTCACAAGCTTTCTGTTTTGTCCACAATAAAATTACTGTTAAACCTTTCTTTGGCTTATGCTCAGCTTTGGGGTCCACTCCTCGTGGTTGACAATTACATCGTAATAGTAATCATTATTATAGTATTATATGCTACTGAGTACAACTCTTTCTGCGTGTGTATTTTCTATTCACAAAAGAAATGTTGTCTACTCAAAGTCTATCAAAGGTCAAGAAACAAACAGCATCTGAATATTCAATCTATTAGACTTCAGCCTGGCAGTGAAGATTAGATTGCCAATTACTTAGAAGGTTATGTTCTTTCCCAATCTTCACTTGAACAATTCATGTTTGCAAAAGTCTGTTGCATTTTTCACCTGATGTCTTTACAGTCGAACAAACAAAGGAGTTTTCTCTTTAACTGACTAAATGAATAGTTGCATTCAGCACATGAAAGTGTAACACCTTGAGGGACATCAATGTAAATATTTGTTACGATATGTGACTCACATTATCAAGCTCCACATCAAACCAATACTCCCTCTAGGTTTGGCATGGAAGGTAATGCCAGTAGTGAAATAAACAAGAGCAGAAAGAATTCATTAGGACAGGGTACTTACATCTTTCAGTATTTTCATCCTCACTCTTCTGGAACTGCTTTATTTGCACTCAGCATTTCCCTTTGTGAGCCGTTTCCACAGCTGTACAGTCTTCTCATTCTCTGTTTTCTTACTGCACCGTGACTGGCTGATATGGAAGAATGAGCAGACTTATACTGAAAAAAGTTTGAAAGCAATAAATGGGGTTTTGCAGCTTACTTCACTTTCGATATCATCATCCTTACAAAGTGATATAAATGTCTTATAAATTTTATGATAGAACAAAAGAAAAACATTGATACTGTCATGGCATAAGGTTTGAAATAAAAGCATGCGGCCTGACATGCAGCATGTGTGAGGGGTCAGTCACTAACATCTTGTTTCTCTTGAGTTAGGTTTCTCATTTTGATTTGCCTTTGTTGCATTGATTTGTCTTTTGTTCACTTTCCTGCTGGCTGACATGGAAGAATGAGCAGTCTCACACAGATAAAACGGTACAAATAAAAAGTGCATTGCATTTTACTTTGCCTATTAATACTTAACTCCCTCAACTCCCTTTATTCCTTTATTCCATTCTCGACCTAAATAAACTTTGTTTCTTCACACCCTTGACAGCAGTGCTTGTCAAATGCCCAGCAGGATGTTGGAGAACCTTTTTCTAGTAGATCGTATTTCACTAGGTCACACATTGACTGAAAGTTGGATCCATTTTGTGCCACCTTGGAACCATACATGTCAGCACAACTTAGACAGGAGCAAGTCAGCAATATTGCACTGAATTGTTTTGTTTATTCCGGTTCATTAACTCATCACAAAAGTGGCAAGAGTTTTACAAGCTGCCTAACATTCAATAAGACCTCAACCTTTCTTCATAACTTGCCATGTAGTCTATGCACAAAGCCAAATAAAAAAAAATCCATATCAAGCCAAGAAAATCTTTGACGTCGACCGTTTTTGAAAAAATTATATAGTAATGACCTGCAATTTCCATTCACTGCTAAGCAATGACTTGTGGTGCTATAATGTTGCAGAGTAAAACTTTCGACTTTTACCTTTTCCATTGTGATGTTTTCACACACTGTATTGTATGGTATATAGTGTTCTGTTAAGAACACTGCTACAGCTACATTTACTATAAAATAAGTCCAGCATCTATCCTTTAACATTTTAAAACAACAGCTTGGCATATGGAAAATACAACAGGGTTTCTCTGCCTCGTCAAAAGTTAGATAAGAAAGGAAAAATTACTCCTGTCAAAATGAAAAGAAAACATATAGCTCACAGCCTTGTAGCTTAGCACAGATAATTTTTTGAAAGTAAACTGCAGTCCTGGCTGAATTCCAAAGTAAGATGTCAAACTTTTCTTGTTGTGCCCCTCATGTTATTTAAAACAAAAGTAAAGAGAACATTAAATATGAAGATAAAATTTTAGTAGATAAGAGGGATTGATTATAATTTAAGTCTGATGGTTTAAGGGGTCAAAATCAGCATTGTCATTGAAGAAGGAACATTAGTTGGTGACTGTGATGTCATCAAACCAGATACAGTACCTAATGTGAGTATTTTAGGTGCCTCGGGCCTGATCTAAAGAAACTTGGCCAGATAATACATTCTGAATTACGTCTCTTCATGGTCTACTAAGCATCCCATGGCCTATTAAATACATATTAAAAGATTACCTTTATGCCAAATGGCTTCATAAGATTGTGCCTTACAGTGTTTGGTATAGTTGTAATGATCCATGGACATACCCATCAGACCTTCATTTTTAGACCTGGGATAAAGAGAACATATTTCTGTTCAGTAGGGCTGTGTTTGAATCAGAGCCCCTCCATATGTTACAACAAGTGGAGCGTTTGCTTTCGCAACTGCCTCCATATGACAGAAAACACAAAGAAAATAATGAATAATAAACAGATTAATTATTTCTCATCCATAACACCAAGAGAAAATCCCCATATGGAGTTTTGATTCAATGAATTAAACTCACAGATGTTTGAACATCTGTTTGATTCTTTTGACATTTGCCAAGGCAGGATGCATCAACAAGAGAGGCTGTACGTAATCTTTTCCTCTGTTTCTGTGATGTGTGAGGCTCATCAATGACTAAAGCTCTTTGTCCACACATGAAGAAATCTACAGAGTTCTCAGGGAGAATCAAGCAAATTGTGTGGAAACAAAATCCTGATGTGATTCTTGTATTCATAAATTTTCTATCACTTTGTAATCACACCTATGGACTCACCATTAGGTCATCGTTTACACAGGTCTACCTCCTGCCAAATTCACAGAAAACAACCCAATTCCTTGACATTAAAACCCACTCCCTGCTTCTGGACTCATATTTGCATTCGAAATTATCGACAGAAACAGGAGTTTTCATGGAAAGCATTACTCAATCATTTATAAAGATTTTTTTTTATTACCCTTTCACAGCTACATAAAATCCATTCTTAAAGTTAGTGTTATGTCTCCATGCCAACTCAATTAATTGACTACATTGGTTTTAGTGATGGAAAACCATGACGTATCAATACCTGGATATTTTTATTCTGGCTGGCTTGTTTTTGTGAAATTTTCATTAAAATCCATTGACAACTGCAAGATATCTGTTTACTGTTAAGTAAGCCTTAACAGTGCAACGCCTGCAATCATACAGTACTTTCACGAGTTTGGCGAAGTCTTTGCAAAGTTGTTTAATTCAGTCACATATGAGTGTTTTTCAAGCATGAACTACAAGTTAAGTACAAGCCACAGCATCTCAATTGGATTTCATTGACATGGCCAATCCAAAATTAATTAATTTACTTTTGAGCCATTCAAAGTTGGACCTACAAATTTGTAACAGGATATGCACCTTCCAAAATGTTACACTTCTGTCCACTGAACATTTTCCCAAAGATCATCAAAATGTTTTATATCAAAGCTTTTTTTTTCCTGTTTGCTCAGCAATGGTTTCTGTACTGGAACTCTCACATGGATGCCATTTTTGCCCAATCTCCTTATTAATGTGAAGTCATGAACATTGACTAATTGAGGCCAGTATGCCGTACAGTTTAGCAGATGTTGTGACCTCTTGGATGAGTCATCAATGTTCTCTCTGAGTTCACTTTGTCAAGCAGGTTTCAATCAGCAGGGCTGGAAGGGATCAGGCTTGGATGTGGATGGTGAAACTAACCATCACGATTTGGTGTTTGTCTCGTGTTTGTCTGCTGTGCTGGAGTCTGGCAGGAGGCGGGGCTGAACTTTTGAGCAGAGCCTCGTCTCCACCCCTGTTGCTCATCTCCACACCTGTTGTTGATCAGACTGATTAGGCTGAGGCCTTTTAAGCCGGCTTCTCCTTTGGTTTGGTGCCAGATTGTTTTCCACCCTTGCCCATGAGTCTAGTTTGTTGGACTGCTTGAGTTTTCTTGCGTTTCCTGCTTATTTGATTAAACTACGATTGAAAGCATCTCCTTTGGTGTCCTGTATATGACACTAGCATTGGGCAGTTCATTCATGATTTAACAGGGGGCAGGGGTAATTACTTGTGATTAATTTGATACAGTTGCCAGATGTCCAGCTACACTGTATTTGAAATGTATTGCCCCAAACTGATCTGTGGTCCTGAATTTCAGCTGTTAAAAGTTGATGAAATGAACTCTTTTCAAAACACTGTTTTTCTAGGCTGGCCATGAAATGTGAATAAACTGCCTGCTACACGTCTCCCATTGATGGGATGCTCATGTGCACACACCGCCGACTCCCGTTGCTTGTACTTTTATAACTTTGTTGCTATTATTTCTCTTTCATTATATAACTTAATTTTTCTACAGTAATCATAGAGGCACTTTCACTCTGTTAGCCGACCGTAACGACCCCTGGAGCTTATTGTGTACACACGAGATCAGTTGATCGAAGTGAATCCAACTGGCATTTTAACGAGATCAACAAAGAGCCTTGGTGGAACTGTAGAGAAAAACACCATGTTTGGAGGAAAAGAAATCAGCGGAGGATAAAACACAGCAGTATGGACTGGAGATAATAAAAGCCTTGTCCCCCAACAATAATCATGGACAAAAAGAGATTGATGGCTAAAAGGATGGAGAAGTTAAACGGAACTTACAGCAAGAGTAATGAGTTGGAAAGGGAGAGGATGGAGTTAATGGTTAGGCATGGACATGCCGGATGGCTATGTTTCCATTCAGGGCCTCCAGACTGTTTATGCTGACAGGGATGGTACCAGGAGTGGTAAGAGGAAACGTGGAGGTCTTATCTTGTTCTCATGAACTACACTACATTGAATTGTTGGCTTTTGGGCGCTGTCCCTCCATCCACTAAGTGAGGAGGACTGTACATACCTGTATATACATTTTTATTCTCTAATCAGTTCTCTTTTTGTTATGATTTCTTTTCAGTTCTTCATTCATAAATTCTCCTTATTCTGACATTCTCTGTTTTTTCTGGAACAGTGCAGCTATAACAAAAAGCAATTCCCCCTTCAGGGATAAATAAAGTATGTATCAATATAGCACTTTACTCATGCTCATGAGCAACTGAAAATAAGATAAAATCGTTCATATGTGTGTGTATGTACGTTATGATGCTGAAGACAAACTGTAAGCAAACACACACACACACTAGCTGACTTCAACAACAACTGAAGAACTTTCAGTTTCTAGCTCTGAGCCAGGACATTGCCACACACTGCTACCTGACTGCTGGATGTGAACTTGTTCTCATGCAGACTATGTCTATCACTAATGTCAATCACTCCTGTTGGTCATGATGGGCGCTGGTTTTAATCCAGCTGTTATTTTTGGACTCTCTGACAACTTTTTGGGTGTACAGTTGATACAGGACATAGAATTCCATGAGTTGGTAGGGTAAACAAGGGCCACTATATAGAGACCTAAACAACATATTTTTCATCATACCACCCCTTTAATAAATTATCATTAAAACCTATATTTTTTATTTACTAAAGTTGTATTAAATTTGTATGATCTGAAACATGGGTTTCACGGCAGAGTGGTGGGTAGCACTGTCACCTCATGGCAAGAAGGTTCCGAGTTCCATTCCTTTCTGTGCAGTTTGTACTCTCTCGCCGTGGCTTTGTGGGTTTTCTCCGGGTTCTCGGGCTGCCTTCCACCTTCAGTGTAGGTGAATAGATCACTCCAAATTGTCCATAGTTGTGAGTGTGTGCATAAGTGGTTGTTTGTCATGTGGTCCCACAATGCACTTGCAACATGTCTTGTTGATAGCCAGCTGGGATAGGCTCCAGCAACCATCATGACCCGCAAGGGAAAGCAGCTGAAGACAATACTGATGGATGGATTGATGGATGGATCTGAAACATTCACATGGGAAAATACTGTTGAATTCATACTACTTTTTGCTAACTTGTTGTTACCCAAGGTGTTTATATTTTACTACTTGATTCAGTTTTCCTTTACAGCCATTTTAATTCCATTTACAGGAACTGATGAAAAGTCTCCTGATAGATGGAGAATCTCATAACAAATACACATATGCAAGCATCCAAACTTCAGAGGGATATACATAGGGTTTAAAATGCACTGTATTTAACATAAATATGATTTACTGAAAATACAAACGTCTAGAGGAGAGTTTTATGGGTATTTCTTTCCACATTTTCCCTAGAAATGTGTCCCTATTGCAAACTGTTGCAGCTGCTGTGAATTTAAATTGACTGCAGCTTCTCAATGAATAGTTCTTTATGCCCTATGGAACCTACAGGGGGTAAGTATTTCCTACTCTAAAGTTAGCATTTGGATGAGATATAACTTTAAAGTAAATCGTAAATACAGCACAAAAAATATATGCACACACAAGTTGTGTATTTTAGAGTACTTGTGTGTAAATATGAGTTTGAGACTGACACAAACTCTTCATCTTGTCTTCAATAAACAGTAAAACTTCAACACAACAAAATATCATATTTAAGGATTTGGCACATTGGATTAGGTTTACGGTGGATTCAGTTCTGACATGCCAAGTAGCACTGATAGATGAAAGTACAAAGGATGAGAATTGCACAGTGTGATGCGTATACCCAGTAAAAATTGTTTTCTTTCTTGTCTCGCTTTGGCTTTGTCACACTTAAGTCCCACTAGAGCTTTGTGACTGAAAAGTAAGAAAGTCAGTAGGAGACCATAATTAAACTTCTACACTTGGCTTAGTAGGAAACTGCAGGCTGTACATGTGAGCTATCATGTATTAAATATTTTTTGTTTTGTCTGTTGTTTTTCAAATACATAAATTTGGCATGTCTTTGTGCAGACAAACGCACGGCAGACTACATAAGTAAAGAATGGTTGAATGTCCCATAAAGTCATTCCCCAAAAGATAGAACATAAAGTTTTATTCATTTTTGCTACATTTTATGCTGTACATTCATATTAAAGACTGGCATTGTCAGTATAAATCACAAAACTTCAAAATCGTTCCTGTGCTGCACACCTAAGATAAAAAGTAATGAATGAATGTCACAAAAATAGCTGAGGTGTTTTCTTCTCGAAGTAAAAGGAATCCAGGCTTCCTGTGGTTTTGTCGTGTAGTTATTTTAATAAAAACCTCTTTAACTGTTGTTTAACTCATCTGTATCATAACTTTTCATTCAAAACATTAAATGCTGATGTTCCTTAGCTATTTTCTATTTTTGGGGAGAATTGATCCAGGTAAGTCAGTTAATCAGTCAGTAGGGGTCTTGCGAGAAGGGGGGGCATTCCTGTGCGTTGAGCCAAAAAGATAAGCCAGTTTTTTTCCAGCGCTGGCGGTCTTGTGCCAGCTGCTCTGCCAAAATGGGTTATATTCTTGTCTCTTACATATAAATTTTTGAAACTTTTGAATGTTAGAACCCATTACATTTTGGAGTAGATCCATATCAAGAATTGTGTGATTGTTGATATGGATCTGTACTTTGTATACTATTTGGCAGTAACACACAAACTATCAGAATAGGCTAAAAGGTATGGCATGTCCTATGGAAGCTATTGGCTAATTCTGGAGTTAGTTCCGCCATCAGTGAAATATTTCTGTATTTGAACAGTTGTCAAACTGATAACTGGAAGGCCTTACTTCAGCCTCCATTACCACGATGAGGAAGGTCGGAGTGTTATTTAATCGGAATACAGTGCGCCCTCATTCTTTGCAGTTAATGTGTTACAGGAACCACATGCGATTAATGAATTCTGCGATGAACTATTTATCTTATTATTTACGGTAATTTAAACGTTAATGACCCTCCCCATACTGATATTAAACCACCTTCTATCGGTATTCCCTTTTCCCACACTCTTATCGACTGTTGTGTCTCACATAAGTCAGAGACTCATGGAACCGAGCACACTTCCAGATGTCGTGAGCCAATAGAATGCGCGTATGGTATCACGTGACTGCCTAGCAAAAATCCGCAAGGAGGTGAAGTCTCGAGCTTTGATGCATGACTGCGTGAGGGTGCACTGTATTTTCTTTAACTGCCATTTAAAACAGTTTTTTTTTTTTGTCTTCATGTATTCTCTTAGTTTAACCCCATAAAACGGGGTCAACCTTTTATGAGATCAATGCTTATTTTAGTTTTGCAGCAAAATCTTTTATATATTTTAATGTGTGCATGTGACCGTCACCAGTCCTCTCTGGGAACTAAATTGTCAGTCTATTAGAATTTCCTATTGTGAGCCAGAGAGGGAGGTGCTGCACCCCTGTGTGTTAAGGGGGAAAGCAAAAGGAGACAGGGAGAGAAAACACAAACAAAGTCAGTGGATAGACAGGCAGTGCTGTTGGAGTGAAAAAGGTTTAGGCTGTTTTATCCTATCTTAGAACTGATACCTCAACACCACTTTTACAAAACATCAGATTAGTGGAGGTCCTGACAGTATAGAATAGGCCACCAGAGGAAACCAGTGTAGGAGGAAGACAGAGGGCATAAGATTGTGATGACTGAAGTGAGACTCATCACATTCTGACGGGACCCAATGGTTCTCAATAATTGGACTCGACAGGAGCTGGTAAACCCTGACCCAACATGCATGTGTGATGAAACCAACATCCAGATAGGCTACCAGAACCCAACAGGGCCACGCTAGCCGAGCACTCCCAACCCCGGCAGCCAGGAGCATCCAGAAGCCATCACCCGAAGAGCCATCAGGGGCACCGAGAACCACGTAGACCCAGGGACCCAAAGGAGGCAAGGGCCACCACCGCCAGGGCGCACAGGACCGGCCCAAGGGGCACGGGGCATCACTGAACGCCTAGGTGTGAAATGCACAGCCCGCCACTGTTAAATTATTGTTATTGTTGCCATTAATACCAATTAAACCTAAGAACATTTCTATAATTATAATTTTTCTTTCTGTGTGTGTGTGTGTGTGTGTGTGTGTGTGTGTGTGTGTGTGTGTGTGTGTGTGTGTGTGTGTGTATGTGTGGTTGTGTGTGTGCGTGTGTTATAGAATAGACTTGCTCTTCCTGGAAAGTGTCTTAAGTTGTCCTGCTGGTATATAAATATATATTAATAATTTTATGAGGTGGACTATTGCTTTACGTTCTGTAACATAATGGGGAGACTAAGCTGCCTAGATGGAGGTTGAAATTGTCTGGGTGCTGTCGAGCTGTTACATATTTTTGGACACAATAGGGATGTTATCAGGTCCGGCTGTTTTATTCATATTCACTCACAGCAGGAGTTTTCTCATATCTGCTGTGGATTCTGACAGCAGCTGCTCTTTTGGAGACAGAGTAGACTTTACAGCTGACACTTTGCTGAGGAGATCAGGGCAAGCATAAAGTGTATTAAGCTCATCTGGCAACATGGCCTTACATGAAGGGGGGCCTCCTTGTGTAGTTTTTCACATTTGGATCATCTGCCATATTTCTTTAGCGATGTTAACATTGATGCCTCTGCAGTTTCTGCTGACGTTGGACCTTTTCCCCCTTGATTCCAGCTCTCTAACTGAGAATATTGTATGCTGCCTTGTCAGCTATCACTTTTTTGATTATTTGTTGATATACTCAACAAAAATATAAAAGCAACACTTTTGTTTCTGCTCCCATTTTTCATGAGATGGACTTAAAGATCTATAGTTCACTCCAGATACACAATATTACCATTTCTCTCAAAGATTGTTCACAAATCTGTCTAAATGCGTGATAGTGAGCACTTCTGCTTTGCTGAGATAATCCATCCCACCTCACAGGTGTGCAACATCAAGATGCTGATCTGACATCATGATTAGTGTACAGGTGTACCTTATACTGCCTACAATAAAAGACCACTCTGAAATGTGCAATCTCATAAAAGGCTCATAAGTGTTACCTTGCGTATTCGTGTTTGCTCCTCTTATTTTGAAAGGTTTATGTCATGATTATGTGTCACTGTTTCTTGTGTTGTTTGTTTACACATGCCTCGTCCTTTTTGCTTCCTGTTGATTGTTTGCATATTCATTCTTTGTCTTTGGTTTTGGGATTTATTTCCTATGTGTTCTTCACCTGTTTGCTTCTTTGGTTTTCTCTGTTTGTTCTTCTTTAACATTTTCCCTCCAATGTCTGATTATCTCCTCCTCTCTGCAGCACCTGTTTCCTACTGTCTCATTTACTCAACGTGTTTTTCTCTCTTCAGTTGCCAGTTTCAACAGTTGATATTTATTGGATTTTTTTTTTTACATCCCACTTCAAAGCGGTGATGTATTGTAATTGTCAGCGTTTGTGTATTTGTCCATTAGTCTGTTTGTCCATCAGTCTATCCATTAGTCCATCAAATATCTTCGCAACCGTTGCAGATAGAAAGATGAAACAAAAAGCACATTAGTCAAGCAGCAAAGGGGACGAAAATGAGAAGATGACCTTGACCCTGATAAAACTAGGTCAAGGTCAGATTTTAACTTTTGTACACTCAGGAACTGGATAAGATAGAGAGAAGAGGGAGTAGGCCAGTGTGAATAAGACTGTAGATCAAAGCTACTGCTTTGACCTATGCAAGTCGATCAGGGTAAAATTTTGAATTCAGGGTGTCGTGGGATGTTGCAGTCTCTGATTACATTGGTTCTTGTTTTTATCTTGTCTGGGTTATTCTGGTGTATTGCCTGTCCATTGTTTTTAGTGGTGGAATATCATGAGGATGATCCATGCCTGGGTGTTAAATAAATATTACTCCCCTGCTTTTTTCATTTTTGTTTTTGTTCCTCCCATTCTGCCTGAACTTGCCTTAGTTTGTCAAACATTATAGGAATAAAAAATATTTCACATTTCCATATATTTGTCTTATCCTCTGAACTGCGGAGAAGAAAATATATGTTAACTCTTATCATTGTAAGAAAATAAACACAATTTTTATGGTTTGACTCTTTACTTACATAAAGAGTCATCTGTCCATCTCAATCTGTTTGGCATTGAGAAATGTTTTCATCCAAAAGAAAAGGGAAAAGTCATATGCAAAAAGCAAACTGTGTAATTAACACCCACTTATTTTCAGTCTGTTTTGATCTTTGACAATAATTAATTCAGAAAGCTCCACACATTTTACAAAATACTGCTACACAGATCAAGTTTTCCATTTTTGTATGGTGAGAACTAGCAAAATTATGACTGAAAATATATTAAAATTTCAAACAAAGGTAGAAATAAATCTCCTTTTTCAGGCCAGCTACTGCCAAGGCGGAATTGTTTTCAGTGGGTGTCAGATGCCATTTTGGTTGCCCCTTGTCTCCAATCCTGTTTACAATTTCTATGGACAAGATTCCAAGGCTCGAAGGGTATCCATTTGTTTTTCGTTTTGTTTTGTTTTGTTTTTTTTGTCCATGTCACATGAATAAAGTATCTAGGCAGATACCTGGCTAGAGTCATCACATCAAAATATCAGGCCACATTTAAAGACCTCTGTTGACTTCCCCATAAGGTCGGAAGGACTTTATTGCCTCAAGTGAGAAAGTTTAAGTACTGTATATTGAGGTCCTGCTTCTGTGACTTCAGCAGTATAACATACCCTGTGTAGATCCATCAGGGCGTAGATGGATCAAGCCAGCTCATGTTACAAGGCAAATAACTGGATTTATCAGTGGAAAATGTTCATTAATTCATTCATTCAGATGAGACAATCCATAATCATCTCATCATCAGCCGCATATCCGAGTCACAGGGTTATACTGAAGCCTATCCCAGCAGATATTGGGAGAGATGTGTGGTACACCCTGGATAAGTTCCCATTTCATCGCAGGGCTACATAGAGACAGACACCCACTCACACACACTCTCACACCAGTGGTCCATTTTGAGTGACCAATCTATCTAAGCTGCATGTTTTTGGAGGTGGGAAGAAGCCGGAGAATCCAGAAAGAGCCCAGGCAGACATGGAGAGAACACACAAACAACAACAACATACAAACAAGACCCTTCTTGCTGCGAGGCAACAGCACTACCCACTATTCTATGTGCAATAACCCTCGGTAGCAGATACACAGACTTCTGGAGATTCTTCATGGAAAACAAGACCATTTGACTTTCTCTTACCCTCAATCAGCAAAAAGGTTATAACCAGGACTTTGAACCAGAATTTTTTGCCAATCGGTTTGTTCCGAACAGAAACGGAATTATAGAGGAAGAAGAAGAAGAATACTTTATTAATCCCCGCAGGGAAATTACATAGTCACTCAGGTGTACATGTTGTTGTGTTAGTTTTAACAATCAGTGTATACACAGGCCTCCTGAAACACAGCACACAAGGGGGCCTGTAAGCATGCAGTTAGTACACATCAAACTACACACATCAGAGAGGCAGAGTGACGGGCAGCGGCTTCCGGAACGCACCCCAATTGAGCAGCTATTAGGTGGGACGGCGCCTTGCTCAGGGGCGCCTGAGCAAGGCTGGGAGGTGAGCTGACACCTTCCACCGTCAGCTCACGCTCCGGTGGCATCCTGGCGGGAGCGGGATTCGATCCACATAAGCCTTAAGATTTCTCAAAAATGAACGCACGCCTTTTAACATTAAGCGTCTTATGTGTACACTGAGTTCCAAAATCTGTAAAAATGTTTTTGTGTGATTTTAGTCGGCGATCCGTCAGATCGGCCATTGTCCGCCGACATAGGACGTATTACGTCACTACGTACGCCTGCAGCGATAGACCAATTAGAGAACATGACGTGGCACACCTTCGGTAGGTACCGGTATACAGTACAGTGTATGCCGGTACTGTACCACAGGTATGCTGCATAACCACATTTGTTTAGCTGAAGACCCCCGACAATGGCGTCAGCGAAGAGACACCCTTACGACGCAAAATTTAAACTCCAGGCTATCAGTTCTGTGGTTGTTCCGGTACACGTAAAGAGACTTTTATCACGCTTCACCATCTCTCTTGATCTGTGACTCCATGCACGCCCATACCACCGCTTCTGTAAAAAAACACGTCAAGCGGCTGAATTCGGAGCCTGCCATCATCCTAGTAGGATAAACGAAAGAACTCCAACCGCTGGACATTGGTGTAAACAGAGCCTTTAAAGTTAAGCTGTGTGCGTCGTGGGAGTGATGGATGAGAGACACACGTTTACCAGGACTAGGAGGCAGTGCCGAGCATGTTACACCCCCACAATATGTGCGTGGATTGTGGATCCTGGACTAACGTATCAGCTTCGACTTTTGTCCGATGTTTCCCAAACGCCGGTATCATTACCGGACAGCCACCAGGAAACGTGACGGTCAGCGAAATTGCCGAGCTATTCAATGCAGACCGAAGATGAAGACTTCGAAGTATTTAGCAGATTTATCAAAAAATAAAGAAATAAAAATATATTTAAAAAATAATGTCGGTGTATTTTTTAAAATTTAAATACGTAGTACAACACAGTTCAACCAGTCATCTTTTTGCTTCCGTTAGCTAGCATGCACCGAGTGCCTGTTAAAGTACAGAAATAAACTCCGTAATTTAGACTGCGCCTCTTTATACAATGAGCCGAATGGTGCGCAAAATACGGTAACTTAAGGACTTTTAAATTGGCAACTAAAGCAATTAGTTTATAAACTATAAACTATAACTATAGATATGCCCCTACCCTACAGTAAAGAGTACCACAGCACTACACCACTGCTTTATGCAAGTTATATCACTGTAGTTAAGGCTTATGCCTCCTACTTAGACGCTACATGAAATAAGACAAGAATAACTTCCACCATGTAATTTATTGCTGAACAACAGATCTTCATTGTGCTTCTCCCATAGCTCAATATTGCTACAAAGCGCTGGCAGTACCGGAACACACTGCTCTGAAAATAACTGCAGCCAATGAGTTAATGTCTAAATCATACATTTTTAAGATTGACATACTGCAGTGTTTACCTGTTGATTAAATTGTGACTGGGAGACCTCCCTTTTCTTAACTGTTGCTGATAGCCGCTACTTCTCTCCGCTCTCATCCCTCGTCCAGTGAATGACAGGAAGTGAAACATGAGGTCAAATATTTTTTTCAAGAACGAAAAAAAAAACGGTATTAACTGGATTACAATTATTTTTTGTTCCAATTCTGTTAAAAATATAACATTAAAAAATATAAAGTTTTCGTTTTCGTTTTCGTTTTCGTTCCTGCCAAAATACCAAAAGTTTCCGGTTTTCGTTTTTGTTCCATGAACCGGTTCAAAGCCCTGGTTGTAACCAATCAAGAATGTTTTTCCATATTTGACATTACAAGGCAACTTCATAGAAAGTCTAGCTGGGAAATGCACACATCCACTGAAGTTTTCCTCCTCCTGACACAGACAATCATGTTTTACCACAAGCTGTTCGCAATAATGCAGACAAGTTTATCTGATGCTGAACCTGTAGCTGGGATATCTCTCCTTCACAGGCAAGTCTGTCTCCATCCATATGCCCTATAAACTGTAGGTACATAAGAGGTTTGAGAAAGCATGTGGTCTGTCGGAGCCAAGCGCATTGTAGTTGTTTTCTTCATTTTGTAATGTTTACGTCTTTAGGCACAACCAAGAAACAGCTTTGTGTTTTACTGCAATTACTATGATAACCACATTTTTATAAAAGATGTAATGATGATTTATGTTTTGTTTTCTCATACATATCTATACAGGTCATCTTCACACCTAGATTCAAGTTTTATTATTTTAAATCATAGTTTTGATCATAGATTTACTTTTCAAATATGTGATGATCAAGTTTAACCTTTAAACTCAAAAAGCATCCACCAGTTACTGATATAACTGATCGCAGTAAGGTTTATTTTAGAAACTAATAGGTTTATTAATTTCTGTCACAAATATAGTGACAGAATGGATTTTTTCTGTAAAAGAAACATATCAATGTGGTGTGGTTGTCAAACACTATGAATACACCCCCACACACACACGTACAGCCCATGAAGAAGACATGTAAACAAAAATTAAGTTTTGTAAGGGGTAGTATATTTTAGTTCTTCTAAAAAAATATGATACTTTTAGATAGTTTTAGACATTTAACAGGTGTATTTCGCTCCAATCTAAGCTTGTCTCAAAAAACATTTTTTTGGATGAAGACTGTTTGATGAAAAGGCATTAATGGCATGAATCCATGGAAATGAAGCGGCACATGTGCCCTAATAAAGAAGGAAGGTAGAGCGATGTGAACTACAGCATACTGCCACTGGTCTGTTTAAAATCCTTGTGACTTCTGACACATTCTGCTACAGTTCATTTGAAACTAAGTGAGACGTTGTGTAAAGTTGACAAAGATTGAAAGAATGTCTTTGAAATTTATCACCATTTATCAGAAGGGCAGATGGTACCAGCAAGCATTTGTGTACATACTGCAAGACGCTTTATCACTTTGACTGAACACATTGAAAAAGTCAAAACACACAGCAGCAGGTTGTGTTTTGAAAAGTAAAGTACAGTATTTATTCAATTGGCATTCTGTGTCATCAACATCAAACAGGTTAGCTTAGAAAACTGAACAATAATCATCAGGATCTCAATCAAAGCACTCAAAATTGAACAAACCAATGTTTACGCCTTTTCCACCCAAGTCTTCTTCTTCTTTTCCTTTCGGCTTTTCCCTTCAGGGGTCGCCACAGCGAATCAATTGCCTCCATCTAGCCCTGTCCTTTGCATCCTCTTCTCTCACACCAACTACCTTCATGTCCTCTTTCACTACATCCATAAACCTCCTCTTTGGTCTTCCTCTAGGCCTCCTGCCTGGCAGTTCAAAACTCAGCATCCTTCTGCCACTATATTCACTATCTCTCCTCTGGACATGTCCAAACCATCTCAGTCTGGCCTCTCTGACTTTATCTCCAAAACCTCTAACATGTGCTGTCCCTCTGATGTACTCATTCCTGATCCTATCCTTCCTGGTCACTCCCAGAGAGAACCTCAGCATCTTCATCTCTGCTACCTCCAGCTCTGCCTCCTGTCTTTTCCTCAGTGACACTGTCTCTAGACCAAACAACATCGCTGGTCTCACCACAGTTTTGTACACCTTTCCTTTCATTTTAGCTGAAACTTTTCTATCACACATCCCACCTGACACTTTTCTCCACCCGTTCCATCCTGCCTGTACACACTTCTTCACCTCTTTTCCACACTCTCCATTGCTCTGGACTGTTGACCCTAAGTACTTAGCCTTTTCCACCCAAGTATGTACAGGTAAATATGAAGGTTTTCCAGAATATTCAATTTAATTCATTCATTAATAGTTAAGGATCACAACCAACTTCAGCAATTCTGAATAACAGTTTGGTTACATTATCCAGATAAACATAATGACTTGGCACTCATGGTGCAGCTGGTGAATATTTATTCAGCAGCAGAAGAGAAATGTTTCCTATAAGGTCACCAAAAGCATAGCATTGATTGTCTTTTATTATGGTGTGATTAAAGTAAAACTGAATAAATTCAGTGTTGTAATTCTGATTATCTGCTTTATTGATTCAAAAAGGAGTTTAAATGTTTCTGCAGTTTAAATGACCAAAAACATAAAATAAAGCCTGAGTACACAAATTCCACTGGCATTGATCAGAACTGCCTCCCCTCAGGATGTGGGAAATGTGGACATGTGCGTTGGAATTTAATAGCCTCAACTTCATTGTGTTCCTTTGTGTTATTTGGTCTGATCAGCAAAATTGCTTCACCCAGCCATCTGTTTGCTCTTTGTTTTGTTTTTTTCTCTTTTTTGCTCTATGCCACAGTAAGGGGCTAATCACAATGTTGATGCATGGCAAAAACATAGAAAGTGCAATTTTACAAAAACTCAGTGTTGAACATTAAAAAGATAAGAATTAGTTTGTTTGTGAATTTAAAAAGACCTTAGACATTGGTTGCTGTTTTGATATTGGATTGAATAAGGTTTTAAAAAGGTTTCATTTTCAAGATATTTTCAAAGCTTTATCCGATTCAACTTTTTAATCTACCCATTAAATTCAGTAAGCACCATCCTGTTGCTGATTCCTCAGTCCTTATGGGATACAAGAACATACTGAAAATATCAGGAGCTCAGAATTACATGAGCTCCCCCTTAAACCCTTAGCATAAAAATGCTAAATGTACAACGTAATGAGTGTCCATTGAGAAGATATTGAAAATAAATATAGAAACAAATTGAGATGTCTTTGAAGCTTCTCATTCATTCTGATCATGATAGGATTCTTTGTTAAATAAAGTCAACAAGACTTATAGAACAGCTTGAGGACTTTTTGACTCTCTTCCAAGAAACTTGCTTGTGGAAAAACTTACACCACAGTCAATAAAGGGTCTGTTTTTAAAATCCAGAACAGGCATGTTAACAGTTAACTGCCACAAATGAAAAAGAAAAGAAAGACAAATTAAAACTCATTAAAGCAGATCTCATCAAAACATCTCTGAATGACAATGGTATTATTCCATTTCTGCTTCTAGTACAGTATTGTACTAGAAGCAGAAACACTACTGGTCAAACTGACAGTAGGCCATTAAAGAGAAGAGAACCATGAAATCTTTTATATCAAACCGCAAAAATATTGCATTATGAAGATCTGAACTTCATTTGTCTGTCTTGACATTGTTTTTTCTGAAAAGATGCATTGTGCAGCCCTGAACTATAATGATGACCCCAAAGACAATGATTTCTAGAAATCTGCATTTCTGTTTGGATATTTCCAGAGCCATTAAAAATTAAATACATAGAATGAGATAAGTATACATTAATAAGGCGTCTTCATGAAAATGTCTTTTCCCTTAATTCTATCTACACCTGGTACTAATGCAGTTCAACGTGTCTCTCTGTTTGTAACCACAAGTAACAAAGAAGAATACATTACAATCACATGGTAGATGACATGAGCAGGCAGGCCTTTAAAAAGTTCAGTGTAAGGATTTTTTAAATAAATGAAGAAAGCAAGGTGCAGCCTCAATTCTTTATTATTATTAGTCAGTTAGTGCCAAGCAATGATTAATTATTAAAATTTTCATGCTATGCCCATGCCTAATGATTATCTGATTATCTAGGTCCTCTTTTGTTTTAAGTTCTTTATAGGATGAGTTAACTGTTCCTGTGACCACAAATAGCACACACTGTCAGAATGAATTTCCCTTCCTTCATTTTCCAAATTATCTTGAGTCCAATGACTTGATTTATTTTCACGACTAAAAGCCATTAAGTGTTAAAATAAAAAACATAAACAGAAAGATGTTGCTACCCTTCATGGAAGATGGCAAATTAATCATGAATTCTTTGTTGTCCTCATCAATATATTGTAGTTAATGTGATATGCTCTCTGTTGAAAGTGTCTGCAGTGGTGTATGTGCAGCATTACCGCTGTACACATGAATCCTGCCTGAAGTCTGTGCATATGCAGTAGAAATATAACAAATGTATGGATAGAAGGGTTGGGAAAGTAGGATCATTTGGTGGTATAAGTGGGAGCCACAATTGAATTTAGAACCATTATTGCCTGCAGATGATTTCTGATGTTTGTGAAAGCTGTTATAACACAGAAACAGCATAGCGCTCAGTAGAGAATGCCCCAACAGCTCCACTTGTTTATGTAAGGCATTCTCCTGAGAATGAAAAGCCATCCAGTGGTGGCATTGGACATGGGAGGACAAAAAGAAAGGAGGAAAGGAGAGACATGTGTTCGGTTTGCAAAATAAAAAAAAATATTTTGAAAAATACAAAACCGCCCTCCTGAAGACACAACTTTTTTCTGGCTGCTGACAGTAGCTGTCCCTTCTTTTTATTCTAAAGTAGAGATCTCTAAAATCTTGCTATGCTATTCCTTTAATTACTGGTATTGTTTGCTCATTCCAAGTAAAAGAAAATCAAATCATTTTCATGTCTTATCTAGACTTGTAGTTCCTGTTGTGACATTAAAAAAATTGAGGGCCCTCTTTGGAGCTCACCAAAAACACTAAATATCTATAATCATGGCATATTGCGGAGTCTAGCTCGAACATAAATTTGGCTTAAGGGACTACTGACATGAATAATTCAATGGGAATTGCTACATTTCTAATGCTATTATGAAACTAAATGATACAGAATTAAGGAGAAAAAAAAATTCTGTATGGCCTCATCTCATGCACCCTTGAATAGAAATATTGAATCATTCAAAAGGAAGATTTCAACGCTACCACTAAATAACAGGATGAGGCATTCCTAAGGGATTTTAGCATCTGCTGAGAATTTGTATATCACTGATAAAAGCTTCTGACGGCCATGTGGTTGTTTGTTTTCATCTCAAACCTCAGCAGATTCACTTCCCATTTGCTATTCACTTCTTTGTACAGAAGCACCTGCTTTTCTCCAGAAAAGAGGATTTATGCTTGACGCATCCTGTATCCACATTCCCATATGTGTATAGTACATATCACATCCAATGCACATATATAACAACTGTATCCATATGCATTAGATTGAGAATTGGAAGAACCTATTTCACTTTTATTAAAAGACTGAACTGCACATTGTGGGACACAGGAGCTCTGGGGCAGTAACCTATATAAGAACATTACAGAAGCTCCAATATAAGGACATGATCCCTCAACACTTTCTAATCCAGGAACACTCCAAGTTGTATTCAGTGGGGCCAAACGTTGCTGCTGGGCATTAAACCCAGGTCTTTGTAGTGCTTTTTCCCTGTGCACCACCAAGGTGCTTCAGTCACTGCAATACCTCTTCTAACTTCAGTAGGTACGCCTTAGGATGAATCGGAGCATGTCTGTACATTCACCTTTTACCTAGGAGAAAATGTATCATAGTTTTCAGTGTATCAAGAGGTCAACACATTATATTCCTGTGATGATATATTGTTGAAAATTCTATATTTGGTGCTTGTCATTCAAATACACTCAGGATCTCTCTCCTCCATGCTCTTAACATTTATCCAGTCTCAGGCCTTGTATATATCACACAGCTGTTTATGGAGCTAATTCCCTATCAGACTTTAACAGAACACATCTTGCAAATGTATTCCAGCTGTCTTGACACACAACATGCAACTAATGCATCATGCAGAACATCTAAATGTTTTTTTATTGAAGGTTTTTCCTCCCAAAACAAAGATTAGCTTTTGGGACAAACGTGCCGCCTTGCTGTTGTCAGGATTTGTCAGGATTTGTATGTTGCCTCCATGGTTGCAAGTAAATGAGAGGCTGAACTGCTGCCTGTATCATCACTTTAACTCATAAAACCTGTTTGAAAAGTTTATACTGGCAGTATCAGATATGATGCTGTTGAAAGGAAGGTGTCTTAATCTCATGGCCCCTGAATGAGCAGGAGCTTTACTTAAAACACCTCAGCCTACCTGTGTCCATCAAAGTGTAAGCTAATTTTGGCTGCATGTATCCATAGACACTAAATAAAATTAATCAGAATTTTAAAAAAAACAGTCATGTCTGTAAAGAAATGAAATGATAACCTCTCAGTATAAACTAGAGAAGGTTTGTTGGTTCGTTTACTTTTGGATTATGGTGATGTGATTTGCTTGAATAACATTTGACGAACACAGGTTTGACCTCCCACCTGAAATGACTCACATCACCAAGTGGTGTTGTGGAGGGTAATAGGCTGGACATTTGTAAAAAAAAAAAAAAAAAAAAAAAATCAAAACTGGAGCTTGGTGGATTTATTTGTGCCAAATGTCTTTGCAGGAAACACTTTACATATCTCTGAGACATTCTTCAATGGTAAACTTCATAGATGCCAAAATGTTGCATGTTGTGTGTTAAATCTTTGATTCCACAGCTGTGAGAGGAAATTTGTAGCTTTAATCTTTCACTATGATGGACAGTTGTTTTATATTGACTGCAAAAAAAGGGATAAAAAATTTTCAAATTCCCATGAGATCTCATGAATATACCCACAACCTTTAGGAGAGAGGAAATTACTCACAGGGGCACTGAAAGGCATGAATAAATACAGCTATGGATGAGTTGGTCCAAGCCCAGAGGGACAGCCTGGCTAAATACAGCCGACAGTTTGACATCTCTCTTCCTTGGGTGTGGGTGGGACATGTGGTTGAGCAGTGTGATACACTTCTATGTGAGGGTTATTGCGATCTGAATGTTTAGCATCCTAACCTCCTCTGCTTTGAGACATTACCTTTCTCAGTATCATCCCCCTGCTGTGTGACAGAATGATATGAATCTCTAGGTCGATGCTGAATGGCAGCAAAATGTTGTGCAGTGGCCAAACTGAAAGGATGACTGGCAAAAGGTTATTTTAAGGTATTATATATATGCATGTTGTTTAATTGCCTCTATCTGCATATCACTCTCTAAAGATGAATAATTTGATCCTTGAAGCAGCATCCCATGAAAGCCAACGGGCAAGGTATTAAGGTATGAAAGAGGTCCACATGCACAGAAGGCAAACACACAAAATATAATTCAGGTTTCAGTATTTATACAGCATATGTGTGAATGTGGTACAGAGCAGAGTTTTCTTCTATGCTCATTGTGTATTTTCTGTCCATGGGTCATTGTCTCTTGGAATGTCATTTTTGCAGACATTTTATGACACTGTCACTCCATCCCATAAGCCTTAGGGATGAGACTGACTCATTTTTGTATTAAAGCTATAAATAAAATCATTGGACTTGTGATATTGTTTCACACCTCTAGGCTGCTCAGTCACCCTACTGTGGTGACAAATTTTCCGGCTGTGACAGGTGTTACAGGATTGTTGCATACCCTCCAGCATTCTAAAAGGCTAACAGGCCGACCTGATGGTGTGACTAAGTCATTGGGCCCTTGTCTCATCTCAGTCCGTTGTGGTAACATTTCCAGTTGAACAACCCTGCAGCAGAAAGCCACAGGAACGTTAAAATGCAGTAATTGGGCAGAGTTCCCCCAATGCCGAAGTGGGCAGCTTCAGGTCGGCTACAAGCAGCTCTCACTGCAAGGGTATAAGATTTTAATCAGTCCTGGATGCAGTGGTAGAGTTTAAGCCAGAGCCATGCTGTTTCTCTTCTTCATACCGCTGCCCTCATTGGCTTGTTTATTTATTTATACATTTGTGAAAGTGTTTCTGCAACAATCACCATAACTAAAGAATGAGACACTTTAGTTACACATAAAGAAATGACTTTTTGTCATTTCTATGAGGAGGTGCCGAGTAGATCAGGAGTCATGTTGTGTAGCATCACATTCATACAGGACTAGGATTCAACACCAGACAGGGTTATGTGCTTCCAAATTGTACTTCTTTTTACTCTACTGAGCAATTTTCCAAAACAAGCCTTCTCAAAAGATATACTTTTAGGTAAGATGTGCATCAGGTAGCAGCTGAGGCAATGTGAGTGTTCCTCTAGGGCTTTTTTTTTTTCAGCATAGCTACACAATTTATTTCAGCAGCACATTGAGATGTGGAGTGAGCTTATGCATATTATGTATGAAGGTAAAATGTATGTAGTCCATACTCATAGCCACTTACAATTTTAAAGGAAGAGAACATCTGGGTTCTCAAATTCAGAATAGACCTGACTTCTTGAGGATGAGGGAAATCAGATAGATAACAGATAGATATCCTCTCTTGCTGAAACATTTAAAGCAGATGGAGCTGCAACACCAACTCAAGGACTTCAATTTCAGCTCAGGTGGAAAATTAAAGGGGCTACACTTCAAGCGATTCTTTTTTTTCAAAAAGTTTCTCTTTCTATTTGCCTATTTGCCTATTCGAAACTCATCCTCATTTCTGTCAAAATTTCTGACATAACCTTGCTTTAATGTTTTTGGGATTTTATGATGCTTTAGTTATAAAATGTAATGGCTTGAGCCTACAGGGGAGACAAGAACATTCGGCTGTGGGAGGTAAACCCAGATCAATGGATCTTAACATTTATGTTCTTCCTGTTAATTATTTCCCGATCTTGATTGAAATTATGTTGGCACAGTCATAACAACAGTTGTTTATGTCTCTGGTGAAGACTCATTGTAGAGGTCCTGGTTGGAGGTCTATCCCCTTTTAATTATCTCTGTATTTGTAAAGTCTCGGTCACCTAACCGCTGCATCATCCTGTCAACCACTCTATGCAGAAGGAGCAAGGTTAATTACATTGTCGTTATAAGGCTTTAAATTCAGTCTGTTGAATTCAAACTCACATCAGGGTAAAATGAAATCGAAGTCCTCGATCATAGCAAGTAAAAACAAATACAATTTTAGAAAAGAAATAGAATAACTTTTCAAAAATTAACCTAAATAAACTTGACCACCTGAAAGATTGTTTGTTATAAGCTTGCAAACTTTTGATGTTTCTTGACATCATCCATCAATGTTTGGGGCAGTAGATACAAACTAGATTCAGACTACTACATGCTGCTTTAGGAGTAGACTTATGTGCTTACTCCATTTGTCATTGATGGAATGGGACTAAATGCCACGTTTTCCAAACATGCAACTGAGTGGAACGTGGCCCATGGTATTGTCTAGAGTAATGGAACTCTGCTTGCATGTGTGTGTGTGTGTGCGTGCGTGCGCGCATGTGTGTGTGTACGCACGTGCTTGTACTGCTGTGATAATGTGATAAGACAGTTTGCAGAGTCTACAAACATTGTTCAGTCTCTGTATAAAATATTCCACATCAGAGGGTGAGGATATTTGGTCGCAAATTATTCTTAGGAGAAAACATGCTCTAACTCATGGATGTGATGCTTTATCATTGCACGAACTGGATGCCCTAATAATTTTCAAACAATAGCACAGTGAGTGCACATTAAAAGGAGAGGACTCACCACTATCAATACGATCCTTCAATCATCAATCAGTCTTGACAGTTGCAGAACATACATGATTGCCAGTGGACAATAGGGTGGACTCAAATAAAATTGTCAGTCTAGTTAATTCATTGAATTTATTACATTATTTATTGTTACTGCACATCACTGACTTGGGAATGGACATTTATAAGAGTAAGAAAAAGGAGAAAGACAAATGAAAATGAGCAAAAAGTATGTACCCAAACTATCGTTAAAGCTGGAATTCTCTTTAAACAATCTTTGCCTGAGTAAATATAAGATTATTTTCTTCATCACCTGGTTTCATCTCTAAATATGAAGAATGATAAAATAGTCCACTAAATAAACTCTGGCAGTTGTTTATATACCTGTTCAGCCTGCTCACATACACTATGTGTGGGAAACAAATGATGCAGTTGTGTGTGAATTAGAGAGGGAGAGAAAATATGAGCAATAGGGAGGCTTGATGCTCCATAAATAGAGAACTAATATTGTGGGGAATCACTGCAAGTAAATGAATGTACAGGTAGTTCTACATTTCATGGCTTGTGATCCTTGTTTCGCACCTTGCTTGTCACTCACTTCCCCTGAAAAATGAAGCCAGTGCCGTGATTCTTCTTTGGTGACTCACTATCCAATCAAAAGGCAGTTTTCTCCAGACCTGTGGCTGTGAACTGATTAACCTTCCTTCCCAGCAATTTCTTTGTATTCTATTTCTTCCTCCAAGTGATTAGAACAGTGTTTCAATCCCAATATTCAAACACTTTAATATTTTATGTTTTCACTGTGCACACCAAGCTACATTATTGAATAAATATCACATAACTTCTTAAAAGACTTTCCTCGATGTGGAGTGATGGATTTCCAGAGATGATGCTCTACACCAATGTAAGCAACATACTGTATAAACGTTGACTTCTCATGTTATTCTTATAACTTTAGAAGTCATCCTGCATTGTATTAATTACTAACGGACCTTGTTATACTTGAACCCACAGGTCTATAGAGAATGCAGAGTTTAACTTGGACTCTTTATTTGTTTGCATTAATGTGATTTTTATTAAGATTTAAATGCGTACAGGAAGTCCTGATTAAGATTTCCTTCAAATGCCTTCTGCGCCTTTTTGTTACCTATAAAAGCAAATTTCAAATGGAGTAATTATGTAGGTACAGTTGGTTCTCACAATGGTTGATTAAATGCCTTATTAGTTTTAAATGATAATTTAAATACAACGAGACAGAAAATAACCTGGAGTTTGGACCATGATTTCCTCCAATGCTATTGAAAAAAAAAAAAAAAAGGGGGGGGGGTTATTAACAGGGATGAGACTCAGTTTTATTATATAATGAAGGGGCAATCTGTAAAGTGCATTTTGAGGCGACATCATCTCTGTGATACCTATTCAAAAAATGACAACAAAATTAATATTCCCCAAACTAGATATACCTGAAATCCTGTGATTTGTTTGTAATCATGGTAGACATCATTAAATTCTTCCCATTGGCCTGAAGTTCCTATTTCAACTGTCTTGCTTTTGCTTGAAACCAAACCACATTATTTTGCTCCATAGGTAAATAAAGTAGGGAATAGCATAAAACTGTGAATTGTAAGTCCCAGTGATTTTGATATGCTCTCAAAGACTATATTCCAAGCTTTTTGATAGATCTATGAACACCATTGTCAAGCCATGTTGTCTGAAATTACAAACAAGGCAGCAATAACAAATAAAATTTCCTGTACACCAGCTCCTCCTGAGAATAGCAGTTTTATCTGTGTGGCAACCTACAATGCCAGAACTCTAAAATGTCTGTCATTCATGGCCTGTGTGGAGGCACTGCCTTTCAGCAGCACAGATTGAGTTCAAGCCCTCACTACAAGCAACGTTCAAGACATATCTTTATTTTATTTATTTTTTTCACTGAAATAAAGCATCTGTGTGATTGACAGTGTGTTAATGGTCACTGAATCAAACTCAACAAAAGTCTGTTCAGAGTAAAAAGGAAATGTCTGCTTCATATTTCTGGACAGCAAAAGAGCACCTTCTCTTTGGCCTTTAACACATGCTCATAATTTGTGCAGTTAGGATAGCACTCCTCATCAGATGGAGGTAAAGAGTGGCAGAGAAGAATAAATAAAGTTTATATGCAAAGGTAGCAGGTGATTGAATGTGTCTCACTGTCAGCTGCAATCACCAGACTATCAGTTTATGTGACAGATGAGGAAATAGTGGAACTATTTGAATGTACTTTTCTATTTCTCTATTTTGGTAACAAATTTACTGCTATGGCTCACTAAAATCTGAAACATTATTGCTAATTCTGAATTGCCTTGATGACCTTTGAGATGTACCATTCTGTTTACCTAACTTGAGTTGCCTAATAACGTCAGCATGTTTTACAATTATTACACAGATTGAGATTCTGGATAGCCTCAGTGTCAGTGGCTTTTCTACACATAATTATAGAGAATATTAGACCATAGAATCACTGTAAACTATAATGAATGGAAATGTAAACATAGAAAGTTGCATGTTTGGTTGGGATGTGCTAAAGTCTTTTTTTGTTTGTTTTTGTCTACATTTATCTCTTCATGAGTAATGCCCATTATTACAGGTTGCTTCCGTAGATATTTATTCCAGGTGCAGTTGTTGTCTATAATTACACACAGGGGTACCTGGCATGTCGTTTCATTTTTGAATCTGTCCAAGTCGCTGCTGGATGAAATGTTTGGACTTCAGAGGTTGTGTCAATTCATTGAGAGGAAGATTATTGAGGTAATCGCTGCTTGTGAGGCGACACACTGGTTACTGATTGTGTCAAATGTTGAATACAACAGTCATCTAAGGAACTGACAGGGCTAATGTTTAATGGTGTTGGTTTCATCAAGTCTCTTTGTTTTTGTTAACTCATCGATAAGCATCTTTAAAAGATTATTGTGGATGAGCAAATATTGATTAATGGAGGAACACAATACAAAATTATATTTGCTTGCTCCCAGTACCAAAGAGTGCAACTTATTTGCATTGCTATTTGTGCGTATGATGTTTGTTTTTTTTAAATTCATTCAGTGTGTGCATAACCGTAATTATAACCAAAGGTACATCCTTTTCATGACAAACGACCTCAGGCACCAATCTTTGCTCTCAACTCTCTATAGGAGATAATGTCTTAGAGAAGTTAGCTCCACTGTCTCACTGTGCTTTCACAGGTCTCCAGAGTTGATATGATTTTCTCTATGCAGTGGGTTGGACCTAGTGTTCCGCACACGTGTTTGATGGTGGGAAGGCTTAATAATTAGGTTCCTATATGTTGTTTAGGCCTCTTTCATCTCACTGGTATGCATCTTTCATCTGTTTGCAATCCAGCCAAGTGCCCAAACTGAGCCTGATCCTGTTCATCCTAAATCCTCCACCCTTTCAAAATAAAATTACTTTCATACTATAAATAGTGTGGTTTTCATTACACTATACAAGAAGTCAAAACAAATTCAGACAGAAAAATTAGAAAAAAATATCCTAATCACATATAGATGTGCCCCAGAAATGAAACATTTGTTGCTTCGGCACACAACACAACCAAATAAAAGAACATACCATCAGTTATTACTCCTCATACAGAGACAGGAGTGACAGTCACATCTCATGGCTGTTATGTTACCTCAGAGTCCCGTCCCTTCAAGAGACCAGCAGTCCATCCTAGTCCATTCATTTCCAAGAGTAAAGTCAACATGAGCCTATCATCTTATGTATTTTTACAGTGTATAGTCATCAAAAACACAGAACCTCTGTTAACCATTCATGGCAACAAGGTGGCAGAGTGGGTAGCACTGTTGCCTCACAGCAACAACAGAAGGTTTGAATCCACCCAGTGCACTCATGTGCAGGGTTTTCTTGTTCTCCCAATTCTTGTGTGGGTTCTCTCTGGGCTCTCCAGCTTCCTCCCGCAACCAAAAACATTTATATAGTAATTTACTTGCATTGGACAAGCCAAATTGTCTACAGGTGAGAAAGTGAGCCTGAATGTTTGTTTTTCTGTGTGTGACCCTAAAATAATCTGGCGACTCATCCAGAATGTACCCCACCTCTTGCCCCTAGCCAGCTGGGACAGCAAAACCCACAACCCGTATTTTTTCTTGAAGAGGAGATGATTACGATTGTCTCCTCATGTTTTTAGTAAATACAGACACCAACTATTTTAGGCTGACCTGTACCCAGAGTTGTTTGTGACCATATTAAGCTAACAAATAAAAAAAGTGACAATATATTGCACATACATATCAAGAAATTACCCTAAATAATGTATTAATGTCAAAAGCTCCTAGTGCCACCATACTTTTATCAACAGTCTACATTCAAGGACTTGAATGCATTTGCATGTTTAGACATGCCTCACGTATTCCAGAGATCTCACTGGTGATCTCTGCTGTGTAGAATGCAGGAAAGCCAGCATGTGAGTCAAAGTACAACTGAATTTTCTTGTCTAGTGGGAACAGATTCAACATGAAATTCTAACAAAGGTTATAAGTGTGTGACTAAAATTATAGTTACTTGGGGAAATTAGCCTGTCAGTGTTTCAGGGGTGTGAAAGCAGCTTAAGATTACAGATTCAGAAAACATAGTCACTATTGAGAAGACTTGTATCTATCAGAACCTCAACCTGAGGAGACAGTGAGGCTGTCACGCCTCACAGAGAGATTTATCGGCAGCTCTGTGTGAGGGTGTATGATTTCCCCACACCTCACTCCTGACTCAGGGGTCATTGACAGTGACTTATGCGAGAGGAGACTAAAGTGTCAGAGAGAAAATATGTGTGTCAGCTCGAGTCACTTCTGTCTTACCTCTCTGGAACCAAATCACATCTGAAATGGTAAGAAATCCTTGACTGTGATGCTATGATGTCTGAAAAAGCAGGGGTGGAAGTAATAGATTACTTTTATATTGTTGTATAAGCGTAATTTTTTTGGTACTTTTTAAGTCAATATTCTGGGTTTGAATCACAAGTTTTGTCCTTTCTGTGTGGAGTTGTTTTGGGTTCTCCTGATGTCTGTTTGTACTGCAGACATTTAGTGCAGGTGAACTGGTGATTGCAGTACCTGCGGGTGTGAATGTGAGTGTGATTGGCTGTTTGTCTGTTTATGCTACAGGCCTGTATTGAACTGGAAACCTGCCAAGGGTGTATCCAAATAAGTTGTCCACTGTGGTTTGCACCACCTGTCTGTAACAGGCAATGACATGAATGTTATTGCTTCATATTGCACAATTACTGAAGCACTTTGTACACTTATTTGCACATTAATATGGCTGTTGTGCAGTAAAGTACTGGAGTGCATCTAAAATATCCTGTCAGGATCTTCATGGGTTGGGTTGTTTGTGGCTTTTTCTTCTTCTTTATTTATTTATTTGCCAATGCTTTTTGTTGTTGTTGTTGTTGTTGCATAATGTGATATCCTGCTAATGTTGGAAGGGAACGATGATGGTATGTAATGTTGACTCCCAAAAAATAGTTCCTTTAAGGAGGGTGTAGGTAAACTGACAACTGAGACTGACGGGACTGAAGCTTACCATTTCCAACACTGCTATAATTAAGAAGGCAGAAAGTTATCCGTAAATGGGTTTAGTGCATGTTACATTGCTATCTATTAACTTAACAGAACAGCCAACAAGACCCAGTACTGATGTCTTAAAATCTGTCTTGTACCTGCACAATTTGTGCTGCACAGCATTTGAGAGGCATTGTGGTCCCCTACAAATACATCCAGCACATGAGAGTTATCCAGACACAAGGCCAGAGATAAATCCTACTCATTTCCTGTGTTGACTGTGTGAGGCTGCTTCTCTGACTTGGTAAAATTAACCGTCCAGAAAGTTATTTCCCTGTCCAACACACTGCAATCAATCATTCTTCATGTATTCATCACCCTCAAAAATGATGTGTCACTGTTTTCTACAAAGGCAAAGCAACAAATTTAATCACGAGGTGAAAGAGTGATAAAATGCTGAAGTTTAGGACAAAATAATGAGGATTAAAAAGTTATTGATGAGAATTTATGCTCGTACAGGAATAGAAATATACCCGTAGTTCAGGGTATTTAAAAATACTTAATGAATGTGGAAGTTACCAAACACAACAACGGAGATACGGACTTACGGTTAGTGCTCACATTTAGAGGTGTTTTTGACTCACTGACACCAGTAAATGAAGAAAACTGAAATGACTACAAATCAGAACAGTAGTTTGTGACTTACAAAGAAAAGATCTAAATGTCAGCCTCACAAAACTTCTCAAGTACTTGAATATTAAGTGTGATTTATATGTGGTGTGTGTCAAGTGTTAAAGGTTTTGAAAATCAGAATCTTGCTGAAAGCTCCCTATGATGTTCATAAACTCAGATTGAGTTTGTATTGCAGCAAACAGGAAGACAACAACATGCATGTTTCATATGCCTCATGCTATGTAGGAAAATTAATAAAAAATGGTTTTGTAGGTGAAATCTGAGCCATTTGTGGCCATTTAAAGTGGTTTAATGTGCATATATACCAAGCCACGTGTAGTTTGATAGACAGAGAAGGTATGTTATAACTGGAGGCTGTGACTGCTCCTGCATGAAGTATGGAGGTTCATTGCAAAGCGGGAAATTGCAACTGCCAGGGAAGAGAAGTGAATGACATCAAGGAGGATGGTATAGTAAGGTAGCATGCAAAACGCATCCTCATTTCACTTCGAGGCTCATGCTCTTTCACTCCCTGATCACAGAACAGCAAGGGCTGATAGGAGTGAGGCTGGGTGGGGGAATGTGATTTGAGGGCATCAAGGAGCGAAACTGACAGAGACGGATTCACTGTGGCCCAAGCATAGAATTGCTTTTCCTTTCCCCTGGAACTGAGCTGGAAGTGCCTGTGGCTGCAAACAATCTTGATGCAGCAGCTTTCACAAAGCCCAAGAGGCAGAACCATGAAAGCTTAGAGGCAGGTGAGAAAACACTGAAATATTTAGAACAAGCAAATAAAAGTGGTTCTGTAACACTGCCGCATCAAGAGAAAATCTAAATTCTTATTATTATCTAAAAGATAGTTATGTGTCTGCTTTTATGGTTGAAAAATGTACGTATGTACTGTACATGTTTGCACGTATGCATTGTGTGTTACCATTTCTGAGTCATGTCACCACAAAAAGTTTGAGTAAATGCAAGTTACACAGCTAATTACGTTGTAACTGGGTTCAAGGAGGGAAAATTAGGAAGACGAATGCTTCACATTCCCTATTTGACACAAGGATAAAGGTGAACTATTAAATGTACATTGTAAACAGAGACAAAGTCCTGGTGGGTTTCTCTTGAATTTAAAAAAAGATAGCCCTGAACAAAATATGAGTCAAGGTTCACACTCATTTTAATTCTTATTTAGAGCAATGAACTTTTTATATCAATGCTGCAGTCATTACTATAAACATCGTTGTAAAGACACAAAACAAAAATTCCATCAATGCAGTCCATGCTAAAACAAGCCATAAAAGTGAAGCAAAGAAAAGCATCATTATAACCTTTATGTAATAGCTGAGATTCTTCTCTTTTCAATGGACCATTTTTCAATGTGACAAACATCTCTTAATGACACAAACTCTTAACATTTGTTCAAAGGAGATCAGACGATAGTTCCTGTTGTTTTACCTCTAATGGTGCATGTCTCTGAAGAGAAGAGGCATTGTGATGTTGGGATCCTTGTCCTTACACAACCCACTGTTCACATGTACTCCTCACACTGAAAATTTATCATTTATCACATCCAGCAGCCCACATTGTCAACATCCCTGACAAGGTAAAAGCAGCCCTGGATTCCAGGCCACAAACATTTTAAGACCTGGCTAGATTGAGTCACTGTTCATATTACAGGCTTCCACAGGTTCACCTACAAAGATTTGAAAAAAAGCTGCAAACTAGGCTGCATAAAATCAATCACATAAATGAAAGAGACAGAATATTATCGCATGTGTCTGCCTAAAATGGTTCAATGAGTTTGTGTGTGATAAACAGACTTCATTTGTCTTTGTAGACCTCACATTTATGTGAAACAGACAACTAAAGCAGAATTGAAACTGAGATAAACAACAGATCAACTACCAGTAAACTAGAATGTTCTTAGAGTCCACAAAACATTGGAACATCCAGAACATCTATTTAGCTTTTCTGACCCCTGACCAAACCCTCCATAAATTAGCGTGCAAATCAGTTTGGTATCACATAAAGTTGTGTAAAGTTGTTTAAACACATCCTGAACTCATCTCACTATCTGAAATGGAACAATATGAAATGGGTTTTTCCTAAGCCATTGCAAATCTGTCCGCAAAGACTGTAGTATTTGGAGAATAAAGCTGAAATTACTGTATAGAGAAAAAAATTCCTGGACTCACATCAAAATGACAAACAAACCAACCAACAAACACAGACGTAGGTCACAGATTTGGAAACAACCTCTCTAGCTCACATATTCCTCATGCAGCAGAGGATCACTCAAGTGGATGCTATTTCCCTACTGACCCAAAGGCATGACAATTTCTGTATGAGCAACTTCACTCTGAGAGGACGAGAGAAGACTAGTCATCATCTAAGAGTGATAAGAGGATCCTGTAAGTAGCTGTTCGTCCATCCATAATGCAAATGTCATGTATTTGGCCATTCATGATAATTACAATCCCGTATTCCCACTTTAGAGGCATACATCAAGCTCAATGCAAAATGCAACACGGTTCAGTGTTTTCCAATTTTTCTACTCATTCCAGCAGATTAACGTCAAACACACCGTTAGGAATGCCACATTTCATCATTGAACTCTTTAAATAGCCACGGTTTAGTGTAGTGTTGAAGTCCAGTCATTGTTCACACCTGAGAGGGTTTGATTTTTTTTTTTGGCTGCTTTTGTGAGAGTGGTCTGATGTTTTCCTCCCTTTATTATTCTTCTCTCTTTGAATGCTCCACAGTCAGGTTCAAAATGAAGCAGCAGCTCTTTAAACAAAAGTGACAGCATAAAACACATATCCATTACACTGCCAAAAAAGCCGATTTTTGCCTTAATTCTGATGCTAAACTGATGTGCTCTGGTGCTGAAGCCTAATGTAATGTGGTAACAGGTGCAGAGTAGGCCAGCACCTCTAATAGTCGGAATGGGGCTTCCTCTGTGAGTGACACAGCATCAAAAACATGTGTCTGCAAAGGCCATCATGACCCCATCACCTTTGTCACATGACAGGGCAGACAGCTGACAAGAGGTCAGGCAAGAACTGCAGTCCACAGTCACTCAGGCAGCCGTCAGAGGCATGGCATAAAACAGTGAAAACTGTGAGTGAAAAGGAAAAGACCAAGGGGCTTAAAGGGAAAAGGGAGCTGGGGTGATAAAGAGGAAGAGGATGTTTACAGGAAAGGAAAGCAGACACAGATGGTGAGGAATAAAGGTGATGAGGGGGAAAAATAAAAAACTTGGAAAATGAATGAAATTGATGAAAGTCTCCAGAGGAAAAGAAATAACATGGAGGTCACATGTAGCTTAAAACAGGCCATGCATTATTCTGTTGTTATTCTGCTTAACGGCAGTTTCAAAAGATTTGGTTTTTGCAAAAATATATTCCACCAGTAAAGATGAGGAGCTTGTCAAATGGAATTATATATTACAGATTTTGGGTACGCATGTGTGTAGATCCGAGGACTGACATGACAATGTATTTCTCACTATTCTGTGATCGGGGGAAAGTATGGAATGGAAAAGACATGTTGAGAGATGAAGAAATAAGCTCTTTCCTCCCTCTAATTAGGTTTGAAGGTTGTGGAGGCCAGAACTTGACACTGACAGTTGCTCTCTCCATGCCAGAGACAAGACTCTTAAACCTGGAGACCAATTTGTAGCCAATTCAGTCAGTGCCATCGTCTCAGTGACCTGTAGGAGGGCTGGTTAAAGTAAAGCCAGTATGACAGGAGGGTGAAGCAACAATCATAAAAAGTGAAAGGACAAAAAAGGACATCTTAGCTTTCATCAAATGAAAAATAAAATTGTAATTTAAACAAAACAAAATAAGGATTGTGATATATTTAATATTGCCAAACCTTTTTGATAAATGTTTTACTTCTATTGTTCCATTCAAGGTAATGATGCATTTTATTTTTCAGCTTCATTCAATGACTCCAGAGAGTCAGAGTGAGGAAGAAAGGCCTGACTGACAGGAGACTGATGAATAACAATTGTGGTTTAACAATGAAGAAAAGAACAGCTATGATCTCACGCTAGTCGTGTCTGCTTCATTATGTTTTCCCTGAGAAACTGCACATATTAATTGGAAATGTGAAATATTGTGTTCAGTAAATGGCAGATTAAGTATAAAGTGGAGTTGTTTAAGGTAAGTCTGTTTTAATTGACTGCATATTCTTTACACTGAAACCAAACTGTCATCTTTTGAAGTGTATGATCTACAATCTGTGGTCCATGACTGTAAATTGCTGTTAAAGTAGACAGGATGTTAATTTCCACTGCTCTTTCTTTTTTCATCCTTGTGTCAAGGAGTGCTGCGTGTGTTGCCTAGCAACATTAACAGCAATATTTGATTAGACGATGATTAGTAGGATGCATTTGTTTTGCTACTTGTCTTCAAATGTAACATTCAAAAAATATGGCCCCTAAATTAAGACACTGCTCTCGTACTTAATTACGATAACTGGCTACTGGCTCAACATTCATTGTGGTTGTTGTCATTTCATCTAACTCTCATGCAACTAAGCAAATATGGAAAAGTACATATGGAAAAGAATTTTAAACATGATGTAAGTTAAAAGTAGGCTTTAATATGTTGGGTATTTCCAACTCAGGTTGAAATATTAATCAACCACATAAACAGGATTGATTTAAAGCTGTGTATTATTGTTTGGTGTTGTCGTAAAGTGAATTGTTTGCCAACTACCAGGAGGGTAAACCTCCCTCCCATGGGACAATGCAAATAAAAGAGACTCCAGTAATTAGCTTTCAAAACAACTGAATTAGTGTGATTACTGGCATATTAGCAGTATGTCTACTCTTCACAGACTAAGGTGCTAAAGGAAGTGATGACATTACAAATGACACTACAAAGGTGTGAAGTGTTGAGTCGGAGTAGTGACATGAGCCACATTTTTATTGTGTATGTTGAGAAATATTTTTCCAGCCACTGTTGCATTGCTCAGTCATGGCAAGAGTGTAGGTTGCAGTTAGAGGGCTGCATGAAGCAGCGTATGCAGGGCTCCAGGGACACTAGAGAGCAGACTGGGTTGGCAACATCCAGCATTCAGTGTCTGGTGTGGCAAAAAGATGAGTGGAGTGGAGGACCATTGTTGTTTCCTCCCCTAGAGGTTGAAGTCGTACTATCAGTTGTACAAATGTCCTCTTGTGGCTGCATTTATGTGAACATGTGCTGGAGGAGAAAAGGGAACTCGACAGATGGAATGATGTTGTTGGAGAGAGAGAGGTGAGTGTGGAGAGAAGAAAAGAGTAAACAGAGACTGAGAGAGAAACAACCAGGAAAGTAATGAAAATGAAGGCTGTAGAGAGTAAAGTGAAAATATTTGGTTTGTGTTTTAGGCGCCTTAAGATTTAAACAGTGGACCCTGTCTTTGATGTGATGCTTTAAAATGCACAAAATCCCCATTGCATAATTATGTATCCCAAGTCAAAATAGACATCGCCTGAGGACTTGGAATTACAACGTGCTTTCAGTTCCAAAAAAGAAGACATACAATTTATTAGATTAAAACTCAGATTTTATCACCCATATAATTAAATGAATTGATATTTTTTAGCTATGACATATTTCCAGTTGGTTCAGTACCCTTAAAGGAAATCAAATAGACTTCTATAACTGTCAGTTTGTCAAGGATAACAATGAAGCGTGATTGATGTTAGTCATTGCTTTTGGCCCCATTTTTCTGCTCTAAATAAACTGAAGAATAAATCCAGTTCCTATGCCAGTCCCTCAAAGGCCTGACCTTTTGATAAGTCCATCCCTCACATTTATGGTAGCTCAGAGATGCTTTATTGCTACGCCTAAACATGCCTCATGTGGACATAAGATCATTTACAAGCGTCTCCCTGGAGTCCTCAAGGCTAAACATTCCTGTAATGTACTAACAATGAGAGATTATCCTTGAAGAAAAATAGCCAAAGTCTCTGCTTCACCGTAGATTGTATAGTTATACAGAGCAGGACCTAATGTGTAAAACCTTGTTTTTTGAAGGAGTAAAACTCCCAAAACTGAATTTTTTTCCCCCCAGATTTCATCGTTCCCCTCTGCCTTGTTTTCTTTTATGGAGACTATTTCACACCAAACAGTTTGCTTCTCTCTGCTGGCCTGGTTCAGCTGTTGAAGTCAAGGCATCCAAATGGTCAAAGCCTCCTAAGGTAAAGACGGTTGTTGTATATGGTGAAGACTACCGTAGGGTAACAGCAAAAATGTGATAAAGAGGAAAGGGATGATTTACTCATGCGTCGTCTGATTCAGGTTATCTGTTTCAAGGTTTCTTTTTGCTTCAGTGATCTGGGCCAGAACCATTAGGAGCTCCCTCTTTTCCCCTTGTTCCTGTGAACCATGACTCTCACTGAACTGAGAGCACATAGAGATAAGACTGAGTGTGGAAATGGAACCAGTGACACACGGACAGGGCCATCTGGCCAGCGATTCTCTGTCCTTGCTCTGCTGAGCATAAAGCTGGAGCCACCTGTCTTGTCTGCAGTGGTATCCTCCAAAAGTTGATTACCACTAAGATAGATGTGTGTGTATTTGTTCACATTTCACCGGGCATTTCATAAGAACAATGTGGACAGTGCAGGAAGAATTCTGCTTAAAGAATAAGTCAGTTTACAAGTCTGTATTACTTTTAAGAAATGATGGAAAAAATTGTCTTGAAAACTTGTCTTTTCTGAAAGCCTCTGACATTGTTTCCATGTAATTTTAAAGGATATGTATCTTCTACTAATACTTATCGCCTGAGCAAAAGGCAAGGTCATCCACAAAAGCTTTTGTGACAATATTCCCCCAGAGAACATTGGATTTTATCTGATTCTGTTAGCAAAGCATTTGGCATGAAAGAAGAGACATTTAGCATTTACAAAAATACACCACTGTGCTTTGAACCATAACCTTTTGCTATTGATAAAAACAACTTTCAGAGGCTTCCCTACTACTGGATGTGGGGCTAAGCTGCTCTGCAGTTACTGGGGAGAAGAAATGCAACGATTGTGATGTACCTCAGGTGATCCTCCATGGCACTATGTGGCACTCAGGCAAACAATACACTGACCCTTCATCTTCTTTCTTCTTCTCCTTTCGGCATTTCTCTTCAGGGTTCGCCACAGCGAATCAGTTGCCTCCATCTAACCCTGTCTTCTGCAATGTCTTCTCTCACACCAACTACCTTCATGTCCTCTTTCACTACATCCATAAACCTCCTCTTTGGTCTTCCTCTAGGCCTCCTGGCTGGCAGTTCAAAACTCAGCATCCTTCTGCCAATATATTCACTATCTCTCCTCTGGACATGTCCAAACCATCTCAGTCTGGCCTCTCTGACTTTATCTCCCAAACCTCTAACATGTGCTGTACCTCTGATGTACTCATTCCTGATCCTATCCTTCCTGGTCCCCCCAAAGAGAACCTCAGCATCTTCCTCTCTGCTACCTCCAGCTCTGTCTCTTGTCTTTTCCTCAGTGACACTGTCTCTAGACCAAACAACATCGCTGGTCTCACCACAGTTTTGTACAGCTTTCCTTGCATTTTAGCTGAAACTTTTCTATCACACATCCCACCTGACACTTTTCTCCACCCGTTCCATCCTGCCTGTACACGCTTCTTCTCCTCTTTTCCACACTCTCCATTGCTCTGGACTGTTGACCCTAGGTACTTAATATCCTCCACCTCCTTGATCTCTTCTCCCTGTAACCTCACTCTTCCACTTGGGTCCATTTCATTCACACACATGTACTGTGTCTTACTGTAGTTAACCTTCATTCCTCTCCTTTCCAGGACAAACCTCCACCTCTCTAGGTTCTCCTCCACCTGTTCCCGGCTCTCACTACAGATCACAATGTCATCAGCGGACATTATAGTCCATGGAGATTCCTGTCTAACCTCGTCTGTCAGCCTGTCCATCACCATAGCGAACAAGAAGGGCCTCAGAGCTGATCCCTGATGCAGTCCCACCTCCACCTTGAACTCCTCTGTCACACCTACAGCACACCTCACCACTGTCTTACAGTCCTCATACATGTCCTGCACCACTCTAACATACTTCTCTGTCACTCCAGACTTCCTCATACAATACCACAGTTCCTCTCTGGGCACCCTATCATAAGCTTTCTCCAGATCTACAAAAACACAATGCAGCTCCCTCTGGCCTTCTCTGTGTGAATATGTGAAAAATCATATTTCAGTAACCATACATTTTGTTTCTACTTATCTACTAAATCAATTGTTTTTCATTTTTTGCCTCATAGAAAAATTGTGCAGTTTGATCCCATTTGTTCACTGAATGGATGCAACATTTAATAGGCAGAAAGAACCAGATCAATTATGAGCGACAGTGAGAAAGTCAAGTGTGTGTGTGTGTGTGTGTGTGTGTGTGTGCGTGTGTGTGTGTGTGTGTGTGTGTGTGTGTGTGTGTGTGTGTGTGTGTGTGTGTGTGTGTGTGTTTGTGTGTGTGTGGAGATGTACAGCATATGACCAGTATGAAAATATTGCAATGCCTCTTGGTTTCTTTCTATTGAGGATGATGGAAGCTGAAGGAGATGTTCCATGATTACCTGAGTATATATAGAGCACCAGATATTGTCAATGTCAGTGATTCTCCAGAATGACCAGATGTCATCATGTTAATGATACTGAAGCCGTCCAACCTATATGCTATGAAATGTGGTGTAAATAATGTCCTAAACATCAGAACTACATTACCGGAGCAGTTTGCACATGTGATTATGTCTTGTTGCTTGCCCTCACTCTATGGTCCATTTAATGTGTTCTAATAAGTTTAACAAAGGCCCGGTTGGGTTACTCACATGTTCGAAGTGTATTCATTCCTTCTTCTTCTCCATCTGCTGTTGTACTACATTTTGGGCTTGATGGTGGGGTCCTAATGACTTCTAGTTTGTATTGCAGAGATTGGAGAAAGTCAAATCATAGATATTGGTCTGTGTGGGTGTTTTTCCAGTACACTCATACACTGAGGATCACGTTCCATCCAATCTGCACCGCACAGTCCAGAAAACCCAAGCTCTAGTCCATGACCTCCTCCCTAGTGAACTGGATGTTGCTGCCCACTGCACTGACATGCTCCATGAAGTCCCCCACTTTATTTTGATTTTAACCCAGGTGTACCTAAAGGGTTATGGTTAATTAAAATAAAACTTGTTATGGAGTAAATAACAAGTTTCTTGTTTGATCCACATAACTCTTCTTATACATTGTGGAATACTGTACTTGTTTTAGTACCTGTATAACATTGTTGCTCTGAGCTAAAAAAACAAACAAACAAATGTTTAGGGGAGGGGTCCATGGGGGACAAATTTTATTATTGCTGTATTATCACTTGTAATATATATATTAATAGTTTATTCCATCAAGGGTTAATTTGGGGAATTAATAAAATGATGGTAGTATTTGCCATCCGCCATTTGAGAAAGTGGTATTTCTTTGTTTCTTATTGTGTGTGTGTGTGTATGTGTGTGTGTGTGTGTGTGTGTGTGTGTGTGTGTGTGTGTGTGTGTGTGTGTGTGTGTGTGTGTGTGTGTGTGTGTGTGTTTGTGCGCATGTGTGTGTGTCAGCCACACATGTCTGATTGCTGGCTCAGCTGCACACCTGTCTCCCATCTCATCACCCTGCAATATAAAACCCGCCACTCATCTCACACTCACGGCTTCATTATTGATCAGCCTCAGTGGTAGATCAGTTAAATCTAGCGTGATTATTTCCTCGCGGTCCAGCATTTACTGCATTCACCGTCTGTTCAGTACCAGCCAGCAGGAAAAGTTCTGTCACACCCATCCATCCATCCATCCATCCATCCATCTATCTCTCTATCCTATTATTTGGTTTATTAGCTTACAGGTAACAAGTGATAGTCATACATAGTCTAAACAGCAATCAAGGAGAAGCTGTAGGCATACAGAAGAGATGGAGTACATATAGGACTCATCAAACACACTTCCTCCCCCATTTTACCCACATTAGAAAATTCAGAATAAATTCCATGGCAAGTGTAACCCTCCTGTTATTTCATGGACACTTAGGAGTTAACCCCCTGTCTGAGACTGATCACCTGCAAATCTCAGCAGGAAATGGAATTGACCCATTAAGAAATACAGCAGTCAGAAAAGAGGACCGATATCAGTTACGTGAGACAGAACAGCAAACGTTGGAGGATAAAAAGCCACCAGTTTGGTTTTTGTTGTATATCAATGTGGTTCTCCATCTTTTCAACCAGTTGAATGGTTTTGTTCTTCTTTTGAATCTCTGCTGAATTGAGTAGATGTGTCTGTTTGCTAGTGCAGACAGTTTAGCTCATTCCAACTATGATAACAAAACTTATTTAAGATGCTTTCTGTCTTGGAAAATTGCATTTGAGATGTTTTGGTGTCATTTAATTTGATTAGCTCATGATGGACGGATGTTAGAAAAATATTTTTTTTACATTTTCTGTTGAAATTGATGCTAATAAATAATGCATTAATTTGACTGGATAATCATAACTTATGTAAAACATGTTTAAAAATGTGTGGAACAGTTATGAAATTCAGAGCAGAAAGTTAAGGGGAATGACATATTAGCATGGGGCTAATGTATACACTATGGCAAACCAATCTGCAATCAACTGCAGTTTGATTAGCTTGATTTGCAAATTAAACAAATTGTCAGCCATTTACAATAACCACATCAAACGACAACACTAACTCAGTATTCCAAATTTGAAGCAAATTGTTCACTGACTCCTTTTATTTTGTTTGTTGGTTTGGTCTTTGCTTTGACTTATATAGAAATTTTCTGCTTACCAAAAACAAAAGTTTTCAGTGGTATACTCACATTCCACCAGATTACTTTCAAAAGGCCTGCAATATGTACTGTAACACACACACACACACACACACACACACACACACACACACACACACACACACACACACACACACACACACACACACACACACACACACATATATAGTGGCCATTATAGCCACCTAATTTGAATTCAATAGAAAATGTTTGGTCAGAAGAAGGTGGAAACCAAGGAATATTACAGAGCAAGACGATTTTCCCATGAGGAAAGGACAAATATTCTTTAGGAATACTACCAGAAGTTCGTGTGGCGCTATGTTTGAGACAACAAAAAAGTGTAATACTAGAGATGCTTAAATGGCTTAGTCAATTTGAGACTGATCTTCAGTAAATGTGTCAGTTTTGAGAAAAAAACTAGTAGGTTCTTTGCAATGCGATGTTTACACATTTCTTGTGTACTGCATAATTGCAAACTGCTGATAAAAAGTACATATTGATTTTGTGGGGCTGTTGAAATTTTTTTGCTTCCAACAGTATTCCTCAGCCTCTGTCCTCTCTTTCTTTACATTAGCTGACACAGCTGGCCCTTGATGCCTTTTTGCAGAAATTTCACATCAGAGGATATCTAGTGCAAAAACTCACCAGGCAGATTGGAGAGAAGCTGACATCCATCCAGCCTGTCAGTGGAGGAATATAGGAAGCCCATAGAGAAAGGACAAAACTCAGTAGGATCTTGGGTTAGTGATGGATTACCTTGCGCACAGCAGCTATTACACCACCAAGAATTAAATGATAAGACTCCAATTACCTGTTAATTTAAACCACCAGGTGAATATGAGCAGAAAAGAATAATGGACCATGCCTCTAAGGATTTTATGTTGTAATAGCTTCCTGAAGGTGAAAAAGTAAATTTAGAAAATATTGCTGATATTAAATGGGGCTGTGTAAATGTTGTGCCATCGTAAAAATCCCCGTATCTATGTCATGTTAAATCTATGATGCATTCATGCTGCTCACTGTCATGACAAATAAAAAATCTCATCTACACACTTGGCATTTATCTACACTATATCCAAGATTTGAATTTAAGTCCTAACAATCTTACATTCAGAAGGCAACACATTTTTGGCCCACGTAGCTGAAACACAACAATGAAGGGCTTGGCCTTTAATAAATCTGGCGTGTCACTGCATAAAACTGGATCTCTTTATTGCATAATTCAACAGAGCTGTGGTTGAAAGAGGACGTCTGTGGTCTACTCACCTTACTCTGGACAGAGAAGCAAAGCAAGAAAGACAGAGAAGGATGTGAGGGTGAACTCCAACGGATGAGGGAGGGGGAAGGTAGGATGACAAAGAAAAGTGTCCAGGGAGGATGATGAAAAGGGGACAGGGGCAGAAATAAGGAGAGAGATTAAAAAGATGGGAGAGATCAAATGGCTGATGTGGTTTAAGGCGAAGGAGACTGTTAGAAGAACATCCGTATGAAAAACCGCAGAAGGGTCACAGGCTTATAGACTTATCTGCTGATCGCCCAGTTATGAAAACCACAGTTTCAAACTGTGGATTTTTGTCAGAACATCCAAAAATAAGTGGACAACACTTTTTCCCCTTTGATCTTTTATTGTTATTCTTCTGACCTCAAAATACATCTGTTTTTTTATGTCTTCTTTTATTAAATACACACCTTGGCCCCACAAATACAATGGTCAAAAACACAGTAGCCATGTACCATTGGTTCATACAGATGCACAAGTGAAATCAGTGGTACTCTCAGGGCACAGAGAGCCGTCAAAATGAAATGAACTAAAATGTTAAAGTACAATGCAATCACACAATATGCCTGCTGAAAAAAACGCAATTGAAATAAATTATGTGGATCAGAATACTCTGAAATGAGTTCAATGAAATGCAGACAGTTTGACAGCCCTGCTTCACTCTGAGTGCTGGAATTGACCACTGAGTGAGACTCAGGCAATAAACTCACATAAGGGTCATTTAGAGCACAGTCACCTTCATAGTTATGCAGTGGTTATGTACTGTATGCCATAAGTCTCGGCAAACACATAGTATATTATTCACATACTATTCACATAATGTAATATACATTTTTATGTACACATTCCTTTCAGCCTTGACAAAAAGTGTCCAGGCACTTCCTCCAGCAATCGTGTTTCAGATCACTGACAATGCTGTAGATACATCATTACTTCACAAAAAACAAGCTGCTCTCCCAGTCAACCTGCGGGAGTCTACCGGTGTCAGTTTCCTGTTAGATTCCTCACATTCTGGCACCTCCCAACTGAACCAGACTGCGGAGTCGAGTTCACCCCACTGACATTTCTCAGCTTCTGTGTGCTTCAATGTGTCTCTCCTTGTTTATTAAGCCAGGTCGTAGAGCAATATGGTGGAGCGCAAGAAATTTAAAGTGTAACAATGGAGTGTAGTTGTGGGCCAGAGAGGGGAAATGCGTGAACAAAGAGACTATTGCTTCTGGTTTGTCTGCTGGGATCTCTAAGAGGATGTTTAAAAGTAGACTCCGATCAATTATGTGTAATACATGCCAAACTGCCTGACGTCTTTTCATTGATTCAGGCAACAGTTCTAGTATCTCCAGACATTGGTCAGTAGATGAAAAACAATTGATTTTGTCTATTATCAAGGCTGCAGGCTTGGTGGACAATTGTTTTTTGTTTTGTTTTTTTACATTGCTCCTGTTTAAAATGTTTTAATTTTAAGATACCACCAATTTGAAAACGGTGGAAAGTGGTGATACAAAGAAAAAAAAATTCCCTTCAATCATCTCAATGCACCTGTACTGTTACTAATACTGTACATTTTTATACCACTAAGATCAACAACTGATATTTTTGGAAACACCAACCCCCTGATTTAGAGGATAATGATTCAAACTGGTTTAGCTAGCTCCAGCAGGTTACATTATAACTGAATGTCTCAGACAACAAAGGAGTAAAATGAGATTGGAGAATCTGTGATTCAGCACTGGTTCAGATATAAACGAATCACGTTTCACACCACCACTGCAGAATGTGAGTTGATTTCAGTTTCCCTTATTCTTTTTCTTTTCCATCTGAAATAAAACCATCAAACTGGAGCAAACACTGGCTGATGCAGTACCTTTTGTATGTTTGTAGGCATATATCAAGATGAACAGTAGAACAAAACACAGAGGATTCAAGTCAGTCAAAGGAATTGGCACTGTGACAGTAATGAGACAGGAATCTCCTCTGGTGGGACCAGGCCCAGTGCTGTGGTTCCTGGAAATATCCACCTATAGCACACATGGTAATCCAGCACAAACATGGCAAAATACAACACAATGCACTACTGTACAGTTTCTTCATCAATACTGTTGAGCACTGAGCTGATGCAAGCTCTTATTAAAATGTCTTGTTGCTGTACACCAGTAGGACAACATTTTAAATTTATTCAATAAACCTGTCCTATTATCAGAGAGTAAGGCAGTTTATGGTATGGTAGGTAAGTCATGCCAACCACAGTGGATTGCTGTTTAGTGTAGCACTTTAGTGAGAGGAAAATGCTTCCACATTAAGATAATTCTGCTGTAACTGTAGAATCCTATCCAGTCCCCTTGCTGTTTTGAGAGGAACAATGAAATTCAGCCTAGGTGACCTTTCTTCAGAATTAGACAGGTCCATTTTGTAGCTCAGAATATTGTTTTGCTGCCACAGAAATCCTTAGCACAAAAGAAGCTTCATCCAGAGGCAAAAAGGACCAAGAATAGCACAAAAAATATCCAAAAAGAGATAAACATCACCAACAGAAGAAATCACAGCTGTACATTAAAGGTTAAAAGTTACAACCATGACCATGTTTTTGTTCCCTCTCCTCTCTTTGCAGTCTTTTCAATGTCAGTTCCACAGGTACAAACATTAAAGTAGATGGGTCACTGGGTAGCCTCAAAATTGAATCTCCAGCACATTTAATACCTTTGCTGTTCTAAACATTTAGTTGCTATCTACTGTTAAAGCAGTCCAAGTACTCCAGGACAAGGTCATAGCAGAATCGATACTGGTCCTGAGGAAAATTAGAAAAAAATTAGAATTATAAAGTGAAAATGGGAAATTCGTGCTACTTCAGAAATAATAACTATATGTTTGGAGTCTTACCAGTGACTCTACCATGTTGGGCTTGCAGTTGCGTAAAGTTTTCACAGAATAGAAGATGTCCACCATGTTCTGGTACTGGATCATCTCAAGGAGAATATTGCAAGCACAGAAGGTCCCACTGCGACCACCACCGTTACTGCAGGTGAGACGTTAGTGGTTTTTTTAAAAACAATTCTCGAGTTGTAGTTCACATGATACATTACGCACCCTACGAAGTTTATCGCAATCTCTAGAGCATGAACTTTATGCACCACTAGCTCATGTGAGTCACCAGAGGCAGACTGCGGGTTGACGTCTACCATTAGCTACCTCAGTAATGTGGTCAATGTTAGCAGCTCTTACCTTTTCTTTTGCTGGGACTAGCCTCTCCATGGACTAACGTTCCACTAAAATGAGTTCCCACCAACACTATTTTGCAAGGACACTTGCTGTATCCTCGGATTCGCACAGATCATGAACACTGGATATCTTTTAAACAACAGGGTATGTACTGCTTCTTCTTCTTTTCCTTTCGGCTTTTCCCTTCAGGGGTCGCCACAGCGAATCAGTTGTCTCCATCTAACCCTGTCTTCTGCATCCTCTTCTCTCACACCAACTACCTTCATGTCCTCTTTCACTACATCCATAAACCTCCTCTTTAGTCTTCCTCTAGGCCTCCTGCCTGGCAGTTCAAAACTCAGCATCCTTCTACCAATATATTAACTATCTCTCCTCTGGACATGTCCAAACCATCTCAGTCTGGCCTCTCTGACTTTATCTCCAAAACCTCTAACGTGAGCTGTCCCTCTGATGTACTCATTCCTGATCCTATCCTGGTCACTCCCAAAGAGAACCGCAGCATCTTCTCCTCTGCTGCCTCCAGCTCTGTCTCCTGTCTTTTCCTCAGTGACGCTGACTTTTGACCAAACAACATCGCTGGTCTCACCACAGTTTTGTACACCTTTCCTTTCATTTTAGCTGAAACTCTTCTATCACACATCCCACCTGACACTTTCCTCCACCCGTTCCATCCTGCCTGTACACGCTTCTTCTCCTCTTTTCCACACTCTCCATTGCTCTGGACTGTTGACCCTAGGTACTTAAAATCCTACACCTCCTTGATCGCTTCTCCCTGTAACCTTACTTGTCCACTTGGGTCCCTCTCATTCACACACATGTACTCTGTCTTACTGCGGCTAACCTTCATTCTTCTCCTTTCCAAGACAAACCTCCACCTCTCTAGCTTCTCCTCCTCCTGTCCCCTGCTCTCACTGCAGATCACAATGTCATCTGCAAACATCATAGTCCATGGAGATTCCTGTCTAACCTCTTCTGTCAGCCTGTCCATCACCATAGCGAACAAGAAGGGGCTCAGAGCTGATCCCTGATGCAGTCCCACCTCCACCTTGAACTCCTCTGTCTCTTGTGTACCCCAAATTTCAAATATTGTATGAATATAAATACATTTGACAAACTTTTGGCAGAAAATAATACTGTGTTGACAGGACATTCTCATAAACTCCTTATCTGATAACCCTATTTTTGCAATCAAGTTATCTCATGAAAATCGGGCATTTGTCAGAGTCCATGCTTAACGCACAAAATATACATACAGTATATACAAAAATAGCAACATGAGAAAAGATGTAATGAAGAGAAAATAGGGAAATTATGTGTCATATCTTCTGAAGTATTGTCCTGATTGCCATGAATGAGTGGTAATATCAATAAACTACTGAAGGACAATCCACCCTCTCTCCTGAAATACTGTAAATGTAGGGAAGGTAGGCATGGAAGCTTCCAGAGCGTATACAAGTAATATTAAGGTAATCAATCGTAGTCAGTGCTTTGGCAGTCCTGGATCTACTGTAGTGAGAACTATCACATTCTGTATTAAGCCATAATTGATTTGATGCCCATAATCTCTTTCCTGGTTGTCATGGGTAACACTGTGTGACAGGGCTGAGTGATGTACTTTTAGATGGGGGCGGTGGGCATGAACGTGTGAAGGGTTGGCAATGAGCTGGGTGGCCCCATTCATATGCATCAGTAGGAGTGTGCTACAGGGACCTGGAACAAAGGAGGAGCATGCCATGCTCTACACCACAGGGCAGCATGTTACACTAAAGTAGAACATTACAAAATAATTTAATAAAAAAACCCTTCTTGATGTACCATACAAATGCCTCAACAAAGGAGATAGGACAAGATCTCTCAGCATTGTTCACGATGAAGTCCATCAAAGAAGTTATTTTTGTCAGTTGTAAGTGGTCACACTCAAACTGGTATCAACAACAAAATGGTGGAAAGGCTGGAAACAGGAAGAGGAATACAACTGCATAACTGTACATGGAGCGTAATGTTGGCTCACACAGACCACGGAATATCAGTTGACCTCTCCCCTTAACAAGCTAACAATCGGCTGATAAATCAGCTGATTTCTTTCTACAATTCTACCTGGCAAATTTTATGCAGAGTATGTTACTTAAGATATTACAGCCCATTGGTCCCCAACCTTTTTTGTGGCACAGACCAGCCTTTAAGGTGTGGTGGAAGAATACTGGTCTGCAGCTCAGGGGTTGGGGATCACTGCTTTTGCCTGTCTCCTCTTCTTTCTTATTGACGTTGGTTCTGTTCTAAATGGGCATCTGTGCATGCTGCTTTCCCTGCTTGTAACCCTCTCCATGATGGCTCATTTAAGGGCAGGAGGCAGCTCTTCCAGCCTCAAACTTTCCATACAGGCAAATGGAAACCCAGGTAGTATTCCTGACTGAATTAGCATTGTGTTCATTTTTTTGTTCTTGTTTTTGTTCTTGTTCTTCTTTTTCTTCTATTTTTTTATGGCATGGGCCAGACAAACCACACAGACGTGTCAGTTTAACGCATTAATTAGGTTAATTAATTATGCTGCAAATTAACGTGCTTTAAAAACTGACGCATTTAATCATGAGTGGCAAGTCAATGCGCAAGCCTTTTATATTTGGCCCATTGAGTGACCCGTAGGCTGCAGTGGCACGTCACTTCGTACCTACGTCACTAATCAATAGCAGGGTGACTGACAACAGAGATGGACGCGACACAGGGGAGCAAGGCAAGCCCACTCGGACCTTTGGGCGGAAAGTTTATTTATAAAAAGAATAAAGCCGGGACTATCAACAAAAACGCAGTGATTTGTACTTTTGTAAAAGAGAATTTTCATATCACCGAAGCTCCAGCCTAACGTATCATTTAAATGCAAAACATGTCAAGGACACAGAGTTGTCTGTTGTCAGTTCCTGTAATGTTAGCTTACACTTTTAAAGGAAAAGCCTGTTGGCATCTTGTTATTGATGTTGCCTTATTTAGAGGCATGTTATACTATTCATTTTGAATTGCTGTATTGAGTCAGCTTTAGTATTCATTTTGATTGAGAGTCTCCTTATGTGCCTATTTGAGACTCAACCTTATTTTATGTCTGAATTTTTTTTATTTTATTTAACTGTATTTGTATTGCATTTTTGAGAAATGCACCTGGCCTAATTGGTTTGCTGATGTGCTTGACCTTTTTTCTTTTGAATTTCATTTATAAAGCACTCTTAACCAATAAAAATGTGATTTCAAATCTTCTCTTCTTGGTGTATTCTATTGATTAGTCATGCACTACAATTTTGTAATGTCCTAGAATTCAAATTCTTTATTTGGGGGCCTTCAGCAGGTATGAGATTAAAATGCGATTAATTAGATTAATTAATTACAAATCCTGTAACTAATTAGATTAATTTTCTTATATATATATATACTGTATATATATACATTGTATATATATATATACAGTGTATATATACAGTATATATACATTGCTCTTGGGCAGGGAAAGTCTCACACTTGAAAGCGTTAGACTTTCAAGTAAGCTTATTCAAATAAATAGGTGGGGGGATATATATATATATATATATATATATATATATATATATATATATATATATATATATATATATATATATATATATATATACTGTACATACTGTATATGTATATCTCCCCACCTATTTATTTGAATAAGCTCACTTGAAAGTCTCACGCTGTCACACACACGGACACACACATAGGATCTATAATACTAGTAGGTTACTCACAGGCAGTGGACAACAGTGCGTCCTTCTCCACACTCCCTTTGCCATTTGTGCACTTGAGCCAGTAGGTTGAGGAAAGCCTTTTTGGAGTCAGGAACATCACGATACGCTGACCAACGCAGGAACTGGAACTGACAAACCACCAGCTGGCCCTCTTGGAGCTTAGAAAGGAATAAAGATACATGAAAGACATGTAGCCTGAGTAAACTTTACTGTGTGAGCATGCATGTTACTTTTTCTCTGGTTGTCTCTGTATGCCGTGCACCAGTTAACACCCGTGTTTGAATGCTCCCTGAGGTTGTCTGCCGGCAGTCTCAGCTTTGCTCACTCAGCAGATTGACTTTTAGATTTATGGATATGCAGGTGTAAGTGGGGCCCAAGCTGTGTGTATGAGAGGTCCCTGTTTGTTCATAACCTCTTGCTGTACAATCTAGTTTAATACTTAAGGACCAGTAGAGAACTGTAAGTCAAGCTAATTGGGCTTGCAAAGACACCAACTATGCATGGAGGAATTGCCTTAGCGGAGGTGGGATTTAAACATTGTACTTCTTTTTAACTATTCTCATACCCACACATGCATATGCTTAGAGTGACCTTCCCTTTGACTTCTACTCTCTGTCCTTGTATATCATTGTCATGCATAGGAAACATACAGTAAAATGCAGTGAATAAGGGGCAGAGAGAGAGGGGGGTGTTACATCTGTGTCATTCAATTTCTGTCCCATTACCAGTACTTATCCTCTCCTTGTGTGCACCTTGTAAGAAAAACGTGTCCTTGGCAGAGAGGAAAATGACAAGGGTAGTCTACAGGGGAGGTGAGGATGCCAATCAAGAAAGTATGCCTATCGTGCTGCTTCTAATGTCAGAAGGAAAACACCTTGCATGCAGATTTCTTTAATAATTGGTTGACAGCAATCCTGAACAGAATGCATACATTTGCTTATGCAGATTCCTCAGCTTAAACCATACCTGCATACGCACACAGTTAACACAATGGTTTATGTGAAGCAAAACAACTCACATCCTCTGGGTTTCTTCTACCGTGACAGATACTGACAGTGCCATTATTAAGCTTGTTTCATCACAGGTTTTTTTTTTTTTTTTAAATTGTCACATGATTTATGAAGGACCCAAAAGTGACTCAACAAAAGTATCCTGCACATAAAAATGTGTAACGCATTATGATGAAAGAAACAAAGGGGGCCCTCTTTAGTATGCCCAAAGGGCACCCAAGTGGGAAGATGCTTATCTAAATAATGACAAGACAAAATTGAAAAGGAAGAGATTGACCCTTGTTTCATGCATGTCAATGGTCTTATCTCACATAGGAAGGTTTTATAATATGTATGACTGACAGAAGAATATTTTATGGAAACAGTGGTGCTCCACCACAATTTTCTGGACTGCTGACTATAAAAACAATGCAATGTGTGTACAGTCTATGTGTGTACAGTCTATGAATAACTCTGATATACAGTTGTGCTCTGTATAAATCCCGAGGCTAAATTTTGGAGTGTATGTATTGTGATTTTATCCGACAACCTAAACTACACTAGAGAAATTATTATTATGTCTACAAAAGGAATCTGTAATGACGTTGGGACTTTTCTGGCCTCTAGTGGCCACTGTGATTGTTTTTTGTGTATTTCATTGGATGATGATTTGTCTTATGTTTTGTCGTGTCATGTGCTCCAGTTTCTCCACTTCTTGTTTTGTGTGTTGCCCATCCTGAGTTGTCAGCTTAAGCTAATTTTTCTCACGTACAGCTAATGTTTATCTATAATGGGTATATTTAAACCCAGCTTTCTGTTAATGCAGTACTGAGTCTTTGTCGAACTGTTATGGTGAGTTATTAATGAGACCTTTGCTTTGTCATTTTGTTCATTACGTTCTGTGGAATTTTTGTTTTGGATTATACATTGAATATTTGGTTTTGTACTTTGGATAAATTGGACTATTACTGCATTTTGGTTCTTTTCCTTTTTCGACTATCGTCTCTCTCTTACATTAGTAGATATGTAATTTGTTTAGATCTTTTTTGGCCTGGACCTTCTGAGCTTTGGAATTCTTTATTAAAAACTGATCTTTTTACGTTACCACTGCTTCTGAGTTCACTCCTTTAGCATAGCGGTTAAATAACTGCTCTAGTAATCCAGCAACCCGGATTCAATTCCTGATCCTGGCCTAATGTCTGGGTAGGTTCTCAGTTATCCAGGTCATGGTTATCCAGAGCTGTTTAAATCCATCCACTGGACTTAAAGAAAGTTTCTCAAAAACGTTTTGCCTCTCATCCAAGAGGCTTCGTCAGTTCTGGAGGTGGCTGGTCTTGTCCCAGCTGATTAACCCTGTAGGGTGTGGTCGGTGCTATTCACCTTTCAACAAGCGCAGTCGAAACGCATCTGGCTCCTCAACAATCGTTGATGGGGGTGCCAGTGGGTGTCAAAGGGGGTCGTTGGAATGCGAGATTCACCGGGCTTTTGTATACTAATGAGGGTCATTAGCATTAGACCTGCTGGGTTAATCTACTGAGGCAATCTTTTTGGGAGTTTGGAAAGAACCTGATTGTAAATGGGCGAAAGGTGATGTCGCAGACCACCCCCCTGTAGATGGCTTCTCCACTTTGACATGGATGGCTTTTTTCACTCCTCTCTCGAACCATCTGTCTTCCCTGCCCAAGAGCTGAATATTGGTATCCTGAAATGTGTGTCCCACTTCCCTGAGGTGAAGGAAGACTGCTGAGTCCTGACCTGATGAAATGGTTCTTCTGTGTTACGCATGGCCCAACAAGACCAGCCACCTTCAGGACTGATGAAGCCCCTTGGATGAGAGGCGAAACGTTTTCAAGAAACTTCCTTAAAGTCCAGTGGATTGATTTAAGCAGCTCTGGATGATCCTGGCATAACAAATTCAGTATACATAATGATTGTGATTAATGATATACAGGCAGGGAAAGATGATGGAAAAATGTGTAGCGCTGTTGACTCACAGAAAGAATGTTCCAGGTTAAATCCACCTGGGGTTTTTCGATGTGGAGTTTGTATGTTCTCCTCGTGTCTGTGTGGTTTTTCCGTGGATGGATGGAAGCTCTAAATTGTAGGCGGGGGCAAACAGTTGTCTGTCTATGTGTCGACCTGAGATGACCTGGTGTGTTATCTGGAGTGCACCCTTTCTTTTGCCCCTAGCAGCTGGGATAAGTTGCAATAACATCTGTGACCTGTACTTTGAGGATGAGATGATTACAACTATATTGTCTTCAAAAAAATTAATGAAATGAATGGATGATATAGAGCACAAATATCAAACTCAAGGCCCGGGGGCCAAATGTGGCCCACTACAGCATTTTATGTAGCCTGCAAGAACATAAAAGGTCAGAGTAAATATATAGGTTAAAAGTGTGCTTTCACCACAACTACATTTCCCACAATGCAGTAGTTAAGCCCATTTTAACATTGACAAAAACGTTTTAAACAAAGTTAACATCCTAACTTGTGTTTGATGTTCTTTCTCTTTATTCACTTGGATAGTTTGATCCTTGGTTGATGGAGTTATGTGGGTTTCATAATCTGACAAATTAAAAGGATTTATGTTGTATCAGAGCAACAAGCAAACATTTTTTCTGTACAACTAACTTTCTTAACTTGAATAAGTAATGAATTTAGAATTAATTACCATTGGGGAGTAGTTCCATTTATTTTACATTACAATGAGTTACATTTAGTTACATTTATAAGTTACATCTGGCCCTTTGAGGACAGCCAAGGCTGATGTTGCCCTCGATGAAAATGAGTTTGACACCACTGATAAACTGTACAGGCATAAACTGTACAGAAATATAAATTAAAGGAAAGGTTTCAGCCTTTGCACACATTCTAGAAATTAGCTAGGAACTGGTACAAAGATTTAATATAGTGTATTACAGCTGAGGGTGTGGGACTTTGACATCCTGGACTTGTGCCAAGTTGTTAGATGCACATTACAGCTGACAGCTCTAAATGTACAGTAGGTAAAATGCCACATTTGAATTACAGAACCAATGAGGACCACAGCTAATGCATTTCTAATGAGGTTCAAGTTATCATTTGTGAAATACCACAGACAAGAACAACGTGTTCTGTAGAGGCTTTTTTTGGAACCACAGTGACTCACCCTTGTTACGTTCTTGACCCGAAACAGACGAGTAATGACATCCTCGTCTGCTGACATGGACAGAAACTCCACTTCCATGGGTCCATACTGCTGTAGACCGGGCTCTGGCCAGTACTGCACACACGGCTACAGTTAGAGATGAAGGAGAGAGGTCGTCAGGGATTAAATGTGGGCACATAATGGACTGATAATAATGCTGTGTGTGTGTGTGTGTGTGTGTGTGTGTGTGTGTGTGTGTGTGTGTAGGTGTGTGTGTGTGTGTGTGTGTGTGTGAGAGCGTGCATGTGCAGTGGACATCTACATGTATGCAATTAGTAGAATAAAAGTTCACATATTTTACAATGACAGCGATGAAACAGTACTGTCCTATTTATAACAGCAGGTGTTATAGTGTAACAGTGTTTTTAATAGGAGGAAAGAAGAAAAAACCATGGAGAGAATTCTCATGTCCCTTCAGAAATTGTAAAAAGACGGTGACAAAACACTCACGTGCCACAAATTAACTCTATTTTTAACAGATTTCACAACAGGATTTTGCAATGAACACCTCAAAATGTCAATAACTAATCCAAGATGAAGATAAATCAGTGTAATAAAGTCAGTGTCAAAAACAACATATCGTTTTTTTAACATGATTCAGCTTAACGTCTCATTGAACAAATTCTGCTTTTTTAACCTTTACAACTGTTTACGGAAAAACAACACAGAAATAACAGGAAGGAAAAAGGCAGATTTTACAATCTACAGTAGAGCTTGCAGTGATTAAGAATTCTGAGAAAGCATTGAAACTGTGTAATACCAATTTTTTATGTGGTTTATATTTCAGGATTGACCCTGATATTCTTCTAAATCTTACATTTATTTGTGTCATCACTGCTGTGGACACACTAGGATTAGTAAAGCACTAGTTAGTTACAGACATATTAATTATAGGTCTAAACACAAGGTAAATGAGATTATGAGTAAATACTTCAAGGAGTTTCTAATCATATGCTAATAAAAGCTGAGAACTCAGATCTCACTGCAGCATTTAACGCAATTGAGTAAAATACTCAGAAAAATCTCAGGGACTGGATTGTTTTTCTCTTTGTCAAGCAAACAGTTTCTTCTGTCTATCGATGTTTTTTCCTCACAGGCAGCATGTGGCAGTGACGTGCGGTCAGTGGAGGCAGGTGAGGCACGGCCTCACCTGCCATCATAACAGATTAAAATGGAAAATGAAAGAAATAAATTAAATGGTTATATTTATCCAGTGATGTGAATTATATAGTTATTTTCCATTTAACATCACCAATTTTAGGTTACAGTATTTTTACTCAAAATCTCTGAATTTTCACATTTACCACTGAAATACTGAGAAGAGACCTGCGCTGAGGCACCAGCCAACCGAGCCTCACCATGGACTGCGCGATGGCTCGACTAGCTGTGCTGATATGCTATACAGCAATACCATATTGCTATCTCTCTATACGTCGCTATTAAAATTTTCAAACACGTTTGCTCTATTAAGTAAATTTCCATAATTTAGGTAAAGTATATAATGTACAGTGTTTTTTCTCAACAACTGTATGTGTGTAACGTCTTTCTTGAGTTGAGCGAACCTGAAAAAGCTGGGAAAAGGCACAGTGAGGCACGCAGTTCCCGTGTGTCATGGTAGGGGGCGCTGCTGATTCTAGGAATTCGGCCGAGGATTCCTCTTCCTCGGCCGTAGAAGTGACAGTAAACTACAATCTAGTCAGCGAGTCAAGTACAGCCATCCACATGTTTTCCACTCGCCTTGCCTTACTATAAAAATGGAGGATTACATATCTAAACTCAAAATTTTTTCAATGCTTTTGTTCAGAAGGAACTTCGCATAGACTTCATTTCTAAGTAAAAATAACATATAAAAAATGTGTAGGTAACAACATAACAAGTTTTTTAATCAAATGTGCTAATTTGTGTGTTACAGTTTGAATGTAAATAATTCAGCTATGAGACTTTAAAAATAACCCACTCACTGTTGCTTATTAAGTGGTGAATAAGCTACACTGTAGGTTTATATGTTTGTAAACATCTTCATCTGATTACGATGAAGTCAGTGCCTCACCGGCCATGAACCTCGCCGCATGTCACTGGCATGTGGTTTAAGATAAGGCTCCACTTAGACTATGTCTCTCTATTATTGCAATTCTTAACTATGATATCAAGTCATAACTGCCTGAAATTGTTCAATTATTCAGCAGCACCATGATTGCAGCACAAATGAATAACTGCCATTAAAGAATGGACAGCTGCCAAACCCTGAACTGAACTCTTAACAAAACAGAAGTCTTAATAAATGGCTGAACACATCTATTGTCAAGTTGCACCAGCTGTTAGCTTTTAAACAGAGAGGGACGCTCATCCTTTTAACAATTTGGGAGTTCTATTTGGTTAAAGCCTTACTCAGTAGGACCTTATTACTACTGGAGGCTTGTTAAGTTCTGATTCTCCCACTTTAGAAATACAGAATCTTCAATCATCACTTTCTTTTAATGACACGCTGATATTCAACATGCTTTAATTTCATTCACGCTTTATTATGAAATGACCCATTCATATATCTTCATCATAAAAACTTCAAGATGGCTCATTTTGCTCACCACACCTGCCAGACCCCTGACAAAAACGGTGAGATATGATTACATTCTTGTGCCTATAATTAGAATAGATTCTATGATCTATTGCTGCCTTTTTAAAACCTTCTTCAGGGTGCCTTGCAGTCTGGTAGAGCACAGTACTGCTCACCATAAGGGCTCAGAGGGTAGAGGGTTAAGGTACTTCATATCCAGCTTGTTAAAACTCAATATTATTTTTGTTATTTGGTTTAAGGTTTCTCAATGTTTTCAATTTAATCTCAACAATAGACAATTTTATAAGTGTTAAAGAAAAAAAATGGGAATATTTGCGTAAAAGGAGAAAAAAACATGTGCTCTAAAGAAAAGGTTCAGCAACCCCAAGATGTGGCTGGAGTGTAATGCAAGCTTATTCTGCAGATGTGTGACTTGAGGAGGGGAAGGAAAAATTGGGGTGGGTGTTATCTAGTCATGCCTTGTGATCAATGTGGTCAGGGATCAAAGCCCAGCAAAATGGCATGAAGGAAGTAATCCTAAGCACAGTAAGATACAGACGCAGTGTAGGCAGGCAATGTCAGGAAAAGTTTCCACTGAAGTTCAGATAACCCCGAGCCTGACAAAAAAAATAAAAAATGATACAGCAAACTGCTCTTGTTGAGTGAACTCAAACATTTGGCTTTTTTCTGATGGTGTCAACAAATCAGAGGCAATAAAACAGCAGGGAACAATTTGACCTTACCCAAGCAGAGTTTGACTGATTGAGTTGGTTGAGCATGACCACTGCTGTGCAGCCATAGTCAAAAACCAGCCTCCAGAAGTCAGCTGTGGTGCCTGGCAGAGGGTGAGGGGTCACAATAAAAGCAGCCTGTCGATGGAAACTGTCCGCGAGAGCAGCGTTGACATAATTGTTGCTTTCCCCTTCTGTTGTAACAAGGAAAGCCAGGGCACGATCGGGCGGAAGGACGTCCATGCTGCGGTTCTTCTCTCGGTTTCTGGGCAACAAAGCAATGCTGCATTCTTCCACGTCCAGGTGGGGAGTAACAGAGTTCAGCGTCTGCAAATTTAAATATTAAAGTGATAAGTTGAGTTTGACAGTAAGAGAGATTGAAACTGAAAAGAACATTTAAAGATGGAAGAATGTGAGGAGCGATGCAGCAAAGCATAAATGTTTAGGATGTTTTGGAAGAAAGAGGAAAATAAGTTAATTAAGTGAGGGAGGAATGAGGCAGAGAAAATGCTAAGAATGTGACAATGATAACTTTGAGAATGTTTAATATGCTAAATATTCCATTGACAAACTTGAAAAAAGAAACTATCAGGATGGCTGCATGATAAATAGAGTATAATGAATTTAAATAAAAATCAAAAAGAAATATTGAATGCTAATTTTGTTGAATGAACTGTCCTTTCCTTTAGCTTTGATTACATTCGATAACATGAAAAATATTTGGATCGTCAGAACATCAATAATAGATCTGTGGCTTGCTGGAATGAGCTTTACCAGCTGGCTGTTTGCTGTCTGAAAAATGATTAAAAGCAAACTAATACCTCATTCAGCGATGGAGCCGCTTTCAACAACAATGTCAAATGGATGGATGAGTTTACATGATCAAGGCAAGGCATATGAAATGTGACTATGAAGTATGAAATTAGGATGAACTACCAGTTTAAAATCAGAGTCTAACAACCACTAGTACATTTCCCTAACTGTAAGTAACACGTTATTATTGTATTCCTGTTCAGAATGGAATAAACAGTACATCATTACAAAGGGAGCACGAGCTTTTTCTAGTATTACTTTGAAATGCTAAACCTGGAATCAATATAGGAGCTGCAGCACAGAGAGGTGGATGGAGCAGTCTGCCTCGCTTCTGCTAATCAACATCTAATCAAAGGTTCTCAGACTGCATTCCTACAAACCAAAGAGGATTTCAAAGAAGTCACAAACCAAAAGAAAAGCAACATCACTACGTATGTAAGTGTACACACAATATGTACACTCACGCACGCACGCACGCACACACACACACACTCACAATATCTGTTTGTTTTAAGTAACAATAATAGAATCAATAATAGAATAGAATTAGCATCATAACTACATATAGTAGTTATATGATTTGGTGTATCGATACGTATTGGTGGAATTTTCTTGGAACTAAAGATAGAAGCCATCTTACTATGACAGTTTATGTTCTATCAAAGTAAATGAGAATGGGGATGATGCTGCTTATACCTGGTAAACTACACTATAAATACAAAAAGCTGTATGAAGGCTGCAAATGTTACAATGTATGTTTGCATGTTCATAGATGTAATAGCTATATAGATCTACTACATGAGATTATACTGAAAAATTGAGCAGGGTTATGATGCTGGCCTCCAGCAGACTGACCTGAAACTCCTCCCGTAACTGAGAAGAATTACTCTGGGAATCCACTCGGAGCAGCTCTTTGTAAGTGACCGCAAACTCATTCATCAAGATGGCTGTCTCTCCACAAAGACAGGCCTCCAGGATGGCATCATGGATAAAGATATACTGCTCCTGAATGGACAGACAGGTGACATAATTAAGTGGTCTGTGTGCATACTTGGGAGGATAATAAGCTGTTTCTGTTTCACAAAACAAGTGAGAATGTTGTTTGGCAGAAAACAGCTAATCAGAAATTTCAAAGGTGCCAATTTCATAAGCTCCGTAGATGCAGGTAAAACAATGGTTTTCTATAATCTATCCGACTGAAATAAATGTGTTGGTGGTATATAAATGCTGTTAGAATAAATAAATATAGCCATGTAAAATTAAAAACACAAACGTGCAGTTGAAATTCAATGAGAACAGCCTTTCCAATAACTACAAATGTAATAAACAGCAAAGTCATTGTTGTATTTACATAATAAAGGATAAATATGCAAATTATCTCCAGATCTAAAGAACAGCACGTGCCTGTGCGGCACGCTGAGAGACAGCGTGAGAGTCATTTCTCTAAATCTATTGCAGTGACCTTTACTTAAGTCCCAGGGGGAGCACAATACACCCCCCCTCTTTGAATGTCTGAACAACAAACGAGGAAAACAGCTGTTTAAAAAGCTGATGAAGAGCAAGGTTCCCTTATTATGATCAATGACATATCCTGAATACAGGTATACCTCGGCTTATGTTGTAAACTGATTCCGGAAGACGCAACGTAAGTCGAAAAACAAGTTGAATTCATTTGTCTCCGGGCTAAACTGAAAATAACATTCCTAGTTCTGTACCGCACTTCATTTATGATTGCATTTTCAATAATATTTAGTTATTACTTATCTATTTTAAGCTTAGAAACAATTAAATTTTATGCTTTAATATAACAGAAAAAACAACGCTGTTCCCTATGCCGCTGTCTCGTCTTCAGCCTCTTCTTCTGCATTTTGGGTCATGGGGGTTGCTATGTGCTCATAATATTATATACAGTATGTCTTTACTCTTTTTCTTCGTCCAGTAACATGATATTATGTGTTTTTAATGTTTTTCTAGTTATTTTACGATTCCAATATTTGTGGCAGACAGACGTAAAATCCAGAAAAATGACATAAACTTGATTTTTATTTTTCCATTTATTCTTTCTGAAAACTGTAATAGAGAACGATGTAACTCAAAAAGCCGAGGTATACCCGTACATGTAAAACATATTTAAGATGTTTGTCTTTGAGTTGAATGTGGAGAAGTTTCCTTTCTAAAGAGCTAATCTGACCTCAGTCTGGATCATGTTGATGCGTCGAGAGCAGAGAGTTTTGACGCAGTTGTAGATGTCCACCACACCTTCACACTCTGCCATGTCCAACATAACATCCAACACAATGTAGCAGCCAGTGCGTCCCGCTCCCACACTGACAAACAAAGAACACCTTTCTTTAGGAGTCATGAAGTCTCAAAACATGAAGTCTGATAAGTGATAACTGTAAGGTTACAATACAATAAAGCTCATATTATTGTGGTTGTTAGCTGTGTGCTACAGGATGGCAACAAATATCACAATCTCTATTATCTGCCAGGAAGGAGAAATGTTGCATTATGTTTATGATGGACCTTCTTTAACCAGGTTTACCATGAGCATTTAATTTCTTAAGTAATTTCTCACCAGTAAAATTTTTTTTACCTTGATTAATTATATACATTTCATAGAAAACAAGATGTTGGTGTGTGAATTCTGCATAAAATAGAGACGTGTGTCCTACATGTTTGTCCCAACTATGTGAGTTTGTGTTTAGAGTAGAGTATAACTTTATTTATCCCTTAAGGAGGTTCCGTCAGGGAAATTAATATCTCTGTAAACATTGTCTTAGTTTTGCCTCTGTCTATCAATGGACCTCAACCTCTGATTGTGGTAGTTCTGATTCTCCAAAAGAGAGAATTGTCTATTCACAAGAATTAATTTAACATTACATTTGTTTGGGTTTCACATTATTAACAGTGCCTTCAGTTGTCAACTGTCATGCTACCTGCAGTGAACCACCACAGGGCCAGCATCAGGAGGCGTAGAGGCTTTCACTCGTCTTATGAAGGCCAGTAGTCCAGTGGCGTGAAAAGGCACCCCGTGTTCAGGCCAGGATGTGAAGTGGAACTGACGCACCTCATGCTTAGTTGAATATCCTCTCTGTCAACAGAAACGCACTACACATTAGCATTGCGTGCAACACACTATGTTTATATGGCTTGCATCCTAAACACAGTAGCCACAGGCTATTTTTCATCAAAGACTGTTACCGTCCATTCAGAGACATTCCCCTACATGATGGATGTGACAGATTTTCGTGTTCGACGTGAGCACAACGTGGACATTAATTACATGGGGTGTTAGGTCTTCTAGGACAGTAAGGCCTCTGGGTATCACATGCAATAGGCAACAACAGTGTGACAGACACACTGAAAGGAATTACTGAGGCTCCTGGAGCTCAGGGAGGGGTGGGAGGCTTCTCCTTTCAAGAGGGGGTGAGGGGGGGCTGCTACAGTCACATGGCAATTGCCTCCACTGTACAGTGATGACAGAAAAAATAAAGCAATGCAAAGCAGAGACTGTTGAAGATGGTCATAAAAAAAGGAAGGGAAAGAGTTTTGAAAAACAAGCTGTCACCAGCTCTTAAATTCATGCCGATCTGAATAAGCAGCATCATGCGCCCATGGAGAGCGATTGAGACAGTCTGATGATAATGCTGTGTTTGCGCCGCTGTCACCGCAGCGCTGCTTTGAGCTCTTCCGATGAGAGATCCCCAGGAGACTGACAGGATGGAGGACATCAGGGGCAAAACAGCGTAACAGCTATGGTGGAAAGACGACAGGGGAATTCACGTTGCCACTGGTTTTAATTCCTCCCAATTTAACACTTGGCCCTCATATGCATCAGTTCTAAATCCTGTCAAGTATCTAATCCTCTATTAATGTTCTACCTCTAATTTCAAGAATATTAAACATGTACAGAGAAATGCAAACGAGGAGAGATAAAATGCAAATGAGTGATGGACTTACCCTCTCCAAGGCAAAGGTGCGCACTGTGTATTCAGCCAGTGTCTCTGTCTTTAGCAGAATGATTTTGATGTCACCGTACATCTCGCTGTCATCAGGCCAGTATTTACAGCACTTCACCTGTTTAAGTGTAGTTAAATTACAGTGTTAACCCTCAGTCGGCTATAATACGAAGGAATTTTCTCAGCAGAGCGTAAAGAAGCTTAATAACAACAGTGAACTCAAATCCCACAAAGTGGAAAATGCTAACTAAAGAAATAGCAAATAAAAATGACTTGAAATATTCACTTTGTATGAAGTGTATTGTTTTGAAATGTTCATTCTAAATGCCCAAGATAAACATCCACCATACATTCATTTTTAAGTAAACACCCCTTCCTTTCTAACCTATAAACATTTATATGTTTCAAGGAAGACACTCAGTTATTTACATAAAACACACTCTGAGTCAATTTTCTGCTTTTGAACAACACTGTTGGAGTATTAAGGTTATTAGAATGCCACCATCAGAAAACAAATACATTGTGAACCAGTTTAACAAATGTTTGTTCTTTCTGCTCTTCCTTTGGCAAGAGAGTAATCAAAATCTTTCCATCATGATAATAGCATGTTCGTAACACGATTTTCGTGAAAATATGTCAAAAATTACTAAAACGAGATTTGACAGTAAAAATCAATCAGTTTGATTTGCAATACAGTCTTTGTAATAAAAATATTTACTATATTTTTACTTTGGTTTACGAAGGACAGAAAAATATACGGTGAAATGGAATGTGCTGAAAACATACAGAGGTTACACTTCAAATGTTGTGAAAGAACAAAAACAGCATACTCCTCCGCATTTATTTAATCTCAGGGGGCAAAGAAAAGACGCACAATGATCACAAAATGATGGGAAACAATGAAGAGGAGGGCAGCAATTTTTAACAACACCAGGCACAAAGGCAGTGGGTTTTTTTTGTTAATGTAGGTGTTATTTAGATTCAGCCACACAATCAAGTCTTCATTGTGGACCGTTCCTGGAAATATTCGGATGGAGAACCAATTTGGACGGAGGGCTGCAGCTACAATAATGGTGTCATTTTAACCATCTGCTGAGGTATTACATTTCTCATTCCTGGAATGAAAGGATTGGGTGTTTAGAGCATACAATAAGTGTTTATGTGAGCTGAAAATAACAGTTCTTCCAGGGTAAACCTTACATCAGCGTAGTTATGGTGAGTACTGTACATGCAGGGACAGTGGCCCCAGATGTGTGGCTAAGAGGAGAATTTCATTCATTAGGAGTGCTTCATAGCACAATTTTGAACACTATAATCATGACAGTACTGACCTCAGGTTCTAGGTAACTTCACAATGTCATGTTTTATTCTTTCAGAAGAGACCAATAAGGAGTAATCCACGTAACTTTCAGTTGAATGCATGTTTTCAAAGAAATCTACACAAACTTTGTGTGGTCTTGCTCAAAGTTTACAGGCACGTTATTATGATCAGTTGTGACACAGAGAACATTGCAGAGAACGTTAAAAAAATAGCTTCCGAATTTTGGGGACTGGAGGTCTCTACTGCAAAAGCATGTGACTCGTAGTTTCACATTAATGCAAGGCATCCCCACCCAAGTTAACAGCTTTTAGGCTGCTTTTCTCAAGCACCGTTATGTCCTGTGAGACTCTCATCTAACACAGAAACGCCTTTCACAAAGACACCAAAGTGTTCCCCTGCAGTGAACGTGGGGTGCTTCCTGACAATGGATGGTGACAAGGGGAATGCACATCACTTACTCTGCCAACCTCCACCAGCTTAGTGATCATGACGATGCTGAAACAATTTTCCTGCCACACCATCCTCCAAAAATCATACAAAGTCTCCTGCTTGGGTCCTAGAGGGATAAAAAGGAAAGACAATGGAAGAGACAAAATAAAAAATCAAATAAAAAAATAAATCACCGGCATCAAAGCCTGTCTTCTCCATAACAGGAGTTCTTGCTGTTGTGGAATCTCCTATTATTGCGACCTAAGTGTCCTCACTCAAATAGCAGGGTAGTGATCTCTTAATATTGTTCGATCAATAAACTTATTGGGAATTCCAAACGGTGACAAGGGGGTGATGGGTGACAAACCAACAGCAGTCACTGATGAAGAAAGCCCGAAGGAGTCTGGATCAGTCACTCATTCTAATCTGAGGAGGATCATTTAAAACGGCGATCACGTAGGAACAGAATGCTCACATAGACAAAACCACGGCTGACATATTTTTCCTTCTTGCAAGTTTCATCTTTCTGTCTCCAACAAGGGAAGAGAAGGTGCTAGTGCATGATAAGCAGATGCCAAACCTTGAGTGATTGTAAAAATTGAGAGATCCCTAGAAACTGGCACTTCTCTGCGTTCGGAGGCGGTGAACGGACATTCACGCCCGCACACACGCAGTCCAACTGCCCATCATGGAGCGACATTTTATTTGCGCGACAGAGGGTGAACTAAAGGTTGCCTGTCTAGTTTTGAACACAATGCTGCATGTCACTGAGATTGAAAAGCTATAATTACTGCATTTCATTATTCATCTCTTTTAATGATTATTCAGTTGCATCAATGGTAAAGTCTTCACGGATTACTAGTTACACAATCACCTTTCCATTTCCACAGATGACGTTTTAGCAAAAACCTGTACATGAGTTGTTTCATTGGTTGGATTATTTTACATTTATTACACCACGACAAAAGGTGCTCACCACTCTGCCGGCACTGTCACACACAAATACCATAGCCTTGCTGGTAGACTCACCCTGAGTGGCGATGAAGTGGTTGGATCGATGGTAGCCCTGAAAGAGAGAACAGAGATGACATGCTGAGTGAGTCATCTGTACCTGAGGAACAGCTGTATGAGGCATCTTTCTGTCTCTATCTTTACCACCCCTGTTTCCCTGTACTAAACTCTACTACTGACCCTCTCTCAGCACATGGGAACCAGCTCTGGATTACTTTACAGTGCTATCTGACCTTTAGCTGACTTCAGACCACGGTTTTGCCACACAAGACTTCATACAAAGTCTGTAGCAGTGACATATTGTTGATAAATAATGTGATTCTACAATTGTCTGGCTGATTAAACAAAAGTTGAGTCATTGTGATGATTACACAACATAACGGTGCATAAAAAAATACAGTTTCAATGAAGATGCTGTAAGTTCTACAACCCAAATTCCAAAAAACATTTTGGGACATTAATAATTAAACGGACTGCAATGTTTTGTAAAGGTTTGACCAACATGCAACTGAAGACAGATAAAAAATGTTCAAATTTATGTTTTTATTATACAAATATACACTAATTCTGCATTTAACGACTATAACAAAACTAAAGGTTCGGGACAAGACAGCTGATCCACTTCTTATAACAACACTTGATAAGCATTTGGAAAGAGTAGAGCCTGAGTTAAAGTTCTGATGGTGGATTTTTGTCTCATTCTGACTTGACATACAAATTCAGTTTCACAACAGTCTGAGATCTCCATTGAGGCATAATGATGTACACATTTTCAGTGGGGGACAGGTGGGGACCATACACAAGTCCGATTCGTAAAACAGATTACTTCACTTGGAAACCACACTGTTGTAAGAAAACAGTATGTGGCTTCATTATGTTGTTGGAATTTGAAAACTAAAAGCTAGGCACTAACAAAATTCAGATTAGAAATAGAAACAGAAATATTTACAAATATCTGTGAAGTTAGTGAGGTACAACGTTTGACATTTTGTCTATTTCAATTTTTTTTAAACAGTTTTCAGTTGAACCGAATGTCAAAAAGGACACAGAAATTCTCCACGTTTTCTGTTTACACAGCACTTACGTTTTTGGAATTGGGGTTGTTAATCTTGAGATGAGACGATGAACTCACGAACCTTAATCACTTCTTTTCCAGTCATGAAAACACAGTTCCTGAATTCTTCCACACATGAGTAGAGGAATTCAAATTACACACACCTTACAAGGGCTTCACATCAATGCAGGATATTATAACTAATACAAACACTTTCAAGGCAAACTCTGTAACGTAAAGCAAAGCTTTCCAAGGTCTTTCTTATCAAACACAGTGACAAGCTTTGATATGGATGACATTTTCATATGATGGGCACGAGATGAGTATGAATGATGAGATGTCACTTCAAAGCCTTAAGGAGCATAAAAAGACAAAGACTACCAGAGGGAATTTTAAGCATCACTACATTACCCAAGCAAACTAGTCAGAAGACATACTCCTGAAAACAAGAGTTGGTCATCTAACCTTCCAAGGTAAAAAAAAAAATACACTGTTCTATAAAAATATCCCATAGATAAATCCATAAATGCTGTGGTTCAAAATTTATTGCTTCTTAAGGGAAGAACCTGGAAGAATAATTGATGACCCGATTTCCTTGCATGAGTAGAGAAGGCAGGTCAAGAATGCACTGAATCAAAAGTCTACAAATCAGTATGATGAGACGATCCATGTTCATGACAGTTTTTATAATTTTGTGTAAGGTTACTTCCAAAAATATGTTAAGACTGTGCATGCTGCTCGACTTAACTGCATTTAATCAGATAGAAAGATATAAGTTTGTCTAATGACCAGAGCTGTGCAGCCCCACTATCCACGATTTAACTGGCCCTCACCAAACACTACCAATGTCTGTTACCACTCCTCCACTTTAGAATGGTTGCCATGGCAACTAAACTTGCTGAATGTTTGCCACTTATGAGAAGTAACAAAGACAATAATGTCCTCCATCCAGAGAAGAAATGTCTCCTTGTGCTCATTTGAAATCATTAGCTGAAAGGGCTTCCTTTTATCCAATGTGTATAAACCTGATCAGACTGACCTTTAAGAATATTAGAATAGAGGAGTGGAAGGAGAAGAGGGAAGCGGAGGGAAAAAGAGAAAAGAGCAACAATAGGGCAATGGCAGGCAGAAGAACGAGCAGTGAAGTACTTACTTCCCTGTTAATCCGAATCTACAGAGTCCAAGGTCGAGGAATTGGGGAGGGGAGTAGAAAAAGAGAGAGTTAAAGAGAAAAGGCTTTAGTATGTAGGGGTCATGGTTGCTGACAGGTGGGGTGAGCCGCAAGTGAGCTTGTGTGTGTGTGTAGTTCTGCTCGGCTTTGCTTTATTCTTTCTAGCAGCCATTTCTAGCAGCCAAAGTGAGGTAATTACATTTAAATTACTTTAATTAGTTGCTGCTGTACAAAAAAAAATCTTAAACTGTGTCACATAAATATGCTACTTTGGTAGGTGGAATATTTCATAGATTTACTGTTTCGATTATATGACTGTAGTCATTGCATTTAATTGTTAAGTACATTTTATGATCAAGGGTTGTCTTTGTACTAAATAGACAAACATCCAAATAACAATTATATGAGTAACTGCGCACTCTAACATGATCTGACGATGACAAAAAGACATCAAACTCTTGTTTATCACACTCTTTTCTCATTACCAAAATACAGAACTTATATTACCCACAATTCCACTTAATGGTGACAGTGCAATATTATATTCATGGATCTCATGGTAACAGTGAACTCAGCACTCTAACTTCAAACTTAGACAAGAAATAGAAGTCAGATTTCTTAACAGTTCAATCCACAAACAGATTTTTGGATTTCCAAATTTTGGATGTACAAGAATGTTGAGTCTCCATTTTTAACTGTAAAAATAACTAAATCTACCCAGAATCCAATTAAATGTTCAAGGCAAACAAAGTTAATCTCAAAGCTGAATGCAGATATTTATATTTCAGTTTACGTGATATCTAATAAGTCTGCTGAAATATGAGGGCACATATTTCTAAATGAGCCATGTCTAGCAACAAGCTGGTGAGAAAAGCACAGAAAAAGAAAGAAACCAATACCAAAAAACAAACAAAAAAACCCTCTGAGATCTCAGCTCTTCCAGTAAACCTGTGCATGTGTGTGTGTGTGTGTGTGTGTGTGTGTGTATGTGTGTGTGCGTGTGTGTGTTTGTGTGTGTGTGTGTGTGTGTATGTGTGTGTGCGTGTGTGTGTGTGTTTGTGTGTGTGCGTGTGTGTGTTTATAAATTTGTGGCTATTGTCGGAGCAGACAAATTGTAATTGAGCATCAGCCATGAGGCGCTCGGATTCTCCACACCTACAACACTGGCAGGAAGCTGTCAAGCATATGCAAAGTTTTGCACCACATCAGGTAATGTTCACCACAGCCAAGCAAAGATTTTGGCATTAAGTGAATGTGAAAGGGGAAAGAAAGAGGTCACACTTCCTCACTTTGGTTTTTAAACATGCAGTAATTTTTAAGAGGGGAAAAAAGTGCTATCATTCCAGTTCTGGGTTAATAATCACAGGCTCTCTAAAACATGCTTTGCTTTTGTGGAGTACTTGACAAAATGTTCATGTTCATTGGCCTTATGAGGGAGTAGCTTCACTAACTCTGACTTACTGTAAGTGGGTACCGCATGTTCTTTCCTTTATTATAACCATTTGACATTTCATATAAACTATGCTGTATACATTTCAGTTAGCACTTCAACCATGAAGATTATTCATTCCTATTCATAATATTTTGATGATTTTTCCATTTGTATTTTTTTTTTTTGCAGGTGGGGCATGACCCACAGGCACATTCCATGAGATTTTGATAGTGAATCATATTAACATCTGAGTTGTTTAGACATATTCATTTACATTGTGGGGAAGTGATAATTTTCTTCTTACTTCACACATAATGCCTTTAAAGCTTGACCAAAAATCAAACAACAATATTCCCCACTAGGTCTGGATCCAGGAAACATTTTACAACTGGAGTTTCACAATGTTATAAAGGCATCACCACTTTATAATAAATAAAATAATACTGCTATGGATTAAGAAGATCAAACTGAAAGTGTGTTGACTCAGTGAGAAGTGAAATTCAATTCATGGGTTCAAAGGGTATTGAGCAATATCCTGAAAAAAACCTCCATTTGTGAAATATTGTTTTCCTTAAAAAACTCTAAAAACTTTAATGATATAAATTTGATTCCAAGTTCCTGGGGTATTTTTCATGGCCAATGAGTCATATTATGAAGGGCAAACTTTCCTGGGACTGTATGCAATAAACTGAGGGTTACACTTCCCTGGCACAAGAAATCATATGAAAAAAACGTTAAACTTTTGTGTACTTAAAACTTTAAGTACACAAAAAATATTCACACACTAGTAATGACATCTCACAAGTAGTTAAACTTACTATTCTATTGTTAGCTAGTAAATTTTGTGACAAATTTGATTCTATCGTCAAAAAGAAAATGTGGAGTGGGTGAAACTCTTCTGTCACTAAAAGCACCAACGGTAAAATTACCAGCCTCAGTCCATTAAATGTGGTTTTAGAAGTGCAAGAGAGTGAAGATAAACCAGAGGCACAGTGTATTAAATTTAAAAAAAATGTGTTGCTGTTTATTTACTTATTCATTAATTGGGAAGGTGAGCCTCGGACATTTTTTAATAATCAGAAGTGATCCTATCATATTGTTTGATCATAATGAAAGGTTGAAAACCTCTTTTCTAAACAATAGCAACGCCTCACAATAACAAGTCCTAGCAGCAGGCGAGGTTTTTAATGCCCTCTCATTGTAATGAGCTCTTTAAAAGCATCTAACCACTCACTGCCTGTTCTCTAGAGGGAAATAAAAGTGAGGGAACAAAGCCCCACAGTGTCAGGCAGTTTTGATGACACAAGATGGCCTAAGGGAGGAATCCGCCCATGATAAAGTCAGCTTAGCAATTTTCTCTCACTGAACAAATGTCAGTTATTTCTCAAAGTAGTTTTTTTATAAAGATTGAGACAGCTGCATTATCATTGTCAAACAGGAGATTGCCTGAACTTCTTATAGTGTCATATTTACTTTACAGTAGTCACAATGAGACGCATGCAAAATAAATGTGATGAGATAAAATACATCATATCAGATTGCCAGACTCCCCTTCATATAAGGAACAGCAACAAGTGAGGACTATGACAGCTCATTCACAAGAGAACCACAACAGAATGATCTATCTACAGTAGCAGTAAAATTCAACTCTAACTCTAAGAAATCAGTCTTCTGTTAATGACGTCACCACTTCCAAATGTGGAATTCCACCTGATAACTACCCACAACCTCATCTACATCTTTATGAATGGGAACACATATGAATGAAACTGTGTGAGACATGCTGGTAACATATACATGTATTTCATATGATCACTGACAATGTGACTGTGGTGTTGTGTGGCAAACAAGGTGAACAGTGGAAAAGATCATGTCCCCAAAGCCCATCCATAGATTGAATAACATCATTGATGTTTATTTAATTTAAGGGGATTTGTGGTGTCTTACACAAAGGTTCATCTCCTCTGCAAGGCATTAAAAACATTGATTCCCCCTGTTTTAATAAAAGCGATAGCCGAGTCAGTCTGGGTCAGGTTCCTGTGCAGCAATTGACAACATGAAATCTGGTAAAACACCGATAGAAAGAGTGTTTGATTGGATGAAAGCCTCCAGGTGAAAGTGGGCCAGCAGACTGGTGAGCTTAAAGGAATGACAGAGATGGACTGTGGCTTTGCAGGGTGTAATAGATAGAGTTTTTATTTGTAGCTGAACAGAGGCAGAAAAACAAGATTAGACTTACATCAATGTAGTTAGCATTAATATAGTCCGAGTTGGGGTCTCCCAGAAGAGGGTGGAGCTTGACTCTGTGACGGTCATCTGAGACATGGAAAAGTACAATGGAATAGGAACGATTAAAACAACACAGTTTCCATATACTACTAGTTTTATATGCAACACAAAATTTGTTCTGAGGACTTACATCCTTGCAGAGTGTCATGTCTCCCTTTTGACTTGTCCTTCTTCTTTGTGCAATCCCAGCCATCGAAGAAACTCTGCAAAAATAAAGACACAATCACTGCAGATGTCGCAGATTGGACTTCACTGCTATAATCAAATATCTGAGACAACACACACAGCAAATACAAATCAGGTTTATCCAGTTTCTCTCTAGTGAAAGTTTGTACTTCATGGGCAGCATGATAAAAGTCATTCAGCACATTTCTCTATCATAGCCAAAAAAGTAGAAGCGATTGTATCCTTTATGCTAGGTCCGGCATTAAATCAGCCACTGCAACTGGTACCACACACTCTTGATCTGATTCCAATTGAGTCACAAGTCATCTGTTGTGCACTTTGGGTTATTGTCAAATGTTTAACCCAATGGAAGTGTTTCTAAACTTGTATAAGAAAGCATCAACCAGGCAGATTCTAACTGAAAAAATAAGGCCTCATATGAGGGTGTTCCAGGCTAAAGATTAAGGCAATTTCCTGTCATCCCGGTATTTTAATTTAAGTCTTTTGTTTGGACTTACTGTATTTTAATGAGTTTTGAAAAGTTATTAAATCCCAGTCTTTTTTATAACTAATGTTCTTTGGGTCTATTTTTATTGTTGGCTGTATAGTTCTGTATTACTCTATTTTAACCAAGCTGGTATATTTACATGTTGTCCTTGTGTTTCACTTGTTTTAATTATCGTTGCTTTTAATGACTTGTGCTGTTTTTAGTCATAAATTATTATGCATCTTTATTATTTTTATATCCCACTTCAAAGCGGTGATGTATTGTAATTGTCCATCGGACAAACGGATGGACAGACGCAACCGTTGCAGGTAGAAAGATGAAACAAAAAACACATTACTTGGTCTGCAAAGGGATGAAAATGAGATGATGACCTTGACCATGAGAAAACTAGGTCAAGGTCAAAGTTCAACTTTTGTACACTCAGGAACCGGATAAGATAGAAAGACGAGGGAGAAGGCCAGTGTGAGTAAGACCATAGATCAAAGTTAATGCTTTGATCAATGACAGTAGATCAGAGCACTAGCTTTGATCTTTGGCCTATGCAAGTAGTTCAGGATAAATTTTTGAATTCAGGGAAAGCAGACTTCAGGATTGTGTTTGCCAGGATGTTGCAGTCTGTGACTGCCTTGGTTCTTGTTTATTCCTGTTGTTAGCCAATTACACAGATAGAACACACAGTCCAGGGTTTGTTGTGAAACCTTGAACCCAGAATCAAAACAGATCTACAGCCATCAGTCATGAAGTTTTTTTGCTTGTAAAAAAAAAATTTAAATGTTGCCTTTTCTACAAGTTTACAGTTATTGCTGGCTTAAGGTAGCCAAATGCTTCAGCTGCCTTCAGACATCCCATGATGCACTGGGCTTCTCTTCCTCTTCCCTACATATTCATGGTCCTATCTTCTCTGGAATCTGTGCTTTCTGGTTGTTGCTGTGCATCAGTATGTCTGTGTCTCTCTCTACACTCTCTTTGTCTCTCACCTAACTACCCACTCCCCACAGAGTCCAGGTTTACTCGTAGGTTTCTGAATATTTAAAGGCAGTTTTTGTTATCCACCATTACCAAATGCTCATCAGTGTTCTGTATTAGTATCACAAATTCACAAATTTCATGAGATTGTTGTTGACTATTTGTTCTGTTTTTTTAAGACTATGTAACTTTAGTTTGTCCTGATTTGATTATGTTCCCTCTGTGTACACCAGCAATCATAATATCAGCAGAGATTGTGGAACTTCATGACTGAAGAGGTCATGGTTGGAAAACATGTATACCATAAACCACACGCTGACAACAGAAACCAGGACAGCAGGACTGGAGGATGGTGTCCTTCGTATCTACAGTGCGCCCTTGTTCTTTGTGGTTAATGCGTTCCAGGAACGACACGCAATTAACAATTTTTGCGATCAAGCGATAAATTATCTTATTATTTACGGTAATTTAAATGTTTATGACCCTCCCCATACTGATATTAAACCAACTTCTACCTGCATTACCTTTTCCCACAATCTTATCGACTGTTTAAAGCATTTTTGTGTCTCACGGAAGTCTGAGACTCACGGAACCGAGCGCACTTCTGCATACCGTCAGCCAATAGAATGTGCATATGATATCACTTGACTGCCCATCAAAAATCTGCATTGAGGTGATGTGCGAATGCGCGATGGTGCACTGTACTTCAAAATCAAGCATTAAATGCTCTAAACCTGTGTGTTTGGCTTGAGACAAACACCCCAGTGGTATGTCTGGCTAGAGTATCTACATTATTAGACAGCTATTATTGCTGTCAGCAGTTGCATATTTTTGTGTATCTGCAATTACAGTGAAGAAGAGCAGTTTCTAACACCTGCTTGGTGGATTGCCATTCAGTCACTTTATAACCCATCACTGTCAACAGCGTATCTGTTCATTCTTTATGATCCACCTGTCAGCAGGGATGCGCTTGAGAGCACTTCCTTTAACACGTCATCATACATCGCTCATAGGTGTCCACTTTAGGGGCAAATTAAGCAAACAGTTCAAACATATCCATCAACAGGAATGCACACACACACACACACACACACACACACACACACACACACACACGCACACACACACCCATACACACATACACACACACACACAAACGTATATGTACACACACCCAAACCAGTCTGACTCCTGTGGTTTTCAGTCACTGGGGGAATTTGGTGAATCTCTGCCCATTCCTGCATGCTGAGCAGAGGATTACAACACGGTTCTCCCCACAGAGAGCTAAAAACTAGCCAAAGCCTGGCCGGCATTACAACCACCATCTCAACAATTTTACCTCCTCTTTCCATGCTCACTCTCTCTCTCTCTCTCCTCTCTCTCTCTCTCTCTCTCTCTCTCTCTCTCGCTCTCTCTGTCTCTCTCTCTCTCTTTCACTTTAGTTCTCTCTCCTAATCCCTTGTTCTTTTTACCTGCTTCTACCTTTCTTTATCACTTCTCTTCCTGCTGAATGTGCATGAGTGTGTTTTTTTCTTAATCTACTTTCCTTTTTTTGTCAATATTATTTGACGCAATGTTAGTTGCGTCAAATATTAGTGTTGGTTCTTATTAGTTTTAGTTTATTATTTGTTTGCTTTGTGCCTAGACACTGGCTGTTTGGCGGGCCACTCAGATGCCATCATGGCCTCTGGTGGATTCATCTTTTTGTTGATGGGCATGGCATCAAGGTGGGGGCCTCTACAGAGACTAATTCACGGCTTGGCTGACTGGTGCACATGAAGGAGCTCCATATTGCTCTGCCGAGTGTTCAATGCTCCTGGCATTGATGACCTGACCGCTGAGTTTAGTAAAATCTTCTGGAAAATTTTAGTACCTGATAGTTTAGAGGTTTTGAATGAAAGTCTGACCTTGGGCTCTTAGCAACTGTCCTGTCATGGGACTGTTGTTGCCCTTCTGCCAAGAAAAGACATAAAAAACTGGTGAACACTCAGGGAGTGTTGTTTTAACAAAAAACAAAATTAAAATAAAAAAAAGGGGGGTGGGCAGGGCCTGATCCGCTTGACCAGCAGAAAAGCCACCTTTAGACTGCATTTCATCTAGCAATTAGCTGAAGGGGGATGGACTGAGACAATAACCGCAGGTTTTTTACAAAACATCCCCTTAATAAAAGACGAGCCAGCCTCTAGTGGAGGATTTCACCTGACTCCAATGCTTTAATCTCTGTAATTAACCCTGACGTGACAAACCAGTGTCCCTTGAGTCACCTTTGTGAGACAAAGTTCATGTTTTTTTCAAGTGTAAGAGACTTGTAGTGCACTTCACTCCTTAAACAAATGTTTTTAATTGGTTCAGTGAAATTTTCAGGATGGGAAATTTGATTTATGGTGCAGGATAAAAGAAAGTAAATCAAAAGAGTTGCAGCTTTTGAACTTTATTTCAGGTGATGCTAGATTAGTCATCTAGAAACAGAACCTCAGTTTTGTGCTACAATATTGACTGAAACTCAGTTTTCATAAAATGACTAAAGATTTAGAAAATTTTAAAAACATCAGTTGTCATAACATCATCCTTTGCACTTGAGTTGAAGATCAACTCAAATTTACCGAATGTTATGCTGACATGCCTTTTATTTTTTATTTAATTTTATTTATGCTATTTTTAATTTAAGCAATTAAGAACTTTCCTGATGATATACCCTGTACATAACTGAATCTACTTTTGTGAATGTAATCAAAGTGTGTGTGTGTGTGTGTGTGTGTGTGTGTGTGTGTGTGTGTGTGTGTGTGTGTGTGTGTGTGTGTGTGTGTGTGTGTGTTTGTGTGTGTTTCTTCTTCCATCTCTGTTGTGTTTTTGACACTGCACCCACCATTCCTCTGCTGCTCAGCCCAGATGAATGGAGAGGAAATTCACAGCTAGAGAAACTGTGAGAGGGCGGCAATATATTATAGGGAAGGGAAAGGGAACAATGCAGGTGTTGTGGAAGACTGATATGAAACTTTCACTGACAGGAAACAGCAGGGTGGTTTGGATTACACAATCATAAAAAATGAGTACAAAGAGATGAAGGGAATAATGATAGTCAAATACAGATTTGAACCTTTAATGCTATTACATAAGGGATTTTTATTTTTACAGTTTGATGTGCTCTCAATTCCGTATTGGCCCGAATATAAGATGACCCTGATTATAAGACGATACCCTCTTTTTCAAGACTCAAGTTTGAAAAACGACTTTTTGAACACCACATTACAGTACATCTGAAACAAATGATTATAACAATATATTCAATCACATTGCAATTGTTTGAAGACTGTACCTCATTTATCACCATCATCTTGAAGTTTGCATCATAACTTCTCCTCAGCTGCCGGTTAACCTGGTCGATCTTTGACCCACTTTTCTCCAGATTGTCGCTACGTTGCTCCATTTTCTGTTATCTCTTCTTATTTTCTTCTCTTTTCTTTCTTACCACTATTTTTATTTTTCTTCTTAGTGACAGGGGTTCGCTTTGGCCTGGGGAGTAAAGTTCGGCATTCGCTTTAAAGATATCTGGCGCCATCTAGCGTTGTGAATGGGTATAATGTCTAGACCCCGAATGTAAGACGACCCCCACTTTTTCAGTCTTATTTCTATGCAAAAAAACACCGTCTTATATTCGGGCCAATACGGTATCCCAGTGGATTTCATTATGTACTGTATATTATTTGTAAAATTCAATGGTGGACACACTGCCCTGTTAATTTCTCTTGCGAAATCTACAGTTAAAAACAGTAGTCGTATTCATAATTCTACTGAGATATGTTGGAGATGGGACACACAGATGTAAGTTCAAAAAATGAATGGATCATTTGATTCATGTCACATAAAGTAGCATGAGGTAATGGGTGTTTTTTGCGGTGAGTGCAGTAATTCGGTAGCCCCTGAAGCAACTTAACTTTGAATCACTGAGTTCATCATCCCTGCTGTCCTCAGCCTCAAGGTGTAAGGGGGTGCAGTGAAACTTTCGAATTCTCCCGTAAAGCTCTCTTGCCATTTAACTTTCTGCAGTGGTGATATGACTGTAGTGACAGCAGCTGCCACACATACAAGAACCTTTACAACTCACTGTAAATCCTTGATCAGTGTTTTCACATATCAGTATTCTTCTGGGAAATAAAAACCTATATCTGCCAGGGGAGTATAATATGATACTCCTCATCGTTTTCCTTCATAATGGAGAGAGACACTACATCAAAACACATGCCTAACACAGAAAAAAAATAACTAAGAGGTGTGTATTGATTTTTTGAGTGAAGTGTGTTTTGCCCATGAGGGACAGTTTAATGAATCTACAAGCAGAGTTCTGAGGGGGGAAAGCAATGAATCCGAGACAAAATATGTTTTCTTTTTTCATTAAAACTATAGGCCTTGAATGACTGAGATGAACTTCTCTAAAGACCCTATATCATCTAAAGGTGATTTATATCGGACTGATGAACTGATGAAATTAAATAATTATCTCCACCTCCTGACATGCAGACGGGACTGGTCAGGATCAAACATTAACGAGTTCTTTCACACATTCAAAGAATCAAACATAGAGTTCAGAATAATATAGTGAATCTTGAAGTAAAGCAGCCATTGTTCTAATTAATAAAGTCATCTTATAATTTTATTTCAGAAGTGTAATGTTTCCTCTGGAGGGTTTACTTTACAGTTTTTCTACTTCACTGTCAAATGATATTTTCTGAATTAACATTACTGAAAATCTAGAGAAAAGCAGATGTGAGCTTGTTATGAACTCCTGTAGCACAATAAATATTTTAATATTAACTTCAGGCAAATCAAAATAGCAATATGCAAACAATGAGTCTGATCCAAATAATTTTAGAGGACCTTAGAGAACCCAGATGGGACATTAGATGCTTAAGCAAACTGGGGTGGACATTAAAGTGACTACTGCATCAGATGGGAACATGCAATGACACTTGAGCCGCATTCTGTTTAGTACTGGGTATAGGATCACATCCTCAGCCACATTTACACCAATGTTTTTAGAGAGCTGGGGGCTTTCCAATGTCCCTTTGAAAACACAACATGTATTCAAGCCATTGAAACAGCAGGAGGGGGGATAAGCAACCCTTAGGTGAACATGCCTCAACATACAGACTAATAAAAAAACATAGAAAAATAATGATGGTAAAAGCAGACTCGGAACAATTCATGGTAAATTTGTGGTCAATGATCTGATTGATATTAAATTATTGGTAATGTAATCAATAAGGAAGGCAGAACTGTATACAACCAAGAACCTTCAAGCAGACAGGACAGCTATTCTAAATGTAAAGATCAGCGGGATCATTGTGGAGCCCAGCTCCATAGGAGCGCAGCTTATAAACAGCATTGACTGATCCCCAAGGTTAAGAGAATCCAATGCAATCTGATGATTACATTCTCAAATTATAGAGCATTCAGCTTACACCCTATAGTGCAAAGGGAGGTAAATACAGTACTAACATTGCTTTTGGGAGCTTCTTTTTGGAGGCCACAGGGTACGACTACAAACCTTTTCTCACATTTATCCTTTAGTGTCCTGTCATTTTTTATCACTTCCATGCTCTTTTTTCCTATATCCTACAATTTGTTCATGGTACTCACTAGTCAGAGCACCTCTCGAGACACTTGACCTCATTAGACCTGCTATCAGGACAGTGATTATAATAATATGTGCAGCAACAGGGTACTAACCTTTAACCCTGGTTAATTAATTAATCTCAGGGGCTGGTGTGGTGATGGGATGCACTATGTGGGGCTGACTTGAAAACAAGTTAATACACTTCAAGGGTTTTATCCTGATAAAGTAAGATTATTGCAAGATGCTGTCCATTTAACATGGCCTCTCTTTCTTAGAAGTTTTCCACAACATGTAATTACACATTGTTCTTTTGATTAATATCAATGATTCCTTTTTTAGTCATCCTATAAAAATCTGACTTGAGTCTTGCTATGGGTCAGACATTTTCTAATACTTGTTAGTTTTTTAATATCCTTATTTTGTGGACACAAATATTTTGAAAAATGACTTTCAAAATTCCAACAAGCAATTTTCAGTAACATGTCAGTTGTCTATGACTTATTTGTGAGGACAGATCCAGCAGTGTTCATTGCAGAGTTTGCCATCAGTCTCTTCAACCAAAGCCATCTCTCTCTACCTTCCTCTGCTATGAACAGAAACTCACACACCCCCATAATGTCCCATTATTGTCTGTAGCACTGAGGTTTAAATTTTTTCTCAGAGCAGTCCTTCTGCCTGCTAACAATGCTGCCAATTAAGGTCAAGCCTTCTGCAAAAGAAGACCTTAATGTTGACCTTGTGTCGACAGTGAGAGAGTCAAGTACTGATGCTCCATAAAGAACAATGTGTTCACTTCTTTAAGAACTACATGAGCAGCATTTTAACAAGCCATTTTCTCCTCTGTGGTAGCAGTGTGCAGGGTAACTAGTGTGGGAGAAAATACATTTTTAAGTAAATACTGTGGCTGATTCAGTCAACCTTTATTCACAGCACTGTTGAATCAGAAGTTACTAACAAAGCTGTAAAATTCCCTTTTACCAGTGAGTATCTAGACAGAATTGTATATAGTCTTACAGGAAATACTGACTAAATGAAAGGAAACAACAAAAACAACTTTGATGAAGAAAAAGCAGCAAACCAGCGAACAAAAAGAGTATTTTGGATAAAATTCAAGGGAAGAGTCTGAGGACCCGAAAGTCAAGCAGACTTACAGCATTCAAGCATTGCTTTGTTTCAAAGTGAAAGGGAAATTAAATTCTGAGCTTTCTGCATAAAATAGGTTGTACTTCAGGGCTATATAGTCTTATTTGTAATAACAAAAACTACATTGCTCTCAAAAGTATTTTAATTAGTGTTAAATACGTCTCAACAGAGCTATTGGTCATATAGAGAGAGAATTCAAATATAAAGAGAAAAATAAAAACATAATTTTCTTCTACTCCAAGCACTAGAGTACACAAGTGTAGTCATTGCTACACAATTCATGCTCAAGAGGGTGTGAACCCAAAAGCATAGCTTTGAGCAGAAGATGAAAGATTGCAATTATTGTTGGGTTAAAATAAGTTTTGCTTTCCTTGTGACTTTTAGCACTACTAGGACAAGTAGCTCAATAAACTTTGGGGAATGCAGTGATGTGCTGCTGCTCTTTCACTCTAACTGTGACCCTAGGTTAAAGCTGGTACACTGGTGACCTCGACTGAGAGGAGAGAGTTAGTGCTAAGAAATGTATGAGAGATGAAACTTTCCAACTACCACAAAAGCTGCAACAAAACACTGAAGAAGAAGCACTCTGCTGTGACCTTAAACAAGTCAAACTGCTTTAAATGATGAATTGACAAATAAACTACTGGCTGTTAGCTTGACAGTACTTAGAAATAAACAAGTAAACTACTGAACAATAAAAATGAAGCACAATACATAGCCAGAAGATGGGGACTTTGTAAATAAGGAAATCAGGAAGAACTGCTTAATGTTTCATTGTCTTATTTCAATGACATTTCTTCAGTATTTAACTTCTCAAAGGTGCCTGTCATTCAGTACATATTTCCACAGAAACAATGTGGAAAATCATAGAAAGGGCACTTTACAGACAACAGGGGACACCATTCAAAAAATATTCTCTTTTTATGACAGGGGTGCTCAATACATCGATCGCAATGAAATGGTCGATACCGATAGACATGGTGCTAAGCCAGCAACAACAGCAGGAAGTTAGTTAGGCAGTCACCTACAATTTTTAGCCCTCGGTTTTTTTTGTCTTCTTCTTACTTTTGTAAGAAAAAGTATAACAAGTAGGGGGAGCTGGAACAACTAAGAAAACAAAAATTTAACATTTTAATACAGAATGGGAGGAGGATTTCTTTTCATTATGACATTTTTCAAAATGCATGTGCCTCATCTGCCAGTCTACCATTTCTGTACCAAAGAAGGGACACATGGTATTTTTGGACTGTTCACAAAAACTACGACACTGACTTTCCACCAAAAAGTGAGCTGAGAAAGAGAAAGTTGAAGGAACTGAAAAGCCAGTTGTCTGGACAGTAGTTGTTTTTCTCACAGCCAAAAAGTGAAAGCTGCCACTGAACCATCAATCTGGTTGAGTCATGGTTAAGATCAAGAAGTTGTTCCAAGATGGAGGAATAGTAAAAGAAGCATTTGTTGAAACAGCAGACTCAACTAATTAATAAATAGTTAATGCTTTCAAACGAAAGATGAAATATCACTCCTCAAAGCTGCAGCGCAATGATTTGGCAAACTCCCAGAACCTGGTATCAGAGCTGGAGATGCAAGGGAAGTGCACAGAGCAGATTGACAATTGCCTGTCAGAGATTGACAACCGCTTTCAAGGGCTGATTCCTTTCAGTGCAAGTCAACAGAGTAAACTCAGAAAAAAACAAAAAATGTACATAGTTAATTGTGTTCTGTTGTGCAATATGGGCCCATGCAGTTATGCAAGGCACATCAACATACATGGTACATATAAAGAATTCTATGCATGTTTAAAAAATAAATATATGTTTTGCATTTTTGTCGCAAGGTAGATCATTTTGACTTGGTCATTTTATAACTAGCTCAAAGCTGAAAAAGTGCAAACACCCCCTTTCTATGAGGTCTCAGTTGCCGCAATAACAACCTTAGCACTGAAACAAATAGGCTTCAAATAAGTGACGTAAACTTAAAGATATCTAGACTACTCTCTCATTTAAAACAAGAAAAGAAGGGAAAAGTCTGCAAAGTATGACTTTAGACTATGTTAATTGCTGCTCTTTGAATGTTTTTGCGCTGAGTTGTCTCATTCACCTAATGCTAGAAATGAATACACTCATTATATTCACAGAATTTAATTAACAGTTAAGGTCAGTCATTTAAGAGTTCAATTATTATATGACTTATATCTTCTTCTTCTTGTCCTTTCGGCTTTTCATTCAACATTATAAAATTTTATGACTGTTCTTAAATGTAATACAGTATAAAAATATCTGTTTTGTAACTATCCAGCAATACTTTGTTCTTCCATGTTGTCAGAGTGTAATCGGTGCAGCTACCTGCTTTGCCTTATGTTATGGCAGCGTGTAACAGACAAGTGCAATAGGGCCCTTTCACCTCATATTCCTGTTTAAAGCCATAGCCTTCAGCAGTTTTCATCTGGTTGATATGCTGGAGAAGGTCAGCCACCCGGACAGCAGGGTGTAGCTGCCCTGTGTGGTATGGAGAACCTTTGCGTCCACACTGGTGCCTCGGGGAGCTTCCCAGCAGGCTGCTGGCCTCATTCACTGAACTACGAGCATCACCTGCACCACACAACAGACATGTTTGCAATTTCAGTGCAACTCCAGCTGAGAAACATAGATACAAGACAAGGTCAAGGATTTGCTGACATTTTCATGTATCACCACGTATTCTATACAGAGTATGTTACTGGTACTCTATATGATTTTTGTATTGGCTCTTTAGGCAAAAATATTTCATTTGTTTATTCCCTTATTATAACATACAGGCAAACCTAAGTTTCCGACCACAATTCGTTCCGGAAGGCTGTTTGAATACCGATTTGTTCGAATTCCAAATACATTTTTCCCATTACAAATAAAGTAAATGGTCTTAATCCGTTCCAAGACGCTAGAAAACTACATTTTTTCAACATAATATGTTATTTCAAAATATCATTAATATATCAAATTGTATAGTAATGAAACATATCAAAGAAATGTAAAAGAAAGAAGCAAACACGAGAAAGAAAGAAAGAAAAAAAAAACATCAACGTAATCAGGTGAGCCAAAGGTACGAGAACTTTACGGTACTGTAACTCGTACCATAGGCAATGGAACGCAAATTAAGTGAAAAATTATTGAATACAGTAAACTAAAATAAAAAGCACATGACTGTCACATTTTATCTCGACTGTTCTCGCCTTTATCGCGCTTGGCGACGAGAAAAAGACGTTTGTTTCGCGCTCGACTTCCAAATTTTGCTTGACTTCTAAGACAAAACAATTCCGAATTTTTTGGTCGAATTCCGATTTGCTCGATGTCTAAAGCGTTCGAAAACCAAGGTTTGCTTGTTGTTTTCTATATGTATGCAGATGACATACAACTATATATTGCAGGATATCCACATAACTACAGTCTTCTACATTCACTGAAATGAATGTGTTCAACTAAACAATTGATAGATATTCTAGAAATGTCTGAAAAAAGAAAAACGTTTGCAAAAATAAAGAAAGATTAAGACACAATATTTATCTCCACCTCTGTAAAACAAAAGCCCCCCCCAAAAAATGGCGTTTCTTAGTTCCTGGAATCAGAACTAAACAATTTGATGAAGCTTTCTAGCCTCAGAGTTCCTGAGGTCTGCTGAAACTATCATTTAACCATCAGGTCTTGAAACTATTGCTTTCTGCAGGTTTCCCATGTGCAAAACCCTTCCTTATTCATCTTTCTTACGTTAATACCATTTATTGTTGTGTATTTGTGATTTTACTACATTACATTCTAATGTCTTGTTTTTTTAATATTTCTCTCATGTTGTTAATATGTTTTTCTGCAATTTTCTTTTTTGAAATCTCATAAATTTTGTTATCAGCTGCACATAGTGAATAGCTGAGGGGAAATGGTATTAAAATTTTTTTTTTACATCTTTGGATGATTCACACATACATGAAGTGAATAGGGGATGTTCAATATCACACAGTGCGGGAAGTCCGAAACTGCACTGTGTAGATGATTATGGGCTGTCCGATTTGCAGACACTGTTCTGAGTTTTGGTGCATTTGTCTTACTGCGAGTACCGCAGGTGTGTGCATCCATGAATGAGAGGGCCATCCTTTCATCCTCCTGTAGGGTGCTCTGGTCGGTAAAACTCCGCTCCATGGAGCCCATATGGCTCTTCTCCTGCCGATAGGTAATGGGTGTCTTATTCATGTTCACTGGTTTCCTATCAATGGATGAAGAAGAAATGGAAAAGGGCAGGGAAGTAGGGGAGAAGCCAGATTGCAAATGACATGGACAAAGAGAGGGAGGACAGGAAAATCTCAAGTTTAGCGAGTAATAATGAGATTTAGAATGCTTAAACAGTGAGAAAAAACTTAAACACAAAGCTTAATTGTTTTCTCTGTACAATAGCCAGACAGCACAAGCATGAATATGATGGATCACAAATTGATGGAAAAGCAAAGAGGTGGTGTCACTTACGGATAATAAGAGTAGTAGTCCCGTCTGGAAAGAGTGCAAGAGAGGGAGAGAAAAATCAAGAGGAAGAAGAGATGCACGATGAAAGCAATGTCAGCTGAGGGTAGAATGCATTGATTACACTGAAAATGAGAACATCCTATCATGAGCTCAGCTGTACACGGTATGTGACACATGCAAACGGACAAAGCAGGTGCTGACAGACCAAACCAATGCAAGGCAGAAAAGATTTGTGTTTCCTTCTATTGAATATGTCTCACTGTTACACACTTCAAGGACTACACCACAAGGCTTCCTTTCACAGCAAATTTGACGATCAATTTTTTCAGCGTTTGATGTCATGGTAACTTAGCTGAGGAACTCATGCTAATGTGCAGAATAGTGTCGACTGAACAAATCACTTTTATTAACTATTAGCCAGAACATTGTGTCAGCTATTTAATCATCATAGCCGGGGACATGATTACATTTGTTTGGAAAGGCTCACTCTACAGATTGCTGTAAATAACAAAGGTTTACCCTTATTCAGGAATTAAACTAACTGGACTATAACTGTTGCCAAATACATACAGAGAGATGTGAACGATCAGCTTCATACCTGTGGGATCATTGGCTAATAATCTCTAATAGCACAACTTTTCCCTACCAGTTAGCATCTCGTTTAAGGGTCAGGCCTATGCTTGGGGTGTATAATTAAGTAGCTAATTAAATTGTATTAAGCTCTAATTAAATACTTCACACTCAGATAAGCTCTTCCGATCAGAGTCGTTTGGTCCCTCTGTTGCGCCATGAGGGAATGAAAACAATGCAGCTCTGGCTGTTGGTCCAGCATCTTTCCTAAATGATCTATGACCTTTTCCAAAGTTCAGCAAGAATAAACACTGATTACTGAACTATCACAAAACAAATCATGAAAGGAAAACAATATGGAGATGTGTTCTGATTGTGCATAATGAGGCATATTTTATGCTTAACACTTATCAGCAGACATTTACCCTTTCTTAACGATGATGATGACAGCGCCCAGCAGAAGAATGAGGACAATGAGCCCCCCTGCACACACCCCAAGAATGAGACCCATCTCCTCAGAGTGCTGGGACACCTCTAGAGCCTTGCGGTGATCTTTGCAGGCCGCTAGGAGCAAAAGCACAGATTCACATTGAATGGAACAGAGTAACTAGAAGAGTGTGCAAAACTGAATACATAGTAAGTTGAAAATTCAAAGCTTTGTGACCCATGAACTTCTTTGTAAACTTTTCGCTGACCACCACCCATTCTGCATACAATGAGGAGATTCACTGAATTATGATTGTTCATAATGATACTAATAGAAAAGCTAAGGAGTAATTTGGGATAATGGTAAAATACCAAATTGCTAAGAATTACCTGAGAATTGGTAACAATTTTCATAGTTGCAATGATATCACCTGTTAGGATCAACAGCAAATTTCATGTACAAAAATGTCCCACAGCACACAGTTCTTCAATATTCTCTCAATCATTGCAAAAATAAACTCATGATATTCTATCAGCACATTTGTATGCAATGATACTCACGTTCAGTAAACCTATGAGGTACATTTCTATTCAACACTAAATGACACATATTTTTCCAGGTCATATGTAACCCATGCAGCTCTATACAATCTCAAGGTGTCCTCTAGTCTGAAAAGCTCATCATTATAAGAGCAGGTTATTTATTTCTCTGGCATGAAGTTCATACTTATGTAAATGGTGCTGAGTAGTGGGTCTTTTCTTGTTCTAGGGTTCCACAGATCTGGTGTGTTAAGCCTGTCCTTCAGGCAATGAAACAAACCCTTCTGAGCCCACTGGAACTTCACAATGTAGAAAGGCAGAAAGTCAGAGCAGGCCCGAGGATAGAGCTCAGTCTTGTAGCCTGCTGGGTTGGAATTTGATTTGGGGCAGAAAAATGAACACAGACCCATATTATAGCCCAACACTGCAGCCACAGGCACTGTATGGATGCTTTAGAATTCATTCATCCATTATCTATAACCACTTATCCTTTACAGGGTAGCTGGAAGCTTGGAGTTAACCCCAGCAGACACTGGGCAAGACATGGGATGCAAAAAGGACAGATCACTTGTTCATCACCAGGTTTACCCTTATGAAATATGTAGAGTACCTATATTGTATGCTTCTGGACTGAGGATGGGAACCAGAGCACTGAGAGGGCAGCCATGCAGACCCAAAGACAACATGGCAACTCTACACAGAATGGTCTGGACTGCCATAACACTGTGTAGCTTTAAAACGCTCATCCTAAATTAAAACGAAAGTAGGACATTACAGTTTCATTATTTAAGGATGTATTAATCAGTGATGATGTTTGGCACATCTGAATGGAGAAAATGGGGCACCGACTTAATATTGAAAGGAACTGTTTCTTATAAAACAGCTCAGAACATGGCGTTTTGAATTGCTCACTCCACGTGTAATGCTGTTCCAGAAAATGTATTCAGTGAATGTACACCACATGTGAAACATATACTTTACTTTAGTGATGAAGCACATTGGTCAGACTCATGAGGTCTAACGCTGACTTATTTGTGGGTTTTATTCACAAAAAGTCTTTGTGCAAAAATAACTTTCATTTAAACCTGTCTATGTTCCAAGAAACAGGCACAAAACCTTTACAAACCTGCTGTATTCTATGCTATGACCTTATTTAACATGACATGTGCACACAAAATAAAATGTTACATCACACTGGCATAAATGCAAATGGGGACATAAAAATAAATTAATTTCCCTTTTCTGACATTTAGACAGATAAGTCAGTTTTCCCACATTTAGCCTTGACATTTCTATTAAGGCCAAACACGGGTAAGAAATAGATTTCCACATGAATCCATGCACCTGTAAGCTGCCCAATAGTGGAGATTGGCACTTAGAGGAGAAATGGAAGTCTATTGTTGTGTTGAGTCTGCTAGAGAATCCTTAATTAAACTGTCACCTGCAAGTTGAAATGTAATCTCCAGCTCTGTTATCCAAGCCAGAATCATTTGCCTCCACTTTGCTTTTGATGGGATGCTTGATTGTAATAGCTTAAGACTTGACGATGCAGAGGGTACATTAAAAGTAAATGATAAAGGTGATCACGAAAGTCAGAAAAAATATAGGATACTTTTCCATCTTATGTCTTTTTTGTTTTTCTAATCATGTATGTGAATGATGTCATGCATCTTTTTTAATCTTACTTTCCATATTTTACTTCCATATCTTTTTGGTCCTATGTTTCCCACTGTTCTACTTTTATTTTTGTTTTATTGTCAATATCTTTCTTTTTTGGTCATGAAAATTCAATTATTTTGACTGTTAGTAAATGAAAAATAAATATACATTGTAGCTTTAAGTGTCATGTGAAACGCCTCTTGCTGTTAGAAAGCATAATTAATCAACACGCAACCAAGTGTCTGTGTGGGACAGATGGAGTGAGACACTTGCCTTCAGCTTTATGCTTCAGGAGAGCCTCATTTCTTTCATTTTTCACTCGCAAAAAGAGGACTGCACCATAAAAAGACACCCCGCCAAGACAGTTTACTTGCAGGGCTCTGCTTATTGTTGCAGTGCTATGATAACTATAAATACATGGCTTTTATTCACTATGATCTGACAGTACACTGGGACAGGGGCTCTCCTGCCATCAGGACGCTGAGTCAATTTCTGTGCCCTTTTCATGTTCCTTTGAATGAAAAAAGATGAGGTAGAAAAGGAGGGGGGAGGAGCAGGGAATTCTCAGACGAAGGTAGCTCCATCTGGAGGTTTTGATCTGGATGGCCCTTCTAGACCACACAGAGGTCAGAGCCTTTAGATGTAGCTGCGGATGGGAATACGGAGTCTGCTTTTGATATACTGTGTCTCAGTGTCTGCCCCCAAACAAACAGGATGAAAGTGTGACCTCTAATCCCTCCCTGTGTGTTGCCCTTTTCTCACAGACCGCTTGCTAAACAACCAGGAATTGTCCAGTGCTCAGGCTTCGAGGTAAATAACCATACAACATACAAACCAGCAGCGCTGCAATTGTGATTATGGTTATGGTTCATCTTTTTTTAATCAAAGAACAACAACTAAGAAGAAAATTTGTATTGGCAATTGGACACAATGAAGGAAAATTCTTCCAAGGTCATGGAGCTCGTAGGAGGAGAAACATTTATGTTGAATTACCTTTGCGAGCAATGCGGATGCAATTTATTCTGGATTCCTGAAAGAGAAAGAAAATCAAGCCATTAGAAGAGAGGCCATCACTGTGCATCTTGAATAAAAGAGTTGCAATAAGATAAAAGAGAATGTTAACACACACTGAACAAACAACATCCATTTATTACACTGAAAATATGACCACTGCAGATAAAGATTTCTTCTGAACTAGAAAGGCACTCAGCTAAGGTTATACCTCAAAGAGCAAAAATATCCTACATGTTTGTCTTGTCATATATAGAAGCAGCTCTGATTTTATTTACTATGTAAGACATGAAATGAAATGAAAATTAAATAAAATCAGCTTTTGTGATCCCTGTAGGGAAATTATTTGTCCACTCTAGTTAGTTACATGCAAAAATCACATGGCATTAAACTGAGGCCTCAGTCACACAAATCTGTGTACCTCTATTCCACTCCAACTTTCTGTGTGAAGGCATAACAGTTGTCTTTTTAGTACAGCAACAGACAAAAGACACATCTGCTTGAAATTCACCTGAGGACCTGTGACCTGTGTGGTGTCCCTTCGGCTACTCCAGCTTCTACGTCTTCCCACTTACAATATTGCATATTTTGGTAACTCTACATTGACTATGGGCATGACTGTGAATGGCAATGGTTATTTGTCCTTCTATTTCCCTGGCAGAGGCAGTTCATCACAGGTGCACCCAGCCAGAGTCCCCTTCTCCTTTCCCTACAAATTCAATACTCAAAGCAGTGAGCTTGAGTGGGTTGCACAACTCTTCTCAAAAATAATAAATTACTGTATGATAGAGACACAGATAAAACTCAAGCCTGAGAGCTGAGCTTAAGTGTTCGAAAAAGAATTTCTGGCTCAATGATAAAAAGTGAGAATTGAAGGGAGAGAACATAATTAGGAGGACTGTTTCAGACCAGTGCATCACTATGAAAAGGAATTAATTTTATTCAAATTTCAGCTGATGACATCTCTGTGTTATGAAATGGACCTTTGTCAAACACAACTGATGAGATCCAAGGATATAATCCAATTCTATCACACCACCTCCTGGAAGAAATGCATTAACAAAGTAGAATTTACGGATGCTAAGTCAAGCATGTTCAGACAATTATGCAAATTTGCCCTAAATGAACAAAAAAATCAATCTCATTTCAAGCCAAACAATTTAACATTATTTTAAGCTAATGACTTGATGAGAAAGTGAACTTCCATACTGTACAAACTTGTAAACTGCACAAAAGATTTCATTTCCACACACCGACAGAATGTGTGAAAGGTGTTAATGCTTAAGTGCTGTTTCTATGTATCCACTCTCAGCCCTAAACTCAGGTAATGTTGTAGAAATGTTTAAAGCACATATTCATTTTCAACATAGAAACAATTTGAAAAGGACAATTTATTTGCTTAATATATAAACAAATATCACAGGATTAAGGTGAGAATCTTCCTTTCAGAGAGCGAAGTCCACAGGTCCTGTACAGAATCTTAGATGTCCATATGACTGTGTTCTTTTGTGGCCGCATGGTGCAGTGGTGCTGTTGTTGCCTTTGGAACAGTAAATGCGGGATTTGAAAGAAAAAATTGGAGTTCCCAGCTGAAAGTAACATCAGAGAGAAGGACCATGAGAAGACAGGCTAGAAGAACCTTCGAAGGCCAAAGCAGTCCCAGTGGTAATAGCAGCATTAATTTGAAAGAAAAATAGCTGTTTTTACAGCTATGTACCAAAAAGGCAATTTTTCTGTTCATAACAGCAGTTCATGGGTGAATATTTACATAAGTCCATCAATTACACTAAAGGAAGGCTTTAAGTTATTTGTGATTAAAGGCATGGCTGGTTTAAATGACAGCAAGCGGAAAGCTGTTTGCCAAGCATCACCTCAGCTAATTCCAGTCACTGAACTTGACCTTGTGGTTGTGTTTATAATGCAAACGCTTATTGGAGAACCTTCCATGCAAATATCATGAAAATAATATGGCTTGCTGTGCAGTAAATTATACTAACAGTCCAGAGTAGAGGGGCAGACGCTGGTGTTTTGGAACATGTGACCCCAATCCACTGGCAGACAGCCGATGTGAGCTACATATGAGCTACAACGGACTTTTCACAAAGCTGTGTAAAATGCTGGAGGGGTAATCTGGTGTTGATAGGTTTAATCAGCATTGTGTGAACTTGTTTGACAAGGGATTCAGTGTAACAGACAATATGTGAGAAACACTCCAGCTTTCATATTTGAGAGTGTAACTGATTAATTTCTCAGTTGCTCCTCATTAACTAGTCACATATTTCTGTATTGTCTTGCATACAGATGTTACCATGCAAATGCTTTGCAGCTATAATGATCATTATGCTCTCCATCTTATCCAAGGACAACATTTGGCTTGGCCCTGAATATGAAAGGACTTGGTGCTATTTAGGAGAGGTGAGGTGGTGGTGCAAAAGGGGGGAGGCACGTCAAATTAAAATAACTTTGTACATTTATTTCCAGTTGTTAAGATGTTCTAAATGTATCGTTACACAAGATAGAAAAGAAATTAAAGCCACACACCAACCATCTGTTTCTCGCAAAATAGAGAATGTCTAAGTAGATCTAAAATTCATAGAACTGATGCAGTATTTCAAAAATTGGAGAAAATTATTTTTTCCCAGATATTATTGCTACTTACAGGTGAGAGATTGTCTAATGAAAGGAAAGATCAATGTGTTTCCCAAAAGTTATGGTTTTAAATCCAATGTAATAAATATATAGAAGATCATAGTGGTTCAAGAAGAGTCATGACACAAACTCAGTGGGGTTGATCCTCTGACAACCACAGTAGAAAGTCAACCTAGAGTTGTTCATATTTCCCCTCTAATGTGCTAATATGGTTAAAATTGTTAAACTATTTGTTCAACAATTTGATATTAGTAAAATAAAAGTTACAGGGCAGGGCAGTTGGAGCCCATCCCAGGTGGCAAATTCACAGCAACAGGCAATTTAGACTCAACAATTCACTCATTTTAATAATTTTGGACTGTGGGAAACTGAACTACCTGGAGGAAAGACAGGCGGACATAGGGAAAGCTCCAAACTCCACACATATAGTTGAAAACTCACAATTTAAGTGCTTATAAGTTGATGTTAATACATTTTATATTACACCAAGATATTTTAAATACTTATGAACCCCAGTAACATACAAGTAAATCATTGAAAAATCATACAATGTGATTTCCAGGTATTTTTTTTTTAGATTACGTCGTTAACAGTGGAAATGGGTCTATGATGAACATTTCAGGTCTCTTGCAAAAAGGAACTTGCAAAATTGCAGGGGGTGTAAATACTTGGTGGTCCTCACTGTATGAATGATTGTTTGGAACCTCAGCTGGAAGAGCTAATTGTCAAGTTGCAGATTGTGGAGCAAACATCACACACTTGCCTACACTGAGCTGGCCTAGCAGGCGTGTGTGCGAACGTGTGTGTGTGTGTGTGTGTGTGTGTGTGTGTGTGTGTGTGTGTGTGTGCGAGTGGTAAGGTGAAAGATGTGAAAGTGGATGTTATAAATGACTATCCTGTCTCCTGCTGCACCACAGTCTTTAAAGTATTCCTAGATGAATCAATCACAACAATTAAAGAGATTTCACAGATACGCTCCAGATAATTGGTATGCCTAATTATCAAATATTAACGGACCCATACTGTTCAAATTATCCCTGTTGATGCCACCATGCTACAGGATGAGAAACAATGTTGTTCCACCACAAATACATTCAAGACAATCACAAACTCAAACACAGCACGATGGCTGGATTTAATACACTCCATAATTAGCCCCCCTTTGGTAGAGGAAGTACTTTTCTTCTTGTTCCAACAGTTGAATGTTCACTGTGCAGAAAGATGCAGGTGCACAGTCTGCCATTTCAAGGACTTTTTCACATCTGCCTGTCTATGTGTGCCCCCTGAAAATCAGATACACGACTACAGTGCGCCCTTATTACTCGCGGTTAATGCGTTCCAGGAACCACACGCGACTAAAAAATTCCGCAATAGACAACAAACTATTTATCTTATTCTTTACAATAGTTTAAACTTTTATGACCCTCCCCATCCTGATATTAAACCATCTTCTATCTGTATTATCTTTTCCCACACTCTTATCGACTGTTATTGACTGAAGTCGCGAGCTTTGATGCGCGAATGCACGAGGGCGCACTTTACATTCATAATCTGTGACATAAGAAATGTCTGGAGGGTAACCCTGGTCCGCATGCACTATGATGTGGACACTAGAATATTTTAGGATTTTAATTTTCTGTAACAACCTCTTCAGACTCACACTGTAGAAGTTTGCTGAATGTCTTAATACATATGTGGAGGGAATTTTTAAATACCTTTGCTACCAAACATGACAACCTGCTATGCTTCATCTAGTACGTTATCATGATTATCACTGGTCTCTTCTCTTGAACCTCCTAAAACTATGCCTGTAAACTTCCAGCCATAAATAGCACTGTCAACAGAACTGAGGGCAGAGAAAGTTCTCTGGGCCTTACCTGTGCAACATCAATGTCTGGTGGGCATTTGACCACATCCTAATGCCTGCTAGTCGTGCAAACAATGTGACAAACATGACAGGGTCATTTTCATCGAATTTTGGAAACATCAACTTTTGGCAATAAACACAGCTCTTCAGCAAAATGGAAGTCATGACTCAGCCCCAATTTTACCCTCATTCATTAGGTCCAACCTCAGCCTTTCTACTTTAATCCTTTCCTTCTCTAATGCTATTGCAGCTCTCAGCTTCTCCTGCTCCAACTCAAATTGAAAACCCTCCCTCACCAGCTTTGCCTTTTCCTTCTCCAGTTGCAGGGAATGCTAAAAAGACCAAACCCCATCCCCAGGAGCTGGACCCACAGGAGCTGCTGAAGCCTGAGTCATCTCCAAAAGATCAGCAGACACAGTCAGTCCTTCATCAGCGCCCCCTAGCTTAGCCTTTTTTGGGGCTCTACCTCAGTCTTACACCAATTAAAAAATGTAAAGGCACATCCACCAGATCTGATTTGGAAAAATGAGCTGTGAGTTGGACACTTGAAGAACTCAGAAACCTATGTATTACTGTGCTCAGTCTCCATATATACTGTCAGGCTAAAACAAACAAACAAAGCTGGCATATGTAAGGAATTGCATATGACTGTTTTCTGATGCTTTATTCTCAGGATGGTGTATTTGCAGTCACAGGACTTATAGTTCAAGAGCAGGTACTGTATTTCTTGTATTTGTATTGTATACACACACACACACACACACACACACACACACACACACACACACACACTACATGCATCTATGTTCCTAAACAAAATCAGGTTTAGAAAGCTCAAATGCTGCTTTTTTGATCTATTTTGTGATGTCAGGGCTAGCATACAAAGGTCTGACAAACATAATTGTGCGTAGAAGGTAAAATGAATAATGAAATACAAAGGAGAATTAAAAAAAACACAATTCAGTAAGTTTTCAACATTTCCCAGAAAAACTAGGTAGCCTGAGTGAAAGCCTGAAGTCTGATGTAAGGGTTTAAGAGTCCCTCTCCAACACTGGGATATAACTGCTGTCAAAAGATTTTGTATAATTGAATAAATTAATTTAATGTTAATTATATAATTAACAGGAAAATATGGCATCAGTGTCATAATGTATTATGCATTGCTTTGTTGGAACAAAATGCTGCTTTATTATTCTCTTAATTGTGATCTTTCTCCTGCTCTTACGTAGTAATCACTTTTACTGCTTCAGCCTAGCAATTACCTGTCCTTCAACTTTTCTTGACTGGTTGAATTAATCTTAATACTGTAGTGTGTATTCACTGATATAACAAGAAAAGATTATACCCACAACAAAGAATTGACTTTGGTCTGCAGTGTTGACATTTGGCACTAAAATAAAACAGTCAAGTCAAGAAAACGTTTTTTGCAAAAGTACAGTAACATTTTTTTTTTACTTTTCTTCTTACTGAACCTCCTTCTAAGGCCATGACTAGAGTTCATGCCCTTCCATACAATGTTGTTCCTTCAAGAGTAATTGTTTCAGTCCTGTAGCACCAACAATGGGATGATGCTCAGGTTCGGTTTGTACTGTTGCAGTGACTATTCAAGGCTAATGCAGCAGTGTTTGGAACACTGGGGACAGTATCAGCTGCGTGATTTTGCTCTGTCTCATTGTAGGTCATGGGTGCTGGCCCCCTGCCAGGCATAACAAAACCTAATCCTATCCGCCAGTAAAGCCAGACCCCCCTGCCACCCCCGCATATTTAATCCCATGCTTAGTCGCCTTGTTGTGTGAAGTGCTCACTCTGCAGTCCCCCGTGTATTTCTCAACTGGGTTGGAAAAAGATGCTACTGGTGGGGTGATGCATCTGATCTCGGGACCTCTGATACATGAATGTCCAATGCAAAAAAGAAGGGAAAGATGGATATTTTTATGTCAAAGTTATCAAAACAGAAAGTCAAAAAGACCCAATCCCAGGTGCCATGCAATTTATTTTCCATTGGTGATCCCAGAAGGCTGCGTTTCAGCAACATTCCTCAGCTTTATTGTCACAGTCTGTGAATATTAAAGCAGCAGCTTTCTACCTATGATCATCTGCACCTGTGCCCAATTATCTTTAAGTAATTGCTTCACCCAGGCAGCAGCTCTTCCTGTTATTGAATTTGGAATGGTAATGCGGTATCCTCTAGGAATGACTGGAGACTTTATTTGCTCAGTGAAAGGCATGAAGGTATAATGGTGTAAAATAATGTGCCGCTTCAACACTAATGAGGACTGCAACCATGATGCACAACCCTAGTTTGTTTTGTGGACAGATATGCATTGGATGTCTTTTCAAAGATTCTCAAATGATTAGGTGCATTGAGAAACAGGATTCGATCAGGTCAAAAATGAAAGCACCGGTGAGGGACAAACATGAGATCTCACACCAAACAAGACAGGAATTAGAGCAGGAAATGACTGAAAGTTAAAGACAAATGAAATGATGCAAGTTTTTGATTCTCAGAAATTCCAGCTAATCACAACTTTGCTAGCTGTAAGTCAGGCATGAAAGTAATTCCAAGCTTTGACATGCTTTTTTTGAAAAGAATCAAACTGATTGGATGAAAACATACATCATTTCCAAGTAGTTACTCTGCCAGCTCAATAAGTTTTCATCAACGACACCTTTCACATGGGACAACAACGCATTCAAGGGTTGTAAACTCAGACAATGTCAAAAGGAATACGGTGTCAATCATGACATTAGTAACAACAGACACTTATTAAAGCCACTCGGCACTGGTTAAGAATGAATTCAGAACTGCTGCACTCACCCCTCTGAAGTTACTCATAGCCTGGAAGTACACAAGGTAGCTTTTGCGTGGGTCCAAAGGGCTGTTCCAGTAGCCATTGTACGTGTGATTGTCACCCACAGTGAAGGGACTGGCCTCTGGGAGGCTGCTGGGCGGAAGCTCGGCTGTGTAGTAGTGTGGTGTACCCCGGGCCTGTGCTTCACCGTGGGACATTGGCAGAGGAAAACACTCCTGAAGCCCCAACTCCCGTTTCACTTTCTTCACTGTCTCCTCTTCAACCACTACCTGGTATGTACTAAACACAGAGTGGATGCGCACCTTTAAATAGTCACGTGAAATATTCATGAAACAGTTATTGTGTAGAGTTGAGATGCCTCCCTCACCTGACAGGCGCCCCTCTGCCTTGGGCAGGACGCAGCAGAACAGTGATGGTGCTCTCTGTCTCACTGAGGGGGGATGGCATATCCCCGTAATCAAATGTGGGAGCTGAGAAAAAAACAGAAACGTACGTGTATGTCAGACACCATTAGGGCCTTACTACTGCTTCGGTTACTTTGATTTTAACAAAGTAACGACTCCTTTTTGTGTCGACATAAACTTGATCAGCTCCTCAGTGTTTTGTGCAAATGACAAGTATGCGGCATTAATATAACCGGTGTCAAAGACCCGTGCATTACCTACACCATTTGAATTTCCCATCTGGTTCTTTTGAATAGAAATCCTTTTTAAGTCATGGGTGAGAAGCTAAACTAAATGGGTTTTTCAAAGGACTGGCTTAAGTCATGCTCCTCCCTGGAACTGAGCCAGTACATTTCTCTTAAATATTATTTTCCAATTAATGATGGGGCAAGAGAGCAAATTATTTGAGAGGAATCAATGATTATGATATTAAAAAAACAGCTTTGCTATTACATCAGCAAAAAACAGTTGATATCGTCAAGGATGACTGAATGTGCATTTGTTGAAGTTAAAGGTCTATCGCAGTTTCTAGAAACAAACGCCTGCTGCCAAATAGACTATGAAGGATGATTGTGAATCAACTGCAGTGGCAAATACGTCTGGATACATGTGCATGTGTGTGTGTGTGTGTGTGTGTGTGTGTGCGTGTGCGTGTGCGTGTGCGTGTGTGTGTGTGTGTGTGAATGAGGAAACGTGTAGTTTTATACTCTGTGGTGAAAGTTGCTTGAAGATGCTGACAGTAGTAGTTCTTGAAGGTGTTCAGTGTTTGCTAGCTGTCAGTGCAGATTTGGGATATGCTCAGTGTAAGTGAATGTTCTGCACCGTGGGCCAGTAGAGGAGATTGAGGCTGATTTGCAAAGATTTTTGGGCTCCATCTGCAGTCTGGCTTTGTGCCAATACTTTGCCGACATACAGCTAGTAAGCAGTGATTGTGCACTAAATATTTAATTGCACGAAGCTGGCCTCTCTGTAAGGAGATGGATAGAAGAAGTGAATAAATGTGTGAGCATGACAAAGTGGGAGTGGCTGTGTTCCTTAGAGGTGTAATCCCCTCCCTAAACAAGAGCAAATGCATCATTAAATGAAAATAGAACCACAGAAGCTGGATTTCTATCACCAGTAATAAGCACTGAGACTCTCGGAGGTGACATTCCAGTCCCAAGAATGTACTGCATCTTTCTTTATACAGAACACACAGCAGTTTGTTATGTTTGTGGTGTTTCTCTGCCTCCTACAAGTTAATTTATGTCCTGAGGACTGTGAGATGACAGTGTGTCACTGGTTTAGAGAGGCAATGGAAAAGAGCTCTTTCACTTTGGGAGCAGTAGTTTTGCCTGCGCAAGAGAAGAAAGATACTGAGGTCAAAAAACCTAGATTCTAATTATAGCATTGCAGTGGGTGAAGCCTGGTTTTGTACCTGCAACAGTGATAAGCAGTAATGATACAGACTGCAGCCCTGCCATTGTGACAGGCAGCATCCCATGTCTCCATGTCAAAAAGCTTGTTAGTCAATCAGCTGCTACTACCTGATATGTTGGTGGTGATTTCAGTAAGGGCAGTCTGGCCGAACCCTTTAGCGGTGCGAGCTCGAACTGAGATTAGGTAAGTAGTTCCCGGGTGGAGGTTGGAGAACATGTGGTATGTCTCATTCTTCAGCTTGGAAACAGTTCTTCTTGGTCCTGGGACATTAATGCCTGGATCGGATGACTCAATACTCTGGTAACTGATCTGTTGGAGAAAAAAAAGAAACATTTTTTTGTTCATATCCTATAAAACAGAGTCACCCCAGCACTGATTTTGTACTTGGTTACTATAGCTACCAAAACTTTAATTTCCAATTAGTTCTGGGCTTGCATGATTATCAGGAGAGGACATTTTCAGAGTAATAGCTCTGTCGTGAGGAGTAATTCTAATTCATTGATATAATTCACTTCATGCAGAAATGAATTTGCTTCACAAAATCAATTATTGTTAATGTAGATTTATCAAATTAGATGAAGAGGACTTGACCGGTATTGTAACCATGAGGTCACAGTCATAAAAGCAACCAGGATTTTTTTTTTAAAGTACTGTGACCAGTAAATGATTTCCTCAATAAGTAATGAAAGGCCAAGATTGAGAACACAGCTGAAAACAAATTCAAGTGTTCAAATCAATAGCATTAAGTGCTTATGAGTTCAATTAACACTCGAAAATGTCTGTGCATAAGTGTCCTTTAGAAGTAAAATCTTTTGTAAAGTTTTTCCTGGAGAGGTAATTTGCTTCCATGTGAGGCACTCTCATGAGAATTTCCACTTATACTCTTTAAAACAGTGGAGAGCTTAATGAGATGACCTTACCACTACCAGAACAGGGTGAACCTACTAAGACTTATGAAATCAGTGCTGGAAAAGATCCACTTCATCACATAAACACTAGCGGGAATCGTGGAAATTCCATGATAAAACAATAATATCAGACTTCATGCCAAACATATGAAAACAAATGTATTGATATTATAAATCAAGCGCTCCCAAACGTAGTCAAAAATCAAAGTGGTGACTTTGTGTTGGCAAATCATGGATTGCGCTGGGCAAGCATTGCAAAGCCATAGATGAATGTTAGCAGGCTAACTGGAGACAGAAAGCTAACTAAATGTGAGATTGGGAAAGGAGCTAACGTTAAAGGAAAAGGCACCTGTCAAAAGAGCAAGCGGAAAACAAATTTTAGACAAGTGATAGTTCTGTGAGCTGACTAAATGAACAGAACTGTATGTAGTTACTTAAAGAGCGTTTTGTCAGAGGAGGAGCATTTTGGATACTACATCGATTGTCTCATTCCAAACAGAAACCATAGCTGGACAGACTGTTCGTGCTAGCCAGCTAGTTTCACTCAGAAATAGTAGCCGTTTTCTGTGTCGTTCCTGCTGTTTGGACTTTCTGCTCAAAAACATGAAAATTGTTGGAACAGTTATGACACTCTACAATGATGTTAACTGGGAAGTCCATGTGTAGTTGTTTCTTCTCCTAACATAGCAGATGCCTTACGCCATATTCTTCACATGATTCCTTCTGGCAGATGCTCCTTGATTAGTTGGGCGCTGTGACTGGTTGGGTGCTTGATTGACAAATAGTGGGTATAGTTGATGACAGTGTGAAAATTTTTGAAGTGAGCTTATTCAAATATATATGTGATGAGATATGCTTACATATGTGTTTGTTGAAAATGCAGACGTATGTAACATGCACAAACACGCACACAGACACACAGACACACACACACACACACACACACACACACACAGATAAGATGCCACTCAAAACCAAAGGATTTGCTGATTATCATAACTTAATTCCCACTCATGTCTCCTTACTGAGACGATAGATTCATGAGCCACTTGGTGACTAAACACAAACATCTGTGATTCCCCTACAAAGGCCAACATAAAAGATGTCCTACTGCGCACAGAACACCGCGGAGGCTTTGCAGGACAGCATGGTGGTTGATGGGCTCTGGCAGAGCGAGTCAAAGGTTAATTCTGAGAGGAAAAAAAGAGGTTTCTACAGCTCTTTGTACAGTTTTTCTCAGCCAGCCAAAAGAGATCCACACGCTACAGAGGAAAATATCTTGTGCAGCACTTTATGTGTGAAATCCTATTTAATAATATCCTTGGGGTGACATTGATAGTTTACCACACACAAACAGTAAGCAGTAAATACATATCCATTGTTCTTCCGAATCTACTGTGCAACTGATGCACATGACTCAGTCATTAATGACTAAAGGGCTCTACTGTGGGTGTACAAGAACATTGTTAGATTGTATGCCATGAATGCAAGATCAGTGAGAGCATTACCATGCTTTGCATTTTCTTTTATTCAAACTGACATAATGCATCATGTTCTTAAGGCCTGGGTGAGGAACATGATAAATCAGATGTCTGAGGGGATTCTCACTCATCCAGGTCATGGTAGATCTCTCTCTTGAATAAAGTCACCTTGACTTATACAAAAGATCAGAATAGCAACACTAGTTAATCACTTTGTCACCTGAATGCTCAACAAATAGACAAAATATTTTACTAAAGGTATAATATTTTAAATGACTGGAAAATGTTCACATTTAGAGTTATTATAGTTTTATTTTTAAGTATAGCATCAATATTATAGGTATTACTGGATAAGTTGTATACAGTACAATAAAATTATATATAGGGACATATGCGTAAAAAACAATAGTACAATAACACATCTGCTGAAAAACAATTTTTGCTTTCTGTCAAATTCCAATGTAGCGCAGGTGTTTAAATTTGCTCTCTTACACTTCATCATCTTTCCATCATGATAATTTTCAATATGAGATTAGATAAACCTTTATTAGAGATTCATTTCTATCTATGATGGAAAATATATACAGTGGTACCTCTACTTACGAATGTCTCTACATACGAAATGTTCTACTTACGAAACACCTCAACAGGAAAATATTGCCTCCAAGAACGTGACGGAGAAAAGAGGAAAAGAAAAGACGAAGAAAAGAGACAAAAAAATCAGGAGATAATAGAAAAAAATGAAAAAGGGATGTGTTTGGTTGATCTCGCCAAAGAATATGGCATCTACCATCGCCGCATTATTAAAACAAAAGGAAGTTTAAGGAGTTTAAGGCATTTCGTAGGTGGTTGGAGAAGTTCAAAAGGAGGACTGGAATTCACTCTGTTGTTCGGCATGGTGAGGCAGGAGCGCATGAACCAAAGAGGACAAAAAAAAATGAGGACAGCAGTTAAAAGGTAAATGACCATCATTTTTATTCTTTATTCTTTGTTTTTTACATTATGCACAACTCTCATTTATTGTGTAATGATCTAATTGTAACATGTATTTGTTACATGTTTTGATGCATTTTTTATGCTTTATAAAACATTTATGTCTAAATTTTGGGGGGCTTGGAACGGATTAGGGCATTTGCATGGAAAACGTGTTTCAACTTACGAAATTTTCTACTTATGAAATTTCTTCCAGAACCAATTAATTTTGTAAGTAGAGGTCCCACTGTATCTTAAACAGTGAGTGGCAAATTATAGTGCAGCAAAAGCAACCGAGCAAAACAGGCCTGAAAAGCACATAACCCATTCCCTTTGAATAGATTTTGTTTATCTGCACCAACCTGAACTGCAAGACTAGTACTAATGCTAATCTGGAGGCAAAAATGACTGTGTGGACCCTCAAGGGAAAAGGATAGAATTAGTTTAAAACATTTTAGGCTAAGACTCCATAACTTAACAGGGTTTCAAAGCCCCTTTCTTAAAGAATGCCACAATTATAACACTCATTATAGCCAGAAACTGTGTAAAAGGAAAATATCAACAGGTTTTCAAATTTCTGACAACCTTGAACAAGTCATGTGTGACAAAGGTTTTCTTCAAGCAACATAACTGAATCTTATATTCTACATAATATATTCTGTATATTCTGTTAGCATTTGTTTGATAATTTTACAAAATATTTAAAATCACTTGGAAAATACCTATTTAAATTCTGCACTCCACAAAGCAAATCATCCTTAATCACATGTTGTTTTTTAATGCAAAGCAGATAGAAGACAGCAGTCTAACCCTGTATAGTCAGTCATTATCTTAACCCGCTTAATCCGCTGACGCGGGTCGTGGGGGAGCCGGTGCCTATCCCGGCAGTCTCAGGGCGTGAGGCGGGGGACACTCCGGGCATGACGCCAGTGTACCACGGAGCCACACAACCACTCACACACACATTCACTCCTAGGGTCAATTTGGGACTGGCCAATCAACCTAAAGCACATGCTTTTGAGGGTGGGAGGAAGCCGGAGAACCCGGAGAGAAACCACGCAGACACGGGGAGAGCATGCAAACTCCGCACAGAGTGGGACTCGAACCTGGGTCCGCCGTGTTGTGAGGCGACAGCGCTACCCACTGCGCCACCGTGCCGCCCACCCTGTATAGTGTAATACTTAAATCTCATAATGGGTTATTTTCAATTGTGGAAAATAACCTAGGCAGTCTTCTTTGACAAATCATTCATGAGTTTGTTACAAAATTTGATTCAAATAAACTCAATTCAATTTTGCGGGGGCTGGGAGAGATATACCATCTCCTAATGGCGGTGGTTTGACCCTCCCGTGACCCCCTACGATAGAACTAGCAGTTACTCATCATCCCAACAGGCAAGTCTCGTGGGAAAGACACTATCTGAATATATGAGCATTAGAAAATCACTAACACCTACTCTGCATCTTCAAACACATGAACCAAGCTGATAAATAAGATATCAACACTAGTGTGCGTGTCTCTCTGGGCTCACCTCATATTGAGTAATAAGGCCATTGGGCTCGAGTGGCTCCTCCCATTTCAGGAATATCATGTCATCCAGTGGGGTGAAGGTGAGTGACTCTGGTGCTATGCCTCCAGGAACTAGAAGAAATGGAAAGAACAAGCATTTTTCGGGGAAATTGAAGCACTAATCCCTCAGTGAGCCTCTTGTCAGTATCACAGAAATGAATGTCTCAGCGGCTCAGACGGAGACACCACATGAGACACTAAGACAGCCAGGGAGCAGCACGCAGTCAACATCAGATAAAGATAATTCAATTTATGAACTACACAAAAACAAATGTAGCACAGACAAGACAGAGAAAATAGAGTATAAGCAGGGAATTATAATTACATATCATTAAAGCTGAAATATATTGATGAATTTGTCAGAAACTTGCTGGTTAACATAATTCTGAATGGCAGTGAAAAGAGACTGAATGCCCAGATGTTCAATACGAGACTGTGTTAACAGTTTTTTGGGGCCATTTGGCTGCAGCTTCAGTCCCCATGGTGTATGAGAGCTCTGTAAAGAGAAAGACTGTTATGTGAGATTCAAGCCTCAGGCTAAGGCAAGAGCCAAACAGCTGAGTCGACAGTTATTGTGAATCAACTGTGTCTGGAGGACACAGTTGCTTATTAAAGCTTTTTTGAAAAAATCCTTCATAATTGACTTACAATGAATATGTATTTATCTTTTAACATTTTTAAAAAAACAACCTCTCCTGCTCTCCTACTTTGACAATCTTCTCTACATTTTGTTTTATCATTTTTTATCTTTATCTCTTTCGGAAAAATCTTATTTTATGGCAGAAATCCTTGATCCCTCAGCTACCATGCAGACGATGTGCTGCAGCACAAAGAAGATAAGAAATAAGCACAAAATCCTTTCTCAGGGTTGCCAGACTTTCAAACACGTTTTTACTTTCATGCTATTTTCATCTGGGAAATAAAAGGGTCTGGTGTAATGCTGATTCAGCCCCAGTATGATGGCCATCCCCTCTGTATTTAAGCATTAGAGTACGATGTTAGAGTAGGTAGCCAGAGGAGCTGAAGGGTTAGAAGTGTTAATGTGGCAAGAGAAGTGGAGTGCTCCACACTGTCCTTTGACTTGATTGGAAATACTTCTCAGACTTTAAACCATGAAATCAGGTTAAAAAATTATTGGTTGTCACTCTTGTCTTCTTTACCGAAGGTGTGTCTTAGTCTTAACATCCTCAATGTCAATGTTTTAAAAAGTTCATCAAACATTAACCAAAACTGATTTGCATATTCCCATTTTTTATTCTAAAAAAAAAAACAACTTCTAAACTATAATCAAAGCACAAGCTGAAAGTCATAGCATGCTTCTGCATTACACTCAAACTTTATAATAACAGTAGCAAAAGTATTTAAGTATTGAAATAAACTGTATATATATTTTTTTTTTAAATCAAGCTCTTGGAAGAATCCATGAGATTTGGCGCTAAATCTAAGACTTGATGTTGAATTAAAAGTAAAATTATTAAATGAATTAAAAGTTAAAAGTTATTTTTATTTTCACTGAATCTGTTCAGGAGACATGTTAAGTCAACATTATGATGATTTCTGAAGCCACAGTGTCATTCCTAGTTTTTAATACTAAAACATGTTTCTATTCTGCATGTATGTTTTATTAGACTTGTCGTACAGTAGTTTTAGCTTGGCATCCATGATAAAATAATTTATACATTCCGTTAATTTCACTCAGTTAAAGCAATTTCTTGTAACTGTTGTGACCCAAGCTAGCTATAAATCGTGATAAAAAATGAGATGTAGGACATAATATAGATTTACTTTTTCTTTAAAAAGCATTTATTCAAGTTCAAGTAGTAAAACGTTTGTAAAAATGCTTTTTATTTTCCATACTGTCTTTTCTTCATCTTGAGACTTACTGTCCTCCTCTGTCTGGAAGGTGACCTCTCTGCCCTCTTTCTTCCCCTCTGGGTTGGCCAGTGACAGACGGACATGGATGCTGTGGTAGGGTGGCAGATCACGCAGCGTGAAGCGTGAGGCGTTGTGTTCCACCGCAAGACACTCACGCACAGTGGTGTTATGGCCTCCACCACCTCCCGCTGTGGTGTAGCGGTAGCACAAGGACACTGAGTAGGTGTGGCAGCGCGTCAGGTTGAACGCCAGATTCTCCCACTGCAGGGACAACTGCCTGGATTGGATATCTGTGACAGTGAGGCCCCGCAATGCACGCATTGGCTCTGGGAGGATGATCGAAGAGACAAAAGAGAAGACAAACTGTCAGAAAAGCAGGAATTCATTTACAAAAACAGAGTTGGACAAATCGTGATGGCACAATACTGAGTTTTAGGAACTGAAACACCTGTAATTTATTGTATTATTTCTAAATATTTAAGTTCAGAAAGAGCTCTGATCCAGGACTACCCTGGCAGTTTTTCAGTTGATCCCCTTCTACACACTGCCATACTGTTTGCTGCAACGTGGAGGTCAACTTTTTGCTGCCAGCACAATACGCCCACATTCCCCATGGCAGAAAAGGAATTGTGCTAATTAATTGGACAGGCTGCAGGTTGCTGTCGCAGTCCCAGCAGTCCCTGCCTCCATATCGCAGAGCACATTGACTATCCAGTAGTTACACTACTTTACCCTGAGGTTTAATCCACTCACAAAAATCTCAGCACTATACAAGGACATTCACTTCCACTGGTCACTTTTATTGCTGGGTCATGGCGATGGACAGACACATATTTTTAGAAGGCACCAAGTTAATTCTGGTCACTGCCGGGTTAACCTTGACTTTCTCTGACTCAGACTAAAAGAACAACAGCTCTGTATTTGATATCCTCCTCAAGCTTAATGGCTGGCTGAAAGACACAGAGAGTCTTTCTACACTGAGGCACAGACACGCCTGTGTTCAGGAGGACCTCTGGAACTGAGGGGAGTCTGAATTAAGACAAGGACATCCTCACCATCAATAGAAGCATTTATCTGTGGCCATTATTAACACAATCAATGCCGTTACCCAGCAATATGCTGCATAATGTATTGAAATTCTATATTCTATATAAGAGGGCATTTTGCGTAATGATTCAGAGAGGAGAGGAATAACGACAGAGCTATGGGGTACAGGGAGAGATTAGTCCAGTTTGAGGTTACTGACCAAGGTCTTCATTCCTCGCACACTCAATGGGATCCTTGCTGCAGTACAGATTAGAGTAGGGAGCTCTAATAGGGCATTTAATTATCATTGAATAAGGGTAATGTACTTCAACACAAATTATCAAAAAAACTGAGATATACTCTTGATGTACAAGGACATACTAAAAAAAATGAGCACAGACACGCAGCATAAAATAATAATTTGCTGTGTGTCTTAATCACTCTCTATTTCCCTTTCCCTACCCCTTCTCTACCACCTTTCTCTTTATTTATTATACATGTACACATGTTCAAATACTCAAACATTTGCATGCTAACATTCTGAAATACAATATCCCCATGTGTACTTCATACTCATATTCACTGTGATTCAGCGATTATTTTAAGGCAAAATTTTATGACACTTCTAATTCATACTGAGGCCTGACTGTCACCACCTTTCTCTTTTGATTTGCGGCCTGGCATCTTATGCTGTATGGAAAAATGACCAGAGCACTGATCTCAATCGACTAATATGATGACAGATGACAGGATGGCCAGAGTAATCATAAAGCAGCAGACTATACATCCAGCAAGCAATATTCATGTCCCATTGTTCAATGTGATGATTATCTTAATGGTGCAATTGATAGTCTGCACAGTCTTATAGCTAAATAAAGAGAGGCATTTAACTGCTGAGCTAATGAAAGTCCAACCAAAGAGACCACAGTGGTGCACATTGTGTGATTTCTCACAGTGGGATGTTTGTGCCAATCTCTTCTTCTTCCTTCGTCGTATTCGTCTAAATGGTGAAGGCACCCATACTTGGGCACCCCGTGGTGAAAACTGTAGCCACCCAACATTGCCAAAACACACTGATACCAGGAGATTGGAAGTTTGAGTGGCTGTGGCAGGTTCTGATCTATTATCTACCTGAAGTGTGACAGAGGACATCAAGACAGAACAGAGCTACTTTGGACTGCTTGAGTCTGGACTGAGACTACAGAGAGAAAAACTATAACCAGGCAGAGGGTTATCCATACACATCTGCAACCATCAACACCCCCAAAATGCCAACGCACAGGGAATACTGGCACAGAATGGAAGACTTGATGAATGACATGTCAAGACAGGCAAGGCACTCATGTGCTTAATGTGTATAATAATAGCCAGGATCCTCTGTTGCTCCTTCCAGCAGACATGACCATCAAAGGTAGGGGCTTTCCAGAGAGTTCAGTGACCCAACAGCAGGTGGAAACCCATTAATGTAGTTTGGGGACCACCTGGAGAACAAATGCTGCCCGCTCCTCTCTGATTTACTTGAGGGGCTTCAAGCTGTGTTAATTCACCGTGCTGATAATCACAGCAATGGCTCATCAAGCACACCTGGATGGCCATAAGAGCTAGCCGGAGGCCATGTTCACATTCATGGCCATTAGTTTTACAGCAACTGCACGAGGACAGTCCGGTTCCACAAGGACTTGAATATGTACGTTATAGCCAGCTAGCCAACACAGTTGGGAGGAAGCTGAACAATAAAGATGATTATGGAAGGGTGAGATTAGGCATGTGGGCAATGTACAAGTTCTGGAGAGCAAAAATAATCAAGGTTCAAATAGTCCTTCTGTTCACTGCAGTTAGTATCTCCCTAAAATATACCACAACCCCAAAGCTAACAGGCAAACAGCAAACGGGGTGATCAGGATTAAGAGGTGGAATGTATGGTCAGTAGGGTTGGTGTAAACCAGATGGTATGTTGGTTTTTTTGAAGGTAGGGAAAGTGGAGCTCCATATACCAGGTGGTGATTATGATCTCCTGCAGAGTCAAAAAGGTGTAATATACCAGGTGGGGAAGATTTTCATTGTTGCAGTTAACTGTAATGTGTCTACTCAATGACCACGTAAGCAAGGGCTGTGAACACAGAGACAACCAGATACAGTAGTATTTTTAATCTAATTCAACCAGCAATCAATCAGTTTTCCATCTACTAAAGTGTGACCCACAACTAGCAAAATAAATTTCACCCATACTTCTGTCTTAGTCTTCTAACAAATGCTACATCTTAATTCCCCCTTTAACAGCTCAGCAAACACAACAGTATTACTTGCAGTATCTCACACAAGGTCGGACAAGCTAATGTCACAGTGGTTGAAATGTAAATACATCGTTAAAGGTTCAGTTGTGTGACTTCAAGTCATCCACGTCATGCACAGTGTGAATTCTCCCTCGCTTCACCTCTTCAGTATTCATTCTTTTTTCCTGTTTCATTACCTCACTTTAAAAAAACTACCCTCACTCCCAATCACTGCAGCCTTTCGTCTACTCTTGCTATCAACGTCTAAAAAAAACATGTTTTTGTTGTTGTTTTGTGAATTTTCAGTGTCTTTGATTTGGGGTAGGGTATGTTGCACAAATATGTGGTTGGGGGTAGGGTAGCAAGCTCACTCTTGGATCCAGATGAATGAGGGGTGTTGCTGGGTTTTGGGAGAGGAGAGTAGGTTTAATATGTCATTGGAGAGGGAACCAGGAGCCTCTACTAGAGCGGTGCAGGGAGATATATGAGGGATGATGTGTGGCAGGAAGAGACCGTTGGGCATATAAAAGAGTGATGACCATAGAAGGCAGAAATCCACAGACTGCCTTTGGGTACACAAAGCTCTCCATATCATGTGCCTGCACACATAGCAGATGCTGGCAGTAATAATGATGGCTTGCATCTTGGTAAGTGCATCTGCATCAACACACTACTGTGTGTTGATGTGTGTTCATCTATTTAACGGTAGGCCAGAGTTTGGCCCACCGGATTCCTGCCCATATCCCTGTGTGCTCAGACTCTGTGGTATTTAGTGACCGAGCAGCCAGTACCAACACCTCAAGTAAAAGCTAAAATTAAAATGTGAATGTGTGTATTTTAAAATTTTAATGTGTGATACATTATCTATATTTTCAAGTGTTACTGTAGTTTCCCACAAGTCTAAATATAGCCTACAGCTGCTTATCTACACTGCGGGTCACGGGTCTGCTGGAACCAGAACCTTCTTGCTCTTCTTCCTAGGAGGCAAAAGCACTACCCACTGTGCCACCATGTCACTTAGTAAAACAGAATTATTAATATTTATTGAATTTATTTTTATTCATTTACTTCATTAAAACATTTAGCATCTGATGACTACAGGTTGACGTAAGGTTTTGTTGTTTTAAAGTGTAAAAAAAATATGTTCTGGTTATGCAATCTGAAGAATGTAGTTTTTGTAATTATGATTGATGATAAAATGATAACATAGTATAGAAAGTTGATGAAAATAATTATCAGTTGTAGCTCCACAAACATATCATTATTATTTCAGGTCATTCAGACAGTATATTGTCCATAGCACTGCATCTACATCATTTTCTGCAGACATTCATTCACAACTATTTGAATGGGTGATGTTCCCTTATGTCCATCAATCACCTACAATTTCTTGTCCATTTAATTGTTTCTTACAAAAAAAAAATTCAAAATATCCCCCTCTTCAGGAGATAATCCTGCTTTAGGATAGCTACTGTAGTCCGCCAGCTGTTATCTTTTAAATAACTGTTAAACCAATATTGCCATGGTGGCAGTAAGAAATTCTCTCTTTGAGTCTCTTCAGCTTCAGAGTTCTGAGAATGCCTCTGTTGGCAAATGTGCCTTTTCTCAACAGATAAGTATATCCAGCAAGTTTGTTGGAACTTCTGGTCTCCTTTCCTTCTGAATTTTAACAGATTAGCATGACAGATGCAGTATCCTTACTGCACTCTATAAAGTTATGTTGTGTGGGCTGATGGGCATTATGACTTGAAGAAGAACATTTGCATGAGGAGAAGAAGAAGAAGAAATATACAGTATATAAATATATATGTGCGTGTGCGTGTGTGTGTGTGCATATATATATACAAACACACACACAGACTAGCGGAAACCCGTGGAAATTCCACGATGAAACAATAATGTCAGACTTCATACCAAAATTATGAAAACAAATGAATTGGTATTATAAACCAAGCGCAACCAAGGTAGTCAAAAATCAACGTGGTGATGTAACGACTTTGTGTTGGCAAATTCTGAATTGCACTGGGAATTGCATTGCGAAGCCGTAGACGAATGTTAGCAGGCTAATTGGAGAAAGAAAGCTAACTAATGGTGAGATTGGGAAAGTACCTCACATTAAAGGAAAAGGCACCTGTCAAAAAAGCAAGTGATAGTTTTGTTAGCTGACGACATGAACAGGACACATTCTGTTTATTCTCTTTTTTTTGTTTTAGATAAGATAGATAAGATATCTATCAAATTGTTTTCTAAAGAAAACATCCCTTTTAGGGGTCACAGATAGCATGGTGATGTATTCACAGTGGTCATGGGAGCGAGTCCGTCCCACAGGCCTTTGCCTTTGTCAAATTCCCACTCTTTGGCCCTAATTTCTGGCACTATCTTCAGCTGGCCAACTATAAAGGCTTGTTTTGTTTAAAATAAAATCACTTTTAGTGAAAGTGAATTGAACTCACAGACACACTAAAAACATAATAGTGTATTTCACTGGGAAACTTCAGTCCACAGGTCCACCAGTCACATTAATAGTCAACAAGGTGGTGTGTCGGGTCAAAGCTCACCTGCACACTTGGTCCTGCTCACAAGGGGAGGTCCAGGAGGTCCAGTTCCCCCCTCTCCAGGACGGGTCAACAACACACTGATGTGGTACTCTGTGTCTGGATCCAGGTGCCACAGTTTGTAAGTGACCATGTTGACTCCATGCACCTCAGACCAAGGAGACTGGCTGGCACGGTACTCGATCTCCTTCCTAATAATAGGGCCGTCGCCCAGGATAGAGTTGGTATTGAGCTGGATGATCAGATACGTGGAGCCAGCACGCAGCAGCTGGGGTGGTGCAATGGGTGATGGAGGTACTAAGAGAAAAAATAAAGAGCAGTGTTTTCCATCATGGCATTTAAACAGGTGTTTCTTGGTCAAAGCATTTCCCCCTAGTGTCTCAAATACAGTAAGTGGAAGTATAGTTCATAGGCCATTTTCATAATTATTTGTAGCCTACTGAACCTTACGTGAGACCCCAGAGACTGGGGAGGTTTAGCAGGTCAAACTTTGCTCAAATAGCAGTTTGTCATACTATTAACGAGATGTTCAGAGTTTGACACACTTCTGAGAAAAATAGTGAGTGAAAAACAGCTATTTATTTAGAGCTTTAGACCTGGATCTGATCTTTGTAACCAAGGTATGAAGTGCATACAGTATTTTCCTCTGAATGTTCTGTTCTCATACCCTGATAAAAGAAGAATCTGCTTTACCATATGGTACAGGTTGCCATAGTAAGGATTAAACGTGAAGCCCACCATTCAAATGTCACTAAGTGGCAGATCCAAGAGACTGAGCGATTACATGGTCAACATTGTGAGGGAGATTGGGGAATACGAAAGGAATAAGGACAAAGCACAAAAAGATCAGCCTTAGATCTGTGGCTGTAACTAATCCCTCATTCCCACTGCAGTGTCCCTGTCTATTATGACCCTGCTTTCTGTGGGCTTTCAACATTTCTAAAATCTCACCTCTAGTGAGAAATACTTTACATTGACCTGCAGCAGCTCATCTTTGGGCTGTCAAAGACAAGAACGAAATTTGGTTCAAAGGCAGTAGTCATGGGTCGAATTTTTAAGCAATAAAGCAAATTCTTCCAGATTTCACAGCTCAGATGTCATTCTCTTATTTATTCTATTTATTTTGAAATATTATATGTTTCATTGTTTGGTTGTGTTTACAGACCCATTTTCAAATTAAGCCTTGCTCCAAGAGCTACTTTTGTGTTTAATTAAGGTTTTCTTCATACTGGGATATATGCATTGTAACAGACTGCACATCCTTGAAAAATGCATCTTCAAGTGTGCTCAGGATCAAAATATAATTATAGCTGCTGAGCAGCACTGGGTTGGGGATGGGCGTATTAGAGAGGAGGAAGAAGAAGAAAAGGATAAGGATGAAAAAAGGAAGAGAAGGGATACAAATGAAAAATACAGGCAGGTCCATCAGCAGAGGGTCTGGACAAAAATGGTGATTAAACCTTGCAGTTATGTCTATTATTCACACGGCGGAGTGGGAATGAGCACAATGTTATTCAACCGAAATTCCAATGATTGGGTCATTATGAGAAAAAGCTTTATGGCAAGTTTATGATTTGACTGAGGTTTTTTATGAGGAAAATATTGGAAACATGAAGGGTTCCAGGAAAATCAGCCATCAGCCAGCATCCAAGTCTAAACCTGGGAATTAAGGACAAGAAATGATCCTGTGGAGCATTCTTCTGAATGAGAACCCACTTCACACTGCCTTAAACAATCACCCTAGCCGCATGTGAAGGCACATTTCTAACTAGTATTTAATACTCATGAGATTTATAGAGAGTTATGAAGATGCATTGCTTTATGAAAAGTCATCTGAATAAGATTTACTGACAGATATGTAAGGTAATATTTAATTCAAAGGCACAAAACTATCCTATTCATTAAAAAAGGCATATCTCATTGCTAAGAGACTTAACATGCTAAAAACCTCAAGAAACCGTCTTTCATAGTGAATTTCTAGCTTTTTGGTCATGGGCATTGAAAAGTGGTTTGATACAGCCAATGCAGATTTTAGCTGTATAAACAAAAATGAATTAGACATGCGTGTGTAGGTACTAAAAAGTAGCCATGAAATACATGAAAGAGGAAGCCCTTATCCTATATTTTGTCAAAACAATTTCTATATTATTCTTCTGATCTTGTTAAAATGTAGTAAGGAGTCTTTACACCTTAATGATGGAAAGAAAGATAAAAGACACACATCAAACTTAAAGGCTATGGCCATGGAAAATGCATTACTAAGAAAGAAGAAGTTATATTTGAGAAGCATGTGACGATCAGACTCTTGTGAGTGGGCATGGCTTGATGCTGGTTGTGGCAAAGTTGCTCTGAAATGCTGAATTCTTTTCAAATCCCAACAAAGCGCACATGAAACGCACATCCAGTTCCTTTGACATGCATGATACAGAGTAGAGGAGAGCAACTGAGACAGCTTTGTATCCAGCCTGTCCTCCAACCTCAGCACACTGCTGATGTGCAGAAATGTCCCGAACACAGCAAAAAAGGATATTAACAAGACAAAAATTCAAGTCCATGCAGATACCACCACAGAATCTAGTGGGTCGTAAGTATGATTGACAGGTGATGCTGACACTTCAACTATGCACAACATTTTGACATAATTTGAGTTTTTTTGGAAATACACCCAGACACATAGCAACATATAAATAGGTATGTGCTCGCCCACATGCCCTTCACTATATGGACATATTGTTGTTCCCTAGGGACAAGAACAGACATTTACCATGACACCAAAATGAGTGTATCCAACTCATTAAGATGATGGTTAGCTTCCCCTTATCTTTACTGGTTATTAGCATGTTGATGTGAGCACGACTTACACAAAGCCACCGTATATCCATTCTGGGTAGGGAATGAACTGAGCCACAACTAACAATCTCTATAAAAGATTATTTTTAAAAATAAGTTAGGAAAGCAACAACCATGTGGATACAATGATACTGAAATGGTTGCTGAGCATATCAAATGGGATTTCATGGCCTCCTATTTACAGCTGTCTTCACTGCCAGTGCTGGTGTAACGGTTTAATATGGCAGAGGGGCTCATTTGTGTCCTGTGGCAATAAGGCTAAATCACAAAGAGTCGTCAAACAGATTTATTTCAACAAAACAAAATGAGTCTACAACCATGTTAACTCTGTTAGGCTATCACAACATGATAACATGTAAACACCCAGGATAGCTGACGGTAATGAGAATGTCATTAGCTGTGCCGATAGCCAGCAACAAGTCATAAACTAAACTAAGAAACACAGAATTTGTGATTTAATTCTGGTATTAATTAAGGGGAACATGACAGATAACCACTGATGTCAACATGCCAGTAGCTGTACAAGACAGTCCAGAAATCTAGTGACAGGGATGTCATAATTCTGAAATATAAGCTGTTGAATGTCATACAAATAACTGTGATAAACTATTTAATTGACTTTTTATTCAGTTTTAATAATGCAATTAAAAGGAGTTAAATTCTCTTCTCAAAACCGGATAAGTAAAACTAAATGACAAAATTGACAAAATTGAGAAATGTGGAAATAGAGTGGACGTGTTTTTTTTATGTATAAAATGAAGTGATTCTAATACTTGTATATTGTACTGTAATTACTACATAACAATGGCAGGTTTTAATACTGTATATCCTCTGGTAACCACGAACGCTTGAAAATAAATTTCCCAAGCAAAGTATGCTGGCTCTTTCGCTTTGGACCAACTGACCACTATTAATTGAATCATGCAGCATTGTTAAAATGCATTTTGCACATTAATGCTCTTGCATTGGTCAGTTGTTTTCTTTTTAGAAAATCAGTACAGAAACATACAATTGGAGACAAGCAGATGGGATTTCTTATCATTTTCCATGCCTCATCTTTCTTTTGCTGAGGGCTGGATTTTGTTATGCCATCAAGTCATCCCACAGCCACGTCTTTAATACGCTGTCAAAGTGGTGGCTGTGGGGTTTGGAGTGAGTAATGGGAGTGAGGTCATGATCTGCGATACATGATATGACAGAGGCTGCAGGAGTCCAAGTCAAGTGAACAGCTTTTTGACATAGAGCTGAGAAACTGAGTGTGGCAGCCTATTTGACAACCCAGCTCAGAAAACAACATGTCAGGGAGATTGTATTTGCCATCCAGACAGCCTTCATGTGTTTCGAGCACTATAAAATTTGAGATGGAGTTTTATGGAGACCAATTTGAAATAGGTGTCTACAATTTCACACATCACACACAAATGATGTTATACTGGTAATTTTAAATGCTTTGAAATGAGTGGCTACCAGTGCTCTTTATAATCAATTTAATGTTTAATGCTCAGTCACAATCGTTACTGTGACTGAGCATAACAAATAATTTTATCATCAAGGACAACAGGTTGGGATGAAAAAACAAAAGAACATGGACCAAAAGAGAACAACAGGAGGCAAAGATTTACCTTTCACGACAAGTTCAGCAAAGTTTGAGACCCCAGAGCCCCTTGGGGACTGAGTAACACAACGGTAAAGGTCTTGATCCATTCGCTGGACAATGTCCAGTTGAAAGGACACCACAAAGCGCCGGTGACTCAAGTGCTTGACAGACGCTGTTGTTAAAATGTCCCCATTGTGTCTCTGGAAAGCAAGAGGACAGGGTCAGAGAAAACAGAACAGGTCATCATGTTCTCTACATCTCTCTCTCACACACACAGGTATTTGCGGTATGTTGCATCATGTGCAAAGGTTACACACACATAAAGGCTGCTTATATGAACACAAACACACCCTTACACTCAGTTGTTGAAAAAGAATGGCTGAAGCTGAGGCATAGGCAAAGATATCTCAAGCATAATATAGCTCTCAAACCTTTAATCCTACACTTCCCATGATGTAATGCAAGACATGCACCTGATTAAACACTGCCTCCTGTAAATCTGTTTGCACAATTGCCTATAACACTCAATGTGCCAGCTCGCCTTAACTGTATGTGTAAAGATGAGTGCAAAAAAGAATTGTGTGTAAAATAAGAGGGTTTCCTATAAAAAAAATAAATAAATATGTGAGGGTATTTAAAAAGCTCTACATCACTCTTCAGACACAGATATGTGTACTGTTGTAAAGTTATTGAAGTGGAACTAGACATTATTTTTCCATAAGACCTAATTGTGTGAGATCTAATGTTTTATGTTACAATATTATTTGAATAGAGCCAGTTGAAAATTGTATTTGTACTTTTTAAGTGGACTTGCTCTTTACTTCTGAACTTTCTGTCCTGTTTTCATATTTATACTTTGTTCTGGAATACCTTTTTATAAGTTAATTTTCTTAAATGAAGATACACACACACTTTATTACCTTTTGCCTGCTATGAAAGTGGAATGCAGTTACTGTACAGAGAACACCAGTGACAATCAGCTTGCTGTCTGAGTTGATTCTTATTGTATTAGTGTGATTAAAAAGTCCAATTGTGTGCAATTTAATTAAAATGGCACGGCCATCTTTTTTTGATTAAATCGGGCAATATGACAATCAGACAGGCTTTAATAAAAAACAAATTATGTCTTGTTAAAATAATAGTGATTGTGGGGCCAATACATGTCATGAGTGCTGTCCCTTAATGGTACCCATCTATAACCACCATCGTCCTTGGTGAGAAATGTTGGTAAGACAGAGGATTTAACTGCTCTGCAGTTACCCTGCAGGAGGCATAGGGGCCTAATGTATTGAGGTTTAATCAGTAAAGCAAATAGGTTATTGAATGAGAGGTGGTGAAGGCTTTGTGTTCTCGTGTGAAGCACAAAAACAAATCGTAGTCACATCTGTTTCATCACACAGGGTGATAAAGACTACCACAAAGTTGAGGAAGAAAGTGAAACAGGGAGAAAGCATGATAGAAAAAAGAGAGAGGGCCTAAAAATCAAACTACACTGGTGCACCATGAAAGGAATTCCTGACATTGTTCCCCAACATTAATACCACTGTGAGCATCTGAGAAGTCCCTGTAGCCTCAACAAACTCACAGAATCTGACATTTGTTCTCGTGTTTTCAGGCCATGCTCTTAGTGTGAAACGGTGGATGTGATACTTGTCTTTTTCATCAACCCTTTGAGTTACACTAGGTCATCTGCGATTTGCTTAAGTAGCACTTATGAAAAAAGCCTTCAAAAACCCACACAAACCCTGTGGCCAGGCTTTGCAAGGAAAACACAACACATGGTCGCTGATCACAGTAGAGCAAGAAACAAATCTTGTGACCACAAGAAAAGAAAAAAGAAAAATACTTTTGGACATCCTTGCTGTGCTTTTTCTATCTCCAGTTCACTGCCTAGCCTGTGGATTATAGGAGGGAGGAGAAATCAGGATAAATGAGATCACTTCATGTCACGTAAACAATCTGGCTGTGGCTAATTGGCACGGAAACGGTAAAACGATCTGCTAATCCATCACGCGTGTGAAGCCAAGACTGTGCCGCAGCTGGTATGGCAGACACAAAAGGGCACAACAACAGAAAACAACATTGATATGAGCTCATCTTGCAACTGTTGAGACAGACACAGCAGAAAGAAAGATGATGAGGAGGATGATAAAAGGTAGCGGAGAGGCAAAGAGGGAGCATTCCAGTGGCCTGGAGATCTTATTAAACAGGCATCTGTATGGTTTCTGCTAGCTAATTACCCAAAGCATTTGTCTTCCTTCTTGAGTTGTGACCAAATGAGAGGATTTGATGAAGCATTCAGAAGGATGGAAAGGACGCCTCCATTACATAAATCACACATTTTCCAGTATCAAGAACATGGTATGGGTGCCTGAGGTCAGCGTTGAAAAAAACTGTCTCTTATCAGCGGTGGCATGTTGGCGAAATCAGCGAATACATGTTTACATGATGATTACAATGAAAAAAATAACGGCAAAATGATGTGTGGTCCTTTAAGAAGGGCTTGATGAGGAGGAAGAATTTAAGACCACAGCATTATTACAACCAGAGTTAATGACTGTACGGTCCATCTGACCTTCACTGAGTAAGACAATTTAGATGAAAAGGCACAAATCTGAAGCATAGTGCTTCATCTGAATATAAGCATGAAGGCAGTGAAAAAAGTAAAGAACAGAACGATCCTAGAAGAAACAAGACTTTTCAAAAGCAGTGGAGCAGAGAGGCACCAAAGCCATCATGGCCTTCACAGCATTAGAACTCTGTCTAGAAACTTCATTTCAGCACAAATACGTCTGGGACACATAATGAGAGAAAACAGGTTTTAATAGTTATTAAAGGCTCTCAACTTTCAAATATTGTCATTGGATACACTCGAAATGTGTTCAACCAAAGATTTACCTCAAGTGTGAGCAATTTCAAAAGTTCAGGGCAAACAGATACAAAAAAACTCCAAAGACATGACAAATGGCTGCAAAGAATTCTACAAAGATTTAAAAAGATGTAAAATGTCACACATTTTCCAGTATCAAGAACACAGGCACACAGGTTCAACAGCTTTAGCTTTGAACTACTGACCTCCAGGAGAAACTTCTCTGCCTCTGATGCCCTGCCAGCAGCAACGCACTGGAAGGTTGCATTTTGACCAGCGTTGACTTCTTCATCCCCTAGACGGGAGAAATGTGGTGCCTTATCTAAAGATACAGAAGTAGAGAGAAACACAGTGAGATCAAACAACTCCATTACCTTTCAGCCATTCACAATGTCAGTTAAGAAGCAGCTTTAACAAGACTTTCGTTTTTGTTTTAGTTGTTTTTTTCTCAAATGCATAAAGAGTCATTTCAGGCATTTTTCCTTGAGGTAAAGCTACTTAAAGCCAGCGCTTGATCATAATTTATTCACCAGCATTAACCTAAATCATAAAACAGCTCCCTTTAACTTGTCTTTCTGTGGGGTTGCACACTTTATCATTTCACTATCGGCATCTCAACATTCACAGCTTCCCAGGCTCACATGGGGCAGGAGGTAGAACGCCCTGGACAATTCAGCAGTTCATTACAAGGCCAACAAAGGGAAAATACACAACCATGAACACCCATTTCTCACCAATATATTACATGTTTTTTACACTGTTGGCAACCAGGTTCCTGGTACCTTCACAACAAATTCCACTTCTCAAGTGGATTCAAACCTTGAAAAGTGAAAACCACTAGAACATCGGCCACCCCTACTCATGTTTCAACTTTTGCGGATTTCTGTAAAATGGACAGTAATTACTTCCTTGATTTAATGCTCCTATTGTACACAGACTTTCATTTGATTAGTTGTTTGTGCAGTATGGGCAATTTGTAAAGGAAAATATTGCAATGTCTGCGATTCCTATTATCACCAAGCACTAATTTATCCTCCTTTTGTATTTAACTCCACTGGTCACTTAAACTTTGAAGGTAAACTTTTTGTACAAACAGATTTTTTGTGTTGATAATAAAGAGTGTCTAAATGTGTCTGCTAAGAGGGGCACTGAGTTTCCATTACTTTGACTTGACAGATTAGAGGTAAACTACAGATGAGCAGAAAGTGGGAGCAAATGTGTGGAAGGAAAGCCACAGAGAAGGATCAGTCCTCCATATTTTGACAAATAACTTCCCAGCAAGCTGGCTGAAGCTCCCAATGAGTCACTGTGTGGGAGTAACCTCTCACCCAACTCTTTGATTAACAATAGAGCAGTAAAAGCCAGACCCATGCAGAGACAAACCACAGGGTAAACGCCAGCAGCACCGCCTTGCATCTCTGAGAAGTGGGATAGTGGAAGTCAACACGTCACTCTGGATGATTGACCAGAGGAGATGGAAGAGCAACAGTGGAGCAGAAACATCAGGAGGAAGCAAATGTTTGGGTCTCACACATCCCCCACTTAGTTTTGCAATACTCTGTATTATTATCTGGCAGAGGGGGAGATGACAAATTGTATGGTTTGTTTTCAGCATGTACTGTAGGTAGGACAGGGTGCCTGTATGCGGCCCACAGGTAGTCATGGGTCCTTTAAGTCTTTGAGATTCTCCCTCCTAGGGTTAATTCATAATTCATGCCTGCGAGCTAAAAATGAATAAACACTGTAACAAGTGTGGATGAAATAAAAACCTTTAAAGTTGGAAGTTAAATGTGTCAGATCTTATCCTCAGGACTCTTTAGCGAGGTAAATATTTCATGGGAGTGCAGTGATGGTTTTGGTGTCAAAGACTACGGTTTGGGAGAATAAAAAGACAGAAATGTCAACCATGTTTTATCCGTAATTTATATAAAATAGAACTTGTTGATCTACTTTGGTTGGTTTTTCATTCCGTCCTTCCTCACACCGTGCGCTGGCAAGCAATGTAAGCTGGCCATGTGCCACATCATAAGGCATGCTCAGATCTTGATGAGAGTCTTAATTATTTAATGGCTACAGTGGGAGTACTCAGAAGATGCCATCTGCTGTCTCTGGGAGAAGGTTGACTGAAGGAGTGGTGGACATATAGCAGGGGCACCAACCAATATCACAGCTGGTTTTTGTTAAATAAAATCACTAATAATTTGCGTATCTCCGAACACTAATGTTGTTAAGGTACATTTGATAAATGCATTATGAGCTCTTGTACTCAGCAGGAGAGTCTGTAGGGAATGTGCAAGCGATGCTGAGAACTTTGTCCAGGTATGAGTCTCTGTGGGCTTAATGGATATGTTTTACACAAGGTCTTCAGGGTCTGGCAACACACTGAACTCATTTTTCCACCACTGACAGAAAAAAAGTCCTGCACAGCAGGGAGCCATCAGTTACAAAATAAAGGTCTGAAATGCGGTGCCTGATCGGAAAGACCCTTGTGTGGTAGGTGATTTCTGACAAAGAGCCATACTTCCCTTCCAGTCAAGCCAGAGAACATGAAAGTGTGCCAGACTTCTGACAGAGAAAATTCAAGATTTCCCTGATTAATAAATTCATTTGGATGTCAAACCAGGCCAGAGGGAGAACAGCAGGTATGTTTTCAAGTGGAAGGGAATGTTGGCATTTGGATGTCACCGTGTTTAATAGCACCACTGCTATCGCAGTGAGCCTCAGGACAACGTGCAGTATTAATGTAAAAGGTTGATCAACCATCATTCATCTTCTCATTTTCTTCATGCGTCATACTGCTTTGAAGTACATTGTCTTCCCCAAATCACTAAACCCTGGTTTCCTCCAGCACACTTTGCATTTGTAATATGTTATCACAAGTGGCACTTACAGCATGGGTAGTTGAGCACCATGATGTCATCTATGGCAATGTAGCCTCGCCGCTCCCTGGAAACTGTAGCCTCAATCAGTACCTGTAGAAGTAAGCGTAAATATGTGAACAGATGTCATTCATAAGCAGAGACTCTAAAGCATGCACATGTAATGACCCAAAACTGAGATAGGAGTGATTCTCCTAAGAAAATTTAGGACTGTCCCCTTTTAATGACAGCAGCTTAAATTCCACATAGCCCTGAATTCAAAATTTTATATAAAAAAAATTAATAAGAGAGTAATTGTTTTCTTATTTTTTACATCACGTTTATTCATAAAAGCCAAATTACAAAATAATCAAGTTGACACAAATCCAAAAGAGATTCCCATAAAGAGGATTTTCAATAGTATTGTACGTTTTCTGAATAAAGAAATCACAAATCAAAATCATTTAATAAATGACCCATGATCCAACTAAAGCATAGACTAGTGCATATGGAGAAGGCCAGTGTGAGTAAGACCATAGATCAAAGCTAGTGCATATGTACGTAGATCAAAGCACTAGCTTTGATCTATGGTCTTACACTGGCTTTCTCCCTCTTCTTTCTGTCTTATCTGGTTCCTGAGTGTACAAAAGTTGAAATTTGACCTTGACCTAGTTTTCTTAAGGTCAAGGTCATGATCTCACTTTCATCCCCTTTGCCGCCCGAGTAATGTGTTTTTAGTTTTATCTTTCTATCTGCAACGGTTTCGAAGATATTTGGTAGACATCCGAAGGAACCAACAAACGGACGGACGAACACACAAACACTGACAATCACAATACATCACCGCTTTGAAGCAGGATGTAAAAAACAGGGAAACAGATAATTTTTTCTTGTGTCCGCAGGGCCAAGAAAAATAATAGTTTTATCAGGAAGCTCACAATGTGGCGGCTGAATCATGAGCCCTATTTTACATTCAAGACACTGCACTGTTGTGAAGCTATAACAACGGAAAATACAGCTCGCACAGGGCCATGAGACTCAAGGGGGGGACAAAGCTCCATACCGTCCAGTAGAACAATAACCAGGGATGTGCGGAGAACTCTCATAAAACCTAATCAATATCAAATCACCATCTCCAGTAATGGTGAGAGACTTATGAGACACAGAGGTGATGTTTGTATTTGCAGCTCCAAGGACAGTCTTCCTCCACATGTTTGATTGAAGGCCATCTTTGAGTTATTGTTTCTCATAATACTCACACCAAATTATTACAACATGGTTCCTACCACTGGGTCTTGGTTTTTACTGGAGCCTCCACACATTCATAAAAGATCCTCCAGTCTTTAAATGTGTGTTTCTGATGTCTCTGTTTACACCCATGTGTCGCCGAAGGAGATTATGAAAAACCGAGGTTCATTCTGCCGAAAGTCATTTAGCTGGATTAAGACACAACTACAAAGCACTCAGAGAACACACACCTTCGCCATGGTCACTAAACCCCAAACAATCGGAAAATAGTTTCCAAGCTTTGTCAAAACTAAATCCAACTGATTATCAGGTGAGCTCTGAAGGTATAAAAGGGAGCGCTCCTGAGTGTAATTCATTGATTGAATCACCAGTCCTTGCACCTAGGGCAGAGCACACGCTGTGGGGATGTCACCATGATGACCACGGTTTGTCCCGATCTGTACAACACCAAATAAAGTGATCCAACTGGAAACCAGCTCTTGACATTTGGAATGAGGTTTTACCAACTAAAGTTCATGAGTTTTCAATAAGAATGGGATTTTCTATAATGGAGGGTCTATTTTTCCTAAAGATACAACATCTTACCTTTTCACAGATGCATGAAATCCATTTCAACAGCTATGTGTTATCTCAGCTATCTGTTTCTGTTACTGTAGCGTAAACCATGCTTGTCCCATTCCAAAGGTCTCCCAGATTCCGATTATGATCTGGACGTAGACCCAATCATGAGTCGTCCTTGTCTCAATATTTTTGGTTTATATTAACAAAATGTTGAAATGGACCTACAGTATCTCACATTTTGTGGAAATACGATATCACAATCAGAATAAGATAAGATCCAAAGTGAAGCAACTCTTCCAAAACCCAAATCAATCATGCACAAATTTCATAAAAGTTTGCTGAGAACTTCTCAAGAAATGAAAAACAAGCAAATTAAAGAATGAACAAATTAGATTGGCATCTCCTTTACTTCAATCAAGCCTAAAGTAAAATTAAATTCATGGCCTTGTAACCACAATATAAGGTTACTGGATTTGTATCAGTCAGACATTTAAATCTGGTGGATCCATTATTCATTTTGGATCAGCACCAAACTAAATGATTATAGATGCCTTTTTTTAAATTAAGGTTTATGTGTTATTCTGACAGATATTTAAGTTATAAAGAGCCATCCTACAATGTTAACAAAAGCAGAGGGAAAAAAAATGATCTTTCAGTCCCCCCACATAAGTACAGTATATAGAAAATTCATTCGGTATATTTCCTTTCAACATTAAAATTCATTATCATTATGGAGACAGTAGACGAGCAAATAAATTCATAAGAGTTCAGAATTCAGTTTATCCAAAGATATCAACCACATCTCTGCCACTGTGAAGATTTAATTTCCTTCAGAGCATTCTTTTTCATGTGTTGGTGATGTGTTTTTAACACAGGGTTTTGTTTTGTTTTAAAAAGTGGACCTTGAAGTAAGTTTCTTTTTTTGTAAAAATATTTTTTCAATCATACACTCAGAGGAACATCAGAAGCTGCTTTAATGGAATAATCCAAACCATTCCAATATATCCCTCATATAAGAACATTATAATATATTCTGAATGATGATTTTGAGCAGTGCACATCATTTATCAGCGTAAAGTCAAAAACATATCACTGTTTAATTTTCTGTACAAAAATTGCACTTTGGTAATAATGAATAGTGAACATTTTGAAGATATTTTCTTCAAATTCCCATTTTCTTTTAAACAATGTGTCCGCATTAAAAATAATGTAAGACAGGCATCGTTCTGATTAAAACACATTAAATACAAAAACTCAGAAGGAAATATTAACAACTACACAATCAGTTTCCTGATTTAAAATGCAGGTTTTACTTATACTGTCCCCAAGTGTTTATTTTTGTGGGAATACTGGGTGCTCCTAAATTAAGCTGCTGTATTTAGTGGGTGTCATGAGATATCTTTTGTTGTTTAGCTTGGTAAATTAGAAATGAAACTGACAACTTTTTGTATTCAACTGTTTCCTAAACATGTTGCTCAAGGCACATTTCAAAATGTTTTGATACAGAGACCAACAGCTCACCCTTATTATCTTCACCACCACAATCCGCTTGTGCCTGCACACCCAATTTCAGTCATGACAACATCTCAAGGACCTCTGGCCCAAATTTCAGTCACAGCCAGCAGGGCAAAGATAGTCTACCTTCCTCGACAGAAAGGAAGACATCTGATTATGGCAACAATTGGCATAACAGCAACCTAGGACACGCACAACCCTGAAGGCACCCACGGAGACACATCATGACGGGATGTGAGAAGATTGGGGTCAGCCAAAAAACTCCTGACAGAGTGAGACAGAGAAAGCCAGGTGTGAAGAGAGAAGAAAGAGAAGATAAAAGCTGAAAGAGGTCGAAGTGGGGTAGGGAGAGGAGGTGAAAGGGTAAACAGGAGAAAAGGTCCTGGCTGCTGGGTCCCAGTATTGGGGTGACCCACTCTGATAGCTGGATGTTCCCCTCCACCTCCAAGACGGACACCAAGGCGATCTTGTACTAGAATCAATGGTGGAAACCGAGCTGAAAGAGATGCGCTGCTTATATATAAAAAAGTATTTTTTCCTTTTTTTGTGCCCCTGCATAACCATACAATATTTACAGCAAAGATTATATTAAAGATCCTTCAATATTTTGTCCTAAATTGGGTGAAAACAAAAACACACTGTCATTACAAAGGTCTATCCATAAGTAAGCGTCAGCACCAGCTAGCCCTGATTAGGCTAAATAGTGTACAAACAAGACACAATAAAGCTCTCAAAAATCAGATTAGAAGGGATTGATTATCGGATAATCCTTTGTCATCTAGGCCATTAGGAAAAGAGGTTATTTAGGAGAAATTTCATTTTTAAATGAGAGCCACTTTCCCAATGAAACTTTATATAAGTCTGAACTTTGTTGAAATTAATGGCTCCTTTGTTTCAAAATGATAAAAATGTAGGAAGCACTTTCCAGTGAAAAAAACAAAAATGTGACACACAATGATTTACGACTGATATAAAATGCACATTAGGAGGACATATTACATTACTCTGTGATATTGGCTTTTAGAAGCATTTGTAATGTATACAAATCTAGAGACAATTTATTTTATCCTATAAACCAGCTTTTACCTTTTCCACTCCAGTCAGGAAACACCATTAGACACAGAGGGCTTTCACTCACCATTAAACAGAGTCACAGATACGTAACTCCTTAAATATTCACAGACAAAAGGTCACATGCTGAACTAAATCTGTTCAGGTAGAAAATGCCAAAGGATAACAGTCTGTGTCTGTGAATACTTGTGTTAGGAATCTCAATTTATTCATTACAGTATTTCACTGAGGCCTTATGCTGCATTCATAGATTCAGGGCCTTCGGTACGGGAACAAAGACATGAAACATAGCAAACACATTTTTACCTCGTGCCACTGAGAGCTGTCTTTTAGGTTATGAGATTGCCCGTGTTGACATGTATTTTCATGTGTTTGCGTGGATCATGGGCCAAGGAAGAGTTGATTACATTTAGAAGCAGACCAAAATTCTGAATCAATTTTGAGGCTTGTGAGACTTTTATATCAACATGGAGTCAACATATAAAAAAAAAAGAAATTACTCTACCAGACTGGAAATAAAAATACCCAACACTAACAAATGACGATGTTCCACTATGATTTGCATTAAATGTTACATCCAGGAGTGGGTCCAAAGTGCCATCATGATAATGACATAACAGGGTGTGCTTAACGAAAGTCCTTCCTAGTCCCACATTCAATGAGGAATAGTGGCTCAAACCCACAGTCTTTATCCATTTTCCCAGCCTGAGTTTCAGCTATCTTGAGGACAGAACTAGCTACTAAATAGCTGGAATATGCTGCATGCTACTGTGTAATACCAGCTCTTCTCGACTCAACTTGACTGAGCTCAGCAGTTTTCTACTTTTTTTCCATTGTAGGATTTTGGCTCCTTAGGGTAGATGGGATGCTGTGGAAAGCTGTCACGGTGCAATCTTCAATGTGACACACACCTCTCATGATTTTCACATCAGCCATTTAACATATGTACCTCCTCAATGAGCAGTTGCAATTTAAAAGCTTGCATTTGCTAAAGTAACATGCTTAGTATCAAAAAATTAGAGTTCTATATGATTTCATTTGACCTCTTAGTACTTGCCCAGCTCACTTAGTACAACAACAAAATAGCTACTAAAAAAATAGCACCATGTACCAGATATTCTTTTTCCAGTGAAAATGCAGACTCAGAAAATACAAAGTCTGAACTTTTTCTAGCCACTGTATGGTGTTTGTTTTTGGAACAAATACTTTGGAAGCAATGCTTACTGATTTAGACATTAGAACCACTCCAGGCCTCCAGGAGAGACTTTCGGTTCCTAGCACGCACACTGATGCACCAACCTCCTGACAGATTGGATGAGATTGGACAGGAAATGAAGCTGTATTCAACTTCCAACGAACAATACCTGGGAGATAAATCTTTTGTGGATGAAAGTAAGGTGAGGTTTTGATGAAGTTTTTACTTTTTTTGAACTCCTGCTATATGAGGCAATTTAATGACTTACAGTGACACAATTACTGATTAGACTGAAAAGACAGGTTGTTGTGCACTTTTCATATGACTTCTAATATGAGTGATATAGTCAGAAAGACTACAACCTATCCTTAAGGCAACAGGAATGAATAATTCATAAAACATCAACATGTGGACAAAATAATGTGAGACAGGGAAAGCAAATCGGAAACAATTTGACATCTGAAAGAAGAAAAGGTAGTAAAAAAATTAAGTTATAGATGGAAAGGAGCAGAGGGGAACATGTTTCTTGCTCTTGGCTGTCTTGGCAGGCTGTATAACATTTTTAATATTTGATAGCAGATTCTACAGGTACTGCAAACACTTCTCACAGTCACAGAGAGAAATATACAAGGTCTACCAGACACACGTATCTTATCTGGAGACATCTCAAGGTGATCGCTTCAATTTCCACCACAAAATCCATTGAACTCCAAATCACAGTTCCACAGCTGTGATAGGAGGAAGTGATGTGTGTCTGTTGACTCTGATATGAATGTAAAAGGCAACCTTTTAGTGATTAATTAGTGAGCATTTCTGAACTCATAAATTTTGACACAACAAATGGCAACAAGGACACAAGAACAAGACTGAAAACTGTGCACTGAAACTTTTAAAGTAATTAATAATGAAGTTGTAAACAATCAAGAATTTTTGTTCCAAATCATCAGAAAGGTGAGCAAATACAATCGCGCTGATTTTCAGCATTTTTTCAGTATTGGTGATTATCACAGATGTTTCTTTTAATCACACTCCACACAGACATTGGCAGGACATAAATAGCAATAGTACCATTAATTGTGAAAGTAGTAATCTTCAGAGTAATTTTGCCTTTGTTTAATGCTGCCGCAGCACACAGTACGTTGTATTGCACAGGCCACCCCAAATTTGTATGACATCCTCTGCTTCATTTGACAGATGTTAAAGGACCTCAGGGAAATAAAGACTGCTTTGTCCCTTTTTGTAGACTGGATCGACGCTCTTAGAGAAGATAAATTTATTGTGAAGGTACAGCTCCAAATACTCTTCCACAATTTACACACGCATTCCCTGGGTAGAAACAGGGATTGGTACCATGGCCCTCCTGAGGTCCAACTCAGACTCCTCCTGTGTCTTTGCCACAGTGACATGTAGATGGTTCAGATCACACCATGTGACAACGGTGCCCACTACAGTCCTGTATCGTCCTCATCACTCCTGCTACCGCATCCAACTATTGCCAAGTCTTCAGAAAATTTATGAAGGTGGCTGGACTTCATACAGCTGTTGAAATCCGTTGTGTAGTAGGTAAAGAGGAGAAGAGGCTGGACTCTCCTCTACAGGGAGTTTCTAACCACTCTGTTTGACTCATACATACTGTGGTCTGCCATTCAGGTAGTCAACAATCCAGGATATAAGTGGGAAATTCCGATGTATCATTACTAGCTTCTGGGTGGATATGTTCAAGGCACTGGATAAGTCAAAGAACTTGACACTCACACGGTTCACCAGCCTGTCCAGGTGAGCACTGACTCTGTTCATTGGGCAGATGATGGCATCCTAAACTCCTCGCGAGGACTTTTCACCAAACTGCAGGGCCTTACTATAACCCTGACCTGCTCCAGAACAAGACCCTCTATCATCTTCATGAGAAGCCAGGATCTACTGGGAATAGATGTCTTAGGCACTGGAATGAGGTAAGATATCTTCCATGGATGGACCCTCTGAAAGTTCATGCTGTGGACACAGTGAAATGCTCCACTCAGTTGGGGAGCACAGACTTTAAACACCACTGAGTGGAGATCCTTCAGCTGTCTTCTCACATTCTTGATTTAAATTTTTTTTCTGTCTTCTCTGAGATAGGTGTTGGTGTCTGTTGTCATCCCACAGAAAAGAGCTTTTTGACTACTGAAATATGAGCAATATAAAATGTGGTGTAAATGACGGGTGGGTTTTTTTGTTATTTTAGCAGTGGCAATCAGAACAAGCCAAGCTCGGGTTATGCTGAAGACACAGTGAAATACTTCACTCAGCTGAGGACCACAGGCTGTGAACACCCTGGGATGGTCACCATTTGGGCCTGTAGTCTTCCTGGAAAGGAGATTCTTCAGCTGTTTTGATGCTTGATTTTCATTTTCCGTACCACCTGTACTTTTCCCACCTCTTCTCAAATGCGCTCCTCTTATTCAGACTGGCCTTGATACCATTTATAATCCAGTTTATTGTTTGCATGTCATGACATTCTAAATTATGCAGAAAATAAAAGGTTTCTGAAATTTTATGTTCTTCTGGGACTAGTTACTCAGAGAAAATGTTAAATGTGTATTTGTCACCTCTGCTTTGAAGGAGTGCTTTGTAAGTTCAAATAAATCTTCCAATGAACTGAATCTGAACTGATTGAATTTGACTTGCTCCATAGCCAATAGAACACAAACCCTTTCGCACTCAAGCCTCAAAATCTTAGAGCTAGTCTCAAGTGAATTTCAAGAGAACTGCAGTGATGCTTGCTGGGATATAAGAGTTGTTTGCTCTCCTTTTAACATTTTCATTGCGTCGTTTCACAAAGGGTAACAAGCATTAAAGAGTATTCATTGTTACACTTCCTCCTATAATTTTTCTGTGTTCTCTGCGATAAGTGTTGTGAACATAGGATCCTGTGTCGTCCCACAGTGAAGAGGTTGTTGACTGCTGAAAGATTAGCTATATAAGGTGTGATATAAATGACATTGACGAGCGGATTGTTCTGTTATTTTTGCAGTGACAAGAAGCACAAGCAAAGCTCAGGTTATGTAAAACGTGAAATAAGATTTCCTACATACCACAGTTACATTTGTTTTGTCTAATGATGCCAATACCTGGTGATGGCATTTAATCCAATAAATCTGAACCCTATGTTCCCCCCTCATAAGAATAAAGTTAGGCCATTAGCAGTTTAAGCTGTTCCATTAAAAGGCTGCATTGTCGATACTAATTTAAGTGTTTGGCCCATCTCCCTCTTCTGTACTGACTGGCCTGTCTTCAGCATCATCTCCTCCTCCTCATAAGCCCATTATAAATATCCCTCTCTTGACAGGAGCCTCTCATTGGAAGCCACAGCACAATTCTGAAATTCTGACTCACCAATAAGCCCTCAATGTTTCATGAGATATTTGCAGGTCTGTGTTACAAGATAGAACATAACTTTAATGGAGAGGAAAAAGGAAGATGAAGGGAACAGTGGTGATACACACACAGGCAAATAGTACTTGACAGAGAAAGACAAAATGGGCCAGAACATGTTATTTTTGTGTTCAAGATTTCATGACTTTATCTGGCTATGTGATGATAGGGTAGGATAATGGTTAGTGTCATAACAGAGAGATCACAGCTCTGTGCTCAATGCATTCAACAGTAGTAGAGAGCACATAAGGAAAACACTCAAACAGCTTCAGCTCCATCAATCCTGGATCGCCCTGATTAGCTGAACTCTTGTATACTGATTTATACATCCGAGATGACAGAACATAGCAACTAGTATCTGTACCATGTAACATGATATTCACTAAAAAACTAAGTTCGTTTTTGCTTACGCTGATGTCCATGTCCATAAAACATTTTTTAACTTGGATACAGCCAGGTTAAATGTGTATTACCCCATGTTCACAGGATTTATGCTAACCTATGTAGAGGTTTCACCAAGCCAGCTTCATATGATTTTACTAGATCTTTATGTGTGAGTGTTCCTCTACGTGAACAATTAACCATACAGTTATAGTGTGTTTTAGGTTGGTCGGATAGTGTCACCATACGTCTGGGCAATAATACAAAGGACTACTATTTACATCATGAAGGTTAGATCCTGCATGGCCACAGAATTTAATTAAATCAGGGAGTTGCCAGTTCTTGATAAAATACACTAAATAAAATGACTAAATTGCTTTTTGACAGATTTGACAACAGCTGTAGAAAAATAAATTACTGTATATTAATAGATAGATAACCCTCCTGCTCACCTAACTGTGCCATCTAAAAGCTATAGCACATCAGACACCCATAACAGACGGTAGTCAATGTTCATGTGCTCTAAGTATTCATATTCCATTCACATTCCTGGGTTGGCTGAATAAACACTACAAAGGCCTCAGTGGGTAGAATCTCCATCAGACATGGTCACAAGAGGCCTAGTTAAAGCCCTCTAGTGCTAACATTAGCTGCATTCACTAGGGAATCAATGCTTATTAAATTCAAATGTTGTAATTAACACCAGATTCAGCTCAAGGCTAAAGTAAGTGGTAATTACCAGAACTCCGCTGTGCAGCAAAACTGTTTGAGATGTTCGTCAATGGTTAAGCAGGTCTTTATCTAACAGTTAGAAGATAACCTGTTTTCATTAACACGTGTTGAAATCAAAATCACTGCACATCTGATCAGTTTGACAGATGCATCAGTGACATCATCACATGCAAGTAAAATACATTTCTCAAAAGCCAGAATGAGACCTTTTTTTTATTTATTTTATGAACTAATCTGATCCCCGGAGGGAAATTAAGAGAAATGTTTACCTGGTATTCATTAGGCCAAAAGGTGCTGACAGCCAGTTCAACCTGGTGCCACTGTTTGGCATGGGATCCCGATGTGTTCCACACCGGATCACCAAGTGGACCGCCATTGACTCGCACATAAGCCCGTAGGGCCCCTGGACTGTGGCCATCACGACTGTACAGGAAGTAGCTGAACTGGATGCAGTGTGTGTCATTTTCACTCAGTGTCTGCAGCAGCAGCTGAGCTCGATGACCCACGGCATGTTGAGAGGAGTTCACCAACATGTAGGACCCTAGAAAGAGCATAAAAAAAATAATTATAATTCAGCAATAACATTGCCATTTTTATAGACCACAACAGCCCACCATCTGTAAACATTTTCACAAATGCGCAGCCTTATCTGTATCAAACCAGGACCAGAACAAACATGTTGTCATTTGCCAGAATAGTCAGGACGATTGGTTTGAAAACATCATCATATCATTCAAAGCTGTTTAAATCAATCCGCTGGACTTTAAGAAAGTTTCTTGAAAGTGTTTCGCCCCTCATCCAAGAGTTTTCGTCAGATCATCATATCGATAAGTCATTTGTCAGTTATTTTTGGCTTATCGTGTTCCTCCTAAACAAGTATACTGTATATATATGGTCATGAGTGGCAGTGAAACATGTAGTGTAAAATATCTGCAGTGCTTGGTCATTTTAAATAAATGTAAATTTAAAACCATCTGACATTGTTGTTGCAGCGAACCCTGTCTCCACAGGCGGCTGAAAAAAGTTACTCGTCGTTCATAGTTCTTTTAGTCATGACGTGATCTTTTTATGGTATTTATTCATGGTATTTGCAGGTTATTCAGATGAAGAATTTTCAAAATCTTTCTAATGTGAACATTTCAATTAGATGGTTTCAGATAAGTGGTGGGAGTTGTACAGTATATTAGCAACTGTGAGATTTGAGTTAATGAGAGAAAGCAAACATGTCACAAAAAAGAATCCACATAATAACCATTTTAAAAGGGTGAATTAATAAGAAAAATAAAATAATTCTTCTCTTTGTAAGTTCCAGGTAGGTGGTTGATAACGTGAGAAAAATGTACCCTATTGAATAAAACCGCATAACTGATGTTGGCTAAGGCATTAGTTTGTGTGAATACTTGAGAGGATCACAGGAACATGTGAGGAATAGGACAAAAAGTCAAACAGACTGAGCAAAAATGAACTGATGGCTCTTTTCTCCTCTCCAAGGCGATACTGAGGTAGGAAACGAGATTCTCAAAATCCCCCCAAAGCCTACTCTAATCAGGATAACATAACCCTATTGCCCTTTGCCGAGCATCTGTCCTGCCTTGAGTCTGTGCTCGCTAACGTGATTAGCACAACAATGTTGGAGACCTTCCTGTGTACTCACATAATCAAGCCTGTTGTCTTTGTACTCCAAGGTCTTTCTGTTCTCGGTCAGAAATGAGCCTCTGAGACCAGACTTTCACAGCCTTGGCGCCAGGTGTCCTGAAGACATTTATTCTAAACTTGATGTAATAGCACGCAAATATTGAAAATCTGATATTGAAATCTCTACCTCCCACACCAACCCCATCTCTAAATTGAGAAGCATAACTGGCAAAGGATATATATACATATATATGTATATATACACACACACACACAGTGCGCCCTCGTTCTTTGCAGTGAATGCGTTCCAGGAACCACACGCGATTGAGGAATCCACGATACAGATCGCGATCTATTTATCTTATTATTTCCAGTAAGTTAAACGTTTATGAAGCCTCCCCATACTGATATGAAACCACCTTCTATCTGTATTACTGTTACCCACACTCATCTGTTTAAAGCACTTTTGTGTCTCACGAAAGTCCGAGACTGACGGAACGTAGCGCACTTCTGGATGCTGTCAGCCAATAGAATGCACATATGGTATCACGTGACTGACTACCAAAAATCCTTGATGAGGTGGAGTTGCAACTGTTGGTGCACAAATGCGTGGGGTCGCACTGTGTGTGTGTCTGTGTGTGTATATACAGTATACTTTTTTTTTTTCTTTTTTTAGATGAGGATGATGGTAATTCAGATACCCTGAGTTACCCTGAGTTTTAAAGAAGTTAAACAGAGAACCTAAGAGATATAGGGACGGTCAATATCTGATGGCAAACGCGTGGCCTTTATCACCAAGCCCCATTGCCCTGCAGCCCACTGTCAACAGCCCCTGATTTATGTCTCATCCTAAGGTGGGGATCTCGGCCCTCTCATTTTGCTTTACTTAATTAGATCTTTAAGAATTCTTCCCTCCTGCACCCTCCAGGCCCACAAGGGACTCATAAAATAATAGCAAAGTGCTGATGTGCTGCAGCAGTACTGTCCTCACTGCTTGTTAAATCCTAGATGTGTGCCCCCTATTTTATATATAGACATTAACACCTCTATGTTGATTTTGCAAGTTACATTAATTTCAGATAGGGACGTGTGAAACAGTAATTCTGCTAACCTCAAGCAGGTTTTCAGATTCACCTGGAGGGCAGGTAAAGTGATTTATTTATTTATTTAATAAGGTATTGCTGGTGTGTGCACATAATCTATTCAAATATAAAGGTCACTGAATTCGACACTACTATGATGATAAAACATTCAGAAAAGACAGTCCAGTCTGTCTGACTTTGCTCTACAGCCAAAAAAACATGATTCTTCAGGCAATGTCTGCGTCTTAAGTGTTTCATGAATGTACTACAAATAAGTGGAAAAAAAATCTCAAGGCAACTTCTTTTAAAATATAAAATGTAATATCATTTCCATCATTTTTTTAGATAAATAAATGTTTTTAATAGAAATTTGTCTGATCTCACCGCTACAAAACCCACATCCAAACATTTTAAAGGCTCAAAAAAAGTACAATTTTGATTGAATATGTGACAGTAGCTAGTAAATGTGAGCCATGAGGTTTAAATAGCACATTGAGAAGAAGCTCTGGAGGTGAAGAGCTGCAGAGTGACTAATACTGCCTTACTCACAGAGACGGTGCTCCCCAGATACCTAAATCTTTGGATTTTTCTGAGAAGTTGTCAGCCTTTATTTTCATCAACTCCACGACCGTGAGACTATACCTTGTAAACTTTAGTCTGTCATTTGCAGTTAAACCTTTATATGATTGCCAAAAAGTAAAGTTCTTGAAGTCTTTTCTTTCTTCTGCTTGAAGTAATTTCTACCATCTAATCAGTGGCACATTTACCTTCAGTTAAATTACCCTTCTAAAAAAAAGAAGATTGCATTAGCCAATGAAATAATATTAATAATAAGTAAATTATAGGGTTCTAAATAGTATCCACTTTTTGAAAATTCATATGACGACTTTGGAAACTGAATTAGTCACTGTAATTATAATAGTCACATCATAATCAAATGTTATAATTGAAGATAATATGCTATTACTGAAATTGATTAACTGAGCTAAAGCTGAGCTGAGCCTTTAAATCTTCTTTCTAAACAAATTGCAAAATAAAGGATGAAAATAATTAGGTGTACAATTTAAACAAATATAAATGCACCCACATACTTGATGGTGAACACATTTAAAAGCATCAAGGAATTTTTAACCAAGATTTGGGGGAAACGCTTTAATGGAAATGAAAATAATAAAAAATAAATAAAAAAAACACGAAAATGGACATCAAACTGCTCAGGATTCACAAAACTGTATAACATCAGTATAATCTGTATCACAGCTGTATAATTAAAAGTTTATTTTATGTTTCACTGCACTACCCTGGGGCGGCACGGTGGCGCGGTGGGTAGTGCTGTCGCCTTACAACACAGCGGACCCGGGTTCAAGTCCCGCTCTGTGCGGAGTTCGCATGCTCTCCCCGTGTCTGCGTGGGTTCTCTCCGGGTTCTCCAGCGTCCTCCCACCTCCAAAAGCATGCGTTTCGGGTTAATTGGCTGGTCCCAAATTGACCATAGGAGTGAGTGAGTGAGTGTGTGCATGAGTGATTGTTTGTTTCAATGTGGCTCCACGGTACACTGGCATCATGCCCAGAGTGTCCCCCGCCTCACACCCTGAGACTGCCGGGATAGGCACCGGCTCCCACGCAACCTGTGTAAGCAGATTAAGCAGGTTGAGAAAATGACTGACTGACTGCACTACCCTGTCTGATTTCTATTTTTCATGTGAATGTCTAGTAAATGTCATGTTTCCAAGAGGTAAATTATTCTTAAAAATGAATAAAACCTATCAGATCAAATTGTTGTGTGCTACCATATACAGGTATGTCCCAACACGAGATAGCACATTATGAATTATGGACTAAAACACTGCACAATCTGATGAAGTTCAACCCGTCCACTGCTGCCCCTCCCAAGGGCAAAAGGACATCCATAACAAGATTAGAACTGATCCGGCACATCATAATTCATATGCAGCTCTGCTGGACAACAACCTGGTCACAGGCTGGAGGTGACACATCTGAGGTTAGTCAGAACAGATGAAGAAGGAGAAAGTGATGATAATGGAACGAGCTGTTAGGTTTGTGCAGCAGTGATGCTTCAGGTAATGTCATAACCATGGTGGAAAACACAAACTCGAGAAACATGCAAATAAAAACAGTCTTTGACATGGGAAATAACATGAAGCTCAAGGCTAAAGCAATTTTCTTCTGTTTATTTTCACCCTGTATCAAATGTACCACACCTTTGACCCATTCAACAAAACTATTCTTCTGTCATCCAAGGTCAGAGTCTGACTAACCTCAAACACAAGAAACTTTAGGAGCCAGAGCTCTCAATATAATGGGATCCTTGATGGTTCTGGCTGTATCATTGATGTTAGTTTAAACCCTGACCTACACATGAGCCTAAATTTAAACTAATTCTGGAATTAAAATTCAGATAAATTCTTTGAGGGTCTGATGTGCCCCTATTTATTTCATTTAGTCCGGCAAATACCTGTATAAATAAGTAAAGGAAAAAATACTGAACTGAGGGAAGAGTGAATCCTTGGCCATTGGCCTGAAAAGCATATTAGTGTTGTTTCCTGATGTTTGGTTTCATTCTGAGACTTTGGCTCACAAATGGGAAATTGTGTCATTATGTGGTGAAATTCACAAAGCAATGAGAGCTTTCAGCAGTAGAAACTGTGATCACAGACATAAATGCCATGTCGCCATCACCAGATGTTTGTGTGTTTATTACCCATCATTGCATAAGGTAAATCACAAGGCTATTCTCTGATTATCTGCTGTGCTTTTTGTTCAATCGTAATGAGAATTTGAGCAAAGCAGAGGGCTATATTAGAACATAAGCAGAGAGAGGCCTTGATCAAGAAGATGGTGGTTGGTGGTGCAGGTTTCTCCTAATTATACAGGAACAGGTCAAACGTAACCTGTCACAGACATAACGAACTCATGATAACATGCAAAACTATCATTAATCTGATTTTGTGATGTACATTTTATGATAAATTTATTATTTTAGTCATGCAATTTTCTCATATTTGCTCATGTTAGATAAGTGAAAGCATGACACCTGCATTTGAGGCTTCTCCTTTGCAGCTGCATCAATAGAACAGCCAATCAGCTTTGCATCAATGCATGACGGGCTGTGAGGTTTTCTATTCAGGAATGAGGCTGACACATCACTTCAAGTAGGAAACCTAATCTTATTTTCACCCTCTGCTCATTCTATCACTCACCGCACCACTTCTGTCACTCTCCTGTTCTTACTTTCATATCATTTTTTATCATCACTACTGTCATCCATCACGAAGCTATAGTCTCCCACAAATTTAACATATTCAAAGCAGTTCCTTGTAAGTACTGGCATTTCATTTCTTAGAAACTATTGGTCCAACCAGCTTCACATCCAGCTTCAGTTGTCTCACTAACCAGAGATCAATTTCAAACACCTCCTCTGTCATGAGCATATAAATACTAAACACCAGCATTCACTATATCAGTCATTGTTTTTCATTCACAAACCATCTATTGTCTGTTGACTTAAAATTCAAGCCAGTCAGCCTCTACCCTCTTTTTTTTTCATTGCTTTCCAAAGCCCTAATTTCAAAGTCCAAAAAGACCAATAGTTCGCAGGTGGAAGTATTGAATTACTCTGTCGCCATGGGGGTCCTTTTCTTTCTGTGCTTTTACTTTGTCTATACTTTTAACAACTCATCTTGACTTTTTGCTCTTAACTTTGTCTTATCCTCTCACTCAAAGAAAGAGCTGTGACTGGTTTCTATGTAGGTCTTTATCACCTGAAGTAGAGGGCCAGTAGACTATTACACATGCCTCCAGGGACAGTCTGGAGAGTATGGGGTAGAAATGGAGAGGGATGGAGTAGAGGGCCAGCTGGAGACTGATGTTCAAGCAGAAAATAAATGAAATACAAGCAGTTCTACTGTTGAAGTAGTCTGTGCCTTCGAGCCTTTGAGAAAGATAAGGCCACGTCAGCAAGTGTTGTTGTCTTCTTTCCAGGGAGAGAGACAGAAAGAGGTAAGATGTAATTTCCCAAAAGTCTGCTGAGCTGACCTTTGAAGTTGTCCTCCAGACAGTTTGGGATCAACTGCCAGATTTACCAGAACAAAGACAGAGGATTGTGCATGCAAGAAATCAGAAAGAAATGGAAGGAAGGAAGGAAGGAAGGAAGGAAGGAAGGAAGGAAGGAAGGAAGGAAGGAAGGAAGGAAGGAAGGAAGGAAGGAAGGAAGGAAGGAAGGAAGGAAGGAAGGAAGGAAGGAAGGAAGGAAGGAAGGAAGGAAGGAAGGAAGGAAGGAAGGAAGGAAGGAAGGAAGGAAGGAGGAAGGGAGGAAGGAAGGAAGGAAGGAGAGAGGAGAGAGGGAGGAAGGGAGGAAGCAAGGAAGGAATGAAGGAAGAGAGGGAGGGAGGAAGGAAGGAAGGAAGGAAGGAAGGAAGGAAGGAAGGAAGGAAGGAAGGAAGGAAGGAAGGAAGGAAGGAAGGAAGGAAGGAAGGAAGGAAGGAAGGAAGGAAGGAAGGAAGGAAGGAAGGAAGGAAGGGAGAGAGGGAGGAAGGGAGGAAGCAAGGAAGGAATGAAGGAAGAGAGGGAGGGAGGAAGGAAGGAAGGAAGGAAGGAAGGAAGGAAGGAAGGAAGGAAGGAAGGAAGGAAGGAAGGAACAAACAAAGGAAAGAAGGAGGGAAGGGAAGAAGGAGGAAAGGAAAGAAAGATGGTGATGTTAACATTTAGTATGCCTCAGTCTTTACACACACACACACACACACACACACACACACACACACATGCATACACGCTCACACCTACAATCATTTTAGGGTTGGTCTTTGGAGGTAAGAAGAAGCTGGAGAACACAGCAAACATACAAACTCTGCACTGAAAGGACTCAAACTCGGGACTTTCTTGCTGTTGCCAACTACAGGTTTTTCCCAAGCCACACAGAGCTACAGCATAAGGAAGAAAGAGACACATGTGGCCCCGCAGCCGTGGGATGCCCACCCCTGCTCTATACTCAGACACTTATAGTAGTAGTAGTAGTCGATGTAGTTTAATTAACTTCAGGCGGTAAATTATGGCTACTTTACATCTGACAAATATTATATGCTTGTCAGCAGAATTTATTGCACACGGCACGGACACTGAACCAAAAAGTTTCTTTCGGCCTCGGTGGCTATGAGGTTCAAGAACTGACTGTGAATATATTAAGGTAATTACAGTATACTGCTGGAATATAACTTGTTTCTGGCCTTTTTACAACCAAATTATTCAAATTGTTGATGTTATTACTTTGTTTCCTAGCTCTGAAATGGAAATCTCAAAAAGAGGTTTGATGTCAATAAACCTTGCAAATACCGGGGAAAGTGTTGAGTCAGTTCACCCATTGTAGTCGTGCATATGCTAAGCACTCCCTGGTGCATGATTACCGAGCCTTGATGTAGGCCGAATTACTATGTGGACATTGTTGTAGCAACTATATGCAAATGTGTGTGGAGGATAGTGTTACTGTGTTTCATTCTGTAATCAGTTTGCTAAATATGTAAATTATTGTGTGACTGCATGGTGAAATTTGTCAATGTGTAAAGGAATCTGTTAGTGTGTTTAAGTATTGAAAAACATGTGCAACACTTATTGAAGATATAATAAAAACAGACGTATTTATGATTCAGTAAAAGCCAAAGAAACTCAGCAGTTAGTAAAGATTAGGAAAACTTGATTTCCTGTTCCTGTCCACCAGCAGTCCATCCAAACCACAGCCAGAGACAGAGGTGCTGCCTGCTGCAGCACAGTTAACCAAAGGTAAATCCTCCACAGATATAAAACACATGACTGAAATTAGTAACTCATTAAATGAGATTAGTGCAGCTTTAAACACCAGAAATGCAAATGAACATAATGCAGATTTGTCTATTAATGCAGGCTGGACTGCCAGCATTCATGAGAGCTCCTTAAACTGCGCCGTTACCATCGATGGACTGGAAGTGAAACCTTTTGTCCAAGAAGACATTTTCTTGAGGTACATTCTGCAGCAGATATTCCAAAGGAGAGCTGCTAAATTGAACACAATTCAAAAACAAAAAATGTTGATAGATTTTGCTTTTAGTTCTTTTGGCTGTAATGTAAAAGCTCGCATTTGATTTCCATCCTCTTTTTTATTGTTAAGAAATGCATAGTTGCATTTGACATTGAAGATATAATCACCTCAGGGCTCTGAAGGTCAGTCAGGTAGGTAATTGACAATGTGTGAAGACTAACCTCCATCATAGACAGAAAAACTGGTAAAACTGGTTTTGTCAGCATTTAGTCAACATAAAAAGTTTCTCACCTATCAGCAATGCATCACAATTAGCACGTAAGTCTATAGTGCTGTTCTGAAGAATTAACACAACATGAGCTCACCTGGACCAGCAGGATACTGAATGGGGTTGGTGTCATACATTAACCACATATTAATAATCAAAAGAGAGATGTTTCTGTGGAGATAGAGAAAGACTATACAGATTTTTTTTGTTGTTTATTATTCCAGTGTTACTTTGCAGAAGAGCAATTGCCTGTAAATGTTTTCTTGCTTATGTCCATACTATAATTCTACAACTATATAGACAGCATAGAAGGCCTTATGGTCCAAATTTTGGAGTTTGTAGCTTAAGAACGGCTGTGCTGTACGAGATTGGTTCACTGCCTCCATCTGGAACACACTGCAGGCCAAAAAAGCAGAGAAAAGGCATGGTCTGATCATGTGGAGAAAGGGGCCAAGACCTTGCTGTAGTGGTGCTCAGCTGTGGTTCCAGGGTATTATAGAAATCCATAAACCTGGCCCTTTAGCACTCAGCAGCATTTTATCAGCAAGTCATCACCTCTGAGAACAAATCACATGTCCCAGGAAGACGATTTCTCCCTGTGCCACAATTAGCCAAGAGATTCCATAACAGCAAATAAAATATTGATAAGTACTGCGGTTCAATGTGGGTTCATGGGTCTTTTTACATCGCTAGCTGTCATAATCAATATTACTTTTTCCATTTGGTAGGTGATATCATATCACTGAGGATTTAAAAGCTGGAAACTGTAGGCATATGCCGAGTTTGTACTTAATGAATTCCATAAGATCTTGATTTTTGCGTAAAAGTGTAGATGTTCACATTCTGTGAATCTCTACCTTCACAGAATTCAACTTTCAGCATCATGACATTGTCTCTAATCATTGTGCGTTCAGCAATGTGTGTGGAGAAAATCTAAAATGAATATTTACACAGCATCTAATTACATTTATGCTCAACTGCGGAGCATATGTTCGAATGTAACTCAGGTGTGACTCAAAAGTACGATAAACTCCAGACAATACGCATATAGCTCTCTGCTGCTGTCCTACATTTAACACCTGCAGGGCATTCACACATTCCTCTTTAAAACCTGCCCATTTATTTAACAGCAGGCCCCGGGCCTTGAGGGCTTTAGCCCAGATTGCTATGCCCCTGAGCAATACTAACATGGGAAGACATGAGGGAACACGTTTCCCCCATCATGACAGGAGCAATTACATGCAGATTTGAATATAGTGTATCTCCTTAACTGTAGAATGATCCATATGACCTTCTCTGCTGAGGTGTTTAAAATGTTATTGTGGACTTGGCCTTAGCTTGCTCAGTGTCTTGTCTTTCAACAACCTAGGCGGAAAAAGATAAAATACAATAAACTATATTAGCGGCACATTAATTCCTTTTCTGCAGAAAAGCTGCATCAAATATTGCTGCTAAAAGATGCTTTTACGTCCTAAAATGGTTAAATTGACTAAATAGGGAGAGGAGATGAATAAGCAGAGGCAGAGCAGCTTCGTGATATTCAGAGAAGGAGACAATGCAGCAACAGACCACTTTTCTGATTAGATTTTCATTAGCTCCTTGTTATCAATGACTGATCCCATTAACATGTCAGCATGGCGACATGGCACTGTGGCTTCCGGGGATGCAGCAACATTAAAATACACACCATGGTGTGGTCATCTGTCCTGACATGGAGCTAATGAGATAGTCACAAGAGGAAATGAATGACAACTGGCAAATGTTGACATGCTGCAAGTCCAAATCATTTCGCAAGATTTATTTATAAAAAATATACAGGCAATCGTCACACTACATGTACTTGAAAGATATTTGTGGTTTCTAAAGCTCCACTCAAAGTCAACATTGTAGTGATTTAATTGTATTGCTCTAGGCATACTGTATCCCAGGATATTACAGTCAACAGCAATAAATCAGCATAATAAGCCATTCAAGCAAAACAGCCCTATATACAATCTGTTTGGTTTCTCTCTACACAAACACACAGTTTGCCTGCACACATACAGCTAATCTGGAAAATCGTGTCATAGTTGAGTCAACGGATGCATCTTAAATTCTTTTTTTCTTCATTCATTCATCCTCTTATCTGCTTCTTCCGTTTTTCCAGATCACAGGGGTTGTTGAAGTCTATCCCAGCAGACACATGGGCAAGAGGCGTGGGACACTCCTAGCACAATGCAGTTGCACCGCGGAGTCAAAGAACCAGCTTGCTCCCTAGTACATCTTACATGGCTCCAACAGTGACAAAGCATCTCTCAGGCTCTGAGGCATTGTATTATAGACACAAATCACCACGTCTGCCAACGCTGTGTAGCGTTTATGTAGCTATACTCACCAAATGAACAGTGTGAACAATGGGTTTGCATGACGGCACAGAAAGAGAGATTGAGTCCAGGGCTTCATAGTAAGGCTTTAGAGGCTGATGGATGGGCAGGTGCCAACCTCAGCCTAAGACAAGGCCACGGTCTATTGCCGGATAGATAAATGTGAGGCCAACACTGAAAGTCATCATAACGACAGGCAGGCTTAAGCCTAAAGCAGGAGGCTGCAGCTCCACCTATCCCAGAGGTGTAATGTACTTGTGATTAACTGTCAACCCCCACCCAGGTTTGGTGGAAAGACGTTCCATCTCCCTAAGAACTACTCATCATTGTGACAACCATCGCAAGCCCTGACCTTGGCCCCTACCAAGAATGACAGATAATAATGAAGGAATTCTCAGTGCATGCACAATTAATGCTGAATCATTAAAGTGTGTTTGTTGTCTCTGAAATGGAAATGTGTATATCTAAGCTAGAGTCGTAGAAGGTTGACCATTGTGCAATCAGGTACAGTAGTACCTTGAATTAGGTAGAAAAAGAGATACGAATTTAATCTGTCCCAGGACTGTTCCAGAACTGAGCTTGTAAGTCAAACATTTCCCAATTTAAAAGAAATAAATTCATTTTAATTTATTCTAGCCCTGTAAAAAAGCCCCATTCCCTTTCTAAATTATATATATAAAAAAATTATTTTTATCAACCAATAAACAGCCATACTATACCTATGCATAATTAATTATATATAAGTTATGTATACAACAATAAAATATGAAAAGAAAATGAAAAAAAGAAAATGCAAAAAAAAATGAAAATGACAATGAAATTGAGATACGGTCTCAGATGATGTATCCATCTAGCATTGGTGCCCCAAAGCAAGACAAAATCCTTGACTTGGATTTTTATTTGTTTGTCAAACAAAAATATGGACAGAGCGACGATTCGTATCTCAAATAATTTGTATGTTGAGCAGCTCATATCTCGAGCTACTACTGTATATATTACAAATCTGTATACTTAATAATTCTCTTATGTAACAGAACCTTTCTTATAATCTTGCCAAATTATTTTCTTTAACAAAAAGAGAACACAGCTGTGCACTGGTGACATTAATTACACCATCAGTGCAAGAAAAATACAACAGAGAAAAAGTTCACATAAACAAGTAACTTTCAGTGGCACAAAACTTTGTAATACTGCCTGGTTGAAAGGGAGCGGCTTCTTAATGCAGCAGAAGTCACACCAAGTGTTTAGTCTGACTTGGTTTCCCCTCAACAAATGAAATGGCCGACACTGCTGCATATTTCCACTGGGCTCCTGGAGACGCTATAATCTATTCTCCTTCTGGTTTGAATATTACTTACATTGGAGTCAAGGTTAGAATATGTTTCTGTGACACTAGTTTCTGGTATGGTTACATGTTTGTGCACTGACATCTTATCATGAGTGACTGCGTTTACTGTGACACATGAGTGAAACATTTTAACGGAACACTTCAAGTCTGTTGGGAAAGGGTTAACAATTCACACATTGAACAATCAACAGATCAACAAGCTGCTTTCAACCAGTATCTCTTCCACAACAATGTCAAAGTTGTCATTAATAATCCACAGTCTTCACTCTCAACTGCTTTCAAAAACACTTTCTCCTCAACTACACAGTGGTGCAGTGGGTAATGCTGTCACTTTTCTGTAAGACGGTTCCGGGTTCGATTTCCTTCTGTGTGGAGTTTGAATGGTCTCCCCGTGTCTGTGTGGGTTCTCCACAGGCTCTCCAGCTTCCTCTCATCCCCCAAAACATGCAGCTTAGGTGAAATGAGCACTCCATATTGTCTGTAGATGTGATTGTGTGCGTATGCTTGACCCCACCATGTATTTGTGACATGTCCAGAGCGTACCCCACCTCCCCACCCTTAGCCACCTGGGATAGTTTAATGCATACAAAATATAGACTATAAACTGAAGACAGGGTACTCATAGCAAGTAACAGGACTGTGGTCAAGAAGGAAATCTCAAAGTATATTAATTTAATTTAGGTGACCAGCCAACCACATATTTTCAGAGTACCTCTGCTCTCTTGAAGTGTCCCATTTCAATCATTTCAACATGTTTAATGTGAGACCCACTGGCATTACATTAAAAGTCAAATATTAGAAACTAATGCCTTATTGACCCTTATAGGGAAACTTATCCATTGCGTTTGACTCGTCTGCCAGACAGCATCCCTGGTATTTCTTTTGTTGTCGATATAATCCACAGGACGATGAAGGAGAAACTTCTTATAACACAGAAGATCCTCAGGTTTAAACTCTTTCTGTGAAATGCTTACCAGGAAACCATTGTGTCGACAGTCAAATCCCACCAATGATAAGCAGCTGGAGAATATGGCTCTGCATATGCAAATAGTAAGGAATTAAATATTCCTACTGTGGTATTTTGGAGATATTTTATGCAAATAAACATGCAAAAAAGCGCCATAAGGAATGCTTAGTGACTGTGGTTGTCGCTTAATGAGAAATGCCTGTGTCTGCAAGCAAACACCTGCTTTGTTTCGATGGCTCTGTGACATCATAATGGAATACTATGGAAAGTGTGATGGCGAATTACACCACCATGTTTAAAACAACAGACGCCACATTTGCTCTTATATCATGCATGACGATTCTCTACTAGTGATAAATCTCATCTTTATACAACACAGAGGCATAGCTAGTCGAGGCTTTTTTCCAGCATGAAAAGTGCTTTCTGTTTTCCACAGCTTGCCAGAAAGTATGCCTCTCTTTCTTTTTTCCTGTGTTTTTTTTTTAAAATCCCATCGATTACTACCTCTGCTGAGCAGACTGGATTTTTTTTTTCTGGCCCTCTTTGTGGTTCCTGTCTGTGGTGTGACATCCTTGTCCTGACAACAGGAATGTGAGAAAGAAAGAAAAACCACCAGAAAAAAAAAAGATAGAACTGCACTAAGGCAGCAAATCAGCACAGCGAACTTCTCAGTGAGCCTTTATATTCACCACACTGCCTTAGGTGTGCAACTCTGCACTATAAAGTACAATGAACACTTATTAAAAGAGACAATTTGGACTCGATGTTCCTCATGACTCCTGCTTTCGCCTTCTTGTGTGTCTCTTTTCCCCCCATTTATAAATATTCATTTTCCAATCACAAATTCAGCTTTGCAGGCTACGTCCCCTAATTCTCTCTAGGTTGTTTGTTCCTTGAGGGAATTAGACAACTAGCTAGGCATTGCCCAATAAAGGGCAGGTCCTCCAGTATCCTGCAAATCTGTTGGACTGGATGTATGTTAATTGTGCATCTTTGTTCAACTTCTACGTATCACACTGTTCTTACACTGTCAGTATTCTGTGGATCTGCTTTCTATTTTTCTGCAATCCTTGAGGGAATTTCATGCAAGCAAACTTTGTAAAGTGGTAAATTTACAGAATATCACTATAGCGATCTCCGGCATGTCTGGAAAGACACATTCATTCTACAAAGCTCACTTTAGAATAATCAATAAATCACAGCCAACAAAACCTTATTTTTCCAAAAACTCTCCAAGTTTCTAAATCTCTACAGACAACTCAAACTTCTTCTTGTCTGCCAGGCCTTTATCTCTTGCTTAAAAAGAATCAGAAACTGTCAAGTGCCAAATTCTGAGGAGCAGCAGCATGGCCATTAGGCAACCGTAGAGACTGCTGTGCTCGTTTGCTCGGCTCGCGAGAGAGAAGCTCTGAAAAGCTCTGCCAAGACCCAGCCTGTGAGCTCAGGACCCCAGTTCTTCCTCTGCATCCGGGCTGAACTCATCAGCCAGACTGTCTGCAATAAACAATGGAGCCAGATGGACGGAGAAGGAGCCACCGTCTGATGCTGTAGCATACGTAGAATGACGGCTTAAGCTTGACAGGTTGGAAAAGGTGCACCGGCAGATTTACCTCATCTTCAGAGAGTTTGTTTTTAACCTCATCTGGAAGATGGATGCCCTTTTAAGTATTTGTTCAAAGATATGTGCTTTTCACCATTAATGTCACATATACCTGCACAGTACCACCACAGTCCATCCAGTGAGGACCACAGAGCTATATTCCAAGACATTTTAGGTCAGTCTGGAGTATCAGTCAGTCAGTCCTGCTCTATCTCACTCACAGTGTCTCAATGAGAGGGAATCTAATGCTAACCAAACCAAAACCAAAGGGGTCTTTGTATTCAGAGATACTGACAGGAGAAGGAGTCTGTGTGCTTCAATGTAACACAAGTCTTAATTGATGAACCTAACCAGTTGAGAAGGAGCCCACGTCTGTTGTGCAGACAGACGTTTAAACATGCTTACAGTACTTTGAGTTAAGCAAGGCAGCAATTTGACTCCCCATCAATTTTGGTGGAGTATGATGACAGCACATTCATATTTTCTCTGGAGTTTTGCACCATATGCTCAGGTATCACTTAACTTCCACTAAGTGCACAATAAACTGACTATGCTATAGCGCACTGCTGACAACTATCCCCTAGTTAAAGTGCTCTTTGTCATAATTTCAACATAAAATCAGATTTTCATTTTTCCACATACAGCCTTTAATCAACTGAATTCTGGTGATTTTACTCACAAAAAAAAAAGATGGCACACTGATTTCCTAAACAAAGCTTCTCAGCCATCTGCTTGTTGGTGTTTAGAGAGACTGAGGTCTTGCGAGACCAAATGCCAAGTGTGCTCAGAACAAAGAGTGCCGGCTGTAAATTTCTGTGTGCTGTTGCAGCCTCCAAGCCGACCAGGGCACGAGGTCTCCATGAGATGAAGCTGAGCAGATCCGCAAGGGAGGAGGGAAAAAAAGATGAGCCTGAAAGTCAGCAGCATTACAGGGGAGCCTTTGAACTGGGGAGTGGGCTAAACCTCCACGCTTAAGATGTCAGAGGGAGGATTTACAGCTGCCCCCTGCAACTGCAAACAACCAGGCATGTGTCCATTCATATACACATATGTAGACTAATAATATCCCCCACAGGGTCTTCTTCTATCTCACACTGTGGGCACACATACTCACGCACATGTACTGAGAAACTAGACACAGTAATTACACTGTACCAACAGGAGCTGATTTAAGCCTTTCCTTATTCGCTTCGCCTTTGATGTGCTCCTCTGCTTCTCTTGGTAATCTAAGGAGGTTCGACCCACTAAAGCCCATGGAAACAGGATTAGTCTAGTCCTGCTATCTAATTAATTGTCGGGATGTTTGGCTATTAAATCTCAGTTATCTTGTCCTCTAATCGTAGCAGGAAATAGCACAACTCTGGCCGAGCCGTTAAAATTGGAATTTGTACTTTCTGTAATCAAGCTCAGAGAAATGTGGAGGAAATATCAGCTTTACTTTGCTCCCCGTCTAATTCAATTAAAAAAGATAGGCTAGGGCATTGTGTAAATTGTTCAGCATCATTAGATAACTGTGTAATTGGTTGCATTCTGCAGCAAGTTTGTTTTTTCCATTTTTTCAAGAAGTTTTTCTTGACACATGAAGTGAAACAGAGACAAGATTTATGGGGGGAATCTAAAGAAAAAAAGAAAAATAGTTTCACGGCAGAGCATCTGAAATACAACCAACAAGGAACAGATTGTCTTTTGATTTACGAATGATTTGAAGACATTTGAGTAAATATTAATAACTATATACCTGTGCTGAGAAACCAATGGTCCCTTTAATTAATTTGAACCCCAATCCAGGTCTCCCTTTAAAATTTAATCTCGAGAAACTGGTGTCGTCAAGGGTATTGCACCATATTCTGTTTAAATAGAGGTCAAAGAACAATACTAATAATGCTATTGCAGCTGCAGTTGTTGTGCTGCTGCTAGTAATAATAACAATAATAATAATAATAACAAGGCAGTCAAATTCAACATTTTACCCTAACCTACACATTTTTTTGCCTCTGGCTTCCTGACAATGTTGTTTTTTGTTTTATGATTATGTCTCATCAGGTTTCACAGATGTGTACCTAAAAAGGTATACAATGCACCGTTGTTCCTTGCGGTTAAAGCGTTCCAGAAACCACACGATGAATTCCGCGCAGAGCGTGCAACATCCAAAAGCAATGATTTAGCAGTTAGACAAGGACCTTGATTAAAACATTGCTATTGGATATTACTGGCTTTTGGATATAGCCAGCTACTGGCTTTTGGATATAACCAGCAATATCCAAAAGCAATGTTTTAGCAGTTAGACGAGGATCTTGATTAAAAAAAAAAGTTCTGTATCCTTCACTACTTTTGTAGTGAAGGATACAGGGGCCAATAAACGAGTATTCCTGTATTCCCAGTCTGGAGATGAGATACTATCAGATATGATAATGTCAAACCATTCTTATCTTAAGTGAAGCAAGGGATATTAAATTGTATTGTGGTTAGACTGAGACAGTGCAGAGAAATAAGACCTCTTCTTAAACGAGTTCTTGTCCCTGCACCATAACAAACATTGTGGATCAGCTGAAGTCTTTGGAGCAGTCTTTGAAGAGTTATTGGTGCAGACTGATAAAACAAATTGTATTACAGCCTAGAAGTAATACATATTCTGTACTAATTTCACTGCATACGTGCCTATAGGAATGAACACAGATTGGATAACAGTGGCTCGTGTTGGACTGCTACCACCCTGACACAGACAACTCGCCTCCTCTAGAGAACTCCAGCCGAGATTGTAGACTAGCACTCCAGTTCTGTTACAGCATGTCGAGTAGGCATTTATAATTCACCAGCCAGAGCTCAAGAACAGAACTGCCCTATCATCTCATTCTCAATATCACGCTATAACCAGTTGAAAAAAAAAACTCAAAGAGTTTGGTGGGAGAGGCATATTTTTGGGGGAATAAAGAATGATAGAGAGTGAGCAAATGAGTGAGTGATAAGCTGAGATACAGGTAGTGAGGATAGACTGAGACTCATTGAAATGGTAAATGTGAGTGTGTGTGTGTGCGTGCGTGCGTGCGTGCGTGCGTGCGTGCGTGCGTGTGTGAGAGAGAGAAAGAGAGAGACAGAGACAGAAATCCTGGGCTGGAACAACCCCTCTGCTACCAAAAAGGCCTCAAATAAATTAGGTTAAGCAATGTGCAAATCCCGCAGCTGTTTGTGAAGGCCGTCTGCAGCCCTGCGAGGGGTATCCAGGTGAGATCCACAGACTGTACCTGACACCTCAAAGGAAACACATCACAAGATGAGGAAAGCAGCTTGTCACTTTCAGGAGAAACACTCTGAAAAAAATATATTTCTCACAAGCTGCATTCAGAAACCCTGTTTTCTCAAGAAAGGAAATCATCACAAACATATGAAAGAATATGGGTTTCTACTGAAGTTATGGTTATGGCTTTTCTATTGCTCCCTTTAGAGAGAAAAGTCCTTTGCAAGGTGACAAGTAGGCAGCCCACGTAGCAGTGTGCGAGGGACATTCATAATTGTGCTGTCACAATAAAACTGATGCAGGGTTTCCACATTTCATTTTCTGGTGTTGCCTCGAAATCCACATTAACTGACATGAAAGCAAAGCAGCAGATTCACCAAGAATGGAGGCTTCATGTTCTCATACAATAATCAATTACTGTTTATACACAATGTAAGTCAGAATACTGTACAAGTGTGTGAGAGGGCTTGATGGTGTGCCTCCAAGTCCCCAAGCCAAGTTTATATACGCCTGTGTTAGATTTGTGTGGAACGAATTTACAGTGGATGCCATTGTCTTCATTCCAATCGTCTGATATTAATATCTGAGCAAATGCTACCAGACAGCTCCTAGTGAAGAACCCCCAATGGTCATTAGCTGTAACATCCTGGGAGGGTTCCTCCGAGCGACATGCTCTTCACTGTGATTACAAACAACACTGAGAACGCAAAGGGGCCATAGTGCCCCGGTTCAGCTTCCTTGCCTGCATCACAAAACAAATAAAATGACTTCTTTTTTCCTGAGAAATTGTGCAACTTCAAACTGTGACTAACTAAGGCATCTATGGCCACATTTTGATCATGATCACAAAAGACAGTCACTGTTTTATGTGACTCACGCTCAATAATTGCGGTGAATATTTCTGAGGGTAGCGAGTACTGAAAGAAATTCAAGGAGCCCATAAAAGAGACTGTGGAAAGGAACCAAATGTGGTAGTAACCCATGATGCTAAAAAAGCACACAAGGCACTCCACAAAAGTAATATCTCTCATTTAGGAGGCTGTTGAATACACCAGTGAAATAGTTATAATGTCTAAAGAATACTGATGGTTTGAATAAAAAGATTAATCCAAATTTTAAAAAGTCAACAACTCCACTGCAGCTAAGTTGTCTTTTTTTAAGCTCATTTTTCATCCAAGTATTACTGTAAATGTTATTTTTTTTCTATATGAAACCAAAAGACATCTCACTTACATCATTTTGAGAAAGTTCAATATAATGCCTGTTAAACTACAATTCTGACATGTCAAATACATGTTTTATTTAGTCTCACTCGTGATGTATTTCCACACATTTCTAGCTTTCTCCTCATTTCATATTCAGAGTAGTGAGGAGAATGAGGGTGTGAAGGATAAAAAACGAGGTGCCAGCGGTGATACACACAATTAATACTCAGGCAGACAGGCCAATCTCACTAAAAGACAGGTGGAAAATGTAGTTGTGGACCCCAGAGACCTTACATAATATATTACTAAATGTGTATAATTCAAACAGCCATCCATCTCCAGTAAGTCTGTATTCTTGCATTTGGGTCTTCCGCATTCATTATTATAGCACTTAGCACAATTTAATGTAAATAGCTCCACCTAGAAGCAGTGCCTACATATCAATTACTGTGTTGCACGCAACAAGAGTGATTATGATAACACTTCTGAATTAAATTGCACCTGAGAAGAAGCGTGTGAATAAAAATGGTAGAGCCAAAGAAGAGACTGGAAGAAGGAAATGTTTCGATCACACTCTACACCCAGCACTTCTTGGCACTTCATGGATTTTCAATGAGATGCCAAATCATGTTATTCCAATAAATGGAGATGAAATAACATACATTCCAAACCCCTCCTGGCAACTGGACTGTCACCCACTAACTCTGGTGAGAAATATATGGAATTCGTTAAGTCTCACGTCAGAGGATTAAAGACTGAATACAAATTCTTGACTCAGGCCATTTGCAGAGATGCTGTCAACCTCTTTCAACATGTTAAAGCCAAGGATGCTTAAAGCATGTACAGGTCCTCAAAATACGGACATTTAACTTGTGAACATTCAGAGATACAAACTAACTTGTACCGCCACAACCCCCACTGAGGAGCACCGCTGTGCTCACGCATGTCCAACTAACTACTACCTGTACTACAGTTTCATTCCTCAATGAAACATTTGTCTTTTAATCCACACTGACATAAATGACATAAATATGGCAGGGATTTTTTTTTTAATATAAATCATTTGTGTTTAAAAAAACATACATAATTTATTTTTCAAGTTTCAATGCATTTTTATTAAGTCATTTATGGTTATCAAAATTTGAAAAACATTATTGATATTTTTTAGTTTTGTTCAAGTGAAACAGTATTCAATGGGAGTTCAGTTCCTCTGGGTGCACAGGGCACGGCATTTATACGGAAGATGTTGGTTACCTCACACTCAGAGTAGAACAAAAAAAAGTTTTTCTTTTTTTACCCTTGGAAATCCATTAAACCAAGAATGAAAATTGAAAACATGATAACATTCAAATATTTAGTCAAGACGTTTACAGTAAGGCCTGCAAATCGTCTGACCTCATAGCGAATAAGTGTTGTCATATAAGAACCTGTTTCTATAGACAATTTTAACAATTTTGAGCTCACTTTCGTTAATTAAAAATTTGCAGCACTTTGACAAATTTGAATGTGTTTGTGGAGGCCCATTGTGTTTTGTTTGTAAAACGTCTTCATGGTTGGCAGCCCTCTTGCAATTCTCAGCACTGACACGGTTTGTTCTCCCTTTCACACCATTAAAGGCTTTTTTTCTCTTGTCTTTCTGCAGCATACAGACATTTCTACTCTGTTAATTAACTCAGCCAAAGAAGTTATGTTTCCTCGGCATTAGTGTATATGTCTGTTTAGGATTACGCAAAAAATAGCTTTTGGTGGCTGTCCCCTGTAGGTGCCTAAACATGTGCCAAACAAGAACCCGTTTAATTTTGGTGCCAATCCAGCTAGAGGAGCAGATTTTGAATTATAATTAAATGCTACATTAATATTTGGTCTGGAGGAACAGATCATACCTAAAAAAAAGTTTGTTTAAACCCTTCTGCCACTTGGTTTAGGCCTAATGTGCAAAACTGAAATATCCGTATGATGGAGGTATGAATTTTTTTATGTGCCTATGACATATTTTTATTTCAGGTGCATATAGCTGCATAATTGCAAATAATAATTCTTTATAATTTTTTTAAATTTGATTTTATATACTGTTATGAACCCCGAAGGGAAATTAAGAATGCACACTCTAGTATGTTAGTGAATAACACGCATGCGTATATGCAGTATGTTAGTGAGTACAGGCCCCTGTAATACACACAACCACACACAAGGGGACCTGTACATATGCAGGGGGAGGTAGAGTGGTGGGCAGCTCCTTCTTGGTGCACCCCAAATGAGCAGCTTGTGAGGGGGACGACACCTTGCTCAAGGGCGCCTCGGCAGTGCTCCGGAGGTGAGCTGACACCTCCCACTGTCAGCTCACACTCCAGGTGCTTTTGGGTGGGAGCGCGAATCGAACCACCGACCTTGGAACATTGGACGACCTGCTCTACCACTAAGTCACTGCCGCCCCCAAATATCATACTATACATGTAAAAATCATGCATAAAAGAAATGTTCAAGGATTACGACTGCTTTTCAGAATGACAGTGACTAAGTGCAAAAAGGTAAATAAAACTTATATCCCAGTCTCAATAATAATTATATTATGGCTATAAAGACATCCAACATTTCCTTGTTTGCGCTGCTATTTCTAATTTGTCTAGAAAAGGCTACATACAAGACTATACAAACACAGAGTTCTTTTAAAAAAATCTGTTCTGTTTTTACCCAACTTGCCAAAGACCCACCAGCCTGTGATCTGTGAAAATTCAGAGACAGCTGGAGCAAAGTGTAGGCACAAAAGAGCAGTGATGTGCAAAGAGGTTGGGAAATATCCAAAAACATATGCTAAAACTATCTGCACTAGGCACACATACAAAGCATATTCCAATCTCTTGATCACCAAAGAGGGAATGTTTGATTAGCAGAGGATAGAAGACGGAGGACATCAGAAGGAGAAATAAAATGCATTTAAAGCCAGCGGGCAGGAAATGTTGTTAAACTTAATTCAAGTGTTCATATGTGATTTACAAAGATGCTTTAATTCAAATCATTAGCTAGATAAAGTGATTAAGTGTAGATTCTGGGCAATTTTGAAAGCATCTCTGTGGTCAAAACTAAAGCTCTGGAGATCAATATTAGCTCAACATACATACAAGATATATGAATTAGCAATCATCAGTCCTCTGTAATGGTGAGTGTTTAGCAATGAACATGATGACATTGGGATTGGATCAATCAGATAGAATGTTTCCTTCTAAAACCTCGAAACAAGTGCTGTGTGTGACTAGTATCTTTCTGCTTAGTGATGAAGCCTTTTTACAATTCAGTTTACATTTAGATGTTAAAGTACAATGAATATAAATATACTGTAAGCCTTGATATCAACCACAAGAGTTAGAGTGGAACTTTCTAGTCAAAGACTGACTAGCTTCAAACAAAGTCGTTAGTAACAGAGATTAGGGTGGTTCTTAGTTACAACCAGTTTGTGAAAATAAATCAGGACTAACCTTCCAGCACACAAAACTGAAATGGTAAAATGATACACGCTAAACATTAGCATATTAGCTACATCATCATCATGAGCAGTTAGCAAAAAGCCATGCTCTCCCTCCAAACATTGTTGTAGATAGTTGTAGAAAGTGAAATCCACAGCATTATAGAATATTTAAACTAAGGGATAGAGATTGACTCAAACTACATGCACAATCATTATTTTTAATTTTCTTTTCTGCTCGGTTCCCCAACAAATATCACTGAGATTGTTCAAATAGAAAAATAATAACTATGGCAACTTGAGTGGAATTAAAATCTACATTTTGCCATTTTACACGACAGCGATGTTCCAGCTTCATTATAGTTGTTATCCACATGGCCTTTTTCATAACGCTTCAAGTGACTGGCCACTTAACTGTGTTAAGGTGTTTCGCCTGGTGAGTCCATTTGGCTATGACCCACAGTTCCCTTCCTGAGCCTCTATTATGTTGTTAAAACAGAGGCCTTACACATAAGCACTGTACTCGTCCCTCTAAAGTAAACTAATTACATGAAAACTACAGCCGAACGGGTGCATTTAATATTTACCTGTCACCTGGGCTTCTATGTGTGGGTGAGCAAAACACAGAGATCAAAAGGACTGGTTTGAGATTATACACCAGCTAAACCACAGACGTCATCAATGGGCAAAATGTCTGCCCCCGAGGCCATTCGCCAGTGTGTCTATCATTCATATTAATGTTTCCTCTTCACCTTGTTGAGAAGGCATTAAGGGATCTGTAGCTCGCTGCCCTGAATAACAATTCAATTAATTTCCTATATTCTGTGAGGTGATGGCCATCGTGGAGGTGCTTTAAATAAGCCTGAGTTTAGGCATTAATATCATACATCAGTGATCAATAGACAATCTTTTTGGCTTGGAATAACAAGGCATGAGCAATTATCCCTGTGAGCCACTGGTGTCCAGTCTGCAGTCAAGGAGGGTGCTGTTGTTTTTTATCCCCACCAAATGCTACAGAAAAGATGTGTGTGTGTGTGTGTGTGTGTGTGTGTGTGTGTGTGTGTGTGTGTGTGTGTGTGTGTGTGTGTGTGTGTGTGTGTGTGTGTGTGTGTGTGTGTGTGTGTGTGTGAGCTTTTACTGCTTCAATGTCCTCATTCAGAAGGATGAAAGTGTAAAATATCAAGGTGCAGTAGTATGTTAAGCAAATAAGTTTATCCTGGTTAAAATGATAGCAGATTTACTCAGATGGGTCTATCCATTCAAGATGTATTTTGTTGAAGCAATTCTTCTGCTGGTGGAAGGGTTTTCACAGTTCTGTCGTCTCCACATTTTGGTCAGAAACCGTTTGGTCTTTATATAATTCACCCGATAATGGAAGCTGTCATTTCAGAGTTTAATATTTAAGGACTCAAAGCTCTGAAAAGATTTTAAACCAATGCAGAAAAAAGTGAAAAACTATTACATTCATCCGTTTTCTTGTAGACAAGGCGATCGCAATCATCCGCCTTTGGGGTTACGGGTCTGCTGGAGCGTATCCCTGCTACACCCCGGACAAGATGCCAAGTCATCACCGGGCCACACAAAAGACAAACAACCATTCACGCATACACTCACACCTACGGATATTTTAGTGTGGTTCCTAAGCTCCTTGTTTTTAGAGGTGGGAGCTTAGCAAGTCAGAGCAAAAAATAATTTATTAAATAACACTTCCTTTTCTTATCGTGCATTTCTTTTTACAAGATAAATACTAACCAATTATTTCTTTCAAGTCAAGCAGCAAATTTACAAGCCATGGAGGATATTGTCTGTCTAAAAATACACAGCGAACAAGATAAGGCTAAAACCAACTGAATTTTGAATCTACAATAAATGGAAACCTTGTAAATTGAATGATATGAGGAGGGCAGAGGAATAGTGTATTAAATGGGATGGCTGGTCAGCTCTGATAACAACACATCCCCTACAGGAGATCTCTCTCTGCTCTGCCTCATCCTTTCACAGATATGGAAGAATCTCAACTCGCTGAGGATTGAGCACACGTGGAGCCGTTTTGCAGTGAGTGCTGCGGACCAGGTAGGGATGAGAGGTGACAAAGAGCAAACAGGCTGCAAATACAAATGCAAAACACTCTGTGTGTTTTACTGTATGAATTCACTCAGCAAAGGTCGTTGCATCGAGGTTGACGCTACAATATGTACCAGTTGACCAGGCTCTGACCCCAAGACGATGCTCAAAGCCATGCTTCATGTATCTCTCTACCTTCCCGAGACCCATCCAGCCTTTGTCCACTATGAATGCTTACAGGCATCTTTACAATGTATTATGTATTACTTCATAAAATAACCAACCAATTGAGTTTGTCTTACTGTAATGTGTCGTAGGAATACAAATATGGGGTTGAATTTTAGACTGTAACGTCCATTGTATGTGTATGTACTATTGAAAGATTTGCAAATTTAGGATGTACTACATAGGAAAAATACAGTTCCAGTCCATTTCTGTTAGAGGCTAAATAAGGCTAGACTAAGGCACACAATTTATATTATATTAAATAATTTCATTTTGTTTACTTCAAAAAGCCCATTTCCACAACCAAAGAAGAAGGCACCGGCTTTAAAAATGAGTCCCTCAGCAATAGTTCTTGGGGTGGGAAGGTAGCACTGTCCAATGGCCAATTCATCAGGAGACAGTCAAGACAGGTGCTCAAATACTTAATCTCCTTTTCCACCTCTGCATGCTTCCATTATATCCATTCACACAGCAGAGTTAAATTAAAGTAAAGGCAACTCTGCTGTTGTTTACCCGTGTGTCGTGAAAGCTCTGATTTTATAATATGCATTTACTGAAAAAAAAAAAAAAAACTCAGAATCTATAATTAGTTTCTGGTCCTCTGGATTCTTCATACTTGGAACTGTTTTGGCACTAAACACTAAGTTTGCATAATTAGATGTGCTGTCATTGTACTCTTACTGTATGAAAGTTGGCAGAATGCTGGCAACAGATTTCCAGTCTAAAATACAGAAAATTGCTGTTGCATTAAGACATTTATATTTTTTTGCATTTACATTACTCAAGATGTGGCTGCATGACTGAAGCATTGTTAACACTGCCTCTGCTAGTCTTTAAGAGGCATTTTCGCTTCCGGTGGGCTGACAAAAATCTGATATTTGCTGTTGGTGTTAACAATAATTTGGACACCACACTTCTAAATCTAAATAAGAATAAGAATTAGAAAACAACAGCAAATGACAAGGCGATCAAGGACAATTTTAAATTTATAAAATATGCCCATGGGTGTTGTCCTTAGGGCTTTTCTAACCCATGCAATACAATTGAAACTGCAAAAGAAAAAAAAGTTTTTCAAAGTAATGAATCTTCCGTTCATGAAATGAGGTTCACTTGACATGCAGCATATTATTCTTTACAAAGTCATCATTAGGCAAATCCTGTTTATTAAAATGAGCAAGAAAACCCAATATTATCAATGGATACCAGGCATCTCCACTCCACTTTAAATTAAAAGAGATAAAAAGGTCAGCTCTTATTGAGATATCACCACCTTCTGTCTTCCTTCCTCCGTTCTCTGCCGTGGGAACAGTAGACTCTTATTTCTCTGGGGAGACACAAGCTGGTTGTACCTCGGTGTTATTTACTAATCTTCTCTCAACACCAGTTTCTCAGTCCCACAAAGTTAATACTAGTCCAATGAGAATGGCTTTGTATCTCATAAACTCTTGTTATCTTACCACCTTGACTACCCAACATGTACACTCCTAGAAATGAACACAGCAGGGATTAATTTACAGAGAGGGAAAAAAAAATATATATATATATATTTCCTGTGTCTCCAGTCAGGTTATCCACCTAAAATAACACTGTGAAAATGTCATGGTGGAACTAACAAGGGAACACAGCTGGCACTATTAAATGATAGCAATCAGACAGCGAACATGAGTAATTCACTCCTTCTAGTGTGGGGCTGAAGGATGAGCAGATAATAATTTTCACAAAATTTGTCTTCTGGTTCTCACCAATCGATCCAGAGTTGACGCTCAGAGCCCCTCCTGCTGTCTCGTCATGTGTAGATTACAGTACCTCTCTCATTCCACCTGTGTTATTCTGTTCCACTGAAGGCCCCAGAACACTTTAAATGCCATGGCAGTAAGTTTTAATTAAACCCAAAGGGAAAAGTATTAATTATCTCATTGCCTGTCGTGAATTGGCTGGCGGCTGAAGGAAGAATCCCTCTCGAATGCTGATGATGTTGCAGCAAATCAGGTGAGGTTTAAGATAAATTTTTGAGTTTATCAAGTTCAGAATTTAATTTGGACAGATGCCTGGGAACAGGAAAATTTTTAATCTCTAAATAAAAATCATTGCTATGCAGCCATTTAAAATATCATCATTTGTCCCTGCAGGATGTTTTTCACCAATCAAAGGCTACTTGACATAATGTTTTTCCGAAGCCTGTAGTATCCCCTGAGGTGTACAATTATTTCTTCTAAAAGTATTTGCTTGTTTTCCGACTATACGACTTTACATATGTTCTGCCTTTATCTATGCTGCAGGTGCTAAATCCTACGTTGCCAAACAACGTAAAGCTGTCATAGAAACTACTAAAATTGCTGCTGCCATTTACCTTTCTCTTTTTTCCATGTGCACTGAATAACGAAAGGCATTTTTTGTCATGCACTGTTTGAATTCTCATTATTACCATATCATTGACTGCCTGGTTATTCCACAGTGATGTTAGTTTCTTAACCATAAAAATTTCCACAGTGGAAGTACGTCTACAGACAGTCCACTGTTACCAATGATATTTCGAGTGTGAAGCTGAAACAACCCACTTTATCTGATCCCTGTATTTGTTAATGCAGATATAAAGGAGCTCCTTATAAACTATGCATGCCTTCTCCCTCTGGCAACCGGCGGTAGAGAAGATTTATTTATTTTATTTATTTATTTATTTATTTATTTATTCAGTTTATTTTTCTTCTTTCCACACATGTCATTACAACATATTTCACCTTCATCAGTGCTGAAACATCATCAACAACATCCGAAAAGAAAAAAAAAAAGGGTTACGGGTAGAAGCCATTGGCTTGTAAGATTCCTGATTGCAAAGAAATCCTGTTTCCATTCATCCTGTGAGACTGGTTAACATAAAACTATCCTTAGGGTTAGGGGGTAAAATGGACACTTGACATCTATAAAGACTTGCACACATCACATTTTTCTGATATGTCGACCACACAAAGACATTTTCAAAGGAAACAGAGCAACAGTAGCCCAAGGAATGTCTCAAACAGTAGGTCCTAACCTGGTGTTTCATGAGCTTTTACTGTGGTTTCAGCCATACAGAATGACTATAGAACTATAGGGACACTTACCTCGTAAGAGGTCTGAGCTGGCATATGGCGAACTGTATGTTCGAAACAGTAGCCAATCAAAGTCATCATCATCCCCCTGGGAGAAGTCACACAGACTGGGGTCTGAATCCTCTTCAAACGTACATCCTGCTGATGGAAGAAAGGAAATAACAAAACATGTTGTCATTATTTCAAGAAACAATGTCTGTAGATTAGTTCTAAAGAGGTAGATTTACTGAACAGGTGACAGACATGATAAAGAAAGAAAACACTTTTTTTTTTGACAGTGGCAAATCCAAAGATATTCACATCATCATAAAAAGAAAAAGATATCCTAATAAAATGTAGTCCTGATTCAATCACACCTGCTACTTGTGTGCTACAATGTGTTGTGAGTGTATGCTGGAGCCGGTGAGAGAGTGTGTGATAATGAATATCAGTGTGTGTGTTGGTCTGTGTGAGTGTGCATGTCAACAAAAGAGAACCCCTCTCTGGTTTTCAATGGCAGCCTTCAGCAGTGAGACTTTATCTTTTCACATCTTAGCCCCACGTTAGTATATGTAGTTTTATTAAGTGAGGAATAATCAGTGCAATTGAAGTCTTGATATATTTTTGATTCGTCCTGTTTGATTTTACAGTTTCACTTCAGTTTTGTGTGATTGATTTGCTAACATACGACCGGCACAGTGGCGCAGTGGACATGCTTTCGCCGCACAGCAAGGCGGTTCCACGTCTGCTCTCCGTGTCTGCGTGGGTTCTCTCCGGGTTCTCCGGCTTCCTCCCACCTCCAAAAACATGTGCTTCAGGTTAATCGGCCGGTCCCAAATTGACCGTACGTGTGATTGTGTGCGTGCGTGTTTGTCTGCATCTCTGTGAGCTCCGCGGTGAACTGGTGTCGCGCCCGGAGTCTCTCCCACCTCACTCCCTGTGCTAGCTGAGATAGGCTCCAGCTCCCCGTGACCAGCGATGGATGGATGGATGGATGGATGGATGGATGGATGGATGGATGGATGGATGGATGGATGGATGGATGGATGGATGGACGGATGGATGGATTTGCTAACATTCTTTAGTCAAACCACAGTTTAATTCTGACATATTTGTGTTCTGTTGTGATTGCTAACTTTGACAAACACTAACATTAATTTATTATTATCACAATTCTTTCTGTAGGCTTTTCTGTTTCTCAATTAGGTTCAAGTACTGGGTATGACATTTTTAGTACCACCTCTGTTGCAGTTCCTATGGGGCTGAGCAAGTAGTAGACGGACACGTGGAATACTTTTTCTGCGTTATCACCTCATCAGTGTCTGGTTAGCACAGAATTACATTACATGAGTTTTCATTAATGAAATTTAATGTGGATTTTATTTCTTAATTTCCCCTAAACTTCTTCCTCTTCTTTCCTCTCTTCTTCCTCTTTGTTCTGCACCAAATTTTGAGATGTAGTAATAATAACAGCTTACCACAAACATCCACTGCAGCCACACTGACCACTTCTTCAGAATAAATCACTAATGCATGTTTCATATTGACTTTATCATTTCTTCACATGAGCAGAACTTAAATGTTCAAAATCTGCCCAGATGCAAATTCACTATTCCACATAATAAAGGAAGGTTTCTGTCTGAAAAGAAATAGAATGTCTCGCACAAAAACAAGCATTAAAATATAATTACTTCAAAAGAAATGAATAAGAAACCCTTGCAAAAGCAATAACCGCCCTTGCACCTGAAAAAAGCATTCACAAATGAAACAGCATTGTCTCAAATCTTGCCAAAAATAGTAATGATTTTGTGGAAAGAGGAACCCTGGGGATTGTAATGATTATCAGAACACCTCACCTGCTATTTCCTGTGCCTAAAGCTATTTTTTTCAAATTATAGTTAATATAGCTATGGCTTTGACTTCCCTTAGTTTCTGAATTGATATGTTTTAGTTTCCTGCTCTTTGCACCTCTTTCTCAGAGCAGAGCCTGTGCAGTAGTGCAACACGCAACATGCTAATGACAGGAATTACTAGGAGCAAGTCCAGCCGGAAACTCTGTGGTCTTATTTCCTCATTCTTTTCTCTAATCTTCTATTAAATAAATTGTCTCAATGGGATGCTGTGGTTACAATTCATAAGTCATTATTTTCACCACTGTGCTGATGTACAAGACAGCCACAGCATCCAATCATTAAAAGATTATTGTTGGACAGGTTTGTTTGTTTGTGTGTTTGAGGACCAACACAAAAATAGCCACAAGAAAGACTCAGACACTAAATCTATATCTAGATATTGCCAGCAACACCTAAATGAATTGTGAATTTTTTTGAAAAATATAAACCAGTCTTTCTTTGTAACCCAGTTAAAAAAGTAATAAATTATACCACATATGTACATTTAAAGTGTTAACGTTATTAGCTTACAGACATTTCCAATTTCGATTTCCTGATATAAATAGAAAATATATGATGAAAGGCTTGGTGAAAAAAAAAAAAAAAGCCTTCAATGTCAATATATTTGAAAGTTTGTTTTGATTGATATCCTAAAGGTGCTGTTCAACCCAGCTCTTACATTTAGGCAGATTTTCCTCAAGCTGCGTAGTTTGCTTTCACTGCACTGTGTTGCATCAAGTCATCGATACATGCTTTTCAACTTTAGGGGAAAACTGATCCACCACTTTCCTACCAATCCTAGTTTCAGGGCAGACAGAGATTAGTAGTTTGTGTCTTGCTTTAAACTTCTTGGCTCGCTGTGGTTGTAATGACGACTAGCGAGACAGCTCTCAATACTTTTGAGGTATGTAACTGAACGTCTGTGGTTTGAACTTTGGGGTCCCTTCTAGCCAAACATCCTCATTTTACTGTTTATCACTTTCTGTGGTACAGAACTGACAACTGAACACTTCCTGCTCCTTCATATTAGTTTTCCAACAGGAATCCAGCTGGAAGCTTTCACTGTGAAGCTCCTGTGAAATTTTTTAAATCTTTCAAACTATTTTTACTTTCATCATTCAATAATTGCATAAATTATGCTTATGTATTAGACATAAGACCGACAGACAGACAGACTGACAGACAGATGGTACTCTAGAATAATATCCACATGTCATCAAGGTAATAGAAACCATTTAACTTGCCGCGCTGCGGAGCAAACCATTTGTGCCTTTGCCTGAAAGCCACAACGTAGATGAGTCAATTTGTTGCTCTTTGGTTTAAAAACGTTGCAGTTGGCTGAATTTTCTCCAGATTGTGTATTCATTGCAGCACAAACACACTCAGGGCACACTAGCCCACAGCCAGCCTATTACATCACTCTTGCACCTCCAGTGATTATACGATAACACCAAAGCGTATTTACCATCTTGTAAGCTTGGCCCAATGGGTGATAGTAGCAGCCAACCAGCAGGGGAGGGAGTGTGAGTTTCTCCCTGTGGGTTTGATTTATTGTCTCGTGTTCGGATGTTACTGCGCAGATCTGCTGCTGAGGCCAGGGGTTAATTGTCCCACACTGGGGTCTACTTCTAATGGAACAGCCAGAGATATGAGCCCTGACACACCCAAACATTGGCACTATATTATTCCCTGCTGCTTCAGTAAATGAAGCCTGCAGACTCCTACCTACGAGTGTCATCATCCAGCGGAAGCAAGCGGGGATGCAAAGCCGGCGCTGCCCCGGCAATGTCAGCTCCTCACATTGCTTGGGGGAGATCCAGCTCATCCATCATGACAGACATATTCCCTCCTCACCTCCTTCTGGAAGACCAATGGGTGTGAGATGTCAGTGGCCATTTTTTATCTGAATAATTACAGTATAATTTAATGCAATGACCAGTGAAAAGTCAGACACTGCCAAGATTTTGTGGCTGGGGTCAAAAGATGTTTCAGTTTGTTGTTCGTGCTGCTGTAAGATGACATAAATCAATCTCTAAACACTTTCTACTCAACAAAGTAACATGGCAGCAACAATAATTTTAGTCAGACTCATAATGGAGGAGTTTAAAAATCTTGTTATGAAATCAGGTCCTGTCATATATTTTAAAAATGTGGTCATCTCAAAATTAAATACCGGTAAGTTATTTTCATATTATTTTTTATTAAAATATAAGTGAGAGACTAATCTAAATGATGGAATCAAACACAATTGGGTTTCAATAAAACCTGGTTCTGTCATCTTCAGAAGATCTCTGCAGAAGCTGAGAGAGTAAATTAAATGATGAAATTGCCGCAATGATTATCTTCACAACAAAACAGATGAAATGTGAGTGGATAAAGAAGAGACAGTCAACATGCAACTATCATCAACATCATTATTATTTGGAATTATTATTATTATTATGTTTGGAATGTAGTAGAGCATATCCAACTTAACACGATCTGTGAATGTTTCAGAATACCAGACAATACCAGCCAATCTGGGTCCTCATCAGAGAGGCGATTTGTGCCCCTTTCTCCTACAACTTGATCTAGGCTTTACCTTCACTTTTAAAAAGTGGCAGATCTTGTCCTCTGCTTGACTTCATTCATACCCCCCTCACTGGCTCTACAGACTTCGATTTGGCACAGTTACTGCCTCCTATAAGGGACAACAATGGCTCCACTCGCACCTTTTTAGTGTTAATACAGAATGGTGACATGCAATAAAGGTGTGACAGTCCTGCCTCGACAGGCTATATAAAAGAGGATAGAGAAAATTTGTTGCATCTCTTCTAGGCAGCAAAATGTACGATCAGATACTGTAAATCAAATCTTAACAAACAATCCTAGAAATACTCGTTTCAAGTATGCAATATCAGCAGAACATAAAACACCACGTAGGTGCCAAATCAAACCTGCTATGGTGCCCTGCAGGCAGTCCAGCACTGAGCCGTTAGGAAGAACAGAGCAGAGCACAGTGGGGACAGACAGTTTGCTGTCTGAGCTCCTCAGCTGTGAAGCATCCAGCCTGAGGAGCTCTGGATAAATCTGTATCCTCTTTTAAATCTCAGCTGAAGACTTCATATCAAAAGGGTTTCTTTTATATTTCAATGTTTCTTCAGATTTTTTTAGGTCTGTTTATATCTTATATTAAATACACAGTATAATAAATATTTGTTCAATGTTTCTGAAATGTTTGTATTCTCAACACCTTTAATTTAACTTGTTTCCTTATATTTATGCCATACGATAAATTATCTGTCTTATTAAATGGCTGTCCATGGATGGATGGATGGACGGATGGATGGATAGAGTTAGTGTTAGGGTTAGACTACCAGTCATTTATCCATATGCACTCATTTAAGCACTAATATCTGTGTTCACTGAGAAAGGTATCACAGCAGAACTCTCTAAAAATATATTAATACACCCACTGTCAGATTTCACAGCAGACCCAAATAACTCCAGATTCACACCGTGTAAGTGATGAGCCATGCCCCGCAAGAGAATGACCGACTTCTCTGAGATTTCATTAGGATATAAAAGAACGGGCACTTGTTTACCAGACAATCTCACTCACCGCCAGTGTCATGGGGATGAGTAAAAATGTTCCTTGGTTTAATACGTGCTGTTAATGGTGGCTGTGAGTCATTCTCCACTCACATCAATTGGTGAAATCACATGTAGGCCTTTGTGTAAGAACTGGTATCACCTCTTCTGTTTACTTGTAAAATCCCTGCCTGGCTATCAAATTAAAGTGACAGTCAGCTATGCGGAATATGAAAATGTAAATATTGTCAGAACCTCTGCTTATCCCATTTGTTTGCATTTGTATATGTATAAGGATTTTGGCCTAAGCTTACTTAAGGTGCTACTACTTAGACGACTTTCCACTTGAATAAATCAAACAGAAAAAAGATGGAATGAATGAAATTACAGAAGGGACTGATTCACAACCACAATGTACCAACAACAAAAAAGTGATATTCCAACAGAGCCGCAGTCAAAAACACCAATTCCAAAATCAAGTGTGTACTTTTTTTTCTAATATTTCAAAAAAGGAGAATGATCTGTCCCTATATACAGAAAACAATCAGTTGCTGTGAAACACTGTGGTTAATCTTTTTGCTGGCTTCTAAAAGACTGAGTGCTGTGGGTGAGCGGAATAAAAGAACAGAGAGTCCAATTCGACAGGGAAGTGCTTTCACAGACTGTAAATTAGTAGCATTTGTCTGAATACTGACTTGTCATGTATGCCACGAACAGAAAATTGTAAAAAAGCTGTCTGTGAAAATAATTGTGCAAATTAGCTCGATACAGTGTGCACAGGAGTAGAAATTCTGGGCCACTTGACAGCAGCTCACTGAGGCCTTAAAGCAAGAACGTTCATGTTATAAAAGCCGTGAAAATCAAAAAAGACACTTACTCGCAGATAAATAGCTTTCATGTCTATTTTGAAGAAAACATATAACCTGTTTTCTTCAGCTTATATGAAGAAAACAGGCTAAAATATATATCACAAAGTTAGTATAAAATATACTGATGATTTTCAATTGAAAACAATATTTGTGACACAATAAAAAATTGACAATTAGAAGATAGAAGATGTTGGTATTTGATTCATACTGGAAGGTACACACTTAAAATCCAACATTTCCATGAATTGTTGTAGCTCACTGATTTGAAGATTGATCACAATCACGCAAAACAAGAACTGATATTTTCCAAAGCCCATCATAACAAAAAGGACAAATATATTTTATGGTCTCACATTATATATTTACTGTAATCATATTACCCAAAAAGACATCAGTACGAGTCCACTTAATATATATGAAATAGATGAAAATGTCAATATAGTAAATAACACCTTTTGCCATTTCAATTCTCAAACTTCCAAATTCTGAAGGAAGTCAGTGAGTGTTGTCAGTCCTTAACGGTCCATTCAAATGAAGCAGCATGATCAGAGCAATGTTGCTATTAGACTTAAATTAGTCAAACATTGAGCAGATGTCTAAAGGCTCTTTCCAATATATTCTAAGGACAAATCAGACAGCAGTTTCATTATTCTCATTGAATTCTCAGGGGAGGAATATAAAAATCCAAGTTGGAACATAAGAGTACTTATCATTTGTAATGCTCTTTGAAAATTTAGAATTATTTGGCTGCTAGTTAATATCTGGCATTGTGCTTACATTTACATCTTGTCAGTGCAAAACAAAAATTAACACACACAGCTGTGTGACTCATATCTGAAGTTCAAAACACTACCAGTCTCTCATTTAGTACAAAAATAGCTGATATATGTGCTCCAAGAAACCATCACAGCCTTCGCTTTAATGTCTGGCTGTAGCCTGTGCCCTTAATTATCTGGCAGTCGGGATGGATAATGAACACGGGGATCTGTGATGTCACCTGGGAAATGCAGCATGATGATGAGGCACGGATGCTTGTCACTTCACCACCAACAAATGGGACCAAGTCGTCCTGGGAAGACAGGCCGTTAACTGTGCGCTAAGGAAGCTTCATCTGAGTCCGGTGGTTGGTGGGGATCCAGGTGGGAATAGGTGAGTAATACTGGAGGCAGTTAAGGGGAGGGGTGTAGCCGATTTGCATTGCAGTAAGTGTGGCCTGATGCATCAGGCAGGAGACAGGTATATTTATTCTCTGCAGACGCTCTCCTCCCCACCACTCCCCTGGCTGCCTCTGAAAGCCATCCATCCACACACCTGAATACACAATGAAATCATCTCTCTGCCTCCCCGGGCATTAATAACTCAACCCTGGTGGCTGGATGGGCCTAGTCACACAGAGAGGGCCAGGAAACAGATTGAGGAAAGAAGAAGGGCTGGAGATGGTGAACAAGTACAGTAGAAGTACTGAGCTCCAGGGTAAAACTGATCTGAAATATGCTGTCGCCGAGCATCTGGAGGAGAAAAAGAAAATAAGGGACTGAATGAAAACTACTAGAGCAGAGAGTGAGGCCGTATGGTAAACTTTTATGACTTTCTCAGCATTATTAATGTTTTCATTACTGAGAAATTTTTTTAACACTTTCCCCAAAATATCTTAAAAGGATATGACACAACTGAAGTGGTAAAACTTCCTCATTATTACATTAAATGCACAAAGTATTTGGGATACTATGTATAAGCATTTGAAGACTGTTTCAGGTGATTTTACGTCCCACTCCTGGAACCAGCGTGCCCCAGCCATAGCTATGGGCAGGGTCACAGACAGAAGATATATTGGATTGGAATAACCCATGGGAAGAATGGGCAATTGGAACTGATTCTGTCAATTTCTCTCCAATTTTATACTTCATTCTTGTTATGTCAAGTGAAATTGTTTTGTTTTTTTTCTGATTATTTCTTCAGTTGTTCTCTCTGTCTACTGTGTGCATCTGAATCACTGCCTCCAGTTGCAGAATGCACAAATGTGATTGGCTGAAAACAACATCACCTGAGATTATTTCTAACAAACAATTTGGTCAGTGACTTCCAAGGGCTAGAAACTGCATTAACTAAAAAAGCTCTGCAAAAAGGTTATAAGCCTCAGTCAAAATTTGATCATCTTTAATAAGTTTTAGAAATATACATGTCCAGATCTGTGATATCAGAAGTGATCATTGAGCTGACATCCTCAAACCACAATCCCTTAAATGCTACTAGCAGCTAATGTGGCCGTAGCTTCTTAATCTTGAACAGAAGTTTTTTAAAAAAGTAGTCTAAAGAGGTCAAGAAAGACTTTATAAGTTCTAGCCCCCAAAAAAGCTGGCCGTGGCATCATTGGAACCAATGCTGGGACTCTCAAAGTTTTCATGTGCAGAAATACTCTCCACAACCTGTAGACAGAGTGGGGATTTGAAAATAATTTCTGCAACAAATCCATTCATGATTCAGTTGGCTGGTCATCTGTCTTTTCATTTCATCAGTCAGGCTGTCATTTGTTTGGTTGGCACATGATGGAGTCGATCTGGATCAAGATCATTTGCTCAATCTAACTTCCTTAAACATTATGAAATATGATTTTGATATGATATTGTGGAACAGGACTTAAATTGTTTACCAATTACTTAGAGAAACTTGGAGGAATGGAGTAATCAGAATCTTTGAGAAGATTTGGATAAAATATGGATGATTTCTTTTTTAAATTTATTTCCACAGAAAATTGGCTGCTGTATTGCCCTGCTACAGGCATGGACTCTGCTGAGCACCCTTCAGTAATAAAATCTTATTGAGAACAGGTTAAAGGGCACTCCTTTCTCTCAGTAAAAACATAAATATATAGTCTTCACCTTTTCTGATCCTCCTATTATTTTTAGATTTTAATTTTAAAAAACTGTGAAATTGTCAGAGAACATTTCCTCTTTCATCTTTTGAGGATTCCTGCAGCTGTATTATGAAATATCGGCCCACTGCCATTCATCTTGAAATTATTTTTTTTCTTCACTTTAAGGGACTGGTATAATATTTCATTCTCGATCGTACGTTGCTGATAAAAGTATATCAGATGTCCATGGAACAAGAGTCAAAACATTATTCTTCCAATATCAGCCCTTTCTGTGCTATTCTGGGGTCACCACAAATGAAAAACAGGGAAGCAAAGACAAAAGCAATCTGAGCTTCTATTCTCCTGTTTCTCCTTCACTGAGAAAGAAAAGAAGGCATCAGTTACTCCACTTCCCAGTTTAAAGTAGGGGTGAGATCATTTTCAGTTCATTCGGCTACTAAAAAGACTGTTTTAATTATCATATATTCTGTTTTTCCCAGTCTAGTAAAGGTGCATTTTGAGTAGATTTCTTCTCACAGGTACAATGGGAATGCTTCACTTCATTTCTATTTTAATTTAATCATAAGATGTTGGGTACTAGAGGATCATGGTAGCTAAGTAATTTTAAAGGTACATAACAAACAATTTCATTAGCAGGACGAAAGCGCTTATATCTTCAGTTTCCACATCTGTTTTTTTTTTTATATAGTCTCCTTTACTTGTCAAACACAGCAGCAAAGTAAGTATTGAACAGATCATTTTTCTCAGTAAATATATTTCTAAACGTGCGACTGATGTTATTTTCACCAGATGTAACAATGAGATACTGTTTTATAAACACAGTTGGAACTGAACCAGCTGATATTAATTTGCACAAACAAGAGGCGATATAGCTTTCTAATGGTAAAGCGGGCGGTAGAGCGGGTCGTCCTATGATTCAAGAAATATATACCTGGAGGTGAGCTGACAGTGGGAGGTGTCAGCTCACCTCCAGAGCACTGCCGAGGCACCCTTGAGCAAGGTGCCGTCCCCTTTACAAATTGCTCATTTGAGGCGCACCAAGAAGGAGCTGCCTGCCACTCTACCTCCCTTGCATGCTTACAGGCCCCCTTGTGTGTGGTTGTGTGTATTACAGGGGCCTGTACACACTAATATGCATGCATGTGATTTGATTGACTAACAAAAACTAGAGTGTGCATTCTTAATTTCCCTTCAGGGATTATAACAGTGTATTAAAATTAAATTAATTACTGGTATATTTCTGCTAGTTTCCTCGCTTTCTGTACCTTTTTGGCACCTTCATTTCTTCAAGTGTTTCAGTACTTTTTTCCCTGGTTCATTCCATTTTTGTGCACATAACTTAATATATCAACATGTATGATTTTATTTCTTTCCATGTGTGGTGTGCATGGAATCTTACCGACATCTGGTGAAAATCTCATGTCAGTAGCACTTTTATAAACATATTTATTGAGGAAAAAAGGCAGTGTGTAAAAATACTTAAATTGCCCATTGTATATAAATATGTCATTTGCAAATTTAAGTTCAAAGACAGTGAATAAAAACATTATGTGAAGAGTTTCTGAGGAGGTCCTTCACAATGTGAAGGCTCAAGGACATTCCTGTTGAGGAGTGAGGGACTGACACAATTGTAGCAGAGTGACATAATAAATGATAAATATTTTACACTTGTAATGAAAATTTAGCAGTTGGCCAAACAATAGATTGTTGAGCGATTACTGAATTAAACTGATTATTTAATCAACAGAAATTGAACTTAGTGTCACTGTCTGTCAAACACTTGCCGATTGTTGCCTGGGAGAATGTTATCCTGGGTCCTCTGGGTTTTACTTCAGTATATGCTATAAATTTGCTGCAGAAAAACAATCAGCAGCTGTTTTAATGATGGATTAAACAACATCAAAAATCAAATTAAAATACTACTTTATAAAACGCCAAATATTATATCATGTAGAATGTTCTGTTTGTACATATGTGATTAAACTAAATAACATAAATTTTTGGAAAAACTCTTGACTGGTTAGGAATAAATTGACTATTTGAAGATGTCCCCTTGGCTCAGAGATATTATTAATGCTATTTGTAACATTTCAAAACAAAATAAGTTTCAATTGGGAAATCAAATAAAATGGATGTTAAATATTAACCACAAGAACAAAGACTACAAAATTGTACAGAAAAATAAAGACACATAAATGGGACTAAATCAACCTACACTAAATGTTTTTTTCCCTCCCTTAATCTGTTGGATTTTATCTCATCTTCTCCTTTTGGGACTAGCTCTGTCATACTGGGACAAGATACGAGAGGACATGTAAACATTATTTTTTTTACCCCCACTGTTCATAAGTCAGGATGCAGGATTTTGCCATGCCTCCAGCTGCTTTTTACAAAAAAAAAAACACCTTCATATTTTTCATGAGTCATCTACAGAATGAACAACATGCAGACCCTGCATCCACTACAAGTTTGTGACGGATCCATCAGAGTTAATAATGCATTATTACATCTGGACTTTATAAAACCGTGTACTTTTGAGTTGTCTTTCAACTAATGGTGATGAACTGAACTGTCATGGGGTTTTCTGGTCTGGGGGTTTGTTATACATGACTGGCAGCCCTCGTCGTTTAATTGTCAAATGTACAATACTAAACATTTTCAGAATGATTCATTCTTTACAGATATTTCAAAACATCTGGTGAAAATTCCTGTATTTTCATAGACCAATGTATACAGAAGATAATAGAAACATTGCAGTATTTTTTTCAAGTATGAAGCGTTCCAGGCAATAGCCTAATCATAATCATTCAGTTCTATGTTCTCATCATGAATCATTTTATCACATTTTTAGCACTACCACAGAATGAAAATGCATTCAAGAGGTAATTATGATGTGACAAAAAAAATAATCAATATATCTCAGTGCATCAGCACCGTGGTTAAAAAGCTGGAGCAAAAATGTGCAGACCTGGAGTGAGTGAAAATACACTGGCTTGAAACTTTCCACCTGTTAATACTTCCTGTGTAATGTTGCACAAAATGAATAGCTAAAGTGAATAATTGATTGGTTCACCGGGTTTGCTCCTACAGCTAGAACACCTGTTTTTCCCTCATGTTTAGCCAACCACCTGCATTATGAAAGGATTCTATGATCACTATCATGACTAATGACAGCCTATGGTTATTAGAAACAGAGAAGAGAAAATAAAAATTTCCCTGAATTCTGTATAATTACGGTGCAGTTTATATTAATGACTGGTGAGAGCCGTGTAATATATTAAGTGACTGATAGAAAGCTTCATCACATGATGCAACAACAATCACCCGTAATACAGCTGATTGCAACAAAAATATGGAACATGTACAAATATTGCTGTTGCTGCACACAAGCTTTAATAAACAGTGAAATCATGCATGCTTGAGTTTCAGAACAAATCTAAACAACTATTTCTCATTCTGTTCCTGAGTTACAATGTGAAATAACGACTGGAAAAGCATTTTCCAGAAAATGTTAAATTACGATACTAAATTATCATTAATTAATTGTTAACTATTGAAGAATTATGTGTGCTCATGTAATAAAATAACACTAAAGATTGGTAGATGGTGTTTTATATGAATCATTTGATGGCATTTCTTATTCCGTATGCACGGTTGTAGCAGCAAACAAAAGGATGCAGATGCAATCTCAAGCCCTCCATGGTTAGTCCTGCATTCCAATAGGGCACCAACCTTGCACTTTTACAGGGGTCGTATGGCACGTATCTACGTAGCGAATCATATACTTAGTTTAGGAGACACCAAACCTGGAGTCAGATTGGTAGTTCTTAGAGAAAATATATTATTCTGTTTGGCATCAACTATAAAAACAGCGTGTTTTACTGTTCGGGATTCCCGCTTCGTGACTGCGACTGAGTGTGACCTGAGCTGGAACCCGAGATCTCTTATTCTGTCATCAATTCTGACCACTCTACAAAAAAATCAACCATTTGAAGTCTGAGGTAAGTTCTACTAGTAATTTTTAGCATGCATGAATTTTCTCTAAGAAGAGGGGGATATTCTTACACTATTAATGCTTTCATTAAACAATTTTTCATTACAGCAATCTTGAGCTATTGTATTCATGACAGGCAGATCCCAGTAGTCATGCTCTTTCAATTTTGACCACTGAAATCTAAGAAGCTCATTCTTGTGTGTAACCGGGTCCACTGAGCCAAAGTGAAAGAAATGCTCAAAAGGTATTTCTAAGATAGCACTTTATAAGAATGGGATGTAGGGACATCTCTCATGTCTTTGGACCACAGCTGTCATAAAGCATTAAAAAGTGCTGCAAAATGACAAACCCAGCAGCACCGCCACGTCTGCTGCCTGTTAATTCCACAAACTCCAGCCAAACTCCAGCCAACAACTAAGTTGTCTCCACAGCCAGAAACCTTTCAATTATAGTCACCCACATACTGAAGGGAAGTGGGAGACGAGCCTTTCAGCAAGTATATCACTTGACCTTACTTTCTTTTTTCTCTTTCTCCCTCTAAACCTGAGTACATGTGACATAAGATAGGTGGGCTCTACATTTAGCAACAGTGAAGAAAAGCTGAAAACTTTTTTCTCTGTAATCAGTACTGATCTGAAACCAGTTTACCAAGTTAACTCGACTCAGAAACATTACCTTTAGCTGCAAACGCAAGAAGAACAATGTTAGCACATGTTGTTCTCTATTTTACTACACTCATGACTGCAGACATTCATAGCTGTCGAGCACATTTGCATAGCTTGATGCAAAAAACGGAAAAATCTGTGTCAATTGCAAGTGTTGTACTCAAAGAATTACATAAACAGTGGGAATAAGAATGTGTTTACAAATGATCTGTGAGACCAGCCAATATTTGAATTGTTCTGTAAAACGGGGTAGCTGTAATGAAACATAGTGTCTGCTAAACATGAGCGTATTTGGGCATGTGTCTGATTTGGTTAAAGCATTTCTGTTGAACCAAGTCTTAAGTCATCATGACGTGTTAAGAGGCTTTGACAGTTGAAGATGGTGGGAAATATGTTATTTTCAAGACTTTAATGTTCAAGAGATTTCAATGGTTTGATCATTTGATTGACTAAAGTACATGACGTCACATTTTTCTAAATGAGCCCCCACTTCAAACCAGTTATTGAAGTAAAAAACAAAAATAGAAATGTCTTATGAAATGAATTTGCCTGCATTTGTTCATACGAGAAAATGAAACTTGATGTTCAGATTTATAACACATGAAAGAATTAACTGGACCTGTTCTCGGTTAATACTAAACTAATCTAATGCTGACTGGCAGAGCAACCAACCCGTTAAATCAACTGCATCAATGAAAGCGAAGAATCTAGATGGCAGTTAATGTCACAGGAATATAACACAGTGTTGATTATTCAGTCAAAAAAATGCAACTGATTAATTATGACGCACAATTGTTTCAACTTATCATGACCTGAAACCTATTTAAATAATTCCTGTGACTCCACAGCTAGGTATCAAAGGGACATCCTTCCATTTAGTCTTCAGGGTTGTCAGTGATGAAAGTTGGTGGAACCTGTGCTACTGCTGCACAGTAGGGAAGGGAAAAAAGTCAACCTGTGCTACTGCTGCACAGTAAGGAAGGGAAAAAAGTCATGGCAGTCTACCCAAAAAAAGAGGGTAATCTGTTCATTATTTGTGAAGGAGTAGGGACATGATCACTGCACTGTCTAGATGATTAGCAGACTGAAATGTGTTTGAACGCAGCTGTGAAAAGGTGTTCTGCCAGAGTTTCTCAATAATCGTTTTCCATCATCAGTCCCATTTTACAATTGAGGTGAACAAAGACAAGTTTAGCAGTTAAAATTCATTCCAACTCACTACACAGTCTAGTATTTTTAATCTCCTATGAGCAAATGTGTTGTCACATGCACACTGCCTCACATTTTTTTCTATTAATAAAATAAGAAAAATATTAACAAGGTAATGCAAAGCATTATTTAAATTCCAAAATGAAGGTTATTCAAAATAATGAAATTTAACCTCATATCTTACTACACTGTTCACAAACAGTATAATGAAGCTCAAGCTACATTGTAGTTCAAACTGCACACTGAGGCCATAGTTTATTCACATCTTATTCTATCACTCAGACCTTTCACAGTCTTAATTTCCTGTTGTCATTGTCTGGCGCTGCCATTTGAGATATCAGGTTTTTTCATCAGGTTGTCACATTTATCCAGGAGCACAGCACAACCTTCATTGTAAGTCTTTTAAATATGATTCTTTTTGTACTTCTAGTTCTTTCATACAGTTGTTACACACAACCTGTACGAAAATCCAAACCACAGATTCATTAAGCAATATCTTTTAATCAGTCTCAGCAGAGTCATCAGCCACTGTCACCACCACTGTGCAGTCTGCAGGGGAGGGGCTTATTTTGTTGCTGCCGATAGTTTATAGTTACTATCGGCGATAAAGATTGCAATAAAGATTTTTCCTTAATTTTTCTTAACTTGTTACTACACTTGTTTCATCAGATTGAACTATAATTACAAAAGACTCCGGTTCCTATACAAACAGATACTTACTTCTCTAGATGACTCTGCACACTCCCCAAGTAACAGTCCTGGCAAAATTTTTGAAGAACAGCGCTAATATTATTTGCAATAATGTCAATAAACACAGTGCTAAAAAAAATATTAAAGAAAAGCTGAACAAAATTTTCAGGGGGCAAAAAGTCAAATTCAACTCAAGACACAACTTTATTCATCCTTTACTGAGTTTCTTCCTCTCCTTGCAGCTTCCACCTGCTCTTCCACTATTTCTGGGCTGTCACCCAGCCAGCTGTCAATGTCAACCTGAGTATCCGGGCAGTTCCTATGAGCACATAGTCCTTTGGCCCACTGTGGGCCTACTTCCTGGTGCAGCTGCCACCTGCCCAGTCATGTGGGCTTTTGCATTTATCTCACTGTGGCTGGGGCAAAGTGGATGTCCAATGTAAACTCACATAGATATATATTGGGCATGGGTATTCAGAAATCACATTTGGATATGTTTTCACAGTCAGCCCCAAGAGAGACGACCACAGAGCCACCAACTAAACATATATATCAATTGTTCCAACTATCATGGGACCTAAATATGCCTGCCTCTCTGGTAGTTCTTATTTTTTGGTGAGCAAAGACGTGATTATAGGCTTCAGGTCTACCCAGACTCTTAGTGTTAATGTTTGAGTTGGAGGCTTTCAGCTGCTCTTGGTTCAGTGTTCTGCCACATATCATGCCCTGAACAGCTTCTTCTGCACTGTTGTGTTGATGCCCAAATATCCAGACTGTAAGATTATACTTTGTTAGCTCAGCTGGTGTTTGGAGCAGATTGTCAAAGTGCAAAAATGATAGTCAGATCTAGTAGTGGAGACGTAGCAGCCTACTAGTACTTTACATTACATTTTGATCCTTTATCCTTTATATTTTCTATACTATCTATCTATCTATCTATCTATCTATCTATCTATCTATCTATCTATCTATCTATCTATCTATCTATCTATCTATCTATCTATCTATCTATCTATCTATCTATCTATCTATCTATCTATCTATCTATCTGGTTGGTTGGTTGGTTGGTTGGTTGGTTGGTTGGTTGGTTGGTTGGTTGGTTGGTTGGTTGGTTGGTTGGTTGGTTGGTTGGTTAGTTAGTTAGTTAGTTAGTTAGTTAGTTAGTTAGTTAGTTAGTTAGTTAGTTAGTTAGTTAGTTAGTTATTGGTCATCAATAATTCCAAATATACAGAAAGAAAAACTCTAGCATCACATTGAAACACGATTTGATTCTGGGTCACACTGTGTTTTTAAATATAATAAAAAATCATCTGGGAGAAGTTTGAATGTCTCCACTATTCTCTTGGGAACTAATCAGTGAGATTCTAAAAGAGCGAATACTTTCAATACCATGTGAAGAAAGAGATGAGATGATTGGGGGCATAGAGCTGGATGAGTGCACCAGCAACAAGAGAAGAGTTAAGGACAAAGCTGTGCTGTAATTGTGTTGGGCCAAGGAGGAAACAATTTGAACATATGAACATATTATAAGTAAAGGTGTTTGCAACAAACTAGACACAGAAAGGAATCAAGATGGCTGTGAGTGGCACTGTCCACTGGACCTCAGCCAAACAATCGAGGGCAGAGTATGAGGTGGAAAGTCCTGATAGGAAGGAAAAGAGCGATAGCAGCAAAGATTTGCTGTTCGAAAGCTAATTAAACTATTGACTCGCTCCATAAGGAAGGTCATGTTTGAAGAATGGGCTCAAGCTCCCTCCTGGAAGCACCTCCGGCTGCAGATTGGCCATAGCTTCTCAGGCAAATTTTCCAGTGACTCTTACGAATAGGCCAGTAACTGCCTTTTCAATCACTGATCTGTCGCTGAGCTGATCATTGGCTTTCCTTTCCTCTCTTTGAGTTAGAATGAGCTTTAACTAAAGTAATACCACAGATTCTCCACCTCAACAGTCTCTGTGCTCTGTTAGCAGGAGTTCTGCAGAAATTCTCTGACTGTGCTGTCAGTGCAGTGCCAAGGAGTCATACTGTCTGTGACCATCTACCAATGACTGATAGCAAGAGCTGTTTAAATATTACGGATATGCATATACTAGACATTGACATACTGTTACATACATACTGATATACTGCATTCAAACTTAAATCAAGGAAAAGAAAATTATACAGGCAGGCCTTCAGCACATTTGTCAAACTCAAAGGGAGAATGGTCACTTGGTCCATTGAAAGCAAATAATTCTTACGCTGAAGACAACTTAGCAGATCCAACAATTTTTCTTAAAAATCTGCAGAATAAGTACATTCTGTTGGCAGATATACACGGCCGCTGCTGGAAGATAGCGAGCTTTTGGTTCATTTGTTATATATGGCTGCTGGCCAGAGTTATAATGGCATTGCACACGAACGTGGACTCACTGTGGAGATCAGAATTCATCTGTTCATTTTTTTCCTCTTTCGCTGGCTCTTATAGTTGATGTGGTCTCACTTTGCTCTGCTTCTGGATGTATTAGAAAGACATTAATTAATTATTATTGATTTTGTTCTTTCTTTCTTTTTTATACAATACATATGCCAAAAGCATAAAATTGTAATTAAAATGTTTTATGCTCCAGACTGGCCAAATGCTTCTCCCAGGTGTATATTAAAATATGCACCTGAAATAATCTCCGTTTAGTTTAGAGTTCAGGGATTGGAATTAGTATGAAAAGAATGTCCAATTATCCTTAATGCCAGCAGCTAACTCTGATTAGCTGAGTAAACACAGGGTCTAACTCTATACTTTAGGATAAATCTGTGCGCTGTTGGACCCCTGTTGTGATTCTTCCCCAAGCTGGTTCGCTTTGTTGATGGAAAAGCATAGGACTTACTTCAATCTCCTTACATTCATCCATGTCTGAGGGATTAATAAATAGGGAAACACAAGTCAGTAAACAGGTTAGCACAGTGGTGCAGTGAGTGACACTATTGTCCACAGATAGAAGGTTCTGGGTACAATTCCACCTGTGACATTTCTGTACAGTGTTTGCATGTTCTCCATGTGTCTGCATGGGTTCTCTCCAGGTTCTCCGGCTTCCTCCCACTGACCAAAACATGGAATTTGGGTAACCTGGTCACTCCAAAAATGACCATAGTTGGGTGTTTGTCCTTATGTAGACAAAATGTCAATTAATCTAGGGCAGGGGTGTCAAAGTCAAATACACGGGGGGGCAAAAAAACTAATTTGCTACAAGTCAAGGGCCGGACTGGTTCAATTTTTATGAAAACATATTGAAATGAACATAGCCTATTGAACCAAGAGCTAACACAGTGTATATTATTTAATGATAAAATTAATGAAGCAATATTTTGTTACAGCTCTGTCAGTAACTTCAAGGAGAAACATTAATATCAAGATAAACGCATAAGTGAAATTTCATGCAGTATAAACAGAAAAAAGAAAATGCAGTTTTGTGCCGCTCTATGATCCTACCAATCACTGCTTTCAAAAAGTCAAATAAAAAAATTTAAATAAATAATGTAAATCGGATCAGTTGTATTCTTTCTCATTGCTCATATCTGCAATTTTCCCTGAGTCCACTCAACTGAAAAATAAATATAAATAAAATAAAATACAAAAATCAAAATCTATGGCACAGAGAAAAAACAATATCTCCTTCAAAGAGACATCACGTCTTGTAGAAACAAATGTAAAAATTTAACTGAATTTAAAACTGAAACTACGTTACTCCTCTGTGATGCTCACTTGTGAGGCTGACCCTGATATTTGATGGTGTCTCATCTTCTGTACAAGTTCATCAATGTTCAAGGTCAGGCTCTGAGCTAAGGAAATCCTTAGGATGGACTGATGGTGTTTATCAATCAGGCCTCTGTGATGTTTTTGTTCAGGTTTCGCAGTCCGTGACTTTGACATATGTGATCTATGGTGTATGATTGGAACCATGTTGTCTTCAAGAAGATGAATGAATGAAGTTAGACAGGAAATGGTTGTGAGCTTAGATTCACTGAGATTCTTCACAAGATATGATGTTTTGTCAGGTGTGATTTAACATCAATCTGAAATTACCGCTTAACATGTTATCAAATAGGTTTTCATACCAATTCATCTGGAACTATTTTCCAGTTCAGAAATTAAAGGGCAGTTTTAATGACCTCATTCTACGAGTACTCAGCTTTCGCTTTTCTGAATCAAGAGCTCTTGATACATTCATTAACATAACCATAGACACAAACACAAATACGACTATAAACATGATTGTAAACACAACCAATGCCCACAATGAAATTTGAAGGATAGGGCTGGGAAGTTAACCTGGACAAGTACTGAAACTGATGTTTACAACCTCTCACCATCTAATTCTTACTCATGGCAACTGATCTGATTAATAATACCTGCACAAACAAACAATCCTCAACTATCACTATTTTGAGTTTCCACCTTGCCAAGACACTTTGTCTGCATTCATTCAGAGAAAAGATGCATCAAAGCTTTAGTAAATCAGTACAGTTCAAGTGACTGCAAGAGGTTTTTTCTTTAGCTCAATAAAGGTAATAGTTTGAAATAGTTTGAAACATTCCCGATACTAATTAGAAGACATATTACCCAACCCCAATTCAGCTTATTCAAACATCCAAATGTCAGAAATATGACTGGTATGATATTACTCTTCCAAAGCCAACCACGTCAAAACCTAACATTTGTGAAAGAAATTATGTTATCAATTCGGTAAATGTGAAAGAACTTATGCTATCAATTCAGTATAGAGGCGGTGGGTTCAAGCAGAAGATGTAGGCCTAAATGTGTACGTGCCTCAGCACCTGTCATCCATGCAGTTCCAAGAAAACTCACCCCATAGCAATACAAAGAAAGCTATCGAAGATGAGCTTGTGGTGAGGGCCTTTGAAACTGCAGACAAAGGGGTCTCCGAACATAGCAGGATGCAGTTGCACCTAAACGCTTTAACAGAAAACTAACCATAAAAGGAGTGCAGCTGTGTCTGCACGTTTTAATGGTAAACTGCTTTAACGAATTGTGATGACGTAAACTATGTACTGTTGCTATGCTGATGCTCAATAAAAAGACAGACGGAGACAGCAGACAGTTGACAGTTTGGAGGAGCATCTTCCTGCTCAGACCTCTGCTGTCCCTCGCGAGTCACGGAAGACAACTTTGACTGGTGTGAGTTTGTTCTCAATAAAACGCAGGTGATGTACCTACTAGGGGCATTCTAAATTCCCCTGACAATATTCTAACCTAACTTCTTCTCCTTTCGGCTTTTCCCTTCAGGGGTCAACACAGTGAATTAGTTGCCTCCATCTAACCCTGTCTTCTGCATCCTCTTCTCTCACACCAACTACCCTCATTTCCTCTTTCCCTACATCCATAAACCTCCTCTTTGGTCTGCCTCTAGGCCTCCTGCCTGGCAGTTCAAAACTCAGTGACACTGTCTATAGACCAAACAACATCGCTGGTCTCACCACAGTTTTGTACACATTTCCTTTCATTTTAGCTGAAACTCTTCTATCACACATCACACTTTTCTCCACTTGTTCCATCCTGCCTGCACACGCTTCTTCACCTCTTTTCCACACTCTCCATTGCTCTGGACTGTTGACCCTAAGTACTTAAAATCCTCCACCTTCTTGATCTCTTCTCCCTGTAACCTCACTCTTCCACTTGGGTCCCTCTCATTCACACACATGTACTGTCTTACTGCGGCTAACCTTCATTCCTCTCCTTTCCAGGACAAACCTCCACCTCTCTAGCTTCTCCTCCACCTGTTCCCTGCTCTCACTACAGATCACAATGTCATCTGCAAACATCATAGTCCATGGAGATTTCTGTCTAACCTTGTCTGACAGCCTGTCCATCACCATAGCGAACAAGAAGGGGCTCAGAGCTGATCCCTGATGCAGTCCCACCTCCACCTTGAACTCCTCTGTCACACCTACAGCACACCTCACCTCATACATGTCCTGCACCGCTCTAACATACTCCTTTGCTACAAAACCTAACTTACAGTTATAAAACATCTAGGACAATTAAGCTACACATTTTTGTCCATGTGCACAGAAGCCATTGCTACATAACTAGCGGTTTTAGAAAAATTAAAATCCTTCCACCAAAAGAAAAGCATCAGTTCAAATTTGCCTCAAAAATGTCAAAATGAGACAAATGAAAAATTTATTGTTAAGGTCCCCTACAAAGCATGTGTGGAATTTCACTGAATTGTGCTTTGCAGCATTTGAGGTGATATGAAGTGGATAGACATGATCCTCTACATAGATACATCAAGATTAACTAAAAAGGGTAAGTCTGTATACCACCTTTGAGGAAGGAATAAAACCCTTACAATTTAGTACAAAATTCTTAATTAAGTTTTGATAATTAGAGTAAATTTATACTTTTTTAAAGCCACCAGGGTTTTGTTCATACTTTGCCATACCCTATCATAAAAGAGAGATTCCACAAGCCATTAGTGCACCCTAAATACATTTCATTGTGGTTGCGAAAGGCTTTCTGTGCTTTCAAAGACCAATGTGATTTAGTAAAAGGTCACAAAATAATCCATTCCTTTCAAGAGATGCCTGCTTGCAGTTCTTTTACCCTTTACTAAGTTCTGCACTTTAGTGTAATAATATCTTCCAAGACGGTGCAATATTCTTCTATAAAGGTTTTGAAAGGGGAAATAATTGTCATAATGGAGGAAACTCCGTTACCCTGTGATGGTCCATATGGTGTGGAAGTTATATAATTTGTGTTGAAGTACAATCATGTAAACTCTAGAATACAGTACGATTCTAGTACTTTTTGAGCAATTTCCAAATACATACATACCGGTATATACATCCATATATGTGTATATAGATGTAAAGACAACATCTAAGTAATTCCAATAAATGTTCACGCTGTGACTTTTTCAGTCTCATTAAACAGCCAAGTTAGGCTTTTAATCATGAATCAATTGGTTTTAGACCACTCACTGGGAAGATTAAAGCTGATAATACCAGGGGGACACCTGGCTTTAAACTGGAGTGGAGGGCTTGGGCCTTTTTTGCTAATAGCCTCCTTCCATCATCCGATTGTCTTCTTCATAAGTGGAGTGTCCCTGCTGGTACACATCTCTTTTACATGCATCTATCTAACATATGCTCAGAAAGATGTTCAACAGATTCATTTGTTTCCACATTACAAAATTTAATCATGTTGAATTTGGACTGATATTGGCACCTCACCTCTTGCTGGCACTCCAAAGTTTCATTTTTGCTCTAACTGAAAAGAACGATGGAAAGTGTTTCTTCCATAAAAGCAGAAATACTTTGGGGTTTGTGTTCTTTATTTATGTCAGAGTGTACACATATCTCTACCCTCTATTGTTGCAAATGTGTTTGCAGACTGGGGGCACAATTAGTTGTCATTAATGGTACATCAATACACATCATTCAATCATTAAGCAGCATTTCATACAGCTGTTGAAAAAGCATCAAACACAAAGTCTGATCAGAAACCAATACACATTTTTTACCTATCTGTAACTTCCTGAGGGTTATCTCTTAATCTTAATTGCACAAGGAACTCTGGGTGCCTCTCTCAAAACCACATTAATGTGCTTCAACGTATGCACACGGCTTGAGGATGCATCTAAAGATGAAGCAAAATATCTTCTCCGTGGTAGTTATAAAAGAAAATCAACTTCTTGTCGGAATCTCTCGAACAACCTTTTAAAAGGAGATAACTGCTGAAAACCAGTTGGAACTCTTCAGCTGCCGTTATTTGAGTCTCTATTTTATTAACACTGCTCACACAAGGATGCAGACAGACCGGATTCCAATCTCATGTCTTGGAACAGAGATGTTTCCATCATGATTTCCTCTGACAACATAATTATGCATTGTATCTCGCTCCATGCGGCTCGCCAAACCACATCAGCTGCAGCTTAGAGCGCAGCATCCCAGAGCTGAAGGAGGGAGTGGGGGTGCAGGGTGAAGCAGAGCCTGAAGCTAAGCAAATGGAATACAACAACAGTAGATTGGAGACCAGACGCATTGGGGGCTGAGCAGGGTTGTCGGAGGAGCGCCAGTGGAATTTCACTTTGCATCAACATCAGATTAAAGACACTGCCAGGAAGAGCAGGGGCTAAGGCACCGAAGGGCAGGAATGGCGAAGAGTGAGGGGTGTTGGAGAGTAGAGTGTTAATCCTGAAGCCAGTTGTGCTACTGCACTCAACTGGAAGGCCATTTTAGAGACTGGAAACATGATGAAAACTGATAAGTAATCTGTTATCACAGAAAAAACCACCATAATTAAGACAAAAAATATGATTTGTTCATGAAAAAGCTGTGTACATTAAAAAAGACATGCAAACATACAAAGACTGAAACAGAAATCCATGGCTTTTGACAAATAAGAGTTGGTTTCTGGAGACCTCATTCATCCTCTTCAACATATGCAAATTTTGGTAGTTTTCTGTAGAGTACAAATACACCATCTGCTCTTGTCCTCCAGAAAGACCAATATTTACCCAAATTGAAAACTGGAGAAGCCAGAATTAAACTAGGATAAACAATAAAAACAAGGAAATAGGCAGTCAGAGACTGCAACATCCCACGACACCACTGAATCCAGATCTCTGATTCTCACTGGCTTTCTTGCACAGGTCAAAGCAAGTAGGTCAGAGATGCTTTGATCTCTGACCTACTTGTTGACCTAGTGCTCCGACCTACTTGAGATCAAATTAGTGCTCTGATCTACTGGCATTGATCAAAGCACTAGCTTTGATCGATGGTCTTACTCACACTGGCCTTCTCCCTCGTCTTTCTATCTTACCCGGTTCCTGAGTGAACACAATTTGAAATTTGACCTTGACCTAGTTTCCTCAAGGTCAAGGTCATCATTTCATTTCCATCCCCTTTGCCTCCCGAGTAATGTGTTTTTTGTTTCAACTTTCTATCTGTAACAGTTGCGAAGATATTTGGTGGACATACGAACGGACGGACGAACACACGAACACTGACAATTCAAATAAATCACTGCTTTGAAGCAGGATGTAATTCATTGATGGAATTACATCTGCAGCTCAGAGGTTTATAGTGTAGAGATTGAAACTGTCCCCTGGATAATCATGTGCACTGTACCAAACCAAGTCTCTTTGGTTGTGTCCCTCTGGATTTTCTTCACCTTAAAGACAAGCAACAACAGAGCCACAGACAAAAGTGAGTAGAAAGTACAAAGCCAAAGGAATTATAATGCACCAATTTAGACACACAACTCCTCACTTTTACTGCTTCATCCTGCCTAGAAGGAGCTGGTTTTTGCCACAGTAAGGGTCGCATCCTTCCTTCTGATACATTTGGTCAGTTATCTGAGGATTTGTTGTGGAAGTGAAGGTGGCTCATCAACCCTGCCACAGCAAATAGGGGATGCTAGGTAAAAAGAGTGGGGGCTCCTTAAATCTCCACCTACATTAATCACACTTTGCACACCCACAGCCCACCGAGCAGTGTGACAGTGACAGCACTGAGAATGATTAATACTTAATGCAGCGTTTAAGAGAATGATTTATGCCATCTGTTAGTGGATGACATGCTGCAGAAGTTGGTTTCACCACTCGCACACACTTGTCAGCAAGGATTAGGAGAATGATACATAACTTAATCTCTGGAGCAGCAGGTCACCTCCAAAATTAGGCTGATTTTAAACCATGAACAAAAGGGGGACAAATGGAAATGAGGGGAGGATAGAACAGGTTGGATGTACATAACCTGAGCATCAAATTAATTGGAGCCGGTCAGGAATCCATCCATTTTCTGCCACTTTTCCAGTTGGGGACTAGGGTGCTGGGATTATGATTGATTGTGTCCATCCAGTACCTCCTTCTGGGGAATCCTCAGGCATCCACATAAGCAGATGGTACATATAATCCTAGGCTCTGTTTAATCCAGGATCAGCAGTTGTATATTTCTTAAAAAATCTTAATCTTAATCTAAAGCATCTTAAACATGCTTAAACCATGCTGATATCCCCTAGCACATTTCAATAGGAAATTGCAGACGTACATCCACTGACCAACAATTTCCAGCACGTGAGTCCATGATCTAAGGTTGATTTAATCTTGGAGTAAAGGACTGACAACAATCATGAGATGGTATGCCAACAGACTAGGTATTAAATAATTAATTAATGACAGCAGTGGATATCACACAAAGGATACATGACACAGATGTGTCATGTTTGACTACATCTCCCTCAGAAACTGCTGATATGATTTTATTTGATCATAATTTTGAACAACTGTGGGCAACATACAGTATGGACATACGGAATATATGTAAGGCTTGGATAGCATCTGTTATCCAAGCCTTACAGACAATCAAAGGAAGCAAAATTATTAAAGAAGAAATAGCTTTGCTACAGATGTATGAGAGAGCTGTATTTTAATAAGAGCTACTATTTCCTTCAATTCTAATTGCATCTTTATTATTATCAGAAACAAAAATTACTCAAATGGAACAGGTCCAGTTCTCGCAGTGTTATTTCCAAGGAGGTGCCATCAGCTACAGTGTAGTTTACAGCGTGGCTACAGTAGCAGCATATGTATAGTCTTCATAGCTACATCACAAACCCTGAATGCAAAGCAAACAAAGAAAATCCCAAAGCTTATAATAAACTCATCACATAAATCAGCTGGTAAGTAAATAGAAAGCCGTGCCTTTAGTTTGGGATAACATCAACATCACTGTGGACATTGCACCAATATGTACAATCCAACGGTTTTCACACATGTCAGGCTGAGTTCAGATGAAATGTGTATAAAATTGTGTCTTTTTGATGACATTGAACTTTTATATTTAACATATTTTTGTGTACTCAGCTTTGCTTCATTAGAACAGGCTTATGTTGAATATTACGCCGTAAAATGGTGAGCAGTGTTTACTTAAAACATAATGAAAAGGAAAGACATGGGTGAAATGTTTCAAGCTCAGGCTATTCCAACAAGTCTCATCAAATCTCAAATCTCATGTCTTCCTGTCATCTCTCTCTCCCATCCCAGAAATATTTACATATTCAAACAAACCGTCAAAGCCCAAAAACAAACACTTTGTTAACCACTAGAGTTTACAGGGTTAAAAATATCTTGCATCTAATCTGCATAAATAGCATCAGCCTTTCGTCAAAGATTTATGCCATTCTCTCCTCGCTTTTGGATGCCAAGGTGAACAGAAGGGTACTCAGTTTGATTCCTGCTTGGGAATCATTCTGTTCTGAAGGTTACACTCTTTTCCTATCTGATGTTCCTGCTGAGAAGTAATTGACAAATAAGGCTTTAACTCAAACCAATAAACATCCCAAGCAAAACTTCGTTTTTACTTCAACATTGTGCTTTCATGAAAAACAGATTGTGTTGCACAATGAAAGTAAAAAAGGGAACTGTCATTAGTGTATTTAAATGAAGAAGAAACGTGTTCTTGTGCATCATTATTCAGTCAGAACCATTCAGGAACCAGTGAGATGTTTGTCAGTCACAGGCTTGTTTAACAGCAGATTTCAATGGTGAAAGTAGGATCAAAATGTGCAGGAGAAACATTTAATTTATTGATAGAAATATGCATAACAATACCAAGATCCCAAAAAGATCCAACACAACTTCATCCCTTCAGGTATTCATCATCCACAATTGTTGTGGATATGAGGGGAGGATAGAACAGGTTGGATGTACATAACCTCATAATTACAAATTGCTAATTGCGAAAAAAGACAATAGTGCCAACTGAGGTATGAGATGGGTCAGAAACAAGTCTGTGACTTGTAAGAAGTTGACACTTTAGATAATTTAGAGTGGAAACAGTGGTCCCCTCTGCACCTGAATGTGGAGCTGTCTGAATTGAAACATATTATAAGTCTAAAAGCTTTATTTTCTCATGACCTATTTAACTTTTCTTTCACTTCTACCTTTGTGCTTGCCAGTGAAAGTATCTCCTTGTTGTCTGCATATAGAGGGCAACATAGAAAAAGAGACAAAGAAATAACAAGCACTCTCATGCAGGGAGTCTGAAGATTTCTGAGAAAATCATACCATCACAATAAACAGGGTCAATGGAAAATACCAAACCAATACCAAACAATACCAAGCAAGCCAGCATGTTCCATTAGCATCTAATCATATGTTAAGGATTACATTTTCTTTTTCTCAAGCTAAAGGTGCCTTGTGAAATCATCAATGTATATATTTGTTGAGAGAATGTAAGGCAGCTGTGGCACAAGTGTCAAGTCTTGTGAGTGCTGTGAAAACAATGAAGCACAGCCATTTGAAAGCTCATCGATTGATTGATTGATTGATTGACTGATGAGCAGTGGTAAATCAAACAGAGGGATGCCGTTTGAACCACAGCCAAAGTCTTTGAATATAAATAACAGCTACCATATTGCATGTGGCAGTTACAGCTCAATATAAACGGTATGCATTTGGCAGTCTGTTTGACACTAAAACAAAATTCCTCACAAATGCAAATTTATGTACACCCATTTCACATGTTCCATTCTAATTGGTTTGTATACCCTCCTTCTCCTTCCATGTCTGCACCAATGATGAAACAATGTGGCTGAGACCCGGGTCCATCACAGGCCTGCAGCGACACGGTCCGAACTAACAGCACAGAGACAGAGCGTTGTCCAGGGGAAGTAGGGTCAGGTCGGTTTCAGCTCCTTTTTGCAGTACAAGCATTAACTGGTTTATTTTCATGTAAGCCAACTTTTGTCATGTGTAGGTGGAGGGCTAGTTAGCAGGCGCTCTGGGATTGATGATTATAGTGATGTTTTTTCTTCATGGTACCGTCTCTGCTTGGTTCCACTTTACAGGCTGTTTTGCTTTTCAATTAGTTAAATATAGCGAAAAACAATGATAATAGGTATATCTTTGGTGACGTCTATATTTGAGAAACTGTCAGTAATAAACTACAACACACAGCTTGCAATCAAAATCTGGCTACTGGGTGATTTTCACAAGATGTCCTTAGCTGAAGTTTTTCTTTTTTTTTAGTTTTACTTTTAATGTAAGTTATAACTTTGTTGTTAAATTTTTAAGGAAGAAAAGTTATCTTTTGAGAAAAGAAAAGATTGTGCATTTTTATAACTACAGAAGCTTCAGTTATAGCAGTCATTCTCTGTAATTTTTTTATTTCCAAAATATTAGAAATACCCTTCAAAGTTTTAGAGCTTGGAGAAATTAGTCCAGAACTTGATTGTGATGTAGTCATGTATGTTTTGACTATGAAACTATAACATTTCTGTACAAGGACACAGAAGTCCCTGTTACTTGAAAAATTCAATTTGTGTTGCAGTGGATAGATCGTAACTTCTACAACAGCTGAATGTGGGCAAAATGATGTGAAAAATCCTTTCAGTTCAAATATTATGTGAAAATTGATGAAACTAAAAAAAATGTGGAGGCCTCAACAGCGAATATATGAAATTTCACAGAACTCGATCCATTGAGGAGATGTGGATGGACTAACTAAGGAAAAACAAATTCAAGGACTCAATTATGAGATGCTTTCCTACAATCTGGTGTAAAATGTTGCTTCCTGGCAGTTTCTGGGGAGATGTGGGCCACCTACCTTCCATGTAGACGTACAGATGGATGGGCAAGAGTAATCATATATCTTTATAGCCCCTTTGGCAGAGGAAGAAAAACAACCTCCAAATTTAAAGCATTATCCTCTGATATTTGTCAGCTCTGCTGTACTTTGAATGAGGCATTTATGCATGCCACCTTGACCGTCTGCCAGTTTGGCCATTAACGGACCCAGCTTTGGAAGCACAGCCAAATAAATTACTTTCAAACAGTTCCAATAACTCTAGATTGTTGTTTATTTTAATATATTTTGACAATGATTTTCAGGAGTTTTGCCAGTTCCCTAAGCTTGAAAATGAATCATTTTTTGAGAGGACTTGATGTTTTGAAGAACAAGCCACACAGAGATACATTCAAAACTACTGCACTCAACAACAAGAGTCAAGGACAAACAGCGTGATAATCCATTAGCAGGAGTTTCTGCTCTCTGTTGCAAATGAGAGCCGAAACATACAAAAATCAATGAATGGACAAGACTTTTGTGCCATTCTAAATTAAACCATTAGGCTAAAAGTCAAAGTTTCCTAAAACTTTTGAAACCTATCATTTATCATTTACATAATTCTTTCCTTTTCATAAATAGGATTTACAGTTTAATCGAAAGTGGGTCATCATATCTCCAGGCACAATTACAGCCAAAACCTCAGCGTGACAAATTTGCTGTCAGTCGCCCTGCCACTTTTATATATGAACAGCTAGCTGTCAGTGGTCCATGCAGAGATAAAAGGCGAGAGAGGGAGGAGGAGAAGCCTCGTGGATCATGAGGCAGGCTCAACAGGTCGATGGGAGACAAACGGATGTCTAATAAGCCAATGATGAACCCAGAGTGGTCCCTTTCGTGAAGGCGATCCCCGCTTCTAACAAATGTGTTATTGACTTCACACAAGCAGCCAAAGAAATCACTCTGTAGCTGAGAGGGAGGAACAGTGTGAGAGAGGAGACATGAGAGCAGGTTAAAGTATCGATCACCCAATTCTGTTTATATCCTCCAGCTAAAGACGAGCAGGACATAGGCTAATTGACACACGGGAGTGTGACAGCTTGAACGCTGGAGGAATCATTAGAACAATTCAAATTACAAACGGTACGGGCATGTTTCAGAGATTTGAACGAGGACGCTTCCTAATAACCAAAAATGCAGCTGGCTCCATGTTTTGCATGTTAAAAAATCAATTGTTAAATCAGGCTGTTAGAGCCACTGCTTTATATGCCTGCATTTACTGAATGTGTAATGGTGTCACGTTTAAGCAACCAGTAAACCAGAAAAGAATTAAGGTTAACTTTAATTTCCCCGTTTTCAAGGTCACATCCTAAAATGCCTGGTTTGTCTGACCAAAAATCAAAAACACAAATAAACCATCATTAAGTGTCAATAAATGCAGTAAGTCCTCACACGTGGAAAAGCTGAAAAAATGACTCCATATAATTTGATCAAACTGACTAATTATTTCACTGCTACACTGATGAGTCTGGAGGCTGAATTAGCTCCATGAGTTAATCCATAATTCATGTCTGATGTAATGATTGCTTTTTGCACTTCTTAAAAATACATCTAAGTGACTGATAACACAGAAAAAATGGCAAAATTACTTTTAGAGAGATTATTAATATGTTGGCACAAGGTAGGATTTCAAAGTGCATTATCCCGTGTTGTGTTTCTGAGAGGGTTATCGTGCACCGCCAATAATAAGTCAGGATCGCATTAAAGCCATTTAATCTGCTGCTTTTCATAAAAATGATTCATTAATAGGAACAAACTCTATGCAGTTGCATGCTGTGCAATATGGACATGACTTATAGAGCTCTGAGGTTGAATTACAGCCAGTGAGTCAGACTGCAATGGACCCAGCTGTGTGTGTGGGTTGTGTGTGTGTGGGGGGGGGGATGGGGGGGGGCGCTTAACAAACATAAATAAATAACGCTGCATAGAACTGATGATGACATTCATTTGAAGTACCGCTACTCACTCTCGGCCTTATGTTTATTCAATTTAAACTTTAAATTTTATTCATGAGTAAAGAAGAGGTGCAGCAGTTAGCACCGTGTCCGTATTATAGAACGTGACCCACGGAATGTTAGAAAATATAGTACATCTGATATAAATGCTGTTTATATTGCCTTATTTTTTGTGAGGAGAAAAAGATCATTAAACAAGGAGGTTCCCATATTTATAACTACTTTTCATAATCTAACTGGTGCATAAAGCATTGTAACTACAAAAGGTTATTTAATTCATGTTACATTTTATATATCCGTCCAATAGCTTTTTCTTTTTTTTGGTTTTTTTTTTTTTTTTTTAAAAGCATAAACAAATAAGGTCTTATCCTGTGTAGGGTTGTGGGGGGGGGGGTCTAAGCTGATGCTGGACACGGCCGGGAGGAGTACACCCTGGACAAATTAACATTTCTTCCCTCCAAAAGGAAATTGCAGTTATTAATTCACCGATATACCCTAAAAGAACCAACAATGACACAAGAAGAACATGAGAACTCAACACAGAGGGGCCCTGGTACTCAAGTGGATCTGAAACTAGAGCCCTGTCACTGTGGGGAGATCATCAAGAGGTCCAGACGCCCGTCCTGCTTCGCACAGAGAAAGCCAGTCCCCCACAAAATAGGAAAAATAATGATTTATGCTATTTTAGTTCACTGTTTGCAAAGGGCTGAGTGACACATATGTAAAACACCCCTGGGTGCCACACCTTCGTGTTACACTGCAGTTTCTATGATTCAAGGCGTAAGGTCTTTTCCTCGTCAGTGATGGAAATTAGTACTTTGGGGTTTTCTTCTCTATGCTTTTGTATTAATAAGCAAAAACAAGTACATGAGATGTTTTCCCGACATGTCTGTGTGTCCAGCAAAATTTTAGCTACTGTACAACACATTCTCCATCCCTGGTGGGAATACAAAAATGTACAGCCGAATCGCTACCCACTTGTGTTGACATTTTTTATCTGCACATGGACATATCTATTGTCTATATATCTGTGTTTGTCTTGCAGTGTTTGCATGCAGTTTATATACAGAGATATAATCTTGATTCCATGGTTTGAGGGATTGCGGGATTTAGGTGGAGCTTGTGATAAATGCCCTATTCCATGCTGACAGAGCAGCTCCTGGAAAGCTATACAGTCCCAGGGGCAGGGGGCTAATCACAGCAGTTTCTCTGGAGCCCTCCTGCCTGTAAATGACAAACTGTAACCCCTACTTAGTAGGAAACACACACACGCTCACTCAAAAGCGTGGTTCCATTTCTGCTGTCCAAATATTACTGATGGCACTAAGCCACCAAATGTTTGTCTGTATAAAACCCTTTAACAAATAGGTTTATCACAAAGCAGGATGACGAGGAAATGAACAGGGAACAAAACTGATAAAACAGGCCATTTGATAATCCGCTGCAATCAGGACACATCCTTAAACTAATAATACATTTTATGTGAGAATTCAAAAGAATCCAAATGACTCAAGGAGAAAATAATGAGATGTTCAGATTTTCATTATGCAAATTTAATCACCTACAGTCACCACGGTAATGAATGTATACGGAAGCACTGCTTAGCCCATTGCAAAGCCTTTTTCCATGCTTATTCTTGTGACAATATTTACTTAGTTGCGATCAGAGCTGATACTGTGTGTGGACGCAGTTCTGTTTAACAACGCATTAATTATGTAAACTCAACAAAAGCAAAGCTGACTCCTCCAGCTTCTGTTTTTGTTTTCCTCTTTCTCCATCTCTCTCAGTTCCTTTTTCTGTACCCCTCTATCCCTCCATCCAGCAGATCACACACACACACACACACTCTCACACACACACACACACACACACACACACACACACACACACACACACAAACTAAATGCAATGATGCAGAACTCATCTGACTACATGGCACCTCAATCTCATGCTGCTGTGTGGCCTTGCTGAGAGATGACAGGGGTCCTGCCCAGTCTTGCTGCTGGTATGGATTTTAGGCTGCACACCAGACAGCAAAAGATCCCACAGAGAAGGGGCTAGAAATATACAGTATAAAAGAGATGGGGAAACAGAAGGAGAGAAAAAACAGCAGGACAGGAGAGAACGACTAAAGGGACAGAGAAACCCTGGGAGAGACAGAGCTGAGCACCTTTTTCAGCTACAGCAGCACCAAAGACACGCAAGTAAAAAGCAGTGATTGTGGTTAGTCCTGCAAAAACCCTGAAAACCCCTGTAAAACATGACACAAAGAAGAATGAAGCGGTCTCATCTCCTGGCGCCCTGTGCCGTGGGTGCTGCATGCAAAGTTCTCACTGCAAATAAAATGCCATAGAACATTTGAAAATAATGTGGTGAAAAAAAAACAGCAAAACGTGTAAATAGAGACCCCCTGTGAATGTGTTGCTGGAGGACGTGCAGGGTGGAATGGTGTCAAATGAATGGATCCAGTCCAGGAATGAATGGAGCATCTTGTAAAAGAAAAGTATAACAAAGAGAGCCAAAGTGTGATGAGTCTTAACAGCACTGCCACCTCCTCTAACCTCCTGCACTCATTCCTCCTCTAGGTAAGGAAAGCTTCTGCTGAGCACAACGGACTGAGAGGCTGTATTAAAGAAGTTATATGGGGAAGGCACAATCCAACGAGGAGACCTCTGGCAGGTAATAAAAGAGTACTTCTCTATATCTTCATTCAAATCCAGCTCCTTCAGGTACATGAGAATACCATGAGCTACACCATCCCTATGATAACACTGCTCTTTGTGGAACTACAGACAAGTGAAGACAAAAGGAAAGCATGGATGTAATTTTACATCCCGCTTCAAAGCGGTGATGTATTGTAATTGTCAGTGTTCGTGTGTTCATCTGTACGTCAGTCCATTCGTCCGTTGGTATGTCCACCCAATATCTTTGCAACGGTTGCAGATAGAAAGATGAAACAAAAAGCACATTACTCGGGCAGCAAAGGGGATGAAAATGAGATGATGACCTTGACCTTTAGAAAACTAGGTCAAGGTCAAATTCCAACGTTTGTACACTCAGGAACCGGATAAGATAGAAAGACGAGGGAGAAGGCCAGTGTGAGTAATACCATAGATCAAAGCTAGTGCTTTGATCAATGACAGTAGGTCAGACCACTAGCTTCGATCTTTGACCTATGCAAGTAGGTCAGGGTAAAAATTTTAATTATTGCGGGGTGTTGCAGTCTGTGACTGCCTTGGTTCTTGTTTTTATTGTTTTTCTGGTTGTATAACTTTTAACAAGTTGTGCCATGTATAAACAAAAACTGCTTTAAGTAAATAGATGTGCATGATTACTTAAAGTTTGTGATTGTAATTCATGATATGTAATTTGTAATTTATGATATTATAGTTGTGATATTAGATAGATAGATTTTGTGATATTACATAGATATTAGATGTTGTGACATTAGATAGTGACGCCTTACATTGTAAGAAGGCCTGTTTGCAATGATGCTTTCTAGTCAATTGTCATAATGTACTTCATCAAACACTAGGGAAAGAGGGTGGTGTTCCTCCACACAGTCGACCCCCAGCTTTGGAAAGGTGGCATGGAAAACCAGACCTATGGCAGGAAGCGCTCCACCCTGTTTAATGCCAGAGGCAAAATCACCTCTGCACGGTGTTTGTTGAGATAATAATATAGTATGGCATATTACGGGCTTTCATGTTGACATACCCGCTAATGATCTCCATGAGAGACAGTCTTTGTCTGGGTTTTGCAGGTGCCTAGTGGCGCCACATTAAACCAATGCCACATGCAGAGCCATGATAATGAAGACGTGGCTGAGGGAATTTGAAATATGGAATTCTCTTGAAATAACTACAATTATAAACATTTTGTTCACGTCCATATGCTCACTCACAAATGTGATCTTGGCTCCGCATTAACTAAAGACTCTTCCCAGTAACCGTGATTAGGACACCTTCATTTATATGAGAGTCATGTTTTGCAGCCAGAGGTTGCAGTCAGCTCAGTTTTCCTCATTACCTCCAAACATTTTATCAAAGCAGCGAGTCGGCAGAATGCCGCTGACTCTGGCGTGTTGGAGAGTGACAACAACAGGGCGGATGTCAACATGAAATGTGAGGGGCTGTGTTTTCCATCCTCGTCTCATCTCCATGTGTCTGCATACCTCCAGCTTCACCTGCACCCTTCACACTTCTTCACCTTGACCCTGATACATGACTAGAGAGTTGACAAGCCCCTTGCATGGGAGCGGCAGTGTGTGTTCTGAAGAATTTAGGTCAGAATAAATATCCTGTCTGACAGAGGGCTTAAGACTACGCTTTAGTCTGGACTGCCTCTGAAAATGTGTCTGTGTGAGACAAATTCAGAATATGAAGCATTTTTCAAGCTTCAGTGGGATACCACTGTTCTATTCCAACAGGTGAGTGAAAACACAAAGTTATAGCAATACTTTACAGGAAACTATTCATGGAAGTGGCCTTCATGACAACTCCCTCAAGAGTCCTAAAGTGCTTCATCTGAAGCATAGTATGTGCGCCCACAGGCTTTCACAGTTTTAATCTAACTGAGGAAACTAAATTTCTCGATTTTCTGGTCAATAAAGTCTTAAGAAGCAATGGAGCAAAAATTGAAAAGTGGCCATGAAGATAAGGGAGTATTCAAAGAACTGTCTCCTGTGAATGCCAGGAAGTCTTCCCGTAAATTGTATTCTCCAAGGTTCATCTGGGGCGCACACACAGCACCAATGTATTTCAGGCTATGTTGGCCCATTGTGGCAGTGGGCTAAAGTCACAGAGGCTCCACTGACTCCACTATAAACTTGTAATTTTTTTGTACAATAAGTATAATGACAAATAAAGCTGCTGCTGTTTCCTCCTCTTCTTCTTCTTCTTCTTCTTCTTCTTCTTCTTCTTCTTCTTCTTCTTCTTCTTCTTCTTCTTCTAAGGTAGGCAAAAAAAAAAATGGAAATGGATTTTATCAAAGCTGTCTTTTAGAGGTCGAGTTTAATTACAGTGTAAATAATTTGGTTACATCAATGTTGTGGCATCGGCTGTCCTGCGTTGAACCTCCACCAGTGTTGCTGGAATGAGCAGTGATGGTGGATTTTTGGGGGACTGTCATCACTGGGTCCCTCAAAGCGTCCTCTTCCTGCCCAAGGAGGATGGAGGGCAGGGACTCATCCGCCTGACCAGCAGAAGCGCTGCGTTCCGGCAGCAATTCATTCAGCGGTTCCTGACTGGCCCTGAGGACCTGGTGTGGCGGACCATGATGCAGGCAGGGATGGCCCAGTGCTGGGATCTGAAACTCGATCACTTGCTGTTCTTAATGGACCTGAGCAACAACAGACTGAGAGATCTTCCATGTTTTTATCAGAATGTTTTTAAAATCTGGGGACTTTTGTCCAAGGGAGACCCCAGGATTTTAAATCACATCATTGGATTTTAAAGGAACCTGTTATCAGAGGAGGACTTTTCAATGTAACAACTATTGCAGGAGCATCAGTGGAGTCCAAATTCATCACGGCTAAAATCTCCAATATTGGATGTGTGGTGGAGATTTGTGGACCCACCCCTCTTCTTCTTCTTCTTCTTCTTCTGCTCCTGCTTCTTCACCACTCTTGTCACCTCATGGAGAGAGTAAAGTCAATAGGTGGTGTGGATCAATTCAGCTTAATGTTGTCAGTCCTTTGAGCACTGAAAGGGCAAATGTATGACTATGCCTGGCTATAAATCCTTGTGCTTATTGTTTGCAAAAGATAGGTTGAGAGTCACCACAGCAACCATCTAAGTGGAATACTTGATAGCTACTGTATGCTTTATGTTACTGAGGAAGGAATGTTAAAATAAAAAAATGGAAAAATTTTAAAATAATGAATGTAAGAGCCAAGAAAGGGTGCTTAATGTGCCAAATGCATGCACGAGCATGTGTTAAAGCAGCAGTGTGGTTTCCATTAACCAAATTATGGAAAGGAGTTCCTAAACCGGTACCTGCTCATTACCTGAAGATGAGTCACTTTGCAAATTACAGCGCAGCCAAATGTCCCAGGTGTATCCGTCTCTCCCTCCCTCTATTGCACACACCTACCCACATGTCTGACAACACACACACCTGCGCGCGCACACACACACACACAGGCACGTCGCAAAAAAAATGAAAAGATACGTTTCTTAGTGCTAGGGGGACATTAGCATACCACAGTTACCATCCAGACATGATGAGAATGATGAAGTTAATCGCTACACTAATATTCAGCGAATGAATTCACCTTTTTTTCCCATCATTCCAGGAAAGCACAAGTTTCCCTCCAAACATACACCATCAAAAACCGAGTTAATTAGCGGCTGCTGAGACAGACAGACATCAGACAGACAGACAGACAGACAGAAACACAGACACGCACACACACACTAGCAGACAGATTTGCTTTGCGCTCACACTCAGTCTGCCTGGAATACTGAACCCTTCCCAGGAACATTGAGCGTACTGTTGATCCCAGAGAAGCCCTACGGCTGAGAGGACAAGGACAAAGATGGAGAAGAAACACAGAGGCTGGTGAAACACACAGAGTCGGGATGATGGAGCGGTGAAGGCAAAAAAATGACAACTGAAAAGCACGTAGATACGGGGGAGGGTATGACAGACATGTCTAATAGAGAGCTCAACAGTAGCAGGTTTTTCTTCAAGACCAGGTCACATGACCAGCTGAGAATGGAGGAATCATTTTAATAAAACGACTGAAATCAGATAAAAGTGTTACGATGATTTTTAACAGATTCTTGTGTCCATTATCAATCTGCCCAATGTCAATAGGGGAAACACCACAATCAATGAAAACATATGCATTATATTTAAGTACCATGAACTCTGTAGAAACCATCTAATAAAATCTTAAGTTGAGCCCAATGTAACACAATGACTGGCTGAACTTGGCTGAAGAACTAAAACAGCAGACAGCAGATGTGAGAAAGCAGATGCTTTCCATGTTTGTCTTCCGGTAATTCAGACTCAACGCTTTCTGCAGCTGCTTCACCATAACAGCCTTCAAGAAAAACAGACAGATGGTGACCGATTACTTTGAAGCAAATGTATCACAAGTTATGCTAAACTCACTAAAATTAGCTTAACTATTAGGCTAAATCTACCTCCAGACTCTTTCTAGCCTTTGCTGTGCTTCCTGTGAACCCAGGTGGAACGTTTCAAAGGCTCATGTTTGGGTGATTACCTACAGCAGCTCTGGGTTCTCTTATCTGTGGCTGGCATCTCACCTCCTCTACCACTTAGCTCAGCTATTCTCCAGAACCCTGCTCTGATCGACTATTTGACGTGTGAACCTCTGGAGAAGAGCTGTTGGAACAACATCCATCCATCTCTTATTGGAATTAAAAAATCTTTAATGACACTAGATTAGAATTTGAAACTGAAGACAGTGCAAGTACCTAAAAAAAATGTTAACTACATTACTAACGTTAAACAGTTTGTTTTTTAATGTTTTACCACAGCATACAGCATTAGTAAACTGTTGATTAACCATTAAAAAGCCATTAGTTGCAGCTCTGCTGAAAATAGACTCATGGGAAACGGATAGCTTCTAAAACTATTTATAAAACCGTTGTGTAAAAGCAGAAACATTATTATCACTTACAAAGAAACACATTTTAAATGTGATATTTTCCAGGAATTTCCCCCTGGACTCACGTATGAAATAATTCATTTCAACCAGAGCTCATTAACCACAGACAGACAAACATGTTTCTTGTCTATATAGAGGAAATGGGCAGACAGAGAGAACAATTTTAAATCCTTTAGCAGGAGTTTTGCGGTGCCACAAAGACTCACTGCAAGACTGGGATAAATCCTCAGTTCTCTGGCCTCAGCCCTGAGTGAACCCCTTCCCTCAGGAGCACATGAGCCTAACCAAGCCAACAGACAACCAGTGAAGCGAGGAGCCCTCATATGAGAGGAAAAACCTTGTTAATTCATCTGCCATAATGACAGTCTGAGCCACCTTTCCATCTCCCTGAACAACCCAATCCCAATCAAACTCCTCATTTCACTAATTAGATGTTCTCTCCCTGCTCTGGCACTGAGAAATCAATTAAGAAATCAAGTTGTCTGGAGCTATTTTGCTTTTCCAGTCAGGAGTGTGTAAAGACCAGTTAGCCAGACAAACACATTCCTGTCTGCCTCTGATGCTGGGAGCACTCCCTCAGCCCTCCATGCTGTGCACTTCTTCTGAAGGGATTAGCTTCTAAAGCCTGTGGAAAACAATTCCCTGCTCTCTCTCAACAATGTCAAAAGAAAGCATCATGTCGTGTGCTAGTTATTTTGCCAACTATACACCTGCAACAATGCTTTCCAGCTCACAAGACCCAATACCTGGAAAAGTTTATTTTAAATAATAATGTACCAAATTAGATGCAGTATTTGATACAGCCTTCCTATATTTGGATTAATCCTCTCCTTGTATTACTAAAATTCACAGTGGCCAGCTTCCCTATATTCTAAGGGGCAATAAATGACTTCCCTTATAATGCAGATAATACTGTACAAGCATTGGGTTACCTCTGTAGGGCCGCTCTAACAAAGCAGCAGTATTCTTACCATTCATTCTTTCACATGTAAAAGAAGGTGATCGTTTTCAGCAAACATGTTTCCTGAAGTAAAATAGGGCAAGGTAGCGAGGGTAAGGAGCCTTTAGTTCTGCCTGAAAGCTTGCTCACTCAGTTAATGAGAGCATTAATTATATTCAGCAAATGGATCTAAAAAAATGTCTCAATGTGTGTGTGTGTGTGTGTGTGTGTGTGTGTGTGTGTGTGTGTGTGTGTGTGTGTGTGTGTGTGTGTGTGTGTGAGAGAGAGAGAGAGAGAGAGAGAGAGAGAGAGAGAGAGAGAGAGAGCAAGAAAGAGAGAGACAGGGAGACAGAAAAGAGAGAAGAGAGAGATTAACAAAGACAGATATGTCTGAACACCACTAAAATGCCTCCGGGAGGTGTACAACAAAATATTACCATTTTCTTAATAAGGTGAGCAAATTATGAAAAGTTTGTACTTGTTTGGGAGGAAGATAAAGCAAGAAGGCAGAGAGTGCATTGTGGGTAAACAAAGCTATCAGGAGTAAAGCCTATTATTGCTAAGTGAGGGATCTGAGCGTCAACAGGATTCCATTGTCAGTTCTCTTGTTGTCACATGATACCACTGCTAAGGAGAGTAATACCCATATTAACCACCATTTTCCTAATGCCTTTTCTCCTGTGCCCTGTGATCAGCCTGCTCCCAGCCATAATCCCGGTCTAAGCTGATTCTTAATTACCCTGGTGGTCCAGACAGACAAAGGCCAGGGCCAACCTGCTCCGAGGTCCCTGACATCCTGAATACTACACCTCCTCTCGAAACACAACGGCCCCCGAGGCCCGTTTCTATGGCAAAGCCCAGCATCTTGATCTTGCAGTGCATCGTATTTATCATCAAATATCCCAAGCACAGTATGCTAATTCATTCATTAGCATTTTTACACTGTGGAAGAATAAAGCAAGCAAAAGCTCTACAATAATCCACATGGCTATGATTTATGAAAGTTCAAAATAGCCAGTGGAATTAAGCAAATATTAACATAAAATCAAGTGGAAACAATTGCAAATCTGCCCCTTCCAAATATAAAAAATACACACCTTGGCGTGTGGGCTTGAATACAAACACCTACTTAATCAGCCACACATAGACACAAACAGGAGGGACAAGGAGCTTGTCAAATCTTCTGTTTGTGGTTTTGAATTAAGCTCTTTGTTAACGATTTTGGTTTTGTGTTAATGTGAGACACACAAGCAGCGAACAGCCTTTGCATGTAGAAGTGGCACACAGTTTAAAAATGCTAAAAAACTAAGGCTTCTCTCCGTAATCTTCCAAGGTTCCCTCAAAAACTTGATATTCAGATGCAACAATAAAGCACAAAAATCCCTTCTATTAGAGATGCACAGGTCGCGCTTTTTTAAACATTGACATCACATTACAAAGGTGATGTCAGTGTTTAAAAAAGATGGATGGATGGATGGATGGATGGATGGATGGATGGATGGATGGATGGATGGATGGATGGATGGATGGATGGATGGATGGATGGATGGATGGATGGATGGATGGATGGATGGATGGATGGATGGATGGATGGATGGATGGATGGATGGATGGATGGATGGATGGATAGATACTTTAATAATCCCAAGGGAAATTCAGGGTGACATCTGCTCACAAGAGATACAATAAATACACATAACAGTGACTGGCACAGCCAAAAGACGTTGCATAAATTACATAATTAACATAATGACATAACTGTTTCAACAGAAAAACAGAAGAACCTAACATAAAAAGAAAGCATAGTAACATGAAAGAAGCATTAGATGTAGACGTTGTAGGATCAGAACACGTGGATGAGCCAAGCTGTAAACTGACACTAAGGACACTAAGGACCCCCACAAAGTTCCTATTGTTTCCATTTATCTGATACCGGTTTAAAAGTCATCCATGAGAATCATTTTCAAACAGGCCATCTATGAGTTCTACCTTACCTTACCAGGCAGAGAAACTGCTGTCACATTTCGAGGAAACTTGAAAGGCTCTTCAGCCACTTCAATCAACTGAAAAACTCCCATGTCTTTGAAAGATGACCCTGAGTTCCAAGCCTCCTCTTGGCTGGTAGGTAAAGCTCCTGTTTCTGAGCTGCCAGATTATGGAACTTCTACAAGAACACATTCAGAACTATTCATCCATCCATTTTCTTGTAGACAAGACGATCGCAATCAATTCAAAGTGGGAGGAAGCTGGAGAACCCAGAGAGAACCCGCGCAGAAAATACAGACTGCACACAGAAAGGAATTGAACCCAGAACCTTCTTGCTAGAAGGCAACAGGGATACCCACTGAGCCAGTATCATTTTATCCTGAATCATTGAATCTTAAATCAGAGGCAGTCCCATTTGAGTGGAAGATCACCTCTTTGGGAATGCTAACATAAACACCAGATTACACATGCAGGCATTATGGGGCATCTTTCATCAGTTTCTGGTCAATGCAATGACAGCAAAGTGGCTTAAAGATGTAGGACGAATATTTCTTGGTCAGGAATTCTCTTCATCAGCATCCCTGAGCAACTGACTCACGCTGCCTAAATGCACCAGGCAGCAAGTAGATATTTTCTTTGCCCTCAGGCAATTATATCACCTTGTCAAAAGACATGAATAACAGATGTTGAGTGGCTTGAGTCATGCATATTGAATACAGTGACACGACAAAAAGAATCACGGAACTGTTTGCCACAGGAAGTTCTGACAATAGCCCTGTTCACACAAGAGCCACACAGAGACCCTACTCCACGTTGTCCTTGTTAGTTCACACTAAACAAAACCACACTGGCATTCATTGTGTGACAGTATGCCTGCACTCCTCAGATGTAACAAAACCATCGCCAGTACACACTTAGTGAATTAGTTAACAATAAAATATTAGAGCAACAACAATCTTTTACCATTTCTGTTACATGTGTATCCAGTCCTCTGTTCCAATGGTAATGAGTTCCCAGGCTTCGCATTGAGTCCCTCCTTGAACAGTGTGTGTAACGAGGGCTAATGACACAATGTGTAACAGCCCAAGGGGACATGGATGTTTTTTCATGAAAAATGTGCCTGCAATCCCCTGAGAAATTGCTGAAATATTGGGATGTCAAAGTAAGGAGGACTGCAATGCTAGGTCATGCAGGATCGAAAGGAGAGTTTCAAGAGGAAAAAGACAATAAGCTGACTGTGACAGGCCGTGTTTGAGAAATCAATAGGCTCTGCTTTTGTTCTCTCACTTCAACACCTGAACCAGAACAATGCATTCAAGCCTGTGCGAGTTCTTAAACTCTCTTTTCTATCTCTGCTTGAAAACTGCTTTCCAACACAACTGGCAGTCAGAAGTCAGTGTGCTACTAGTATATCACAGCATACTTCCATATTCTCCATATCCACTGCTTCTATTTACATTTAAATAAGATACACATTCAAGGGCACCACAGTACTGAGTAGAATAACGAGGTATGAATTCTGCAATAATAAAAAAAAAATTACAACTTTTTTTATAGATACTGGCAGATTATGGTGGAGTTTCCCTAAAAGGAGCTGTGATGAAATGGGCTGCAACACTCTCATGGCTTGGGTAAGTCTCATGTCTTCATTTAATTTAAAGATTTTCAGGACTTTCCAAGTGAACTTGGTGAACTTCCAGTAATTTCAACCAGCCAAAAACAAGTAAGTCAGCCTAACATTAGTTTTAATAAGACAGTAAATTAGTTACTTTATTCATGTTTTATGTCCTCAACAGGTTGGAATCCATCCCTCGAATGATTTACTGCTAGCTGGCACCTGTGAAAAACTGCACTGTAAAAATAATGGGACAAAATGCTTTCAATTCAACAGAAAATAAGAGAAAGTAATGCAACACAGAGGCTGTCAAAGTGAGATACGTTATTTCTTCAAAGAGCTCTGTTTTACTTAGATTTCATGCTGAGAAGGCCTCAAATACAACACTGTTTTAAATTAGCACTCCAGACATTATCCACGCTCTGTTACACTTTAATGTTTTTCACATTCCACTTTACAAATAAAGTTTATGCAAAAAGCTGTCAGTTTAAGTGTCAGTTACATCAGGGTGTTAAGAATTTGGGTGCCTAGTTGGGGTCTCTGAGAGGATATTTCTTTGCATAAAGGGACTTATGAAACCAGAAATACCACATCTCCCTCAAAAGCAACCACTAGATCCTGCATCCACTGCACCACCAGGATGAAAAACGTTCTGAAGAGAGTGTTTTGACTTTTAGGATTGTCAGTGGTTTAGATTTCAACGGGGTTTCATGTGCCAAGAACCATAGGAAACACAACAACAGGCCACATCTCACGACACATGACACTGCAATCCTGACCTAATCCTGAACCGTGACTTCAGTGACCTCAGCCTTTGTTTCACATTGCCTACACCACAACAGAGGGCCGAAAGAATCTAGCTATTAGTTTGTTGACAGAGGAAGAATGTAAAGAACTGAAACATGGCCAGTGGGCTAAATATAAACTGCTCAGGAGGCTTTCTTTCCTCTGGGTAGGGGATAAAGAGTAGCACCAGCAGCATCAGTCTTGGAGACCCACTTTTTTGCAGTCTGGAACTCAGTACCTCAGGGAAAGAACACGCAAGAAAAGAAATGTATGCAACTCACACAAATGTTTGGTTCATCTTTGGATGATTACACATCTGTGTGTCTATTTAGGCATTGCAGTCTCACCCCCCTTCATGCCCAGGCTATAAATACTGGCCCATCTGTGTTGAATGATAAATTTCACTGTCTATTATTCAAATAAAACATATGCTTTTAAATGATAATGAGTATAATAGTTCCGTCACTTTAGACCAGAATATCAACAGGATACTCTGCAGCTTATTTGTAATATATACCGCCTTATTATGGAAATGAGGCTTACTCTTCTGATGTTGAGGATCTGTACTTTTTACTTGTCCTTTGGTCTATAGAATACTGCTCGCATGCTTCTGCTGCAGCCCCATCGCCCTCTTCGATGTTCTTAAATCATTCAAGCACTAGCTGACTAATTCCCACTCCTACAAGAAGCTTACAGACTATAGGCAGGATGCCAATTTGATCAAATTTAAGTAAAATGTACTTGCTGGAGTTTGAAAGATCAATACTACATTAATAACACCTGGCTGAAAGAGCTGAGAAGTCTGTATTGTGGTTGCTGTTACAGAGTGGAAAGGAAATGGCAGGCTAAAGCTGGCCGCTGACTGTAAATTTCTCAGTCTTGGCATGTTCTCCAGGGCCCTGGAAGATCTCATCGTAACCTTGAGGAGCTCATGATGATGGCAGCTCCAGCCTCTGCTTGCATCAATCTTCCTGCATGGTGAAGCATTGGCATCTGATTTACGGGTGCAATAACCAAAGACAGTAATAATTAGGAATACTGGGTAGCACACGGCATACACACAAAAAGGTATTGCAAGCACACACACATATTCATTCACTGTATTTTCATCAATATGCTAAAATATTCATAGCATAGAGTCCAGAGTGCAAGTTTCAAATTAATAGCACTAACAATTCCCACCAAGTGGATCCTTTCATAGCTTTGGTTTGTAGAATCAGCCAGCAAGACTTGATATGAAGGGGCAAAGGCACCTAGAGGAGGACAGGGCTGAATGACAGAGGACGCAAACAGCAGGAAAAATGGATATTCTAGGCACAGATCTCTTTCAAAGTCAAAGACTTGATCTTTCTCTGAATCAGAAAAGTGACTCCCAACCTGTACTTTGACTGTCTGAAGAGAAGAATTCGTCCGCCTGCATAGGTCGCATCTTTTGAGGCCTTAAACCGATAATAGATCAGTTGGGGATGATTAGGACATAGACCAGTAACGTGATATATGGCAAACGCTTCAATTATCAAGCACTAAAAACACTAGAAAGATTTATGTATTTTACAGTCTAGCATTGAAAGCAACAAGCTCAATCTAATGTGATACACAGCATAAAAAACTGTGAAACCAGACCAGTTCAAGACAAATGAAGCCTCTGACTGGGCATGTGTTTCCAGTGAAGAGGAGCAGAAGTAGAATTCTTTGAACACATCCAATACATGGCTGTGTTTCTTCTTCCAGTACTGTGGGATGACCGAATCAACCGGGGGTGCCGTGCTGTAATAGATCAGAGAGAGCTGCAGAAAGAGAAGCATCGCAGAGCAGAAGATTCCTCACACACACACACACACACACACACACACACATACCCTGGTTAATCAAGTGCTGAAGCCAAAATGGCCAGCCCACAGGAGTCCAGCTGAAGTCCTGCTGTGCCTCTCAGTTCCAAAATACAAAATCCTGATGAACTATCTAAATAAATCCCTCTGCCAGTCTATGCTTCTCTGTCTGAAAAAAAAAATCTCCATTTTCTTCCCCTTCAGCCCCCTTCCTCCCCTCTGTAAAGTTTTCCATCTGCTCTCTGAATTACTGCCCGTGATCCCGCAAGGATGGAAATCAACCAGTCTTTTCAGGGATCTGATTTAGGCCCAGTCCCTACTAGGTCCCTTCCATCTATTCACAGATGGTGGTCGGGCTCCTGCAGACAAAACTATGCCGCTTTGCTGCAAATCTATGGTGAAAGGCAATATTTTTTACATGATGATGGCATTTTGTTCTCATTGCAATTCAAATATGCATCTCAGGCTTTCTTCGCCAATCGGTTAGATACCGATTATAGTAAATATAATTCATGGACACCAAAGGACAAATATTTAACAGCTACAAATAGGCAGTGTGAGATGAAAAATGCAATAATCACCTTTTGGTGTACAACACAAACATTTAAATAGTGCCAAGATGATTATTTTGACGGAATACGTTTGTTGTGAAGCATTCTTGTTATAAAGTAGATTAGTCCTCTTCAGTAAAAAGCCCTTATTTCCATACCTTTTTAAACCTCCATTCTGTCTGCCCACTGCTTTGTCTCCATTCAAACGCTTTTACCTGTACAACTGAGTTTGTTTGTCAACAGATTATAGATTAAAATTATTTGGTTTGGCTGATCAGCAATCACAAGAAATATTCTGTTTCATGTTATTTATGATGAGGAAATTAAAGTCACATTTCCAAAAGGTGGCAATTCCAAATGTTTCACTTTTTTTCCCAAGAAAATAGTCAAAGGATTATTAGATGATCTAAATATCATTGCTGTTCCAATCCCTTGGCGCTAATACATGCTGGTTTCCCTGTTACGTTTCCAGCACTGATGATGTTTATGCACTTTAAACTTGAAGCCCTGAAGACTATTCACTGCATGAAACGGTTTGACTACACTTTCTGGACTTCACAGGCTTTTTCATCTCAATCCAAGTGATATCTTATTCACTGAAATAAGCAAAATTACATTCTGACTTAATTTAAGATAAAAGTAGGAAATGAGTGATGAGACATGGGAAAATGAAACCAGCTGACATTTGCTGCAAAATAGAAGAGGCGGATGATAAGTCAACAGCCATTCAAATCCCATGAGAGACGACAGAGGAGTGAAAGTGTCACATAGGGATTTAAACCATGACCACCACCACCCCACATAGCCAAGCACTCTGGAATTGGATTTCCATTTTCAGGACCTTTATATGTTTGATAAAATATATGACGCACATATAATACTTGTTTCTCTTCTCAGCCTCAATACACTTTCTCAATACTGTCAGACCGGCGCAGCAGAGGGCCTCCATATTTCATAGGCTCTAATAATGTCACATCTCCTCAGCTGACAAATTGAACCAATCACAACACAAGGAAAAAAGAGTTATGGAAAATATGGATTAGATTGGGTGAGAAATAAAAGAAATTCACTGGTCTAAGCAGATTTGACTGTTGTTAAGCATTCAAGGTTAAAGTGGTCTTCATGCAATCACGGCAATAAAGGCAATGTTGATCAAAGGAGACACTGTGGGAGTCAAAGTCGCATTTATGCTCCTTGATTTCTCCTTCTATAAGAGGGATGCAGGGGGCATGGGGGGGTCAGGTCAAGGGATTAGCAAACCAGAGGAGACGCTGCAAAAACTACCAGCAGCTAATATCAAAGGTGAACCTGAAGATGGCACTCCAGTAAACAAAGTAAAAATACCCTGCATAGATGTTTATTTGCTGACTCTCTAACACAACCATACTGAAGCATCGCTGTTCCCATTCAGCTCTTTTAATTACCTGTGTGTGACTTACTCCTTCATATGTTTCAGCTAATTCCTCTTAATGATTTGTTCCGTTCAGCAAACATTCTGCTTGCACGCTTTTGTTTTATCATTATTGCATCTGTTACAGCGAGTTAACCGTACAACTATTGAACTGAGCATTACTGGGTTCTTCATTTCCATCTAAGGAACATTTATTAGCCCTATTTCTATTAAAAATAACAATATCATTAGACATTTTTACAACATGCCGATGACAGACCCTGCCTCATTGTTATACACTGTTGAAGCCGTCTGCTGTGGAAATGTTAATATTACTGCGTTATTACCCTTTTTATGCTGTACCATGTGTAAATCTGTGTGTGTGTGTGTGTGTGTGTGTGTGTGTGTGTGTGTGTGAGATAGATAGATAGATAGATAGATAGATAGATAGATAGATAGATAGATAGATAGATAGATAGATAGATAGATAGATAGATAGATAGATAGATAGATAGTGTGTGTGTGTGTGTGTGTGTGTGTGTGTGTGTGTGTGTGTGTGTGTGTGTGTGTGTGTGTGTGTGTGTGTGTGTGTGTGTGTGTGTGTGTGTGTGTGTGTGTGTGTGTGTGCGTGTGTGCCTACAGAGAACATTTATTTTCATGACACCATCTCTACATCTATCTGTTTTGCGGCTGGTTTTCTAATACACAAAGATGTGTGTATCCTACAGCAAAGCAGTGCAGTGAAACTGATTTCAGAAAGAGTTGTGATATATTTTTCAGGAGCAATTATTCCATTTTTGTCCCTTTATCTGCTAACAGTTTCAGCATATTATAAGCCACTTTGAAAAGAACTTAAAGCTTTTTCTGGGATCGTGTGAAAGTGTCTTTTTGCCTCATCTTGAAAGAATTAGAGCAGCATAACTGTGTCTTCCACAGCAAGACAACCCCAAAAATACCACAGACAGTTCATCACGTCGGAAGAAAAATCCAGCAGCTTTGTGAACATTTTCCCACAGTGGATGCTGATGTACGGTTACGCGAATTTAAATAATAAATAAATAAATAAATAAATAAATAAATAACCTCTAGAATTTCGTATCTTTCTAAGGTGTAAACTTTTTAGAAAGCTTCTTTGTAACTATGTGCCAGTCAGGTCCAGGTTCTCGTTGTCATCAGACCGGGAGAGATTAATGCTCAAAAATATCGATTAACTTAAAATGTCATATCATGTTCAAAAGGAATAATAACTCCCCGATCTTTTATACGTTTATGCCACCTGGTGTATTTAAATACGCTTGAGGAAAAAAAAAAAAAAGCAGATGGACCGTGCGTCAGAGGAATGTTCTGTTTTTGGGAGCTTTCCTCGGAACACCTCGCTCAGCTCCTCCAGACCAACAACATTTTGCAGCCACATTGAAAACTTACTAGATTCATTTCCAAAGTTATTAGAAGAACTTTCTATAGGAGGAATACTAATATTACCCCATTCGTAGGTCATGGGAAACAGGCAGTGAACCTCGGATTAAACGCAGCACCGTGCTAAAGAGGACACAAAGTGCGCACCTCTGCGCTCTGATTTAGGGTTCAGTGGAGTTTTATCAGCGTGTTTTAAACTTTCTAAGTGCGTTCAGGGCACCGACATAAACATGCGCCTTACCTGTTGGCCCCTCGATGCCGTCGGCGTAGATCTGGACAGCCAAAATCAACAGAAAGGCGCAGGTGTTCATCGTGTAGCTGTTTTAGTCCACTTTAAATTTGTAGGAGAAATCATGTCACTCCGTGTGATCCGGGCGCGTCAGGAATGGAGTGGAGCTCATCCACTCCCACAGTTCTCTCTGAGTGGAGTTTGAGACGCGCCGACCGAGACAGGGCACAGCGACTTCTGCAAACTGACGTCAGGGTAAACAGTTCAGGGAAGAGATCTCGTTCTCAAGCCCTCTTTTCCCTCCCAGCTTCTACTTCTCAGAACACAAAGTACGAGCCGGGCGCCCCCAAGTGGGTGAGTCCAGAACTGACACCGTCAGTGGTGCCGTCGGTCCAGCGAAGATACATTTGGGTAGTTTGGGCTCCTGTTCTGGAGTGTTTGTGGAGTCCAAAGAGGAGCTGCAGGCCTTTAGAACGATGTCAGGATTTCAGTTAGTCTGTGTGTGTGTGTGTGTGTGTGTGTGTGTGTGTGTGTGTGTGTGTGTGTGTGTGTGTGTGTGTGTGCGTGCGTGCGTGCGTGCGTGTGTGTGCGTGTGTGTATGCGCGCATGTGTGTGTGTCTGTCTGTCTGTATATTTATCTATCTATCTATCTATCTATCTATCTATCTATCTATCTATCTATCTATCTATCTATCTATCTATCTATCTATCTATCTATCTATCTATCTATCTAAGTCTGTCTGTCTGTCCATACAATGAAATTTATGGGGACTACGCCTCCGATTTGAGATACAATCTTTATCCACACAACACATTCTAGAATTAAGACTTTGTGTGTTTTATTTGTGAAATGGGTATCTAGTGGTTCTGGTTGAGACGAACAATCTAAAATCTAACATTAATCTAAGTTAATGAGATGTTTTTTAGAAGGGGCTACGCTCAACAAAAAAACAAAAAAAAAACTCTCCTGGGGCACAGGCCTGCATTTCTCAAATCTTTTTTTTTTTTGTAATTTATTTAATGCGTGCTGCATAAATGAAAGGTGCTCTACTGTCTGAACTAGCCTGGCTTTGCTCACCGTCACTCCTTCTGTCAAATAACAGTACATCTACTGCTAAGGTTAAATGTTATTCTGTGGGCAAACACTTCTTTCAATATAGATAATAGACATTCTCAACGTGGATGATGATGTAATTTTTACACATTTGTACAAATAAAGCTCTTTATATACCATACATTCTTAATCCAACACAGACTGGAAAATGAGATAAGCTAATTTATCTAGTATTATTCATTCTGTATTCATTCTGTTATAAATACAGTTTATTTTCAATTCACTATTTTTTCCAGGGTATGGTCCGTGAAATTCATACATTTTGAGCTTCTACATTTTCCACAGTTATTAATTGGTTAGCCATACAAGCCATTTTGTTTTATTACCAAAGTATAATCATCTATATGTTCTCAAACCTTTCTATTGTATTATTGTGTCATCATATATTAACAAGAAACAACAACACCCACGCTGCAGTGCATGTTTGTGTAGACTGATGTTTGGTACTGGATAGTAAGACACCTCACAATTTACATTTCAGTATTGCTGTGTTTGTCAGGATCTACAGTTGTTTCTCTCTCTCTCTCCCTCTTCTGATATCCTCCTAGTTTCCATCTACCTGGGTGTGGCTGTTCCTGGCAGCAGAGCAGCATACCTGTTACAAATCACCAATCTCCAGACCTTCATGAGGACCAGCTTCCCACCATTCATCGCCAGTTTGTTTGTACTGCTTTTCCAGTCTGCTGCCTGTTTGACTATTACCATTCCAGCTCGCCTGCTTGCCTTGACTACTCATCTCCTGCCGATTCACTTGCTCAGCCTGATCATCTGGTCCACCATCTCATCCCTCTTACCTGACGTCTACGCATTTGGGTCCTACAGCAAACCATGACAGTGTTCCTTTGACATTTAGGATTTGAATTCTTGGACACCAAATCCAGTAAAATAAGCTCAGCAACCATCCCTACCTTTATAGTGACAACAAGCACTGATGTGCATCTATGGAGAACAGTCTGCAGGAGCACAGGTAACTACAGGTTTGTCAGTCTGACAACAGCTCATCATTTAAAACACGTATGTGCCTTTGGATTGCCTATTGACATGTGATTAAATTTAAGTTTATGTTTCAAAATCACGTCAGCTATCTTCTTCTTTTCCTTTTGGCTTTTCCCTTCAGGGGTCGCCACAGCGAATCAACCGCCTCCATCTAACCCTGTCCTTTGCATCCTCTTCTCTCACACCAACTACCTTCATGTCCTCTTTCACTACATCCATAAACCTCCTCTTTGGTCTTCCTCTAGGCCTCCTGCCTGGCAGTTCAAAACTCAGCATCCTTCTACCAATATATTCACTCTCTCCTCTGGACATGTCCAAACCATCTCAGTCTGGCCTCTCTGACTTTATCTCCAAAACCTCTAACATGTGCTGTCCCTCTGATGTACTCATTCCTGATCCTATCCTTCCTGGTCACTCCCAGAGAGAACCTCAGCATCTTCATCTCTGCTACCTCCAGCTCTGCCTCCTGTCTTTTCCTCAGTGACACTGTCTCTAGACCAAACAACATCGCTGGTCTCACCACAGTTTTGTACACCTTTCCTTTCATTTTAGCTGAAACTCTTCTATCACACATCACACCTGACACTTTCCTCCACCCATTCCATCCTGCCTGGACACGCTTCTTCACCTCTTTTCCCCACTCTCCATTGCTCTGGACTGTTGACCCCAAGTACTTAAAATCCTCCACCTTCTTGATCTCTTCTCCCTGTAACCTCACTCTTCCACTTGGGTCCCTCTCATTCACACACATGTACTCTGCCTTACTGTGGCTAACCTTCATTCCTCTCCTTTCCAGGGCAAACCTCCACCTCTCTAGCTTCTCCTCCACCTCGTCCCTACTCTCACTGCAGATCACAATGTCATCTGCAAACATCATAGTCCATGGAGATTCCTGTCTAACCTCGTCTGTCAGCCTGTCCATCACCATAGCGAACAAGAAGGGGCTCAGAGCTGATCCCTGATGCAGTCCCACCTCCACCTTGAACTCCTCTGTCACACCTACAGCACACCTCACCACTGTCTTACAGTCCTCATACATGTCCTGCACCGCTCTAACATACTTCTCTGACACTCCAGACTTCCTCATACAATACCACAGTTCCTCTCTGGGCACCCTGTCATAAGCTTTCTCCAGATCTACAAAAACACAATGCAGCTCCCTCTGGCCTTCTCTGTACTTCTCTATCAACATCCTCAAAGCAAATACTGCATCTGTAGTACTCTTTTTTGGCATGAAACCATACTGCTGCTCACAAATGCTCACTTCTGCCCTTAGTCTAGCTTCCACTACTCTTTCCCATAACTTCATTGTATGGCTCATCAGCTTTATTCCTCTGTAGTTGCCACAACTCTGCACATCTCCCTTGTTCTTAAAAATGGGCACCAGCACACTTCTCCTCCACTCCTCAGGCATCTTCTCACTATCTAAGATCCTGTTGAACAACCCAGTCAGAAACTCTACTGCCACCTCTCCTAGACACTTCCAAACCTCTACAGGTATATCATCAGGACCGACTGCCTTTCCACTCTTCATCCTCTTCAGTGCTCTCCTCACTTCATCCTGGCTAATCTTTGCTACATCCTGGTCCACAACAGTCACCTCTTCTAGTCTTTGTTCTCTCTCATTTTCCACGTTCATCAACTCCTCAAAGTACTCTTTCCATCTTCCCATCACACTGCTGGCACCTGTCAATAGACTTCCATCCCTATCCTTAATCACCCTAACCTGCTGCACGTCCTTCCCATCTCTATCTCTCTGTCTTGCCAGCCTGTATAGATCAGTCTCTCCCTCCTTACTGTCCAACCTAGCATACAAGTCATCATAAGCTTCTTGTTTGGCCTTTGCTACCTCTACCTTCACCTTACGCTGTATCTCCCTGTACTCCTGTCTACTCTCCTCAGTCCTCTCAGTGTCCCACTTCTTCTTAGCTAACCTCTTTCTCTGTATACACTCCTGTACCTCCTCATTCCACCACCAAGTCTCCTTATCTACTTTCCTTCCAGATGACACACCAAATACTCTCCTACCTGTCTCCCTGATCACATTAGCTGTAGTTGTCCAGTCATCTGGAAGCACCTCCTGACCACCCAGAGCCTGTCTTAACTCCTTCCTAAAGGTCATGCAACACTCTTCCTTTTTTAGCTTCCACCATTTCGTCTTCTGCTCTGTCTTTGTCCTCTTCATCTTCCTCACCACCAGAGTCATCCTACACACCACCATCCTATGCTGTTTGGCTACACTCTCGCCTACCACTACTTTGCAGTCACTGATCTCCTTCAGGTTACATCGTCTACACAAGATGTAGTCTACCTGTGTGCTCCTACCACCACTCTTATAGGTCACCCTATGTTCCTGCCTCTTCTGGAAAAAAGTATTCACTACAGCCATTTCCATCCTTTTTGCAAAGTCAACTACCATCTGTCCTTCTGCGTTCCTCTCCTGGATACCAAACCTGCCCATCACTTCCTCATCACCTCTGTTACCTGCACCAACATGTCCATTGAAGTCTGCACCGATGACAACTCTCTCACTTCTAGGTATGCTCTGCATCACTTCATCAAAGTCCAACCAGAATTTCTCCTTCTCCTCCAGCTCACATCCTACCTGTGGGGCATACCCACTAACAACATTGAACATCACACCTTCTATTTCTAGCTTCAGACTCATCACTCTATCCGACACTCTTTTTACCTCCAGGACATTCCTAACAACCAGGACATTCCTAACAAAATCACGTCAGCTATCTAAGATCTAATTATTTCAGTTAACAATCCTGAGAACAATGTTTTTACATATTAGTAGATCTTTTACAGCTGAGGTTACTTAGATACTGACAGAGCATAGACAGGAGAGCACATCTTCATCACCCTAGTCAGAGCTGTAAATGCATTGTGGTATTCATTGAGTTTGCATGTCATTAAGGGTGCATTTTCTAACAACAGATAGCCTGTTTGCTTGGGATTACCCCACTGATTTCATTTGGATTTCATTTAATATGTAAACTTAAATGTGGGTGTTTTCAGGCAGGACTTTGGCACAGGTTGTTTAATATTTGGCATGGTTATATTAAATGTATAAAGCATCTGAGGTGTGTATATGACTGAATTGTTGGACACTAGTTGCAGGCTACAAGGTGTCCTCTTACACATCCTTAAAACTTTAGCAAGGCAGAGAGATTTATCTTTTAAATTAAACATCTTGCGCTATTGCTGATTCTGCAGACTTTGCTCAGCGTGAGTCGAAATGGTGTTAAAACATAGCCGGGCTGACACATTTAACTGTGGCTGAAGGAATCTCAATTGGATCTAGATGCCATAATGGAGGCTATTCATCACTCATTTTGTTGTTGTGTGAGAACATTAAAGATATGGATTCAATTAAAGGGGACCAACAGATGCATCGACGGCTTCCAGCATGAGTACACATTTTAGTCTCTAATGTTGTTAGCCCTGAATGACAGATGGACAGAGATTGCTCAGCAAATTACTTAATTTAACCAAAAAAAGCACAGCATATGCGCACTTGTAATTGCACCTGCTTGATGCATGGCAGTCATTTTGCACCTTATTTAAGACACACAGTAGTCAGTTACTTAAAACTGAAAGTATTTTGGTCTTTAATTTACAGTAAACCTAACAGAATCAGCAGGGATGCTGACGACTGTATTATACAGAAAAGGCATTTTATCTTCTATCACTCAAAAATAAAATGTGCACAGGAAGTTGCATTTGTGATACAGTAATTTATCACAACAGTTCTGATAAGGCTGGCTATTAAACTATTACTGCCCACCACACAAGCAAAGCAGTGCTTCAGACTGTGACTCATAAACGCTGCTGTTCGCTGCTACTGGTGAGGTAGAACCTTAAAACATGGAGCACTTCTGATTTGGCCACATGTCAAACAGCAATGTAAAAAAAGTCCATTTCAATCATCGTCGGACAGAAAATGATTCTTTGACATCAGTGATTGATTTCTTGGTGCTCACAGATCTCACGTGATTGTAAGGTGAACCCAGAAAAGCAGAGATTTTCCTCCCGTTTGATTTATTGTTGGGTTAATCTATGACCTTCTGTGTTCATGAATGGACCCAAAGTAACATGGTATTTACACTGGAGGATAGCTGAACATGAAAGTAAGAGAAATGAACCATTAATACCAAGAAGAAGGCAGAAGAATCATGCTGGATCTCAAAAAACAAATCTGATAGCTTACATCAGTGAGAACGAATCATCTGTAATGCCAAAAATTCAGTGAAATATAATCTTTACAATTCTCATCAACAAAGACTCAGATAACTATTGAACACATGCCTCTGTTAAAATATCAAACAAAAAGGTTTTTATTTAAAATGTATTCATCATCATTTTGGACCGTCAATTCCATTTCCCTTTCATCACAGTCTCATGTGCATGACACAATTTCATCTTCATCATAATGTGAAGGGTGAGATGAATTAACAAGATTATGTACGTCATGCATGACAGCAGTGGCAATTTTTAATTTATATTTAGTGTTCCCTGTCAGAAATACGTCTGATCTCCATACATTGAATGTCTAGTGATGTATCTGAGGCTCCATAACAAAGACCTAAAAGCAAGCATGAATATGTCACAAATTAACATTACTGTACATCAAATTCGATACATAAATTGACACTCACAAAATTTGTTTTTTTTAATTATAAATCTCATAAGCAATCAATTACAAAAGTATGAGGATATTTTTATCACAAATACCTGAAAAAGTAGCCAACTACTTTAAGATGAGGTAAATATTGAATGTAAAAGGCATCTTAGGAAATTTTAAAAACTGCAAAACATACCTGGTTTATAACAGAATAATCAATCAACAAAGACAAATTTAGATTTTGGGGCAACTAATTAATATTTACATTATCAATTAAACTATGGGATTTTTTTTCAATCATTCAAGAAAGTAATCTTTGTAGAAATTTAAAAAAACAACTAACAAACATTTACATTTAACAAATTTTGAACAGTCAATTGCTGGCCTATGGGGAAGAAATGACTTAAATTATTGATAAAATATATCAGAAATGGTTGCGAATTAATTTTCAGTTGGAAATAGAAGAGCTTTTTCAGATGATGTTATTGCCGAGTTGTTATTGAAATGCATATCCAGAAGGTTTTTCTTGAACATGTCTACCAGGAGAACAAAGCTACACCTGTGTCCACTGGCGTTACTACAACTGAAGTGACCACAAGATATGACAATACAAAAAAACAAATAGTTTGACTAAGTTGATTTGAATCTCTCATCTTTTTAGTCTTGGACACGCTCCCTTCTCATTTACTTCTATGTTTCTTTAATGTCATTCTTCCTTTAACCACCTTTTCAACAACATGCAAGCCCTCTTTATTCTCTATTTCCTCCCCTCCAAGCTGCGGGTCTTCTTGAGTCCTCAGTATGGGTTCTCTGTGATTTCGTGAGTCACCTTTTTTCTTCTCAGCCTCCTGTTTATGCCCATGAAGCTTCTCCTGGTTTCCCGTCTCATTGAGCTCATGCTGCCTCTCCTGTATGGCTCTATGTTCCATTCTGTCAGCTCTGGTGTAGTGACTCTGGCCGATGGAGGCCGGGAAACGAGGGAAGGGTTGAGGGTTGGTGCTGAGCTGAGTATAAGATGCAGCAGATAAACCAGTTCCAGAACAAGGCTGGATTGCAGGGCTTGTTTTGACGGGGGACAGAAAGCTGGGGCTTTGGCTGTTTGACTCACTCAGAAGCCGAGGGCGAAGGCATTTCAAAGTCTTCTTTTTGTTAGCTGTGCTTTCATCACAACCGTGTTTTCTTTGGTCTTCCGAAATCTCATCGAACCCTAAGAAAAAACATATTAGTTAATGAAAACCAGTGGGATATCACAGTGCGTGGTGTATGTGAGCTTCAGTGGTATTCTCACCGTGGTCTTTCCTGTGGACTTCATCCTGGCTAAGCTTCAGATCCAAAGCCTGCTTCACTGAGTCTAAAAGTCCAAACATCTTACACAAGGAATTAAGTATAACGGCATCTGACAAAACAAACCCAGTGAAAGCTTGACTACACCAAATCAAACAAAAATTAATTTCCAAACCAGCCACATGGTAGCTGATGAACCCATTTGTGAAAATATTAATGCATGACTTTATTTAAAGCATTTCCATCTGTTCACACCTCACCTGTCTCACACAGGCTGGAGTTCTCACTGCGAGCCTCCACTCCTTTAAGAGTGGCAAAGAGTTCACTCTGGAGACTGGACAGGACTACACCCATAAGACCTGCATCTGTCACGCTCTTCCACAGCCTCACTACTCCATCTGGAGGGATTGTCATGGTTGACATCATCATATACAGCAAACTGTATACAAACGTGTTTATTCTTGTGCCACAAGTGCACACAGAGGGAACCGTGGGATCAATTCTTGCTTATGGCTAATTGCCCTTTTGCTCAATGGTAAAACAGCCCCAAAAAGTAGCTTAATAAAATAGGTCTTACAGACGTTAAAGAGAAAGTGGCTGAACAAGTCATATTTCTAGTTGAAGAGGGAAAGACAGAAGTTATCTAAGTTGTTCCTGACAATTGAAATTCTTGTAAACTGTATGTGAAGAACAGACAAGACAGACAGACAGACAGACAGACAGACAGACAGACAGACAGACAATCCATTCATACATCCATTGCCTCACTTGGTTCATGGCAGAGGATAATAAAAAATGTGCGTATAGAGGCTAGAAAATGTCTGAAAGTGAGATCTGTGGAGAGGCATAGAACTGAAATCGAGCAATAAACTGTGGAGTGAAACATGGGAAGAAGTGTCAAGGTTGGAGGAACAATGAGAAAGATATAACTAGATAGGGGAAATGGAAGAGGTGTGGCACTCAGAACACGTTAAATGGGTCACAGAGTTAAAGTGAGAAAAGAAGGAAAAGACTTTTGGAAAGAGGTATTTTAAGAGGTGAGAAAGGAGGACAGGACAGATTTTGAGTAGGGCTGAAAATTACTTTGGATCTTCACAAAACTGAGCAAACTTTGAGTACAAAATAGTCATGAAATGTCAGGAGGGCTTGATATCTTATCTTGCAAAAAAGCTTCCAGTTTGACATTTCTGTTAGGCTAAATCCAATATTTCCAGAGAGAATATAACAAAGCCCACTTACAGATATATGATGTGAAAGTCATCTATCTCTCCATGATGGGAATATGCGTTAATATATACAGACCTCTGGAGATAGAGCATAACTAAGGGCTGAGTGTTTTCATTGAGGGTTGTCAATTTGTTTTAAACCCCATGACAAGCAATAATGCTTGTCCAGTGAGGCACTGAAATTTGCCATTCATACAAAAGATGGCTTGAGGCTGTGTTACCCACTGTGTTCCAGTTGGAATGGTGTCTCATCAGGTCACCTTTTAAAGCCCTTAAATCAAAGCTCAGGTCCCTGTTAGAAATAGCCACAGTTAGAAATGTCAAATTCTGTCGATGGTAATATAACGGGACATGATTCTCTGCCTTCCGGTGGTCAGCAACTCTTTAAAGCCATTCTGCAGGAATGGCAGAATATCCCATAACTGCAGATTCAGAGGTTCATTCGCCCAATTTATCAGAAGTGTCAAGCAGCAGAGGCTGCAAGAGGTGTGGAACAAACAATTGAGAGGCCTGTAGGTCAACTGATGATAATATTCACAGTTGACATTTTTTTCTTTTTTTTTTTTTCATTTATTATTCATTTAATGATGGTTGAAATTTGATTTCTTATCCATCCAGTTAGATAGTATTTCAAATAGATAGCCACATCCTTTAAAAGGACACAACTAATGAAAGTGTGGCCCCTTGAGGACTGAAGGTCAGGGGGATGTGCATCTTCCAGTAATAAAAACGTAACTTTCTAATTTTCCTCTAGAGCAAAGACCTTGGTCAGCTGAATGGCTGCCAGAAGTAAACTTACTTCTAATATTTAAACAGGCAGTTATAACACATAAATATGCAGTATATCCTGTTCAGCAGTTTTACGACTGTATATTCTTTCTTTTGTGTACCAGGTGTGTCAGCCCTCTTTCTCTTTGCAGGACGTCCATTGGCCAACATGGGATTTACAGGCCAGGCTGAAACAGAGGTCCACTCTGATGCTGTGCTGAACTTCTCCTCCAAAGGCTCCTCTGTGTCTGCTGCATTGTGTACGACCTCTCCTAAAATTACCACAGAGAAGGATGTACTGTGAATGTTGTGAGAGCTGCACTTGCTCGATTAGAAACGCGCTGCTTTGTTCGACATGTGCTTATTCTTACCCTTAAGATGTCAGGAATTAATAATGATGTTTCACTATCAATGTTTCAGTAAATAACACTATTAATATAAGTTTTTATCTTCATCACCTTTTGATATATTAAGAAACAGGAAATGAAGCATATGTGGATAAAAAAAGATAAAACGGTAAATGCCATCTGAACTCTACCTGTCAGGAGAGACACCTGCCCTCCAGAAGAAGGAAGAGCCAGACAAGACGGGCTTTGCTGCTTGACGTTCACTGGAGGAGCCCGTGTGTTGTTGATCAGCACATCAAATTTGGTGCTGCGGCAGGTGTTGCTGCACACCGAGTCATGCTGGTAGAAATCGATCTGGCCAGAGTCCATCATTTTCCTGTGTGGGGAGAAGCAAATTAAAGATCACAATACATGAAATCCAAGAAAATATTTTTGTTTCACAGCTGCAGAGAAGTCAGAAAGTATGGATTGAATCTGTTCAACAATTGAATTTTAAATAAGTTTGCTTGACACTAAGTCCATTGAGCTAACCTCTAGAGGAATGAAGATGTAAAGGGCAGATATTGAGCTGGTATATTGACTCGCTGTAACAAAATAACAAGTGCAAACATGATAAAGGGGTGAGAAACATCACTCAGCGGTTTGCTTGCATGTTATTTGATCTGGCTCTGATAATAATGTGGCTTACTCATTGAATGCACTGCAAACCCCCAACACAGACAGACTTGACGCAAGTGAAAATTACACAAGTGAAATATGCTGTTGACTGCAATAAATTGTAGCCTTAAAGTCTGTCACTTTACCCCCAGGACAGTGGAATGGATAGCTTCCTTAACAGAGCTGCATTCTTGTGTGTCACAGCAGATATGAGGAAAAGAACAGATTTAGCTTTTTTCTTTTTTCATATAATCTACCTGAGCATTACCCCTCCAAGTCTGATGGCCCTTTTCCAATCCTTCAGAGTGGCTTTCCCTGCCAGATGTACAAACTGCTTTGGACTGATGAGTTGGTCATTGAACTGTAAGGAATGAGAAAAAAAAAACAGATATGAGACAAGATATAAAGATCATCATGTCTACCTGAGTGTGTATTGTTAACCAAGTCATTCTGTATTGATGATCAATTAAGAATGTATTTACTTTGACACATCTAACGTTGATTCCAGGACACACAAACTTCTTAAATAGCAGAACTGCTCTGCTGTCTCCGCAGGTGATGGGGTAGCCATACTCAATCTCCTCTCCTCCTGCTTTGCTGTCTTATAATGTTCAGAAACCAAGGTCAGAAGCATTTCCAGAAGTTGTGAAGAATTTTATAGTAAACAGAATCATCAAGTGTACTGTGTTGACAAGAATACCTGTCCACCTGCTTGTGGACATAGAAATCATGTGACAACATAATCAAAAATATCATTGTAAAAAAGGTGTGCAGCCTAAGCAATATTGTGATGCTTTCATAAATAATACATGCATAAATAATATATCCAGTGTTGTAAAGAATTCTATACATTTTAAAACTATTTTATTCAACCCTCATATTAGTTTAGGTTTATTAACAACATATACAACTTATCAATCAATCAATCAAATTTTATTTCTAAAGTGCTTAATCATGGCAACAGACATTTCAAAGCGCTTTAAAAGACAGAAAAACCCAACTGAACCGTTCCAGAGCAAGCATAAGCGACAGCAGCCCTCCCAATTATTTCAAATAGTCAGATCGAATAAAAAAAGTATAAATGGATAATTACAACAAATATAATAGATTACACAAAAAACTATTTTACTGACTGGTTAGGGTCTCAGATTGACTCAACCCCTTAATGATAATATATCTGTAATACTTTGTAGAGACCCTTCAGCTGTTACATCATGTCGAAAATATGATGCATAACCACATTGTGGGTTCTGGCAGTGTTCCTGAGGAATCTTATCCCATTCCTTTCCGGCAGATGCCTCTAGTTCTGTAATAGTCCTGGTTTATGGACTGCAACCTCCTTCTTCAAATCCCACAAGAGGTTTTCTATGGTATTCAAGCAATTGTGATGGATACTCAAGAATGTTCCAGAACCTTTTTTAGAGTCTGCTTGGCATCGTTATCCTTTTGGAATGTCCAGTGATACTTAAGCTTCAGCTTCCCCACAGATGACAAGAAGGATTTCCTGATTCTTAATGAAATCTATCGTTTTCACTGCATGCTGCAGGTTTCCAGAGCCAACAGAAGCAAAGCAGACTGAGGGAGCATCAGTGAGCCACCACGTAAACAATAAGGAAGGTATTCTTGTCAACGTACAGTATGCCTCATTTCTTCCTCCAGACATACCACTGATCCGTGGCCCTGAAAAGTTAGAGCTTTGTTTCGTCACTCCTCAGAGCAGCATCCCAAACTTTAGTGGTTGATCTAGACTTTTCTTGTATGCCTGGCTCAGCAGCATCCAAAGTCTTGCAATTTAAACATAGAGTCTTGTGCAAATTTAACCTTTAACAGATTTTTTAAAAATTGGACCCCTAGTGCTGGAGTAGGTCTTTAAAGGCCAGTACAGTGTTACAATAGCGATGTTTGCTCTCATGCTAGTGACTGTTTTGTGTTGAATACGGAAAACCACTTTATATCTGTTTTGTATTGAGATATTTGAATGGGCCTTGCGTGAATTAGTTACTGAATAGTATGCTCTTCCAGTAAACCTTGAGCACTGAAATAGTATTTAATGATTTTGTCGCCAACTGCATATCTCTGTCTAAATTGTGCAGATTAGAGTGAAGCGTCTCAATGTCACATACCATGATGGGCCTCTATGGCCAGGACTGTGGTGGCAGTGTCAGCAATGTCCCTGCAGGGGGCGACAGATGCTCATATTAACCAAACAATTGCTTAACAAAATATTGCATCACTAACCTTTCATGACCTTACGTGTTTCTATTTTTCTTTACATAACTCACTTTCATTGACTCAACACTGCTTTATATAGATTATGGACTGATATTAATATAAAATTATATCACATGATTTACCTGCTGGGAATAACAAGCAAAAGAAAAAAATGTTAAATTGTGTTGAAAAAGTATAAACATATGTAAATTTTCTTAATTTTGTCACATAATCCAAAATAAAATATATATCGGCCCATGAATAATTTAAGTCACGTTACCCATGCAGGATGGGCTGCAGATGCAGGATGACTTGAGTCCTGTGGTCATTGCCACTGGGATCACCTTCCTCTTCTTTCACTGTCATGAGATCCCTTGAAGATACAATGACCTCAGCACCTGCCATCACCACTCTGCACAGAGCTGCAAGCACGGCGAGCCAAGAATGCACGTTAACATCCAGATTACACAGGCATGGTGATGCTATTTAATGCATATGCAAGTCAGTGAAAACCTCCCCCATCTGACTTCTTTCCTGGCATGCAACAGTCAAAAATAAGTCTACGCTGGATTTATTATAACATAATCCTCATATAAGCAGAGCTTGTTTCCTACAGTGGTGTTCAGAATGCATAGAACTGATTTGACTAAAGATACTAAATGGTTGTAAACTAAAAGGTTATAAGAGCTGAATTGTGAAACTGGTGCAATAAGTAGTGTACTGTTATGCAAGCATTACTTTAGGGAACATTTCTATAACTTGGTTAACATTTCTATAACTTCTTTTCTATAACAAAAAAAGTCTAACTGTTGATACAAAATCCAAAACCTCACAGTTGATATCCCTTTTTACATGAACAGTTGCAGTCTGGAGACAGTTATATAACCACTAGTCTGTTCTATTCCTGAAAAGATTACAGTTAAACTGTTACAATGAGGTAAATGCATGTCCTTATTGACAATATGGCAAATCGTTTAATGCCCATAAACACATTTTAGAGGGGTCAAAGTGAACTATTATTACTTCTTGTTAGGAATTAGGAAGAAGATAAACAATAAATTCTCTGCATAATTTGTAGTTGCTGTGACTCTGATCAAAATATTTTAATACAAGCATAGCAGTTGATGCGTTTAAGACTTATTATAAAAGCAGAGGAAAAAATATTTACAGACAGTGCTATATATTCCATGGTAAAAAAAAAAAAAAAAAAAGGAAAAGAACAGGCAACGTTTCCATGCGGCGAGCTGCATTCTACAGTAAACTGATCAACCTTTTCCGCGCTGATGTCATCTAGCCCTGGATGGATCATTAACACCTATACGGACATTTGCGGGTCTCATTCTTATTTGTGTTCACCCTCTCAAACTGACGTCAGTCGGTGCGCCTCACGCACATCCTGACCCACAACGCGAGCTCCTGTTCCACAAAGGGGAACAAAAGCCCGCTGGGTCTATTTTCTAACTTTAAAACACACTGGCTCTTACTTTAAAAAATACTAAGAGTTTTACCTACCGTATTACAGCGGGAGATTATTCATCCTCAGCTTGTCGGAGTGACACTAGAGCATGCGCCGTGACGCTGCGCTCCACTTCCTGCAGTGCAAGCAGCGTTCGCCTGAGAAGCATCTGTCCCTCTGTCACGAGAAGCGGTTCGTTCTCACGCGATGCGTGGATCGCTCAGACTGCTCTTATGTGTGAGTGCGCGGCTTAGTTTGAGCACGTCTGAAGTATCACACTGTGTGTAGGGAGGGTTTGGAAGCATGCATTCTATCCCAAATGAGGTCAGAAAATGTGAATTTAATGAGCTGTTTTCTCTTGGTAGTTTTAGACTAAAATAGAATAATGTGTCACTTGGCTCTTTTGTGTGTCGAATTTTTTTTTTGATTCGCTGTTGTCATGCAATACACTGTTGCCTACTATAGTGTATTTGTTGTCCCTGTGTATCCAGGAGGTGGCAGGATTTGTACCTATTTTAAGGAAAAAAACCACACATTTCCAAATACAGGGATTAACTGAGTTTTGAATATGTTATGTAATATTTTTGGATTTCGGCTTTAAAAAATAGGCTCTATGGAAGGATATCACAATCTGGTCTGTAGTTCTAGCTTTGCCATGTCAGCTAAAGAGCATCAAATGCTGGGGGCGCGTCTCAATTTGAAGAGACGTAAAAATCAGCCCACCCCTATTTGGTAATGAAAGGCCTGGAATTGTTTGATTGGCACCTCAGATCAGCCAATGAGAGGTTGACCACACCGTTCACGTCCAGCCAATGAGAGGTCGAGCTCTCGGCTCGGAGCCAATAGTAAATAGTCAGTAGTTTGCACCACAACTTTTTAGTTGACCGAGAGCCTGGAAACAACTTCGGAACGTACTTTTAATTTTCACGCGGAACCCTGGAAGTCATGTTTGCAACTTCCAGAAACATCCAGGATGCTGTGAAGTCAGTTCGTGCAGTTTTGTGGATAATATTTAACATATTTTTGGTTAATGTTTCCGGCCAGGAGGGTAAGAAACATTTATTTATCGAGCTGTTTTGACAGAACAGAACGCGATGCCAGAGTTTACTGTTTAGTTCTAACTAGCTAACTGCTGCCAACCTAACATCTGGTCGGGAGTGACAAAAACAGTTAAATTAATTGTTTACTTTAACTTTATGGCGTGTTTGAGCACTCAGTTGACATTGTATTAAGGCTAAACGACCAGGGGACTGTTATCACCACGGTTCCCTGTCAGAATCCTCCAAATGACTAAACGGTATTTCAGGAGCTGCCTTCACCGTCAGGTTTATTATCTGTATTGTGCAAATGTTACTTGTAATTTTTCTTGTTCATCCATCATATGTATTTCTCTATTGATCAGTGCATCCAAATCACTTACTTTTGTATAAAAATACCGTATTTCTTATGTTGAAATAGGTCTAAAGTAGAGCTGGTGATGTCATGGTGCCATTCTTGACATACCCCTTTCTTGTTCATGTTTACCTACTGCTCCCAGCTATCAGTCTTTCCCACAGGTTGTTTTATTGAAACAGCAGCCCTGTTCCAGTTCGGTATGAATCACAGTGACCATACATTAACACAGGCAAAGAAATTATTTAACTGGCCTCAGAATTACACTTACTCACATTGGAGATCGTTGCTGTTTTTGTCTATGTCAGGAGCTGGAGTTTCCTCATGTCTGTTGATGATTACAATCACTTAAACCTGGTCGGAATCATGCTGCTCTTACTGGCACAAATGCAAAGAGCTCACCAAGGGTTCATGTAAATGAGGGGAAAACATTTCACCCTTAGTGGTAATATTATACTGTATTTCACATGATATAGTGAAGCAGAGGCATGTACCACGTCCTGGTTGTTAATGTTAACCTGTAGAGCAAAGAAAGTATTAAATAGAAAATAATGTAGCTGGATTGCTTATGGTTGTCATTCTTCTGTCTAGTCATATAGTTTGAGTTCAGCTTTGAGTAATTTACTTACATTTTGTAATCTGAATTAAAAAAGGGTGAACATACAGTACCAGTCAAAAGGTTTGGCGACACCTTCTCATTTAATGGTTTTCTTTATTTTCATGAGTATTCACAGTGTAAATCTTCACTGAACCTAGCTTTGCTTTGATTACTGCTTTGCACACTCCTGGTGTTCTCTCGATGACCTTTGGGAAGTCATTTTTGTAGGAGTTCCCAGAGGTGTTCAACACTTCTTGGCCCTTTTTCCTTCACACTGAAATCCATCTCAACCCAAACCTTCACGATTGGTTTCAGGTCCGTTGATTGTGGAGGTCAGGTCATGTGACGCAGCACTCTATCACTTTCCTTCTTGGTAAAATAGCCATTATACAGCCTGGAGGTGTGTTTGGGATCATTGACCTGTTGAAAAATAAATGATGATCCAACTAAACACAAAGTGGATGGGATGCCATGTTGTTGCAGGGTGCTGTGGTAGCCACGCTTTTTCTAGCAAAGCATCCCCACATCATCACACCTCCATACATGCAGAGACCATCAGTCACCTTTTCTGTGTCTCACAAAGACACTAGAGGTGAAACTAAAGAGCTCGACTTTGGACTCATCAGACCAAAGCACGGATTTCTGCTGGTCTAATGTCCATTCGTTGTGTTTCTTGGCCCAAATAAATACTTTCTGCTGTTGCTCTTTTTAGTAGTGGTTTCTTAGCAGGTATTTGACCATGAAGGCCTGATTCGCTCAGTCTCTTCTTTACAGTTGATTTAGAGACGTGTCTGCTACAGGATCTCTGTGTGGCATTCATCTGGGCTCTAATCTGAGGTGCTGTTAATTTGTGATTTTGGAGCCTGGTGACTCAGATGAACTTCTCCCCGTTGGTTTTCCATTCCTGGGGCAGCCCTAATGTGAGCCAGTTTAAGTCTTGATGGCTTTTGCGAGTGCACTTAGGGATACATTCAATGTTTTTGCAATTCTCTGGACTGACTGACCTTCAGTTCTTCAAGCAATAATGCAGTTTGTCTTTAGTTATCTGACTGGTTCATGCTTTAATATAGATTCTTATATTTGTCAAATAGGGCTGCCGACTGTGAAACAAACTTTATGCACAATATAACCGAGGGGCCCAGCCCTATTAAGAAGGCAAGAAAATCCACAAATTAAACTTGACAAGGCTCTTCTGTGAAGTAGAAACCATTTCGGACTACCTCATGAAGCTCACAGAGAGAAGGCCAAGGGTTACCGGCGTTTTCGTCAAAGCAAATGGTGGCTGCTTTAAGGAAACTAAAATATGAAACGCATTAAGTTCCTTCACAATATTTTATCTTCTACATAATTCCATATTTCTTGCTTCATAGTTTGGGTGTCTTCAGTATGTGTCTACAATGTAGAAAGAGAACACTGAAGTTGCATCTAAACTTTTGACTACGGGTGTACATCTTATGCTGCCTGAAATTAAAAACAGCCAGGACAGACTGTCGGTGAAAGGGTTCAGTGAGCAGGAGAAGATTACCGGCCACCCAGAACCTCCTCAGTATGTCGGCCTCCATGTCTTCTTCCTACAGGAAGGTGACAGGTCCACGCTCTGTTGCCCACTCTTAAAATATTTTACTGTGATATATCCAGGGAATCATTTGGAAGCTTGAGAAGGGGAAATAGAATCCAGAGTTTTATGGTGTTTGGAGTTGAGGAACTGTCGGCAACCAGGAGAGTGTGTGTGTGTGTGTGTGTGTGTGTGTGTGTGTGTGTGTGTGTGTGTGTGTGTGTGTGTGTGTGTGTGTGTGTGTGTGTGTGTGTGTGTGTGTGTCTGTGTGTGTGTGTGTGTGTGTGTGTGTGAGGATGTGTGAAGGGTCACCCCCATGTTTCCCCTCAAGCAAAGCTCCAGGAGCCTTTTATGGAAGACCGGAAAGATGTGTCGGCTCAAATGGACCCTGGCGTGTCTTTTAAAATTTTGACCATTCTTGGAACACGTCAACACTTGACGTTGGGTTGTTTGGTCTTGTGCCTGCCTCCCCCACAGTACTTATCTCACAAGATATTAGAGAGCTAAATATTTGTGGTTTTAGTTACACTCACCAAATGTCAGAGGTCCTTATGAATCAACGTAAAAACATATTTATACAGAAGGTTATCTACAAACATAAAATTAAAATTAATGTTATCGCCTTTTCTTCCAGGAGCAGCATATCTTTGGTGTCCTAAAAAAATACAATTTGCAATTAGTTTTACAAGCACATCCTTTGTGTTACATCCACTGTAGAGGTTATACTCTGTGGAACTTCGTTTAGCCTCTGCAAGTTGGTGGTTGTCATGTCATAATTTTGATCAGATGAGCACAGACATGCCCTCAACTGTCATGCATGTTCAGAAGAGATTTATTACTCCATTATTTACTGAACTCCAATATGTTCTCTGGATTAAAGAGAATTAATAAAGAACTGTCTGCAGTGTGATGATTGAGCTTCTCATCTCCTATCTGTCTACAAATGAATGTTAATTATAGTGATATCCTTCTGCTGTGTAAAATTAGATATATCTGGTAATCAGAGGTGAAGGAAACACACCAATCTTCTACTGAAGTGAAAGAAGTCCTACAAATCCTACAGCACATGCAAATTTGTCTGAAAATATACCAGTTACCAAAGTAAAAGCACACATTCTGCAGCATTCCACATTGCTAGATCATGTCATTACAGTCATGTTACAACTAGTAACGGTGAAGCTGGGATTGATCTCTTCATGCACTGAGTAGACGTTATGTTTTCTCCCTGGAAAATAAACATTTATTGCATCATAATTTCTTTTTATTTTGTCCTTTGTACAGTAACTATCGACTAATCATCTAAATGTGTAGAGAAACTGTCCTCGTAGCTCTAGTTCCTTTGTGAACTGTCAGTTCATTACATTCTGCCTGCTGGTCTTTCTTCAGGTAACGGCTGTGGACACACAGTGCTGTCCACAGAGTCTGGAACACTGACCTCCCAGAACTACCCGGGCACCTACCCCAGTGACACCTGGTGTAAGTGGAGGCTCTGGGTGCCACAGGGGCAGCTGCTCAGACTGCTGTTTGGGGATTTTGACATTGAGAGCAGTCCAGGCTGCAGGAATGGCTCTCTTGTTATCACAGACAAGAATGGAGAACTCATTCTGGGTAAGCTTGTTGACTGCTCACGTTTTATGTTTTTCAGTCCATGACAGATCGGTACAGATGTTTTGTAGTCTCCTCTGTCGACTCCTTTTTCATACCTGTTCATTTACTTTTTATGTACCATGTCAGCACTGATGTTGTCCCAACCTTGATTGGAGAATACATAGAATGCCATTCCCCTGAGATGTTGACGGAGGAGGCAGACCTGATCTTGCAATAGACACAAGCACATCTTCAGACCAGTTGTATCAAATTGCGTCTCGAGGGCACACACACACCAAAATCTGGCTTAAGACATTCATGAGATAAAAATGTTCTGTCAGGCTGCCTGTTGTGGTTATCACTGTTATTCCACACAACTTGAGATATTTTTATGTGTCTGCTGGGGAAGTGTTCTTACATGTAGGGTTTCTATATGACGCGTTATATGGCTCTCTCTCCAAAACAGAACAGGATATAATAAAAGGCTCAGACTGACATAAATTGTTGTTACACGTGCTGACAAAGGAACTAACAGCATTCCTTTAGTCAGAATTTAATTTTCAGTTTTAACATCTCTGTTTGTGTACTTATTACAAATGTTGTTTTGGATTGTTGTTCACAGGTCCAGTGTGTGGAAAACTTGCTGCAATGCAGAATAATGTGACGTTTAACAGCAATGAACTGACCATAACTTTCCAGTCAGGTCCGCACCGCTCTGGACGAGGGTTTTTACTCTCCTATGCCACAGACCAGTATCCAGGTACAAGTAGTGAATCCTATATGTGTTTACGTGGTTAAAATGTATGACTCTTGTTGTCTGTGTGGTCACAGCTGAAGAAATGGCTTCCATTAGTTTTTATTTTAGACTGGTGTGATTTTAATACAGTCTCTGTGAATTTTTGTCCTTGTATGTGTGTGTGTGTGTGTGTGTGTGCGTGTGTGTGTGTGCGTGCGTGCGTGCGTGTCCATGCGTGCGTGTCCATGCGTGCGTGTCCATGCGTGTCCATGAGACCTTATTGCCATTCAAAATCCATTGCAATCTTTGGTTGTGTTTACTTAACAAGCTGAATATGTTGAGCTTCAGACCAAACTTTTAGGCTTTGATTTGTTATAGTTGGATTTCTTTTTCAATCCCCTCCTCTTCAGTGGCCGATCAAAGGCCTTGAAGGTGACTTCCTTCATATCTTCTCCAATCCAGAGTTGTTAATTAGTAGTTATTAATCTCAAGTATTTTAGCAGCATGTAACATATACTCATCAGTACATTTATTTAGCTGCTGAAATTCAAAGTAGTTTCAGGATAATACAAGTTAAATTACGAAATGATATATAAAGGTCAGGGTTCTTCCTGTTTATCGTTTTTTTTAAAAGTCATGAATTTCTTGAGTCATATTGCTCATCTATATTTGGAAATGGTTCCCGTTTCTCTAAATGAAGTCATCATGTCACAGTTTCCTGTTTTTTAGCTGAGTTGTTTATGAAATCCAACTGCGTCTGAAGCTAAGCCCATGGCCGAATATACAAACCACTGTCTGTTAGCAGTGATCACACAGTCACTGTACTTGTGTGCTGTGACAAACAGTAACAAAGGGCTTAGTCACATGAACACTGATGACTGCTCATCTCCTAATATAGCACACTTAGACCATGTCTCGCATAGAACCTGTTTGTGTGTGAGCGAATGGAGGGGAAAATTATGTAACCCAGAGATACCAAGTCTCTCAGGGTACAATTTAAGTCCACCAACATTATATTAGAAAGAAAGAAATTCTCTGGAGTTTTAATTTTAATGTCTGTTTTGCTGTTACAGATCTCATTTCTTGTTTACAACGAGGATCTCATTTTAGCTCGCAGCAGTTGAGGTAATTGGTTGACCTCAACTTTTCCCATAACAGAATGTGTTTCAGTAGAAGAGTGAGTGTTTCTCATGTGTTGTTCTGCTGTTCTTCAGTGTGTACTGCCCTGCTGGATGTCAAAATGTCACCGGAGATGTTTGGGGAAGCTCTGAACAAGGTTACAGAGATGTAAGTATTAATTTCACAAAGCTGCCTGTCACTTTTTTCTGATATGGGTACAATCATGAATTTTCTTGACATGTTTTCTCTGTGGTAGACCTCAGTCTTGTGCAAGTCTGCAGTCCATGCTGGAGCTGCATCTGACAGCCTGGGAGGTCGTGTCACTGTGACTCGTGGGAGAAGCCTCACTCTCTATGAATCCACCTTTGCCAATGGAATCCTTTCAAAAACGTTCGTCTGCTGATCCTTTTAATTTCCAAGAGGCTGTTGTTGAGCTTGAGATAAATATAAGCTATATTTAATTTTGTTTAGAGATTGATGCACTTAATCACTGAGCTGTCTGCTTTTGACAGGGGATCATTATCGGACAAAAAGCTGCTCTTCACTAAAGGTATGACTGAGCAAGACTCAATTTCTATCTCTGTTGATTTTTTTTTGTGTTAAACCCGTGATTTGTTGTTTAGGTTGTCTGGTTTACTACATGGAAAACATGGATATTCCAGTATTGTATTTATCAAAATACAAACGTGATGTATATGTATTGTTGTTTAAGATGGGATTCGTCACTGTGAACAGTTAAGTTTTGTGAAAATTAGTAAAGTGTGTAATTTGCTTTGTATGACAGAAAATATGTAAGATAATTAAAATATTTAAGATAATATAATTAAAATATGTAAGATAATATAATTAAATATGTAAGATAATATAATTAGCCACATTCATTTGTTTTTTAAGATGTCACTCTATGGCATATGTGTCAAACTCGAGGCCCAGGGGCCAAATGTGGCCCGCCACATCATTTTATGTGGCCCGCAAAACCATAATTGGTGCTTTGACCAAAAACTACATTTTCCACGATGCACTAACTCAGCCCATTTTAACATTGACAAAAAAGTTACAGTTAAAACTATTCATAAAAGGATCTACGTTATAACAAAGTAAAAAGCAACCTGCAAATTTTATAAATTGAATAAGTAATAAATTTAGTTATTTAACATTAAGGAGCACTTACATTTATTTTATATTACATTGAGTTACATTTAGTTACATTAATAAGTTACATCTGGCCTTTGAGGACAGACATTATGCTGACATGGCCCTCGGTGAAAATGAGTTTGCCGCCCTATGCCATGCAGCCGTAAAACATAGATAATTGAGATAAATAAAGACAAATATTATAAAACATTGTTGTTGGTATACTTTGACAACATTTGTGATGTGTCTAAATTGACACTAATTTTATATTTTTGTAGGAAATGTTTGGAACTTCTAATTTTAATGAAAATGTTTATTATTTTCCATCCATCTATTTTCTTTTAGACTTCTCATTTTCAGTTGCTTATCCACCTTGGGGGTCACAGGTCTGCAGAAGCCTATCTAGCAGACCTGTGACCCGCAAGGCCACAGGTCCCGTCTCCCGCTGGCTACGGGCGGGACATGAGATACACCCCGGAGGCAACGCCAGCAAGTCACAGGGATATTGTTATTATTATCCCTGGATGATTATTCCTAATCATGTCATAAACAAATATTGTAAATATAAAACTGTCTAAAACACTACATTTGAAAACACAATGCATTTGAATCAAAATCCACAGGACGATTATAAATACAAAAATATGTTTATCAAAAGGATAAATATGTGGAGCAGTTAGCAGGTGGACTTCCTAATTCTTCTTTTACTTTTTTTTTGGTTGTGATTACAAATTGTCTAAAACTGACAGTGATGAGATATTTGATTACTGTAAATCCCAAATTGTCAATAGCTCTGTTATTTATATGTTCATTTATATTGTTAAGTAATGACCAAAAAAACTGAACTATACTAATCTGTACAAAAGCAAGTCATTACACAATGAATGACTGTCAATATCCCATAATCTCCTCTGTTTCCTAAACAGAATGCAACAGTATCCTGAATTTTTCTGGTTTAAATGAGTCATCTTTCTGGGAGAAGAATAATGGAGAGCACACAATGTCCTGGTCATCCGGACACCTGGGCTCTAAGCTCCTACCACGGATAACAGGCGATAATGATCCAAAACCTTGGATGGAACTGGAGCTGAATGACAGGAGCACTATAACAGGTAAAGGTGTTCAAATTTGTGTCTGGGTGTTTGTTTTGTGTGTTTTTTAATTGAAGCTGTGTTTTTGTTCTGTTTTTTTCCCTCTAGTGTGTTATTATAATAAATGAAACCATTTCCATTGTATCTCACATGGTGAACCTAAGCAATGTTTTTTTTCCCAGGGATAATAACAACAGGATCACATGAGGGGTACATCAAATCCTACGTTCTTCTTTTCAGCAGGGACAGAACAAATTGGAAACTTTACAAAGGAGCTCTCAGCAAAGAAAAAAGGGTGTGTAAATATATACTGAACTAGAACAGACTTGACAGACATCAAATCTGAGATGTTTACATGTACAGCATGGGCTGTGTGGTTTATTGTTGATCGTTGAACAGCTGGTGTTGTATGTGAATCAGTAACGTGGTTGCTATGGTCCCCAGGTGTTTTACGCCTACACCGACGGCCACCTGAGGGTTCTCAACAGCTTTTTTCCTCCTGTAGTGACTCGGTTTGTTCGGCTACAGCCTCTGAGCTGGCACGGCCAAGCCTCAGCTGAGGTCCAAGTCCTCGGCTGCCCTGTTTCCAAGAGCTCTACAAGATTTCGCTCATCATCTGGTGAGTATTAAGAAGATAAAATTCATCAATTATTTCATAAATCAATTCAGAAAATGTATACATTGTTAATTCATGTGTCCTCCTGATATAAAGATGTTCCAACAAAATCTCCGTCCATCAACATTAACATGGTGACACCACACCAGAGCTCTCCAACCCTGACAGATGGTCCAGTGCTGGTGGAGACTAGAATCGGTATGTGCTTTTATTACCTTTTGTTTGGTTCAGCTTTTGAAAGGATGTGTGTATGAAAGCAGAAACACGCGATATCAGACTCTCATGTAAAACACTGTTGACATAGCAATAAACTGCATTCCTAGCTAACAAGTGCTCCCTCCTTTACATGCAGGCTCCAGTCAGCCAGTGCTCGTGGCAGTGGGAGTGGTCCTGGCACTGGTAATGTGTGGCAGTGGTTTGTTGGCTGGAGTCTGGTGGAAACGAAGGTATCGTTTTTAATGCTGTTTTGATATGCTTTTCATTTGTTTATTTTTCAAGAACAGTATACACGCATGAATTGATATATATTCATAATAGTGATTTACAAAAATGAGTAATTCATCCTGGAACAACTCACAAATCAAATATTTTGCTGATGTGACTAGTTGGTAAGATGACAATTGTGTATTTCTTAAAAGAATATGATTTGAAATGTGTGTGTGTAATATATACAGTACAGTTGCGTTCAAACTAATAGCAGTCCTACATCACTAGATAAATCACTGTTTTCATTAGAATTTCAACTTCTCTACTGCCAATAAGTTTCTACAAGGATTGGTAAAGCTATAGAAAACCAACAGACACAACAGGAATGACGTGTATGCTGTTGATTCTGTGAATCTGAGTCATTAACCGAGAGGAGTGTGTTAAAAAAAATAGCAGTGCTGAGTTCAGTTAGTGAGGTCATTGATTATGTGAAAAAAATAAGTGTCAAACAGGTGGATCAAAGCAACTGATGCTGTATATGCTGACTGTGTATTTGTTCTTGAAAAACAGTAAAATGAGTCATTCAATGCATTGTTCAGAAAAAGAGCGTACTTTGATAAACAAGGTAATAAAAGAGGGAAAAACCTACAAAGAAATGCAAAAGATGATAGACTCTTCACCTAAAATGATGCCAAACGCTTTAAAACGGCAGCAAAAACCAGAAAAAGAAAAGCAACTATTCAAATGGATCGGAGAATAAACAAAATCACAAATTCTCAGCCAACAATCAGCTCCAGGAGGATCAGAGAAGCTTTAAGGTTGTCTAACAATCAGAAAATGTCTACCAGCAAGAAGCTCCCACAAAGTCCCATTGTTCAAAAAATTGCATAATATTTTGTGGACTGATGAAAGTTGTATTGTTCTTTTTGGGTCTGAGGGCCACAGACAGTTTGTCCGATCCCCTCTAGCAGTGAATTTAAGCCTCAGGAAAGACAGTTAATCACGGTGGTGTAAGCATCATTACATGGGGATGTTTCCTGTACTACAGTGTTGGTCCTATTTATCACATACAGTATTTATCATGGATCAGTTTGAGTATATCGGAATACTGGAAGTAGTCATGTTGCTGTACGCTAAAGAGGACATGCCCTTGAAATGCGTGTTTCAGCAATTGTCCTGGACTGCAACACCTGTTGATCGGTGCCAGACATTAGTCGACTCAATGCACCACAGTTATCAGAAACTATGGTTATGCTACTAAATATTAGTTTATAATTCTCAGGAAATTTGAATTTTCAAGCATTTCTTAGTTTATACAGTATTGTTTTAAATGAAGTTTTCAGCACTGCTTTTTTTAAAAAAATATATTTCTTCACTTTCTGTAAAATATTACAAATTCAATTATCCGCTTTGCTTTGAAGTAGAATTTGCAGTGTCCCCAATGCTTTTGTGTACATTAAAATAAAATGTATTTAAACACACTGCTATTATTATGAACACAACTATGTGTGCGTGTGCGTGCGCGTGTGTGTAAAATGTACATAATTTTAGTATGTACAACACAAATTCTTCATCTCCTCCCATCAGGAAAAAGGATTCACAAATCAAGTACTCCTTACCTACAAGTAAGCTAAGCTCTCATTGCTTGTTTTTCATTGTTTTTCCATCTTTTGTTTTAAAAGTCTCTGATGGTGTGTTTGTATCTTCAATAGGTTGTCAGGGTTTCCAAGCAAAGAACTTCTCCTGCCCACAGTCAGAGCTTATCTCCTACCCCCTGGAGAGAAACGTCCATGATGCTCTACCCAACCCTCCTCTTAATGGTGAGAAATAATTGAAATAACTTTCCAGCAGAAAGCTGATTTTTTTTAGTGATATTTGCAATCGACTTCCTTTTCTAGCTCCTTTATTTCCCATTCAGAGTTTACCAGTGATCTCATATTGAGAGTTGCCTCCCCTCCTGTGTTTCCTACACTAACAGCTCCTGTATTCAGAGGTCAGTTTGAGGAGCTCATGCCAGGCCTGACAGGCAAACAGTTCTCTCCATGGGCTGTCCATTCTCTGCCCTGCCTCAGCCCATCACCCAGTCACAGAATAAACATTCCTTTCTTTGGTACACGGAGCCTCTCTGAAAGAGACCTTTAATTGTAGCTCAGTAAGGGGCGCTCAGCCAACCCCCACCACCGAGACTAGTCCCCATCTCAGCCTTCTCCGTCACCTCCCCTAGAGAAGGGGCTTTTCACTGGGAGGTCCAGTGATCTACAAAACAGACGGTCACAACTAAGACAATGGATGCCCCACTAAAGAGTTTCTAATTTAGAGCTCCCGTTGGACTGCTATCACCCCCAAGAGGAATAACTGTGCCAAAACAGGAATCCTAATGAATGAGGTGTGCTGGCATTGTGGAGCTGATGTGAGGTTGTAGTTAAGTGTTTAGGTGTGTGACCAATCCTGGCGAATTCAACATCGCCATAGTAGCAGGAAGTCTCTTATTTGAAGAACAAGGCCAGAAGATGACTGTTAAGCTGGGGAGATGGAGAGATAAATCAGCTTTTATGGTACCTCTGCACGCTGGAATGCCAACACACACTGTGACACTACTGGGACTGGTCCAGTGTGGACACACAGCAGAGGTCACAGCGAAGGGGATTCATTTTAGCGCTGTTGTGCAGCGACTTTCTGAAAGAGGTTATTGTTTACGGCCTCACAGTCATGTAGGTGCTCAAAAGGATGAGACTGGTGTAGAAAAGAGAGATTGGAAAAGAAAGCATCAGATGAACTGACCCTTTATTTTCTCCGGGATTATTAAAGTATATCTATCTATTTACTTTTACTGTACCTGCTAATAAAATGGCTGTCATGAAGTTGAACAGATGATGTTGGTAACCATTTTACTGGAACTAAGCTCAGAGTTTACTTATTAATGTTTTTCAAATCCTTTAACCGTACACTAAAAGTGATCTACAGTTAGAGAAATTCTCCTTTATTCCTGGCTAATTTTACATTTATGATGGATGGAGTAACACTTTTTTTTGTCATGAGGAAACTCGCTGTCAATAATAGCGCTTTCAGAGGAATACCTTGTTCATGCCTTCACGTACTAAGTGCTACATCAGGGCTCTTAAAGTGTTGTACGTGAACAGTCCCATTGGTCCCCCAGCAAAATATAATTTTATTTTTGTCCATCACAGCCACAAGTAAGATAATCACAAAATTTGTGGCTTTTTTGGTCATACATTAAATACACATCTAAAAACAGTTTTACCAGGCTGTTACCTGCAATATGAATACTGGACTGAATCTGATCTGTTTTGTATTTCTCGGCTAGTAAAGCCTATAAGAAAGTCTTTACTGGGTTTAACTTTCTTTTCCAGACTATGCTGAGCCTGCTGTTGCAGCTATTGGACAGAAGATTGGGTCAACATTTCGACCCTCCTCAGATGAAGGATACACTGCCCCCTTCGCTTTCAACCATTATGACACTCCTGGAAACCTGCCAGAGTACGCTGAGCCTCTTCCTCCGGAGCCGGAGTACGCCACCCCGTTCAGCGAGCTGCCCTCTGAGTCACACGAACCTCCACCAGCAGCTACTGCTGCTACCAGAACAACATCCAGCCACACTCAGTACGACTGCCCCTCACACAGGATGCTGTCCAATGGCTACTGCACTCCTTTGCTACATGCTAATGGACCACGACCTGTCAGAGCAGTTTACGCTGAGCCCAAGTCTTGTGACTCCTTGATAAAGAAACACACTTATGACGGTCCTTTGTGAACAAAACAGTTTTATTGGGACTCCATCAATCTATGACTGTCATGAGGTGAAATGTATGCTGGGAGGACTGGATCTCTTGGGATGATCTCAAGTGGACACAAAGCTGGACAGTGTTATCCACAGAGTACTGAAGTCCAACGTGTCATGCACGAAGTTGAAAAGCACTTTGGACCACGATGCATATACAGTATGAGGCTGCAACACAACAATCTCAGAGCCATACGGATGCAAATATTTCCTTACAGGAAGTATGTAGTTGTACAGCAGAAATATCCTGTGATGTAAATACAGGTTCAGTCGCATCTCAGAGATGCTGTTTTCTGATAAAATGCTGACTTTGACAGAACACATACAACAATATATGCTTATTTAATAGTTTCAAAAAAATGTAATGTTATCTGGCAAAGCATTGGATTCACAGTACATAATTTCAAAATGTTGAAAAAGTACATTTTTATGACTACCTAAATTTTATAAGTACATAAATGACAGGACGTAACGCGTTGGACGCAGTGTTGCTGTTTCATCACTAGGTGGCTCTCGAACTTTACAGTCTATTTTTAACAGCATAGCAAAGTCACAAACAAATGTTTATAATAGTGTAACCCAGACAGGCACAATAAGCAAAATGATGTGATTATTACACATCACGTTACTAAAGAACTTCAAATAACCAGAAAAGGCATTGCTGTTGTTTATATTGATTATATGGATAAAATATAAAAGCCAATGTAAATTCAAGATAGAAATTTTTTTTTTTCTATAAGAAGGGTCGTGTCGTGGTGGTTGTCATCCACTGTTACAAAAACGTTTTGCAAAATGATTATGTAACACTATTGTGGTGTCACATTTAGCAATAAATTTGCTAACATTGTCCTCTGCTGAAAAAGGCACAATAAAACAACTGAATAATGAAAAAGACTTTGGGTCTGGTGTTTGATTACAGCAACAAGTTCTTGAAGTTTAACTTGAATTGTTTTTGAGCACTGCAGCACCAGCGAATCTGAAATCGACTCAAATTACCTCATAAATATAAAACTGTCAACCAATGACTACTTGTACAGAACAAGCTGAGTTTTGGATATGCGTGAGGTAAAAGTCTGTTGAAAATTTGTAATTGAATCACTTATTTTTGAGCTGTAGGCTCAAAAATCAATTGTTTTTCAAATTCAAGAAACCGTGAGTACTAAAGTTGTCAAAAGATAACACTTTAGCAATTTGCAGATCTTCCCCTTGTAAGATGTACCAACCACATTAAATCACTCTACACTGTTATCACAGACGCTCTCACTTGTGGTTAAGTCTTCCCTCTGACCCTCCTCCTCCTCCGCCACCTCTCTCCCCCCAGACGAGTAGTGCATTAGAGTCTGATGCCTGTTCCTGGTTGGAGCATTTTTGAAACACAGACCACAGTCCTCACATGCATAAAGAAGAACCTCTCTGTTGTTGCCGGGGTTTCCACCGTCTGACTGACGTTTGTTCTCGTTCCTTCCAGCTAACGCTGATCCTGGATGAGCAGTTGACACTGGAGATCCTCTGGGATGTAGAGCTGTATGTGAGTCTGGGCTTTTGGAATTATCTAGCCCCACTTTGACTGAATGAAAACTTCGAGGACGTCCAGGCTGATGACTATTCTCTGCTGGTCCTTGAGCTGCACCTCCAGCCCCTTCCACGTGTTCGGGGGCCAATCCGTGGACAGTACGGTAGTGGAAGCGGATTCCGGAGCGATTGGAGAAGCCTTTCCCACAGACGCTACAGATGAAGGGCCTCTCTCCTGTGTGGATGCGGATATGGATCTTAAGAGCTCCTGACTGGGTAAAACATTTCCCACACTGGATACAGCGGTAGGGCCTCTCCCCTGTGTGTGTCCTCTGATGTGCCCGAACTCCTGCCAGGTGGGGAAATCCCTTTCCACAAAATCCACAGGAATATGGTCTTTCACCTGTGTGAATACGTCTGTGGATCTTTAGAGCACCCGACTGACTGAAACTTTTACCACAGTCAGAGCAGGAGTAAGGACGGGCACCTGTGTGCACATTGAGGTGGATGCGAAGGTTGCTGTGAGAGTTAAATGTCCTTCCGCAGTCTGTGCAGATGAAACCTGCTGGTTTGTGTGCGTGCACAGACTGCTGGTGCTGCAGTAACTGAGATGGTCTGGAAAAAGTGGCAGGGCAGTGCATACAGTGATGCAATGTGTTCAAAGATGCCCTTTCTCTCTGTTCTTGGTGCTGAGCATTTGTTTGTCTGTACTGGTGGTGGCGCTCCTGAGCACAGGTAGGAAAGGAGTGCTGGCAACACAAGCAGGAAAAAGTACCAGCCAGCTGTGGAGCATGAGACCGTACGAGTTGAGGACAAGGTATACAAGATGTTAGAGGGCAGTGGTGGTGATGAAAATGATGATGGGCATGGGTGTGGGAAAACGGGGAGACTGTGCCTTCCTGGGGATTCAGAATCTGGGCACAGGTTTGTAGGCTGCGATGGCAACACAAACAAGAAATCATGGACAACTGGGACAAGGAGCTTGTGGACACCCTGGAATGGGGACTGTTCTGGTCTGGGGTCCGACCCCGTCTTCCTGTCTCCTCCCGCTGAGGTTGATGGGACATCCTGGCCTCTTGCCCCGATGTGTTGTTGGTGCTGCTGCTTGGTTCAGCATCTGACGTGAGCTGCCTGTGGTATGGTGAACTGGAGCGGGGCATTGAAGACAAAGACTGCTGTGGTTTTAAAATCTCAAATGTGGATGGAGAAGTGGAGTAAGGGCAGCCAGGGCAGGTACAGGAAAAATGTACATCTGGACATAAAAGAAACACAAAATTTTATGAGTTCTTTTTTTACAAAAAAAATTATTAGAACCTCTTTTTTTTAAAAAAAAAAGTTCTAACCATCTCTCCTGTCTCTGGACTCTGCCTTCCTCTGCGATGTCCCTGGTTGAATCTCTCGGCCCAGCTCAGACTTGTCTTGGGCAGATCTGGGTTGTTCTAGCAGCTCAAGTGAAGCACCCTTAAACCCCAGAACCTCATTAGCAGCAGCTACGCCCCATGCTGCAGTCAGCATGTCTGGCTGATCCTTCCCAGTGTTTCCAGATGTAATCAGGTCACCAATGAGCTGATGCATCTCCATCCAGGAACACTGACTCTGTTTTAGTTGAAAAAAAAAATAAATTACAAAGCATAGTTGGTAAATGCATTTGATGTGCAATTTCAAATGATTAAAAATGAAAACAGTTTACAACTTACTGTAAAAACATCGGTTCTTCTCAGTATCGTCTGATTTAAAGGATGTTTACTTACATTGTCGCTACTCTTGTCTTTGTCCATGAAATTACAGACACTGGTCTTTCGCCAGATGGACAGCTTTTGCGTTGTAGAAAAGATTCAATATGTCAGACTGACTCTCAAAACAATGAACGCCACAACATACATGTTATTTATTACATTCTTACGTCTCGCCTGTAGCCAATGACCGGACGGTAATCACGTTGACAGTATCGTTTTCTCAGGATGGCGAAGGTAAGACCTACCTAACTCTGCCTTTGATTGGTTTAGCCTGAAATTACTTCCCTAATTCTAACCAGTTAACGGTCTTCTTCACTAAACCAAGCGGAAGTAAAACAACGAAAGCAGCGGATAGTAGCCAATCAGTGTCCGAGTAGGGCGGGGCATTCCTCCGCCTGCCTAAGAAAAGAACTTCGTATCCACAAGGCGAATACTGTACTGTAATGTTCATCCGGGTACTTTGGTGATGTGACAGGATCTTTCGTAATAGATGCTAGAATTGAGTTGCACAAAAATCCTACGCGACATGACGAACAAAACACCTTGAAACTTTTTTTTATTTTAGCAAGACTGTCATTCTTAGATATTTGTGATCCGTGGCCCCTGTCAGGACAGTCAGGTGTTACCCCAACAACAAACCATGGAAACCTGGAATTTCCTGTAATTAAATGAACCGCTGAAACTCTTACTGAAAGCAAACATATATCAAAACACTAACATTAAAAAAACCTGACAGTTCATTTTTTCTTTTGTTTAAATACATTTTAAGCCATACAGGTGTTTAAGGTTATTAAATATCAATTTCTGTAAGAAATCAGACGTTTGCTTCTATGCATAGAATGTATGGCAAATTAAATTTAGAAAGTAAACATTTAAGATTCATGATTTGTGCACAGAATGACAAATTAATGAAAATGTAATGGAAAATTTTAGTGGACGACGCAAAACATTTTACATGATTCGCTATTCCGAAAAATTATCATCTAGCTTGACAAAGGGTTCAAAGTCAAGTGAAACTTGAGTTAAGTGTTTATTTATTAAGTGTTTATTATTAGTTTTACAATTTAAGCAGAGCATTACCTGAAAAATAGTGTACATTGTAGTTTTTTTCAAATTAATTGCCACTACATAGCATCGTCATTTTCCATACGGATCTCAGAAGGCACCTGTCAAATCTTTCATGTACAGACACACATCAAGAATAAAAACTCATTCACTCATCTTACCTCAAAAACAAATCTTTATTTACCTGTGCCAAGCATCAGGAAGACTTGCAGACTGAAGATTCAGTAAATCTAAAGATGACAAAGTACCATTACTGAGCAGTGTCATTGTTTGCATTCCTTAAATACTAAAACATAGTACAAAACTTCATGTCTGTATATTATAGACACACAAATAACAAAAAATAGAACAGTTTCCTGGTGAATGCTAAAAATATTGTTTTATGAACTATTAGTTTTAAAAATCGTATTACATCCAAAGTCCTCAATCTTGCATAGGCTTTATAAACAAAAGCTAACCAAAAACAAAACCAACGTCCCCAAATATCACAAAACAGCCTGGAATGCTTTGTTTAAATTCAATAAATAATTAGAAAGGCAGTTGCACCACAGCTGACTGATCCTAATCATGCCTGTTGCTTGCCTGGCCTCGACCCCAACCCTCCACTGTTTCAAGGAAATCAGGTCAGGAGTTTTGCATGACTGAGAGAAAATGTTGAAAGACAGCATTAAATAAGGCAGAGAAACAAATCCTCGATACACATTACCTGCAAAAAAAAAAAAAAAGCTTTTCTTATCCAGTTCATCTCCCATTAAGACTTTTGAAAATCCATACAGTAAATTTTATGTAAACCTGCTAGCAAACAAAGGTCAAATGAAAAACAAACCAACAAATGGACAAAGCTGAACACATTACATCCGTTGTGGAATAATAAAAACAATTGCTGTGATTAACCAAAAAAGACAAAACATGTCTTCAAGAGTCATTTCCAGCAAAATACAAAGTAGAACAGTTGCATTGTCATTTAAGTTTATGATGTAGATATGTACAGATACCCTTCTTAGATCTAACATTGAACAGTATACGAGTCTAGCTGTAGAATGACACCATGTCTGGTTTATTAAGTTAAAAGTACACTGAAATAAGGTTTTACAGGATGTGAAGACATCCTCAGCAGATGGAATATTCTCTTCTCGTTTACCCTTTGGCCCTCACTGAAAAGGGCCACATCCTTCCTCCATATCAGGATAAGAGTCTGCAACATAAATCTCCATCTCAATCATAAATCAGGACTGCGAGCAGATTTTGGTTCCTCCTTCACATCTATTATCAGAGGAGAGGGCATTGTATTCACTTCAGAAAGGTAAAGATCCATGGGATCCATTTCAAACTCTCCTGGATTCGCTTTAAAATTTTTACACTCATTACTCTTACAATTTTGTGTGACAGCCTCTTCACAGGATTCAAAATGCCTCGGTTCACTTTTTATACTAATATCATTCCTTGTAGACTTAAACGACTTCTTGGACAAATCCAGAGGTGCTTCACATTCTGTATCTTGTTTAATCCCAGGCACAAAATTCAGCGGTACATTTAGTAGTGGCCCTAGAGCAGCACTCACTCCAAAATGTTGAGGCTCAATCTTTTTGGCTGAATCCGGCGGTTTTGGAGAGATTATAGACGGAAGGGTCTGACCATGAGTTAGTGTTGGACAGACGGGAAGGAACAGGAGCAGTTTTGCACCAGGAGGTGGCTGCTTGTCAAGGGTTAACTTCCATAAACCATCTGATGGAACAGAGCCAGTGGACACACCCTCATTCACAGGGGCAGCAGGCAGGGCAACAGTCTTCTTTGGATTTGATGAGTCAGGTTTTCTATTGAACTCTTTTGTCTCGGATGAAGATCTCTTCAAGGCCTGATGCTTTTTGGGGACACTCTTAAATAGAAAGACAAAAAACAGGCCAATCAATGAATGAATTAAAGGAAATGTGTGTCAGATGTTTATTAAATCAGGAGGCACTCAATCACAGTTAAACCTCCAAGACCACGACAAAGGTGTTTTCAGCCAGAAAGGTTTAAAGCCTAATTCCAAAAGGTATCGGGTTCCTCTCTTTGTACATGATCTTAAGGTTTAAAAGATATCTTCTGACAGTTCTGCCAAATAATACTAATTTAACATGTTATAGCCTGAAACAGTCAAATGGTGAGTAAACTGTCGGTGTTAAATGTGAAACGTCCTGAATCAAAATGTCCTGCAGGAGAACTCCCAGATTCTGAAAGCCCAAGTTTCTAATCCCATTTTCACTTTTTTAATGGCACAGGACATCCATGATGGCTGTAGTCACAATGAAAAAAAAAAAGGCCACTTCTGATCACATCCCATCATACCCTTCATGCCGACAGTGATCAGAGGGGAAACCAATTTGAAGTCAGAGGGGGAACTATTACTTTCCAACCTAGGGTTTAGTCGCTCTTTTAAGAAAAAAGCTGTCAGAGTTAAGTAAACAAAATAATTTCTTCCATTTTCCTTAAAGTCTGCAGCGCCAGAATGTCCACACTTACCACAGGCTGGGGTGTCTGTCCACACGTTTTAAGGTGACTGTCATAGTTCTGCTGATGGGGAAAACCCCGTCCACAGCGTTGACAAAGACAGGGTGACTTGCCAGCATGTCCTCCCATGTGGGACATTAACAGCAAGGCCGACCGGAAACCCTTTCCACACTCGGCACACTTCAGCACCCTCTGGTGAGCCCCGGCATGCTTCTTCAGCTCATCCGACGTGTCGAATCTCTCCCCACATTCCAAACACCTGATCTCATCTGTTTTAGGCTCCTGATTGCCCCAGCAGCCTGTGTCTTTTTTGTGTTGCTGGAATTCCTCCTGACTGAGGAACTCTCTCAGACATGCCACACAGTGAATGCGTTGTGGTTGGCACTTGTGTTGGCGGTACAGCTTCGCAAGGCGGAAGTGGCAGCGGCATCGTATACAGGTGTAAGGCAGCAAACCGAGATGGGAAAAGCTGTGCTTCAGGAGAGCGTTTTTTTTGGTGAAGGTCTTTGTGCAGTCCGTGCATTTAAGCACACAATGACACAGCCTCTTCCGGTGACGCTTGAGGGAGTCTTGAGAAGAGAAATGGCGTCCGCATATTTCACATTTAATATTCGTCAGACATCTGTGTATCTGCACATGATGTTCACACGCTTCCATGGAAGTAAACACATGTTTGCAGAAGTCACACTCGTAAAACTCTTTCTCAAAGTGAGTACGTGACAAGTGGTCTTTCAAATCATCCTGCGATGCAAAGCTTATCCGACAAATACGGCACATGAGAGGATTCAGTTTGGTTTGTGCGTGTGTGCGTAGGTGGACTTGGTAGTTGTAAATCTGGCTGAAGCGCTTTCCACATTCAGCACAGCAATACGGCCGCGCTCCGGTGTGTAGATTCATGTGGTCTTGGAGTTTGAATTGGGAGGGCAGGTGGAGATCACAGATGCTACAGCAGAAGTCTCCTGAATGACTCGACTCTGTGGGGAAAGAAAGGCATGAAATACAATCATGTCTCAAGTTGTCTATTGAGCAGGCAGAAGAACCTGAAAGAGATCATGAACATATAAATAATACACCCATTAGCATACATTTGTGATAACATGTCAACTTACAAAGCTTGACTAAAATATATCCTCATCGATTTTAGAATAAGTTAGATCACACACTAAAGGATAACAATATGAGGTTAACTTGAACTTCAAACATAATCACATTGCATGATTCAGAAATCACACACTAAAGAATTACAAAAAAAAAAAAATGTTCTAATGTTCTCATGGATGATGGACGCATCGCCCCATGTCAACACTGAAAACTGAAATTTAACGGGATCTTTCCAGATCTACATCCCATCCTTACACCAAGCTAAGTGAACTCTGTTTAGTACATCTGATAGTGAACAGTGCACACAGAACACGCCTGGGTTGAAGACAATGCGTCATACCACTGTTTGCTTCCTCGTAATCATCTTCCTCATCGATCTCTTCCTCGTCATAAACATCTGAACCGTCGCTGTCGTCCGTGTTGTCCTTCACGTCCCGCTTCACTTCTGTCTCCCGGGGGGGCAGGACGTCCGGAAAGCCCATCTCCGTGAGCTGGATGTCGATGGTGTACTCGACAGACATGGCGACAGGCTGTTAGAACAGACGCGCAGCTCGTTAACGACCATTGTGTGGCTTTTAAACACTGACAGTTAAAACCTGTAGCATTACCTGGGGAGGGACTACATGTGTATCTGCTCCTCGTTCGGCTCTTTTATTTATTATCCAGCCCGGCTGATAGTAACTGTCCTATGAGATGAGTTTCTGACATACCTGAATAACGTTCACCTTGCTCACCTGGTGGGTACGACTGATTCTGTCTGAACGGGGCTACCGAACCATTAAAGAGTCTAACCGATACGGATCGATTTTAATCGCAAACAAAACTAAAAACGTAATTTGTAAGAAATTCAGCAAGACTCGCCAAACGACGCGAATGTCGATGGCAATTAACTGTACAGCCAACGAACGGATCACATCAGCCGACGGTGGGAAGGTAAACTAGTGAGGAGACACAAAGACAGGGAACACCTGCGGAGCCTCGAGCACACCTAGAGTCTGGGAGTGGAATTACAACAGGAGGCGGACCAGACCGGGCAGGTTGAGCCCAGCGTCCGTAGCTTAGCCCAGTATGAGCAAGCATTTCCATTATTTTTTTTTTTCCCACTTTTATGAGACGGCCCTTTTGTGACCTGATTAGGTAATGTGTATAACCATTTTAATCGGTACCCAAGGGTTAAATATGTCAAGACACTTAGGCAGCTCTGTGGTTAGCTCATAAACTTCCATTTTTATTAACTGAGCAAACGGCTAACATCTGATTGTATACCAATTACAGTGAAGACCTGATAAAACCTTGTTTTGTTCTTGTTACACATAAAGCAAAGCTTAAAAATGCAATGGAGCACTAATTTTACTCTGATATCCAGCATATGTCTGATTCTGAATCAATTTCATATTACTTAATGTGAGACATATTTTCTGACATTTCAAATGAGAACAAAGACAACAAGGCAAGCAACTTCTCCAGCAGCCTCCCTTTGGATAACATGTTTTATTACATTTTAGCAGTGTCCAAACACATTGAAGTGGGGAGAAAAACAATCCAATTAGTGAATAATACATGATGCAGAGTTTGTCGTGAGGCTCCAAGGCATTGAAGAGCCATGCATTCCATTTAAGAATGTCCAACACATGAAACATTATTCTAATCAGAGAAAAGATAAATCAGACTTTAAGTGGGTATTTCCGCTGATATACCAAATACTCTACAATGAATCTGTAGCATTTAGGCTAAAAATATTTGAGGGAGAACTTAAAAGAATTTTTTTAAATTCTTCCTCATTGAGACTTAATTTAGAAATGAACATAAAATATTAGGTGTAAAAATTCAAAAATATGAATGAAGCTGTACATCACAAGTGTCTTTTGACAAACTGTTTAAACATTCTAATTCTACTGGGCATCTAATATGCCTCAAAATATGTAGTCTTTTCTGAAAACAAGAGGAAAAAAATTTTTTTTAAAAATGTGAGTTGAAATCAAGACATCGAGTAATAAATTCACACCACACACATTTGAGACTTTAAAAAATTCACACAAATCATTTAAAAAGGTTAATCAAAACTGCTTGTTTTCACAAATCAACTGTTTTGTGACAACAGGAGTAATTAATGGATTTATCAACATTTCATTAGTCAATTTATGAGATGTGTCCAGAATGTACCAGACCATAATCAAAACTCAATGTCCAAAGCTTGCTAAAATGTTGCTTTCAGGACCATTACAAACATGTCTGAAACATCATCTGGAGCTCAGATCTCCCATGAAAACAGAAAAGGAAAAAAAGGGGGAAATTTCTCACTAAAATCTTCAAAAAAACGTACTCTTTCTGCAAGATCCCCATGTTTCAATTATCTCTTTAAACTGGGGTTTTCAGGTTTTTCCTCTGGGTGGCTTTTCTCATGAGCTTTCAAGGTGCGTTCACGGCCGAAGCTCTTCCCGCACACTGCACAGGCAAAGCGCCCCACGGCGTGAGCTCGCGACATGTGGGCCTCCAGCTGTTCTGGACGGGCAAAGCTCTCGTCACACTCTTCACAGGGATGAGCTTTGCGTGGGGTGTGTTTCTCCTTCTTGTGAGCACGGAGCAGAATCAGGGTCGGAAAAGTGAGGTCACAATCTGGACAGGGTTGCTGACGAGACACGGGGGAATCTGCTTTAGGTTTTTTTCCCTTTCCTGGAGTCTGACTATCATCTCCAGAACTCTTATCTTCTACTTCTGATTTTGTTGCTGCTTTAGGAGGACGGCCACGCTTTGCTCCACCTGCTTTTCCTTTCTCCTCTGCTGGAGGTACAGCCACTACCTCTGATGTGTCGGTGGTCTTCGCTGCCTCCTCAGGTGCTTCTGCATCATCCTTCTTTTTCCGCTTTCCTTTTTTCTCGGCAACTGCTGGATCTTCAGCTTTGGAAGGCCTTCCACGTTTCTTGACAGTCGTTACACTGCCATTGCACTGCTGACCTTCAGGGTACTTCTCCTGGTGTGCCAACAGCTCCGATTCTGTTTCAAAGCCCTGACCACATTTCTGACAGCGGTGAGTTTTGGTAGAGTCCTCCGATAGTTCTGCAGTTTCTATGTCTGGGCGGGGGTGTTGGGTCAGACGATGGGTACGCAGGAGTCCAGCACTCCGGAAGGTTTCATTGCAATCTTTACATACCAATTGCTTCTCTGGACACGACTGTCTTCTATGGGCTGTGAGCTGCCAAGGAGTGGAAAGAAGTGTACAAATTAATTTAATATACCGTATTTTGCGCACCATAAGGCACGCTTGAAACCCTTTAATTTTCTCAAAAATCAACGCTGCCCCTCTTAAAACGAAGCGTATAATGTCTAAACTGAGTTTGAAAAGCTTTAAAAATGTTTTTGAGCAATTTTAGTCAGCGCTCCACCAGATTGGCCATTTTCCACCAACATAGGACGTAATACGTCACTACGTACGCCGACAGCGATAAACCAATCAGAGAACGTGATGCAAGGCTACCTCCAGCACCCCCTCCGGGAGGTACCACAGCTGTTTGGCTAAAGACCCCGGACAATGGCATCAGCGAAGAGACATGTTTACGAAGAACAATTTAAACTCCAGGCTATCAGTTACGCGGTTGTGAACGGTAATACAGCGACCAAGAGAGAATTTAAAATCAACGCATATATGGTTCAAAAGTGGAGGAAGCAAGAGAATCAACTGCACCAAGTTAAGAAAACCAAACTTAGTTTCCGTGGCAACAAGATGGCAGTAGTTGGAAGACGAGCTGGAGCAATGGATTCTGGACAAAGAACAGCCGGGAGACGGATCACTACTGTCATGTGAAGCAACTAAACTCGGAGCTTGCCATCATCTCAGGAGGAAGAACTAAGAACTCCAGCCACTGGACATTGGTTTAAACAGAGCGTTTAAAGTTAAGCGACGTGCGTCGTGGGAGCGATGGATGAGAGACGGTGAACACACGTTTACCAAGACTGGGAGGCAGCGCCAAGTGAGTTACACCACAATATGTGAGTGGATTGTGGATGCCTGGAACAACGTGTCCGCTTCGACGATTGTCCGATCTTTCGCAGAAGCCGGCATCCTTACTGGGCAGCCACCCAGAAACGAGACGGACTCCGACATCGATACTGAAATTGTCGAGTTGTTCAGTTCAGAGACCGAAGATGAGGACTTCAAAGGATTTACCATGGACTGATTAAAAAATGAAATAGTAAAATATATTTCTAAAAATAATGTCGTTGTATTTTTAAATTTTAAATACGTCGTACAACACAGTTCAATCACAGTCACTGTTTCGCTTGTTACCTTGTTCTAGCATGCGCCAAACCATAAAGTGCACCGTATGTATAGTTTAAGTACAGAAACAAACTCCGGAATTTAGCCTGCGACTCTTTATACGATGTGCAGTATGGTTCGTAAAATACGGTAAACTATTTGACAAAATTTTTACATTCACTTACAATTCATAGTTATTTACAAGCAATTTTCCCAGAAAAATGGAACTTTAAAATTTCACTCACTTCAGAGAACGTTTTAAAGCTCTCTTTGCAGTGAACACATTTGAAGGGCTTGTCGTCTTTGCTGTGTGTTGGCTGGTGCAGAGTCAGTTCCTCAGATGAGGGAAATGTGCGGTCACACACGTAGCATGTGAACAATGTGTTGCCCTGGTAAGACAATAGAATTACATTAAAAATTGTAATTCAATGACAATAAGTACTTGCAAACTATAAATTCTTAAAATGTTGTATCCAAGTTTGTCAGATATGCTTCAATCAGATGTTTTGGTTAATTACAAGCAGCACAGTAAAAATAGTGTCCATCTATCTTTAATGCTGTGTAAATCAAGGTCACTGCAGGTCAGTCACTAACTTCGGCACAATTTAGAAGAAATGAATGCACTTCAGCTCTCAGTCATCATTACAGTGGTAATTTCAACATATATTTACAAAGCAGAAAAAGGCAACTGTTTGTAAGACACAAACAGTTGTACATTCAATGTTTGCATGTATGTCTGCACGTAGTTTGTGCTTTAGAAAATCTGATGAACACTAATTACAAATACAGTAATCCCTCGCGCATTCGCACTTCAAGATGCCCGGCTTCACCTCATCGAGGATTTTTAGCTGGTAGTCAAGTGATACCGTACGCGCATTCTATTGGTTGACAGCATCCGGAAAGTGCGCTGCATTCCGTGAGTCTCGGAAAGCAGCGCACTTCCGTGTATTGAAGAAACACTTAAAAGTGCTTTAAACAATCTATAAGCGTGTGGGAAAAGGTAATACAGATATAAGGTGGTTTAATATCAGTATGGGGAGGGTTCATAAATGTTTAAATCACCGTAAATAATAAAATAAATAGTTTGTCGCAATATCGCGGAATTTCGATATTTGCAGATGGTACTGGAATGCATTAACCGCGAGTAACGAGGGATCACTGTATATCAAAAAGCTTCCTTCACAACATGTTTCCAGAACCAATGTTTCAAGAAGCACCTGCTGAAGCTGCTGCTTGTACTCTTCCCGGTGACTTTTCTTCATATGCCTTTCCTTGGCTTTGGCACTGCAGAATGTGATAAAGCACTGGAAACACTGCAGGTTTTCATGCTGGTCTAAATGGACATGAAGCAATAACAGACATCACAAAATGACAAAGTTGGTTTTTCAGATGTACAAGTACATTTAGCTCAAATGCTGACTTGTACAACTTACAGGACTGAACAGGTGGCGCCGGGGGTCCATTAGAAGTAACAGATTTGTAGGGCTCCACGGGCTTTTCAGGTGGAGCCTCTGGAGGGGGGTCTGGCAGTCCCCGTCCCATCACGATGTCCTCTATGTTCAAAATGTCTGAGTCCATTCTGGTAAACGAGGTCGTCTCAACGGGCACCCACAACTTTCCTTAATAATTCAAGGAACGAAGGGGAAACAAAAACGATGTAAAATTAGTACTGATACATATAAGGTTGAAATTGCGGTATGCTATAGTCTGGCTGACCATTACAGCTTATCATAAATATATATAAAATATCAAAATCCAAAATGTTATTTATTGCATTAAGAATCCATTACGTTCAACAGATGAACAATAAAAATGTTTTACCTTTAAACTGGGCAGAAGTAAAAGCTAAGTAAACGTTTTAATGTGCATCTTATATTATACCGTAATTTGCTGTTTATTGTTAGCTAACAGCTAATTCAATTCATACAGGAACCAGTCAAGTTTCACCTCGTCAACATTTACGTTCGCTTCTACCCGCAGGGCCGCTAGCTAGGCTAACTAGCTGCATGTCTGCATACGAGCATCCGGTGACCATTTACTTGATTTAAATGCCTTAACGGTTCTAGAATTTAAACTGAGACTATTTGCATGATGAATGAATGCTTCAACTTCATGCCCGTGAACGTAACTATTAGCTAGTGCTAATCCTGAAGGACCAGGATATCGAGCGGGCTACCACAAGCTAACGTTAGCCTGCTACTAGTTAGCATTAACAACACTGGCTGCCATTCAAAAAGGGTTGACGACTTTTCGCATTACTTTCCCATTACCACACTAACTTTTAACCCGTTTGTTGGCGCTTGCATGTGCTCTCTAAATATAAATATGATGCGCGCTAATACGTATACGAATAGTAAATGACTTCAATCACAAATATTAATCTGAAAAGACGTTTACGTTACCTCGAACCGCTCTTGTAGTTTGACTGAGAGTTGACCATAAGGATGTATAACGGATAGATCGGACACTTCCTGGCGGATGGTTGTGACAGACATTGGCACAACCAAAATGGCTGACTGGAGTCTTCCTAATGGTAATGTTCAGGCAAAACTTTAGAGCATCAGGTAAAAATCAAACAATTCCTTCCCTCGCTGATACAAAGCAACACCGTGTATCGTAATATGTGAAAGGGAAATACAAACAATAAATGGGAATGAATAAAATATTTAAAAACATTACTTTGATCAAATACTTTATTTTAAAAATCGAACCACAGCAGATATTCTGTTGTATTATAACTATAACACGCAAAAACCCGCTTACACCGTCATGAGCACGGATTTGAAGCGACCGATCTTTTCTATTTACTCTATATCTATGCGTAAATTCCGTCACGTGACCGAAAACAACGTTGTGAAAAGTGGGTTCGTTATTTAAATTCACTGAGCTGTTAATGGTTTGTTTACTTCGGTCTTCCATCCACGTCCGGACAAATTCAGATTAAATCACCCATTTATTACATGTTTTAGCCACAGAAAACATCTGCAAATGTGTTGTAATCAACCTTTAACATATATGCAGTATTCCCTGCTTGTTTTGCTCATGTCCCCATATTTTCGTCATATCTTTGTTTACAAGTTAGTGAATATCCTCAGAACTTTTTTTTTTGTCAAAACCTTATGTTTATTTTATAAATTACAGGGGTCACTAGAGTCAAAATGGTTAAAAACTAAATTAGGACAAAACACTTGTGTGGCTCTCCCTTCATTCAGGTTATGGTAATCATCCAGTGTTGAATTAGAAGCAACTGGTCATCTATTCATCGGTAAAGGTTAACTTCATTAACGCTGAAGAAACCTGTAGGCAGAGCGAATTTCTGTTTCAACCTTCAAGAACAGTTGTTTTTTTTTAATTTAAATTTGACAATCTATGACACTAACATAGTGGTGCATTTTTAATCTCCTTGTGTATGTATTTCAAAATTGTTATTTCAAACGTGAAATATTCATCAGTAATTATCAAACACAGAAAAACAACAATGTATCCATTTCCTTCATCTGTATTTTATTGTTCATATTTTTTTAAATTCAAATAAATAATGTCAAATGTATGAAGCCTAAAACTGGCTCATCAGAGAATATCCCAATGTCAGGTGTAATAAATACTGTATTAAAAAAAAAAAAAACATCACAGTAACTGTAATGTCAAAATCACATCTTTTGCCAAATTTGCTGCATTAAATGTATGGCTATGAACATATTAACATTTTCAAAACAAAAATTCATTTTTACACTGAATACAGGCTACAACACAATGCATTTGATATTTTTAAAACTGCACCATAATGATCCTACAAAAGAATGACACTGAAAGGCATCATGGATAGGGTTGTGAGGAGATTAGAGCTATGTTTTCATTATCTGGGTTTACATGAACCCAATTACACTCTCAAGCAGAATGGGAAATGTTTAAAGATATAGAAAGAATTCTGATGTGGTTACTACTGCTTTCCCAAACTCCCTTGACTATGGAAATTTAAAAAGCAGTTGTGGTTGCGTGAAATACAAAGAAAGACACAGCATTTAAGGCATAGCACTCGAGATGTTCTCCGACAGTCTTTAAAACGACACCGGCCTCCCTCCCCCTCCCCAAGCTGCTCAGGCCAGTGACCTGAACCATCAAACCGCGTGGCTGCATCTGGCAAAGGACTTTCTTCCAACAAGCTAGGATTTGGTGTGTCGTTTGCTGTATAAGTTTTCTCTATGGGGGGTTGAGAGGGAATTGAGTCCTGGCTATCAGCATCAATGGAGAGGATTAATGCCTTGGACACCTGTAATCTAAAGTCCATGAGAGTCAAAGGTGTAGATCCCACCCTGTGGTCCTGTCTGTAGAGGAGCCAGGAGTTGACCAAAGCCAGATCTGTTAGGTACCAGAGCACAGCTTGAGGCCAGCAGGCTGGGGCCGTGGTGGTGAGAGGGATAGAGTAAAGATTTCGTAGATCTCTGCTCATGTGAGCCGACATTTGTGCTTTCTCGAAGTTGTCGATGAGTGAAGCCATGTTCCTCTGGCTGTTTCCGGCAGTAGAAAGTATGAAGCCCCAGTGTGATTTACGCAACATCAGTTTCCCGTCTGAGCTCACAAACTCATCTCCGATCTGTCCTCGAGCTCCTCCCACCCTGCCGGCTCCATGAACTCCAGCAAGTAGGAGACGCTCCAGCATAGCAGGGGTGGAGTGTTCTTGTTTGCAAAGATACACCATACTGCCTTTTGGGGCCATTTTTTCTACAGCATCGTCTTTGCCAGACAGATCAACCTTAAGATCCACATTCAAGAGAAAACCACCAAATCCAGTCAATGTTGTACAGTTGAGAGAAGGAGAATTATTGTGAATTGTCCTGGTTAAAGGAAGTGGGTATTGGTCAATGGCATAATGATCGTCCCATCTCAGTGATAGACACCCAGCTTTGAAACGATGCAACAACGGCCTTGCCTTCCACAGGGGATCAGTTTGACCTGCTGGACTATTCAGGTCATTCTTGTTACTCTGCTGAAAAATTTCACTTTGTCTGCTTGGAGGATTTTTACTTTGCTCTGCATTTTGAAATCCATAGTCATGTCTGCCTTCCTGAATATTACTAATGACTGAATCCTTCGCAGCAAACTTTAAAATGCGAGTCAACTTGTGAAAACGGGAAAGTGGCATGGCCTCAGCAATCAAGGGAACCTTTGTCAGGTTCTCCCAGTAGAGCTTCAGACTGGGAAACTAAAAAACAACAAAAAAGAAAAAAAACAATTAGATATGAAATATAGTTTTGCATCAAATTAATAACGTAAACATTTAAGACCAAATAAACAACAGAGCACAAACCTTCAAAGTTCCCATTGCTATGTGGATCCCAACAAATTGAGCAACCTCTCTTCCCGTGACAGGGTTCAGCAGTTTAGACAATTCATTTGTGCAGCTGGCAATTTCTACCCAGGTGTCCCAACCAAAATACTTCGAGAAATATTCAATGGGTTCTCTGGTTTTGTTTCCCTCTCCTAGTGTTTCAAGTTGGCTCACTGAATTTGGAAAACTGTGGGATAAAAAAGAAAAATTGTCAGGAGCACAACACTGAGCACCACATACAAAAACAATTACTTATTTCAAACAAATTAATCTCTAAAAGCCTAAGTTCTTCCCCAATTTCTATATTTGTAGAAAATTTAAAGCGATAGAAAACTGTAATGTTTTCAGCACTGAAGGTTTGAGAAAAAAATAGATTCATTGTACTTTTGTGATATTTCATCTGGCTGTCGTGTGTTGCTTGTTTGGTTCTTGTAGAAGTAGGTCAATATTTCTGCTTCGGAGTCAAGCTGGGGATCAGCCAATTCAAAACCACCCGCATCCTCTTCATCTGAGCTCTGAAGGAGAAAGTCTTGGAGGTCTGGTGGACACAGATTAGTATTTTATTAAGCAGTGAAGTTAAAGGCATTAGTAACAAGTAATCCTGTTTTTAAAACAAAAAAGAATTTGTGTATCTACAATCTAATCATTCATACAAATATACATATATTACTGTAAAATAGACTAACCCACCTAGATTATTGTCTGTTTCTTGATGATCTGTCAGTATGGCATCACTAGGTGTTCTTGTGGTTACATTTCCACTGACAGACTGAGCAGAACCCAGTAGAACCTCCCTCTCCTCCTCCTTTACTGGATAGAAGATACACTGGCTGGTGTTGAACTCAGGGGAATCGTGACACTCCCTTATTGTTTCACCACTATTGATAACTGAAAAAGAAAAAAGCCAAAATTTTCCATTTAAAGTTATTCAAGGTCAACAAACTGCTGTTGCAGTCCACAAAATTGTTTTACCACCACTATCTATTAATTCCATCTCCATAATAAAGCAACTATGTGTCTATCGCAACTTGCCATAAACATGACGAAGCAGTTCAAAAATTCTCACAACAACACCTCCAAAGCTCTGCAAATACTGTTATATGTAAATTTGTGGTTTCAAAAATAAGTTTTTGTCTACAAACAGTAGAGGTATAGGAATTTGTCCAGTATTTCTTTGCAGTGATGTTTTTGATGGAAACAAACTGACAGTAAGAGTATGGAGGACATCACACTTAAATTTAACATTCTTACATTGTCATTCCTGTGCAGGTTAATCAAACAGCATTTTAATTCTATGCTCTATGTGTTAAAGGGATATCATTTAAATTTAGGACAACAAAAGCTAGGGGTTTTCTTTGATTTCCTGTCTTGTTCAGTCTCTGTGTTTGTGTGCCCGTAGACTATAGCTGGAAAATAAGTTCAAAGAGAAATCTGCTACATCTTCACTCTGTATAAGATTACATCTTGTTTGTACATGGTCCATGGCAAAGTCAACAGACATAAATAACCGCACAATCGTCATGCTAATATTATCTTCTCTTTTCTATAAAATCATACACCTTCTATGGAAATGGTTCATGGAACGAAAACAAAAACCAGATAACAAAAACTTTATATTTTCTAATGTTCCGGAACAGAATCGAAACAGAAAATAATTGTAACCAGTTACTACCGTTTTTTTGTTGTTGTTTTTTTTTTTTGTTCTTGAAAAAAATATCTGACCTCATGTTTCTCTTCCTGTTTCCCACTGTCATCAATGCATGATGACAGTGGAGAGAAGCTGAGGCACATCACCAACAGTCAAAGAAAACCAGTCTCCCAATCTCGATTATATTCATAACAGGTAAACACTGGTCTGTCAATCTGAAAAAATGTTTGGTTTAGACATTAACTCTTTGGCTGCCAGTCATTTTCAGTGCAGTGTGTCCCCGTACTTCCAGGGCTTTGTAACAATTAATCTCCTTCGGTGGACTTCTTCCGACGCTCCGGACATTTATCAGTGTTTTCTTTTTGTTCTTGACCGATCACAAGATGCTTCATCCAGAGCTTTACATGTTTGCTCCCCGGTGAGCTCTTACACAAACTTTATTGCGTCATAACCTGCCACAACTTCTCTGTCTCCCTCTGATTTTCCTTCCTCTGTTCCGTAACTGGATCAGTGTTGTTGTTCTGTTTACTGTAGGGACACATCTATAGTATGTAAACTAATTGCTTTAATTGCCAATTTAAAAGTCCTAAAGCTACCTACCTATTTATATTTACAAGGAACACTACTAACTGGTTCAGGAACTATATATATATTTTTCTAACCGGTTCAGGAACATCCTTTCATGGGTGGAACATAAAACCGGAAACGTTATAATACTGTTTGTGTTCGGAACGAACCAACTGGCAAAAAATTCTGGTTCAAAGCCCTGCATACATTATACACCAACATGTGCATAGCATTTTTCTGTTGCATTACCCAAAATGCTTTAAAGTGCACCTGTAGTTACACTTACGTGGACTGGAGGTGTCTTCATTGTTGACTGGATCTGCATTCCATTGGACGTGTTTGCTGCTCTGCATGGACTGGACCTCAGTAAACATTTGCGTGCTCTCCTCCTTCACCAAAACAGTCCTTATGTCACGATGATGCTGTGGCTGCACAACTGTATTTTCCCCATTTTGACAGGGGGTGGCAACTGCTAACGCATCTGAAAGACTCTCTTCAACCTTGATCTCCGGGCTTCTAAGGACCTGAACTTCATTGTCAAGGTTTACCTGTGCCTGAAATGAAAATAAATGTGAGCATGTGGAATTCATCATTTGGGTTAAATGCATGATTTATGTAATTACAGTATTTTCCGCACTATAAGGCGCACCTAAAAGCCTATAATTTTCTCATAATCCCGTAGTGCGCCTTATAATCCGATGCACTTAATATATGGATTAATATTAATATTAGCATTGGTTAAAAACAAGTTCACTGAAAAAAATGGAAGTCTGGCCGGCATTCATGCCGCACTCCGCCACCAGGGGCACCCTCACAAGGTATTCGCACCTACACCCCCTAACAACGATTGTCAAGGGGCATCACCGAAGTGGCGGAGAGCCCCGGTGACCGGCAACGATAACGTAGCAAAACATAAGGAACTTTCAACAATTCTATTAATAAAGTTTGACTAACTGACTGATCTCAGTATTTCCCAACCACTGCGGCGCCGGAAATAACACACTGTAAACTTAATTGGTCTAAAAAATGCCATTGTGCTGTAATCTGGAGACTAGTGACGGTCCATTCTATTATTTTGCGGAAACACACGGAGAAACTGGCATTAAGGCGAATGAAAGACCCTCAAAGCTGAACTTCCAGCCTTTTCTGAAATTTCAAGAGCTGAGCCACTGGTAGACAAAGGTGTCTGGTGCACCTTAATGCACCGACACCGCGTCAAGTTACTCATACGGTAAACTTTACTGTACTTGGCAATAAAACTTTTTCTGATTCTGATTCTGATTCTGGTGTGCTGCATTGATTTGCAAATATAGTTGAGCTCTGGGCAGGCGGAGGAGGGGCGCATTTCGGCTTGTGTATTCTGTCTACAACGACGTGCTGTGAGATTCACGGCGGTGAGACACCGAAGTTAAAGTCAGTTCTATGAGTAAAACAGCGTCACATTTGCAAGTAAATTATCCGCCTGACATTAAGAACTAATTAAAAAAATTGTTTAGGACACACAGCAGCAAATAGCTGCACCTCACCTCCGACTAGATTACCAATCGATCGAAACAGTCAGTCAGTCATTTTCTTAGCCGCTTAATCTGCTTACGCGCGTCGCGGGGGAGCCGGTGCCTATCTGGGCAGTCTCAGGGCGTGAGGCAGGGGACACTCCGGGCACGACGCCAGTGTACTGCGGAGCCACACAGAGACAAACAACCACTCACACACACATTCACTACGGTCAATTTGGGACCGGCCAATCAACCTAAAGCGCATGCTTTTGGAGGTGGGAGGAAGCCGGAGAACCCGGAGAGAACCCACGCAGACACGGGGAGAGCATGCGAACTCCGCACAGAGCGGGACTCGAACCCGTGTCCGCCGTGTTGTGAAGCGACAGCGCTACCCACTGCGCCACCGTGCTGCCCGTCGATCGAAACAATATTTAATTAATAAACGAAGACGATCGTCGGAGCTTAAATATCTGCTTCGAACTTCAGATCAGGAAATAATCCACCCTGTTCGAACTGAGTAATCCACTCGTAATGAATTTAACCAGTTTTTAATGTCAGGTTTTTTAACATGGGCCTACGACTTCTGTCTATTGACTTCTTTCTAAGATGGCAAAGTGATCAAGTGATCAGGTTTCCTTGATGAGGCTCAGAATGGCTTCATTGAAGGTGCTCACAGTCATGAATGCTCTGGCTAGTGGACGGATAGCGCAACTACAGCCACTATTTTTTTAAAATCTATTTTAAATTTTTTATTATATGCGCCTTATAATCCGGTGCGCTTTATATATAGAATAAATTATAGAATAAGCAATTGATTAAAAGTGCGCCTTATAATCCAGTGTGCCTTAAAGTGCAGAAAATACTGTAGTATCTGACCTGTCCTTCAATGTTTGTCTCCTGGTCACAAGTCATTCTTTGTCTTGACATGAGGAATTTCTCAAGTATGATTCCAGGAGATTGGTCCCTATCTTGTTTGTCTCCACCTTGCAGACCTCTTTGATTCATCACCTCTTCAACACTGGTGGTGACTGACTTCAGCTCAAACACGACTTGCTCTTCAGATGATTCCTCTAATAAAGATGGTATAGAGGTTAAAGGTGTGGGAGGATCAGTAGCTTTGTTGGTCTCGAATTCCAAAATGGTGTCTGTCATTGAATTTTTTGGACTAGTCTTACCTTCAAAATTGGCTTCTGTATCAGATGTTACAGGATGCATTTCGTAAACTATCCGACATTCCTCCTGTTCCTTGTCTGATTCTGTTTGTCTGTCAGCATGTATAACTGAAACAGTCTTTGATATCATGTCCCTTTTCAGATGTCCTGTTCTTCTCCAACCCTTTGTAGCGTTCCTCACAAAAGCGCCACTCTCTTTTTTCTTCTGGACCAAGATTTCCTCTGCTTCTTCTTTCACATCCATTTGATGAGTAGAGCATGACACAGTCTGTGAAGTAAGACTTTTTTCTGTTTCATTATTGACTTGCCCAGTGCTTCCATTACTGGGTTCATTTGATTCAATTTGGGGAACATTAACTTCATGGGAAGTTGGCTCATGACTCTCATTTTGCTCCCCAACAGTGACCAAATCTACCTCAAGAAGTAAATCCTCCTTGATGTCTTCTTCCACATCGCCCTGGACTTCAGCTTCTGAGCCGACATTCTTCAGAGTCCCTTCTTCTTGCTTGTCCTCACCTAATGTCAAAGGCTCCCCCTTCTCACAACTCTTTGTATGCAGGGTCTTACTCTTTTTCGTTTGATCAGATGGTGGGTGTACTTCTGGAGAGGTAGGCGATTGATCAAGTGCTTTTGCTTTATTTCCACCCTTATCTCCATAGCTACTCATTTCAACTTCTGTGGGGGGGCCAGGTAAAGAAGGGGATGGAATCAATGCTGGAAAAGAAACATTTCGCTCTCTATCTTCTAATGCCATCTCTCCAACCTCTGGCTCAGTATCCCAGTCAGTGGCAGCATTTATCATCCCAACCAAATGATCGTGTTGTTTTGGAAGCCGGTAAAGATCCAATTTTGACACACCTTCAAAGATATTTCCATTGGTGTAAGTGAGACCCGGACTCTCTATAATGTGCACTGTCGCCTTGTGTTTCTGAAGGGATGAAACTTCACTAAATCTCTCTCCACAGTCCTTACACTCTAAAGCACGCTTAGAATGAGAAGATATCACTCCTTCGGTCTCCACTTTTGAGGAGGCTTTACGTTTCCTGGTGATCTTTTGCTTAGGAGGCAATGTCTCAGATGACTGACCGGAAACCTGCAGCGAGGACAACAGTGAAAGAGCTTTGAGGCTCTTTTTGGGTCTCCCTCCTTTTTTCTTACCTTCCACTTTGAAATTATTTGTTGAATCACTGACAGGATGTTTGAGTTTGTTGCCTTTACTCTGTTGAGGCACTGTTTGAGATTGAGGTGAAGTCTCCTTTGTCTGACTTGACGCCTTTGATGTGTCCAATTTATAAACTTTCAGTTGTGGCTGCTTATGCCCTTTCAGGAGAAGAAGAGCATCTTGAGTTTTTTGTGGGCCAATGTCTGGTGAAGCAGTATTAATTTTTTCCTTTTCTTGTCTTTTCTTTCGATTTCCATCCTTTGCATTCTTGGAATTGCTTTTTTGCATCACTTTTGCTTGTTTTGTTTTTTTAAATATAGGTGAGGCTGCAGTTTTGTGCTCACTTACATGTGTATTACAACCTGTAGCTAAAGCTTTTTGCTTTTTCATTTTACTTTTTCTTGTATCCTCTTTCATTTGTAGGTCCGGGGTCAATGATTGCGATTTAATTTGAGCTTCAGATACCAAATGTCCCACGTTCTTGTCCTGTTTTCTCTTTCTTCCTTTCTTCTGCAATGGTACTTTTGTTTCAGGCATCTTTTTTGATGTTTTCTTCTCTTTAATCACATCCTCCTGTGCTTGCTTATGCTGCTGTGATGATTTCTTTGGTTTATTTTTCTCTTTACTTTGTGGACCAAATTTAACTACCAGATGAGATTTTTTCGATCTTTGGCGTTTAGCAGGCTGGCTTTGAATTGGAAAGTCATCATTGTACATGGATCCAACCAGTTCTTGCATATATCCTTGAAATATAAATGCCCTAGCTGGCTTTCTTTTCCGTACTTTCACCAATTCTTGAGCTGACATTACACTTACAGGTAACTCAGAGATCTGTGGTACTTGTTTTGCCTCCCCTTGTGAAAGAATCTTGTCTTCAGGGGATGGACCATTTACTTTATTTAGATTTTCCACCAGGTTTTGATTCCTTTTTTTATTTACAGGCAGTTTTTCAGGTGGTTCTTTATCAAGATTTTTTTGTGTTGACTCTTCCTGTGTGTTTTGAGATGTGTCTCCATCCATCACAGAGTGAACATGATCTGGACTTACTGTCTGTATCTGGAAATCAACATCTTTTTTGGGATTGCTTTCACATTCACTTGGAGTTTGTGGAAGGGTGTCTGATGGAACAAATGAGCTAGAGGGACAGTCCTGTTGTTCTCTTTGTAAAGGGGTTAACTCCAACTCAACCGTATGCAACATTGGTGGGACCTCTGGGTCCAACGCCGGCTCAGCTATTACACTCTGATTTGGAGTCTGCTCAGGAATCTTCTCCATTCCCGTGGTTGGTACCAGAGACGGGGATGGGATTTCTTCTTGTGACACAGTTTGGGATTGTTCCAGCTCCACTGTTGGTATCAAGGCTGGGGTAAGTTCTAATATGACTGTTTCCTCAAGGTTTTGTTTGAGCATATCTACCTCATTCTGGCAAACCATTTGGTCAACAGCACAAGACTGATTTGCACTATTGTTAGATTGCTGGAAGATCTGATGCATTTCTTCTCCCACAAGCCGTCCTGTTTGTTCACTTGGAACAAGTGTTAGTTCTATATTTTCACCAACTACTATGTGGGAACTCATTTCAGTGAAAGAGGGGGTTTCCAATTGTCCTTCTGGTGTAATAGGTTCCAATATAATTGTTTGCTCCATTGCATCACATAGGACGTTAGACTGGGCCAATCCCACCATGTTAGATCCATTCTGTTTCATTCCCATAAAGTCTATTTGCGGTGGATTGAGATTAAAATTCCCTGACTCAGCCACTTGTGAAAGTTGCTGCACTTCCAATGGTGGGGCATGAGGCGGCACCTGCCCCAGGATTACAACTTGATTGACTTTCTGCACATTTCCCAAAGATTCAATTAGTCTGCGAATCTGCTCTGTGTCAATATTAGCATCAACTTTTTGCAGAGGTCCGTTCGGCTCCACCTGTAGAAGTGCTGGTTGGCAAAAAGGTATTGGAGTAATGATGGGTGTACTTTGCTTCTTTTGCTGCCCAGCTGCAAGGGCATTACCAGCTGCAGCAGGCAACAGTTTGTGCTTCGTTTTTATGTGATGAAGCCGTGTCTTGGTACTCTTGAAGGTGGCCTTGCATGCACAACACGGATACTTTGTAGAAGCACCTAAAATAATAAAATATGAATTACAATACACTGTAGGATATTTCCTGCTGCCTAAGGACACATTTTATGAAGTTTCAGCATCAACAACAAGAAATTATTTGGTTTAATGCCAATAAAATTATCACAATGTGAAAATGTGCCTAAGACAACTAAATTAAAAAAGGATTTGAATTTTAATAATATTTTTCTTTTATAAAATGCATCTGTAACTTTTGAATTGAATTTAGTTTTGCTATAGTTTTGTCACAAACCAAAATATTGGACACATTAAAATCTTTATCTACAGTAATGCTGGTGATACATGACAAGCTGTTAATCTCCAAATTTCACAGCAATTTGATCAGAAATTTAAATTGTGAAATTAACCATGACCTTCACACATGTGTTTTTAAGCTTCGTAAAAAGTAAGAGACTAACTCCTTAGGATTTAGCCTTTAGGATAAATGAATTTCATCTATAAAAATTGGTGAGAAACTTTAGTCTGGATAACTGTGCAGGCCATACTGCACAGTTATCCATTTTTCTCCACACAGAAAGGCGAAAAATGGCAAACCAGGCAAAATTGCTACAGTTCTAATGTTTAAAATGAGTTGACATAGATGACATTTTTCTTACCATCATCTTTTTTGACTTGTGCTTTAGCTTTATCTTCTTCTTCAGCTCCCTCTGGAAAGTGTGATACCATATGTTTCTGAAGAGCTTTGGACATAGTGAATCTCTTTCCACACTCCTTACAAATATATGGCCTCTCTCCCGTGTGCGTCCGGCGGTGATACTTGAGCAGTGTCATGGTCTTACAAGGTTTGCCACAGTCGGTGCAGGCATAACCATCCGAACCAAAATGAATTTTCTTATGAAGGGTGAGCTCTGATGACTTCTTGAAAGCCTGGCTACAGATTGGACATTTGAAGGGTTTCTTCTCTATGTGGGCTTTCTGGTGGGCCATGAGCTCTGTGGAGTTTGTGAAGTGGCGATCACAAACATAACAAGCGAAAAGGGCATTTCTCAGTATACATTGTTCATATTCTGCAGGGTGACTCAACTTCAGATGACGTACTTTGCTCTTTTGATCACTGAAGATTATGTGGCACTCAATGCACTGCAGGGAGAGCTGAGATGCTGGAGAGAAAAAAAACAGAAGGCAATATTATTCACACGTATCATACTGTACTTCTACTTCATTTCTAAGAACAGAGATAAACAGAACGGCACAACCATCATCCATCCATTTTCATTTTTTCATTTCCATTTCCCAGTAGCTTCTTCCGCTTTGCAGGTCACGGGGGTTTCTGGAGCCTGTCCCAGCTGACTACAGGTGAGAGGCAGGGTACACTCCGGTACACTCGTGCGGTCACATAGAAGAAAAACAACCACTCATGCACACACTCAGACCTAAAGACAATTCAGAACTGATCAGTTCACCTAAACTGAGTAATTTTGGAGGTGGGAGGAAGCCGGATAACCTGGAGAGAACCCACGCAGCGAGAACATACCCACAAGGAGAACATGCAAACTCCATACAGAAAGGACTCAAAGCTGGAACCTTCTTGCTGCAAGGCGACAGCGCTACCCACTGTTATTATTGATAATTGCATCTATTTCATCTGTTGTTGTATCCCCCTTATTGTCACACACCAAAATCAAAAGTACACATCTCAACCCTCGAAGTGGGAGGACATGAACACCTGCAGAAGATAACACTAGTCTTAAACAATTTAAAAAAAGAGACTTATTCGAGTTTGAAAAAATCGTGATAAATAAAACAAGTTATAAATGTGTATAAATACAATTTCTGATTAGAATTACACACCCTTTTATATGTTGTACGTTATTATCAAAAAAAATTTTTTTTTAAGTCTCAACATTTGATCAGTAATTTAAATCTGTTTGTTTGAATCTGCATAAATGAGCACTTGATCAAGATAATCCAGGCTCCTGTGTTATTCATTCAGCATCTTGATAAGTCGTCAGGGGGACAGTTTATTTTGATCAAGAAAAAAAACCTCACTGATAAGGATTCAAACAATTTGTGTACAAAATTTGTGCATTGACAAATTTTTAGGGTTTTTTTATGTCAACTAATGAAAAACGGAAGCAAAACCAAAAGTAGTCCATTTACATTTTTGTAGTATGTATGCTGCAACATTCCTGTGTTTTGATAGGTTGCCACTTCAACAATAAAATCATTAAATGTAAAGTATGCAGGAAATATTTTTGCACAGTTAATTGCTTCAGAACTTTGTGACGCCTATTCAACTTAAAACACCGAAAACCTAAAAACACAATCATCACCACACAAATAGAAATACTTTACTTAATATTCTGTTTATAACATGGTCCAGAATGCCCACATGCCAATATTGTAAACTGGGAAAGATATGAACCTAATAAAAGGATCATGTGATTTGAAAGTGCTATAATAATTTTATTTTCACAGTGGGGAGTCATAAACTTGTTTAGAAGGCATAACAAAACATACACAAAATGAAAACACTCACATGTGAGAGGCACAACCAACGGTTTAGACATGTCCATCTTCAGAGGGTCGATCATGGCCTTCTTGGAGGGGACATATTTCCTACCGTCACGTACAGCTTTATCTGACTTTTTTGTCTTTGGTCCCTCACAACTGGAATTTGCATTTGTATCTGGGCTTGGTTGAACGGGAGCACCTTCTTTTGATGAAGAGTCAAACTCCTTCCCTCCAGAGTTCTCTGAGGGCCGAGTCAGCTGCTGAGCTGCAGTCTCCTTCTCCAATGCATGTGTGACAGCCATGCCCGCAGGTGCTTCTACATGTGTCCCATTTTCCTGCGGTGCCATTGTTTCAGTCTCGGTAGAGATGGCAGATGTCCTCGCCTCCTCTGGTGAATCTGGTTCACCCTGTACTGGCTGAGATCCAGTATCCGCCTTTTGTGGTTTCTCTGTGGTTGGAGTGATGACAAGTTTTGGTCCAGCGCTTGACTTGGTTAGACTCTGCATGGCTCCAACCTCTTGGCTTCTGAAAGGCTCTGGTTTGTACGTTTTTACGAAATCAGGCCCTGCGCAAAACACGGAGTAACTGTTAACTGCACAGTTATATCAACAAATACATAAACACGAATTTTAAATACTTTATCAAACGAATAATTTGAAAAAAAAAAAAAAGATTTTCTACGAGGCAAACGAGCTGCAGCTTTGTTATCCACACAGCGACAGCTGGGAAACCAGCGAATGAATGGGTTTAATAGATTTGTATTACAAAAGGCGACCGATGAACATGGGGGGGAAGGGGGGCGTTGGAGACGCTTGTGTGACCCAGCAATGAGAATAAAAGAAACCCTACATGAGCTGTTGATAACATAGTGCTGTAAGTTGCTGATTATTTTATCAAACAATCCCTCCACAGGAACCAAAGATGCACAAATAGCATTAGCTTAGTTAGCTTAAATTCATAGAATTCTGTAAAAGAACGGGTTGTAAATGTTTATATTTACAGTTTATTATAGCGCTAAATATGCTTCTAAGCTCTACGCCTTCTCTCTCAGAAACTCTTTCAGGTGAAAGTGTGAAGGAGGATGCAGATTTTGGTTACCTAAGCTCACTCGTACGCCCAGACATCTTCCAGTCTCTTCGCTCCGCAAAAAACCAACAGAGATGCCACAGACATCGCGAGCTCGTTGGACCAAGCTGCACAGATTCATGGGAAATGTAGTTTTTTCAAGTCCGTTCCCGAAGATATTCTCATCTCATTACAGGTTTCCTACCTACGGCAATAAATTTCAGTCCAAATTTTGTGACTAGCTTTAATCAGTCTATTTTATCACTATAGGATAAAATAAACTTCTTCCTGAGTCAAGTTCATTGGAAGCTCACATGTAATATTTTATTTAAAATAATTAGGATAATTAAAGTAATAATGAATTTTATGAACTCCAAAGGACAGAGAATATATGCAGAACTAATCAAATTTCACACTAGAAAATTTTCATTAAATTATCAGACAAAAAAAAAACAACCACAAAAAGTGTAACCGAGTTTGCCTCTACTCTGAAACTTTACTTGAAAAAAAGTGATCTGTAACAGTTAATTTAAAATTATTTGTTTGCTTTTACCTCTATGGGTTTGAACATTTGTAAAAGTGCTAAGGGGCACAGCTGCAGATGTTGAGAAAACACCTCTGGTAAAAGGTGATTTATATCTATGTACACTCAAATATAAAAACACAGTGTTTCCTTGAAAATTTGAGCAGGTTGTTTGTGTCCTACGAAATGCAAAACCTATTTTTGTAATGTACAAAGTTTTTTTTACTTGTTAAGAAACAAAAAACAAACAAAAACAAAACAAAATCAAAAACTAAAATAAGACCAAAAATGCAAGCAGCGGAAGTACAAATCATTTTCGTAGTACAGCACATTAGTGTGTCTCCACCCCACCAGCAAAGTAATCTTCCTGGTGTTGGATTTACATGACCTCTGGATGTCATCCCACTTGTCTGTCTGCAGCGACATCCAAGTACATGAAAGATGTCCATGTTGTCACATTCAATCCCAAACTTCGCTGTTTTCCACAGGATTTAGTTTTCCCCGCCAACAGGATGATTGCAGTGATGTTGCCCCACTTGTACTGTTCTTTCTTCTTCTTTCAGAGGCTTTGTTCTTCGATCTTCAAATTTTTTATGAGGGTGACTTATTTTACCAAGCTAGTGGACATTTTGGATTATATGGAGTAAGACATCATGGATATTTCTGTAAAAGTTGCATTTTTAGATGAATGATTTATCACAAAAATGCAAATGTGATTAAACCCCAAATGTGAAGAATTACCAGTAACCCCACCCTACATAATATAGATGCACACCGAAATGTAAAATAGAGAAAGTTTCCTCAAATTCGACCAAAAAATAGAGCTGCATTGACATCCTTAACATGTATACACATACTACATTACTTAGGCTTTGTTAAACATGTTCAAACAAGGTCATTGAATTTGTTTTTTTTTTTAATGAAAACTCAATCTCAGCATATCTAATCACCTTTTAGACCACATGCGTCAAACCCAAGGCCCGGGGGCCAAATGTGGCCCGCCACATCATTTTATGTGGCCCGCAAGAGCATAAAAGGTCAGAGTGTCTAGAAATAAACAGGACAAAAGGGGGCTTTGACTAAAAACTACATTTCCCCACTGCAGTAATTAAGCTCATTTTAACATTGACAAATGGTTTGAACAAAGATCCTAACTTGTTTTTGATGTTATTTTTCTTTTTTCACTGGAATAGTTTGATCTTGAATGATCTTGAATTCAGTTATTTAACATTAAGGAGTAGTTACATTTATTTTACATTACATTGAGTTACATTTATAAGTTGCATCTGGTATTTTAATAAGTACTGTACTTGGCTATAATGTTGGGAGGGAAAAGCTACTTAGGAGCAACATGAATTGGGACTAATAACTTAGTACATCACAACTGGGTGTTAATGCCCTCCATGCAGTTAAGAAAAGAAACAGTTTGGATAATATTTAGCTTTATTCGTTTTTAAAGCACAGGCAAAATGTTTTACTCCAGTGTAGCATTTTCTCTCTACTTTTTAAAAAAAAAACGTCCGTATCAAATATACATTACCAAAACACACTAGTCATAAAATGATTCACAGCAAGAATTACTGAGCCTCACTGTTTTACATACATTCATCAGTCTCCCCAGCCATTGTCCTTGTCCTGGAACGGTAAGCACACACCACATTCCAACCAATCAACAGCAAGCTTTTTTTCATCCCATAAGAAATGAATACATTTTGAGAAACATTAATATAACATATAGCTCTACCATGGCGTAAAAGCTTGTTTTCATTCATATATTCCTCTTATTAATACAAGCCTCATGAATCCTGTAGTCACGGACTTCAAGACACCACCAACTTATAGTTTGAGCAAGCACTCAGCTGTCAGTGACATCCTGTATAATGGGCAGCTCCCCAGTTGCATGTTTTATATAATGCAAATGCAGCTTCTCCACCTCATCGAAGCCCATGTCACATTCCCAACACTCCCAATGCCAATACTTGTGCTCTCTGAGCACACACGCCTCTTGTGACTCACTCTCACCCATCTCCTCTTCTACTTGAGGCTCGACAGTTCCCGATTTCTGGGTGAGTGTATCAGTTCCAACTAAGCCAAACGATCCAGATGACTTGAACTGATGCGCTGGCTCTCCACAATCTGACTCATCAGAATTTGGTTGATCCTTAAACCTAGAAGTCTCACATGGCTTTTGAGGATCCTTTTTCTCTGCACATTCTTCCTTTTCTGACAGCTCTTCCAGATTTGTATCCATTTCTGTCTTCTCCTCAAATTTAGAGCAAGTATCCATTTTCTTTAAAACTTGCTTTGTTGCGATAATTGCATTTTTTATCCCAAGGGGCATTCCACTTGAGGCAATGCAAGCTCCAATGTGATTTTTCTTATGTAAAATCAGATCTTCAGCCAACCGAAAGCTGTTCCCGCATAACGCACATTGGTAAGGGTTTAGACCAGTGTGGGTGTTACAGTGATCTGTGAGGTGAGAGTAAATGGAGAAGCTCTTGTGGCAAATATTGCACTTGTGTATCCTGCTGTCATGTCTCTGCAGGTGTTTATCTAGTTCCCCTTCATTTATAAAGCCTCGGGCACAACTTAAGCACCAAAACGGTCGGTCTTCATGGAGCTGCATATGAGTCATCCATGATCGTAAATTGGCATAGTCTTTACCACACGTATCACATCTGAGAACTGGTTGTGATTCAAATGAAATTTGTGACTGGTGATCTCTCAAGTGAACAAGTAGTTGTATTCGCCTGGTAAATGACAGTCCACACCATGGACACTTAATGTTATGCGAATTATTGTCAGTCTGAGTGTGACTTCTGGATAATTCTTTTTTATGCCATTGTTTGTGTTTTTTGAATGCAGTCATGTATGAATAAACCTTCCCGCAGAGTGAGCAACCGTAACCCTGGTTATTTTTTGTATCCATTGAGACATCATCATCTTGTATCGGGATTTTCATTTGTGAAAAAGTGCTCATGACAGACTCATCTGCATCAACACCTGTGTCTACATTGTTTTCTCCAGCGTCTCTTCTCTCAGAGTCCAGATCTGCTGTACTATTACTGCTGTCTCCCATCTGCTCATCCTCTTCCAGGGCATGCTGGTGCCGGTGAGTACTAAAGACTTCCTGGTCTGTAAACATCATCCCACAATCCTCACATGTAAAGCTGATCCGTTGTGCTACAATAGAGGAAAAAATACATTAAGGTATGTAAAGGAAAAATATTATCATGTTTAATATTTGTAACACCATATTATGAGCACAAAAAGTTATCTCCTTCAAAAAAAATTTTTTGTTTCAGTTAAAACTTTCAAAGATTAGTAAAAAGTATAGAAGAAGCCAGGTTATGTAACATGAGCATTGTTTTATTGTATGAGTGTAAACTTACAGAGTTGCTGCTCTTTCTTCATTCACTGATGGGGAGTTATTACAAATACCCATTACCAAACATTTTCAATTTTACAACAGGTATGAAAGCAATACCCCACACTGTATTGTTTTGGACTCAAGATGGTGTCAAACTTAATTTTTAACAAAAATACTATTGCAAACGAACAAGACATAAAATGGATAAATGAACAAATCAGACTGGAGACCAACTAAACTGAGAAAAAAATCAATCACCCGATAATTCACGCAACGTCAATTTATTTGGTGTATTAGTTTTAGTAACAGCATGTTTAATTAATTCATTAAAAAAATACAGCTCAAACTACCCATCTCTTATGAATGTAAGATCTATTTTAGCTTAAGTAATGCATAACCTTCCCAAAACATAAATAACATCAAAAAGGAAACAACATGGAAGCTTACACACATTAATGCAAAGCATACTGTATCTAACATACAACTACTTTTTGAATCCCTTTAAGTCAGTTTGACTAATCAATGGAACAGTTTTACCTGGTTTCCATAAACCGTGCACACAATGTAATTTCATATTTCTTCGCTGGAGATACACAAATAGAACCTTGACCAGCAAACTTAGTGGGCATTTAAAATAACACCTGCAAAATATACATTTGTTGTGCATTGCTGTTTGCATTCCCTCTTAAACATTTTTCCTTTTGCAAGAGGACAAACTTTCATGCACAAAATTTTTTCAATCTTTTTGATATGAACTATCATACTATCAGTGATCTCAAAAAGAATAACACATGACTCAATTAACAGCTATATTCGAAAAAAAAAAAAAAAAGGACATTAGGTGCTTCCAAACTATGCATCTGCAACATCTAAAAGAGTAACTTTTTTACATGTTCTAATCCAGTGTCAAGCAAATCTGAGAATACAGAAAATGAAATAATAAAGCAAACACAAGGCTTCTAATTAGCTCATAGAAATGACTAATAATACTTTTGCAGCTGAAAACACTTAGTTTGGCAACCACAAAAAAGACAAACAAAAGAGCCCCCAGAAATCCTCAATCTAGTGTCTTTCCATTTCAATCCTCTTCAGCTTGTTATTTCAATGCTAGTCACAGACATGTTAAATGTAGCACTGGTGCACTCAAATATTTTTTCAACAAAAAACCATTTCAAATTCAAGGCACTGCCTCTGGAATCTCTTTCTAAAAGCAGCAGAGGTATTACTCTGTATTACTGAAATTACCACTACATTCCTGGTGATGATCAATGAGCTCCTGTATTTCACTGAAGGTCCGGGGGCAAATAGAGCAATGATAGGAGTCACTGTCGCAGAGCTGAGTTTTGTTTTTTTGTAACATGGTAGGAGAAAAAAAGGCTTTACCGGTAGGCTGGCATTCAAGACTAATTTGCGACTGACTATCTGGGCCAAGTATAGTTTGGTGTAACGTAGAAGTTTGGCCGTCGGCAGACAGGATGTTGGGTTTTAGTGTTTTTGAAGTCACTGCAGTGCTGAGTCTGAAGCGGACCTCATTTGGGAGACGACAGCGGACTTCATCGTGCCAGAGGAGGTGCTGCTGCAGCTGACTCTCAGTCCACAAACCTTGGCAGCACAGCGCACAACAATAAGGCCGGCTTTTTCCCTTAGTCTTGTGGGTTTCTAACTGTTCTTCCGTTTGGAAAGCCTTCCCACATTTAGCACACTTAAAGAAAAATTTTATGGAATGATCCGACAAACGGTTAAGAGGTGAAGAAAACTCAGCTCTGGTCTCATGAATGTGAGTTTCCTGATCAGATTCGAAATTTACCTCCTTGAACTTTTTCTTACAGTCAAGTAAGGAACCAGGACTGCACTGCACTCCACAATCACGGATTGAGACCGATTTTACAGGTGAGGTACCAGACCCGACAAAGCCATCTTTCACTGTTATTTTAGCACTGTTTACAGCTGGTGAATCTTCAGGCTTTTTTGATTCACTACTTGATACTGTGGGAACTACTTTAGTATGGTAAGAGATATTTTTGTCTTTCATCTTCATTGGGTGGGCCTCCCATTTGTGGGCACGTAATCCTTCTGCTTTGGCAAATGTCATTGTGCAGAGAGGACACTGGTGAGGTTTTGTCTTCAGTGTCAGTGACATAGACTCACTGTCTTGAACATTGCTGTTAACCTGTTTTGGGACTTGGTCAAACAATACAAATCTGTCTTTCTCATGATCTGTCGCTTCCAAGGTGTTATGATGCTCATTTTCAAACTTTGCATCTGGAAGTGAATCTTGCACAAATGTTTTACTACAAATCAGATCTGAAAACTCTGAATTCTTTGAACCTAGTAAGTTTCTAGTCTCCACACTTAGTTTTGAATCACATTCTGGCTCCATTTTAGTTTGACATTGAAGATTTAACATTTGGTGGCGCTGGAGAACACAAAGATTAAAGAATTGCTTGCCACAGTTTTGGCAAGGAAAAGGTCCACCCTCTGTCTTGTGGTTAACAGATTTAAAATCATCTCTTAAAGTTTGTGAAAATTTCTTTTCTTTGTGCCATCTTTTGTGGGACCCAAGCGCAGAGTTTGACAAGAATCGCCTCCCACATTCTGAACATTGAAATAATCCTTTACTTGGTTCTTCCTGTTTGAGTTTCTTAAATATTAGAGACATAGATGACTTTGCATTTTCTTCTGCCTTGTAACCTTCTGTATGAATTCTTTTATGAAAATTCAATGCTCCAATTACTGCAAAGCTTCTTTCACACTTGTTGCATTTGTATTTAAGATCATTTGTACTTAGATTTTCTAAGTTGGGAGCACCTGTTTGAGTATCTACATTAAGTTCCATTGTGCCAATTTCATTTAATTCCAAATTAACTCCTTTTTCCTTAAGTACTTCCTGTGTGCCAACACTCATATGATCTGCCTCACAACCAAGTACTTGATTGTCTTTTTTAATGCAAAGTTTTTGATGAGCCTTCAAAGAGGTCTTGCTGTTAAAATGTGCAAGACATGTTGCACATTGTAGTGTGTCCAGTTTGACGGTAGATCTTGGTGATGATGGTGAGTACCCGGTTTCATACCCATGACTTTTCATGTGAAACTGAAGTGCTTTGGCTCGTGAAAAAAGCTTCCCACAGTCGGGACAGCTGTATGTGTTTTTTTTCAACTGCTCAACCTGATGCTGAAAAGACTTAATCGGTGGTGGGAGTAGCTGGTCATTGTGCACAACCTGATGTCTAAGGAGACTGGAGAAAAGACGGAATGACCTGTTGCAGAGTTCACATTTATGATTTCCATTTTCATGTTTTCTCTTGTGCAATGCCATAATGCCCTTGTGTCTGAACGTTCTACCACACACTGGACATGCTATCTTGGAGCGCGGGCGTCTATCAACTGTGCGCAAAGATCCAGAGAGACCTTTTCTTAACCTCAAATCTGCACATTCAGTCTGTTTTTGCTTGTGGTGTGAAAAAGCTCCTGAAGACCAAAATCCCTTCCCACAGTGATCACAATGATAAATCTTTGGTCCTAGGAGGGTTTTCTTTGGATTGTACTCTTTCTTACTAACCGACATATTCTCATTCTTTTGCACCGAGCAGTTTTTCATATGGTTGAACAAACTAGATGCATGCAAATAAGACGACATGCAATCTGGGCATTGGAATTGCTTTTTTTTGGGATGATGCAACTGATGGAAAACTAATGCAGATAATCGAGAGAAGCCTTGACCACACTCACTGCATGCCAAATCCCTTTCTGATCCTTCTGCTGGGCACAAACCATCATTACTGGTGTTTTCATTCGTGTGTTGTTGGATGTGACTACAGTGTGCTACATAACTACTGGCTTCATGGGAACATATGTCACATGTGTAAACTGACACTGACTGACCTTGATTCTGTCGTCTTCTGTTTTGAATGCCATGCCACACTCTGTGAACACGCAGTGAAGATGCACTAGAAAACCAACGATAACACTCTGGACAATCAAATCTCTCTTCGGTTGTATTATTCTCTTCTTCCTTTGCTATTGGTGCAGGCTGCACATCAGTTAGGTCATCGTCAATCTGTACAATTTTCAAATCCAGTTCTGATTTTGAAACTGCATTAGTCTCATATTCTCTTACTTCTTGATCCGATTCACACAGCAGTTCAAGATCAGGATTCACATCTCGAACAGACTCGTCCTCAGATTCACTTGCACTGATCACCTGTACATTAAAATCCCCAGGTTCATAACTATCCACGTCTTCCTCAATGTCATTTGCATGTGAATTTTCTTCAGACATGATAGGAGGCACATTATCCCATTCCACTTGTTTGTTCTCCTTCCCTTTAGTTTCAGTTCCCAAGATCTTCGGTTGAGATAGTGAAGGGATGTATAACTGGGGATCTTTCTCTGTTTCACTGAACACGTCTGTGTGATGAAGCTGGTGGGAGTGGAGAGCCGAAGCTCTGGAAAACTTCAGCCCACAATCTTTACATTCAAATGCCTTCTTCTGTAGCTGACACACTTGATGATCAAACGACTTTGCTGGGGTCTCATCACTGTGCACCGTGCGCTGGTGCTTGTAGTAGAACGTTGGACTCACAAATACTTTTCCGCACTGCTCGCATGGGAACTTTGTTGTTTGATTATCTGAGTGATTAGCATGCCATCGCTGATGGTTGTAGAGGGCTATGTGTCCAGAAAAAGTTTTTTTACACTCATCACATCGAAACTTGTTGATTTTCTTTGGTTTTTCTATAATTTCTTCTGGAGGACACTGACTATTGCGGCTAAATCGCTGATGTGTTTTAAGACGCATCAGAGTAATAAAAGCTTTACCACATGAACACTTAAAAGCCTTTTCAGTGGAATCATTCACCTGGATTTCACTTGGCTTGGCTTCAACTACTGACTCCTCAGTGTGACATACATCCCTTGAACCCTTGTTTGTTGCCTTTATCAGTTTTTCCTCATGACATCGACGGTGTGCATCAAGAGCTGAGGCACGAGAATAATTCCTACCACATGTTTCACACTGAAATTGCTTCTTTTTCAAATCATCAAGGTCATGAAATAATGATTTGGAGGCTAATCTGTGTGAACGCTGATGGTTAAGGAAGTGTCCGATCATACCGTAACATTTTCCACATTCTAGACATTCGTAGGTTTTCTGCTTTGTTATCCCAGAATTTGTTTTAATATGGGGCTTGTTTGGGGAGATTTGACTATGGTTCTTCTCCATGTGCAAATGGAAATCACTTGCTTCAACAAATGAGACTGAACATGAAGTACAGAAATTAGCAGTTTTTTTGTCCATTTCTCCATTATTTAATCGTTCCAACCGGCCTCCTAAATGCACGCCTTCTTGCAGGTGCTGCTGACGATGCTCCAAATAAGAACTCTCCTCTCTGAAGGCCTCTCCACACCGACAGCAGAAAACCCCAACCCCTAAAAATAGAAAGGAAAATAGGAGGTCAAAGCCATTCCTGTTTCCGGAGAGTGTAAGGGGGAAGAAAAAAAAAAAAAAGAGGAGGGCACACAAACCACAAAACAGGTGCAAAACATGTCTGTATTATAGAACTGGATCGAGTTTACAGCATAACCACAAAAATATAGTTTTGACTAACACAATGCTGCCTACAAGAGTGGACAATTTCATTACATTTCATCTCAGATTTTGAGTATTTTATTATTTGATGCCTGTTGATAATGTTGTGATGGAAAAAAACTTGTCATTGATGCTACCTCCACAACTATATGAAACACGACCATTTTCTAACATTATATTGAGTAATTGTTCCCAACAGACTGACTTTTATTTATTTAATCCAAGAAATATCAAAATCTCTTCTGATAAGCGGTGAACATTGCAATGCTCTCATCTTGGAAGGTGAGCCCAATCATGTAGACCAAATGTCATTACAGTAACCTAGTTGTAACGGTATAAGAGTTCACAATATACCTATCCTCATTAATAGTAGTAGACAATTGATTTTTTTTTTCGTCCGAGAAAATTATTTGATTAGGTTCAATTTTATTGTCATTACACATAGTGCTAAGGCAATGCAGAAACCAGAAGTACAGAATTATCTGTATAATATGGTAAAGTAAAATAATTACAGTAAACTATTTTGGGGAGTATGATTACAAATAGTTTAGGCTTTGGTCTAAAAATAAATGAAGTAAATGAATAAAGTATTTAAGTTGTTATCTGTGACAGAGTAAAAGGGGAAAAAAGGAAGTGGACTTCTGAAATACACTTATCTCTGTAAAGACCTATGCATGTACACAATGGACATAACCCATAATTTAGTTTGAGGTGGGGTTTGTTGTACAGATAGACAATAGTGATGTCTGTGACTTTCTCTGTACCACTGATTTTTAAGTTTTTTTGTCCCTCTATGTAAAGTACTATTTGTTAAATGTTTTTGTTTTAAAGAAAACCTTTAAAATAAAAAAACAGAATTGGACACGTACGTCTGAAAGCCAATTGTGGCGTAGCCATTATCACGTGTTCATGGTATGATTACCATCGGTTTAATAGGCTGGACATCCCTTCATTTTAGTGCAGGACACATTTTCCTGCATGCTGGCAATAGAATGTGGCCATTGGCATCATCAACCATCTCTGCAGAGTGGTTTGTCCAAAGGGATCTGAATGCCTCAATGCATCATGAGTGCAGTCAATTTTGACTTTGACGTTTACAAGTTTATGAAACATTCATCAATCAGTCAGCTTTTAATTTCTATGTTTCAATTCTACCAATATATTATTTTGAAAGTGTACCGTACAAAAGACCTGACCTGTATACAGAACATGCTAATTATTAACATAATGCATTTGTCGCTAAACTGTCGCTATCTCGCCACCATCATTTCATGCCGATATATTCAAGTTTATATCTTTGAAAGTCATTATTAGTTCCCCGAACACATTGATGTTGTAAGGACCGTTTACGCTCAGCTAAATGATAACTGGTTACTGACCATGAAGGTTGCGTCCAGCTTTCGAAATGACGTTGTTTTCATACGTTTCGTCTTCGTTATTGGACTTCTTATCAGCTCCATTCTCTTTCATCGCCGCAGCAGCAGCAGCTTCGTCCATCTTGGCGAGGCTCTGTTTGCTAATGCTAGCATACAGTAGCTAGTGCTCGTTCGACACCGTTCTTTTATTTTTAAACTTTTTCTTATCCGGAGTTACTCACCAAAGGGCCAAAATAAAAATAACAGAAAATGATTCTAATACGTTACGACATATTGAGATGGTATTTTGTTTCAAGCAAAACAAAACACGATAAATATTTCAGCAGCCGTGTAACACGACAATGTTGTGCGCCGCGGTAGGGAAGAGCCTGATCACTGCGGCGGCGGAGCGTTTCTGTGACGACACGACATGAAGGCAGCTCATTGGTTTACGTAGAACAGGAACGCCCATACGCTGGTGACCACCGGCCTTTCTATAGTAGAGGTATGTTATCCTTTTCAGTTATATTGACCATACGTTTAACCGTTTAATTGCAAATGGGAATTAGTTTAAATTTTAATTTGAATTCTAACAGAAATTTTAATCTTGTTTTATCAGCCAGAACATTTTGAATGGAACATTAATGTAATTCTCATATATGTTTACCGTTTAGACCAGTGATTTCTATATGTACATCAAATAGAGTTGGAGGTAATGAAAACAGTCCCTTTAGTTGTTGCTGATAGGAGCTTTCCAGTAATTTATTACCAGCGGAGTGACGTTATTGACGATAAAAAAGAAAAGAGTTTAAACTAGAACCAAGGCAGTCACAGACTGCAACATCCCGCGACACCCTTGAATTCAAAATTTTACCCAGACCTACTTGCATTAGGTCAGAGATCAAAGCTAGTGCTCTGACCTACTGTCATTGATCAAAGCACTAGCTTTGATCTATGGTCTTACTCACACTGGCCTTCTCCCTCGTCTTTCGGTCTTATCCAGTTCCTGAGTGTGCAAAAGTTGAAATTTGATCTTGACCTAGTTTTTTCAAGGTCAAGGTCATCATGTCGTTTTCATCCCCTTTGCCGTCTGAGTAATGTGCTTTTTGTTTCATCTTTCTATCTGCAACGGTTGCAAAGATATTTGGTGGACTAACGGATGGACGAACACATAATTATAATACATCACCTCTTTGAAGCGGGATGTACAGGTAATAAGCTAAAAAATTAAATGAAAATTTAATTTTCTGTGTTGAAAATATATTGAGTCATTGTTTTGCTTCAATTCTTCCACTTGTTCTTAAAAGAAGGATTCTGAGAATATTACGTCTTTCTTCAGTTCAGTTTACAATTTGCCTTTCTTTGCAGCAAGTTCTGACAACTTTTCCACTTTCCTCTTTAGTTCTTTTGGTGTGCTTGCCATGAATTTGTGAAGTGAATTTCTATGAGCATTCTCATTGATCTAAATCATTTATTTATCCAAGTGCCAATCAGTTAACAAATGTTCAATTTTCTTGTTCCCGGAAAATAGTTTGTCATTGGATTTAGACAATTCACGGAATTTATAGATTTGAATTAAAATGAACTAAAATAGCAAAAAACCACTGATGAGCAGAAAATTGTCATATAGAATACATACATGCTTTTTTTTTTTTTTTTTAATCAAACAAATGAAAAATCAGAATTAGGTTTATCTAATGAGTACACGGAATACATGATAATAAAAGGCAAGTTTAATTGGATCCAATACGTAGACATCCAGGGAAATTAGTCTTTCCACGCTAAAACAATGGATAGAGGTAGAAGGGCAAACGTTTTCGGATGTCAAGAAGCTGAAATGTTAAGATGCACAGGGACGTATTGTGACAAACGGACCGTATTTATTACACAGCAGTAATGAAGATTTCCAGTCATTTAAATGTTGTGGGCAATGAAAGTCACCTTCTATAAGAGAAGAGATAGAATTTTGGTATTTAACTATTTTTATGGTCATGAAATGAAATCATTCAGTTTTCACAACTCAATACACTGAATTGTAGTCAAAAATGACCCGATTTTAAAAATAAGGGAACATTCCAATTTGAAATAGTCCTTCTGCTATGGAATACACGTAAGTTTACAGTAGGTACTAAGTGCTGCCTTTCAAAATCAGCTTAATACGTCATTATAAAACATGTTAAGACACTGCTGAAACATGTACTCGCTGGACTGACGAGAACAAAACAACCATTGTGTCTAAACAGTTTCAAATCTGTGTTACTATTGCAAAAACTATTAATAGCAAAACATCACATAAATGGAAGTTTAAGTTATTATGAAGTTCGATGTTTGAAAGCAGTGTTATAATTGATACTAATACGTTGTATCTGTTCCAATCACAGTTAAATTTAAACAGAACTTACTGTGGAAATGCTTTAACATGTAATGGTCACATTGAGTTAATAACTTTATTTTGATAAATTCTCATGATGTGGTCTTTTCTTTTGAGATATTTGGGCTCAGACAATATGTCTGTAGATATTAACACTTTTAACAGGACCATACTGTATGGAGTCAATCTTTCTTTATATGACACATGTAATATGGGAGCACGACACCCATCCCACCCCTCCAATACAAACATTGCATTAAACAGTATTTTAGAAAGAGTTGCTCTTTGCTTTGGGAGTGAGGTCACATTGTTGAATCTACCTTAAGCACAAACTAGGCCTAGAATACCAAGACAGCAGACATGCAGACTGTACTCATAAAAAGGCACACAGTATACTGTACATGAACAGACACAGTTCAATGGTTCAAGACATAAGAGCTGAACTATAAAAGTTCTAGTTATCTAAATCTAAAGGTCATTGGCAATAGGTGGGTTGGAGACTGTATAACCTAGGTAATCTGTACCCCTCAGAAGTTGTTTAATCAAGTATTTGAATAACTTAAATTGATTTAAAATCATGGTGAAGGTAATGCTTTGACTAATGTACATACACGCTGTCACAAACAACACTGTGTGCATCCTCATATGAGGCTTTAAATCACACATAATGACTAAATCAAACATATCTTTTTGTTTCCAATGCCCATCCAGTCTACTGGTCACACTGCACAACTGAGGGTGAAACACATGTGGTTCTGCTAAAAGTAGGAAAAAAAAAAGTCTTGTTATTGTCAAATCTCTCCTTGTGCATGTTGCAGGTAATGCATTTGTAAATCCAGTTCCTGCGGAAGAGAGCATCCACATATCATGCACTGGAGAAGACGCTCGGGAGGAAAAGGCAAACGGGGTCCAAGTTTGTGAGATTCTGTCCTTGGGGTGAGTTGAGGTAGGGGCAGGGTCTGTGGCATGTGTGCTCTCTCGCTCATGACACCCTGAGGTGCAAAAAAAATGTTTGGGTGTGGAGGTCTGGAAAGTGCACCAACTGGGACGGAGTGAAGAGGGTGAGTACCAGGCAAACCGAGAGGAGGGAGTGGAGCGAGTGGGGGTGAGAAGAAAGGAGACGGCTGATTTATGATTATCTGAGTGCCTGTTACCATTGGTTGTTGCAGCTCCTGTCCATTCCCTGGCTTGAGCTGCCCAGTGAGTAATGTTTGAGGACCCACGGGATTATTTTGGAAGCCCCATATTGGCGTTCCCATCACCTGCCCAAAACGATGAGGCTCGTATTGAATGGAGATGGGAACCTTTTGTGTTGCCATCTGACTTTGTACATTGGCCCAGCCAGATGACACCTGCTTCTGTTGTGGCTGAAAATCTTGATTATTTAGTAATTTTTCAGGCGATGTTATAGTCTTTGGAATTCCTGGTGGTGTTTGAATGTCCCACAGTGTGCTACCTGCCCCGTGTGAAACAGGAGCTGAAACTGGCATAGCACTGCTTTGGTCTATTTGAGCTGAGGTGGATGCACCTGGTAAGCCTGAAGCCCACTGCTTTTGCAAGTCACAGCCGTTCCATGGCTTCTCTGGCAGGTTAACAGTCGATGGTATAGCTTTAGGACTGCTCATGTCCCACACCCTAGTGTCCTCCTTCTTAGTGGATGTGGGGGGCTCTTTTTGCCTTGATATTGGGATGCCTGGCCATCTCGACAGCTGAAGCTCTTGGCCAAGCTTATTAGGAGACCCCCGTGAATTTGTTGGTAGAGCAGGTCTGACACTCCACAGAGCTGCCCCGTCTACGTAGGATGGAACAGTAAAATCATGGTGAAAAGAGCTTGTGGACGCTAGCACCGTGGTGGTGGATGTGCTACTCCAAGTAACAGGCTTGTTCTGTCTGAGCTGCTCCATCTCACTGACGACCGATGGGCTGGGTTTTTTTGGCAGAGCTGCTAGGATGGAGTTGACAACAGAAGACGCATTATCTTTCATGTGTGAGGACTCTGAATTCTGAGCCGATGTGGGGTTTGACTGAGATATCGTAGCCGTATCCGCCCAGCCTGGATTTCTGAGATGATGCTGCTGTAGGCCTGGCTGTGAAGGACCGTCCAGATGTGCCTGATGTTGGCCTGCATGTAGCTGCTGTGGCGATGGGACAGGCATTACTTCTCCACCGTCTACTTTCCACTGCACTGGCTGTGGGTGTAAGTTGGAGCGCCACGGCTCCTTCTGCTGCCTTGCTTGTAAATCCATGCGAGATGACAGCATGGAAGACTGCGGCTGGCCCGCCCTTCTGTGTATCTCAGGATCTCTCAGAGCAGATACTGGATACGCAGACTTCTGAGAGCCAACCATCCCTGAGTCTCCTAACGGTCTCGACAAACCCCAACTGAGCCTCCCCCCTCTCCTTCCCCGACTGCCCCTGCCTCTCACCTTAGCACCCGCCGGGAGAGAGTTATACTGGACGAAGCCCTGGCGCTTACGAGCGTGTATCTTCTGATGTACAAGCAAGCTGCTAAACCAGGAGAAAGTTTTGTTACACTCTTCGCAGCGATGAGGTCTCTCTCCTGTGTGTGTGTTCATGTGATCACGGAGCAGATAGGCCAAACCAAAGCTCTTGTCACAAAGGTCACACTTATGGGGTTTTTCACCATTATGAGATAACATATGGTGCTGCAGTTGGGACTCGTCGCTGTAGCCTTTGCGGCAGCTGGTGCAGCGGAACGGTTTTTCCTGATGCAGCTTCTGATGCGTTCTCATGTTCTGCAGGAAGGCAAAGTCCTTCCCGCAGTCGGGACATTTGTATGGCTTCTTGCCTGTATGAATAATGAGATGCTGCTGCAAGTAGCTGCTGAATCTGAAGCTCTTGCCACACACTTTGCACTGGTAAGGCTTGTCCTTGGAATGTATGCGCATGTGCAGTTCTAACACCGAGCGGTGGCGGAAAGTTTTTCCACACTCGGGACATTTGTACGTCTTAATACTCAAGCCATCGTTCTTCCATTTCCCCTGCACATTATCACTGTTCAATGGAGTCGTTTGTTTTTTTGTCGGCACTGCCACCTTCTCGAGATATTGTGCTACAGACTTGTGGAAACTTAACAGGTGTGATTTTAAACTGGATTCATCACGATAGACACATGGACAGTGGGGACAGGTGTGTCCCCTCTCCCAGTGCTTATTAATCTCAGTGGGGGGTCTGGGTGTTCTCTCCAGCATCTCAAACTCTGCCTCGTGAATCAGCATGTGAGCTCTGAGGTTAGCTGGTGCCCAGAAGGTCTGTGGACAAAGGGGGCAGTTGAATGTGCGTTTTGGTTCCTCGTTCTGGGGTGCGTTCTCTTTTATTGGCTCCTTGACTGGCTCTGGTGTAGGGGGGGCCTGATTGCTGGGCTGCTCAGTGGAAGAGTTGAGTTCATGCAGTCTGTGCTGCCGGCAGTGTGCCTTCATGTTCTGAGCAAAAGCAAATTTTTTCCCACATTCGGGGCAGCGGAACGGCTTCTGGCCCGTGTGCAGATACTGATGCTGATGAAGGAGGCTGCTGTACTTGAATGTTTTCCCACAGACGTTGCACAGGTGAGAGCGCGTGTTGTCTGTGTGCTTACGACGATGGTCTTCCATGACGGAGTAATGTTTGAAAACCATCCCACACTCTGGACATTTATAGGGTTTCAGGGCGGTGTGACATCTTTGATGGTAGCGGAGGGCAATGATGTTTGGAAATGTCTGACTGCATTCTTGGCATGTAAAGGTGCTCTCCTGGGAGTGGCTCATCATGTGCTTTGTGACTGACACCTTAAACTGGAACTCCTGGCGGCACAGAGGACAGTGGTAAGGCTTTTCTGCTGCACCGTTACAGCTGTGGTCTCTCAGCTTATCCACCGTGGAGAAAATCCTCACACACTCCGCACACTGAAAGCTTCCTTCTTCTGTTGTTTCCACCTCCTTTTTAGGGGTAAGAAGTCGCTCCACTTTCTCCTTATGTTCCTTTCTGTGTTTCATGAGGCCTCTGCGGTGCTGGAAGGTAAGGCCACAATCTTTACAGGTGAGAGGCGAGAGCTCGTCCTCGTGTGCATGAAAATGGCGGTGAAGGTTGAACGTCTCCCGGCGGCTGAACGTCTTCCCACACTCCTTGCAGGACAAACGACATCTTTTTGGCCGTGTCGTGCCGGCACCACGTTCTCGCTCTGCCTCTTCGTCATCCTCGGTTGTGGCCTCAAGCCCATGCGTCTTTCCCAGCTTCTCCTTGTCCGGTTCCTTCTCCGTACTCTTCCCATCAGCAGGTGAGATTTCCTCCAGGTGAATCTCTGCAGCAGCTGCATCAACGTGTTGTGCCTTCTGCTGCAAATCACAGCTCTGTGTAGTACTGTGGTCTACAATAAATACAATTAAAAGAAAAAACAGTTATTACTAGCCAATAAAAACTAGTCTATTCCAAATAAACAGAGAGCACATGCAACAGACTGACAGCTAACACATCCAATGTGAGGCTCACGGCACAAAGTGAGGGACGCTAGCTTGACTGTTATGGTAATTGTCATTAGCAGAGTTGTCAGAACTGAGCCGGTCCAGCAGATAGTAATGCAGGTCCGCCTGGAGGCTAAAGCTAACGGGAAAACACACACAACGTTAGCATACCACACTTTCGATTTTCCTGCGAGGGTCTTCGCGCCTCTCCTCCGCCGCCCTCCGTTCCGGACCAGAGGAGAACCCGCTGGCCATCAGAAGGCCCCTCCGTCGCTGTTGGCTCGTCTTGAGACTTGCACATCGTTCCGTCGGTTGCGGCTCCGGACTCGACACTAACCTCCGAATGGCTGGCAGTACAGCCGCCGTCGGTGCCAGCGTCGGCTCGCTGCTCAACCCCCCGGCCGTGTGTTGTTCTACTGGGTGTTGTTTCCTCTCCCTGATGGAGGATTCCTCCCGACGCCACCGCTTCGTCCTTCCGCCCAGATGTTTCACCCTCCTCCGCAGGGGATTTATGTCGTTTCGGCGACTCCGATGGGTCTACGGCGGCCATGTTTCCCCCATGCACCCCCTTGTCCAGAACACACCAGGATCATGCTAACCGGCATCAACAAGACATGCTACTTCCGGTGTTAACTTTCAAAATAAAACTTAGAACAAGTGAATTCATCAGGAAATGATTTCGCCGCACACTTGGAACACTTTCCTTACAACGTAAACATAACATTTTCAACACAATTATTAATAATTAATTAACTCTTTTTATACACAGTGTAGTACCAAGTGACAAACCCACAAGCGATCATCCTGATTTATTTGCAGTTCATGCCTGACTTTTATTGTAGTTTGGTTACATTTCATCTGAAGAGTGGCTATCTGCAAATTATAAATTGTGCAACTACGTAGATGATGGCCAAATGCGTTTTTTTGGCAACTATCTACAAACACATTCATCATACTACATGCAATAATTATAATAAATACCTCCTACATATTTATGTTTGATTTTAAATGTCACCAGAAACATACAAGTTAAAGTCATAAGCCTACTACTGATGTAACAAATGTCAGTCCGTTAAAACGCAGCACTTTTGTCTCAAAACACTCTATAAACAGAATACAGTCAAACTTAATTGTCCAATCAAAGCCAGCAACGTACGTATGTACCTTGAAACTGTTAAAAAAGCACACGCATAGATTAGCAAGTAATTATATCTATATAACTACAATATAACGTAACTGCAGATTACAAGTAGTCTAGGACAATGCAGTTAGTGTATAAAGAGAAATGAGACAGTATTGATCCAGTAAGCTCATAAAGTGTCATGAATATTAAACGTCAGCACTGACAGGTTGATGCTGTCTTGATATTAAAAGTCTCATGAGTGGAGTTATCGTTCCAGAGAGACACTGTTTGTAGCAGGCTTCTAGCACGAGAATCTGAATGCATGTCTGAGGAGCAAAAGCTAATATTAAGGCCACCCTATTACCTCATGTATCTGATTTATTACCAAATTCTTTCTGAAAGCAAGTGTGAACAGGATTTGAAATGGAGCTTACAGCTCCAAATCCTTCACCTTATATTAAAGAAATATCGCAAATCAAATAAAGGAGCAGAATTCTCATTACATTTTGAAGCATCAAATAAGCATGACATAAACTTGCAGTTTCTAAGCATTCAACGACGCCTTCTACGCCTGTGATCAACAACCCGTCCTCGCCGTGGCCTCTGCACGCTTCCATTTGTGTCTGTGGATGGAGCCGAGGGAAAAGCGATGTGTTTGTTAGGGGACGATGATGCAGGTACCCCCACTACAGCTGACTGATTATCAGAGTGATGGGCAGCGAGTGGCTGCTGCTGTATTTGCGTCTGGTGCTGCTGCGACTGATCCTGTAGCTGCTGCTGCTGTCGGAGTTGTGTTTGAAGCGGTGCTTCAGTCCGCTGTGGTGTTTGCTGCTCCCGCTGCTCCGCATGTTGTAGCTGCTGATGCTGCTGCAGAGGAGGCTGCGACTGTAAGTGCTGATGAGGTGTTTGTGATTGGTGTGCTTGTTGTCCACGATGCTGCTGCGGCTGTTGTTGAGCTTCGAGCACTCCTAACAGTCTCTGTAAGAGGATGTTGTTTTGTTGCAGACTGACTGCTAACGTCTCGTGTGAAGCGACAAGTGTTCTCATGTCCTGTCTGAAACCGTCACTGAACTCCCGCAAACTCTTTTCTACACTGTTTCCCAGTTGGATCGCCGCTTCCCCTAACCCTCGGAGCTCATCTTCAAGCCAGGAGCTGCGTAGAGGGGCTTCAAGAGGACCCTGCTGCGCTCCCAGTGACGGCTGAGGACTGCTGGGCTGAGGACTACCATTCAGGAAAGGGGCACTGTAGAGCGGAGAAGGAGGCAGCCATCGTTCTGATGGAGGTGGTGGTCCGATACCCAGACCCAGCCCCAGTCCCAGTTTGTCCTCCATGCTATTCTCTGGTTCACACTCAGGTTCTCCAATGTCTCGCTCAGGATTGTCCTCATCCTTCTCCAAACCATCTCTTTCTGATCCATCCACTCCTACAGCTACAAAAAAGTATTGTAAGTGGACAATGAACGGCAGATTTTTCTACTGAATCTACAAAACATGCAGCCAAGTAGTCAGGTAACTTATTTTTACCTGTATCAGAGTCAGGGAAGCATGGGAAACTGGGCTTTGGTCTGGTACTTTGCTTTTGTCTGGCTTGTTGAAGTCTGGGACTTGTCTGTGAAGGACGCCCCAGCATTGACGCGCTTCTACTGGATGGAAGGTAACAGCTACGGTGGCGAGCGTCTGCTAGTCGGCCTCCGTTGCGTCTCTTCAGATCATCCCAGCGTTTCTTCACCTCTCGTAGGGTACGTGGGACTCTGGACACAGCGTTGACCCTCTCCAGAATTCCTGCCCAGATACGCTCCCTCTCCCGCCGTCGGAGCCTGCCAGCAGGACCAAAGAGTTCTCCTTCGCACCGAGTGACCTCAGACACCAACACCTCCAGTTCCGCTCCACTGAAACGACTTTTTCTTTTCCCAGCACCACTAGCAGCCAACGCAGCAGACATAGCTCTGTCTGTAGAGAGAGGAGAGCAAAAACATGGAAATTTGATTCGAAAAAGTTAAAAATAATGTGTGAGGAAGAGAAATGTATGTTAATTAGATCGTATTAACTCAAGCTATTTTCAACAACGTAATTTTAAGATCAACATTCATCTTAATTAGAATTTTGACATCCATGATTCCACTGGAGCAAAATGTGTTTGTGAAACAAAATGCTGTGTTTTTAAATTTCCATTAATGGGTTGCTGTTCCCTTTGCACACGGATTAAAAAACTGCTTTTTGACTTACAATCAATCTAGAACAACTTAAATACACCAAATACACAGATTTTATAGTGTTTTTCACAATTTTAACACACAACGTACTTTTCCTGATTATGACGGACTAACATTTACACCCCCTTTATCAATCAATCAATCAATCAAGTTTTATTTATATAGCACTTAATCATGGCAACAGACATTTCAAAGCGCTTTAACAGACAGAAAAACCCAACTGAACCCTTCAGAGCAAGCATAAGCGACAGTGGCGGGGAAAAACTACCTCGACGAGGAAGAATCATCTCTAGTAGATGGTAGTGAGTCTTTAGCTGCTATGATCTGCTGTAAATGTGAGATAGAGTCAGATAAAGGTCTACATAATGCTCAAATCCCACCACAGTCTATCTGTGGGAATCAAGTCAGGCCACTGTGATGGACTGTAAGATGTGCCAGAGCTTTTTCTGAAACTGAACCTTGGTGGACTTTGAGGTACTGGTGCTGGTTGCACTTTTCCTGTGTGATGAGTTCAGTAAAAACATCGAGAACCTAATACACAATGGAGATTTACATATATTTCACACTCTGTCCTAACTATAAGTTTGATTTTCTGTAAGTTTACAAATAAGCAAGGAAATTAAATTGATCCCAAACTTACTTTGTTCAATTGACAAGAGGTCATCTGAAGACATGCCTGGTGCCATGATGTTTGGATGCACCACTACGACATTGAAGGGGAGTCCTCCTGGTAATCCACTGCTCTGGTCACAGCTGCCCTCTGAGTCTTCATCTTCCCTGGGGAAGCCGTTTTCTGAGGCTCCACCTCCAAAGGGTCCCTCTGGAGACTCCACTTTGATGTGCATGGGAGGTGATTGCTCATACAGCAGCCCCCCCTCCTCGTAGTACTCAGTCATGGGTCAGAGTTACAGCAGAACTGACTGGCTGGCCAATTCTGATTCTGGCAGCTTCTGCCCCATTCATACAAGTTCAAAATATCACTAACATTATAAATAAATTCATTAGAACCCTTTGATACACTCTGATAGTTATTAACGTTTTTAGGGAATAACGCACGCACACACACACACACTGGTGTGATTTCATAGAATCTGCCGAATCAAAGTGTCCTGAAATAGTTTCTTGACACCATTTTTCAAATAATCCAAATCACTGATGCAGCATCACTGACAGTTATGGCCAGCTACAACCATTTAAGTTGATTTCCATGATTTAATTTATACTGACATCTTTCTGAAAACGTAAACTCAGTGTGTGGAAGCAGCACAACAACTACATCCACACGTCCAGCTGTTGTGCAGCGGGATGCTTCATCCAGGGGGAGAAACTCCTGCAGATACAAACACAACAACAAAACATAGAACTCAGAATCATTCTACAACAGATCTAGTTTGTTTTTTTTCTCATTGACGTTGACTGCTGTATTCTGTCGCATCGATGCGCAATTTTTTTTGAGGACTACATCCGCAATGCTTGCGCATCCCGCATACATTAGGTGCTGATCCTGCCATGGAGCTAGCCGTGAGCTAACAGGCTCCACGGTTTGGAGTCATGCAGCGGCCGAGCGACAACCGAGCAGCTGCGTCCAGGAAGCGGCCACCGGAGTGAGTCTTACCTCATGATAGCTGCACATGGGAGGCAAAACAAAACCAAAACATGTTTGGTGCAGCTGTTGGTACAGCAGTCGACACACAAGCCGAACACCGTCGCTTACGGATGACGTCACGGACGGGGTGATAGTCAGGAACCAATCAGACGTTGCAAATGTTGAGTTTTGTCCCAGTGAATAACTGTTGTGTTAAAAGTAAAGTAGAATATTGTGTCCTGAATAAATCAAAAGAGAAGCAGAGTTTGAGGTGTGAGGATTTACAGTACAAACACACGTCACAATTTCACATTAATTATAAATACAATTCAAATTCAAAAAACTTTATTTGTCCCCAAGGGGCAATTAAAGACACATAAAGCAGAGTTGGTGTGCAAAAAAGAAATGGAGTGCAAAGAGAAAATAAACAGACTTAATACACAGAAAGCTAACAATAACATTAAAACACACAGTAAACGGATATGTGCAATATATAAATGTATGTGCAATGGTGTAATTAATAAAGATAACTAGACCATTCATATTGTGGCAGCATTATGTGTGTTGGTATGAAGAGTGTACAGTTCAGCACAGTTCTGTCATTACTCAGAGTGTGGGAGATCTGCTGAAAATGCACAACAAAACGGTGCCCAGAGGTAATTCAGTACAATGTTAGTGAAATCCGTGACGTGAATTAGTATCTGACTGTCTCTCGCTGAAGAACTTCGAGGTTCTCTTGGATGATGGAGCTGAACCAAATGTTCTTCTTTTTGCAGCTGAAGAAGTTCAGCCTGTGTCTGACCCCCGGATTGTGTTCAACCCCTCCCCACCTCTGATAGTCTGTTCAAATCCTTTCCATCTGGCAGGAGGCTGTAGTCCATCAGGACCGAACTGGAAGAACAGTTTCCTTCCCTTCTGCCGTGGGCCTCACCAGAGGGTCCCCCACTGCCACTCGGTCCTCCTCCCAGGAGACACAATGTTAAAATCTGTCGATACATCCATCAGGATGTGCACACTCGCCTCACAATTGTGAATCAGCATGAAAATTCCACTGTTGATGTGTAGTTTTTGCACACTGCCCATTGTAAAACTGAACCTTTCTGTTTCTGACTCTGATTCCTCTGGTATTTGACTATAAGCTATATTGCAACAGAATCACTGTTATCATAGTCTCAGTTCCTTTCATTATTCATAACATTAAACCCAGTGCCTTCAAGAAATTTGATTTTATTTAATATAATGAGAAAGAATTATTTTGTGGTAGTTTGTTTTGATATAAATACTCTTGACAAAAGCACAGTGGATTTACATACAGTTGAAAACATTACTATTCAGTCCCTCTTGCACAGTGCGTCTGGCAAAATGAACTTCTTAATAATAGGTTTGCAATAACTAATTTACACAAGAACAGTTGAAGTAGTTCCACATGACAACTATTACATGTGTTTTTCCTAACTGTAACATGAAACTCCACTTTTACTGAATACTGCCTCTTTAGAACTTTGTAAGGATGTATTTGCTGCTACGACCAGCTGTGATCATGAAGCACAGCCAGATCCTGTCTCATCATTTTGTTCCATGGCTCCACAGAGCAGCAAACAGCAAATTAAAATTAAAACTAATGGAGGGAAAATAAATATAAACCGAGTTTGACATCCACATTTGTTTCATCTGGTTTCTTATTATAAACACAGGAGTAGTGTAGGGCTGGTGAGATCTGCACCTGTTTATGGATCTGCAGTATCAGCGTAAAATTAATGGAAATTTATGTGTGTTTATCTTAAGCATATTGTTGGTTCCCAGGGTGAATAATATTTAATCCGTGTGAAATGCACTTTGCAAAATCCTTGAGCGTTAGATAAGTCTATATAAACCCAGTGCAGTTGTAGTCTGCAACTACAACTCCTGTATCCGCGGCACCATGGCCTCCAACTAAGTTCTGTCCACTGAGGCATCATTTAATGACAGTTTCAATAAAACAAATGAATGACATCAAGCTTTCTCAATGACAGTTTGGATTTACCATTGAAGAGAATCAGATGAGGAAAGAGCAGAGAAAACAGGTCAAAATTGTATGAAACTGTTACAGTAACATGTTTATGTGTCAACACTTCAAAAACTACAGTATTTAAAAAATATATGTAGTGTAAAAATAACACAGAAATATCAGAAGCTAGCTTTTGATCTTCTTTAAATGTACAGTACAAATGAACAGCCACAGGTAGTATCAACACACAATAATTTGTGATAATATCCTCACAGAAATTAACATATCAATTGCATTAAAATTGTGATTTAACAATTATACAAAATTTTAGAAATTTGATTTATTTTCACGTCTTCTGAATCAAAGCAAAAGCAAGTAAGAAAACCTTTCAGTTGTGTGAGTAAAATATTACGTTGTGATATTTTGCTATTTCTTGTATAATCATGTATTAACTATGATGTTTACAAGTTAATGTTTAAGTATTTTCTCTAAGACAGCAAATAATTTACCCAGAGCCCGATTAGGATCAGGTCCAAACTATTCAGTATTGCATAGGCACCAGAGGTCACAATGCAACACTCTTATATAGGTTACAAAGATATCTCCACTATTCACTCACTTCCTTTAATCTGCCTGCTGCTTGTGTGAACCGAGTCCCAGAATTTGCATAAAATTACAAAAACAAATTTTACTTTTCTAAGTCTTTATTCTCCTTTATTCTCACTTCAGTAGTAGTAATCATCTCCTTATTCAGAAATTTAAGGAGGCAATTTTCCATGACACAGTTGACATGTCGGTGACCCCCCCCCCATTGTAACTGAAAGATAAAAAAAAATTCTTGCACACTGTTGAACTAATGTTGTAGTAATGCTGTAATTTTATTGGAAGATAACCAGGAGTCAAAGGAAAGTTAATATGTGTCATGATTTTAAACTGCAAACATCCGTAGGTTCATGGGCTTTAGAGGCTTAGTGTGCAGCCTGGAGTTGAGACCTTTACTCGTTTCACTGAGACGTTGTTTCTCATCTTACAGACGTTATTTCACACAATGATCAGCAGAAGAATGCTGTAAATGGAAAAATATGTCTTTGACCAATGGGATAAGGGATAACAAGAGTGTTTGTAGAAGGGCCTGTGCAGGATGAACAATGATTATTTTATTTTGAGCTCCATATCTTGTTTGTCCATGTGACAAGGTTTAATATTTGATTCAAGATTTCTGTGAAAGATTTTGTCTCTCAAAAGAAAATTTGTGGTCGATTCCTCTGCTTTAATCAGACAGTACAGTTGATGAAGGGGGCAGGATTCTCAGTAACTACAACCCCTGAATTATCAGCAACATTTCCTCCAATTAAATGCAAGACTTCTTAAATGGAAAGCATTTCTGATGGGTTACACAGACAAAAAAAATTTTTAAATAGAAAAAACCCTGAATTAAGTCACTAAGCTAAGTGACAGTGTGCATGGATTAAAAATGTATTTTCTCTAACACATTTTTGAGGTCTCTATGGTTTTTCATCATTTACTGGTGTTGAGATCTATTCATGATTAAACAATAGAGTATGGAGATACACATGGAGAAATATCGACAATGTGTGTAGAAGCAATGTTTCCCTTCATAAAGCTTCTGTTGAACAACTGAGCAAGATGACCACTCCAGAGGTGGAGATCTTTGGTTTACAGTATTTACTTCGGAAAATTAAAATGTTCTATAATCACTATGGTTATGTTGCTTTAGCTTTAACACTTATGTACACAAGTGTTAAAGCTAATCAACATGATAATTAAGCATAATATGAAGCAGTTCTTAATATCCAGACCTCAAAGTTTAAATCTTCAACATCAACAAATATAGTATTATGCAGTGCAAATCCATTTACATACTATTTGGTTCAATTAAAATATGTTTTAAATAAAAATTAAATAGAATGGCAAACTTAGGATGTAATGCATAGAGAAAAATACCTTAGATAAATGCATAAAATAGATTTGTTTCTGTAGTTATGTGAATGATAGACATGAACTCAGGGCTCTAAGGACTAAAACTCACATTATCAATGTGTTCACTTTACTTCCAGATGTGTTTTCACACGTTACTCTGCAGGAAAAAAAAAAATTTTTTTTAAAAACAACATGGAAATACATGTCCTTGGCCCATCAGATAATGGAGCAGAGACATTTAGTTTAAAAGGACCTGTGTAAGACGAGCTGACACTGACTCTCCAGACAGGAACCACCATGAAGGCTTTTATTCTGCTGGCTCTGTTCGCAGCGGCATGTGAGTATGAATTTACTCTTTAGCACGTTTCAAGTAACTGTCCTCCAGGAGAAAAAACGTGGCGAATTCCCTCCATTAATCAGATGCTGTTCCCATTGATGGTGATGATGATGACAAGATTGTTGGAGGTTATGAGTGCAGGAAAAACTCTGTGGCCTACCAGGTGTCTCTGAACTCTGGCTACCACTTCTGTGGGGGCTCCCTGATCTCCAGCACCTGGGTGGTGTCTGCTGCTCACTGCTACAAGAGGTGAGTGTAGTTTATGATGAAGCCAGAAATTATCCAGACCAGCAGATGATGAAACTAAAACCTTGTGCCTCACATGAGCATTCATTCAATCTAGAGTGTGATTAATCTAGGATTTCCTCATTGTAGGTGAAACATCACATTTTCACGTTGGCCAACTCTTGCCTTTCTCTCTGCAGCCGCATCCAGGTGCGTCTTGGTGAGCACAATATTGCGGTCAATGAGGGCACAGAGCAGTTCATCAATTCTGCTAAGATCATTCGTCACCCCCGCTACAACAGCCGCAACCTGGACAACGACATCATGCTGATAAAGCTGAGCAAGCCCGTCACCCTGAACAGCTATGTGCGCACCGTGTCTCTGCCCTCCACCTGTGCCAGCGCTGGAACCCGCTGTCTGATCTCTGGATGGGGAAACACCAGCAGCTCTGGAAGTCAGTAAGAAGGCAAGAGCAGGGAAATATTTTCCTACATGACGGGGTATAGAAACCTAGGTGTTCTGTTCATTTTAAGGCTACTACCCTGATCGTCTGATGTGCCTGGATGCCCCCATCCTGAGTGACAGCAGCTGTAGGAGATCCTACCCCGGACAGATCACCTCCAACATGTTCTGTGCTGGGTTCCTTGAGGGAGGCAAAGACTCCTGCCAGGTACCAGTGACATTTATGGTCTCCGTCTTTAAGAGGACACACTGATCTTCATGATGCCCCTTCTCATGTTGTCCATCTTTGTCCTGTTAGGGAGACTCTGGTGGCCCTGTGGTTTGCAATGGTCAGCTGCAGGGTGTGGTGTCCTGGGGTTATGGCTGCGCCCAGAGGGACAGGCCTGGAGTCTACACCAAGGTCTGCAACTACAACTCCTGGATCCGCAGCACCATGGCCTCCAACTAAAGCTCCGTCTTTGTCATTGGAGCGAAAACTTTACGTGTCTTTAATAAATAAAAAATGCAAACATTTCATCGACTTGATTACTGTACTTAATGTGTTGTACACTTGATCATCAACATTTACAATCAGTTACTCAACCTTGGTAGAATTTAGACTATGAGATCTCTTGTTTGCCAAGATTCAATATATATGTTCAATTAAAGGTAGTGTTTTTAAAAAATATATAGTATTAATACCCTAGTATTCTAGTTTCTAATATAGAAATTTCCATATTTAACACAGGATGACAACGTATTTCAAATCTTATAAATGAAAGACATATTCAAGAGACTTTTATTGGCTTTAAGACAAACTTTAACATAATTTCATATACAACAGAGCAGGGTATCCATGTGGTAAACATTTTTAATGTTATTTTATGACAGTAACAAAATGAAATGTGACACTGAAATGAGAGAATTTTTCCAAGTGCTGTAAACAGTACTGGATGCTCAACAACACTGCTGTCCAACTCCGTTTTTCCAGTGTAGAATGTGCGTTTGTGTAGAATTTAGCCATCAAATGAATCCATAAAGAAAAAACCTTTTGATAGACACATAAAAAATGCTAACACCTGCTTCCTGGTTTTTTAATACAAAATGCTGACATGTCCTCTTTGGACATCTAAACATAAATGTGAAGTCAGGAGACACTGCCTCTGAAACATTTTGAACAACAGTTACACTTTCATACATATAACACAAGAATTGACCTGCATAACAAACACACAGGATTATCCACAGTCATCAATGAATTTACTTATTGAGGCGAGGTAATATTTGAAATGTATAAAATCCATGGGTGCCGTCCACTTAATTGTTATTATTCATTGAAAAGACAAATTCATCACAAATCTTAAAAACAAATTAGCAAAGATGTCACTTGTATGTAATGAACTTTTCACAGCAAGAAGGTGTTACTGGATGAACTCTACTGCTGACTGACTGGTCATGTAGGAATTAGACACAAAGATATCAGGGAGTTCAACGCAACAAAGATAAATACAACTCAAAACTTTTCAGAGGTTATGTCATTTGTGTAACTTAAATATTCCAAAACCAGTAATTTAACAAAATCTAATTTTTTTGTTTTTGATGCAAATTTCTTCACATTTCTTTACATAGATGACTAAATGCTTCTGGCAAAACATTAATATAAAGAAACAACAAATTATGTCCGTCATCATTCTCATACTGAGTCGCAGCAGCTCCCGGCACAACCAATGCTTCTCTATCTGTAGTTTTTCTTTTTTGTGATAAGAGAAATTAATTGCAGAAACTAAATAGTTTGTAGTTTCTACCTTCAGTGTCTTTCTTTACAAAACATTTGTTTTGTTTTTAATTTGAAAATTGACATAATTAGCTGAATAATTCTTCAAATCCTTCTGAATGTATTTCAATTCCCTTAATATTTCCAGTTACAACAGACACATTTCTGTATCGTCTACTGTATGAGTTCAAGACTCCTATGTTATCAAATATGTATACTGTATATTGAAAAAAGTAATAGAGGGGGACCAAATAGCCATGTGGGTTCAAAACACCTCACCTCTAGCATGCTGCAAATAATGTTGATATAGATCTGGTATGGCAGAATATGCATTACCACACACGGCACATGTAATACCATCTGAAGACCCTTCCCTCGATGTGCTGGCATTTTGGGTGGTGAGTGTTTGAACAGTTTTCAAGGGAGCACTTGATTTTCCAAGACACTTTTCATCTACTCCTTGGACGTTTCCTCTGTTTTTGACTGAGTGTGTGTTGCCAGGATGATGAAATTTACTTACATCCCATCCTTCATTTTGGACAAAGGAATTCTTGGGCACTATAGGCGACTTGTGAGGAACTGAGTCTGGATATTTGGATACGGGGTTCAGGAGATGCGTTTTTTGTTCTGGATACAGCGTCACAATGTGGTTGTTCATGGAACCTCCAACAACTTTTGTGCTGGACTGTGCAGAAGGATCATCTATGGATAAATCAAAGTCTGCATCCTTGTGCATGTCTTGTGTTGAGGGATGGCAAAGCTGGTGACTGAACAGCATATCAAGAGTCTTAAAGCTGCTTCTGCACTGGTCACACTGGTAGGGTAGAAACGCTTTCTTGGGCCTGACCTGAATCCACTGGAACTCGGGATGCTCACTCATATGTTTCTTGTATTGCTCAACAAATCGGAAACCTCGTCCACAACGGGGACAAGTGAAACGGCCACGTCTTTGTCGATGGACTCTCTGATGGTGCCACAGTTTCTTCCAGTTTCCTAAAGTCTTACCACAGCAGGCACAGGTGTAACTTTGACCGGGTGCATGAGTCAGCATGTGGGCTCGCAGTCTGCCCATGTGTCTGAACAGTCTCCCACAATTCGGGCATAAATATTTCCTGGGGTCTGAGCGGTTGTCTAGGTTGTTTAATTTGGACACAAAGTGTGATAGAGGGTGTGTTGGTATGACTGTTGACTGAAACGGTTTTTTCAAGTTAGTAATGCGTTTCTTGCGGCTTGTCTGTGATGCTTTTCTCTGTGGTTCAGAACTTGCAGCCGTGACAGAGGCGGCTGAATTCTGTCTTGAAGACCATGTTCGTCTAGGCACTGTATACGGTATTAATGACATTGTCTCCTCTTCCTTTATGGCAGAACCGGAAGCAGTTTTTCCTATTCTACACTCAGTGCGATGAGCGTTAAATTCAGACAGAACACCAAAAAGCTTGTCACAGTATATGCAGCGATAAAGTTTTGTACCTGTGTGGTCTCTCATATGGCTGTTGAAGTCCTGCAGACTGTCAAAAACATTCTTGCATATGTGGCAAGTGTACGTTAGTGATGGTTTTATGTGCCTGTTGGGTTGCAAATCACTGTTGCTCACCAAAGGTCTGCAAGTGTGATTTTTCGCGTTGCTATAATGAGTGAATGATTTTTCACAACGTGTGCAGTTGTAACGCTTCACAGACCAGTGTGTCAGCTCATGAACACGGAGGAAATAGGCCTGACCAAAAGCCTTGCCACATATGTCACATTTATAAGGCTTCTCCCCAGTGTGGACACGCACATGTCTGATGAGGGCAGAGGGAAAACGAAATGTTTTACCGCAGTACTGGCACACTTTCCTTTCTTTCTTTTCTGGGGGCTCTGGAGTAGGACTGTTTTTAACATCAACCCCTCCCTGCTGTTTTTCTGACTTGTTGCTCTCAGAATCCTGGTCCAGGACATCTGTATGCAACTTCAAATGAGAAGCATACTCAGAGCACGAGAAGTTTATGTTGCAAACTGGACATTTCTGATATAAGTTGTTCTTCTTGTGTGTTTTGAGATGCAGATTTAAGTTGGAGTTTTTGCTAAAACCTTTGTCACATTCAGGGCATTTGAAAGGTCTTTCTCCTGTGTGAACACGCTGATGGATGATGAACTGCGACAGAAATTTACACACCTGTCCACAGTAACCACATTTCAACAATGTTTTTCCTCCTTTTTTAGTGTAGATTACGTTTATGTTGTCATTTGTGCTGCCAACGTTTTCCATATCACCACCTTCACTTGTTTGTTGAGTATTATTGTCGCCTTCCTCGCCCTCAACAAGCTGTGGTCCCGGTAGCAAAACATTACTTGTTCTCCTCCTTCTCCTCCTCTTCCCACCTCTCTTGCGTTTGAAAGAGTTTTGCAGATAATTTGAACCCTCAGCTTTAACTGTAGCGTTAGAATCATGATGTAAAGATGTACTTGACATTGACACATTATTTACATGATCCAGATCTAGGTCTATATCCTCACTTTTCACAAGAGGAAGGTCCTCATCAGGTTTAGGTGGTGGTTCAGAAGATGTTACAACATCTGTGCCCGTCGCTTCTGTATTCTGTAAGACTGCAGTCCTTGGAGATTCAGGACTGATTTCTAATTGTGCCTCCTCTTTGCCCCTCTTGTCAGCTGACTGTGCTACTTCAGGGTCATCACTTTGAGTAGGTTTTTCCAAGTTCAGACTATTCAATTCTTCAGAAAGAACAACTTCACTCTCAGCTGCTGGCTGCAAAGTTGGTTCTATCTGTAATAATGCACCTTCCTTTCCTTCCTCTTGCTCCGTCTGCTGCACTAGTCCATCACCAGACTGTGGGGGGAGATGATCGTCTATTTTATCACTATCAGTCACTTGGTTGACAGTCTTTGCTTCCACCTGCTTTTCTGCCTCTGCTGTCTCCCCAGAACTGGGCTCATTATTGATCACTGACGGGGCCTCCTGGTAAACATCCAGTTTGGACACTTTAGCTGGAATTTGCTGCTCAGCGACCGGCTGTCTGACCAGTGCTGCCCTTCTTCTTTTACGACCCCGATTGCTCAAGATCTTACTACTTTCCGCAGGACTTGTTTCAGGGTGTGTGGGGTCCTTTCTATTGGATTCAATGTTTAAATCCTGTGTTTGAGGCTGTTCGTCTCTACTCCTTAGTCTCTGTGCAAGTCCGCTGACTCTAATGTTAGGGGGAGGAGCAGGAGAAGGCGAAGAAATGGTTTCTGATTTTTTTGGTCTTCCTCTTTTTCTTTTTGGCACCACGGGTACAACATCTTCTACTTTACAATCAGACAGCGTGGGAGGATCTGTTATCTCATTATGAGGCAAACTATTGACTAAAGGGATGCCTGTGGAGTTGGGTGTGTTGTCATTGTTGTGTTTCTCTTGGCATGTTGGTAAGGGTATTGTCGTGCTGATCTCTTTGTGTTGTACCTCCTCAACAGCAGCCGACTCAGTAACCACTGGTTTTCTTTTGCGAGGACGCCCGCGTTTTCTGACTCCCACAGGTTTTCCATGACTGTCTGTTGTTGAGCTACAAACACTTGCAGATTTCTTTTGAGACTTTGCTTCCACCCTTATATTTGGCTCACCATGTTGACCATCTGTTCCACCTACTGTTCCAGAGTTATCCATGCCATCAGACTCCATGTGCCCAAAAGAGTGGGATTCAGTTGCAGCTTGACTCAGTTGTGTGGCTTTCATTTCCTCTCTCCACTTGGAGTCCAGGTCTTCCTCACAGCATTTCTTGTCTTCAGGTATCTATGAAAAAACAAAAATTATATTTGCCATAAATTTTGACAAATAGCATTTTATAATTTCATCCATGTCTACACCTTGTTTGCATGCAGTTGAATCTGACATTAGTCAGGTGTAAAGAACTTGATCTCATGCCAAGAATTGTAAATAAACATACAGTGATGAGAAAAAGTATCGAACTTGATACTGATTTCTTCTGTTTTTGTGTAGTCGCTCTAACGCTGCATTCATGATTGTTTTAATTCTTGACCCAAAATTTAACAAAAAATAGAGGCTACATGAATAAAATAAAATTTAAGCTTTAAATTATATTTTTTCAAAAAAGTTGTCCAATATCTAATCACAAGTGAGAAAAAGTATTTTTCCTGACAGACACTAAACAAACTGCATCAATAGATGGTTTGGACTTGGACACCCAGGCTTGATCAATCAAACCATCACTTAAAGAGACTACTTTCAGATGTGTGGTCAGTGTCACCAGTTACACAATATACCCACAATAAATAGAAATTTAACAAGAGTTGAAGAAGATGATGACTGAGGTACATCAGTGTGGGAAGCGTTATAAAGCTATTTAAGGTTCTGGAGTTCCACATATCCACAGAAAGGCACATCATCTACAAAAATGGAATACAGTACATAGAACAATAGTGAACTTTCTCATTAATGGTCAACCTCACAAAATTTCTCCACTAGCTGAGCAAGATTCATTCAGGAAGTTACAGAAGATTCAAAGAAAAAAATAAAAGGAACTGCAGTTGAATGTTTCCCGGTTTCCATGAAAAGACTCAAACTCACCTTGGACTCATGATTTTATCTATAGGTGTCGCTGCTTCGGGGCAGGACGACTTCCTAAACTTGCAATAAAATTTAATTCTGCTCATACTAAAAATGTTTTAAAAATTAATTGTCAGATCATCAAAATTTGTGTTGGAGGTCAGGTGCAATCAGGTCAAGCAGAGAGACAATGATCCACTCAGAGATGTCAGTCTACTTATGATCAGTCAAAAGCAATATATTACAATTTTTGGAGTGGCTTCATCAAAGCTCATATCTAACCCACTGAGACATTTTTACTTAAGAAGAGTAGTCCATGTTTACAAACCGTCCAATGGGGCCACAGCAATGTCCAAGACTGAATTTACTATCCAATTGAAGTTGTTTAAAGGTCGAAAAATCATTCAGATTGGGGCGCAAAAACCTTTTCGCACTGGTGACTTGGTTATTGGATTGTCTTTCTACCTCATTAAGCACAATTGTCATCAACAATTTACAAATTGTGTTAATTTAGGTTGCTTTTGTCACCAATTTTTATATGAGAGCTACCCAAAAACAAGAAATTGGGAGGGGTTACGCACTATACTTGAATATATAGTTTTTCACAGCACTGTAGAGCTGAAGGCCAAAAGTTAAGGCACACAAAAATATCACTACAAATGAAATCAAACATTAATATTAAAGCTTTATAACTTCAGATGTACATTAAAAAAAAACAAACATTGTAGCAAAAGTCCATGAACAAGCCCTCTGCTTCAGGATTTATTCAGAAATTGCATGAATGCATTCCATGAGCAAGTTGCTCTGAAAGTCAAGCCACAATCTTTTAGAGATGGCATAACTTTGGGTGCAAATTGACTAAATTTCTTTCGGCTAGCTACCTGCTTGCAGTCCGAAGCAGCATGAACAGAGTTGTGAGGATGTGCTGCTGTAGAAGTTAGTTCAGAGATTGTATTTTGTTCACTGTTTCTTCTGCTGAAGGACATTTTACTCCCCATGTCAAGTCTGTGGATTAAACACAGACAACAAGGTTGGAACTCACACAGTACCAGTAAAGTATGCAGCCGATTGATGCATTAGTAATACAAATTATTTCTGCAGGACTGCAGGTTTTTCAGAAAAAAGAAATTTTTTTTCAAAATATAAATGAAAATATGTAGTCATGTCCCAGTTTGATATGAATACAGGAAACTGTTGGATGAGAAACGTGGTGGGTTTAGCGCTGCACAATATTGGAAAAAAATGGCATTGAATTTGTTTTCTACAGCATACGGCAATTTGACATAAAGCACAATGAACTAAATTGCGCATTTACAAAATAACCAATGAATCTAGAAAGACTTTAGATAGGTTGATACTGACAGAATAAAACATTCACGTCTCACAAATGAATGTAAAGGAATAAAGCTCTGTCAAAGACAAATATTTAAGCCAAATAACTTAAAAAAAAAAAACATCAGAGTCTGATGCATTTCTACTGAATAATCTGCATATTTGTTCAGAAATTATGAACCGAGTTCCATCACCAGCAGCTGGAACAAAACACTGTATGCAAACACCATCGGTAATAAGACAATAATATATTTACAGTAATGTAAAACATATCTTACAATTTATTTAAAACAAACTGAGACTCAGGATAATAAATATCTTTTTAAAAAAAATAGTTTCATGCGGGATCGTGACTGGTAATGGAATATTCTGCCCCTTTCACGCATTATGATGTGTGAGATTTCATTTTTACCACTGTTTTTCTAAGACGTTGTAGTTTTACGTCCTTGAACTATGATTTCTGGTCTGGAGCAGGAGAACAAACTCCATTCGACAGATCAAAGTTTGGTTAAGTAAATACATTTGATGGCTGTAAAGGTTTAAACAGATCCAGAAGAGAAACCTTCATCTGATGAGGAGCTGCATCCGACGGAACGGCTTCAGGTCGTCATCACTAAAGAGTCCCAGCGGGTTCCCTCAACACGACCGCGTCCAGCGAGATAATTAATGCCCTTCATAAAGATTTTTCATCCGTAATTGTCTTCTTATTAAAACGATTTCATCTTCAGATTACAGACTGGACATGTTGGTCGTCATCGTTTGCTAGGCCAGATAGCTAGCTACCGTTCGGAGCCACACGAACTCAACCTTAACTGTGTCCGATAATAAACCTGTCTTTACATAAGTCTAGTACTCAGCATCAGTCCAGAAACGCGGTGGGTGCTAATAAACACAAACTGCTTGCCTGCACAGGATGGAGTGAGACGGGTTTCTGCGTAGCCATGCACCGACCTCTGCTCAATTAGCTAGCATTGGCTAGCTAGCTAAAATACGCTCGGTCGTGATTAAGTGGTTCTTCTGCACTTTTTTACACGCGTGCATTTGTCTTAGACCTGAGCTGCATGTATGGACTCGGTTCTCCGTCCCTTTTCGGACCCACTTGCAGCTCCGCTGCGGTCAATATCCAAAACAAAGCGACACGAAACGTGTCGATCAGCAGAAGATACTTTAGGGACTGTAGGAAGTTTAGGAGTCAAAACTTCTGGAAGATGTTACCAGCAGTGGAGGTTTGTTATCTCGTTGTTCTGTTTCAAAGTGAGATGAATACAGTTCTATATTTGAGCGACCGAATTTTATTTGTGCGTGGACTTTGATGCTCTTGATATATCTTTGCATTACAGCCATGTCAGATACCACCGCATATTATCACCACACAACTGTAAGTCATTATATTATTATGACACTTGAAGAATTGAATCTGCAAATTTAAACCCAGGATGCCGTAATTTTACTATCAGGAACATGCATATTTTAAATGTGTCTGAGTCTTGGGAAAGTATATTCCTAAATGAATAGATTTATTAAACTATTTTTCGGATTGAAATGAAAAATAATATGCATGTAAGAGTTACGAACACCTATAGCAAATACTTAAAGTACAGCAGAACACTCATAGCACCTGAACGCCGCATCCTGCACTGCCGTCACTATTTACCTCATCATAAGTGGACGCAGAACAATGTCTTATTTGTGTCACTGATGATTCGCACGTTAAACGGCGCCCTCTGCTGGAAGTCAAGAGAATGAACGACGAGGGAAAAGTGTTGAATCCAGAACTTTGGAGGTTACAAGTTAAAACAAGAACCAATGGAATCACAGACTGCAACATCCCGCGACACCCCTGAATTCAAAATGTTACCCTGACGTAATTGCATAGGTCAAAGATCTCATTTTCATCCCCTTTGCTGCTCGAGTAATGTGTTTTTTGTTTCATCTTTCTATCTGCAACAATTGCGAAGATATTTGGTGGGCTAACGGGCGGACGGACAAACATACAAACACTGACAATTACATCACTACTTTGAAGCGGGATGTAACAACAAAATAACATATACAGCGAGAATTGATTTACGTAAACTTATGGGGAGAAATTAAGAACATAAATTTCCTGCGACAAAATTAAATCACTGCAAAATAATGGTATGTCAAAAATCAATAGCAGTAACAATGAATTTTAACCGATTGCTTTCCTGTGTGCGCAGACTGTTCGTTTCATTCGAATCGTTTACAATTTACCTTATCACACATCTGTTACATCCTAGCTTGCAGTTATTGTCTTATCAGACAAACTGCACTAACCATTATATGAGATCTCAGGCTCCAAGTGTAATATGTCCATTTATCACTGCAAGCAATTCTATATTCTAATATGCTGCATTGACCAACACATCAAGGGAGTTTGAAAATACAGTTTAATTCAGCATATACCACTTTCTAAACAACTGACAATGTTGGAGAAAACACACAAAGTATCATGAGACATTTCTATAGCACATTCTGGTCATATTAATAAGAGTACAAATAAAAAAAAATAAAAAGAAAAAGAAAACCATAATACAATACTTAGTGATTCCAAACATTCCGACTGATAAACTGAACTGATTTAAATGCATGGTGAACAGTATGGGGATAAAAACTTGGCAAACCCATTTCTGTAGTTTACTGGGATAGGAACTCCACTGTTTGCATCAAATGTCACAAGTCATTTTACACTGCTAGATCTTTGAAAGCAACCTGGAGAAAGCAAGCAGGTATTATATTCCTGTAACATCAACCTAAACAAGCGGATATTTGCAAAATACCTGCCAACTTTAATCTCTTGGTCCATCACAACATATTATTGACGTTAACTGGGACAAAAATTGGACAAATCATTCTACTTTTATCAAGTCGTTATAGGAACAGATGACGTGACTTGATAAATCATCTCGGCAGGTTTGTCTGGTTCATCTTCAACGATGTAGCAATCATCTTCAATATCCACTTCCATTTTGCAATTGACAGGGACAACCCCTTTGTCCAGATCACTAGCCAGGACTTGGCTATTCATTACTTTTCCAGAGCCTGGAATCCCGAGCGTTTGTTGATTCATCTGAGCAGGACTGAGGTTTGCCACTGGGGTGACTCGGTGCAGTTTGTAGTGCTGTTTGCTGCCGTGCATGTGCCGCGCCATGAATTCCCGCGCTTTGACACACTTGTGCCTCTGAAGCAGTTGAGCCGTTTCAAATGAGATATGACAGACTCGACACATGAACCCTGCTGTGGATGTTTTTGTTGGTTCGCCCCACACACCTGAGGCAGAGTTGATGGGTGTCTTCAACTTCCTGGAGGGAGTGACAGGAAGCCTGTTACCATTTACGTTAAATTCAAAAGAATTTGGACTCTGGTGCTTTGCTGGAAGGCAGAGAGAGATATGAGACTGGGATGCACTGGGATTCTTACTGTTCGACTGTGAGAATGGAGTGACATGAAGTCCTCGTTTGTTTTGATGGAATTTTTTGAAATTTAAATTTTTTAACTGCAGGGTGGAAGCAGCATGAGGTGCCATACTGACCCTACCAGCTGGACTCTGCTTCAGACTTTTCGGCTCTAGATAAGAAGTGGTCTGAGGTCTACTAGCACTCTCAGTTCGACGTCGGTCTACAAAGACTTGATTTGGCCTTGCAGTGATTATTCTGAATTTAGTAGCGTTGCTGGGTGAGTTACAAACATGGAAGCGAGGCACTAACTTCTTGCTGGAGAGCAAAAGCCCGCATCCTATACAGCCAGAGACTTTATCTGTGACATGGATGTTGTGGTGGGATATAAGTGAGAACTTGGTCACAAAACACTGTCCGCATTTACCACAGATATATGGCTTTCCTCTATTAAATTTGCACTCCATTCGCAACAGCACCACTGGCTGGTAAAGTGTCCAAAGATCTACTGTTGGTGCACCAACATCTGCAAAAATATTCTTCATCTCCGTCGATGAGGAGTGCATTGGAGTTGTTTGTAAAGATGCTTGGGACAGAGGGGGGTACAACTTAGGCACTTGTGAAATCTTTGCACACTGCTTGAGAACTTGCGGCTTACTGGGAACTTGGATTTTAGGCTTCACTGGCAAAGAAACAGATGGCACTGCAGTCACTTTGGGTGGCTTCCAGACAACCTCGCCAGTCTCCAGTCTCTTCAGTTGCTCCTCTTCCTCTTTGCGCTTCTCCATTCTGCGTTTCTTTATTGTTTCATGATCGAGCACTTGGTGCCCTGGTTCATGCGTTGTGCTGTGTTCCAGCATGTCTTTATATTCAGTGAACTCAGTTCCACATGAACAGATGAAACTCATAGCACAACACATATGTTCCTCAAGGCATTTCCGACTTGAAAATATCTGTTCGCAGCTGAAACAAAATCGACCAGCGTTCATCAAGTCTCTACCTAGGCCATCGTCCATAAGACTGTCCAGTTTGTGCCTTTTTCTATCCATGATTAGGCTACAGTTGTAACCTGCTGGAGAAAGGTGATTGAATAAATTAAAACATTCACAGAATTCAACTGACACACTCAAAGCATTTACAGTATATCTCATTGTTAACTTTGATGATCGACTCAGACATTTATGCTAATTATAATATATGTATGAAACAAGTGCAAAAAACAATCAACTGGCCTTGCTTCAGGTTGGTTGAAGACGTCCACCTTTCATCCAAGAGACTTCTTCAGGACTGAGCCAATCTTAAGCAAGGCCAGTTGATCCTTTTTTGCTCTTCTCTATTCCTCTCGACCTGGATGAATGAGGACCTACACAGACTTGTATGAAACTGACACTCCGCCACTTTTTAAAACACTTGGAGCTTCAATTGAACGCTTGATGTCATTTATTAGCCTCTGAAACAACACGAGATTCCCGAAAGCTTAGAAAAGATGACTTACAGATGACTTCATGTACCGTTCACCTTATACATTGTGAAATACATACGCGGCCAACAATTTATACAATTATGTCATATACCCTTATTCCCATGCAACTCAATACGTGGAAAACGTGTTTGCTCTCGTCTAGCGATGGATGCTAGCTTGTTGAGGGCGCGCTTAAATTGCTACCACTAAGCTAATGCTAGTCGTACCTAGCTAGCTTAGAAGCAACAACGTTAGCTTACCGTCCGTGGAAAATCGAAGTCCAGCTAACGATGAGTCAATATCCTGGTAGGCGCTAAAGATTGCTTATTGTAATTTGTGGGACATTGGGAATCCCACAAACTTGCCGGTGTTTAACGCGAGCCCACTTAGCCCATCAGGCTCCACACAAAACCCGAAGCCTCCATCTTCTTCTTCTACGGATGCTGCGATTCTGCGGCCAACTGTCATGACTGCGTCGTTTTACTGACTCCTACCGGCTGGATGTCCGATTCACGCTTCACCGGAGTCTCAATTACACCAAAAAAATGTTCATCTGTCAGTCCTTTGTCAGACTCTGTTATGTTGACTTTGTTATTTTTACTGACTGGAAAAAAAAATCAAAATCAAAAACAAAATAGCCTCCATTAATCGGCTGATAAGGAGTGTGTTAAAAGTCTCAGAAAATAAATGACGAAGTGTAATTGAGAACATGGACGTAAGGGCACAGAAAAACCTTTCATTTTGAGGACTGTTTCTGTGTAGCCATTCAAAATTCAATAGTACAAGTCTACTGCACCACTGAGTCCATAGTCAACTCCTCCGTTACCATCTGGTACTGCTGCTGCCAACCAAGAGGGCAGATTGAAGTGCCCCGCTCTGCTGAAAGGGTTGTGGGCTGTGATCTGTCATCTTTCCCGAATCTGCACGTTTCCACAGCCCCGAGCTCAATTAAATGCCCTTCTTTCTGGCTAGAGGCTGCAGCCGACCAGGATAACATTTTACACCACAAGAACAGATTCCTCCTGACTGCAGCTGACCTGATTAACAGAAACTAACAGTGCCTTTTATCCTACCCCAAGAACACGTGTAAGGGCTCCATGTCACACAAAGTGTTGGAAGAATACACACATTATTTACTAATCATAATTTTAGGAAATAAGTATGTCATTCTAATAATCAAAAATCATTAATCAAAACAGCTACATACTCTGCAAATGATCTAAAGGAATTTTACCTTTGTTCTCCTGCATGATCAATGAAAAACAATGCTTTTCCAGTTATATGGCTACATCTGAATTAAAGTTCAGTCAGAGTAAATATACCTCTATGCTCACAATACTATTACCCCTCAACTTTGCACATTAATACTTTTCAATTAAGCAAAATAGTTTTTATTAACATCCCATTCTTGGCATTTAAAACATGCAATTTTGTTAAAAAGGAATACTTTATATAAGAGAAAACTAAAAAACCAACAATATATGTACAAGCATTTTTTAATTAATATTAAACACCCTGTATGACTAAATGGCATTGACTAAATTGAGGGAGTCATTTCTATTATTTAAAATGCATCTCTCACAAAGCAAGGCTATTGATTACTTGAGTAATTCTGTTAAGTTACAGCCACGTCATGAAGCACAGATAAATGCAAGAGAAGGTAACATTTGCTTCTTTCCAACCCAAACTGTAATTATCCAGTTAAATGTAAAACACAACTCTTAACTAAGACATGTACACAACTTTTAACATAACAGCTTCTTGCATTAATCCAGCTTCTTTTACCTGTTCCTTGAAACGCCATAATACATAAAATCACATGTGTATTTCACACACTGGTAAGTTTATTGACACCAGGAACAACATTGTACATCACAGCAATCTTTGTGATTTGTTTGATTACCAAAGACTTACAAACATTTACTGTTCAATTATGTGTTATAAAAGGATGTTTCTTAAAACTAAATTGAACATTTCTTTAAAATGCTTTTTTTTTTGTTTTACCAGTGTTTCTCTACTCTAACACACATATGAAAAAACAGCAAATATGGCTGTACAATACCAAAAATAAAAGCTTGACAGAACAAAAACAAAAAAAAAGGAAATAACAGGTCAATTTAGTTTGTTTTGATCTGAAATGCATCACATCTATTTCAAAAACTAGCGTCATTAAGGACTCAGCTGTTCTTGAGTATTTGGCTGAGTGTTTCCGACCAAAATCCGATGAATTCTCCTGCGGTGGTTTTTGAGTGATTTAAGGTTCGGATATGTTCCCTGACAGACATCACAGCGATAGGTTTCAGTCTGTTTGTGAGAAAGCAGGTGTTTTTGCAGACTGTCCACAGTGCCAAACCAGCGAAGGCAAACAGGGCAGCGCACAGGCTTGATCGCAGGCTTGCAAGCCCCACTCCTCTGGTGAAACAGAAGACTAATTGTGTTTGGGAAGTCAGAGTTGCAATGGGAACAGTGATAAGTTTTGGTTGGGTTTGCTTGTGAATTTGTGGCCCGCAAACCTTTGCATCGATCCCAGGAAAGATGTCTTTTCAGCGAGCAGCGAGAGGCAAAAGTGTTTCCACACCGTGTGCATACAATCCGCTGCTTTTTTCTTATGTTATGTGGAAACTGATCTGCTTTGACAATTTGCTGCTGCGGAGGCTGCTGCACTGACAGAGATGGTTGCTGCTGAAGTTGCTGTTGCTCAAATCGAAGTAATAGTGGTTGTGATCGCTGCGGTTGTATTCCCTTCAGTAGTTGATGCCGTGGATGCATGTGGATCTGCAGATGAACTTCATAGTCTGCCCAGGAATTAACAGTCTCTCCACAAGTTGGACATGTGTAGGATTCCTGTGCGTGTTTCTGTAGGTGCTCCAGGAGAAGACTCGGAGACGTGAATCCAGCTCCACATTCACAAGTCACCCTCCTTGGAAGAACAGAGGGCAGTGACATGATACCCCAGTTGACTCCATCATTCTCCTGGCTTTGACAGTCTGTTGAGCTGTTTGATTCACTCTGTTGTGCAGTCTCTCTATCCATATTGGCCATTGTTTGTCGCAACTGGCACTTGTTTCTGTGAACAACCATGTTATCTTTGCGATTAAAGGTCTTTCCACAGACGAAGCAAGGAAACAAAGTGGCATGTAATACATTGGCACCTTGACTACCCGTCAGTGTTCCTGTCCCCAGTCCACGCGGTCTGAAACCACAGAGCCGCAGATGGCGTCTCAACGTAGACGGCCGGCTGTAGGTTTTCTGACATCTGTTACATGGATACCGCTTCACACCATCACTGATAAAATAACGGAGGCCATGGGGCACAGTCTCTTCATTTTTGAGTGACACAGATTTGATCACCTCTATTCCATTACCAGTTTTCTCTATAGAGCTAAGTTCTTCCACTTCATCATCCAAGGGCATTGTCCACTGTCCTTCATTACTGTCTTGACTGTCCATGTCTTCTGTATCCCAGATATTGTTTTGATTTTCTTGCTGGAGTGAAGCCCCACCTGAGGAATCCTTCTGCAGCTCCATCATAGAAAATTTGGGGGAAAATGGTGAAAAGGGTTCTTCTGGATCCATCCAGGCCAGCTTTGAAGGGGAAGATTGTTCTGCATTAATAGGAATCAACTCTTCTTTGATAACACGATCAGCATCAGTACCCACTGCAACACTCTTAGATATCTGAGGTACAGAGTCTGCATCGGTTTTGGCTTTATGTGATCTTAATGACAGCATTTTCGGGATGGAGAAGTTGGCCCTCTGAGAGGCCGCTCCGCTAGGGCCCTGACACTTGTGGTTTTTAAGATTCCACCTCCGTGCATAACTGTGCTTGCACAATGGACAGAAGAAAATTTTTCTTGTGCTGCTTAGACTATGGAATGGCACTAGCTTTTGGCCCGTTGATGACTTGTTTTTAAAAGACCTTGACAGTACTCCCCCAGGCATGCATAAATGATTGTCAGGTAAAGGCATCCGGCCAATAATCAGCTGTTTACAACGACGGCAACATTTGATCCTCTCTTTTTTGTGTAAGAAATGATGCTCTGTCAGTTTGTCCAGGTTTTGAAAAACCCGGCGACAGCGGCCACATTGATATCTCCCATATGTACCATTCATGTTGGGATCCTTGAGTTTCTGGCGAGTTTCAAGAACCACTACAGGTGAGAACGGCTTGGTGAGAGAGACTATCTTCTTTCTACTTGAATCCAGAACTCTGCTGATGGATGGAGCTTTTGTCTTTATACTTGGTGTTATAAGCAGCCTTCTCAACTGTGCAACAGAGAGGTCGTTGTTGCGGGTCACCCCAGCTCTAGGTCCTGGTGTCACATCAACAGAGAAAACTTCTTGTTTGGTGGTAACAGCATTGTTGCTTTGATTCGGAGACGGGGGAGCGTTAAAGCGTGTCATGTACGCTGATGCCAGCAACTTCATCAGATGGTTTTTGCTGGGAACGTTCTCACCGTTGGCTCGGTTGAGAACTGATTTTGTTTTGTCTTGAAAGTACATGCTCCCGGTCTCATCAGATATTTGCTCTGCTGTCGTTGACATGTCCTCAAATTCTTTCACGTCATCTTCTTGAGGGCATGGAGAATGGCCTTGAGGAGTTACTATGGCAATGTCATCCTCCAGGCTCACATCTGCTTTACAGTCTGTTAATGTTGTTGGGGACCTTGAAGTTGAGGGGCGATGAAGGTCAAAACCTGGCTGAGTGGTAAAACATGCACTATTATTATCCACAGTGGGCAGTTGGTGAGAGCGCTTATGCTCCAACATGAGACTGAAGTCCTGAAATTCCTCTCCACAATCACAAATATAAAAAGAAGGTGAGGGACTTGGAGGCAAACGTGTAGGTGAAGTCTGGTGTTCATTGGACGCGTCCACGCTTGAAAGCTGTGCTTCATGTGGACTTTTGTTCGACTGTGGAGGGGTATGGACTTTGGAAGGTGCGTCAGCATGGGTTGCCTGGTGGACCAGCAGGGACGCCAGTCCATTGAAGGTGGCTGAACATGCGACACAACGATACACCTTGGAGGAAGAAGTGCTTCCCTGAAACCCAAGCATCTTGGAAGTCACTCATATACGCAAGGCAGTTTCCTGTAAATAAAACACAAAAATATACTGATGTCACCAAGTCAAAAAGAACAGTTTTCAGACATTCACAGCATAAAATGATTTGTTTTACCTGATGTGTTAGACTAATTTGAAACCCACTGTTTTATACAAAAACCCTTTTACATTAATTTCATTTTAAATGTGGAGATTCATTCTAAATATGATGAAAACTAGTAGTGGGTAGACTAGGATGCAGTGCAGTTGTGGCTTTAAATTATTTTCATTTTTCATTCTACATTCCAGTGCTGCATGTCATTAAACAAATCTTTCAAAATATGATAGCATTTTGAACTTAAACGTAACATTTTAAGATCCATGTAATTACTATGCTTTTATTTGTCACTAAAAGTTGGCCACATTAATCCTTAGTTAAAAACTCGATTTAACAACAAGATATATAATGGTTTGCTGCAGCTTTAAACTTACTATTTCTAAATACAGTAAGGATGAATTAATGAAAGAATCACTACAGCATACAGAGTAGAGCTGGTCAGATAAATGTTTTTTTTCAGTCTGGGCAAATGTGAAAAGTCTAAGACGCTATGAAGCAACGCTATGTCCCACAGGTAAAATATTGTTTGCATTAAACAAATCAAACCAAGCAAATAGAGGAATGACTGAAATGCAGATAATAGAAAAAAATAATTAACATGCATGCAATACAAGTATTCAATTAGAATTCTATCACCTAGTTGTATAAAATAAAACTAGAGGAATATATTTAGTGATACTTGTGTTTTCAGTACACATCAACATATATTAACTCTATATAGCCTGAGAAGGAACCTCAAAGATGTGACGCACACATTTATTTATGTACCACTGCGACTGAGCAGTATCTTCAAATCAATCATGAATATTTCCATATGCTTAATGAATGATTATTGAATTTTAATGTTTTCTTTTCTTCTCTGGATAAATCCTGGACACGACTGTCCTCAAGGAGTGGCCTGTGTCCTTCAGGTGCAGGCAGACTGCTGACTCTCGTTCTGAAGTGTCGGCTCTCCTGTGTTGAGCTTAACGCTGGTGGAGCACAGGAATACAGGTCACATGACATAATTGACTGTAAAGGACAAAATACAGTTTACTGTTTCTGTCTTAGCGTGTAACAGCAGTCCACCTGTCTGCACCGAGATACAGGCCACTTCTCTGAGGACAGCAACGTCCAGGTTTCATCAGGGAAATCGATGGTTTGAGAAGGGAGTTAAGGAAGCCATTTTTGTCAGACCGGAGAAACCATCTCTGAATACAGAAGGATGAAGACAAGATGAGGATGAAGACACCATCTAACAAACATCCAGAATGCATTACTGACCTCCATCCCCAAAAACCACAACAAGCATTCACACCTGGGTGCAGCTCACAATAATAGCTCACATGACATTGGGTGGGACTCCCCCCTTATGAATGGTAATAACCCCTAACTAGACTTATTGTCTTGGTGGTGTGTATTCCCCTCTAACAGGATCTGGACTCCACCAGTCAGAAGCCTTTTGGAAACCTGAAGTAAGTCCAGTTGATTCTTCTTTGATCATAACATGACTACTTTTTCTGACAGTTCATGAGTGCACACGTTGGAAAAGTTATACATGAATCAGAATTAAAACAGAACCCCTCAGTAAGTAATTGTAGGTGTCTGTTTCAAATCATTTTTGGTTTACTGCCATCACGTTATAACGGAGTGGATCATTTGTAAGAGCATTTTCACAAATTTGTAATAATTGGAGATTATGTAGAGGAAATCTGAACTCTTTCCAACACGAGTTGGAACCCGATAATAATGGTGACACATTAACATAGCACAACATCAACGTCCATCATGAGGAAACTGGCTTTTTGTCATTGGTAACACCCAAGAAAATGTCAACAAGCACGACCACAAACGACAAAGTCAATAATATAAGCGGTTATAAGGACTGCTAATAAAAAATAAAAGCGAACATCCAGATTCCATTACATGCTAACTTAGCTTGTTAGACGGATCCCATCCACGCGCGGGGTGGTTGTTATGGTTATGACGTTATTACAAACAGCGTAACGTCAATCAAAAGCTAATCATTTCACATGAGCTCTTATGTTGCTGCATTAGCTAGCTCGCCCTCATAGATGCCACCCTGTGGCATGTTTGTTAAACCCGGGCTGCTCGCTGGTCCGGTGATCCCAGAGGGTCTGCCAGTGGTAGTCAACCAGAGGGGGTGGCCATGTTCCGCGAAGAAGGCCGACGAACGCTAAACGTTAGCGGGCTAATCGTGACCCGAGCAGCTCCTCCACAACAACAACCGCTTTACCTCTCCGTCCTCCTCGATCCGAGGGGCGTGTTTCTCCAAGAAGACGAGCCACAGCAGTGCGTGGAGAAGCTTAACTAGGCAGACATCTGCCCCAACGGACGACACGGACTCTCCTGAGGAAGAACACAGATCCTGTCAGCTCTCTGCTGGACAAACGTGATGCTACGGACGGAGCAAAGGGCCACAGGTCGAGGCTGAGACAATCGCAGCTGCAGCGGGCGCGGGACGGAAACGCGGCAGTTCCGCTCGGCGCATGCGCGCTCAGGCCCCCGAGGAAACGTGGTGGGCAGTGTCTGCGCCTTGGTGGGTTGGCGCCCAAGCTCCGCTTGCGCAGATTTCTCCAGGCTTTCACGATACCCACTATATCCATATTTTGTGTTTTAGCTCAGTTATGTAAATTCTATTGATGCTTGTAATGAAAATCTGTCCTTGTAGATGCTGAGCCTATAGATATCTTTTGAAATTAAATTATTTGTGCTCTATTATTATCATCATCATCATCTTTCTTATTATACATTCATAAATTATTATAATTATTACTATTATTATTATTATTATTAAATTAGAACTCAATATTTGGTGGTGGCAGTGGCTCAGTGGTAGAGCGTGTGGTTGATCAGGATGTCCAATGTTCCAAGATCAGCGGTTCGATTCCCGCTGCCGCTTCCCACACTCTGATCAACTGTTTAAAGCACTTTTGTATCTCACAGAAGTCCAAGACTCACAGAACGTACTGCACTTCTGGATGCCATCAGCCAATAGAATGCACGTACAGTATCGTGTGATTGTGTACCAAAAATCCAGATGAGGTGAAGTAGCGAGTGTTGATGCATGAATACGTGAGGGAACACGGTGTATTTTGTTTGGCCAAGGTCCCCACTGATCATAAAAAAATGCCAACAAAACATTTGTTTAATTATGTACTTCAAATAATACCCCGGGTTCATTTTGACTTTCCTGTCCCTTTAGGAGGAGCACTCAAGTCACCATTAATCTTAAATACACTCTCAATGTCTCCATACAGGGTCTGAAACCTTGTAGAGTGTGCCACAAGTACGAGTAATCAACTCCATAAGCTTTTTCTTGGTCTATAAAAATAAGACCAAGTCCTGTGTTCAATAAACCCGAAAGTTCCAAAACACTACAAATTAAATGTACATTATCCGTGATTAGCCTACCCTGTACACAGTAAGTCTGATCAACATGAACAACCCACTCCATCACTTTTTGTAGCCTGTTAGCCAAGACTTTGGAGAGGAGTTTATAATCTGTGCAAAGGAGGGACACCAGTTCCTGATGTCCTGCAAGTTTCCTTTTCTTGGCAGGAGCACGAGGACTGCTGTTCTACAGCTCAGGGGGAACCGACTTGTCATCATGCTTTCCCTGAGCAAGGAAAGCAGGTCTCCACCAATCACCTACCAGAATTCTTTGTAGAACTCAGCAGGCAGGCCATCTAGGTCTGGAGACTTACCAGGTTTCATCCCCTGCAGGGCTTCAGACAGCTCTTGCAGGGTAATGTCAGCATCTAGGTGGCGGTTTTGTTCCGCCGACACATTCGGCAGACCAGACAGAGTGAAACAATTCTTCAGAGAAACCTGCTGCGTATCTACGGATTTCTGCACTGTCCTCCAGCACAGTACCCTCCAAAGAAGAAGAAGAACTATACTTTAATATTGCCCTAGAGAAATTATTTTCACACTATTTTATATATGTCAGCTCTGAGCCCCTTCTTGTTCACTATGGTGAACAAGAAGGGGCTGATAGATTACGTAGATTTGACAGGAATCTCCATGGACTATGATGTTTGCACACGACATTGTGATCTGTAGTGAGAGCAGGGAACAGGTGGAGGAGAAGCTAGAGAGGTGGAGGTTTGTCCTGGAAAGGAGAGGAATGAAGGTTAGCCGCAGTAAGACAGACATGTGTGTGAATGAGAGGGACCCAAGTGGAAGAGTGAGGTTACAGGGAGAAGAGATCAAGAAGGTGGAGGATTTTAAGTACTTAAGGTTAACAGTCCAGAGCAATGGAGAGTGTGGAAAAGAGGTGAGGAAGCGTGTACAGGCAGGATGGAACAGGTGAAGAAAAGTGTCAGGTGTGATGTATAATAGAAGAGTTTCAGCTAAAATGAAAGGTGTACAAAACTGTGATGTTGTGTGGTCTACAGACAGTGTCACTGAGGAAAAGACAGGAGACAGAGCTGGAGGTAGCAGAGATGAAGATGCTGAGGTTCTCTTTGGGAGTGACCAGAATGGATAGGATCAGGAATGAGTACATCAGAGGGACGGCACATGTTAGAGGTTTTGGAAATAGAGAGGCCAGACTATCTTGGTATTATTAACCAAGCGCATCCAAGGTAGTCAAAAATCAATGTGGTGACGTAACGACTTTGTGTTGGCAAATCACGGATTGCGCTGGGCGCGCATTGTGAAGCCATAGATGAATGTTAGCAGGCTAACTGGAGAAAGGAAGCTAACTAATCGTATGATTGGGAAAGGAGCTAACGTTAAAGGAAAAGGCACCTGTCAAAAGAGCAAGTGGAAAAGAAATTTTAGAGAAGTGATATTTCTGTTAGCTGACTACATGAACAGAACTGTATGTAGTTACTTAAACACTGTTTGCGTCAGATGCCTGAAGTGCATTTTGGATATTTCATTGATTGTCCCATTCCAAATGGCATAGCTGGACAGACTGTTCATGCTAGCCAGCTAGTTTCACTCAGAAATCGTTGCCGTTTTCTATGTCATTCCTGCTTTTTGGACTTTCTGCTCAAAAACATGAAAATTGTTGGGACAGTCCATGTATAGTTAGTAATGGGCAGATGAAGCCCCATGAAGCATTGAAGCTTTTCATCCCAAAAGCTTCATGAGGCTTCATTTGCTCTAGTACGACATCTACTGGATGCTAAAATATCAGTTGGCATGAGTTTGAACTGTGTGACATTTTGCAGAAAGCCTGTGAATAAAAATGTCAGCAAAATAAGGAAGTATGCAAAACATATATATTTTAGTGATGGCAGTACACTGTGTGTATAAAAAATAAAAAAATCAAATAAATCTATTAATAATTCCTGTAGGGAAATAACTTTTAACTCCAAATGCTCGCACATGTATACAGTACACACACACACACTGGCAGCATGGAAAATGATCATCACTGTACAATAAACATGTACAGTGAGGGGAGGGTGGTTGGGGTACGGACATTGATTATGCATTTGTAACGTTTGTTGCCTCATTATACTTGGGTCATATCATTGGTTTTAATTTAAAAACATTTTTGTCCACTAAGGCAGGTCTTTGGTGATTTTTTTTTCCCACAATATTTCCCCTGCTTTAGAAAACACCCGCTACTTGGGTCATATCATTGGTTTTAATTTAAAAACATTTTTGTCCACTAAGGCAGGTCTTTGGTGATTTCTTTTTTTCACAATATTTCCCCTGCTTTAGAAAACACCCGCCTTATATTGCTGTCAAAACTCGCGGCACAAACCGAACCACTACCTGAATCAGGCCATGTCCACACGTAATCGCATAAGTGCGTTAATCAACATGTTTATAATCAAAAGAACTCCGAGAACGGGCCGTTCCTCCTGGAGGACAACCTCCATCACACCACCAGGCAGCGCATCCTGGTCTGACCCAGAACTGGTGTCGGTGAGGGACATGAATGAATAAATATATAAACTTTATGACTAATAAAGAAAGAAAAAAACAAACAAAATAACCAACTGTTAAGAATATTTATCAACGTGTCTTTGACGTGGAGCTGTTATACTGTACGTCAGAAAATAGCTGGTTTTAACTCCATCCATTCTGTGTGTATATGTAGACACAGGTCACACACACTAACGTCGGAACAGTTTTGGTCACAGGGAGATGCCCCCCGGATAGAAATAATTTCAGTTACAGCATCCACACGACAACACAGACCTGGCGTTTTAACAAACTTCACTTTGGCCAGCGTTTTTGTCCCGGATATCTGCATTGTCATGTATACGAAAGGCGTAACTGCAACAAAAAGCCTCACTGCCCGATGCCATATTGTTCATGTGATTCCTTTTGGCAGATACGCCTTGATTGGTTGTGTAACAGCGTGATACTTTTCTAGTGAGCTTTTTCAAATACATAGATAGGGAGATAATCCCCGAAGGGAAATTCGTAGCACACTCTAGCACACCGTTAGTTGATCACACGCATATATAGTATGTACAGACCCTGTAACACACATACAAGGGGCCTGTAGGCATGCAGTGGGGGGAGGTAGAGTGGTGGGCAGCTCCTTTTTGGTGCGCCCAAATGAGCAACTTATTCAGGGGGACGGCGCCTTTCTCAAGGGCGCCTCGGCAGTGCTCGCTTTGGAGTGTGAGCTGACACCTTCCACTGTCAGCCCACATTCCGAAATGACTGGGCGGGAGCCTGAATCGAACCAGCAATCCTGTGATGATTGGACAACCCGCTCTACCAACTGAACCAGTACCACCCACTGACTCAGCAGTCTTTCTTCTCCTCAGAGAAGAGGAACACTCATTTCAAGATACCAATGTTCCGATCTTGGACAGGGAAGACAGATGCTTTGAGAGGGGAGTGAAAGAATCCATCCATGTCAAAGTGGAGAAGCCATCTCTGAACGGGGGGGAGGGGGGGGGTCTGCAACATTACCTTTTGCCTATTTACAATTAGGTTCTTGCCTGAGCTTTTCTCCTCTTGCAATGGGCTGGCAAGTCTGGTATTTGATTACTGAGGCGTGAACACATTTTTTATCCCTCCTACTCTTATGTCCTTACCGCAACGGTTTAGATGTTTAAATATTTCCTTTATTGTTTGCTGTGTTTTTCCTTCTTTTACAATATTTCTAATGTCTTCTCTGCAGTGTTGTGCAGATTCAGCCACTGCACAGACATTTTCCTTGAGGATTTCCAGATACTTGATGGCATCCATCTTGCTGCAGGATTCCAGTGCCTAAGGAACCAAAGCAGCCCCTCAGTATTACTAGAATTCACAATGGATAGGACACTCTTTTCAGCATAGGCTACATTCTTCCTTCTGCGAAGCTACCGATCCATAGAGCCAAAATATTACAATTTTGTTTCAATGCACCACAGAAATGCATGTTCAAATTTGTTCTCATCTGGATAGTTTTGTCATCCGGAAGACAATTTTTCATTTGAGTGAACAACTGTCTACGTTTTTGCTGTTTAGGAATACAGCTCTTTCATGAAGACGTCACTGCAGTGGACAGCTGCTTTCTTATAAATGCATGAGTTTTCATGAATTTTAGTTGCATATCAATCACTAAATTGGATAATATTACATTACTTTGTACACTGAAAAAAAAGCCATTACAGGTAGAAAACAGAAAAACGTGTGGAACCTTGATGGCCAACAGAGCTGGAATCACCCACTTGCACATGTAATTACTATTAGTTTCCTAGTATCAATTTCATTTTGAGGAGAAATTCTAATAAATAACATGTTCACTGAATGGCAAATCATGCATCAGGCTATATTTCAACTACAATGCATAGGTTACAATTAGTCTTCATTCATCTGTAATTCATATGTAGGGACTTTTTCAGGATGGAACTCTTTTATTTTACAATGTAACTCGAAGTTTTTGCATATTAATATATTCAAAATAATCTAAAATATGGATTTTAAAAAAAAAAAAATTCTGACTGGGGCATGGTGTTGCAGTGGGTAACACTGTCGCCAGCAAGGCGGTTCCAGGTCCACATCCGCTCTATGCAGAGTTTGCATGTTCTCCCCATGTCTATGTGGGTTCTATCTGGGTTTTCCCGTTTCCTCCCACCTCTAAAAACAAGCACTTCAGGTGAATTGGCCAATCTCAAATTGTCTGTAGGTGTAAGTGTGTGCATTTCTATTTGTCTGTCCTTCAAGTGGCTCCGCGGTGCACTGGCTTCAATCTACTGGGATAGACCAGCAAACTCCATGACCCACGAGGAGGAAGAAGAGTCCTTTTTCAATGTTCTTGTGGATTTATGCACTCATTTCTTCTATATATCTTTTTAACATGCGTATATGTGTGTACAGGCCCCTGAAACACACAAACACAAAGGGGTCCTAAGGCAGGAAAATATATTTGCAATGAGAGGTAGAGTGGTAGGCAGTGCACTAAATGAGCAGCTTGTAAGGGGACGGTGATTTGCTCAAGGGCACCTCAGCAGTGCTCAGGAGGTGAACTGGCACCTCCCATTGCAAAAGCAATAGAACATGAATGAATACATTACTTACTGATCATAAACACAATTCAAATGAGAGATTAGGGTTAGGGCTCAGATCCTAAGGTGGTATTGCTGTCTAGGGAGATTTTTACATGAAAAATAAGTTCAGGTAGTCCTCAACATGCTAACACAATTGCTTTTAAGTTGTACTTTATTAAAGTTCGATCTATAATTGCTGTTTGAGGTAAATTAAATGCCATTACTACTCTAAAGACTAAACAGAAAGAATAGCAGGAAATCAAAACAACACGATATAATACAGGTAATTTCAAGGTAGGTCCCTCTCGGTTATACGTTGGTTTTCAAAAACAAAAAATACGGAAAAATAAAAACTATGTTTATGTCATTTCACTCAATTTCACATCTGTCCACCAAGTATTGAAAATGTATAATCACTACAAAACCATGTTGCTGTACAATGAGAAGAAAACATTTAATATCATTAAAATACATGTACCTATAGTTCCAGTATCTACCATTAAGCATTACTCGTGATTTATTTTCAATCAAAATTAGTGTACACACCATGAACTTTCGCTCTTTATAATTTACTCGAGAATAAGAAAGCACTTCAAAAACACTTGACCAGTTTTTTTAAGCGCATCCAACAACAACAGCAAGTCGGCTGTTGATTGACGATCCACTGTATGGTACTGCAGTATGTAGCATGTCACATACCTTTGGAGCAAAAGAAGAGTAGGAGGGAAGAGGTATTGTTGGTGAGCTGCACAGTTGTCATCAGCAGCAGAGAAATAGTCACCACTATCACTATCGTCACTAGCCGCTGATTTAAGGTAAGAAGCACGACGCTGTGAGATGCTCACAGAGACAACAAACAAGAAGATGTGGGGAGGAGTATTGGAGATGGAGAGTGGTGCTGCTTGGCAGGGGTTGTGGCAGAAAAGGGAACTGCAGTACAATAATTCCTCACATATTCGCGCTTCAAGATGCCAGGCTTCACCTCATTGCTGATCCAGAAGTGCGCTGCGTTCCGTGAGTCTCGGAACGCAGAGCACTTCTGTATAAAGAAAAACAAACAATCTAGAGCATGGGAAAAGGTAATACAGATAGAAGGTGGTTTAATATCAGTATGGGGAGGGTTCATAAATGTTTAAAGTACCGTAAATTATATATAGTCCGTCGCTGTATTGCAGAATTTTGTTATTCGCAGGTGGTCCGGGAACGCATCAACTGCAAGTAACGAGAGATCACTGTACAAGTCAGATATAGTGGTGCGCGTTTGTTCCCATCTCTGAATATTCATATATTCAGGACTATTTGTATTTGCTTGGAAGAAACACACTGTCAGATTTGTCTACAACAACTTGTCAACAGCAGTATATTAATAAAATTGTGCTGCCAAGTAATTTTATCACTATAGGGGGCGAGTGCTCAAACCACTCAAGTGACGATAGTATCATGATAGGCTGCTTCTCTTGGTCAATCTCCCTCAGGTTTGCAATCTATCTTTGGATATGTTGACTCAAAACCATGTTTCTGGTGGGCTTTCAAAGCAAGTCAACATTTTATAAGGTTCATATCCATTACCTCAAAGTATACAAGAATAAATTGAGAAAGACTTGGGATTTTTAGGTTGATTTTACTCATTAACAGAAAGAACAATTTTCTTAAAAGTAATACTCAAAGGGAAGATCATTCTTCCTCAAATTTCTGTCCAAGTTTCATCAATACCAAAATTCAACCCATGACAAACACAGAACGCTTCAACGGAAAATTACAAAACTATCTTTTTTACAAGAATCGTCATGGAAAATATCCATACCAGATTAAACAGACTACTTCGAATCTCACATAACGTAAACAAAACAGACTAAAAAGTATTTCAAAAGGAATTTAACAAAACAACACATTTGATCAAAAGTTCAGCTTTTATCCAAGACATTTGATGTTGCTTTGTCTGGGTTATTACATGTCACACTATTTCAACATCACAAATCTTTACAGTTTTGTCATAGATTTACAAACGCTGCAATTCTATGTAGCTAAATTACACTATACAAATAATTCTACAAATATATACACTGTAAACAGGAACCCAGAAAAAAAAAAGCTCTATCACGTTCTGATGTGAGCAGAGCGATACCCAAGTACGGAACAAGGGTTAAAAATATGACTGATTTATAGTGGAATTACAAATGGATGTACAAAGTCAAAAGTAAGGCATGAAAGGGATTTGAAATGACTTAACACTTATTCAACTGGAAAAAATAAAGTGAAAGACATGTACAAAACCATTACCGCGAGGACCCAGCATGAGACAACTGATGTTCCTCCAGCAAATGCGGAAAAGCAAAAGCTTTCTCACATTCATCGCATTCATATACAACCTGGCCAACGTGACTTTCTTGGTGCTGCTTAAGGTAAGACCATTTGCTGAACGACTTATAGCACATATCACAGCGGAACTCTCCAACTTCTTTTTCAGCATGAAATCTCAAATGCAAAGAAAGCTCTTGTGACGTTTTGAATTCAGCTTTGCACTGAGTACATTTGTGTTTTTTTTCTGACAAAGTAGCTGTGGTTTGTGTAACAGATTTTTGCCAATGCCTTCGTTCGTGTTCTTTAAGGTACCGCCTCAGGGCAAATGTTTTTCCACAAAGCTCACAACTGAATGGTTTCTCATTTCGATGTTTATTTTGATGCTCCAACAGTTTACTTTTCGAGGAAAACTGCATTGAGCAAATGGGGCAATAGTAAAGGTCCTCTCCTGTAACATCAATATCCTCCTCCTCTGCTGCTTGATGGGTTGGAGCCGTCTTAGATAATGGATTTGAGTGTTCGTTCACCATTTTTCTCTTTCTCTGAAGGAAACAACTGTGCTGGTGGATATTGTTACTTCCAAAAAATTTCTCGCCACAGTTTGTGCACTCACTTTGGGTAGTTGATGTCAAATGATGATGCTCATGCTCTTCAAGTTCACTCCCAGAAGGAAATGCCATTTTACAATCAAATGAACTGTCAGAATGCATTGAGAAATGCTCTATCACTTCAGCAGCACTTCCAAAATCCTGCCTGCAAACTGGACACGTGTATCTTTGTGTAGAAGCTCCTTCTTTAGTCTTATAATTAATTTCTGTATTAGTAAAATCGTGACTCTTAAGATGGCTGAGAAACTGCTGAGCCGAGGAGAAGGTTGTGTTGCATTGATAACAGGGATATTTACCCCCAGGCAAAGACAGCCCATGGATGTTTGTGTGCTTTTTTAGGTGAGATGCATGCAGAAAATGCTTATCACAGTCCAAACACGTATATGGTCGCTCCTTGGCTGCCATGCAACCGTGCTCAGAGAGCTTCTCAGGGTCTCTGAAACGCTCACTGCAAACACCACAGCGATATTTCAGTTCTTTGTTAACTACTGAGACCTTGGGGTGTGAATCAGACTCTTTATGCATCTTCCTTGAAACCGAAAGAGAGTAATGGCCACCTAATTTAGAATGACACTTCCGATGTTCAGCTCTACTACTCTTAGAAAGGAAAATACGATTACATATGTCACATGGGAAGTTTTCTTCACGATGGGTAGACATGTGTTCTGCTAACTGTGAGGGTCCTGTGAAACTGAAATCACACCTGGGACAACGGTAGGGGCGGCTTTTTCCATGAGTATGCTTATGTTTACGAAGGGCAAAAAGAGAGACAAAACCTCTACCACATGCCTGACACTGGAATTCTGATTTGTGCATTCGTTGGTGCTGCTGCAGCTGGGATGCCTGGAAGAAACATCGACCACATTCAGCACATTCGTGTGGCTTTTCACCTAGGTGACATCGTTGATGATCCTCAAGACTTTCTGAAGTTGAGAACGTTTTGCCACACACATGGCATGGAAAGTATGGTGCACAGTCTGAGTCACTGTCCTCCATGTCATTATTGTCGTCCTCATAACTTTCAGTTGTGCTGACTTGACTGCTAAGTTGTTTATCAGCATACTTCTTTTCCTGGGCTATACTATATTCTTTCTGCTCTTGTTGATGCCATTTTTTATAATGCCTTGACAGTGATTTCTTAACTGAATAGGCCTTGTTACAGAAACGACAATGGTAGACGTCGTCTGGGTGTTCTTCACTGTAATGATTACATAAGGCAGGTCTTGTCCAAAATCTTTCGTTGCAGAATTTACAAGCATAAGGCCTATTTATGTCATGACACAACATGTGAGCTTCAAGATCAGATGACGTGTAAAACATTTCGGGGCAATTAGGGCAAGAGTACTTCTTATTTATGCCATGCATCTTCATATGTTTTTCAAGAAATCCTTGAGTGGAGAAAACACGTCCACATTTTAAACATGTATTGCGTTTTTTCTCTTGTTCTTCTCTGCCATGGTCTTCAAGATGACTAATGAGCATTAAGCCATCTGTAAAGCTCTGCTCACATTCTGAACATTGGTATTGCACAGCCTTCTTGTCTTTGCTTGAGATGTCTTGTGTCTCATTTCCTCCAGAATTTTGCGGGGTCTCACTCAAATCTTCTTTGCAGGAGAAGTTGGTCTGCAAAACCCCAGTCCCAATTGTTTTGGTGCCTTCATTGAAAACTAAGACAGAATCATTCAAAGCAAAATCAAGTTTTGCTTTCAAAGGGACATCAGACTTTTGAGTTGAAATACTCAAGGGGTTACTTTCAGGTCTACATTTCCTTTGGTGATTACGGAGAAGGAATTTATTCCAGAAGCCTCTTTTGCATGTCTTACAGATAAAAGGAGGATCCTTTGTATGTACACGCTGATGACCAGTTAGTCCAGCTTTATTTAAAAAGCGCATGTTGCACACTGAGCAGGAAAATGATTTGGAGACCTCTCCAATAACAGCTGTGTCCATCTTATAGGTTAAATTAGGGTGTTTGTCACAGCTCTTATCCACAGGCTCTTCTTTGATGTTGGGTATACTTGACAGATGATGTTGTAGAGGAACAGTTGACGCTGGTGGAAACATTGTTTCCATCTTGTGCTCATCTAAAAAATGCTCTTGGAGCTGTGAAAAAAGCAAAAAACGTGAACTACAGTATGCACAAGAAAAGCCTTTTGGTGGACTTTGAGATGATGACGGTTGACTTTTATCCACTGCTGACTTTGATGAGCTTGATGCCAACATGCAACTTTTTTTGTGACTTTTGAGCTTAATCTGGTGGAAAAATCCTCCACATCTGTGACAGAGAACTTTCTTTTGATGAGGTTTTTTGATGCATTTTGGGTAGTGTCGTAACACATAATCCTTCCTAATAAATCTCTCACCACAGTAATCACAGCCAAATGGTCTCTCTCCTGTATGCAAGCGGGTGTGTACACGCAACTGATATCCGTTTCCAAAAGCACGAGGGCAATAATTACACATGTATTTGTAATTTTTGCTATAATGAGGCTGAATCCTTTGAAGAATTTGGTTTCTTACCCTATCAAGAGGTTTTGTTACATTTTCTTCTGGTGGAACTGTAACCAATGGCGAAGGCTCACCGGTTTCCTTTGACAACTTCCGGCACCTTTTTACCTTCCTATGGTGCTTCAGAGATTTTTCATGAGAAAATGATGCGCCACAGCCTGCACACTTGAATAATTTTGTTGAATGAAACAGAGTGTTGTGTCGGGATAGTTTAGCGTGAGTTGGGAAGCTCCTTGAACATATGGTACACTCAAAGGTTTCTTGCTTTTCAGTAGGATTTAAGTTGAACTTATTTTGCCATCCTTTGCCAACATCATCTAAACTGATTTTGGGAATACAGACTTCCAATCGCGACCTTCTTCCTTTGCAACGAATCTGATGTACTTTCAGATGATCATACCTCGAAAAGCAGTTATCACAGGCTTTGCAGCGATACGGCTTGACTTCATTATGGGTCAGAATGTGACGTCTTAGGTTACGTGATTTCATGAAAGTCTTAGTGCAGAATTTACACTTGTACTCAGTTTCACCTTCAGTCTGGAGCTTTTGAGCTACCACTCTTAGAGTAGGCATATTTGACAATTGTTTTGATGCATCACTATCAGCACTAGACTCCCCCTCTTTGTTGACGTCATTACAGTTAGCTTCATGTGTCACACAAGCTGTCCGACTTCCAAATCTGTCACCACAGCGTACACATGCATATGGCTGCAGACCAGTGTGTGAAACAACATGTCTCAAAAGTAATGATCTGTACCTGAATCTCTGTGTACAGTAAGAGCATTTAAATTGAAGAATCTTGGTTGAACTGGACTGCAGATCTCTTTTAGGAATATTTGGCCTCATCTTGGAAGTGCTGTTATCGTAACTACTCTTAGGATCTGATAATCCATCACTAACCTCAGGCCCATTACAGTTCTTTTGATGAGAGGTAAGTTTTGTGAATCCATAGTACTGGTTGCATCTTGAACAATGAAGCAATGTGTTCTTCCTGTGGCCATTGAGATGATTTTTCAGTCGAATTTTCTTACTAAACAACCGGGGACAATAGGAACACTTGTGTGACCCCATTTTTCTAGGGGTCTTGTCTGACTCCACTGTGACTGGATGTTTGTTCTGAGCAGGTAAACACTGTCCACTTGTGACTGGATGTTTGTTCTGAGCAGGCAAACACTGCTCAATGTGCAGTTTAAGATAGATTTGACGGTAAAACTGTTTTCCACAATTAGTGCAGGAAAAGGCTTTGTCTCCAGTATGTCTGACCATGTGGCGTAGCAAACCCCTGCGATTTGTGAAATTCCGGTAGCAAAATGGACACTGGTGTGACAAGGGCCCAGATATATGTGTAAGACAGTGTTTTCTTAGTCCATGGGCATCATTAAACTCCTCTTGACATAAGGAACACTGTAGCTGCTTTGCTCCACTTTGTTCTTTGAGAATTTCCAAAGACTGCTGCAGCTTTAACTTTAACTGTGATCTCTCTTCACGTTTAAGTGCCTTGATTTCTCTTTTTCTGTGCGCATTTACATGCCTGATGAGATGTGCAGGGTACTGGAACTGGACATGGCAGTCTGGACATTGAAGCATTCCCCTTTTAAGGTGTGAGCGTCTGTGTTGGAGCAGCTCTCTTATAGATGGGAGTACCTTTTTACATACAGTGCATTGTATCTTCCTTTGGTGAACACCTTTATGTCCAATAAGATGTGTATGTTTCTTGAATCCTTTTCCACATTCCAGACAGTGGTATGGTTTTTCACCTTTGTGATCGCTTTCATGTTTCTTTAGTGATTGTGATGTGCTGAAACTTTTTCTACAGTGACTGCAGCTCAGAGAATGACTTGTAATTTCTTCATTTGAATGTGAGGTATCCTTGCTCTCTTCAGTCTCTGTACTATTTAAAGTTGGTGGTTTAGCCATTACAGAGGAATCAGAATGCCTGTATCTGATCTTTTTGCCTGTGAGCTTAAACAACTCATGTTTCTTCCTATGTCTGTAAATTCCAGAAGGATTCCAAAAAACAGCTGGACAAAGAGAACATCTGTACTTTGGTACACTCTTTGGGACTTTGACAACTTGGAGTTGTTTTGTCTCTTCATTTTCCTTCAAAGAATTGTGTTCAGGTTTTTGACATGGTTTTGAATTTTGTTTTGCAAGCTGATTGAGATAAGCTCTAAGGCAAAATGTGTTAATATGTCTATATCGGTTAGACGCTAAAGTAAAAGTAGTGTAACACAACGGACATCGATATTTACCAGCAACTTTGTCTTTGCCACCAACAATCTTTTCTTTGACACAGTCCCGCAAATGTTGAGCCCTTTTGTATGTATTCTTGAAAAGACATGAACAAAGAGGACATTTATATTTTCCCATCACTTCTGTGGTTGACCTACTGAGCGAAACTGCCAAATGTTTTTCTGGTTGTACACCACAGAGGTGCTTTTTGACCTCTTCAGCACTCAAGAAACCTTTGCCACAATAATGGCACATATGGGTTTTGGAAATGTCAACAAGCTTAATATAACATTCAGGCAACTTTGCACAATCATTTTGTGTGGAGTTATTTTGTGGTCGGCTTTCAGTTTCACTGACAATGGCATCAGAATTTATAACTGGCTGATGTTCTGACAGCTTGCACCTACCAGGTACACTGATGTGTCGATGGAGGGAACTTGATTGTGCAAAGTATGTGCCACATCCACAGCAGAGAAAAGGTGTTTTTCCAGTGTGAATCCGCATGTGTGCGACATATTGATATAATTTTGAAAATCTAACTTTGCAGATCATGCACTTGTGTCGGCCGCTTTTTTTTTTTTTAAGTTGGGTAGAGTCAAAAGGAATCAGTGTGCCTTTGTTGATTACACTACAAACATGTTTTTCAGCTTGGTCATTTGTCATCAGAGGAAGCCTGAGTCCACATTGATTACATTTGTCCTGCCCAAGGAATTTTTCCTTCTGTATGCTGGAATCATGAGAGAGCTGAGGACTTTTAGTTATAACACAGATGTGTTTTTTAGCCATTTCATTCCTCGCAAGGTAAATGTCACAAGTCTTGCAAAACTGTATGTTATGGATAGAATGGGAGGAATGGTAGTGTTCAATAAGCTGCTGTGCATTGTGGGTTGTGTGCTGGCAATCTGCGCAACGATAATTAGCCATTCCATTTTTTGACTCTGTTTGCAATATGACAACAGGCTGTAGATATTTTCTCAATTTGAAAGAGGATTCAAATGGAATCTCTTGTCCATCTGAACAATCTCTACTGTTACCGTCAGATATGGCCAAAGAGGTAACTTTACAGTGACCTGAGCCAATTTTTGTTTCACCAGTGTCACAAGAAGAGTCCTCTCTGGACAATGGCTCACCAAAAAGCACGGCATCAACTGATGGCTCCTCTGTATGTGCGTCTGAGTCTTCAAACGACATGCTCGCATTCTCAGCAATACCTCCACTAAAAGTTTTTAGTTCTATGGCCATTGAACTGTGATATTGAGATGGTTGTTGATGTGGTGAAGAGGTCATATTGGTATTCTGAGCTGGACTTTTCAATTCATTTTCACGATTTGAATTTATGTCTGTGCCTGAGATGTCTGACTGTAAGTATGATTCTATACCAGACTGTCCTTCCTTGTCACTTGTTAAAGCAGGGAAAATACAATCTGGATCTGAAGGGGAAGATATGGTGTTCTTCTCTGGTGAAGTGATGTCCTCTTCTACACATGGATTTATATCTTTGCAGGAACTAGGTGTCTGTAGACAAGGTTCTGCAAGGCTAACAATCTCTTGCTTTTGTATGTCCGCAGCATTTGTCTTCTCTTGGGCACTTATCCATTGTTTTTCTTGATAGGAATTTACATCTGTGTTGACCGCATTTGGCTCAAAGGATGCTGCTGCATTAGTTGCAACATTTCCTTCATTATTGTCACTAGCACTCTTCACAACAGCAGGCCAACAATTGTGGTCCTCAACTTGACTGTTGCAAGATTGATGCTCACACAACTGCATGTCATGTCTGATGCTTGTCAAGGTACTTATTGATTCTCCTAGCTTAAGAGTAGACTCTTCACAATCAGATATCTTGGTAGCTGGATCTGAAAATTGTGAGGTATTAGAGTGAATTTCGTTCTCCATACCAGTAGTTTCCATTCTTTCATCTTGAACAAGACTGGAGTCAAGATTAGAAAATGTTTTTTGAGAACCGGATTCTACCATTTGTCCTTTCAGGCTTTCACTTTTGTGCTGCGTATCCTCTCTTATATTATCATCTTGAACGTCTATGGAGTTAGGATTTGGAGATTTGTGTTTGTCAGGATTCACATTTCCCAATTTTTTTGTTTCACCTTTCAAGACTTGACTTTTGTCTGGCTTTACCTCATTCATAGTTTCATCTGGAGCAACAGAGGATTTAGAATTTGGGAATTGATGCTTATCAGAATTCTCATTTTCTGATGAGGCTGATTGTTTTATTTCTCCACTCAGGATTTCAAATTTGTTGTCCTTGTCTTCTCTCATATTTCTATCTTGATCAGCTAGGGAGCTCATGAGATCAAAAACCTCATTTTCTATGTTGAATGATTCCTTCATTGTTTCCTTTGGAGGGAGTTTATCATCCAAGTCTTTACGCTCATTACTAAAGACAGTCAAGACATCTGCTGTAGTTTCGGGTGTGGTCTGGTTATCATTGTCAAATGGGTAGTTCTCTAGGTTTACGTGGTCACTGATTGAGATGTTTGAATACTCTTCAATGAGCGCTCTCTCCATAGTCTTGTGTTTTATATCTTTACAAGCATCATAACCATCTCCATCCTCAACAATCTGATTCATTGGAGTTGTCACCATATTGGTAGGGGTAGAAGACTGATTGTATTCTGAATAAGTATTGACAGAGTTTTCTGGATTGTCCATCTTATCTTGTGCATATTCATTCATGTTTTCTCTTGCATTCTCATTTGATGAACTAGACAAATTTGCATTACTTTCTGGACTATTAAGGTATTGATCCTCTGCTGGGAATGCCAAATTTTCAGTTTGGTTGAATAGCCAATCTGATGACCCGTCTTTTATATTAATACAAGGTTGGGGTTTTGGAACTGAATTACTTGTCATAAATTTACAAGAAGGCCTTGTTTCATTAACATCTGGATCTGAACAGCTACTGACATCAGAATAGTCCTCAAGGAATGATGAAGCTAGCATTCCACAGTCTTGCTTAAGTTCTTGTAAATCTGCTGGTAAAGATGATGGAAGTAAAGATTCTGATGCTGACAATCCATCCGTGGCAAAATCGGAACCACCATTACTACATCTTGGCAAAAAATCTTTTTCCATTTGCTCACTGTCAGCTTGCCATGATGTTTCTTTATAGTATCTTTGATATATACAGTCTGAGCTGGAATTTCCAATACTGGGAGTTGAGTAATAATTTGTGTTTAAGTTTGGGTCTGTTGCCGAGTCCTCACATGAATTCACTGTGCCAGGGAAGTCAAGTTGTCCAGTGATGTTCTCTATATGCTGGGAGAGGCTTCCCTCCGACTCCGATGTTCTTCTCAATGTTTGTGGATCAGATGATATTGGTGGAAGGTCATGGAAGTATGAATCCCACCCATGAGCCATTCTATGCTGGAACTGGAAGCTATGGCTTCTATTTCACACAAATCTAAAAAGACAAAGGAGCAAAGAATGATACAAGACAACCATGTGAATAATAATTATTTACATATTACTGAAAAGCAAAATCTCACCTCATCTTAGACATTCAACATCTTTCCAGGATCACGTGGGTTACATGTCAATAGAAGCCTAGAAAAAAATAGATTTGTATTATTATGAACATATTACAAGTATCCATAAGCTGGTCCCCAGTAAACATTTTAGGAGTTATCTGATTATACCAGAGGATTTGCTCCAGTAAATATCCCCTCTATGTGGTTGAGTATCGCCCTAAAACCCCAAAAACAGTAGTAAAGGGGCCAAATACACTTTCAGGTGGTAGAAGATAGGAAGGATTAACTATATTTAAATGTTACAGTAAGAGTATGTCTGCATTTTCAATGTTAGTAAATCTCAAGGGAATGGGCCTTCATAGCTGCGTATTCTAAAAAACAAAAAACAAACAAAGATCAGTGAGGCCAGTTGGAGAAAAATGCCTTAATTTGCTCAGGAGTATAAAAGCTGGATTCTGGAGCAATGAAAAAAGGTAATGAGTTACAGACTGGTCACATCAGGGTAATAAAAGGTGAATTGGGTGATACATCAATCATACCTAGTGCATAGTGTACAAGACCGTGAGAGCTGTCTTATGATCTAGCGTTGTTTCAGTTGCTCAGATCTAGGTTTAGTAATGTTCAGGTTAAAAAAAATGGGGTCAGCTGACTACCTGAATATGTCAGGTGACCTGGTTTTTCAATTAAACCAGGTGATTTTACACCAAGTCAAGTCTGTATTCCTTTCTTCCCCAATGACACTGGCATATTTCAAGTTGACAATGGCGCTATTTAAGAGACTCAAAAGTGTGAAACAGTGGATTGTGGAGCATGACAAATCATTTCACACATGGACTTGCAATCCACATAGTCCAAAACATAACTTGATAATATTTGGGATGTGCTGGAAGAGACCTGACGCTATGGCCTGACTCCAATTATCAATACAAGGTCTTGGTTAAAAAAAAATTGCCACTCCAGAATGATGCATGTTTCGTAGGAAGAGAGAAGAGGAACGCCAAGAGTATAGGACTGAAAGTAGGGATGTTGAATGTTGGAACTATGACAAGAAAAGGTAGAGAGGTGGTTGACATGATGCAGAGGAGGAACGTAGACATACTGGGTGTCCAGGAGCCCAGGTGGAGAGGTAGCAAAGCTAGAAGTTTAGGAGCAGGTTCAAGTTGTTCTATCACGATGACGATAGGAAGAGAAATGGAGTAGGAAATGGAGTAGGAGTTATCTTGAAGGAGTAGTTTGTTAGGAATGTCCTGGAGGTAAAAAGAGTGTCAGATAGAGTGATGAGTCTGAACATCACACCTTCTATTTCTAGCTTCAATGTTAGTGGATATGCTCCACAGGTAGGATGTGAGCTGGAGGAGGAGAAATTCTGGTTGGACTTTGATGAAGTGATACAGAGCATACCAAGAAGTGAGAGAGTCGTCATTGGTGCAGACTTCAATGGACATGTTGGTGCAGGAAACAAAGGTGATGAGGAGGTGGTGGGCAGGTTTGGTATCAAGGAGAGGAATGCAGAAGGACAGATGGTGGTTGACTTGCAAAAAGGATGGAAATAGCTGTAGTGAATACCATCTCTCAGAAGAGGCAGATGCATAGGGTGACGTAAGAGTGGAGGTAGGAGCACACAGGTAGACTACATCTTGTGTAGACGGGTTAATCTGAAGGAGAACAATGACTGTTAAGTAGTGGTAGGCAAGAGTAGCCAAATAGCATAGGATGGTGGTGTGTAGGATGACTCTGGTGGTGAGGAAGATGAAGAGGGCAAAGGCAGAGCAGAGGACGAAATGGTGGAAGCTGGAAAAGGAGGAGTGCTGCAGGACTTTTAGGAAGGAGTTAAGGCAGGTTCTGGGTGGGTCAGGGGGTGCTTCCAGATAACTGGACAACTACAGCTAATGTGATCAGGGAGACAGGTAGGAGAGTACTTGGTGTGTCATCTGGAAGGAAAGCAGATAAGGAGACTTAGTGGTGGAATGAGGAGGTATAGGAGTGTACACGGAGAAAGAGGTTAGCTAAGAAGAAGTGGGAGACTGTACAGTGAGATTCAGCGTAAGGTGAAAGTAGAGGTAGCAAAGGCTAAACAAAAGGGCTCATGATGACATCTACAGTATGTTAGGTTGGACAGTAAGGAGGGAGAGAATGATCTATACAGGTTGGCAAGACAGAGAGAGCTGGGAAGGACATGCAGCAGGTTAGGGTGATTATAGGGATGGAAGTATATTGACAGGTGACAATAGTGTGATGCGAAGATGGAAAGAGTACTTCGAAGAGTAGATGAACAAGAAAAATGAGAGGGACTGAAGATTAGAAGAGGTGGCTGTTGTAGACCAGGAAGTAGCAAAGATTAATCAAGATGAAGTGAGGAGGGCACTGAAGAGGATGAAGATTGGAAAGGCACTCGGTCCTGATGATACTCCTGTGGAGGTATGGAAGTGTCTAGGAGAGGTGGCAGTAGAGTTTTTGAGTGGGCTGTTCAACAGGATCTTAGATAGTGAGAAAACACCTGCGGAATGGAGAAGTGTGCTAGTGCCCATTTTTAAGAGCAAGGGAGATGTGCAGAGTTGTGGCAACTACAGAGGAATAAAGCTAATGAGCCATACAATGAAGTTATGGGAAAGTAGTTGAAGCTAGACTAAGGACATAAGTGAGCATTTGTGAGCAGCAGTATGGTTTCTTGCCAAAGAAAGAGTACTACAGATGCAGTATCTGCTTTGAGGATGGACAGGCTGACAGACGAGGTTAGACAGCAATCTCCATGGACTATGATGTTTGCAGATGACATAGTGATTTGTAGTGAGAGCAGGGAACAGGTGGAGGAGAAGCTAGAGAGGTGGAGGTTTGTCCTGGAAAGGAGAGGAATGAAGGTTAGCCGCAGTAAGACAGTACATGTGTGTGAATGAGATGGGCCCAAGTGGAAGAGTGAGGTTACAGGGAGAAGAGATCAGGAAGGTGGAGGATTTTAGGTACTGAGGGTCAACAGTCTAGAGCAATGGAGACTGTGGAAAAGAGATGAAGAAGCGTGTACAGGCAGGATGGAAAGGGTGGAGAAAAGTGTCAGGTATGATGTGTGACTGAAGAGTTTCAGTTACAATGAAAGGAAAGGTACAAAACAGCGATGCCATTTGGTCTAGAGACAGTGTCACTGAGGAAAAGACAGGAGACAGAGCTGGAGATAGCAGAGAGGAAGATGCTGAGGTTCTCTATGGCAGTGACCAGGATGGATAGGATCAGGAATGAGTACATTAGAGGAACAGCACGTTAGAGGTTTTGGAGATAAAGTCAGAGAGGCCAGACTGAGATGGTTTAGACACGTCCAGAGGAGAGAGTGAATATATTGGTAGAAGGATACTGAGTTTTGAACTGCGAGGCAGGAGGCCTCGAAGAAGACCAAAGAGGAGGTTTATGGATGAAGTGAAAGAGGACATGAAAGTCGTTGGTGTGAGACAGGAGGATGCAGAAGACAGCATTAGATGGAGGCAATTGATTCGCTGTGAAGGGAAAAGCCGAAAGGAAAAGAAGAAGGATAAATGTTTGACATTGCATTAACTTGTCAACAGGATGAACAAACAAATTTCACCCACTGTTCATTGTGAACTGGGCTTTTCTAGAAGGACTCTTATTAAATCCATCATAATTATTAAGAGTCTTGGGCAACCAAATGTCAATGTCTCAACACCACCTTTAGTTCAAAGCATTGGGCAAAAGAAGTGGACTTTATTTGATGGACATCTGGTTTGTGGTAGACCTGGTGTGAGTCGGAGAGACCACTTTCATCCCACGCTGGATGGTGTAATTTTCATGTACATATTCTAGTCTATCTTTCATGTACATATTCTATCTAACTATCTTGGTTTCCAAACCATGACAACACAGTTGTTGTCAGGAGACAATAAATGCAGTCCTACACATGTCTCTGAGCTTCCACTTGGCCTTCATGAAATTTAATGCAAAGAAATGCAAAATATCACACAAAAATCAAGTAAAAATCAATACAACAAACCCGGTAACTGGAATTATGAAAATTAAATGTGGACTTTTAAACATTAGATCTATCATCCCAAAGCTCTTATAGTAAATGAGCTGATATCAGTTCAACAACTTGATCTATTCTTTTTTCTTACACAATCCTAGCTTTCTCTTGATGAAGGTGGGTGCTGACTGATGACTCCACCCAGTCACACCGGCACCCACATTCCTTGACATTTGAAAGCTTGATTCGGTCTCATTCAATCCTTGAAAGCAGTTTAACCAGTGCTGTTTTTACACTTCAATGACTTGTCCTACATAAGTAAAAGACCCTTTGATTAAACTCAATCCTTCCCAAATTGACCACTTTGCTGACAGAATTTTAGGATCTCTGAGACCCACTAGGGGTCACAAAGGAAGCTAGTTAGTGTGAGTTAGCCCTTATAGCCCTATGATCGCACCCCGGTGATCAGATCACATTATGTTTTTAAACCATTCTTAACAAATAAAGTCTGTCACGTGGATCGCTGTGCGCATGTTTATGCAACACTGTAGATGTGAAACTGTCTTCCGGTTTTCAATTGGAGCCGACTGACCCAGGAAAACCGGAGATATGATTGTTTACATTTGATCTAAGACAAGCGGTTCAAATGGCTTCTTTTATTGGTATAATCAGACGGCAGGCGCCGTATTTCTGTCCATATAGTCGCTGTCATACAAGTGGTGCTGCATGTATTCACGTGATTCGAACATGTCTCGCGATTCGTGCATTTTCTCATGTGATCCAAAAATATCTACGGTAATCCCTCACACATTCGCACTTCAAGAAGCCCGGCTTCACCAATCGCGGATTTTTAGTAGGTAGTCACATGATACCATAAGTGCATTCTATTGGCTGACAGCATCCGGAAGTGCGCTGCATTCTGAGATTCACGGAACGCAGCGGACTTTGATTTATTAAAGAAACACTTAAAAGCGCTTTAAACAATCTATTAGAGGGTGGGAAAAGGTAGTACAGACAGAAGGTGGTTTAATATCAGTATGGAAGGGTTCATAAACGTTTAAATTACTGTAAATAATAAAAAGTTTTTGCACTATCGCAGAATTTTATTATTTGCAGGTTGCCCTGGACAACAATCCAGTTTGTTGTCCAGGGCAACAATCCAGTTTGTTGTCCAGGGCAACAATCCAGTTTGTTGTCCAGGGCAACAATCCAGTTTGTTGTCCAGGGCAACAATCCAGTTTGTTGTCCAGGGCAACAATCCAGTTTGTTGTCCAGGGCAACAATCCAGTTTGTTGTCCAGGGCAACAATCCAGTTTGTTGTCCAGGGCAACAAGGCTTTGAACCTGAATTTTGTTTAACAATTGGTTCGTTCTGAATAGAAACGGAATTATGACGTTTCCGGTTCGTTCCCGAACCGGTTAATAACATTCCTTGTAAATATGAATAGGTTGGTTGCTTTAGGACTTTTAATGTAGTTGCAAGAGGGCACAAGGACATTTAAATTGGCAGTTAAAGCAATGAGTTTACATACTGTAGATGTGTCTCCACAGTAAACGGAATAACAACACTGATCCATTTATGGAACAGAGAGACAGAAGTTGTGGCACCTTATGATGTAACAACTTTTGCGTATGTCATTTGCGTATGTCAGTGCTCATCAGGGAGCCAACACGTGAAGCTCTGAATGAAGCATCTTGTGATCGGTCAAGACTGAACGAAAATACAGATTAATGTCCGGAGCGTTGGAGGATGTCCACCGAAGGAGATTAATTGCTCAAAGCGCTGGGAGTACGCGGACACACTGCACTGAAAATGACTGGCAGCCAATGAGTTGATGTCTAAATCAAACCTTTTTTAAGATTGACAGACTGCAGTGTTTACCTGTTATGAATACAGTGTACCCTCATTACTCGCAGGAATGCGTTCCAGAAACCACACGTGAATAACGAATTCCACAATATAGTGACAATATTATTTACGGTAATTTAAACATTTATGAACCCTCCCCATACTGATATTAAACCACCGTCTATCTGTAGTACCTTTTTTATCACTTACCATTCTTCCTGTTGTTTCTAAAATATTAGAAATCTTGAGTCTAGACAACTAATGCACCCACAGCAATTTGGATTCAGACCTAAGCACTCTACAGAAACAGCTAACTGCTACTTACTTGACAGGTTCAAAGGACTACTGGTGAGGGGACATGTTGTGGGGATGGTGTTCTTGGATCTCAAAAAGGCCTTTGACACTGTCCATCATGGAGTCTTATTGTCCAAGTTAAAACACTTTAAAATGTCAGCAGAAGCTCTACAGTGGTTTAAGTCATATCTGGGAGGGAGACATCAGTGTGTCAGGGTCAATGGCTGCTCCCTAACGACATGGGAGTGCCCCAAGGGTCGGTACTTGGACCGCTGCTGTTTACAATGTACATAAACGATCTTCTGAATACCTGTCCAGGCGTTAGCGGCCAGATGTATGCTGATGACACTGTTATCTATGCATCTGCTAAAACATCCAGCATGGCAGCTGACAGTAATTAGAGAACATCTCAAACTGGCTAGAGTCGTCACAACTAACTTTAAATGTACAAAAAACAGTTTCAATGTGCATCTCCATGCGCAGCAGGCCTGCTGCTGATACCTTTGAGGTTCGTATCAAAAATGAAACTTGAATTGAGTTTAGTAAAATATTTAGGTATAATCTTGGATAAAAACCTAAAATTTGAAAAATAGGTAAAGGATATATGCAAGAAGGTTAAACCAAATCTAAATTGTTTCCATCATATTAGAAGGGACACAATCAGCCAAGACTGCACTACTGTACATGCATGCCATGATTTTCTCACACCTATCATACAGTATTACAAATGGTCACAATCCTCTCAAACTGTCTTAAAACCAATAACATTATACAAACAGGCTATAAAAGTCATGGTTCAAAAACCGATGAGAAAACTGGATTCCGTGCTGGTCCCCTTTTTCTCCACAGTGTGGTTCACGAGGTTATCAAAAGTGAGAGGGACCTTGTCCATTATTGTAATGTGGTCGGCCTGGATCTTTTTGTTGGCAATCTTGTCGCTGCAGTAAGATGCGGAAGGTCAGCTTTTCTTTATAAAAGCTGAGAATCTGAAGCTTAAGTTACTGCATCACATTAGTCCTTGCGCAGATGGCGAGATGACATCTTTTCATGTAACAAAAGCACCAAGATGGACCTCCTTGATAGTGTTCAATAGTCATGTCTTATGCTATCGGCATTTTTTCTTTGCGAAACCATTGCAATGACTCCCAAACCTACTGCAACTTGTACAGTGGTTTGACATCAGTACAAGAAGGGTTCATAAACGATTAAATTACACGTGAATAATAAAATATTTGGTCGCTATATTGCAAATTTTTGTTTTTCGCGGGTGGTCATGGAATATATTAATCGCGAGTAACCAACCGAGGATAGATCCCGTTCTATTGGCCAAAATGCAAAAAGCTGTCCAAAATGAGGCTTCAGTGTTGTAGAAATTAAGAACTTTCTCCTAGCACATCATTCCGGGCCACTTTAAACCCAGTAATACTACCAGAAATTCCATTTAAACTTTTCTAATCGAAGATTTTTCTTGCTTCCCAATTGTTTGCAAAAAAGGCTTTGCCATGTTGGGTATTTTGGAGCTCTAAAATACCTTGATAGAGTTCTACGGAAACTAAAGTTCCCATTCTCTACGACAAGTCCAGAAATTAAGTCTTAAAATCACTGAAAAAACGTAGAATGTAATCAACTTTATTAATTCCCATTAGGAAATTAGTCCACTGTACCACACACAATGTGTGTTAATCTGTGTGTGTATATACAGTATATATGCGCGTGTATATGTGTGTTGTAGTGTTGCGGGCCTGTGGGTATAGGCCTGTAACACACACATAAACACACACAAGGGAGATAACCATGTTATGGTCAGCATTGATGGTACAGCTACATAGCTCTGGATAACACTATTGCTCTGTGCTACCTGTCCAATTCATGCAGGAGAAAAAGTACAGTGAGCAGTGTGAAAGATGAGAAAGTGGGTTTTGCAGGCTAAGGTTGTTTCAAGGGTAGAGCTAGCATTACTGTCTGTCTTCCAGTGCCACATCCACTTAGTGGACAACAGACAGGACCATTTAAGACTACAACTAACTTAATAAACTCTAACAAGGGATTTGTTTCCCAAAAATGTAGCTGTATGAGCACATGCAAGGCACAGCAACCCAGTTTAATAGGCCAACATCAACCTCCAGGTTGGTAGAGGATTGCATTCATATTAATAGCTGGTGTGTGATCAGGTGGCACGATGGTTCAGTGGTTAGCCGTGTTGTGGCACAGCAAGGCAGTTCCCGGTTTGAGTTTGCATGTTCTCCCTGTGTCTATGTGGGTTCTCTTGGGGCTCTTTGGCTTTGTCCCACATCCAAAACATGCACTTCAGGTGAACTAGCTGGTCTCGAATTGTCCATTGGTCTGAGTGATTGTCTGTCCTATATGTGGCTTCACGGTGCACTGGCACCACGCCCAGAGTGTCCCCTGCCTGTGATAGGCTCCAACAACCCCACAACACGCAACAGCGGAAGCAGATATTGAAGATGTATAAGTGAGTGGTGTGTAATCACTTACTGCCTGCCATTCACCCAGCATGGAAATCTCACTGGCAATGCGCAGAACCTTTATTCCACCGTTAGAAGAATTTTTTTTAAAAATTTTATGTACAGTGCGCCCTCGTTACACGCGGTTAAAAGGTTCAACGGACCATACGCGAATTACGAATTCCGCGATACAGCAACCAACTATTACATATGGTAATTGCTGTTTACTGCACTTTTGTGTCTCACGGGACTCTAAGATTCAAGGAACGTAGCGCACTTCTGGATGCCGTAAGCCAATAGAACATGCGTACGGTATCAAGTGACTGCCAAGCAAAAATCCATGATGAGGTGAAGTTGCGAGCGTGATCTCGAAGGGAAATCAGAAACACACTAGTTAGTCCGTTAGTCACTCACATGCACATATATAGTGTGTACAGGCCATGTAATGCACACACGGCCTGTAAGCACGCAAAGGGGGGCGGAGTGTGGGGGTGTAGAGTGGCGGGCAGCTCCTTCATGGTGTGCCTTAATGAGCAACTTGTAAGGGAGACGGTGTCTCGCTCAAGGGCGCCTCAGCAGTGGAAGGTGACCTGACACCTCACACTGCCAGCTCACACTCCAGGTGGCTGGGTGGGAGCAGAAATCAAACCGCCAGTCTTGCGAGCATAGGACGGCCCGCTCTACAAACGAGCCACTGCCGCCCAGATTTGCAGTAGATCATCCTTTATCCAGTCCTTGGTAACATTTGAAGCTCTAAATCCGAAGTAACTGGACTTCTGGTTAGGATATAAAGGTATTTTTTCCCCCTCATTCAAGATGCTTCTTAAGTTTTAACTGGCTGGTGGGGTGTACAAAATTATAATCTTCACAAAACCAGAATCTGGGAATCATCAGATTCCAACACAAGCTAGCCAAGAATGTCATGACAAAAGTGCAGGTGGGGAAAAAAAGAAGCAAAACTAGAACCAAGACAGTCACAGACTGCAACATCCCTGAATTCAAAATTTTACTCTGAGCAACTTGCAAAGGTAAAAGATCAAAGCTAGTACTCTGACCTCCGGCCATTGATCAAAGCACTAGCTTTGATCTGTGGTCTTATACTGGTCTTCTCCCTTGTCTTTCTATCTTATCCGGTTCCTGAGTGTACAAAAGTTGAAATTTGACCTTGACCTAGTTTTCTCAATAATGTCATCTCATTTTCATCCCCTTTGCCCCTTGAGTAATGTGCTTTTTGTTTCATCTTGCTATCTGCAAAGGTTGCAAAGATATTTGGTGGACATACTAACGGACGGACGAACGAACAGACGAACACTGACAAGTACAATACATCACCACTTTGAAGCGGGATGTAGCACTACAAAATAAAGCCTTGGAGACATGGGGCAACCCCTAAATGTGCCCTTTATCAAGTTGGCTAAGAAAGTTAAAAAAAAACTTCAATTGGTTTGGAACATTGCATGGGCCAAAAAACCATACAGTGAAGAGGATTTCGTAAAAATAAAAAAAAAAGCTTGATATATTTAACTTTTGTCTCCTAAAAACAAAAACAATGGTATTAGACATCTTTCTTGCAACGTGCAATATCAGACATAAATGTGGCTACTAAATCACAAAACACTCCGAATTTCAGGCATGTATTATAGTGTTGATTTGGATAAGTGTCGTCACATACAAAACAAGCCTTGGATGGCAATAGTTAGGTATAGTCTGTCACAAACTATTGTCTTAGAGAAACAATGATGGCCGCCTTTGCGAAAGCAATGTGCCACTCATAATCTAACCTGAGTTAGATTATGAGTTTTGGAATTTCCACTGAATCATCCACAGGGAGCAACTCATTTCTAATCACTGAATCTACACAACGTCATGTAGATTGGGAAGGAAATAGTCAACTGCAACCGCACACATTAAATTAACCACAGGAAATCCAAAAATCTCATCGCTGAGCTGGAACAAGGGCTTCCAGATGGCATGCCACATGCATGGTGGCTGTCAACAGGCAAGGTACTTTCTTGCTCCTTTGAAATTTTGGATGCCATCAAGCAGTTCATGAAAGAGAAGGACAAGGACTATCCTGAGCTGGTGGATTATGGATCTGGCCTTTTTGGTTGACATGCTATGTCACTTGGACAGACCGAGCCTGACTCTGCAGGGCAAGTTAAAAATACTGCCTTACCTGGTACGAGGTGTCTGTGCTTGCTAACAAATTGAAGTTGTTTGTTGCATATTCAAAAGGTAGATATAAAGCATTTGTCCACTCTACTCAGCAGGCAAGTCAAAAGCACTACCCTGAATAAGCAAACAGCCAGATGTGAAACATGGTTGAAAAACTGCACAACAGCTTTGTGACTTGGTTCAGTGACAACTGAAAAGTTCAGATTGCACTCCTTGTTGACCCATTTCATGCGGCGATAGACTGTTTTAAAGCCCCATTATTAACAGATGACTTCAAGATCAGTTGGAGATGAACCAGCTTTATGAAGACGGCCAACTGAAACCTGCTTTAAGAGAAGGGAAAAGAAGTACCAATGGAAAAGTAATCAAATGTTAAACGGGTTGCGGGGTGGCACAGTGGGTAGCGCTGCCGCTGCACATCACGGCAGTTCCAGGTTTGAGTCCCGCTCTGTGCGGAGTTTGCATGCTCTCCCCGTGTCTGAGTGCGTTCTCTCCGGGATCTCCAGCTTCCTCCCACCGCCAAAAACATGCATTTCAGGTTAATTGGCCGGTCTCAACTTGTCCGTAGGAGTGAGTGGGTGTGTGTGCATGGTTGTCTGTCATTGTGCGTTTCTCCGCGGCGCACTGGAGTTTCCCCCACCTCACGCTCTATGCCAGCTGTGATAGGCTCCAGCTCCCTGTGACGAGCTGCAGCGGATACAGCGGAAGAAAATGAATGAATGAATAAATGGGTTGCACTTAAGATACTGTCACACTCGAGTCGACAACGTATGCAAGTCTGTGTTTTCTACCCTGAAACAAGTGAATTTAAAGTATTGATTTGTTCTGACATGTGAAAGAATTGCTTTTAAGTGGCAACAAGTGACTATAAACCAGATCTGAAAAAGACCCTCCATGGCAAGGAATGCCAGACACTAAGCAACAAGCATGGTAGGAGAATCACAATATTGAGGGAAAAATTGAGGAAACTAGCCCACCTTTATTAAAAGAAAAAAACTTTCCACTCATGCTTTGAGGTTTACCTCAGCCATACATTTATTGGTGCTTTGACAATGCTCTAAGACGGGCTATCTTTGTGATTTATTTAGAGTTTTTTCAGTTATCCTTTGCTGTCCTCTGCCTAACAGCATTACCCACATACAACTCAAATTCCAATGAAGTTGGGACATTGTATAAAACATAAAAACAGAATACAATGATTTGCAAATCTGTTTCAACCTATAATCAGTTGAATACACTACAAAAGATATTTATTGTTCAAACTGATAACTTAAGTTTTTTGCAAATATTTACTCACTTTGAATTTGATACCTGTAACACATTCCAAATAAGCTGGGACAGAGACAACAAAACACTGGGAACGCTGGGGAATATTAAAAATAAGCACCTGTTTGGAACATTCCACAGGTGAACATGTTCATTTGGAAACAGGCAAGCATCATGATATGCTACAAAATGAGCATCCTAAAAAGGCTTTATTCAAATGCAAAGATGGGGTGAGGTTCAACACTTTGTGAACAACTGCGTGACCAAAATCCTAACAATTTAAAAATGCTTCTCATCTAGAACTGCAAAGGAACTTCAGGATATCATTATCTAGAGCCCAAAATATTATCAAAAGATTCAGAGAATCTGCAGAAATCTCTGCATATAAGCAGCAAGGCTGAAAACCAACATTGAATGCCTGTGACCTTCGATCACTCAGGCGGCACTGCATTAAAAACTGACATCAGTGTGTAAATGATATTACCACATGGGTTCAGGAACACTTCAGGAAACCACTGTCAGTTAACACAGTTTGTCGCTACATAGACAAGTGCAACTTAAAACTACCATGAAAAACGAAAGCCATATAATAGCACCAAGACATGCCAACGGCTTCTCTGGGTCCAAGCCCATCTGAGATGGATTGATGCAAAAGTTTGCTGTAGTCCACATTTCAAATTGTTTTAGGAAATTATGAACGTCATATCCTCCGGGCCAAAGGGGAAAAGGACCATCCAGATTGTTATCTGGTTCAAAAGCCAGCATCTATGATGGTGTTGGGGTGGGTTAGTGCCCATGGCATGGGTGACTTGCACATCTGGGAAGGTGCCATTAATGCTGTACAGTACATACAGGTTTTGGAGCAACATATGCTGCCATCCAAGCACTGTCTTTTTCAGGGATGTCCCTGCTTATTTCAGCAAGACAAATGAGCCAAATATCTGTCTAACTGATGTGTCCATCCACACTGTTCACACTGCTGAAACCTCACAGCCCCTTTATATCAACAATAGCAGACGTTTATGTCATTCTCAGTAGCCTGCTTTTAAAGGTCAGCCTATTATGCGGGTTGTGGGGAACCATGTGTTACTGGTCCTGGTCTCAGATCCAACACTGGTAACGGTTCTGAAGGACACTTATTTGAAGACTGCAAGGTCTTTTTGACAGAAAAGAGACTTTTGAAAAAGGAGAGGAAGAAGATCAATTGCTGTAGATTAGTTTCCATAGTTCTAAAGTTATAACCCAACAATTTCAAAACTGCCCCATCTCACAATTAAAAAAACTAACAAATTCTCAAATCATGATTATCAAAAAATTTAAGTTCTACTAACACTGACTAGATAAAGTATACCTCTGTCTTTCCTTAAAATGTAACTTCGGGTTGTTACAGGTCTTGCCTGTCTTTCATACCGACTCAAAATAATAATCCTTTCTCTTTGTTACATCTTCACTGTATTTGTCAAGCTACAGATTGTTTAGCATAGTTAAGATACACTTGCTTCTTTTCATTAAGTAGCAACTCCACCAGGAATTGGTGTTTACATGGGATGTTTCTAAGCAAGTCCCAGCCTGGGCTTGCACCAGGAGCTAGTATGACTAAGCCACTGTGGCTCAGTGTAAACAAATTGAGTAAGCCACAAAATGCCACATCCTGTGTCCAAGACAGCGGCTTGCTATAAGAGCAAGTAAAACTCACAAGTAAACATCGAGTATTATTTTGCATGACTGTATCTTCACATAGTGAATTAAAGTTTTCAATTGTTGGGGAGTGTAAAACCACACTTTTTTTAGAAAGTGGGGTTGTTTTCCTGCAATTCCTGCAAAATCTTCTATTCAGTTTACCTACAAAAATACACTAAAGTAAATAGTTTAAGCTTAACTATCTTTATTTCTATCCTACTTTATGCAGGTATGTGAGATTCAACAATTGAAAACTTGCATTCACTATGTGAAGATACAGCCATACAAAATATTACTCAATGTGTACTTGTGTATTCACCTCGCTTGCTATAATAGCAAGTAAAACTTACATTTACATGCATTGCTGGTTATTCCTGCCGGTCATAGGGATCAAAAGTCTAAGACTACAAAAAAGTATTGATAATATCTTTCATTTACCTTCTGATCGGTCTGTCACCACTCCTACCCCCTCTCAGCACTCACCATTTGCTGTTCAATTAGAGTTTTAACACAAAATCTACTATAAAACACTCTATTCTCATTTTCTTTCGATCGATCGTCCTCGCCTTGTCGTACACCAATTCGCGGGTTTAGCTTGTAAAAATAGAATCCTTGTTTTTTCATTGGACGAGAGGAGGTCATGACTCGAGTGCATATTTAATGATCGGGAGTGTTCGGGTCACTTCGGCTATGCATGCCGACAAAGAAGACAACGAAGAAGACGACGACAAAGAAGAAGACGACGAAAAAGACGCACGCCACTTAGCGAGAAAAAAGTATGTTTTCTTATGTTATCGCTCGGGGATTTTCGAGAGTCCAAAAAAGTTGTAAGTTTTCGCCTTTTTTCCCCCTAAAAATAAGAACGTCACTGTGGCTACACAGGCTAAAAACCTTGTAGCCACTCTGGAATTTATTTCGCCTATAGCGAAGTGGCGAATGGCTAGCGCAAGCCCAGCCAGCAATCGCTTTTCTCCGTTTTCCACCCTGTGCAAAATGAGCTGTCGAGTGCTAGTGCTATGTAAGGTCCAGATACCAGCCCAGGAATTATTACGTGATTTAATGTGGTGTCTGAGCAACAGGTCCTTAGTGGGTACAGATTTGCAATGACTCAAAACAAATCCAAGACATCCAAGACATTGGATGTCATCGTGCTGTCAAAGTGCAGAATTCAAAATTATCAGTAGATCAATGGTATTGAATAAAAGGGAATTACAGTCGTGATTGAGCCTGATTCCTAATATGTCTTTGAACAAAGCACAACTTCCCTTTTTTGTTGCCCCATTCTGACTTTTTAAAGCATGTCATTGGAATAAATTCAAATTGAACACATATTTACAACAATCTCTGACACTGACAAAAAAAATAATCTCACTGTGTACATTGTATGCCATTTCCCAATGGCATTTCAGACTGCCAAAAAAAAGTCTGAAATGCCAGACACACACACAGGGTAGCAGCTAATGCCCCTCACAACACCGTCAATATTTCACACTGACCTACTTTCTAGGAAAGTTACTTCTGGAGTTGGGCGTCAGAACAATTCTGCTCATAGTTTTTAAATTAAATGTAATTTGCACTCAAAGTTTAAGATTCATCTATTGTCATTTCTGCATCATGGGTTGGATGGGTATGTAGAGTATAGCACTGCCATGCCAAAAAATGTCAGGTCAGCACATTAAAACACCTGTACTGAACTCATTTCATAGAATGATGTACATCCAACATGGGTAAACATATTGACATACCCGGTGTACAACTTAGCATGCACCATGTTTCATGTGTTGTACCCGTCTCCTTAGTCTTTCTCACGGTCAACAATAGTTTAAGGATGTGTGATAATCCATACAGCTTTGTTCACAAGATCTCTCAAAATGTTTACAACTTTGATAAAATTTAGGTTAGGTGTGTATCTTGGAACTAGCACTTTATTACATGCCAAAGCAATAGCAGTCAGATGTGGATTCAGGAATAGTTCAATTTATAACATTTTGTCAACGTCACGATTATCACCTATGAAAATAAAAATGGACAACTAATGATGTTCTCCTACTTTGAGCAACTGAACCCAGATCAGAGAATTTTGGATGGATAGAGATATGACACTACTACCAATTTATAGACCTGATATAATGGTTCAAACAGATTTCCTACATCTTAAATAGGTAAATATTAGGTCTATGGAAAAATACACCCAAAAATATAGCTGCAAGAGGGCACAAGCCAGTGTCTTATTGTGCCGGTCCCAAGCCCAGATAAATACAGAGAGTTGTGTCAGGAAGGGCATCCGACGTAAAACTTTTGCCAAATCAAACATGCGAATCAAAAATACACCCAAACCTCCCATTAAGGAAAACTGGATTTTTGCTACAATGAATATAATTCACTACTGTAATCCCTCGCTTGTTTGTGCTTCAAAACGCGCATCTTCACTACATTGCAGACATTTAGTAGTAGTCACGTGATACCTTGACAGCATCTGGAAGTGCGCTGCGTTCCGACACTCAGGGAATGCAGCGCACTTCCATGAAACACAAAAGTGCTTTAAACAGTCAAGAAGAGTGTGGGAAAAGGTAATACAGATATAAGGAGGTTTAATATTGGGAAGATTCATAAACGATTAAATTACAGTAAATAATAAGATTGTCGAAATATCACAGAATTTTGTTTTTATGGGTGGTCCTGGAATGCATCAACTGCGAGTAACGAGGGGTTACTATATTATAAAAGCTAACAATGGATTTCGGGGTTAGAGAGTTGAGTGTTAATTCTCAATTTGGCATGGGGCAAAATAAAGCAACTTAATCAACTTGACGGCAGTCTACAAAAATTGTTGTGTCAGAATGGCGTTGACAGAATGAAATGCTTGCAGAACTCATTTGCAATGTGGCTTTAGATTCAGAATTACCATACAGTATATCATTGTCAACCTATATTCATAGTGATGTCAGAGACATCCCCCACTTTGTTGAACAGGAAGCTTCGCATTCAATAACTGCCCAACTGAAGAATTGGATAACCTCATTGTTGTGTGCATTTTTTGCAGTGACTAGCTTCTCCCACCAAAGCACATCCGAAGCATCATCTTTTATTGTGTTCCCAGCAGGGCCATGGCAGCAAGGACACACTGGAAAGGATTCCATGCATAACACACCCTATACAGACTAACTATATGCTGTGTTCAAAATCACATACTTTAATCAGTATACTAGAATACATTATACCATGTGTGTATACTTGCCTCATAAGCATTACACTAAAACTCAGTTATCACTGATACATGAACTTATTGGAAATGACTACATTGACTACAAATACTGTATCACTTTCACTTGACTAAAAATGAGTCGTTTGATAAAAGCTTTCCATATTTTATTTCCAAAATGATATGTGGTTGGCAATTGTTATATTTACTTCCCGCTACAAAGCTGTGATGTATTGTAATCATCAGTGTTTGTGTGTTTGTCCCTCTGTTGGTTAGTCTACCAAATATTTTTGCAACTGTTGCAGATAGAATGATGAAACAAAAAGCCCCTTACTCAGGCTGCAAGGAGGATGACAATGAGATGATGACCTTGAGAAAACTAAATCAAGGTTAAATTTGAACTTCTGTACATTCAGGAACCAGATATGCTAGAAAGAGGAGGGAGAAGGCCAGCGTGAGTAGGACCATAGATCAAAGCTAGTGCTTTGATCAATGACATAAGGTCAGGGCACTAGCTTTGATTTTTGACCTATTCAATTAGGTCAGGGTATAATTTTGAATTCACGGGTGTCGCGGGATGTTGCAATCTGTGACTGCCTTGGTTCTAGTTTGCTGTTGTTCTCCTCCATAAAAGACACACTGTACGATGCCACTTTCACAAACAGGCAGTAGCTCAGTCCACTGGGCCTGCATGTATGTGTATGAAAGAAGATTTTAAAAGTGTGGAAAAAATAATTTTAGTACAGGGATAAATTAAGTAAAAGTCTTTATTCTTCTTTCTGAAGAGGCCTCCCTCACTCTTTCCTTCCTGATCCATAGCCAAGATGGTTATGCTGAGCATGAGAATTGTCCATTGTTCTACACTCAGTTTTCCAGCTTTTCTGAGCATGCCATCCAAGTACTTATAGTGTGCAGCAATTTTGCATACTTTGTAGTTTGAAAGCCATTCTACATTTAAGGTGGCCAGAAGGACTACAGAGGTATGTGAGGTATGAGGTATTTGGAACACAGCAATAGGCATGCCTGTCACAGTAGTCTTGTTCGTGCTTTAGCCTGGACTGAGCAAGAATCAGACTTTTTCCAACATTTTTCTCAAAAATGCATATCTGGAAATTTAGCATGTTTCTTGTGGCCATGAAGTGGACTTTCTCATACCCACACCTTGAAATTCAAGTGTTAACCCACTGAAGGTGACGCTGACATGGGAAAAACACACTGTCACTTCACAAGAACGTGAGACTGGCAAAGTTGGGAACACCAATGGAGCAATACAGGTTTGGTGATAACCCCTACCTCTGACAAATACAATCAATCTAACAGTCACATCGTGAACAAAACTTTCAGGAAAGTGTTTGAGCCATTTCCATGTCCAATGAAAAACTTAAGATTGATCAGTACTTTATTAATCCCAGAGGAAATTACACAACAGTAAACTGCTCAGCACTAAAATCGCTCAACACTAAACTGTGATTATATGAGTATCGATAATCACTGCAAACTTATTAAATGTGGAGCATCAGCGCAAACACCGGTCAGCTGCAAAAATGGGGTGACTGATTTTATTTTTCCAGCAGGTTTTAGTGTTTCTGCTTTTTATAAAAGACAATGAAACTGATTTTAGGGGAAATAACTGAACTTTTTAAAGAGATTATGAAAAGGTTTTCAACTTCTTTTGGAACGTACTACACAGAATTTGAAACTACTAAGCAACACTATACATTCTATGAGTTATATAATTATTTCTTCAAGACATTTCCACCATTACCACTCTTAAACCAGTCGATTCTTTAAGGTTTGCTGGACTTACCATTACTAAAACTCTCTAAAAAACGCATTTGTTTTTGAAACTGTACAGAAAAGGATCACCAATTATCGAGAAACACCGATGTGTGATGCGTTTATCTGTGTAATATTGAGATGTACTTTTATCAGGAGGTCAGCAGACAAAGGAAAAACTGTAAGGTGGAACCACTTCAATAAATCCTTATAAAACAGAGCTGTGGCTCAGTTTTCGGCTCCCCACGTGTAAAATAATCTCACGATGGCGATAATGTGTGTTCTGGCTGAACGTGACAAGCTACTTTTGTGACTAGCATACTGCAAGCTAGCACGGACAGCCAGCAGCTAGCTGTTAATGGCTTCTCTGCAGCTGGTCTTTTGTAGGACCACTAACCGGTTTCAGTCCTGTGCTGCTCCGACGTGCTTCGCGACCTGATTTCCTTCGAGGCGCATCGGCTGCGTCGTCGGCGGGCTCACACTCAAGAAACAGACTTCGTTGAAAAATATCCAATTTCGTCTTGATAGCATACGAAAAAGGCGGCCGTCCTTCTCCTCTCAGACGATGGTTTCCGTCTTGAGAAGCACACACAGGAGACCTCCTTTTTCCCTAAACTGAGAGTCGCTGAAGGTCTAACTAGGAAGAGAGAACGTTTTTTTTTCTTCTCCACAACAACCCTAAGCTACACAGCAAATCGTTTTCCGGATAGCGGTAGCAAATCCAGATCCGCCCCCATTATATATATTTATTTTCTGACCCTGTGCTCCAAATTGTACGTTTGTTCCACAACCAATGAGGACGTGGAGGGACTGAGAGAGCCCGCCCCCTCCGCGCGCGCCCTGGTCCTCACTGCCACAGCTTGGTGGGGTGGCAAGATGACTCCTTCCGGCGAGAGCACCGCGGTTGCCTCCCTGCGGCAGCTGCTCCCTGTATGGTCTGCGCACTGTGGCAGGCACACAGTAATACAGCAGATAACAGCAACATGGCTGACCTCTGAAGTCCTCAATGGGGTCGTGTTGCTCCCATGTGTGCTTTCAGTACCACTGTGTTGAAGAGCTGTGTGTGCTGTCAGTGTTGCTGGAGGTTTACTTGTCTACCGGACTGGATGTGCTTGGTCCTCCAAGGGTTAACAAGTCTCAGCCATTTTGTGGGTCAGATTTGTAACAAAATGGCGCCACCACGCCTTGCCTGGTGGACTACAAAACTCCATTTTGCTCAAGAGGGACAGGGGGACCCACCTCTGATGGAAAAAAAATCATAGCAAAAGTTATAGAAAAGTGGAAAAAAAAAAACCCACTCCACACCCATGTATTTAACGCAGTAGTTGAACAGGAAGTCCAAATTTTATCTGATATTCTGTGATCACATATTTACTTCCTCTAACTAGTGGACCCATCAGTGTTACTTGGTTTTTAGCTCAGTGTGCATATCACAGTGCTGGGAATGTGGGGAACTTTTTAACTAAACCACATCATGAGGTGCCATTTTACACCTGCCACCCATAAAACACTCAGTGACATTAAGGGAGGGTTGGGTATCGTTCACTACGTAAGACAGCAGTATTGGTACCTAATGGTACCTTTACTCAGCACCTAACTCCCTTAAGCACAGCAGTGCACTATGAGTTGTAAAAAGTTACCGCATATTTTAACAACAGAATGGATGTTGTCAGACACAGGAAGTTAGAGAAATTGCTCTTTGTGCAACTAAATAAATTGACAAAAACAGCACTGCATTGGGCAAATACACAAAATGTACATGTAACTACCAAAAGTGTCATTAATAACTAACAATGTTGCAACATTGCCATATCAAACAAGATCATGTTATCACAGTACTTGTTACTGTAATATTTTGGTTTTATTCTCAGGGTTTTGATATACTGAATAACTCCAGTCTTATTTAAGTACTTTATGTTGGAAACAGGGAGATAGCAGTCACTTCACAGCAAGACGTTACGGGTTCCATTCCTGACCTGAGATTTCTCTGTGTGGACTTTTGGCAATCAGTCCATCAATCAATATGAACTCAGTAGCTGATTGGTGTCAGTTGCAAATGGGATTTCAGATGGAATCATTGCCTGGTTGTATGTTCAAAGTTGCTAATACTCCTAACAACTGAGCCCTAACTAGCTAATTAATGATATGTTCTTTTAAAATGCGAAGAGTATGTTTGTGCTGTGGACAGGTTCCCTGTGGCTGCTGTATGGTACTTGAATTTCAAGCTGTCATATGGAAATGTTGAGTTTTTGTCACCTTTGAGACTATGTCACCTGTATTGGTTATTAAATGATAGCATGTCTCATAAAAGTAATTGAATAAAGCATGTCCTTGCTTTACCTTTGTGATTGCTGTTAGATTTAGAATGTCAGCATGCCGAAAGGATGACTTTTATTCAGTAACCCACTTGTCAAGGAATTACAGAAAATGTGTCCTAATTATTGGTTTGTCAGCCTACTAAGTTATATGAGAATTTCTCTTCAAGCTGTCCCTTGACATATGGTGTGGTTCATCCAAAAAATAGTATACCATAAGTTTACTTTAGGAGTCTTACAATCAATATGGAGAGACATATGCAGTCACAAGGGAGAGACCAAAGGATCCAACTAGTTAACACTGTAGATGATTCAGAAGTGCTTTACTTGGCACCAGGAAATCTATAGCACCATTTGGAAAATAATGGGAGATACTGAACCAGCATTTTTGTTGTCGTGGCCCATAGACTGTCATCTGGGCATGCAGGAAATAATGGGGAATTTATTCCAAATTGACTGAGGAACCTCTTTGCTGAAGTCATTATCCCTAAATTTGAGAGAGACTTCAACCATCTTCTTGTTACTCTTTCTTTGCCTGTTGGGCCACTTCTGACCCCAATTCAGTTCAGTCCCCATTCTGATGGGCTCACAAATTTCCCAAGGACATACAGCTACCTGAAAACCTAGAGTAAAAAGAAGGCAAGAGCTCAATGAATTGCCTTTGTGCTGCTTAGAATTGTGAAGATAAGCAAGTTTTTTTTAATAGTATACTCTGTGGTTGTCTGCTGCAAACCCTCTTTGATTGACCGGGAGGACAATGATTTGTAATGATCCAACATCCTTTTTTGCACTCTTGAAGCAGACTAACATTTCCCTACTGACTATTGGTGTGATTAATATCATGTGTATACAACTGAATACGTTCATAAGCAAGTAGTGTAATGTTTTTTAATGTTTAGTATTTTGGCACATGATTAGTCTTGCAATGTCCCAGAGCTTACCAGATTTTAATTTGCTGTGAAATGAGTACCTTAATCAGGGAATCTATGAGGGATGTGGACATCAATAGAAAGAACACAGCATTTAATCTGGGCAAGGAATTTATGAAAGTCAAAAGGTATAAATTAAATAGGAGTTTGTAGTTTTTCAAATGTGCTCATATATTGATTATTGTTCATGGTGAGATTAAACACTTCTCTGAACATCCTCTAGATCAGTCACCTAAAACAAACTCCATAGAGACCATGTCTGCTCCCCAACCCCCTAAAATTATTAGATCATACAGCAGAGGTGTTACTCACACAAACCTAATAGAAAATAAGACCAACACCACAGAGTTGCATCTTGTTAGAAACATTAAATACGGACTATTAAACGTTCACTCAATGATATTTAGAGAGTTTTTAAATAAAACTCTAAATACCACATAGATATTTTCTGTTTGACTGAATCCTGGCTGGGTCATGAACATTATTTTAGTTAATGGAATAGTACAGATCTGACTGCTTGGCATCTCTGCCTGTTGCACCTCCTCCAGTGCAATTTGAGGTCAGGTGTAGGGTCATCAGCTAGTCCCATCATTCACTGATATTTCGCCCCCAAGCCACGACACCTTCCGTGAGGGGGTCAATGGCTTTGTGGAGATGTCTCCAGTTGGGCCCCAACTATTGTCCCTCCTCCTCTTCAGCCTCCTCTGCCAGCTCCTTGATGGCCTTTCTCAGGCTGGATCCAGTCAATCCTGCAGCATGGCCAGATTGCAGACACCCTCCCCACCCCCCAAAAGCCCCTGCATCTGACCTCCACAGGGTGAATGGTCGCGGACCACCTTTACCTCTGCACTCCTCCACCAGCTCACTGTACTACAATGTACACTGTTTAAATGAAGCCACTCCTCCGAGTTCAGTGATTCTTAACCTGGGTTCGATCGAACCCTAGGGGTTCGGTGAGTCGGTCTCGGGGGTTCGGTGGAGACGGAGGTCAAGACAAAACACCCGACATGATGAATCAGGTGTTTTTGCCGAACATACACGAATCACTGTGTATGTTTGACACATCGTGTCAATTCGTGATGACACGCCCCCTTTAGCCATCACTGGCTGCAGGTGATCACGCTACATCTATTAGCCTACCTGTGCTACAGGGGATTTTGCGCACTACCCAAAGCTGTTTAAGTCAATCCACTGGACGTTAAGAAAGTTCTTGAAGATGTTTCGTCTCTCATCCAAGAGACTTCTACAGTTCTGAGGGTGGCTGATCATGTCCCAGCTTATTAACCCTGTGGGGTGTGGTCAGTGCTATTGACATTCCAACGACTGACGTTGAAACCCGTCTGGCTCCTCAACGATTTTGCGCACTCAGTACTCAATTTATGCCTGTCATGATGGTACGTCATGTGATTGCTTTCTTAATATTTTAATTCATAGTAACTATGTTGAGCAAAAAAAGAAAGTGGTCGGACGAATATGTGCAACGTCAATTTACATGTACTGTACAACGGAATGTGATGGGAGTCAGCGTTCTGCATGATTTGCAATGTCAAGTTGAGCAACTCTAGTCTCGCACTGGCAAAAATAAAGGAACACTTCCTTAAGCTGCATGGAAAACAAAAGAAATAGACTTTGCTGTGAAAATGACATAAGAGTAGCATTTATCAGCATTCATGCACTGTCTTGGTTTTTTATTCTTTGAAAAAGGTGACATTAATGCACAATTCATAAAATACACCAGTAAAACATATACGTATGTCTTCAATTAAAAAAAAAAAAAGGGGGGGGGGGTTTGCTAAAGAAGGGTTCGGTGAGTGAGCATATGAAACCGGCAGGGTTCGGTACCTCTAACAAGGTTAAGAACCACTGTCCCAGTCACATTAACTCTCACATTCCTCGAGACACTGACTGAGAAGTTGGAGCAATCTACAACTCAGAACTGCAAATGAACCTTAAACCTCCATTAAATGAGGCGGCAGTAGCTCAGTCCGTCTTGGACTAGGGACTGGAGGGTTGGCAGTTTAAAATCCATATTGGGCAAAAGATTTCAGAGTGTTAACTGACAGTGGGAGGTGTCAGTTCACCTCCCGAACACTGCTGAGGAGCCCTTGAGCAAGGCGCTGTCCCCTTTATAAGTTGCTCATTAGAGGCGCCTGTAGCTCTACCTCCCCCTCACCTGCAGGCCCACAGGCCCCTTGGGTGTATGTGTGTGTTATTGGCCTGTACACGCAGTGCCCCCTCGCACATTCAAGCATTAACACTAGCGACTCCACCTCATCGCGGATTTTTGGTAGGCAGTCACGTGATACTGTACGCGCATTCTATTGGTTGACGGCATCCGGAAGTGCGCTCCGTTCCTTCAGTCTCGAACTTTTGTGAGACACACAAGTGCTTTAAACAGCCGATAGGAGTGTGGGAAAAGGTAATACAGATAGAAGGTGGTTTAATATCAGTAGGGGGTTAACAGGAGGGTTCATAAATTGGGGCGGCAGTGGCTCAGCAGTAGAGCAGATGTCTCGTAGACGGATCGGCCCAGTCATCGGCGGATCGAGTCCCGCTCCCGCCATGATATCACCAGGAGTGTGAGCTGACAGTGGGAGGTATCAGCTCACCTCCCAGCCACTGCAGAGGTGCCCTTGAGCAAGGCACCGCCCCCCCCACAAGCTTCTCAAATTGGGGCGCGTTCTGAAGCCGCTGCCCGTCACTCTGCCTCCCTGATGTGTGTAGTTTGAAGTGATTGTACTAACTGCATGCTTACAGGCCCCCTTGAGTGCTGTGTTCAGGGGGCCTGCATACTTGTCAACTAACCGAGTGACTTTGTAATTTCCCCTTGTGGGATCAATAAGGTATATTTCTTCTTCTTCTTCTAAATGTTTAAATTACCGTAAATAACAAGATAAATAGATTGCGATCTCGATCACAGATTCCTTAATCGTGTGAGGTTCCTGGAATGCACTAACCGAAAAGAATTAGGGCGCACTGTATATATGTGGATCTGGTTGTCACATGTGGCATTGATATTTATCAATTAATTGTATTTCCAGGGACAAAGTAATCGCTTTTAAATTTCTTCGTTAAACTAGACACCATCAGGCAAACCTGCTTTGACTAGAAGTTTACCTGATAGTGCTGTGGCTAAATTCAAAGAAGTAATTCCATCACCATTGAAGTCATCACCATTGAAGTCATCATTGAGTCTTAACATTATTGAACAGTCGGAGGGTAAATTTAATCCTTCCCAAAAACGTCATCGTATAGGGGGTGCTGGGGACTTAGTCAGTCATTTTCATATTACCACCGCTATATCCGCCGCAGCGGGTCATGGGGAGCTGGAGCCTATCCCAGCGGCATAGGGCATGAGGCGGGGGACACTCCGGGCACGATGCCAGTGCACCGCAGAGCCACACACAAAGACATACAACCACACACACACTCACTCCTACGGGCAATTTGGGACCAGCCAATGCTTTTGGAGGTGGGAGGAAGCCGGAGAACCCGGAGAGAACCCACGCAGACACGGGGAGAGCATGCAAACTCCACACAGAGCGGAACTTAAACCCGGGTCCGCCATGTTGTGAGGCAACAGCGCTACCCACTGTGCCACCGTGCCGCCCCGTGCTGGGGACTTGTTACACACAATGCTTGACTCCATTGCCCTAACCCTAACCCTAACCAAAAAGGCAAACTTCATGGTTTAAATCTGAAATTAGATCACTAAAGCAAACAGCCCGAAGGCTGGAAACAATATAGCGCTAAACTAAATTGGAGGTCTAATTTAATCTGACCAAACAACCTTAAAACATATAGTAAGGCCACAAAAACATTACTTTTTGCTAATAGAGGAAAGTAAGGGCAATCCAAGGTTCCTCTTTGACACTGTACCAAGGCTAACACAAAGCTCCAGCTCTACTGACCCTTATATTCCCGCACTTCTCAGTAGTGACAATTTCATGAGCTTCTTCATTATCGAACTCAAATATACTAGGGGAAACTTTCATCAGCTTTTGCCATCATGTAACATTGGCCTATCCCTGAGCAATTGAATTGGAAGTATGACTATTATTCTTGGTCATTTGGATAGCTTCTGCAAACTGGAACAACTAAGTTCAACAATTGCCTCACCTAAACTATGCACTTGTCTCTGCGACCCATTCCCACTTAAACTCCTTAAACAAGTCTTTTCCCCAATTAGTATTCCAGTGAGAATGACGTGAATGTCGTGAATGTTCTCAACACTTTCAAGGAATATCACCATTGCATCAGCTGTTCATTTGCGAGACTGACTTTATACTGCCGTACCCGACCTTTTCCACTGCCAAACTAACATTCTCCACCGAGCAGCTCACATGCGGTGCCAGCTTAATGGCGTGGAAGCATATCAGCTGTTCAACTTGTAGCTCACCGACATGTTGCCCCTTTAGGCGGCCAGATCGCTCACTATTTGCCCCAAACCCTCCAACAGACAGAAATGTGAATAAACATACAAATTAAGTGGAGTAAAAAACAATGAAAATAGTGTAAAGACGCTACACTCTTATCAACTTCTTCACACCCTCTCCCAGCATGCACTGCTAAAGAAAGACAGAAAAAGATAGAAAGACAAATAGAAAGAAAAATTGGCTGTTGCAAAAAAACAGAACAAAAAACAAACAAAAGCACTCAGAAAAAATCCACTAGTTTTTAAGAACTACAACACTGAGTGTTATATTATGATTATTTTTATAAAGAAACCCATTTTGTTGTTATTAGGGTATGTTAAAAAAACTTTAATACACGCATTCTCATGTCTTAATTGTACCGCTGTGACCATGAAAAAAATACTTCATACCATGTAACTCACACAAACATCCAACAATAAGGTAAGAACACTTGAACATGCCACGATCACTGCTAACGTCCACTGAGTACTAGCATGGAAACTAAAGCACAATAAAATTAGAATTTTCCCCAAATAAAAGATAAGGCACTCAGTTCAAACCCATCTGCAGACAATAAGCCATTTTTTGCGACACTAGTTTTCCAGTGCTGGGCCATTTTGTCAGTGGTCCCAAGGATAATCCATAATGGAGTATAGTGTCAAAGTCACCATAGGAAATTACTGCCAAAGTAATGAATGGCTTATTAGTCTTTGCACCATTTAAAATGTGCTAACAAGGCAGTCAGTGACTGCAACATCCCGCGACTTACCTTGACCTACTTCCAGGGTAGGTACCCTGAAAGTAGTACCTGACAAGTGCATAGCTTTGACCTTTCAGGGTAGGTCAAAGAGCTATGCACTAGCTTTGACAATAGATCAAAGCTAGTGTATAGGTAGATCAAAGCACTAGCTTTTCTCTATGGTCTTACTCACACTGGTGTTCTCCCTAATCTTTCTATCTTATCTGGTTCCTGAGTGTACAAAAATTGAAATTTGACCTTGACCTAGTTTTCTCAAGGTCAAGGTCATCATCTCATTTTCATCCCGAATAATCTGCTTTTTGTTTCATCTTTCTATCTGCAACGGTTACAAAGATATTTGGTGGACATACTAATGGACGAACAAACACACAAACATTGACAATTATAATACATCACCACTTTGAAGTGGGATGTAATAATTCAACAGTCAAATCTTTTATAATGATAGCCCAGTGTTGGACAATGAAGATAAATTGAAAGCAAACCTATGTCAATGCCACTGAATACATGCATTATAAATCGTACATTGACCAATTATATATGGCCAGAGACTACCCTCAAAAAGCACATGCATTGCATTCCATTAGCATGTGTATAAAACTACCCCTTGGAATTACCAAAGACAAGTATTTGCTATAACTATGGTCAAATTCAGGGGTCACATATTTCAAAGGACTCATTCGATAAAAGGTGTGTCCCTCACAAGCCTCTTGGATGAGAGGTGAAATGTCTTCAAGAAACTTTTTTAAAGTCCAGTGGATTGATTTAAACAGTTTTAGATAACCATGACCTGGATAACTGACAACCTACACAGACATCCTTCACTGACCGTGGCTGATAAAGTCAAGGTTGTACAGAACATTGTTAACAATGGAACCTCATCACCTGGGGATTAGTTGTTTTATGTCATAGTAATAAAAGTTGCATACCAGTAGATGTCATAGTGACTATTCATTTTAATCCCCTCAATGAAAGTATTGTTCATTGACCATTTAGTACTGATTCTCTGTATTGTAGATCAATAAAAAAAGCAATAAATCGAAATGACAAATCTAAGGAATTACGAAAATAGCAGCATAAAGAGTCATAGAATATAATAGTTATTTCAATTTCTTACAAATTTAATGGCACAATTTAAATGTTATTCAGTTAAAATGCTAGGCTTTCAAAAGCGATAGAGTTCACATAACACACAGTAAAAAAAGGTGGAATAAAGTTGTTTGACAACAACAGCATGGGGAGCCACAGAAAATACAATGTTACTTAGTTACCAATTTCAGGAACATCACACTAAATACAACTATTGCCTGTCAAAGATTACCACAATTAAACTTGTATTTTATGCATGTTAGATGTACAGTAAAGTTGATAAGTATTACAGTGAAGGCAACTTATATGGTCCCTACCCAAAATAATTTTCGTGGTTTCATTGTTTCTGAAATTCACCAATAAAAATATCAAATCATATATTAAAAAAGCATAGAAAAACAGTTATGCAAAAGCCTTCTTGAAGAAGAATGTAACAATTGTAAATCTTTACAGATATTGAAGTATTAGTACTTAAATTCAAAAACAACTCAGAGAGCAGAGGTGCTTGCAATAACAATGACTGGGACTGACATGATAGTTACCCATTATTTTCTGAGCCATGAGAAGTCTGGTGCTGAAGAAACTTATCCAAGCATGTGAATGTCTCAGTACACTCGGTGCATTCATAAAGAACCTCTGAAGTATTTCCTTGATCATTTCCAGAATGTTCAATACAGTCATCCTCTATATCCTCTGTATGAACCTTTTCCAGGGAAATACCTCCACTGGAACCAGTGCCCTCACACATTTCTCCAACATTACGTGCTTCTCCTGCGCTTGGATGATTCTGCAAATGAAGCTCTAGGGATGAAGAATGATTGAATTGAGCCGGACACTTAGGACACTTACTGGGTTCTTTTTTGTGGTAACGCAAATGCCGCTGGTATACACATAATAGCCCAAATCTCTTTCCACATTCCAGACACTTGTAGTTTACACGACCTACTTTCCCAGACTGCTGGTCGTTTGGATTTCCTTCCTCCAGTGATGCAGTTTGTTCATTGTCAGAGGAGCTCTTGGTTTTTTCATCAGAAGGGAATGTGTTTTTAATACTATTAAGAGATTTGGGGACCGGCCCATTTTGTGGATTTGAGAACAAAAGTTTCAAACCTGGTTTCTTGTCCAATTCAGCTTTATGGTACATTGCTACGTGCCTTCTCAAATCACAGCGTTGTGGAAAATGCCTACCACAAAATACACACGTGTGCATGGTACCCTTATGGTATCTCATATGCCGAGATAAACTACTGGAATGATTAAAAACACGGTGACAGTGCTTACAAGGATGCAACTTTCCATTTGGGTTACTTCGTCTACGTTTACCTTTAGGCTGTATTCTTCGCTTAAAATTTATTTGTGATTCTTGATTTAACTTATCTATTTCCTCCTGGGTTTGATGTGTGAGATGATGCTCCTTCAGAGTTGCTAACTTTTGGAAACGGTCCCCACATAAACCACATCTGTAAGGTGTAAAAGAGTGTTCAGTATTGATCTCAGTATCCCTAAAAATTTTGGTATCCCCATTCTTCACATCAACAGATTTACCATTGCTATAACAGTTTTCAACTGGGGTGTCTTCTATATGCTTAGAATTTGATTCAATTCCAATTTCAGGTACATAAGGAGCATCAGGCTTTATTCCTTTGCAATGGTACATAGAATGTGTCTGAAAATCTGACAGCCAGAAAAAAATCAACTTGCACTTCCTACAAGTATATGTTTTCTCATTCTTTTTATCCTGTTTATTCTCAGATTTGCCCACTGCAGCCTTAGGGGATAAGTGGTTTTCTTTTTGATGAGTATTCAGAGCATCCGCTTTAAGGAATCGCTTTCCACAATGACCACAACAGTGAAAGCTTTCATTGGCATGGTCTTGGAGGTGTTTCGTAAGTTCCTGTCTACCTTCAAAGATCTTACAGCATAAAGTGCACTTGTAACCTCGCTCTGTATTTCGATACTGTTGGTGGCGATGTAAACTCTGCAGGCTGTTAAATGATCTGCTACATATTTCACAACGATAATGTCCCTGACGAGGTCTGTCTAAATTGGAGTCTGATGGCCTTGGCTTGAACACATCTCTCTGAGGAGATTTCCGTGGCCTTACAGTTGGAGAAAGTGGCTTTGCAGGGGATGGCAAATATGACGGAAGGACTCCAGGTGACATTGGCTTTACAGATGAATATGACTGCATCAAGCCATTCAAAACTGTCAATGTACCATTTTCCTGAAGCACATATTCTCTTGGAATTTCAAATCCATTGGATGAGCCATCAAAGGAGAACGTCTCCAAAGGACCATGACTGGCCAAGTGAGCCAACACATTAGAGTACTGGCTGAACCCATCACCACACTCAGTGCAAATGAAGATATTTGATTCTCCACTCAGCTGTGTTGAACCAACAGTATTGAGTGATTTATGCTTTTCCATGATGAGATTATTTTTTCCAAGTACTGATGGCATCACTTTTCAATCTGCAAGTGTGAGTGCAAACTGTTTCCAGATATCCACCAAGTTACTTTCCATTAGGCAATCTGTCAGTCCATTTTCTCAACAAACTGGTATGAAAGATGTCCTCATCAGCGGAATGTTCAGCCCTGCAATGGTTTTCCTCTCTGTTTCAGCACCTGGCAGGAATGAAAGAAAGAATGATCACAACACAGACTTTCAAATGTAAGAAAATAGCAAAATTAACATTAAATAAAAAATATTAATAAATCATCATTTTAAATGCTTAGGTAAGCATGCATGTCCTTCTGTGAGCCTGCATGCCAAAAATGGGCATGCAAAAGAAAAAATATTGTAGCTCCAATACACAAAAACCTGCCCCTTCAACCACCTCCTGCCGAGAGCAGGAAATTGTCACCCACAAATTGTTAATATCTGAGAACTACAGCAGAGTCTCCCCACAGGCCCTTCTACTCAATCACAGGTCCTCAAGAAATTTCGTTGGATCATCATGATTTAGTTTAGAGAACATTTCCATTCAATATGCCAAATTAGCAATGGTATCCCGAGTTTCTTAAAAGATAAATGCAACCATAGAAATTTATCAGCTCCCATCAGATACCCTGGATCCTTTAAACACATAGGAGCACTTTGACTCTTATATTCCAACCTGCCTGAACTCCAGGTTAATACTTTATCTAAATGAAATGTATAGAAATTAATGTATGTGGAACACAAAAGCGCATTTTTTCTATTCTGGCCAGTGGATTTTTTTCTACCCGCACATTTGGCTGCAAACTGAAAAAGTTTCTTTCAGACCCAGTCTGATGTGTAATGACATCATGTGTACCACATGCTTACCCAGCACACCACGTATGATACTGATGACAATGCAAGACTGAATAACGTTGGTGGTGGAGAGCAAGCATGGCTGAAAGAAGTTCAGAGGAAAGTTAATCTCTGAAAATGGAGCAACTTCGGTGGTATGGAAGTAGTTTGGGTACAAAAGAACAGATCCAGTATGGGGCATGAGTAAAAGCTCAAAAGAAGTCCTCAGTGCTTAATGCTATCCACAGAACAAACCAAAGCATGCTGGTTCAAAACAACACCACTGCATTTTGACTAAATGTACTCTTATCACAACAAAAGCAAAGGCTGGAAAGACATCTCCGAAGCAGTCACCATTTGTTTCTCCTAAGAAGGCAGAAAGCTGGCTTCAAACATCTCATAAAAAAAAAAAAAGACACCCCATTAATTAATTAAATGTCTTTCCTAGAAAGCACTCTAAAGCAGCGGTCCCCAACCACCGGGTCGCGAACCGGTACCGGGCCATGGGCCATTAGGTACCGAGCAGCGCAGAACATCTTCTTTTTATTGTTTATCAGTTTAAAGACGTTTTATTTTGAAAAGTGACTTCTGTGCGGCATGACAGACAGACAAATTTATGTGTCTGTGCCTCTTGACAGGTCTCGGTCATGTGACAGGCACAGTTGTGGGCGCTTAATTTTGGGGTAACGACTGGTAACTTGTGTTCTGGAATAAAATCAAGGCAGAATAACCCGAGATCGGCCAAAAATCATGGAAAACCCTGCTTCCATTTCCTACTTCCCATTGTTGTGAAGTGGGACTTTCTGCAGTGGCCACAACTAAAACCAAACTACTAAGGAGACCGGACTTGCAGTCTCCTTGTCTCCCGTTACCTCAAGATGGGACTGGCTCGTTGCAGAAAAACAAGCTCAGGGCTCCGACTAATTCTCGTTACAGTTATTATTTGATTGACTTGTTGAATGCACTGATTGAAAGTGGCCCTATTTCTATTTTATAATATGCAATCCCTTTCATATTAGCGCTTCAAGACGCACGGCTTCACTACATCGCAAATTTTTAGTAGGTAGTCACGTGACATCACACACGTATGCTATTGGCTGACAGCATCCGTGTGTGTATTGCATTCTGAGACTCTTGGAACGCAGCGTATTTCTATGTATTAAAGAAACACTTTTATTTAATACAAAAGTGTTTTCAACAGTCTATAAGAGTGTTGGAAAAGTAGATATAAGGTGGCGTATATCAGTATGGGGAGGTTCATAAACATTTGAATTAGCGTAAATAATAAAATAAATAGTTTGTCACTATATCGAAAAATTTTTCATTTTATGCGGGTGGTCCTGGAATGCATTAACCGCAAGTAACGAGGGATTACTGTATATTTAAAATTTATTACATTTTGTTTTATTTGACATTGTATACAGAATTTGAAATATTTGGTCAGTTTTATATTAAGCATCTGAAAACAAACTTCTGCTGGCTTTTTTACTGCATTGACCAGCATCCGATGTGCAATATTTTAAGGTGCAATATACTGTATGTGTATTATGCTGATAAAGTTATAGCACTTATTGTGTGAAATATTTATGCTACATAAATTGTGTATTTTGGAAATTTTGTCATATCAGAAATATTGTTTGCCTGTGCCTCAGGAAAGCTTCTAAAGGGGGAAATGCTAACAGCGGAGCCAGAAGAGGAGCCAGCAAAGGAGCAAGGAGAGGAGCCTATGACCTCTATGAAAAAAGAAACTTGTTTTAACAGACAATACCACGACTCCTTAATATACAGGTTTCTTGCGGCAGGCGACAAGCTAGCAAAAGAAGCAATGGAGACCAAGCACCCTGAATTAAAAGATAAGTCTTTGGAGTTTTTGAAGGACAAAACATGAGTAAGAAGGAAAGAGGCAATTACCGAGCACCACCACATCAACAAATGCAAGTGCGCTGAGAGCATCATGCCTCCATGTTGCTAAGGCTGAGAAAACAATTACTATTTGCAAAGTACTAACCCGGCCTGCAGTCAAGGATATTTGCCATAAACTTTTAGGAGAAGCTGCAGTGAAAAAGGTACCACAGGTGCCTTTTTCAACTGGCATTTGAGTTGTATTTTTCATGCTCTTAACATCCAGTTGTGCTACTTTATTTTTGCTCTATTCATATTCATACACCTTGAAAGCTGGTCCATCAAAATATTGCCTACATTAAACCGATCTCTACAAAGAAGTTGGGGACCCCTGCAATCTGACACCTATTATAACCGGGGTACATTTTGCAGCGATCTGTGCTACAGTAGTAGTGTGGAATCAGAAAGCATGGACTAGCTTTCACTCCTCATGCCCATCAGCAAGTTTTGGGTGCTCATGACTCTTGTTACCAGTTCACCAGTTGTCCTTCCTTACAATTTTGATCGGTGTTAATCACTGCAAATTTGGAACACTCAACAAGGCCAGTGGTTTTGGAACTGGCCTGGCATCATTGTTTTTCACTTCTCCTGTAAGTACAGTAGCTTTAATGTTTTTGCTGACTGGTGTACATCAACTAGGAAGTTTAAACTGTTGTGTACTGGCTTAGCTCCCGACTCTCAACAGAGATTCACCTCATTAAATCCACCTGTCGATCTCATGCTCAATTTTACCATCAACCATGATGGCAGTACAGTCAATACCATAACTCCTTTACCTGGAATAGCAACACCCCCCAAATACAGAAGACAACCCACAACTTTCTAGCACAGATTCTTGGCCTCAGACTTCAATTCACTGATTCATGTCACAGCCTGGCTCTACAGCCATGACAAAAAGCAGGAGATGCGGATAGGATACAAATAACACTAGTAGCAGGACGGTAGCAGTGGCAGAAAGCAAAGCACACAGAGTGCAGATATGAGTTCAACTTCAACCTGAAGATGGAGTTTAAATAGTCATGCCCAGGTGCTCCAAACTAGGCAGCTCTACCCACAGGTACATTCTGCATAGATAGAAAAACACTCAAGGGACCCTCAAAACCATCAAGGTAAAAACCCCTTTTGTTCATGCTGAAGGTCATAGAGTAGTGTAGCCAGTTGAATTGTGTACTTTACCAAAAGCAGAAACAACATTCTATGGTCCTTCAAACTGACACCCTCCTCTTCCCCCCTGTGTCAAGAGAAACAGGGGGGAAGAGGAGGTACTCCCTGTGTCAAGAGACACAGGGGGTACTCCTGCCCAGGAGTAGCACAAATTGAATTAGCGGAGCACGACAATTTTAGTGGCAGCCAAAATTCTGTGTAGAGAACCCAGACAATACTCTTAAGGATAGGGTGGTATGAAGCAATGTTTCTGAAAGAGCATCATGTGTATGTGCTACTTCTTGACAACACTTTTCCAAAATTGTTGTTTGTTCACCTTTAAGTTATTATGTGCAAACAACATGCATGTTTCAAAGATGTACCACATTGATGCCGTTTCAGCATCAGTTACTGAAGTTTGAAGCTTTATGTTACAAAATAATTTTATCATAGACTTACTGCTGTGAAATTGTTTTAAAATTATTATTTATGAAGAGACACAACAGGAAATGACAGAGAGGTACACATGTGTTAAATGGCTTCAAGCAAGAATCAAACCCATGGCCACTGTGTGACGACCTAAGCCTGCGTACAAGGGCAGTGGTTTGAAAATGAAAATACATTAATTATAATACACAAATGCAGAAAAATAAAACAAGTCTTTCTTGAATGTTGGTTACTCCGTCTTGAAAAATGTCTTAAATTTTCCCCCAAAGGGTATTACTTTTTTTTTCAATGTAACCTGTATTTAACCAGGTAAGGAACTTGAGAACCAATTGTCCTTTACAATGACGACTAGGATATATCCCATACTGAAAGTTAGCATATCTACTCTCACCATCATTCACACATGGTCAACTTAGAATCGCCAATTCACTTTTGTTGCATGTTTTACAACTTGTCCAACTAGGGGTCACCACAGCATGTCATCACTTTTCCATTTTAAATGAATACTTGTATTTGCTTGGCAATGTTTTTTTTACACCGGATGCCCTTCCTACCTCTAAACTCCACATTTATCCGTGCTCTGTACCAGCTTACAGCTGTCACTGGCTTGTGCCCCTGCAGGGCTGCAAATGCCGGGAACTGAACCGGGGAAGCATACATGCAAAGCATGCAATCTACCACTGATCTACATCCCCAGCTGATGGAGCATTACAAATGATGTATTTTTCCTTGTGATTTAAACTATCAAGGCCAAATAAGTATTCCCTGTTTGCATCCCTGGCTTATTTACTTTTGTTGACCAACTGTGTCAAGTTATTAGAATTTGGATAGGTCTCACATTTTGCCCAACACACTCCTAATTTCAACTGCATCTTAAGTCTGTCTTTGCTGTTACAATGTGTACACTGTAAAAGTGAGACGCCAACAAAGAAGAAAAGAAGGATTAGGACAAGATGGAGGCCACGTCAACACGGTGCCTGACCTTTTTGAAAACCCAACTTGTTGCGGTTACGCCTTCCATCCAAACGACAACGCAGATATCCAGGATGAAAATGCAACTTTTTGAAAATGCTGTCGTGTGTACACTGTAACTGGAACTTTTTAAATCAAGAGGGCGTCTCCCTGCGACAAGAAACGCCGTGTCGTCATGCGTGTGACCCATGTCTACATATACAAACAGAATGGACGGAGTGAAAACTGTCTATTTTCTGACGTATATCAGCTCCACGTTGAAGACGTTGATAAACATGCTTGACAGTTGAATATTTGTTCATCCGTTTCTTTATGAGTTAGAAAGTTTATATATTTATTTATTCATTCATTCATACATTCACGTTCCTCAACAAAGACGCCGACGCCAGTTTTGTGTCGGACCGGGACGTGCTGTCTGCTGGTGGAAGAACTCTGTGATGAAGTCCGTCCTCTGGGAGGAATGGCGTGAATTTCCACGCGTCCCGGTCCTCTCTCCTGTCGTTCTCAGAGTTGTTCTGCTCATAAACGTGTTGATCAACGCACTTATGCGCTTACGTGTGGACTGACATTTTTTGAAAACGCTGTCATGTGGACGCAAATTTATTTCTATGCAGGGTGAAAAAAGTTGCGTGTGGACATGGCCAGAGGTTGCCTTCCACTCACCAGGAAGAAATATTCACACCATAACACCTACACAAAGGATCACCACAAAGCCCAACACTTCCTAATGCAGTACTAAAGAAAGGCGGTGAACACAATTCCCCAATTTCCATAAAAGGGTACAACCCTCAACATTCCAACATTCCAGCAGGGACCACAGAAACAGGATTGAAGGATATAGGAATGCATGTTCTGTTCCAAAGAAGCACCCTATTCTAATGTAAGACATGCCGGGTGCCTGGATGCACAACTGTGGGCAGGAACTGCCCTATCAGCTAAGAGCAGGAAACTGAAAACAGGCTCACGAAAATTGTCAAAAAGGAGGTGAAAAAAATGTTGAATCGTCTCGTTTGTCTCAATCAAAGGGACAGTAAACTCATTTTTAAGTGACATATATTTTGTTCGTCATTATGAAAAATAGAAGAATTTTTTTTTAGATGTCTAGCATCATCCCTGTGGTCAGAAAACCTTAAAATCTGCCTGCAGCAGCTTCCGCATCCAGTGGTCATGTAGGGGTCGTATGTCATTGGCGACATACTTCGCTTCATCAGTCAGGGCAGCCATTAGAACACAGTGCGATCACCGAAACCATAAACCCAGTAAAGAACATGGTTACCTGTGAGGTGAACGGTTGTGCTAACACAACAGGACACAAACACAAAGACAAGGACCTATCCTTCTTCAGACCTTCTGGGAAGCTAGGGAGGAAATGGAGAGCAAGGATAAACAGGGTCAAAATGACCAAAGATCCGGGGATCTGCCATGGGCACTTTACTTCGGAGGATTTCCAAAGAGATTTGAAGGTAAGATCATTTTCAGACAACCCATAGTATTTATTCAGAATTCCCAAGGCTTAGTGGATAATGAATTCATGTCTGGAGCTACTGGAGGTATTGCATAAATGTTTTTATGACCAGATTATTGTGCGATTATGGCACTCGCGAAAAGTAAACAATATCAAAAGTGATAGACAGGTCAATTGATTGGGTTCGTTTCCCCTGGGGCTTGTTACTAACTTACAACAATTCGGGTGGTTATCTCCTTGATTGGTATCATACAGGGGCAGTTATAATTAGTGATTATGTTAAAATTCAGAAATTACTCCAACTTATACCCAACTCCAGAAATGTTTTGATGTCAAATTAGACAGTTTACAGTATAATATTTCATACAAACAAGCTGATCATTATCACAAACGAGCACAAGTACTGTATTAATTCATTACCTTCTTCCTGCATTTTCTGCAGTATTCTTGGTATTTCCCCGCAACACCTGCTTTCCATGGGGTTATCCATTGGGACACATTTGCCACATAAACACAATTTAGGATTTCCTCTTCTCCCAAAAAATTCTTCTATATCTCTGTCAGAATCTGATTCAGATGAAGCCACCTGGTCGCTAGATGTCGGCAAACTCTCATCCTCCTCATACATCGGGTGATAATTATATGGGATAATTACACCCCCAGGTGGGTACCCAGCGAACTCGTCCTCAGTATCCGATGACAATGACATAATTTTAGGTTATATCCTGATAAATAATAGTGGAAATGTTAGCTCATTACCTTGTCGCTTGCTTTATTGGCATTGATATGGATTCACCATGATGTCTATGATTGCATCACTTCAGCTGTTATGGCACACTCAATAACTTACGATAAAAAAAGTGTTCTAAGTCCCCACTGCTCATAAAAAAATAAAAATGTCACCAAGCCTTTTTTTTTACTTATGTATGTCAAATACAGACCTGGGTCATTTTGACTTTACTGTCCCTTTAATGGGTGACGATTGAATGGTCATCAGATTTTGGCATCAACAACATGAAAGCCTGGCACCATCTTGCTTTTTATCAACAGACCAAGGTGCAAGTGGTGGTACAATGATGTGGAGACCATTTTCGGGAGCTTTACATAGGTAATCCCTCCGTAGGCATGGACTGTCTCTTGTTGGTATCCACCTAGCCATATACCTCCTAGCCATCAGCTCATCCGGCCCGTAATGCAAAAAGCAGTTGGTATCCAGCCTCAGCCAATGGGATTCACTGAGATCAGAGTGCATGTGGAGGATGCAGTATACTGTAGTGCCCTTCTGATTTATTGTACAGTAACAGGGTTTGCTTTTAACGATTTACTAGTTATTTCATGATTCAAATTACCACAACACCAGAGATGGTGTGGTAATTAGCAGAAACTTGATTTCATTTTTTCTTGTATTTTTTTGAAAACTGATGTATAATCAGGAACAACTGAACCCAAGATGATGCAAGCGAGGTATACCTGTGTGTGTGTTCGCTTTGACCCCAAGTCAGCACTGGATGCAAACACATGCGCACACACACATAGGTATGCTACGCATACACAGACCAAAGTGGAGCTAACTACTTAGCCAAATACAAGCTGATTTCAACAATATCTAAACAATTTTGGTGTCTAGCTCTGAGCGAAGACATTGCCAGATGCTGCTACATTACCGTTGGACACGAACTTCATCCTGGGAATGAACACACCCTAACGGGTGGGGGAAGGCTGTTAGGGTAAATCACTTCCTTTGCAATGTCATGATGACGCTAATCTGAATCGAAGCATTTTTTGGACTCTTGGACAACTTTGCGGGTGTACAGTCGATACAGGACCCATTTATTTTCCAGATCTAGGAGTTGGTAGGGTTAGGGAGGACCACATATATACATAGCTGGAACCCATGGAAATTCCACGATAAAACAAATAATATCAGACTTCGTTTGTTTTCTTTTTTTTCTTTGCCGTCAAAAGAAAGCAAACCGCTGTGTCCAACAAAACCATAACAACTCCATGTGTGTTGGACAGACAAAGGCGAAGACAAAGGCCATTTCGACATTCCGGTCCGGCCATCCGGGTAGACGCTACCTTCGTGAGTTCGGTCCTGGTGAATAAAGCATCGGGGTTCCCCACACAACAACGTGAGGTCCGTCACAATCAAAGAATATAAACTGCTTTGTTTGATGAAGCAAAAACGGCTCCGTAAGCGAGAGACAAGGACAAATGTGAAAACCAGAGCTAACTCGGCTAGTGGCCAGAACTTCCGGGTAGACGCCAGAAGCGTGACAGCGTGAGGTTTTCAAGTGAGCTTTTTGAAATATATAGTTGAGATTATATATATATATATATATGTGTGTGTGTGTGTGTGTGTGTGTGTGTGTGTGTGTGTGTGTGTGTGTGTATGTGTGTGTAGAAACATGAAGAAATCATTGGACCCCTTTTACAGATATATTTTAGGTAGAGCACACTTCCAGAGTGCTGCACAGGTCAATTACCTGACAACTCCGATATCAAGTCATTACATGATGTCATTACATGATGAAGAAAATTGCTCTAAATTCTGTACAATACTAATACAGTCAATAATTGTCTTCACAAATACACAAATTGTCGATCAAAGAAATAACTCTGCTCAGAGCTACAAGAAAAAGTGTTCTAAGTATTACAAATAATTGAATAACTCCTTTCAAGGCCTGTCAGCGAAAATTATTCCTGCTAAATGAGAGTTTCTAGTTCTCTGAAGAATTATAAGTTACTGACGGTGTCATCAGTCATTTCTCTTTAAAACATAGCGGCGTGGAGAGCAGAGCACTTAAAGAGTGATTTGTCTGACAATTGTTACATCTTATGATCCTTTGTTCCAGCTCACCCAACAATGGATTTACATTTTACAACACACAAATGTTTACCCCATGGCTGTAAGTCACCTCCTGTGACTTACAGCATCTTGATACGTCACTTACTATATTAACAACCCTTTTGTCTCAACCCATCGTAAATATCATGTCAAACTTTAATGCCAACATCTTCTCACAGGCCAAAATTGTTCAAGATTTGGTTACAGATTCTCTTTCATTTCCCTGGGATTTCAAACAGCTACAATTCCCAGATACTCAAACCTTCCTTAAAGAAACTTCTCAACAAAAATAAGTAACTAAATGTCGAATAATAAGCCCATAGCAATGAGGGATAGCGTCATTACCAAACCATATTCAAACCTGCAATTACATATTGCTTATAATATTGGTATTATTCTGTAGCTAAATCCAGTTTGCAACGATTTGACAGTATTCCCCTTAAGTTATCATTGTTTTGTGTTCAAATTATATAAACGATTATTATGCAGGACAAAATATGTTTGGAAAAGGAGACCCTGTGCAGACAGGGATCGACTGGATGGTTCCCTGAATAACAGCTATATAACCTAGCAGCTTCATAATGTCAGCCGACTTTGAAAGCTTATAATGAATTGAAACAATGCGCATTCAACAATTCTTCACATTTGACAAAGCTCGTTGCAAGCGACACAGTTTAAGATAGGCACTACGTATAGGCACGTAAAACTGTTTTAACTTCATATGACGCAGTAGGCTTTGTGGACAAATCATAGGCAATATTAGCTGCTGCTAACAGTACTTGGTAAAGGGATAAAGCACCATAATTGTTTTTACCCAGACATTTACAAGTTATATAGTTAGCTTGAACAGTCATCTTAGAAACAACTTACCACACAGTCAAGGACGTCTCTCAAAACAGCAGAATTAAAACATGATTTTTCACTCTCGGAGTAGCATTACTATCTCACATGCAGCAGGCTCCCAGGCCAGCGAGCAGATTTACCAATCCTACTATGTTGAAGTTTAGCCCGCCCTTTTTTTCTTCTGATTTGCTTATACTGATATGATCGACCTAATTCTTACCAATCATTACGCTTTCTTGGTAAACATAATCAACTCAACCAAGCAGGAAGCACTAGCTAAACAGAGGCGCAGTAGGAGGGGCCATGTCTTCACCATAGTAGAACTAGCAGGAAGGGGTGGCTTTGCTGGAGGCGGAGCCTCCCCCGATGCCAAGGGCCATTTATCGCTTCCTTCGTCGCACGTCATCGTTGCGGCCATAATAGACACGGGACAACGGTTCGTAATGTGCTTGTTCTTAAAAGTGTGCTGGTGCCCATTTTTAAGAACGAGGGAGATGAGCAGAGTTTTGGCAACTACAGAGGAATAAAGCTGATGAGCCATACAATGAAGTTATGGGGAAGACTAGTGGAAGCTAGACTAAGGGCAGAAGTAAGCATTTGTGAGCAGCAGTATGGTTTCATGCTTTGAGGATGTTGATAGAGAAGTACTGAGAAGGCCAGACGGAGGTGCACTGTGTTTTTCTAGATCTGGAGAAAGCTTATGACAGGGTGCCCAGAGAGGAACACTGGTATTGTATGAGGAAGTGTGGAGTAGCAGAGAAGTATGTTAGAGCGCTGCAGGACATGTATGAGGACTGTAAGACAGTGGTGAGGTGTGCTGTGGGTGTGACAGAGGAGTTCAAGGTAGAGGTGGGACTGCATCAGGGATCAGCTCTGAGCCCCTTCTTGTTCGCTATGGTGATGGACAGGCTGACAGACGAGGTTAGACAGGAATCTCCATGGACTATGATGTCTACTGATGACATTGTGATCTGTAGTGAGAGCAGGGAACAGGTGGAGGAGAAGCTAGAGAGGTGAAGGTTTGTCCTGGAGAGGAGAGGAATGAAGGTTGACCGCAGTAAGACGAGTACATGTGTGTGAAGGAGAGGGACCCAAGTGGAAGAGTGAGGTTACAGGGCGAAGAGATCAAGAAGGTGGAGGATTTTAAGTACTTAGGGTCAACAGTCAAGAGTAATGGACAGTGTGGAAAAGAGGTGAAGAAGCGTGTGCAGGCAGGATGGAACGGGTGGAGAAAAGTGTCAGGTGTGATAAAAGAGTTTCAGCTAAAATGAAAGGAAGGGTGTATGAAACTGTGGTGAGACCAGCGATGTTGTTTGGTCTAGAGACAGTCTCACTGAGGAAAAGACAGGAGACAGAGCAAGAAGTAGCGGAGATGAAGATGCTGAGGTTCTCTTTGGGAGTAACCAAGATGGATAGGATCAGGAATGAGTACATCAGAGGGACAGCACATGTTAGAGATTTTGGAGATAAATTCAGAGAGGCCAGACTGAGATGGTTTGGACATGTCTAGAGGAGAGATAGTAAATATATTGGTAGAAGGATGCTGAGTTTTGAACTGCCAGACAGGAGGCCTAGAGGAAGTCAAAAGAGGAGGTTTAGTGAAAGAGGACATGAAGGTAGTTGGTGTGAGAAGAGGATGCAGAAGACAGGGTTAGAGGAGGCAACTCATTTGCTGTGGATGGGAAAAACATATGTCTAGTCTTACTAGGTCATAAAACTATTCATTCATTCATTTGTTCATTCATCCATGCATTCATTCATTCAGTCATTCATCTTCATTACCCGCTTCTTTCACTGTCACGGATCGTGGGGTAGCTGGAGCCTATCCACCAACGGACTGGGGGCATGAGGTAGGGTATACTTTGGGCGCAACACCAGTGCACCGCGGAGCCCCATATAGCACTGTCGCCTTGTTATGTGGCGACAGTGCCACACAACAAGTTACAAACATTACAGTTGCACAGAAAAGCTATGTTTGCTTGTTGCTCTGTTATAACGTAAATGCTTTTCATTTGTCAGGTTATGAAACCCACAAAACTCCATCAATCAAGGATCAAACTCTCTGAGTGAATAAAAAAATAACAGCAGACACACGTTAGGACATTAACTTTTTTCAAAACGGTTTAGTCAAAGTTAAATGGGCTTAATTACTGCATTGTGGGAATGTGGTATATGATCAAAGCACACTTTTGACCTATTCATTTTTAGACACTAATCTTTTATGCTCTCACGGGCCACGTAAAATGATGTGGCAGGCCGCATTTGGCCCCTGGACCTTGAGTTTGACACGAGCATTAGAGTGTAAACTTTGTTTCATTCACTATATTTCCTTTTTTGTGAATTAAAATATAATAATCACAAACATAAATATATCTAATGTAAGGTAACAGTTGTCCCGATGGTCTTATGAAAGAACAAGCACATACAATCACAAATAAATGTTAAGTTCCTACAACTTCATGACTTATTTATGTGAAAGAGTTCCCTCTGCTGGTCCAAAAATATGATACCGTTTATAGAAAAAAATACACAACGCAAAAAACAAGGCTCAGAGGAACGAACTATGCAAAGTGAACATAATAATGAAAAATAAACTCATTTTAGCTAACTACATTGTAATGATATTGTAACTACATATTGTACTAATATTATATATGGCTGACTTAGAATATAATATAAATTGGCTTCTTATCAAAATGGTTTTGAATAAGTTTCTATGAGGTCACTGACCAAGTACATCCAATAATCACTTTCACTAAATTAATAATTTCAGTGTGCTTTACCATGTAATTAGACAAACGAGATCCATACCCATAAAAGACTCAGAACATTAAATGATTTTGGACTTGATCATAAGAGAGGTTGTTGGGTGTGAAGGGGTTGTTGGATAGGTGTAGTTTAGGGTCATTCTGCTGAAATGAATTTGCTGTTAGCCTCTTTATTCAGAATCTATTTTTCATTATTTATCCAACATTCACCAAAATCAGTTTCATATATTCATTTGCAATTTACTTGATTCTAACATTCCAGCAGTACCTGTCTGTACTGACCCTGAAACTTAAATATTCATAAGTAATTTCTGTGAACTTTTTGATTCTAACACTGAATTATTTCAGTGCTGTTGTAAATTTAATTCTTAAGGTTTGTGTATTATTACTCAGACACACAATGATCTGCTGTATTGTGACAATACTGCCTTAATATTACATAATAATTAAACGGTCAACAAATTCTAAACACAATCCTTACACTCCCCTTTGCATGCTCTATAACAAGTTTCACTCATATACCACTAAGTTCCATTCCCTATTTTACTTAACCTCCAATGAAAGTCACTCCCTGGTTTTGTTGGTGATTTTCAAATCAAGTATGTCTTCTTTGTGTTGCTAGTTTGCTATTTTCTTTTTGATAACCACCTGGATGGAGGCAGATTTCTACAAGAAAACGGATGAATGGAAAGAATATCAAAGAAGTCACTTGTCCTGGTTTGTCAGCCGTCATTTGGCATCATGATGTCACAGTGTCATATAAGTGACTTGTAATGAATTAATCATAAAATTGACTGGTATCTAAAATGTGACTATGCCATATTGGTTGATGGGAGGAAAAAAAACTAAAAAAAAAGTAGTAAATCAGTTGGTAACGAAAATAATCTTTAATTTCAGTTTTGTAATACACAGAGAAATACAGGAATAAAATAATACATTGAAACTCTGAATTTTTGGAACAACATGCACCAACAACATAAGTCAAAGACAAGTACAGATACACTATGCAAGTACTGCTTTAAGCATTTTAAGACAAGACCTCACTTTTTTGCTTAGGAAAGCCTGTCCTTGTGCTGAATAACAAATGCAAATAACTTTTGGCATGCAGTTGACATTTAGCACTCAAAACATCTCTGAAATAAGATTCTATCATCATACCACATAAGAAATAAAATATTACTATTATTACCTTAATGAAAATTACTGTTCAGACTAAATAAATTATAAGATAGCTTCACTTTCTATCAACATGCACAATAAGATGGTCTATGTGGTCACTATTACATGGTCAGCTTTGCCACAACTTTCTTTGAATCTATGATTGGGCTCTGTTAGTGTAGAGGAGAATTTTGTAAATGGATTTGGAATAACTCGGTTTGTATAATGGTTCATCAATATTATTTCATCACATAGTTAATTTATTCAGTTCAGTCTTTTTCTATATTAGTTTACATCACACTCTAACTGCCTGGTGTCTTTCAACCGTCATTATTACATGTTTCAGATGATATTACATGTTTATTAATAAATAATTAATCACATATTATGTAAAATAAAGTTGATCTGATATGGAACAGATTGTGCTGCAAAAAAAAAGAGCAAACAAAAGCAGGAGTTGCTCAGAAAATGATTGCTGCCAAACGGCTGAGTTTGTTTCCTTGTTTCATTCTTTCTTCCCTTTAAAACACTTGATGTAAACACTAAAACCTGTGTATTTGATAATGTCTATGATAAAATTGAAAATTATAAATTCAAAAGTATTGGACATGGATCCTGATACATTATGAGGAAAACAAGACAGCAGATATTTCTAATTAAATCAAAGTGTGTCTGGTGAAATCTTTCATTCTGTGATAACGTATATGCATCATCATGATAATTGTTGAATACAAGATTTTTAAAAAGTAGACAGTTTGATTAATGTTATATACAATTACATTTTCTATGTACAGTCAGTTACAGTATTTTCGTGATTCATGAAAAGACAGGCTTACACCTCAGCATCAGAGACAGACTTGTCTTTGCTCCGACTGGTGACCATTGAGTTTGTGTAGGTGTAGGAGCGTGATACCTCCTCCTGGAAGGCAGTTTCCAACACATTTAGGATGGATTTGCGAACTTTGTCCTTGAAATCTTGACCCATGAACACATACAACAACGGGTTCAGGCAGCTATTGAGAAAGGCAAGACTGGTTGCTATGGGAACTCCGATTGTGGTGACATGGTCTAATATTTCGCTTGCATGAGCAGCCATGTGATTCACCAACTCAATGAGGGCCATGACATGATATGGAGCCCAGCACAGGAAAAAGGTGGTGATAACAGCAGCAATAATCTTGAAGGGGCGACTTGACTGGCTGGCCAGGGTGCGATTTCTCCTGAGACGATGGATTATTACAGCGTAACAGGAGACGATGACAGTGAAGGGGACAACAAATCCCAGGAGGAAGCGGGTGATGGTCATGGCCTGATGACGAAATTGTCGCAGCTGATTGACTGAAGGTGTTTCATAGTCATCAGAAAAAGCAAAGTTGTTGAAACAGTTGATGATGTCTTCATTGTTGTAGGATGGTCCAGTGTCCCTGAAGATAAAATACGGAGCGCTGAGAACCAGAGCCAGTATCCACACACCCAGACTCACACAGGATGCCTTGCCTACACTTCTGTGGTTCTGAGCCCAGACAGGCCACACCACAGACACACATCTGTCCACACTGATCACCACCAGAATGTAGACACTGGCAAACATGTTGAGGAAGCTTATGGTGCTGTTCAGTTTGCACATGAACTTCCCAAAAGGCCAGTGGAAATCCATTGCTGTGTATGTCACACTGAGAGGCAGGAAGGCTGTGAAGAGGAAGTCAGCCACGGCGAGGTTGAGGAACCAAACTGTGTTCACAGTTTTCTTCATCTTAAACCCGGTCACCCAGATGACAACTCCATTCCCAAGAACACCGAGAACAAAGGCCAGGCAGTACACGATGAGAGACATGATGTTGAGGGACTGTCTCAGCTCAGCATGCTCATCCTTATAGTCATATTCATCATCGTCTCCGTAAAAAGTGCCATTTTTGACAGTGGCATCTGTTGTACCAATGTCATAGAATGGGGTAGCTGTCAATCGCTCCATCATTGTCTTGAGACCTGTAAAGATTCCAATAACTGTGTCACTGTGAGGGCCATAATGCATGCATTATTTTTTTATGCCATCTTCATTTAAAGTTAGAATATTAGGCATTTGAATGCATTTAAAGGATTTCCTAAGTTCCATAAGTTTTGAAGCTAGTTTGAGGCTTAAAGGGCAAAAAATCTTGAAAGTCAATTTATACATGCAAGCCCTCTGAATGACAAGTCTGCGGCAGAGTCGTATAATTAAAGTTGTTTGTAAAGGTTCTGATCAGATTCTAACCTCCAGTACAGTAAAGTAAATAGTCCAACACGCCGTAGATTTAATTACAATGGATTAATTAACATATTCTATTTTCGCGAATAATTAACAAAGTTTGGATAAGTTCTTTTCTAAAATCTCGGAAAAGAGTGGACTGTGAAAGAGCAAGTTAATTTACGGAGAATAAAATTAAACTTTTCCGTGTTCTTTCATCGTCCTGCTAAATTTGCTGTGATCTGATGTTTTTGAGTATAATTGAGGTACAATACCTGGATCAGAGTCCGCTGTGGCTGTGTCCACACTTTGACGGCACCATCCAAATGACATCCGTCTGCGGGAATACAGAGATTTGATTCCCCGAGTCTTTAAATAAGTGACGTCATCGTTCACGTCGCGTCGGGATCTCAGGCTCCTCCTCATCAAGAAGCCAGCCAACTCTCGTGTCGCGTCATTGGATGAGAGACATGTTTCTGATTATATAAAACAGTCTTGGTTTAACTGATGTTATTGCGTGCATCCATATGTGCATTTCAATTTAACTCCTACACTGAAGTCAAACTGTGGATGCTTCTGTCTCAGTATTTGACAAGTTGTTGTTCCTTGGGAAAAATCCAAAAGTGAAAACACCAAACTACTAATCCAAAAATGATCAGTTGTCCCAGGTGACGCCCACAGGAGTGGAGCTGTGACCGTGACGGCATCAGTGATGCTGCTGCTTAATATGTTTTTCTCTCTGTGGTTGGAGCTCAGGTTGGTTTTAATTGAAGATGAAGAACTCGGTGTGGACTGTTGGCATCACATCTTCATGTTTAGGACACGCAACTTTAATGTCCAGTCTCAATGTACACACAAACAAGTCACAGCGGCATCCTTCTGATAATTCAGGGTTGTGCTGCAGATTTATAAAATGACCTGCAACTACTTTTTATCTGGAGACATGCCTCTGTAAAAAGAAATCAAACCTGCTCAAAAAGTGTCTTAATGAAATTTAATTAATTTATCACATTGTTGGAATTTGGATTGATATTGAGACCATTTAATGGCATATACAGTACAGTATTGTACTATAAAGTGTATTTCTTGATCAGAATGCCTTTGAAATCATGCATCATAATCACATCTTCTCCTTTTCCTTTCGGCTTTTCCCTTCAGGGGTCGCCACAGCAAATCAATTGCCTCCATCTAACCCTGTCCTTTGCATCCTCTTCTCTCACACCAACTACCTTCATGTCCTCTTTCACTACATCCATAAACCTCCTCTTTGGTCTTCCTCTAGGCCTCCTGCCTGGCAGTTCAAAACTCAGCATCCTTCTACCAATATATTCACTATCTCTCCTCTGGACATGTCCAAACCATCTCAGTCTGGCCTCTCTGACTTTATCTCCAAAACCTCTAACATGTGCTGTCCCTCTGGTGTACTCATTCCTGATCCTATCCTTCCTAGTCACTCCCAAAGAGAACCTCAGCATCTTCATCTCTGCTACCTCCAGCTCTGTCTCCTGTCTTTTCCTCAGTGACACTGTCTCTAGACCAAACAACATCGCTGGTCTCACCACAGTTTTGTACACCTTTCCTTTCATTTTAGCTGAAACTCTTCTATCACACATCACACCTGACACTTTTCTCCACCCATTCCATCCTGCCTGTACACGTTTCTTCACCTCTTTTCCACACTCTCCATTGCTCTGGACTGTTGACCCTAAGTACTTAAAATCCTCCACCTTCTTGATCTCTTCTCCCTGTAACCTCACTCTTCCACTTTGGTCCCTCTCATTCACACACATGTACTCTGTCTTACTGCGGCTAACCTTCATCCCTCTCCTTTCCATCATAATCACATCTATTTTTTATTAATGACATAACCACAGGGCAATTGTGATAAAAGTTAATTTAGAAAATCTAATAAAAATTGGACTGCAAAATACTGAAACAGTAATTATGCAACTTTGTTTTGAGCCCAAAAATAATAATAGAAAATAAAATAAAACAACTTATTGAGTAGAATGGGATGCTTTTGATCACTTGTATACTGTGTTGTCATTACTTTGACTCACAAACTCGCTAAGACATTTTACCTTAACAATATAAAGTAGAAGAATCACAAGGCTGCATAACAAGACTGCCAAACAACCACAGACCAGAATGAAAGCTTTAAACAAAAGATAATTCATATACACACCCAGGAGTATATCTAATCTTTAATTTACATATAATTTATCTTTAAAAGCTTCCTGGCATATCCTTGCTGTTGTTGTGCATGGCATATATATCTGTCATGTTCCCAGAGAAATTGGAACTGAAATCTATTCCAAGACCTTTCAATTACACAAAACTACAGATTAACTTAATAAGTAAGAGGGTTAAAGCTTAAACAAATAACAGGGCAGAGCAGAAGATTTAATGAAACTTCCTGAAATACAGAAAGTTCTTGTGTGTGAACTGCTTTTTGTTGTTTAAATGAGGGCATGTGTATTTTGAAATTCTGCAGAAATACAGCAGAAGAGGAGTTTGCAGTAAAATGCAATCAATAAAGCAACAGTAAGAGCAAAATTGACTGGACATAGATTTGTAGAGGGTTGGCTAGAGAGATGAACTTTTTTTTCCAATTTCCCCATGGAGTAGCCCTACCTTTTTGCGGGGGAAATTTTTCAACAGTTTTTTGACTTGATCATATTTCCTCCCACACAGTTCCTCCTTATACCGAGTGTTACTGCCCACTACCCACACATTTGTTCATCTGCATGAGTTGACTCTTTGTTTTGAGATTTCTATGTGGTAAAATGATAAATTACATTGAATGGACTTCATCTGCAGCTCCATTTGTGTGCTTTTATTTGAATATCTTATATAAAAGATCACAACCAAAATTATTTAAATTTCTTGAAAAATATTCATTTTAATTGAAGAGATTTGAAAGCATTCCATGCAATGTTTGAAGTTTTTCGTATTTATACAAAAACGGGCAACACTGCTTTAACTATGAATTTTCTTGCTTGCCATTCATCAAGAACTGAAGTTGTTGCCTCACAGAAAGAAGTTTCTGGGTTCAAATCCTGGTGATAAATATTGTGGGGGATTTTGTGTGCAGGATGGATCTTCTCTCCTTGTCTGCATGGGTCCCTCTCTGGGTTCTCTGGGTTCTTCGTCCCAACACCAAACACATGCTGTGTGGGTGAATTGGTCACTGTAAATTAGGTGTGGGCTATACAGTATGGAGCCTTGTGGTAAACACTCTTGAAGTCAGCTGGGATGGGTTCTAGCCCCCACACCGGATAGGTGGTTGCAGAAAATTAATGAATTAATACAGACAGTTTTTAACATTATGGACATAGACATTTAAAGTGTTGTCTTTGTCCTCTATCAGAGCCTCCAGATGTGTAGCGGGCACTGGCAAGGTTGTCCAGAAATAAATGGGGTCACTGGGTCTGAAACTCGAAAATGTAACATTTATGGGATTTTTCTGTGGCATTAATAGATAATGGAATATTTTTGTCAAATTATCGACATTATCATTTGGTTGTCATAGATAAAGGTAATCTTTTGGAGATTCATCCATTTTCATTTGAAAGATTTGGAAACTCCAGGAGACTTTGGGGAAATCTTTTGGGGCACGATCTGTCTTGAACACTTAAGTAACTAACCAGCATTCCTTTTTCAGAATGCTATAGTTTGTGGGCAGGATCGCCTTGCTGGTAAGAAAAAGAAGGTTACGTTGCAGGCCTCCTTTGCTAACACCTCCAAGATGAACTCATTGATTGGATATAACAGGAACAAGATGTATAAGGGCTGTGTCACAGTTCCTGCATCCAAACAGTACCGTGGGATCATGGGAGTTGTCTCTGCATTGGTAAACAAACATCATTTGCAACTCAAATCTAAATGTATGACTCAGGCAGAGTCACACATTTATATTTGATAGGGTTATAGGGAAATGTTTGAAAGTTTTATTACTTTTTGTAATGTTCACAGAGTTTACTCACTTACTGAATCTCGCCATTTTCTAGTGACAAATGACCAAATCAAAGGCACTATTCTCTTAAATAAAATTAGATAGTTTTTTGACTGTATTAGTGTAAACACAAGTGATAATGAATTCCAAACACAATAAAATCTTTTTTTAAAAGTCACATTTTTTCAAAAAAAATGTATTTGTCAAATTTTAATCTTTTATGGTAATACACAATTTTTCAATGCCGACTTAAAATTAGGGCGTAGAGACAAAAAGAAGCATTGCAGTAATGACACTGGTTTCTAAACCTCAAGAGTTTGCACAGTGAAACCAAATGAGGCTCAAAATAAGATTCAAAGTGTGATCTGCTAGAAACTGCCCAGCCTTAAACCTAAAACATCCCACACAAATACACAGGAACAGCGTCCTGCCAATAGCCCAGATGTGAGGGGGTGGAAGTAAGGAATGAGTGAGGGGAAGAGAGAGAGAGAGAGAGAGAGAGAGAGAAGAGGGAGAGAGAGACAATGCACATCTGTGCGTGTGTCCCGGTACTTTCTCTGTCTCTGCATGAGTTCAGAGCAACACCCTGATTTGAGTGGGAAGGACTCCTCTATTTTATCATTGCCTTCTAATCTGAATACATAAATGTTTGACATCTGAATCCCCACTGACTGATACTTTCAACAAGGCCCAAAAACAATATATTAAATCACTGGAAACTATTGAAGATAAGCTAGAAGAGTCAACTTCATGACTTTCATCAAAACTAGTGAACAACTCCATTCATATTACGAGATTATTCCAGTGTTTTCGATAAAGTCTAGACGCTATGACTCCTTTGTTTACTTTGGTTCTGACTCTGTCCTGTGATGCAGTATCCATGTCACATTTCTGTGTTCTTTACTTTAAAGTTTTTTGACAGAACTTGAAAGCTGAGCATTTTGTTGCTGTCTGTTGGGGATATTAATAGCTATTCCAAAGCTATAGTTTGAGGTAAGCCTTCAGAGCCCAGGGCTTGCCAGAGTTCTTGATTTACCAACCAAACGTGTAATTATGTGTGTGCCGCACAAATACCAATTTGGGTGTGTAGAACAACTAGTGGGGGTTTAAAGAGAATTTAGTTCTAGCAGAAGGTAATATATGCAGTTTGAGTTTGAGGGGGTTTATTCTTCATTAAAACAGCTGGCAAGCTGAGGGGATTACAAGAATGCATAACAAAACTGCATGTAAATGTGCAAATCTGTGTGTGTGGTACTAAGATATGTAATGACATACTCCATGACACACTGTAACTTCTATACACCCAGTATTTTTCGCTTCTGCTACATAGAAATTACAGTAACTTGAAGCACTAGATCCTTTTGTGAAACAGGAGTATGAAACTGTTGAAACTTCTAGACTCCAGTACTGCTGTCATAAAGACATAAATAGTGGAAATATGCTATGTCCTAAAACCTCAAAGGTTTGTTGATCTTGTTGCGGTGATAACTGGAAATTGAACCCTTGAGGTCAGAATTTTGTTTTTCGAAGTCAAAAGCGGTGCTATCGGCATTCACCCTTATGGCTCAGTGACAGCTTGTTTCCATGAAATGCACCACACACAGGAAAAAAAATGCAACCTCAATAACCAAAACCACTTCCGTACATTGGTCCCTACTTGCAACCACAGCGGCTGGTCCCCCTCAGCAGACCTATGGGATATGAATAATTACCCCAAAATCAGTCAGACAGCAAACACGTCTGGTAATGCATACATCCAATATAGTTCGTAGTGATCTCTGTTTGAGTGAGGGTATTTAATGTGGACTGGGGCTGCAGGAGCGGGGCTGGTTAAACAAGAGCAGCAGAGAGTTTTGACCCATGCCATCTGTTTAACACTTCTTGAGAATTTTTAGGTTGAAGAGGCAGCAGCTAAACATTTGTTTTCCTTCTTGTTTCATCAGAATGATCACATCCTGAATGCTATCAAGGACATGTGTTAATAAACAGGCATCTGGGTGTCGTATGTGTCCCCATCAAAGACACATCTGAGCAGTTAACTAAGGGACTCATATTTGTGGTGCATTTTAGTTTGAGTTTCTCTAGTAAAAGCCACTGGCAGGATTCATCAACCCATTAAATCTATTAAAACAAACCAAATTAAAACATGTAGCATTTACCTTGTATATCTCAAATCAGGGTGAAATGTTTTGCATTTTCATTATTTGATGAAAATACATCACTGTGGTGTCAGTTTAGGGTTGAAATGAGTAAAAGCAGCACAAAATCATAAGTTACGATACATCTAACCAATGTTTTTGCCCTTGCTTAGCACAAGTTTCAAAGAAGAATGTGTCAAGTTGTTTGCAATCAAACAATACAGGCAACGATATGCAGGTCGCTAAAGGAATGAGGCAGATGGTGCGCCAGACAATAATGAGGGGGGGAGAGCTTGCCTGTGCTGGATGGGAATGCGCTATATTTTAGTCTTAAGTGTATAATCATGGGTTTGGATACAACCTCGCATTTAAATGTTTTCCCGTCTGGTGCTGATAAACAGCTATGCCCATTCCTGAGTAACAGAGTTTCGTACCTCTCAGTATGTCTCCATTCTATCACAGTGAGTGAGCAAATTTTTAAACAGTGCGGCTGTTGATTTATTTTACGTCAAAATGAAACCAGACGGGGGTAGAGAAAGAATACATGTTGGTTTCCCAAAACAGGATTGTAGAATTAAGATGTCAGAGTTCTGCTTGACGGAACACTTCTAGTTTATTTCAACGGTGTACCCCAGTCTGACAATGTTAATGTAAAAATACACACAGCTATTAAAGGCAGATGCTAACTCACTGGAAACAGTCTGATATATGGAAGACATTATTAAAATACAACATGTTAATCTATGGCACGATGGCGCAGTGGGTAGCGCCGTGGCCACACAGCAAGTCGGTTCCTGGTTTGAGTCCTACTCTTTGCGGAGTTTGCATGTTCTCCCCGTATCTGCGTGGGTTCCCTCCGGGTTCTCCGGCTTCCTTCCACCTCCAGAAACATGCGCGTCACTAACACACATAGTGTGTGAGTGTGTTAGTGCGTGTTTGTCTGTTTCTGTGTGGCTCCATGGTGCACTGTCATTGCGCCCGGAGTTTCCCCTGACTCACCCCCCAAGCTAGCTGGGACAGGCTCCAGCTCCCCGTGACCCACGACAGCAGACGAAGCGATATAAAGAAAATGGATGGATGGATGGATGGATGGATGGATGGATGGATGGATGGATGGATGGATGGACAAGCTAACCTCTTCTTCTTTTTCACTCTGGATACTAAAAAATGGAACATCTGCAACAACACAACTATCCTCTGTTCCAGAGTATCTCTGACCACGAGTTCCACCCACATACCAAGACTTGCATTTCTTCTCCAATAGATTGATTGTCATATTGTAGTGTCATTGCAGGCAGTACACATGTAATAACTAGTGTCATGCTCTAATAAAACCAGGATGGCATTGACAGAGTTTCAAAAAAAAATGTACTGACACCACAGAGAGACTGACTTTACAAAGAATAAACAAATGCAGAGATAAACTACACAAATCCTCATGGAAATCACCCTTTGAGGAAACACACACACACACACACACACACACACACACACACACACACACACACACACACACACACACACACACACACACACACACACACACACACACACACACACACACAATATCAAGGAATGAACGCAAGTATGTGCTGACTCAAGGTATTACTGACAAAGGGGAATTCCTAAACTCATTCCACCCCCAGCCTCTATACAGTACATTAAATCAAATGTCTGGGGAAATGTAACACATGGTTAGTGTTTGAGTTCTGCCTATGACGATGGAAGACCTTGAAAAAAAAGAAATAAGAAGACTAAAATATTTGAAACTCAGTGAGTGAAGGCACACACCAGCCAAACCACGTGCAGGCATATCCTTTCCAAATCGCTGAAAACATGATCTGTGCTGGCTATCTGGAGGGAGGGAAGGACTCCTGTCAGGTAATATACAGGTCGTGGTTCAGTTTTTAGTCTTCTTTATAGACAGCAGGGGTTTGTCTAAATTTGGCAACACGGGTGCTGCACCCATTCACTTTAACATGCAAGCCAAGCCCAGTCCTTATTCCATCAATTTAGCTATTTTACTAGATATAGTCCTCCCTATAGACAGTTTACTGTGAAAATATCAAGTTAATATCAAGTTAAGTAAACCAGTTAAAAACATTCCTGTTGAGTGAAAATCATCAGACAACCTTAAACAGCTTTGATTTTATAATGCACTTGTCCTGGTCATCTGTATGTTGTATGGATTTTCTACCCCTCAGAGTACCCACACAAATTCAGTAATTTATTTTACATGAAAATGTAAACTTTCAGTTTTTATTTAAGTTAAGTAGAAGTTTAACATTATCCGAATGATTAAACAGCATACTTTATTCACGCAAATTTGTCTAATAGTGATGACGGTCAGCTCTCTCAAGCACATATATAATTTCCCCAATTAATCTTGTGAATGAATTCCCCAAATTCCCCATTTCTGTAGAAAGGAGGTCATGAGACACAGAGCTGGGGAGATGATTAACAAAACTTAGAAGTAGTCTGTTTTGACCACAATTGTTACAAATCACATTTGAAATAATACCATGTAAATACAAATCCAATGAGGGTTTTTAATAAGATTAACTTGTGTGTACTTAATGTTGATTTGTTTTGCTGCAGGGGTGGGTCACAAGTCTCTGACACCAATACTTTTGGGGGTTGTATGGTTGAAAATTTTGGGAGCCCTTGCCCTAGAAGACACGCTGCACCAGTTAAAACCCCAAACTCATATCTTTTTATTTTCAGGGAGACTCTGGGAGTCCCATGATGTGTGACGGAGAACTCCAGGGAGTTGTATCTTGGGGGCATGGATGTGCCCTGAGACACAAGCCTGGGGTGTGCACAAAAGTTTGCAATTACATTTCCTGGACTAAGAACACCATGCCATCTGGCTGAGAAGCATAGACATTATGTCTGTATGTGTGTAGTGTGGTTTATACAGGTCTCTTAGTGTGTTGAGAAAAAGTATTCTATACAACATCTAGGGTATGGAAACACACACACACACACACACACACACACATGCACACACACACACACACACACACACACACACACACACACACACACACACACGGGGATGATATCTCACAGACTTCTCAGTAAAGTGATAGACAGTTGTTTTGTTCTGCTGTAGTCCATGTTTGTCACTAATGAGCGTGTTTGAAAAGCCACTTGTTCTTGGTACCACACCTTCTAGCTTTAACATGCATTACTGACAAGGCATGACATCAAAATCCTAGGTATCAAAGTGTTTAATACACTGAGTAACAGCTGTGGGGCCTCCCATGCCATGACAGCACCTGGCTCTATGTTCATGATGATTGTGCAGACTTTCTTCCGACATGCAGACGAGCAGTAAAAGAACAAACCTAACATTTACTGTCAAATAACAATAAATCATCGCAAAAATTGCTACAACACTCCTCTCTCACTTTGGAACATGTTGTACTGTCTGGCCACACTCCATAATTGTGGACTGTGCATATGTGGTAATCAGACAGCTGAATAGGTAGTGACTTTTTTTTTTAGCTGTATAGCTGATCTAAATGATTTTATATTGCAATTGGATTTTCACGAGTTACTAATTTTGAACCTAAACGTTAGCAGTGGTTTGAGAGTTTTGAGACATGAATGTCGACAGATCTTTAAGTCGACTTTTGATACCTTAAAGGACCAACTAAAACCATATTAGCCTCCCTGCTCTTCAGCTCTTCATTGAAAGGCACAAACTGAGGCATCAGGTGCACGTATGAGAAAACCCGTTCACAAAATCCAAAAACCATTTGAGTGAATTTTGGTTGCTTGGGTGTGGCACAAACCAGAGAAGTGAGTCATCGTGCATTTGCTTGACCACTGAATAAAGACCTAATTAAGCTTTAGAGGACTCATGCACCATGTACAATAAATACTTCACATCTCTGTGAAGCTTGCTGGGTTCTGTGCTTTCTTAAAATAATGGTCTGAGACGGGATGTTGATTCATGCAACACATGGAACAAGTCCTATGAACGCCATGAACCTTATTGATGGCCCACTTTTAAACTTTGCGAGCTTGGTTAGAGTCGCTTTCTTCCTGTGGGTATAGTATACATTAATGCAGTTCATTTAATGGAAGAAAACTGCATATAGGAAATGATTAAGTATGATTTAACAATAACACTGAAGAGTATCATATGCATTCGGACAGACATGAGTGGCCGGGAGTTCTCATGAACCAGCATGTGGACCATGAGGCTGCATCAGTGAAGGAACATGATTTTACACCACAGTGTTGTATAGCACAGGAATAAAAGATCACAATATCTCATTCAGGAAGTCAAACCTGTCTTTGTACACACTAACTGGCAGAGCCTTCATGCATGATGTCAGCAGCCCGGTGACTTCTATTTTGGGGCTGACATGAAACATGTTAATGGTTAAGGCCAAGTCCTGTGGCAAAAGGGTGTGGACCGTCATGAGCGGTCAACAGATTTTCCTGTAAAGAAACAGGGATGTAATCATGGTTAAGTCAGGACAGTGGCGGCAGCGCAGAAAACCAGAACGGGCAGCTCTAGTATACTGCAGTGACAGATTAGTAGTATAGTATAATAATATAGTAGTAGTTGTACTTTGACATTAGTTTGACCCCCACTACTTCCCCACTCTTGTGCACATTGGTGCTACCACTAATTCATTTTTAAAACTCGTGCAGTTCCAGAGATCAGCCAGCAGAGGGCAGTGTCTGACACGCTTTTTAGTGTACTGTATAATATTTGTGTCATGGACGAAGACTGTACAGTTCCTGACTAAAGCAAATCGCTGCATTACTTAATTATCTTGAACAGAATCATTTCTTTACAGTAAGTCTGTACAAGTTTTTTGGCAAAAATCCAAGAAAAATATTAGAATCATTACAAATAAAATAAAAATGCTTTTAAATACGTCCAGGTTGACATTAAGCATAATGGATATTATCTTTGGATATCAGCAAAAATCACATCATAGATGTCCTCTAAAAAGATTGCAGTATTTGATGACATACAACGATGTACTGTATAAAAGCATTAAACATCGGTTTCCACTGTGTCTATTTGATGTCCTGCAGCTAAATGTTGGGGAAACTTTTTGTTTTTTTGCCGGAGGTTACATACTTGTGCGATCAAGGCAAAAGTAAAAAAAAAAGAAAAAAGAGAAAAGCATCGGCGCTCAGGCAGCCGGGCTGCTGCTACCTGGTTTCTGACTCAGCGGGTCTGCGCGTAACGGATGAAGCTCAAACCGAAAGCGCGCGCACGTGGCTCCATCCCATCTTCAAACCGGTAGCCTATAAAGCCGACAACTCCACGCCAAATCGCATCACATGAGAAAGTAGAGCGAGTGGATGTCTCTTCAATTTAAAACCTGAAGAACTCGACATCAGGTATGATTTAAAATTAATAATATTAATATGTGTTTAGTAGTGATGTTTACTCTTTTGTCAAAAAAAAAATGTTTTAATATGCAATACAGTAAATTTTGGTTTGCCATTTAAATGAAAATTAATAATTTCTATATAGCCATGGGCATTAGTTGAATGTGAGATTATTTTATAATAAAATGAATCAAGATGAGTATTTGAAAATTAATATCAGATTTTTGCAAAAAATTATGTCATGCCTTCCACTCCATTTTGTATGTACATTTGTTCTTTTAGTTATTTACTATTTTATTGTAGTGTTATAAGCACTACAATAAAATATTTTATTTTAGTTTTCATGTAATTTTAATATTATATTTAACATTTTATTGCTCCAATATGTAATGGTAGTGCTATTGTAGTGCTACAAAATTTTATTATAGTGCTACAATATTTTATTGTAGTGCTGCAGTATTGTATAGCTTGTCTCTATGTAGTCCACGTAAAATTTCATTCAATTCACTCTTTTTTCATTCCTACCCAGAGTAAGAATTCATCATTTATGTATGTGTAAAGTGATGCAAACATGTTCTGTCTCTTTAGCTCTTACAGGTAAAGCATCACAATGGAACTGAAACCTTTATTGAAGACGCTGGGCTCTATAATACGAGCCATCTTCACTTTCATCTTTGCTGTGATGGTCATGGGTGTGATGGTGTGGGCTTACGTAGAGGGCTTCCAGCTGGCCACATCAATTTATGGAATCATCTCTTTTGGCTTTTATGGACTGCTTCTCTCATGCCACGTACTGACTCAAAGCTACTTTGCCTTCATTGAGCACCGGCGGATGAGAGATCGTAGGGATCCATGCAGCTTCACCAAAACCATTGGCTTCACTATATCGGCTTACCAGGAGGATCCTGCCTATCTCAGAGAGTGCCTCAACTCTGTGAAGGCCCTAAAGTATCCCCCTGAGCTACTACGCATCATCATGGTCATAGATGGGAACGGCGAAGATGACAGGTACATGATGGAGATGTTCAAGGAGATGTTTGCTGATGAAGACCCTTGCTGTTATGTATGGCAGCACAACTATCATACATGGCATGGTGGTGAGGCTGTGGAAAAAACTAAAGAGAGTGACTTTGGAGGGGTTACCATTGATATTATAGAAGAAGATCCACAGAGAAAAGAGGTGGAACAGCTGATCCAAAGTAAGAGGTGTGTATGCATCATGCAGCAATGGGGTGGCAAGCGGGAAGTGATGTACACAGCCTTTAAAGCACTCGGCTCTTCAGTTGACTATATACAGGTATCTATTTTTCCTTTCTGAATTAATTTTGTCAGATAAGATCATTTTCTGCAAAGAAAATGATAATAGTGTCATTTCTTTAGTAACCTGCCCAGTTTGCTACTTCCCCAGGTGTGTGACTCAGATACCAAGCTTGACCCTCTGGCTACTGTTGAGCTGTGTAAAGTACTGGAAAGTAACCCCAAGTATGGTGCCGTAGGAGGAGATGTGATGATCCTGAACCAAAAAGAATCTTACATCAGCTTCATGAGCAGTCTTAGGTACTGGATGGCTTTCAACATCGAGAGGTCCTGCCAGTCCTTCTTCAACTGTGTGTCTTGCATTAGTGGTCCTTTGGGTAGGAAGAAACCATTTGTGATTTGATGTGGACCATAGTAATGATTTTGCGTATCAAGCAGTGACAGTTTTAGCATTAATACCCTCTTGTGTTTGTGGTGACTTCAATTGTTCCATACAGGTTTGTACAGAAATGACATCCTCCAGCAGTTTCTGGAAGCCTGGTACAATCAGAAGTTTTTGGGAACTCACTGTACATTTGGTGATGACAGACATCTTACCAACCGTATGCTGAGCATGGGCTACGCCACAAAGTAAGAAGCTCAGTGTTGTGCAAAGAAAATCCATCTGCTGCACTTATCTTGATGGTGTATACTTTTTTGTTTTATTGTCATACATGTTCTTTTTGCCTTTAGGTACACTGCCCGTGCTAAATGCTACACGGAGACACCTGCTCAGTTTCTCCGCTGGCTCAACCAGCAGACTCGCTGGACAAAGTCTTACTTCCGTGAGTGGCTTTATAATGCCATGTGGTGGCATAAGCACCACCTCTGGATGACTTACGAATCTATCGTTTCTGGTGTGTTCCCCTTCTTTGTCACCGCAACCATCATCCAGTTGTTTTGGACAGGCACACTGTGGGACCTCCTCTGGATCCTGTGCTGCATCCAACTGATCGGGCTTGTGAAAGCGGGTTATGCCTGCCTCCTGAGAGGAGACATAGTAATGGTGTTTATGTCCCTTTACGCGGGTCTATACATGACCAGCTTGCTGCCTGCTAAGTATTTTGCAATTCTCACCATGAATAAAAGTAGCTGGGGGACATCAGGCAGGCGCAAGCTTGTAGGAAACTACATGCCCCTTGTCCCTTTGTCAGCGTGGGCATCCCTTTTGTTAGGTGGACTCGGTTACACAATTTACCATGAGATGCAGCTGGACTGGAACACTCCAGCCAAGATACTAGAGACCAAGTTTCTTATTTTTGGCAGTATGGCTTACGCCGCGTATTGGTTGCTTATGCTGTTCTTCTACTGGGTGTGGTTCCGCAGGTTGTGCAGGAGACGGGCTCGTAGATACAAGATAAACATTTAAAGTTGAGTCGATGAACAAAAAGAAGGAAACTATTTATTTGAGTTCTACAACTGTCCTTATTTTATTCCACTGACTTCACTTATTTATTTTGCATGTTATCCTTTATTTAATAAGTGATGGACAAAAACTTTTGCAAAACCAAAAAAATCAATACATGTTGGTAATGATGAAACTGATCTTCCATATTACCAGAGAATTTTTAAGACATGATACAATATGAGAACAAATGTTTGACCCGTGTGTAGATACTGCGACTAAAGAGACAGCACCGGGGCTTTTGGACCCGTTGACTTCTCAGGTATTTCATTGCCACATTATGATAGCAGCAATGTCCTTCCATTACTTATTTATTTGTGATAGTTTGAGACTGGAAAAGCACTGTTTAGTTACTAATAATGAGTGTGCATAATGGATATCTCACAATTATGCCGATGATGTCGTTACCACAGCAAAATTTGCAGATGACTTTGTTGCTGTTGCTGTCATTGCACTAGATGGGAGACCGACTACAGACCAACTTTCAAATACAAAAAATGTGTCCAAATGTCAAATGTCAAAGTAGCTGAATTAAATAATGACTACCATATTGTGTTACTGAAACCTGATGTATGGGAGCTGATGCTTCTTTGAATATGTATTCTATCAAATTGCTGCATGCTCACTCTCATGGGTACACACTGTAAGATGCACTTTGTTGAATTTGATATTCTGGAAGAAAGTTGGGAAAGAAAAACTTAAGTTTGTTTTTGTATATATTTTTGAGCATCGTACTTATTATCACAAAAATTTCTGTGAACGTGAAAGACTGTTGGTTTTGGGAACGTGTACAGAAGTTAATAAATAAAGTATTTTTCTAATGCAAACAGTGTGTATTTGTTTTTCTTCAAAATAATCCTATGTATCGAGAATAAAAAAAAATCTTTGTAAATCACTGTTGTCACATACAGCTGACACACTGGTTTCCAACTTTGATAAAACATCCTGCGGGTTAATGCTACATCCTATTAACAACCTAAACATAAAACCATCCATTATGTCAGTATTAGCATGGCTGCTGACATCAGTATGTATATCAGTGAATGTTATTGCTGTGCAGAGCCAAACTCACCATCCTTACAAGGCTCAACATAAGACAAACAAATGTGAAGACTGAAGTCAAGGCAAGGTTGAGTAACATAAGTCTGCCATTAGAATATCTGTCTTGTACAACTGCAGGGCTTTGTTGATCTGTGACTTCGTTACAACAATGATAATTACGTAGTAATATGAGGTTTGGTTAGCAAAAAAACAGAAACCTAAAACAAGAGTAATCTGAAGATAACATTTCTTCTCGACACCCTCCATAACACTGTACAAAAATCCTCAATTCCTATTGCTAGTTATTGGATGTTGTTTTGGACAGAATCACTTGAAAATCTTATTTTTAATTTTAGATCTAAACATACTTTAAAGGTTCTTATCTAAATGTTTAAAGGCACAACTTTTAATTAATGTGTTAAGTTACGATCCCATCAAAAAAGGTTCTGAGTTTGATTCCTTTCTGTGTGGTGTTTGTATGTTCTCCCTGTGTGTCTGGGTTCTCCGGCTTCCTCCCACCTCCAAAACGTGTGTGCATGAGTGGTTTTTTGTCTTTCATGTGGCTTCACGTGGCCTCGAGACGAGCTGACATCTTATCCGGGGTGTACCCCTCCTCTCGCCCATAGCCAGCTGGGATAGGCTCCAGCAGACCCTTAACCCACAAGACAGATAAATGGCTGCAGACATGTCATTGGTGGTCATTGTGTTAACAAGAAGATGGGTTAATGGATGGATGGATGGATGGATGGATGGATGGATGGATGGATGGATGGATGGATGGATGGATGGATGGATGGATGGATGGATGGATGGATGGATGGAAGTTTGCTCAAGCTAAAATGGTTAAAAGAATCATATTTCCACCGAGACAGTAAACATTTAATCACTTGAACAGTTGAAATATCAAATGCCAAATTTGTGTCTATTACAGAGTATCACATTCACACATATTAAATAGTGTGTAATTGTGCCAGAGTAGATAATTACTTGTTTGAGTTGACTTGACAATGAAAAGAATCTTTAAAGAATGTACTGGAGACACTCATATCAGTAAACATGGACAATAGTGCTAGATAAGAATTGTTGCATTGCTGCTGCTGACATTGTCAGATCAAATACTAATCTATGCTGCCAGAAAAGCCCCAGTTTGCGGAAATCACATCTAACAACAAAGAGTTTGCACAATTTATGATTTTTATTTTTTTTGAAATATTAAAGTGAAATGATGAATTAAGCTTTTCAATTAATAAAACATTTACTGGATTGGATAAAAGGTTTTTCAAATTTTAAGATTATTTTATTTTGCAGCCTCATGGTGTTTTTCTCTTTCCCTGCACAAAGGAGGAAAATGTTTCGCTAGTGTTGGTTTGTCCTATTGTGTCTTTCTGCATTCCTCCTCATCTGTCAACAAATTACACAAAAAATAACAACTATTCATAAAACTTGGTGGGAGGATAGGGCAGACAATGCAGAACAACTCTAAATTTGGGAGTGAATCCAGATTAAATGGTAGTTCAGGAATTTGGTTTCTGTTTCCTTAACATTTTGAGAACTGATTTTTTCACTATTTTTACCATTACTCTGTGTTAGGGTTAGTTCATGAACTGTCTGAAGCAACACAGGAGCGGAATCTGTAATATTGTTCTGCTTTCCTGACAACAATGGGAAGTTTTGGTCTGAAGTTTGTTGTAATGTGAGAACATTACCTCATCAAGCCACAAATAACCCATTAAATAAAATGAAATGTTTAGGAATGCAACAGAAAACTATTCTACAATTTATTATGGACAGGGTGTCATTTAATGAACATCCCTGAAAAACTCAGCCGACTTCACAGCTGCATGAGCTGGATGGGGTGGAGGCTTTTGAGTCACCTTCATCAGTGGATGACACAACATTTTGAGGAACTCAACATGGAAATAGGGTGGACCTCATTCAGAGAGCAATAAAAGTATGTGTCACCCTTTTTATGGGAAAGTGTCGCCAAAATTTTGGTGACTATCGATATTAAGATGCACTGCGAATCAAAAACTCAAAGCTTTAAACTCAGTGTCAGGAAGGATAATAAATAGTTGAAGCACCAAGAGAACATTTTCCCTCAGGAACCACCTTGTGATGTTAGGATGGCTGTGGTGGATATTATATGATAATATAACAGTTGTGGCCAACACTGTGGCCTCACAGCAGAAGCTTCTGGGTTCTATTAATATAACTATTATTTTGTTAATATTATTTCGTGAAGAGTATACCCGCATCCCAGTGTCTGTATGGGTTTTTTCATCAAGTTGTCATGAAATGTAAGATGCTGGATTTTATTTGACAATGATCATTCATACAGTCATTTGTTCATTTTCCGTGCCGCTTACACGGGTCAAGGGGATTTCTGGGACCTTTCTCAACGGACTTGACAACAATGACAACAATCAATATTCTGAAAACCATAATGCTGATCATTTTTACTAAATTTCTATTATCTCGATGTCACCAAAGTGTTTTATAGAAGAAATGCACATTTACAGCTAATTATCTAATCAAACATAGGAGATAAATTTAAAAAATGTAATGAATAAGGGCAGCACAGTGGTGCAGTAGGTAGCTCTGTCGCCTCACAGCAAGAAGGTTCCGGGTACGAGTCCTTTGTATGTTCTGCCCGTATGAATGAATGAATGAAATAAAGTTAAAAAAATACAAATAAGGCAGACTTCCACTAAAGCTAAACAACTTCACACATCTGTCTCGCTCCTATGAGACACAAAAAAGAGAAAAATAAGCAATGTGACAAATCAAATTATTTATTTGCCATGAAGTTATACATTTACATGAAAAAACAATGCAAATAATAATTTTTGCTGTCTATTGTAAATTTATTATTTTGTGGTTAGGACAAATATTTTTGATTCAGCAGATCAGGATTATTCTTTAAATCTGGACTTCAGATAAAAACAAGTACTGAATCAACAATATAATTTGTGTAATTTACATCATGATTCATGGATCATTTCCTGACAAAGCTTGGGAAATTAGTTTTTAAAATCCTATGATCGTATAAGTAAAACATCACAATCAATGTCTGCACTGATATTAATGGTCCATATCCCTGTTTTTTTTTAAACTCAACTCATTACTTTTGTAGTTTTTTCTAGAAGTAGAACTAACAAACAGGTATTGATGAAGATATAACTTCCTTGACAGACATTTAGGAAAATACAGGAATAATTATTTGCAAATTTGAGACTGCAGATTATGAACATCTAGCTTTATATCATTTCCACAACAGTGTTCAGACACATTTTCCCCCAAAAAATATTGTCTGGCCGAGGGGAAGCACATACAGAGCAAACAGAAAAGAATTCACATGATAATACAGATATTACCATGAATTACTACTACCATGTGGTAAAAGAAAACATGACTGTTCACCCTTGTTCATTGAGTCAATAAAGGACATATTCAAGTGAGAAATGATAACTTGAGAGTAGACTAATTGGGTAGAATTCAAAGTGATTAAAAACAATGGCAACTGGAAAGCTTGGTGTGCTGAAAATAGACAAAATATTTTCCAGCGGCAATATCCAAACGGGTACAAAGGAGTGGGAAGGTTAAACACATTGTTGGAGGCAAACTGACTTATAAATAGAATCAAAGTGAAACCTGTGGCTCAGCTACTCAGGCATACAATGAAAACTTTGGAATGCTTTGGAGAAAGAAATAAAAACAACAATAAACGGCTGGACGTGGTCATTAAAAAGTATGCTGAAGGTCTCTCCTCCATGTGAACCCAGTGGTGATACTCCCTGAACCTGATAAACATATCAGAATGTGAAGGAGCAACGAAGCAAATGTGAGGAATACCTTGTTCCTACCATGGTCAAAATAAATCAGGGCATGAATGGCTTTGCTATATTTAGAAAATTGATCCGAAATAAGGAAGATAACAGAACTAATCTCAGAACCACAAAAATCTAAATTTGCTGCAGTGAGTGTGCAGATATGAGAGGTCAGTGGAAGCTGAGGGCAGGAGTGGACTCAGCACACCCAAAATTTTTTCTTGCAGACAACAAAAAATGTGAAGAAAATTTTGTAAGGTTTTGTTACTTCTGCCTCACTTTAATTTAAATAATGAAATTTCATATAGTATTTAGCCAGCCATGATATGTTGGTAGTGCTTTATCACAGTATATTTCAGTCTGGATTATCTATCTCTATACACACAAACACACACAAACATAAGTATGTTAAAGGTTGTTTGTGTCCGGACCCTAATGAGCAGAGACTGACTTAAGTGAAAAAATTAGCAGTTTCATGGGTCAAGCTGAAAACACAAGTGGGCAAAGAAAACCAAAAGCAGCAGAGCAAAAATGACAAAAATCCACAAACAAGGAAAAGGAAAGGCAGCTAAGAGACAACTAAGAACACTAACATCACTGAAACAGGATGAAATTATTTGGCACCCTATTAGGAGAAGACCAGGCCCTTTGAGAAGAGGCTGATGAGCAGAGTGAGAACTGGTATGCCTCGTCAGCAGCTAGGATCCAGCCACACCCCTTGCCACAGCCTGACCTGTCAGGAGAAAACGAGCTTAACACAAAAACAGACCTGCCTAGCATGCAATATAACCATGACATACATTGAGGGACCCGTAGGCTGCAGTGACATTTCTTCGTACCTGCGCCACTAGCAGGGTGACTGACAACAGAGATGGACGCGACACAGGAGAGCAAGGCAAGCCCACTCGGACCTTTGGGCAGAAAATTTATTAATAAGAAGAACAAAAACGGGACTATCAACAAAAACGCAGTGATTCTGCGCTCCCCAGAGCAGCTGTGGCTACACACGTAGTTTACCATCACCAAGTATGAATGAGGAGTGAATGAATAATTGAGCCGATGTAAGGAGTCTTTGAGAAAGCGCTATATAAATCCAATCCATAATTATTATTATTGTTATTATTAATATTGTTATTGTTGTTATTATTTTTAGTATTTGTACCTTTTGTAAAAGAATTTTCATATCACCGAAGCAGCTCCAGCCTAACGTATCATTTAAATGCAAAACATGTCAAGGACAGAGTTGAACGTTAGCTTACCCTTTTAAAGGAAAAGCCTGTTGGCATCTTGCAATTATGCTGCCTTATTTAGAGGCATTTTATACTATTGATTTTGAATTGCTGTATTGAGTCAGCTTTAGTTTTCATTTTGATTGAGAGTCTGCTTATGTGCCTATTTGAGACTCAGCCTTATTTTATTTCTGAATTTTATTTATTTTATTTAACTGTATTTGTATTGCATTTTTGAGAAATGCACCTGGCCTAATTGGTTTGCTGATGTGCTTGACCTTTTTTCGTTTGAATTTCATTTATAAAGCACACTTAACCAATAAAAATGTGGATTTCAAATCTTTTCTTCTTGGTGCATTCTATTGATTAGTCATGCACTACAATTTTGTAGTGTCCTACAATTTCGGGTCGGGTCGGGCCAGAACTCGAGCTCGGGCGTAAGAACTTACCTCTAGTATCTATAGACATTTAGCTTGGATAAGGTCAGATACATGAGATGTTTGAAAACAGGAAGTTCATTTAATCTTGACTAGATACAGTATTAAGACACAAGAAAGCTGATTAATTGACCACAATGCCTCTAGGATTATCATTAAAAGGTTCCCATATAACAAATCACCACCAGCCTGACTGCTCAATAGTGAATCATGACTCTGAAGGCAGTTCGAGGGACGTATTGGTAAAAGTGAGCATTTTCTTATGAGTAAAACTCTAGAGAACCACCAATAACACAGAGACAACTAATGCTTGGTGTCAAATCACAACACTTCCTCTACGGATGTGCCGATCAAGCAGGATTTCTGAGCGATTTATTGCAGAGACAAAAATCAGCTTCTGCATAGCCTTTATGAGCTGGGTGAAGAAAAAACAACAGGGTTTAGAAGCGACCCAGGACTGACTAAGCCATTGTCACTTCCTCTCGTCTGTTTTCAATTATGGTGCTCACCCTCACCCTGTCTGGCCCTCCCTCCCTGACATCAGGAAGGAGGAATAGTTTCACTTGGCACACTTGTTGAAATGCACGTGTGATTTACTACAAATGAAAAGAAGAATGGACAACAAATGTCAGGTTGCCTTGAGTGTCAAATTAATAAGCAGTTGTGATTTGGAAGCTGTATTTTGAAGAGAATAAAGTGATCCATCGTCAGCATGTTGTTGTTACAATTAGGACTTTGTATTAATGATATTGAGATAAAACAGGATTGTGAACATGTGATCACAACAATACAATTAAACAACATCCTTTTCACAAGACTTCTGTTAGTTGTGGATTGAGGCTTCCATTACCAATCCATCAATTTGCACCTTAAATTAATGTTTTGATGTTTCGGTATTTTCCTTTATTGCTTTTTGAAAAATAATAAGTTGAATTCAGGTGAAGATCAGACAATTAGCCAATTCACAGAATAAGAACTCTGATCACAACTCTGATCATTTGGATGAAGTCAGTTGATTGACTCTAGACAAGTGAAGTTGAGGGTGTGTGCTTTCATCTGATGACCTCAGGGTCAGCTGCAGCATACACACTCATACTGGTGAAGTTGTCATCGTTTACTGGAAGGTCTGTTAATCACAGTTTGAAACTGCGTGCCAGTTATCCCCAATCAGAGCCCACAACCTTTCCCATATTTTTAAAAGTCACCCACTGGAGTAAAAATGTCAGATTGTTTTCCCCTATTGGTCTCATCAGAGTTGGTTTTATGATGGTACACTAAGCATCACTTCCTTTGCAATCGTCAAATTGTTTCAGTATCAGAAATATTTAATGAAATATGGCTGAGAGAAAAAGATATGGAGAAATTGTGAATTTGCCTCATGTATTGTATTAGTGATAAATGTTGAATTCAAAGTATGTTTAGGATGCTTAATGGTGTTATCTGTGGGAGATATTTGGAGGTGTATTATTTATGACATCTCACCCTCCTGTTTCCTAGTGTGAATCAGAGTTAAAAAAAACCTTATGTGAATGTCCTGGGGGAGAAGACAATAATGGGCCTAGCGGCAAATAAGCTGCTAGATAAACCATCAAAAAATTCACATACTATTTCATCTCTGCAGAGTTTATATTTTCCTGCTTGTCATAAGGCCTTGCCTTGGTAACTAAGCCACCTACTGGAAAAAAATACAATCTGTTAAACGCCATGTCAAGTATTGAGTCATGTCTAACTATATTTAGATTGTTCTACAAGGCCTTTATAAGACACTCAGATCCCAGCTAGTCCTCAGTTTGTGTCCTCCATCAATAAGACATCATTCACGGCAATTTCTCCAGCATAGAGCAGCAATGTTTTAGCCACTCATAAGAACTCATCAGGAAAACAAGGATGATCTGTTGTTTTATATATCTTTACATTTATAAATAAAAATGTGGGGTAGATGGGAAATGGTGAATCATGGCAAAACAGTTTCCTTAGTTTGTGTCACTGACCGAAAATTTTCATCTTATCTTTGATTCTTTCAGTTCTTTCAATAAGCATGCTGCATTTAAAATTAAAGTCTAACATGATGTCAAACAGTTTTAATGTTCAGAATGTTCACCAACTGGCTCCAGCTCGATCTTCTGAAAACAGCCAAACTTTGTTTCCTTTCTGATCATCAAATTTTATTAAAAAGCTTTATGTCATTATAGTGCTACATGAACATTGCACATCAAATGGGAACCTTGAATGTCTGTGTAAGTTTAGATATCTCTGCCCCTTGCAAAGGCGACAAGCGGCTGAAGATGAGATGATTGCAGTCGTCTTGTCTTCAAGAAGGATAGATGGATGGATAGTTCTGCCAATCACTTAGATATATTTTGAAATGCTTCATATCTTCACAGAAAATGTTAATTGATGGTTGGAATACAGTTCATGGGAAAAAAAATTGGCTGATTCCAGTATTTGCTTACTCATTAATCCCTCGTTACTTGTGGTTAATACGTTCCAGGAACCACCCGCAAAAGCAAAATTTCGTTATATGGTGACAAATTATTTTATTAATTATGGTAATTTAAACATTTATGAACCCTCCCCATACTGATATTAAATCACTTATTATTAAACCACTCTGTATTACCTTTTCCCACACTCTTATAGACTGATTAAAGCACTTTTGTGTCTGACGAAAGTGCGCTGCGTTCCGAGACTTATGGAACATTTCCGAATGCCGTCAGCCAATAGAATGTGCATATAGTATCACGTGACTACTTACTAAAAATCAGCGATTTAGTGAAGCCTGTACATTTAAATGTGACCACTTTTAGACCAATGACATTCAGCAGTAGGTGGGTGTTGCATCGGGGACCTGGACTCATGCTTTCAGATTCTCTGAATTCTCAGATAGGCTTTATGACTTTATCTTATCTCAGTTGAAATCCTTTTTTTTTTGTGGTTGATAAAAATAGAAGCTGCTGTTTCCAACAGGTATTGTGTGGGGTGATACCCAAGAGAGCATACTGTCCCTTAGTCCTCTGATATCTCCTCCTTGTACCTGGAACCACTGACCGCTGTTACAGCCTGTCTCTCTGTGGTTATCGAGACAAAACAGGAGGTTCTTAGGAACTATGCAGCCATTAGGAGAGAAGTGAAACACATTGAAGCAGACTGTTTGTCAGCAACGAGACAGTTTTTCTCTGTTTGGTTAATTTACCAGGTATTAAAATGAACAAATTTGAAACACCCTGCTCTCTTCAGTGTCACATAGAGGACAGTGTTCTCTATGTGAGTCCTCTCTTTTGGCTGGGTGAAACAAGATTTCCCTCTCCACCTGTAAAGATAGAAAGGATGAGACGAGGCACAACAGTGATTACAACAAATCATTGCCATCATTTTTAGTGATGCATTAGGTCAATCAGATCATTTGTCATGCATACAAGTAAAGTGAAATCTTGACAGATAGATTGAAGCTGTAAAAAATGGTTTGATCATTTGGAAAAGATGCGGCCTGTGGTTAAAATGGTAACAGTGTCATCCCTTATAAGAGGGTCAGTGGTTCGATCCCCAGATCCCCAAGTTAACATGGAACAACTTCCTTCCCAGGGAAGGCTGTAGACCCATAACGGCTGGCCATTCAACCTCAGGGATAGGTAAAATGCAGAGAACAATTCAGAACATTGTAAAATATATAATTTTATGTAATAATGAAGCTTTTTCTTCTTTGTATTAGTAGAAAGGAGCAGAATCTGATTTTAATTGCAGATAGAAGGTGTTGCTTTCATAGGATACTTACACATACAACATGCAGCATTCCATTTACTGACTAGATAGAATCCTTTGTGTGATGTAATGTAATGCTATCCAACAGTCCTCCAGTAAGTAGTGAAATCAAATGTCAGATCTCAACTTGGTTCAATTTAGGTTTTTTTGTCACATGTGTCACAATGAAAACTTAAAGAAAAACTTACATACACAAAATAAGTACGATAAACTGTTCATCAACAGCACCTCTTTCAAGGGATGCAAGGATGTCAAAATTGAGGGCCTATTCTTCCAAGACCTGACCCCAGACAGTCACAATATACGTTGACGTTTGAATTCGTACAGCGAGTGTTTGCATGTTCCTTGAAATTCAAAGCATGAATGGAGGTGTGAATGTATTGTTTACCACATCACCCCTGACTGGATGTTGTAATGGCCATTCACGGTGTTAGATAGACCTCTTAGATGTTCCTTTATTAGTCCAACAGTGGGGAAATTTGCCTGATTACGGCAGCAGAGGGGAGTTCATACGTCATACTGTACATACAAACATATTAACATACTGTATGTAACATATGATATACATAAAGTGTTAGCTAGATGTGTAGCTAATCACAGCATATAATGCATACACTACTACAAGTGTTACATTACTACAGTTTGTTTGTCAGAAGTGCTATTTCTAATGTTTTTTATGAGCAGCACGCTGCTGAACAGCTGCTCCCTTCTGAGTGACGATGAATACAAGTTGTGTAAGTGCTGAAGTCATATTGACCTTAAAGCAAGTTGTCTCAGTTTCTGCTCCTGTACTGAGGGAGAAGCAAAGTCAACAGTCACTACAAAAAGTAATTACTGCTCTTTAGGGTCATCAAAAAAAAAAAAAAAAAAAACCTTCAAAAGGTTCAGTGATCTCTGGCATTTTTCCACCGTTAACAGGTGTTATCAGGTCACACTGATCAAGATTAAGTAATCATTTTAATTACTCCAGCAATTTACCAAGATCAAAAAGGCAGATTGACACAAGCTATGGCATGGAGGTATGCAGCACTGGGGTTTAATTCTAACACACTTTACGTGGAAATATATATTTTTAGCACCAGCCCATCTTCACAAGATTCACATTTGCTTTTGTGTCTTTCATTTTAGCGACACTGTATTCTCTAGATGGCAACCCTGATGTGATACATTGTCAGCTTGAGACAAACTTCAATACAAAGTCAAGCCAAACGTACGTCAATAAGTCTAATTTCTCCTTCTTTGTATGACTTCCTGTGGTGCACAGTGTGTTGCTGCCTACCTGTTGTCACCTGAAGGCTGACCTGCCGATTGAGGGAGCCTTTGTTATTTAAAAACTTCTTTCAGATTGACTTTGGCCCTGATCTGTTGTATTAGTTTTAACTAATAATCACCAATGACGGAATTAACACTGCTGTTGTTTTCTAAAACACTGCAAGGTTTTTAGCCAAAGAATATTTCTGATCGACTGCTCCAATCAAGACCATCCAGATCCCTCAGCCGTAGGTGTGAATGTGTGCGTATGTGTGTGTGTGTGTGTGTGTGTGTGTGTGTGTGTGTGTGTGTGTGTGTATGTGTGTGCTAGTTTCTCTTTCGTGCGGCCCTGTGATGTGCTGGCGATGCGTCTAGGGTGTACCCTACCTCTCACCTGTAGTAAGCTGGGATTGTCTGGGAGTGTTGCTGCTCTGCTGTGCTGGGGTGTGGCAGGAGGAGAGGCCCAACATGTGGACGGAGCTTCGTCTCCACACCTGTTGCTCGTCTCCACACCTCGACCCCATTGGGCTGATTGGCCTGAGGCTTTATAAGCTGGTTGATTCTTCTGGTTTGTTGCCACTTTTGCTTTGTTTTGATTAAACCACGGCTGAAACCTTCTCCTCCAGTGTCCTGCATTTGGGTCCTGCTCCCCGTGGCAGGGATAGAAGATCCGTGACCACCTAGGGGGAAAAGTGGTTACAGACGAGACGATTACAGGTGTCTCATCCTCAAGAAAATGAATAGATGATAGATATAATCTTTATTTTATACACTGGTTTGACCCCTGAAGGGAAATTAAGAAAGCACACTCTAGTTAGTGGTTCAAATGCATGCATACATACATTAGTGAGTACAGGCCCCTGTAGCACACACACACACACACACACACACACACACACACACACACACACACACACAAGGGGGCCTGTAGGCATGCAATGGGAGGTAGAGAGGCGGGGCAGCTCCATCTTGATGCGCCCCAAATGAGCAAATTGTAAACGGGGCGGCGCCTTGCTCAAGGGTGCCTCGGCAGTGCTTCGGAGGTGAGCTGACACCTCACACTGTCAGTGTTATTTTTTTTATGCGGGAGTGGGAATCGAACTGCCGATCTTGAATTATAGGACGACACGCACTACCACTGAGTCACTGCCGCCCCAAATCCCCAAATTTTGTATGTTAATTTCATGCCTTATATATTTTATGTAAAGCATATTGAATCCCCCTGTTTTTGAAATGTGCAAGCCCATCAGCCAGAAGTCTTCACGCAGGTCAATTCTTATCTGTATGCCCAGGGTCGATAACCACCTTCCTCTTGCAGGGTCGGGGAGGCTGGAGCCTATTCCTGCTGACATGGGGCAGGAGGTGTGGTACACCCTGGACAGGTCATCATTTCATCGCTGAGCAAAAGAAACAAATATTCCCACTACTAGCACTTCAGTCACCAACACACCCATGTTTTTGGATTGTAAGAAGCCAGAGCACCAAGATGGAATTCCCACAGATACAGGGAAACATGTACACACTGCACAAAAAGGTCCTGAGTCTGGATTTGAACCCAGAACCTTCTTGAGGTGAGGTAACAGTGCATCAACAATCCTTATCACAAACTTTTTTTAACCTCCTGTTCTCATGTCATCACAGGCACAGCTGTGGTTGCTGTCCTGATTTATGGCAGTGTTTCAAGACTCTAGCTGATCTTCTCCCACCTATTTCAGTAGTTATAAAATTCTTCTGCAAAAATATTTCCACATCCCTCGATGGTCTGTACACTTTACCCAGTTTCCCATTAATTGGGGAAAAACTGGACAACGCATTGAATTGAGACTCATATTTCAAAGGTTTATTTTGACACAGAAAGGTCTTGGACATTTCACTTTAATAAATAACAACATTACAACACAAAGTAAAAACTAATTATGTGAAACTCTGGCATCCAAAGATTTACCAAGGTGAATGTGAAGAACTGTCAAAATACTAACATACTAGAAAAAATAAAATGCTGCAAAAGTACTACAAAATACTACTAACACTATAGCAATAATTTATTTACAAGTAATGAAACACTATCACTATCATTACAGTAATAATTATTGTGTAAGTCAATTTAATGGCCAGAATACGAAGTGGAGTAAAATGTATTGCATGCCATAAGAGAATTATAATGGAACGCTCTGAGGTTGGAACTTATTTTGAAAGTGAATTACATCACTGTATTTTGCATCGCAGTCTGAGTAAATGCCTCTGCAGAGCACTGATAAAGTTGTGCATACTGCCCTCCAGTGGTAGAACGAGACACATGCAGACTTACAATAAGCTACTATATACAGTATTGAAAATCTTTGTAAAAACCAGGGAAGTGATCAATGGACTTCAATGCAGTCTATTTATCTTCATAACTCTCACAATCATAAAATTCATCCTCTGGATCTTCCTCTTCCTGATTACTTATTGGGTTTGGTGTTGTTGCCCAAAAATAACCAGCCCTGCAACAGCAAAAGAAAATGTAGGGGATATGGTACCAACTCATGCATATTCATTTACTGGAGCAAGTAAATCAATTTATTGATTCACTGTTAATGTCTAAAAATTGTGACAATAATTTAATGATTTTACCCCAGCAAGAGGAAGAACATAAGGAATCCAGAAGTGAAAGCGGCAGTCAGGAGCAGTGTTAATGGAGAGAGAAGGGGAGGAGGATCATCATCGAGGGGACGAGGATCAACAGGCTTAGGGAATTGGTGTCCTGAGAGGACAGACTGGTCAAATATGTCCTGTAGCACTGAGTGTCCCATCAGAGGTCGGGGGGTCACTGGGAGAGAAAGAAAACAGAAGAGGAATCAATCTCACCCTGAGGACATAAAGAAAAAGCTGAGTAAGAAATGTAGGAGTATAAGCATAAATTAGAAGTATTATTTTCAAAGGACATACAGTAAATTCATGTGGAGAAAATGAATATTTACATGGAAAAATCTATGAATGTACAAGTATGTACAGAAAAATAGCCATCCACTCATTCACATTTATCTGTACAGATCCAGCAGCCTCCATGATTGATGAAGATAAGGATGGTCATTTAGCACAACTCTCATTTCCTGAACTGTCAAGAATTCCTCATATTTTACAAGTGATTTTTAGGCTAGGAATTCAATCTCTTACAATTTGCTTCTATTTGGGTTTTTCCTGTAATTATTCTCAAAATAATCAGTAAATAAACATGTGTTATATATGTGATCTCATTAGATACTATCTAAAAATAAAATCGATAAAATCAAATTTGTGCCCACATAAAACACATCATTACATTATTTGCAACAAGCTGTATGATTTTAACTTTCAATTAACATTAACATTATTAACATCGCTCACAACCTGGCTCTACTGCATTGAAAAAAGTGGGACAAATGGGCATGTATAAGAGCTAATGCGTGGCAGGGTGTTGGCTGAAGGGGACAAAAAGTAACTCAGCAGCAGGATGGCGGTGGCAGAAAGCAGAACCTGATTCAAGCCTGAAGGCAGGGTTTTAATAAAATCACAGACCACCAAACCATCTACAGCCACTTATCTGCCCTGCAGGTCACGGGTTCTACTGGAGCATATCCCAGCTGGCTATGGGCGAAAGGTGGGGAACAACCCTTTAAGACAACAGCCTATCATACGGGCCACAGATGTATGTTCTGTGTTAAAAGGAATAATCAATAACACGTGGGGACCATAGAAACATCACATTTAAATGATTAGTACATATGGACGAAACATTCATATTCATTTTAAATACCACTTGAAGTATTACTGAAAAACTTGTTTGGTATATTTCAGGTGCAAGTATCCTCAAAGTGTTTAAAGAATAAAAGGTAAAAGAGTAAAAAGATTCTACAGATTTTTCTCCTTCTACTGATGTGCCTTGTTACCTGTGAGATAGTAGTATAGTCTGACAATTGAGAGGCCGCCTGAGAGGATCTCACACAGGTAGGTGCCCTGATCCTGCAGGATGGTTGGGCGGATGGAGTAGAGGTCGTCCAGGCCTGAAGTCATTTCTTTGAATTGATCCCTCACCTGGGTTTTCACCTACATGAGAATAAACTCTTACGAATAGTCAAGACAGGAATCCTTTACATTAATCTCCATAGATACAAATACACAGTTGTTCTGCTCTGACTGGCTCAGACGCAGTATTCACATTAAAGAAGCTATTCCAGCACAAATATATAATATTTTATAATGATAAAAAATGCCTCACATAAACAACATTTTTGTGCAGGCGGAGTTTAAAACAATGCTATTCTATTCACGGCATGATTTAAATTACAGAAAGGAACAACGCATTTTATCAAGAACAAAACCTATCTCATTCTCTGAACCTAACTTGATAACTATATTTTGAGAAAATGGACAATTTAGAAAAATATTAAACACGTCAGAACTTTGGGTGAATCTGCCAAAGACTGACAAAGCGTAGAACATCCTGTTCTTGCTACAATCACCTACATGATTGTCACTCCCAGCCAATCAGAGGTAGTCAAATAAGGGTCACAGGTGTTACCTTTGTCACTCTGTAGCCGTGGTAACCGTCTCCTTCAGCTTTGAGATTTCATACTAAACTAAGCTAACTGTCCCTTGATACCGGCCCCAAATTAAACAGATATGATAAAATCAATCTTTCCGTTTGTGGACAGCCAATATGCATGTCTCCTGAAATATGGAGCTATCACTTCAAAGGAATTGTGATGACCTTTAAAGGTCCACCTTTTGCCAGACATGTGTGTTTACCTGTTCTGAAAACATCCAGATCATCACGATGTCGTCTGGTAATTGAAATGACACATTGCACCACATTTGGCTGCTGCTGCCCTCTCTTACTGTAATGTCTCTAACTGGAATAAACACACACACACACGCATGCACGCACACACGCGCACACACGCACACACACACACGTACACACACACACACACACACACACACACACACACACACACACACACACACACACACACCACACACACCACACACACACACACACAGATAACATTCACAATGGGACAGCCCTCGCAGTTAATGATAATACTTAAGTCCAGTCTCTGAGGATTGGAATAGAAGTGATATGCTAAACAGTGGCTGTGCTTTACGGGGTTGATACGAATACCATCACGTGTGGGAGTCAACTGTCACCTTGCATAAAGAAGCCTAAGACTTAAAGAGTACCTTTGGTGCACTGTGTGAAATATATACGTTAAGTGGAAGTAAAACCCTTCTGCTTAGAGCATTTCAAAGATAAAAAGTGGACACTTATGAAAGTGAAAATATAATTATGTAAGGTTGTGTCAAGTCTGGATTAGTGCAACCTTTTTTGTTTTAGAGAAATGTGATGTAGCAATGTCCATAATCCAATATATTGGACAGATTACGGATACTTACATGGGCAATCCATAGGAAACTCACAGGAATCGTACCTGCAGAGTTCACAGTTGTATTGTCCCCCTCTCGTCTGGAAACCTGATAGGTGCATGAAACTAATACTTAAAAATGCATTTAAAGACGTCGTACAACTGAAATAAAAATTGTGATATTGACACACAAAAAGAGAATACAAACACTCACCACATGGAGGGACACATTCATTACCTGTGAAAAAAAATAGACTGAGGACTAAACTTTATTTTGATCGAGTATGAATCAGTCCCATTTGCCTGTTTCCATTATTCTCTACATTAATTGAAATGCTGCATTAACATAGCTAGCTAGAAACAGAGAGAGACAAGAGATCAGAGGGAGCTGCAATTTCCTAATGATGGACTGGCTGAATGAAAAGATGAATGAAAGGGGGAAGAGGCCGGGTCTCACCTCTAGGCAGTTTGGAGGCAGCAGTGATAAAATTGTCTTGTGCTTTCTGCAACCTTTCTTCATACACCGTTTCTGGGAAAGAAGAGATGATGGTGAAGGAGGAGGATGAGGAGGAAGAGGAGAGGGAGGAAGACAGAAAATATTATCTTAAAGCATCCTGGGGATATGTGGGCTTTAGGGCATCCTTTTAAAATTGCTCATTTCCAATTCTCATTTCCATGGGCAGTTTCAATGTAGCCGCAAATCGAAGGTGTGATGGTTAATGTTGTTAGTGGGTATGCTCCACAGGTAGGATGTGAGCTGGATGAGAGGGAGAAATTCTGGTTGGACTTTGATGGAGTAATGCAGAGCACACCTAGAAGTGAGAAAGTTGTCATTGGTGCAGACTTCAATGGACATGTTGGTGCAGGTAGTGATGAGGAGGTGATGGGCAGGTTTGGTATCTAGGAGTGGAATGCAGAAGGACAGATGGTGGTTGACTTTGCAAAAAGGATGGAAACGATTATAGTGAATACTTTCTTCCAGAAGAGGCAAGAACATAGGGTGACCTATAAGAGTGGAGGTAGGAGCACACAGATAGACTACCATCTTGTGTAAATGGTGTAATCTGAAGGAGATCAGTGACTGCAAAGTGGTGGTAGGAAAGAGTGTAGCCGAACAGCATAGGATGGTGGTGTGTAGGATGACTCTGGTGGTGAGGATGATGAAGAGGGCAAAGGCAGAGCAGAAGACGAAATGGTGAAAGCTGAAAAAGGAAGAGTGTTGCATGACTTTTAAGAAGGGGTTAAGACAGGCTCTGGGTGGTCAGGAGATGCTTCCAGTCGACTGGACAAATACAGCTAATGTGATCAGAGAGACAGGTAGGAGAGTACTTGGTGTGTCGTCTGGAAGGAAAGTAGATAAGGAGACTTGGTGGTGGAATGAGGAGGTACAGGAGTGTATACAGAGAAAGAGGTTAGCTAAGAAGAGGTGGGACACTTATAGGACTGAGGAAAGCAGACAGGAGTACAGGGAGATGCGGCATAAGGTGAAGGTAGAGGTAGCAAAGGCCAAACAAGGGGCTTATGATGACTTGTATGCTAGGCTTGACAGTAACGAGGAAGAGACTGATCGATACAGGTTGGAAAGACAGACAGAGATGGGAAGGACGCGCAGCAGCTTAGGGTGATTAAGGATAGGGATGGAAGTGTATTGACAGGTGCCAGTAGTGTGATGGGAAGATGGAAAGAGTACTGTGAAGAGTTGATGAATGAGGGAAATGAGAGAGAGCAAAGACTGGAAGAGGTGGCTGCTGTGGACCAGGAAGGAGCAAACATTAATCAAGGTGAAGTAAGGAGGGCATTGGAGAGGATGAAGAGTGGAAAGGCAGTTGGTCCTGATGATATACCTGTGGAGGTATGGAAGTGTCTAGGAGAGGTGGCAGTAGAGTTTCTGACTGGGCTGTTCTACAAGATCTTAGATAGTGAGAAGATGCCTGAGGAATGGAGGAGAAGTGTGCTGGTGCTCATTTTTAAGAACAAGGGAGATGTGCAGAGTTGTGGCAACTACAGAGGAATAAAGCTGATGAGCCATACAATGAAGTTACGGGAAAGAGAAGTTGAAGCTAGACTAAGGACATAAGTGAGCATTTGTGAGGAGCAATATGGTTTAATGCCAAAAAAGAGTACTACAGATGCAGTATTTGCTTTGAGGATGTTGATAGAGAAGTACAGAGAAGGCCGGAGAGAGCTGCATTGTGTTTTTGTAGACCTGGAGACAGCTTATGACAGGGTGCCCAGAGAGGAACTGTGCTGTATGAGGAAGTCTGGATTGGCAGAGAAGTATGTTACAGCGGTACAGGACACGTATGAGGACTGTAAGACAGTGGTGAGGTGTGCTGTAGGTGTGACAGAGGAGTTCAATGTGGAGGTGGGACTACATCAGGGATCAGCTCTGAGTCCATTCTTGTTCGCTATGGTAATGGACAGGCTGACAGACGAGGTTAGACAGCAATCTCCATGGACTATGATGTTTGCAGATGACATTGTGATCTGCAGTGTGAGCAGGGAGCAGGTGGAGGAGGAGCTAGAGAGGTGGAGGTTTGTCCTGTAAAGGAGAGGAATGGAGGTTAGCCGCAGTAAGACAGAGTACATGTGTGTGAATGAGAGGGACCCAAATGGAAGAGTGAGGTTACAGGGAGAAGAGATCAAGGTGGAGAATTTTAAGTACTTAGGGTCAACAGTCCAGAGCAATGGAGAGTCTGGAAAAGAGGTGAAGAAGCGTGTACAGGAAGGATGAAACGGGTGGAGAAAAGTATCAGGTGTGATGAGTGACAGAAGAGTTTCAGCTAAAATGAAAGGAAAGGTGCACAAAACTGTGGTGAGACCAGCGATGTTGTTTGGTCTAGAGACAGTGTCATTGAGGAAAAGACAGGAGACAGAGCTGGAGGTAGCAGAGATGAAGACGCTGAGGTTCTCTCTGGGAGTGACCAGGAAGGATAGGATCAGGAATGAGTACATCAGAGGGACAGCACATGTTAGAGGTTTGGGAGATAAAGTCAGAGAGGCCAGACTGAGTTGGTTTGGACATGTCCAGAGGAGAGGTATTTTAATATATTAGTAGAAGGATGCTGAGTTTTGAACTGCCAGGCAGGAGGACAAGAGGAAGACCAAAGAGGGGGTTTATGGATATAGTGAAAGAGGACATGAAGGTAGTTGGTGTGAGAGAAGAGGATGCAGAAGACAGGGTTAGAGGGAGGCAACTGATTCGCTGTGGTGACCCCTGAAAGGAAAAGCCGAAAGGAAAAGAAGAATATTTCCATGGGCAGTTGATTGTCAGTGAAAATGTTACACTACCAGAATTCTTCTGTCCATCAAACTCTTTTAGCAGAGAGGAAATCTCTGCTTCCATAATTTCTTTGAGCTGTTTGTCATGACCTTCAGCTGTTGAGAAAAAGGAAAATTATTTCACACAATCATAATCTATGATGGTGACTGTGCACACATATGAATATTTTTAATTGTAGTTTAGAGTTCATTTATTGGACTTGAATAAAACACAAAATGATCAAATGTTAGCAGATTTTACACACCAACTCTGCCAGCTTTGATTACTGCCACATTTTTTTCCAATTTTTCCTCAACCAATTTGAAGCAGTCGCCAATATATTGGTAATTTTTGTTTGAAACGTATCCCTTACAAAGTTTCCCAGTGTCCAAAATGTCAATAAAGCATCCATAGCAGCTCAGAGAGGTGCCAAATAGCAAGCTAAGACAGATGAGTAAAAAAACAAATGTGGCCATTTTCAGCTGCACTGAACTCAAGCAACAGCTCCGATCTGATGATCACCAGCAGATGGCAGTGAGGAACACAGAAACCTGACTCCTATAAATCAAAGCATTCAAAGCCTTTATCTACTCTCCTTTGATCGTACGTAATGTATGCCCTGTTGTACAGTTTACTCTCCTTTCTGTATTCTCTTTGTGCTTTGATCTGTGGTGTTTGTTGCGGTCGTGCGAACTAAGTAACTAACTAACTAACTAATTGTGGGTAGCGCTGCCGCCACACAGAAAGGCGGTTCTGGGTTTGAGTCCCGTTCTGTGCAGAGTCTGCATGTTCTTCCCATGTCTGTGTGTCTGCATGGATTCTCTCCAGGTTCTCTGGCTTCCTCCCACCTTAGTTGCCCGAGATACACCATATGATGACAACCATGGGTCGTCTGTGGTGCCCCAATGACCCTCCAGGGTTATGGGATAGAATAGGCTAGGCATGTTTTTGGAGGTCCAAAAAGGTGTGAGTGTGTGTGTGCGTGTTCGTTTGTCTATATGTGGCCCCTCGGTGGACTGGCATCACACCTGGAGTGTCCCCTGCCTCACGCCCCCAATCAGTTTGGATAGGCTCCAGCACCCCGCGACCCGCAACAGTGGACGAAGCGGGTCATGAAGATGAATGAATGAATGAAGTAAATCCGGGGTTATTGGAAATGTCACATCCGTCATCAAAACTGAAGACAGTCCAAAAACAAAAATTCAAAAAAATTTGATCTATGGTCCTTGTTACAGTTGGCATATTAACTAACTACATAACTAACTAACTTACTGGAAAGGCAGTGGCGGCAGTGGCTCAGTGGTAGAGTGGGTCGTCCAATGATCACAAGATCATTGATTCGATTCCTCCTCCTGCCCAGCCACCCCTGAGTGTGAGCTGACAGTGGGAGGCATTAGCTCACCTCCCAGCACTGATGAGGTGTCCTTGAGCAAGGCGCCATCCCCCTTTCTAAGTTGCTCATTGGGGGCGCACCAAGAAGGAGTTGCCCGCCACTCTACCCCCCCAACCCCCCGACCTGCATGCCCATAGCACACACTCGTGTGTGTGTGTGTATTTGTGTGTGTGCTATGTGCTTATACACACTATGTTTATATATGCATGCAACTAATAACCCATGTCCCTATGGGATCAGAACAGTACATTAAAATTAAAATTAAAAAAATTAACTTACTAACCGAGGGACAATGCAATCTGTACTACAGATTGCCTTTTGGCTAAGATGAAGTGTAGTATGTGTAGTATGTGAAGTGTAGTATGTTTAATATCTCATAGTCCCCTTTATAGGGATCATATATTAAATTGAGATTTGGAACAGGGAGATGGAATAGGGTATTCTTCCGTCCACTCCACTCATCTACCTGGTATTTCAGTATCTTCTCCGCGATGCGCTAACAACGTGTCCCTGCCTAATGCCTGTAAGTCCATTGGGATAGGCTCCGGCAACCCCCGTGACCCGCGAAAGCGGAATAAGCGGTGCGGAAAATGAATGATAGAACTCAAGAGACAGTTGATAGACAAATTGTTTTTGTTGCATAGTAACCAGACAGCCTGGTTTTACATTTCAGGAGTACCATGAAAAAAAAATAGCCTTGAATAGGGATTTTTGTAAAGTATGATTTTTCCTGCTTGTGTTTTTGTGACAAATTTGGGTTTTAGAGGAGAGTAGAGCATCACAGACTCCCCTCTGCACTTCCCTCCATTCTATTGTCTCCAGTTCTCGTTTCCTGCTGCCTCAATGCACCAGTTTTACTGCAGAGAACTGAGATTGAGCGAGCTAAAGAGGGAGGCGGTAGCATGGGGGAGAGTGGCAAATGAAGAGGGAGTTAAACGCTTATGTATGTAAAGGGATAAAAGGAAAACGTCTAAATAGTGGTGGGGAGACGGTCAAATGGAGAATCTTCTTCTTCTTTTCCTTTTGGCTTTTCCCTTCAGATGGTCAAATGGAGAATGAAAGAGTAAAATGTCCGAAAACCAATAGATCAACAAAATTAATAGTAATGGACAAGAAGAGAAAGTGTGTGTTCTTTTGGGAGGACTTCAGATTAATCGAAAGGCAAATAGATGTTAGAGAAGGAAGAGAATCGAGTGAGGATAAACTGAAAAGATAAAAGAAAAAGGGGAAGTCGCTGCAAGAGGTGAAAAAGGACACAAGTGACAGAGAGAGGAAGAGAACAGGGAAGAGGGAGCGGGACTACAAATCAAGTCGCCTGCCTCATCACATCCTGTATCCCCCACTCGTCTCCCATCCTCCAGATCCCCCTACCCCTCCTCCCAGGTCCCTCACTCCTGGTGGATCTCCATGGCAACCAGACAGGGTGCCTAATACATGAACTTAATATATTTTCAGTGGCAGGGTGAGCTGGGTACTAATGCATTCATCTGTCTCCACACAGACAAGCCAATCAATGTGAGTCAAGAGTCTGCTCCAGGACTGTAAACATCAGAGAGATAGTCTGGTGGTCGCAGGTGGAAAATCCAAAATACTATATTGTACACACTTAAAGCATTTGAGTGCACTTATAATGGTGTCTGTTTGTGTAGAACCAGTATTGTGCCCACTCATAAAAATTCTTGTTGTAGGGTATTTAAAAAAATGACAAAATTTGCTTATTCACAAAAGAAAAAAATTAGTTAATTTATATTCATGTGAAAGATCAGACTGCCTTTCTCACTCCTATACAAAGACAAGGGAATGATTTTCATAAATTTTCATCCATATCCAGGAAATTTTGCTCCTTGCAAAAACTGACTCATTATCTCTGTATAGGTGGTGACATGCAAGCAGTCAAAATTAGAACAAAGCTGAAAATTTGTAAATTTATCTTGAGACTCTCTTAAGACACAGAAACATACTTGTCAGAAATTCATACAAATTTTAAACATCTTTTATTAATTTACAGACGTATGTAACAAAGTACATAGCCAAGCACGTGGTTTGCCAATAGCTGTTATTTCCAACGTTGACATAAATGACGGGGTCACAACCGTTGGCTACCTTCTTAATGGCCCCCAGTGAGGACTATAACACAAAGACAGCCATTAGGATTGGCCCCCTGAGACACTGTGTTGCAGAATGAAGGTTCTTCTTTTTCTTCAGGTCTTAATCATCGCTGTTTGTTTTTTCAAAGCAGGTTGAAATAACAGAGAAAACCAAACTTGAATTCAGGAAATTATAGGGAATGAAATTTTCATCATATTTTGTGAGTCTTACAAAATGTTCATCCATTCTGGGACGTTGAAACTGAATGCAGCCCTGTTCCCGAGGACCTCACCTGTGACCTGCTTTGACCTCACAGGTTAAGGGTCTCAGGGACAGAGGGGCATACTGAAAAATTAAAGCAAACAAGAAAGTTTATAATACCAAAATGCCCTAAATGCTTAAGGGTTCATCTTAAAAATGAACCCTTAAGCATATGGAAAACAAAGCTGAGCTCAAAAGTGACAGGAATGAATTGCTGCGCTGAGACAAAAACGTGACCTCATCTGACATTTGGATTCTGCTGCACTGAACGGTCTCCAGGTTTGTGGTAGAACAGAATCACCCTTGTAGGGTGGTATCTGTGTGTCATCCTCAAGCTCGAGTCCTCTACCAAAGACCTGGGAGTCTGAGGGTTCATGGCAGTATCTTAGTTGTTCCGAGCAAATTGTGAAGGAGACGATTAATGTGAAGGAAACAAATTAATTTCAAACTGTGGCTAAATAAAGGATTTCTTTAAATTATTGAATGTGCAAACAGTGATACATTGTGTTCTACCTCAGTAAGTTAGAAGGGCTAAAAATAAACCTTAATATAAACAAAAACTCAGTCATAGATTCATAGTTCATCATATTTACGTCAAAGGAATAGACATTTATGTCCTTTTTTTAACAACTGCCACAACTCTGTATATGCAACCTATGTTAAATACAGGACATAGTTTTCAAAAATTTTGCCAGAATCATTACTTATATTTCGGAATATTTACCTTTTCCTCTTAAAAGCTTGCAAAGACATAACAATGAAATACTTTTTAAAATGTCCACAAAATTACTGTCTAGACACATTTACAGGTACAGAATTTCTAAATGATTGTTATTACATCACAGTTGCTTGATCGAGATTAACAACACTGCAGGATCTGTCTGTCTCACCTGAAGAAGGTTCTTGATGATAAAGGAGGCGAGACATTGTCTTAAATCACCTGTGGACAACAAAAATCAATAACTGTATAATTTTTTTTCATTTAAAATGTATCGCTGCAAATTATCCTCTACATTTTAGTGATGGACAGAAAATTCTTTCATATGGGGAGCCAATGCCACCCACTGGTAGACAGACAAAACAACATTTACAATTGGGACGATCATATTCATACGCTGTGCAAATGGATCATTTTTACATTTTATGGAAGTGGAGAATGTTTCAGTCACCGAAAAGACAAGAGTGTCAAGGAGAACAGAAGGTGCTAAACACCTGCCTCATGACCTGCTTCAAAGTGAACTGCGTGAATAAACATTACGTGTTATCTACATGTTGACTTCATGTCCTATAGGCCTCAAGATTTATGAATAAAGTGGTGCAGTTTTTAGATCATTTCAGTTTCATGGATGTGACCAGTGAGGATGTGACCACGAAAACGTTATTCATCACTTGAAATGAAGAGATTTTATGTCTGTGCAAGTTGCTTTTTCTGCTCGCTTAAGATAATGTAAATTATGCTTTCAACATAACTTTCAACAAAACTGAATTTATGACAAATCGTGTATATATATATATTTTTTTGAGTCAAATCTATTCATGATAATTACAGCAGGTATAACAGATTTATCTCACACTGTCTGTAACCGGGTTTAAATTCCTTGAAGCTTTTTGATGAAGTTTCAGACGTACTTTTTTTCTCTTGATCTTAAAAAATATTGTGTTACAGAAGATGAGATTTAAAGCAAAGTATAAAATAAACATGAAACTGCACTGTAGACGTGACCCGTCATCAACACACAGCGTATACATATTTGAAAGGTATTTTGTCAGCTGAAAAGGAGCATGCATGAACATACAGCAAAACATAACTGGTAAGGGATGTAAAGAAGCAGTGATGGAAAAGTTTCAGATTAAAATGCGTGCAAGCTCTACATAGAAGAAATCTTACATATAAATCAATCTAAAACGTTAAAACATTACCTGACAGCCAGTCGCGTCTTTTCTTTTCCTTCCTAGTCACAGGGATCTATGTTTCCTCGTAGTTCTGATGGTGTATGCCGGGGCTAGACAGAGTCCAGCGGCAGGTAGGATCCAGACAATGGTATTGATTCCATTATTCTGCTCTCTACCTACAACCTACCTGAATAACATCTGGACAGCTCCTCAGCTTTTGTTTCTGCAGCGCTGCTCTCAAAAATATGGAGCGCTGCTGCAAACTACAGGAAAATTAAGAAGAGAGAAAAACCTTGCTTACTTGAGAAATCACAAGCCTGCACACACACACACACACATGCACGCACGCACGCACACATGCACGCACGCACGCACACACACACACACACACACCAATCCTCTTGGTGCACATGCATCAGTCACACACACACACACACACACACACACCCCACACACACACACACACACACACACACACACACACACACACACACACACACACACACACAAACTCATTTACCCTTCGTGCTGCGTTCACGGTTTCCAGCCATCTCTTTGCTTTGTACCCATTCTCTTCTCCTTTTTCACTCTCCCTCTTTCCCAGTCACTGCTGATTATCCTTCCATCTCTCTCTTTCCCTCTCGGATTTTTCAAGCCTCTGGTCTCTACTAGCTGGTAACCCCCAACACACACACACACACACACACACACACACACACACACACACACACACACACACACACACACACACACACACACACACACACACACACACACACACACACACACACACACACACACACACACACATTCTGTGAGCAATGTGTGTGGATGTGTTAGAGATGGGAAGAGAGAGAGTAAGAGTGCAGTAAGTGCACACATGTGTGTGTGGCAACGAAAGTGAGCAGGAGCGTGTATGTGTGTGTGTGGAGGAGGTGGGGGGCGATGGGGGAGGGAGGCAGGGTGGCAGGGAGGCTAGCAGAAAGTGGGGATGGAGGGGGAGGGTCAGAATCTGAAATGGGATGAGAATAGAGAGAAATAATAAGAAGCCCAGGAGCCTCATGAACCTGAGAACCTGACATGACAGCCTTTTCCTACGTGTAGAGCAATCATACCATCATCTAAATGATTACAGGATTTATGGTGTTGCTCAAACACGACCGCAAATTTCACCTTGATTGACATGAAAGCCAGTAAATAAACCCACTGCAGAATACTTAACCAGTGACAATGTAATGTTGATTAAACAGCTTTAAATCAAAGGTGGCTCCGAAACGACGATTGTTCGAACCCAATGAAGTACTGATGAATGAAAACTGCATGAATGACAATGACGTTTTGCATGAATATACAATTAAATTACAGCGGTTTTGCAAATTCAGTATAGTATTATTATTTTGTTCACCCATAAACTGTCTGAAGGCAGTTTGGTTCTCATACTTGTCCTACTCTCCATGAGTACATAGAGTTACAGTTAGGTAACAGAATCATATGGCCCTCAGGGAAATTCAGAAATGAAACTAAATCTAATTTAGACCCACTGATTGGCTGTCTGTTCAGCAAGATGGAGCATAAACACTACACTTGATGTGTAAGCATCATTAATGGCTTTAAAGTGGTCTGACCATGGCATACCACCGGAATAGAATATCACCAGTGTGTCACAAGTTTAGAGTAAATGATAAATTGCTTTTGACCTAAAAGAATGAGCAGTCAACTGAGGCCTTGGATAGCACCTGTCTGAAGCATAGCCAGTTAACACCCTCTGGCTAAGAGAAAACATATTTAAAATTAATAAACACAAATAAACAAAAGGATTTTTTCCATCATTTAAAAGTGAAAATCCTTCTCTCTGAAAGTCACTACAACATATGAAGGGACATATTGTCACCTTCATCCCCAAGGTACTCAGATGAGGCGTCTGTTTCATTAATATGCAAGACAAGCGTTCAATCTTTCAGAAATGGAGGTTACAATACCATCACTCCACTATACATTCATAATATCTTATGAATATTCACTACATACCCACAATGCGTATAGACGAGTCTGTGTCACTTGAACAGCGGCGTCTACAGACACACACTCTGTGGAGCTGAATTTATTTCCTGCTTTGATCCTCTTCTGTGTACCTGTCTCATTCACAGCCATGATGCGCCACGGGCTTTTCATATCCCCCCCAGATTCACAATCATACTGTAATACTATGCCATCTAAATTTGCATAGAAACAACATGCTGTTATGCTTTTTGCTGTGATGTGTGTGCTGTGCATTCTGTCCGTTTGCACTTGGGGTGAGTTTCTGTGCAGGATGCCTTTGCACTCCTATATATATACCCTTCATGATGATGACATCCCCGAGATGTACATTTCCAAACCCATGGATTGTGATTATGACCAGATTATAGTGAACAGAAGCCTCTGTCTGCTTTCCTCTGTCTGTTTTCCACCAGAAGGAAACATGAGAGCAGTGCTGTTCCAGTTAAGCGGCTACCATAGGTGCTGTTTTGGCTTCAAATCCAAGAAAAAGGCAGTTCTCTCCAGTGTCAGCAGTACTCGAACCTGAGTGACAAATGCAAAAAATGTCACAGACAGATGCATGAGTGTGTGTCTGGGTTTGTACGTGTGCCTTTGACTGCACTCTGCAGTGCCACCGAGAGACAAAGCACTACGACTGCTTCGCAGGGATGACATCATCAGTCTGGGATGGTGTCTGCCTTGTCTGTCTCAGTGTTGGGATGCTCCAGTTCGCTTTTTTCATCCTGAAAGATGACAGACATCATCGTTTTCAGCTTCATACCCCATCACATTTGCTTTTTTTATTTTTTTACAATAGAGTATGTGCATGAAAGCTAAACCCCAAAACATGTTTTAAAGATTTATGTTTTCAAGACACCTCAAGGAGCCTTTAGTGCTTTGTGGTGTGACATTTACTCACAGGTCCAATGTTAAAAGATATGTTGTATAGATGTGTTCATGTGAGAGCAAAGAAAACAAAACTGTTCTCTGGTATAAATGACCTTTACGATGTGGTCGAGGTAGGGCAGACTGCTCACTTTCCACTGCTTTGGCCCACAAATCTTACAACTGGGAGATGTACAGCTGTCTCTGGCATGAGAGTCGCACTGGGCAGTAGATGATAAAGAACACTACAACCGACTGTGCAGAATCAGCACAATTCTGATATATGCCCCCCCTTTTTTTTCCACCTACGTCCAGAAGGGGAGGAGAGCCAGCTATAACGCACTGCAGATGGCTGCTGTCTCAGCCACCAGTCTGATACACTGAGGGGAAGGCAGGCAGGGGAAGAGAGGTGGTGGCGTAATTACACTGGAAATATGATTGTGTGTTGGTGTGGGATGTAGAAAACTGCATAAAATTTTGTACGAACATGTGTGTAGACGTATAATGCAGACAGACAATTATCATCTACCTGTTGTTCCACATAGTAATAGATGGTTTGCTGCCATGTACGAGCATTCAGACAGTCTACCATTCATTTAGTGAGGCTTGTCTAAACATCAATCTTGTATAATACATGCTGTGTTTCTTTTTGAGATACAAGAAAATTACGTGACTTGGTGAAACTTCAAATCCATCTAATTTACCTCTCTATTGAATTGTTGAGCAATTCTCACCTTTTTCAATTCCTTTTTTGTTTTCATTTTTTTTTAGGGAGATTTGTTGCAGCAAAGGACATACAGTTGTCTAATTTGTCCTACAATTATCTGATTGGTTGTACAGTTGTCCGATTGGTCATAGAGTTGTCTGATTGGTCACATACAGAGGAAATTAGTCCCATCTAGACATCAGGGCTTCGTGTGTTATCATTCTCTGACAGTATATTGAATCAACTTTTCCTAATAGTAAAATGGGGGTTCATCATCCTTTCTCAAGTCTGCAGCAGAAGCAAGTCAATGTCAGTAACTACAAGCAACATCCATTCTAGCAGCAGGTGGTCCTCCTGACAAAGATGCCCTGCTACAAAAATGAGTTCATGCATGGGAAGTTAACGCTTTGCCCCAAAGGGCAGAGCATTGAAAAGAAATCATAGCTGAAAAGGATGAGCAATGAATTTAATCACTAGGAGATCCTCCAGTGAAATAACAACATACTTACCTCTCTACTGGGGGCACATTAGATGTGGCAAGAAGTGACTCCGCAGGGAAAGCTAGAAGGTTGTACAGTTATCTCCGTGCTGTTTATTATGCGAAACCATACAACCAACTACCTCACACTGCAGAGCACAAACTGTCGTGCTCCTCTCCACTCAAGATCTCCAGCAGAACCAAGGTTTCTGTGCAAATACTCTACTTATACACCTGGCCCCTGTCATGCAGCCAATTATCTTCTGCCTCATGCTTTTCTATGTGACCGATATACTAATATAGACCTCAAATGTCCTTATTAATGTATCATCTAGCAGATTTTAAGACTGGGTTATACACAGGCAACAGATTCTCCCCTTTTCCTTTTAGTTTGTTTTTGCACTGCGTTGTTTTATTTTTAAAGAATGTTTTCATGCTCGAGGGGTTTCTTTGGTCTGCGATGTAAGTAAAGAATACAAAATTCTTTAAAAAAAACATACTAAACAAAATAGTGATGTGTCTTCGGAGCATAATTGGTGGTGTTTGTCTGTTTGTGCATGAAGTTATGGTAGATTTGGATGACAAATGGGGTCTTTGATGATATGGTTTGAAATGAAATGATAGAAGTTATGATTTCACAGCATAAAATGGATGGATTCAGTGCACCTTTATGGAATGCTGCAGTGACTGTGATGTTACATGAACAGCTGCAGTGAGGGAATCCATATTTAAGGCTGCACACAAAAGCTTGTAGGTAGTTTATTTACACAAACACTGATAGATGCAGGGAAATGCCAATGGAGGGTGGCAACTGACTTTATCAAATCTACTCAAGGTGTATAAGAAAAATATGGGACAAGCTTGTGTCTCATAAAAAAACATTCTGAACTGGAAAAAACAAAGCAAAACAATGAAAACCCATTCCTACACCCTTACATGAAGCCTTTCATACATGTGTACTGCGAGTGTTCTTCCCCTCCAGATCCCTTTGTTGAATAAATTCAACTGGACTTGTAAGTGGACTTCTTCAGTTGTCAACTGAACTTCATCAGAACAGAAGAAACTTCGTGGATGAGAAGCGAAGTGTATTCAAGAATTTCTGTCCTTAAAGTCCAGGTGACTCTAAAATGACCTGGTGACTGACAAACTTCTCAGATATTTTCGCTCCATCTGTTCATAGTTTTTAGATTTCTTAGGAGGTGGCGCCCTCTAGTGGTAACTACCTCTTACTTCTCTTTCCGACTGGTTCCCACTAAATGTCATGAGAAAGCAATGCAACAGTGAAAACTCAATAATACTGAGTCTGATCAGCTTGGTCAGCTTGCTCGTCAAATTACACTTTTTTCACATAAAGCCAATATGAAAATATGATCATGTATCCTATCACATGCTGGAAAAAAATGTCAAAGCATTTCCATCCATAAACAGCAGATCTTATTACTTCTACATTATTATCAGCTCTACTGTTTGGATTTATGCTTTCATGTATTTAGATTTCGTCCAAAATCAACTATCAAATTTTAATGAATAGCTCTCAGATTCGCATAATTCCTTCTGCCATGAAGCTCATCACCTTTAATTAAGTCGTAAACTTTAATTAAAAGTCTTGAGCATGACAGAAGTTGTGAAATTATTTAATATCCATTACAAAATAACACTGTAACTAAAACCATTTTTGATCATCCTCCCCATAGGAAATACACGTTTCATAGTCCACTAAGATATATGGTAGGGCAATGTCTTGGTAACATTGGAGTGTTTTTTGGGGGCACAGATTCAGCTGCAACCAGGTCAAAATGGTTCCCTACTTAAATGTTGTTCAGCCATCAAAAAAACAAACAAATAAAAAAAACCTTCAGTTTGTCAGATATTTACTAAATACAATGCAAAAGCTTATTCTGAGTCTGCAACACTGAAAAGAGAGCAGTACGTGAGAACTGGATGAAAAGTCTGCGAGGCATATGGAATATAAGGATTTGATCATCCAAAACAGGAACATTACATGACAGCAAAGGAGTCAAGATCTTATTGTCTACACATCTTTCTCATCAGACCTTTTGTCGAGCTGTGTAAATGTGCATGATTTAACCATATTTGTCAAAGGTGGAAGACTGTCAATGCAAAACATTTAACCTGGTAGACAACAGGATTGGGGCGGCACGGTGGCGCAGTCGGTAGCGCTGTCGACTCACAATATGGCGGACCCGGGTTCGAGTCCTGCTCTGTGCGGAGTTTGCATGCTCTCCCCATGTCTGCATGGGTTCCCTCCGGGTTCTCCACCTCCAAAAGCATGTGCTTTAGGTTGATTGGCCGGTCCCAAATTGACCCTAGGAGTGAATGTGTGTGTGAGTGGTTGTTTGTCTCTGTGTGGCTCCGCGGTACACTGGCGTCGTGCCCAGAGTGTCCCCCACCTCACGCCCTGAGACTGCCGAGATAGGCACCGGCTCCCCCGCGACCCATGTCAGCGGATTAAGCGGGTTAAGATAATGACTGACTGACTGACAACAGGATTGTATGACGGGAGAAAAACGTTGACGGATAAATTTGTCTATTAGTTTCTCCTCCTCTTTTCCTTTTTGGTTGGGGTTTAGAACCCTCCTCATCCTATGCAGGCTCCTCCCAGTCTCCTTTTCATCATTCTCTCACAAAGTTCAGAACTCCCCTCCTTTCCCTTCTTCTCCTCCTCACCCAGTGTGTCTCTGCTTCAGCCCTCAAGGGTCGTCGTTTCCTGCCTGTTAACCTGTTTAACCAACCACTGTCTTCATGCCCCCCACTGCTGACTTCTCACGTCAGCCTTTATTCTTTATTAGTGAGTAGATCACAAAATAGACTTCAGCCTATCAGCCATTCCGTCACCTGATTGACATACAGGACAGCCAGAAACATGACTTGTTCTGGAATTTAGGTCACAGCACATATCCAGAGATGGTGCTAAGCTAGCAGAAACAACAAGAAGTCAGCTAATGAGTTGCCCACAAGTATTAGCCCTTGGCTTTTTTGTTGTAAACTTGAGGAAAAACTACACAAGTGAGTGAGGGAGCTAGACCAAGTAAGAAAACAAAAACTTAAAGGGACAGTAAAGTTCATTTTAAGTGACATATATGTTATTCATCATTATGAAAAATGGAAGAAAATATAAATTTTATATGTGTAGCATCATCCGTTTGGTCAAAAAAGCTTAAAATCTGCGCCGCAGCAGCTTCCGCATTCAGTGGTCACGTGGGCGTCATACGTCACTGGGGCCAAACAGAGCTTAGCAGCCATAAGAAACAATGCAATTCTAGACGCTATTAACACCTAAAGTATCATGGTTACCTGCGCGGTGAACGGTTGTGTCAACAGAACAGCAAAAAGACGCAAAGACAAGGACCTGTCGTTATTTAGAATACCTTCTGGGAAGGTATCGCACTAAAAATACTAACGTGCTAGCCCGTCAATGGGATTGTCCATATTATGTTAGCATTGAGCTAACCGCCATTTATTACTATTGGACTGTGTTGAAATAACAACAACTCTAGTTGTTATTAATAACAAATCTAGCTGTTATTAATTCCACAGTGAATTTATTTGTAAGTCGCGTTTTTTTGCTGTTCTGTTGACACAACCGTTCACCGCGCAGGTAACCATGATATTTTTGGTGTTAATCGCATCTAGAATTGCATTGTTTCTTATGGCTGCTAACCTATGTTTGGCCCCAGTGACGTATGGTGCCCACGTGACCACTGAATGCGGAAGTATATTAAGTATAATTCCACCATGACTGATGATCATTTGGGCTCATGCTTTTATGCAAAGTACACCAACATATATCGTGCATATAAAGAATTCTCAGGGTATTTATAAATCGAAATATATTTTGCAATTTGTTGCAGGTAAACCATTTTGACTTGGTCATTTTATAAGTAGCTCGCAAAAGCCCAGTACATTAGCTGAAAAAGTGTGAGCACCACTGATTTAAACCTAATGCAACACCAAAGATGTGATGCAAATGAGGGAAAGGGAAAGACAGAAAACACACTGCTAGAGAGAGTGACACTGATCTTCTGAAATATGCATGTGTTTCTTCCTCCAGGTGAGAGCAATGCTCTGTCCGACACTCTACTTTGGTTGATGCCAAGATGGCAAAATAAATGTTGCCATGGGAACCTTTTGCTTAGCAACCCCAACAACCTGGCAGCTAGCCAGTCTGTTGCTATGGCACAGTTGTCGATCTACATATGCTTCGTGTCCAGCCTTTTGAAGCTCAGTTTCAAAGTTTCCAATCAAATGCTTTAATGGAAGAATCGCTCTTTGAGGGTTTTAAAGAATGAAGTTTTGTGTGTGTGTGTGTGTGTGTGTGTGTGTGTGTGTGTGTGTGTGTGTGTGTGTGTGTGTGTGTGTGTGTGTGTGTGTGTGTGTGTGGGTGTGTGTGTGTGTGTGTGTGTGTGTGTGTGTGTGTGTGCTATGGTGAAAGTCATAACAGATGAATGCAGTTCCATCTCCAGAAATACCACCATTCTATTTCCTATTTCAATCTAAACTTAATTTTAGTCCGATTTTATTTCCTACTTCTGCCTCAGCAGCACAGCTGGAGTATTACAAAGGCTTGATAGTTGTTTTAGACTAACTACTCTTGTCAAAGCACCACTGGAGTCTCATTGAAATGATATAGTTTAAAACTTAACAGTTAAACTGAATTTAAAATGTTAATTTGATATTTTGATTTTGTACACAGTACATTAATTTGTGATGCAAACATAATCATTGTCATTAATTCTGACAACCTTGGTGAGTTTTAACTTAGTTTTATTCACTGACCTCCATCCATCCATCCATTTTCTAAACCTGCTTCATCCGCTATCGTGGGTCGTGGGGTGCTGGAGCCTAGCCTATCCCAGCTAACTGGGGGCGTGTGGCAGGGGACACTCCAGGCATGACGCCAGTGCACCACAGAGCCACATATAGACACATATAAATACTCACACTCACAATCATTCCCTACGGGCAATTTCATCCACCTAACACGCATGTTTTTTTGGAGATGGGAGAAAGCCTGAGAACCCGGAGAGAACCCACACAGACATGGGGAGAAGGTTCAAACTCTGCACAGAGCGGGACTCAAACTCGGAATAAGAATAAATGTAAAGTTTATGAAATATGAATTCATGTATGAACATTATTCTGTCAACATTTGTGTTTTCAGCCAATGTTTTGCATGCTTGCAAAAGACTGAGACAATCCAGGCTGCAAGACAAATATTTAAGTGAGTGCATGAATTGAGTTTTGGGAATAAAAGTCAAACATTAATGCTACGTTATTAAAGTGTTCTGGCAGCGCTGGTTTTGTTGAAGTTAATAAATGAATGATAGGCACATGATGAGTTGAGATCAGCGTCTGGATAATAAATATGTGTTTCTCCCCTCAAGACATTGTGACAATAACTGTATATTATGGGAGTTAAAATTTATTGAATTATCTACTACTACTATTTCATCTTTTTGTGGATTTAAGAAGGGCAACAGATTTTGTTGAATAATTTTCCTGAATTTACTGTTAATAATAACAACAACAACAACAACAACGACAACGACAATGACAACGACGACAACAACAACAACAACAACAACAACAATAATAATAATAATAATAATAATAATAATAATAATAATAATAATAATAATAATAATAATAATAATGGGCGGCACGGTGGCGCAGTGGTTAGTGCAGTCGCCTCACAACACGGCGGGTCCGGGTTCGAGTCCTGCTCTGTGCGGAGTTCGCATGCTCTGCCCATGTACGCGTGGGTTCTCTCTGGGTTGTCCGGCCTCCTCCCACCTCCAAAAGCATGCGCTTCAGGTTGATTGGCCGGTCCCAAAATTGCCCATAGGAGTGAGTGTGTGTGTGCGTGTTTGTATGTCTTTGTATGTGGCTCCGCGGTGCACTGGCATTGTGCCCGAAGTGTCCCCCACCTCACGCCCTATGTCAGCTGGGATAGGCTCCAGCTCCCCGTGACCCGCTACGGCGGATACAGCGGCGGTACATGAAATGAATGGATAATAGTCATAATACATTTTATCAGCGCTGTCAGGAGATTAAAAAAATTAATCTAATTAATTGCAGGATTTGTAATTAATTAATCTAATTAATTGCATTTTAATCTCACAACTGCTAACAGAACTGCCCCCAAATAAAGAATTTGAATTCTTGGACATTACAAAATTGTAGTGCATGACTAATCAATAGAATGCACCAAGAAGAGAAGTTTTGAAATCCACATTTTTATTGGTTAAGTGTGCTTTATAAATGAAATTCAAAAGAAAAAAGGCCAAGCACATCAGCAAACCAATTAGGCCAGGTGCATTTCTCAAAAATGCAATATAAATACAGTTAAATAAAATAAATAAAATTCAAATAGGCACATAAGCAGACTCTCAATCAAAATGAAAACTAAAGCTGACTCAATACAGCAATTCAAAATGAATAGTATAACATGCCTCTAAATAAGGCAACATCAACAAGCCAACAGGCTTTTCCTTTAAAAGGGTAAGCTAACGTTCAACTCTGTGTCCTTGACATGTTTTGCATTTAAATGATACGTTAGGCTGGAGCTGCTTTGGTGATATGAAAATTCTCTTTTACAAAAGGTACAAATAATAACAATAATAACAATAATAATAATGGATTAGATTTATATAGCGCTTTTCTGGACACTCAAAGACGCTTTACATCGGCCCAATTATTCATTCACTCCTCATTCCTGCTTGGTGATGGTAAACTACGTGTGTAGCCACAGCTGCCCTGGGACAGACTGATGGAGGCGTCTACAGCGCAGATTGGCAGCGCAGAATCACTGCGTTTTTGTTGATAGTCCTGTCTTTGTTCCTTTTATAAACTTTCCACCCAAAGGTCCGAGTGGGCTTGCCTCGCTCTCCTGTGTCGCGTCCATCTCTGTTGTCGGTCACTCTGCTTTTGACTAGTGGCGCAGGTACGAAGTGACGTCACTGTAGCCTACGGGTCCCTCAGTGGGCCAAATTTAAAATGCTTGCGCATTGATTTGCCATTTGCGATTAATTACGTTAATTTTTATAGCGCGTTAATTTGCAGCGTAATTAATTACTCTAATTAACGCGTTAAAGTGCCAGCCCTACATTTTATTCAAAGGCACTTTTCTTGGCACTCAAGGACACCGTACAGAATTAACCCCTTAATAGTGCAATCATTATAATTGAAATTGAAATAGCTCTAGTTCTATAGTTATAGAACTTGAACTACAGCTACAGTTAGAATTCTCTTTTAGTTCCATTTTAACATTTTTCAAAATGTTCAGTGTTATGTAGAAAATCACTGTAAACACCAAAAATAATCACTTGCCCAATAAAATGCACTATGAATGTGTCTATATCTACCTTTGAGATCAATAAAATATCTATAAATATCTAACTCTTGAGATCTATCTCTTGTCAAGTGTGCGTGTGTGTGTGTTGAGCCACAGGTCATAGGTTCAGTATCCACACAGCATCTTGTGTCACTGGACAAAAGTGTAGAGAGCTATGGACTTACTCCAGCTGTCTTAAAAACAGCACCAGCTTCACAATTCAAGCAGCACGACAACTTCTGGAATACTTCTGGAATAATGTTGTGTTTATACCTTAACTCTCATTCACACAGATGCAGCAGGAGAGTGGATACGGTTTTTACAGACTTGCAAACAGATGTAATGCAGACACTCAGTTGAAAGTAAAACATCATAATTAATTATAGGATACATGTAAGTGATAATGTAAAAATAAATAAAGCAAGAGTTCACCGTCAAATACACAACCAAACAGCTGCTCTCCAAATCATTCATCATTTAGTTATCACACTATGAAAACACAAGAATCACTTTCTGTATTTTTTAATCACTCTGAAGTACAGAGCACAATGACTATTTCACACCACAACACATTAATCTATAAATAGACCTTTTGAAAAAGCTACGCTGAACTCTTGAATGTTTGCTTTCCTTCTTGGGTACTACCATCCACGACTGTTTGGGTCTTATCTTTATTAGACGTTATCGCTTCAGTGTTTCCCTGGTGGAACACGTCACATAAAACATATTCATAATTCTCAGTTTGAGATTGTTCAGCTCAACATTTGTAGGTGTGTAAATCTTGATATGCACTCATTTGCTCAGCGGTGTGGACAAAGCGATGCACCAGCTTGGACCACTAAGCCTCCTGCTCTGGTTTGGTAAATACTGCATAACTTCAAAAGAAGCAGCCAAACAGCTTTAGCTGGCCGACTGCACAATGAGCATAATAACCCCCCCCACCCCCACCCCCTGAGAGCTCAAGCCCAGTTCATTTACCCTTGCAACTGCTGCATGTGCACATGTGTCTTTGTTTCACTCGGAGGCTCCCCACCTTCTGCTCCGTACAAAGCGGATGTATAGAGGAACATTTAAGACCTAATTTTTTACAGAGGAAATGCACCCCCCCCCTCGTCTGTTCTGTTTGCCTCTCACATGTAATGCCTGATTGACCACAGTACCCCTTAAAGAGGTCAAAGGGCAGACAAGACAGTCTGGTGTCATGGCAACCTGTGTGCCACCAACCAGTATGGTGAGGGGGGGAAGCAGGGGGGGACCAATGAGCTGTGAGTTAACCCCTTGAGAATGCCTTGCATTTAGGCTAATGTGTGTACAAACACAAACACACCCACATGATGCACCTGCACTATGAAAAGGACCCTCATAATTTGGACTCCAGAATAACTATGCATTGAATGTGAGTGTGTAAGGTGGCGCACACACTGATGGATGCATGGGGGGGGGGTACAGGAGACAGTTCTGTGAGAAACGTTCTTTGTGACCACTCGATACAATGGGAGTGTTTACGTGTGTGTGTGTGGAGGGGGGGAATAAGGGATAAATGGGAAGCAAAAGAATTCAGATCAATACTAAACTGAGAGGGGGAGAGTGGGGCTTAGAGGAGAGTAGTAGGTGGTGAGAGAGGGCGGGGCCACAGACGGACTGATTAATCATTCCTGTATCGTTATTGACTTTCTGCTGAGACGTGTAATTCAAAGTCGGGTCAGATTCTGAATTTTGAGTTTGCTTGCATATGTGTGTGTGTGTGTGTGTGTGTGTGTGTGTGTGTGTGTGTGTGTGTGTGTGTGTGTGTGTGTGTGTGTGCGTGTGTGTGCGTGTATGTGTTGTACGGTGCAAAGAGTCATTATTAAGGTTTGACACTGTGGCTGCTTTAGTCGTGCTCAGATTACCTTTTTCACATCCAGTGTGTTGCTACAACTTTTGTACACTTAGTTTGCATTTTAACACAACAACCGAGAAGGATTTAATTATTCATGTTCAAATAAAAGAGCTACTATACTCTTCCAGTGTTGACTGGGATGCGAAAGAAGTGAAAGAGGAAATCCCTTGTGAGAGGAGTTAATGAGGAGCTGATGACTGAACAGACACAACAGAGGGAAGGAGGCGGCTGGAGGTGAAGGAGGGGAGCGGCTGCCCTGACATCTGACCCTCCAGCTTTGACCTTGTTCAGTGTGTAAAGCAGCTGAAGTCACATATTTGCACACACTGACATACAATGTTTTTAAATGATGCTTTGTGGAGTCCTTTTAACACAAACATCCGACTCTGAATTACTAAAACTGACATAATTGGCTTACAATTCTAACAGCATGGGAGCGATGTGGGATGTCACCACACACGGTGCCTTCCTCTAATTACGACCCCTTTAGAAATGGCAACTTGTGACAGGACGAGGGGCTGAGATAACTGAATGAAAACCCCATTCAGTGTTACCTTGAACTTGAACAATGAGTCTGGTGTTTGTGCTGAGGCCACTTCCTGACCTTTCCATCCCTCTGTGGAAGAAACCAACCGCTGCCTCTCCTTTTATCTTACAGATGTGACCCCGCTGACCCCCCGCTGTCCAAAGAACAGCAGGTTTTACATCCATCCTCGGCTGACTACACAATCTCTGACTTGTAAACGTTGTTTTATATACTGTTGTGTAGTATTTACAGAGCATCACGTCACTTTAGCTAGTGGACACTCTCCATCAGACCAGCTTGTTTTTATTGGCTGAGGTGATTGTTGTGCTCTGAACTATGAAGTTCATTTTCTGATGAATAACTGAGCAGACAGAAAATTAACACAAATGATTCCTCCTCTACTCCTTAACCCCCCCCCCCACCGCTTTCCTTCCACTGATGCTTTTTTTCTTCCTTTCCACCCACTGCCTCGCAGCCAGCCTGCTTCTGTATGCATTCATCTCTCTTTTCCCCTCTGCCTCCTCACCGCTCCCACCTCTCCTCCTGTCTGTCTGGCGCTGGAGAGTTGGCAGACTCCAGGGTGTCGGTTTGTGATGCAGCCAGCTGACACCCCCAAACGACACCGCAGAGCTTGTCTGTCACTACAAAGCGTGATGGAGAACCTTGTAAACGCCGCCAGTATGCCACCAGAGGAAATGCAATGACACTTGATTTACAAACTTATGTTCCATTTACATCTACAGCTAATGATTATTTCTGTTTTTGCTTTGATATTGAAATACAATGCCTTTTATTCTCTGTCATGGCTGAAATATAAAAGTTATATCATCACAGCGGTTTCTCTATGTCTGTGCTTTTTGACCAGCGGTTTAATTTCATAATTAGATGCTTTTGTATATTTACATTTTTAAAAATTATATTTCTTATCTTTCCACAGTGAGAAAAATTTAAAGTACAGGTTTTCATGATTTTTTTTCCATGATCATACCTGAGCAAGATTTTTAAGTGACAATCATTATACCTGATATGAACCTGCTGACAGTTATTGTGCGAACAGATGGTAACTATTTTCTGGTCCACAAATGATATCAACAAAGCCCCTTCCATTAGAACGCTCCTCCATAAATCATACCTGACTGATGCACAAGGCGGATATGAGGCCAGCAGTGGTGAAACACTGTGCTAGAATTCTCACACTCAGTTTCACTGTCTGTTGCTTTTTACCCAACCCCCAACTCCTGAGGCTCTTTAGATGTCTCAGACATCTGAAGAGTCTGAGCGGAGAGGGGAGATGGCGAGGATCAAAACTTGAGGGGAGCGTGGAGTAATAAGAATGAGATAGACGTAGGAATTTGATGATGATGTAGATCAAATGTGAGACAGATGTGGCAGATGGAAGAGAAAGACTGGAGGGAAAGGGATTGGGGTAGTTTGGCAAAGGTAAGAAGCAATGCTAGGACCTACCAATGCAAAAGTGAGGAATTCCTACAGCTGAATCCAAACACATTCCTATAGCCGGCCAATATTAACCCCCACCTCCCCACCTCTGCCTCCATTTGAATGCAAAAGGCAGCCACATGGGGGAAACAACTCATTAAAAGGAAGGAAGGAAGGAAGGAAGGAAGGAAGGAAGGAAGGAACGAAGGAAGGAAGGAAGGAAGGAAGGAAAGAAGGAAGGAAGGAAGGAAGGAAGGAAGGAAGGAAGGAAGGAAGGAAGGAAGGAAGGAAGGAAGGAAGGAAGGAAGGAAGGAAGGAAGGAAGGAAGGAAGGACCAGTTACATGATGTGAGAAAAACATCACCCATGAATGATAATGAAGCACTGAGACGTGTAAACTGAGCATTTCAGATCTCTTGCTTTGGTTTGCAGTTCACTCTTAAACCTTGTTCAGCAGTTGACTGTGGAATGCAGGAACATTTAATGGTACAATGTGGATTGAGCGGTGTTCTACTGTCTCGTCTTTGATCAGAGACAGATATTTATATCTGCTCCATCCTACTTACTTATTGAAACTGTCGGCTCAGGGAAATTATCCTTTTTTTTATCTAAAGGAGGAGATATTAATACTTACTTACTAGAAGAGGGCTGGTTACTGTAGATACACACTGAAAGTTCAGTTTGCTTTGTGAAACATGACCCAACTAGGATGTGATATATAATATATTAATATAGATAAATTTTGAAGTGTTTTCTGACTTTATCTAACAGCATTTTGGGATGAGGTAGACAGAAATGCTTTCCCTGGGGACAAACTCTTGATCCGATTTAAGCTGGAGACAATTTATGTGGTATGTGGTATTAGTCTTTGACCCTTAGCCGCCATGATTGCCTTGTCCTGGCTTTCATGGCAGAGTCAGACACTGAAAGCTAAGACTGTATAATAATAACTGTATTATATATAACTGTATTATAATAATAATTACATAAACTTAATCCACCATTAACACTTTTCTGAACTATCCAAAATGTTTACTATAAATGACAATGCTGACCATTCTTAATGTCTTACATATATGTGTTGAAACAAGATGATATAAATACTGTATGTCTATACAGATGAAGTTCTGCACTTTAAAATATGAGCTAAAAATTGTCTATCGTGTCAAACTCCCTGTGCAAAATAAAATAAAATGCAATACCACACTGGCTGAAATCATCTACAGGTATAGAAGTTTTAAAGGAAATCACTGCAAGTATTAAGTCAATACCTGTTATATTACATTAGGTGACTAGTATTGATGTTCTAACATTGAAGGATATAGTTTGGTTCGCGAAACTTATTGAGTGAAATTAATCTTCAAAAACAAATAATTCTGGAAATAAGCAGATTTTAGCAATTACAGCTGTCAGATAAAAGTAGTGTGAAATTTTAATTGAATAAAAATCTATGGTTTAACAGAGACTAAAGCATCGGCAGTGATCATCTGTCTCATGCTATATTAGCAACATCCAGCAATAACATCAAGACATGAACCTCCTGGAACTGAAACACAACGCAAAAACTTCAAGTCAGTCAGAGATTTATCAGATTAACAGTACTCTGTTTATAAAGCTGGACCTCTCTCAGCTCCAGCCCAGTTTCAGCACCATGTTCCAGACAAGACAGATGAAAATTGATGCAACTGGAACACAGAGACTGAGGGGAATCGCTCTCAATCAGTGTAATAGAGCGTTAGCATTTCCACAGCAGTCACATTGTGCAGCGCTTTCTTTCGAGGCAGGACCCCACTGCCTGTTAAGTGTGGCCCTTTTCCTGGCCCTTTCAAACCAAAGCAACATAATTATGAGCAAAGCCAAGAAATATAGAATGAACTGAAATGCAGAAATGGCTTTCTGTGCACTCTGAAGCTTAGCTGTGCTGAAAAAACTGCGGCTTTAAGTTCAAGTTGTTTTAAATAACTGACGCATTCACAGTCCACACAATATACCAGGGTAATTTATTATTTCTGACAAAGCACTCCGTTTTATTTCACACAGAAGTGGTGCCATAGAGAGACTCTGAATGACTCAGCTGCTCATCATCATAAAATACTATGATATTATATGCTATCTAAATGGCACTAAAGCCATTTCATGGTCTCTGCATTTAATTTTCGTAACATCAGACAGAAGCAAAGAAAAAATTCCATATTTAATTAATGTGCACAAAATACCTTTTGGATTTTTTCACAAGCTTAAATAATCAGCCTCTGTAAGCAAACTACTTTCTTGAAAAACATCTTTAACATATAATAGAAAATATTATAATGGGTTTAATGCTTTAACATTTAAACATCATGCACGTGTATAAGTTAAAGCTGTTTCATACTAAGCAGGTCATCTGCTGGGACGCAGGGACCACAGGAGACTGAGCCAACGGGGGCAGTGAACACATCACTGCAGTGGCCACACTTTGAGACATGCAGACTAAACAACCGCTGATCGAGCCACCGAATGAAATGACATTACTCACTAACTCAGGGTCAGTTTGGCAGACAGTAACTAGTAATCATTTATATTGCAAAAGAACCAATCATTTCCTCATATATATAAACATCCACTTGTGGTTATAGTGAATGCAGCATCAGTATATTAGAGACATTTCAATTTTCAAAATATCAAACAGATTTTTGGTGGGGTTTTTTTCCTTCTAACTTTACAAAATATATTATGAACATGTAATGAAGCCAATCAACAAATCTGGGAAATATTTCATCAGTGTTAACCGAAGTACTGTTTTATGAGTAATTCATAATTCATCTCTACTAATTCCACTGGAACAAGTGCAGTATGTGTTTTTAATTATCCTTTTCTGCTAGCCCGCCTTTGCTAAACCTTGTCTATGTGCACATTCAGACCTCAAATCATCAATTTCTCCAAGATGAAACTATTTTCATAATAATAATTGTGTTAAACTTTTATTCAGACACACAGTTGTAGGCAACTATCACCCCTGCAGTCATGCTCTGATCTGCAGATCAGGGGAACACTTTTTCTGCCCTGTGACTAACGGTGCTTCCTGGCAGAGAGACAAGCAGGGGTACCTCCATGAGTTGGTTTTAGTCAGGGTACAGGAACATTGTATCAGATCACCATGGAGATGGACAGGCTTGTTACACGCATAGACTGAGGAGAAATCACAGCTCTTCAAGCAAACATGTGGACAGCAACTTGTCTTTAATACTGATCTAAAAACAATGGAGGTAACACTGTGAGCAAACAGGTCAGCAAAGGCGAGGGGAGCGCAGCGCGGTACGCAGTAAGGTATTGAGGGCGGTAAGTTTGGTGGTGGTGGACGGTGAGGGACACCAACAGTCATGGGAAGTAGAGGGCGGGACACATCCATTCCGAGTCGGGGGGGGGGGGGGATGATGATGGCCACATCACTAAAATACTTTGTCATCTTTTGTGCAATTTAATATCATCTGAATCTACGAACCACAACTAGATCAAACACGTTCCCTCTCTTTCAGAACGGTCAGCAGACAGAAACATTTAGACAGACAGCAATCAGCACTCAATCAGGCCAGAAAAAGTAAGTGATTCAAACCTGATCCTTTATCCTTTCAACCGGGCCCTAACTCCATCCTCCTCCTATAGTGTTTTTTTTTTTTCAGAGCACATACATATTAAATAGAGCAAACACGGGATGTGGAAGGCATGGCAGAACTACGAGAGAATTGTGGAGACGGGCAAAAATGTTTCAGCTGGAGTGGAGAAGAAGGAAGAAAGAGAATGACTTACAAAATACAAACCAAGTTAAAACGTAGCAGACCTGAACATACAAGAAGAGATGGACATCAAAAGCAAAAATGACAGGAATAAGGTATGGACAGGATTACTTTTCCTTCGAAACCATCTCATAGAAGAGAATAAAGCTTATGTGGCAATGGTCAACCCCTTTTATTTTACCTTTTCCTGTTTCTTTCTCGAATCCAACTTGATCCCTCCTCTCTGTCCCCTCTTCCTCACTCTCCAGTTAGTGCCTTCCCTCTTGACTTGCAGCCATGCATCTCTATTTCACTCCAGTCTCGTCACATTTTATCCGCTGTTGCCTCATCTCTTCCTGACACCATTTGCTTTAATCTTCACCCGGCCACGCACAGGACTTTGAAAGGAAACATGCCTCATGGAAAAAAGATATTAATGTAAGGGAGAAAAGTACAAGATGAGTACTTTTTCCTCATGGTGCTGCGCTGAAGCTGTGCAGAACCGGTTCCACCGTATGCTGTACAAAGAGGACAAACACAAAAGTCTCAGTAGTGTGGGGAGAGCTGAGAGAACGTAGAATGCATGAGAAGGAAGGAGAAGGCATCAGTCATTGTGTGTGTGCGCGCGCATGTGTGTGTGTGTGTGCATGCATGCAGGGCAGGAATGAAGGAGAGGAGAGAGGGAGGGACAGAGATTGAAAGAAAGGAAGGTGGGAGGGAATCAGAGGAGTATACGTGGAGAGAGGAAAAGGGGAGGAGACATTTTTCTCCATTTTCCTGTTCACATTTTTGACCCCCCCCCCCCATAACTCCATACCACCACCCCCCACCCCACGTGAAATGATCCCTCTACCGTCTCAGTGTACGCAACAGCCTTGTCAATAGATCATTATTCTGCCTTCACGACTGCTTTCCTCTTGTCATGTGCCCCTTTGTTGAAGCCAGCTGTGTCTTTAAACCCGATGCACTTGAACTCGGGGAGTGCTTTTCCTTCTCTGCGTACTTCCCCTCTGCCGGCCCCCCAGCACACAGGAAAGAGACACAACTTTCAGGAACAAGTGAGAAAGAGACACAGTGAGAGAGAGAGAACGAGAGAGAGAGAGAGAAAGAGAAAGAGATAAAAGAAGAGAGAGACAGAAGGGCGAAAAGGGGCAGAGAGAAACGCAGATGGGGGAGGGTCGAGGTTTGTAAATGGTCCCTCAAGGCTTTTGTAAGACTTGGAGATCAACTCAAGACATACATGAGATGTAAGAACGTATGAACATGAGACACAAGTTTTACGACTATTGTTGAGGGCTGAATTAATATTAAAGGAATGCATGGGATATGTTTGAAGGAAGGTGAGATAACAGATTGCTGCTGGAATATTGATTTGCTGTATAAATTATGCCCGTGTGTTTGTAACACCATGAAAGCGTGCAGTCAAGAAAGTGCAAGGTTAAGGTCAGACCATTAAGCAGAGCCTCGCATATCTTCACTAAATCTCCATGGCAACTGCTGAGATACAGGTGAAATGTTTCATAAGACAACTCGTTTCTGTTGTAGGTCAAAAAGTGGACAATAATAGCCTCTTTGGCTGTTACCTATTTGTCTCTTTTTAATAAAAGGCATAGAGCGGGTGCAGTCCACTCACCTTAACTGATTTAATTGTTGAGACAGTGGAGGGGGAGGCATGGGGGAGTCAGGAGCTCTGACTAGATTCGATGGTAGGCCAGCAGAGGCACGTGGTAAAGTGAACCTCCTGATGCCTCTCATAGCACAGACTTGCATATGCTAAACTGCCCTGCATTATACAAGCAGTCTCTGAGCATTTATGTATGCAGCAGAGTTTGCATAATGGACCTTATAGATTCATAAATATGTCTCATTTCTCTTGTAACCAGTGGCCATTTTGTCATCATTCCTTTTATTCTAAGAAAAAGGAATTGACAAAAAAAAACATTTTTCAATGTGTAAGGACAGTATGGTTTTGCTTCATTAGCAAATAATGGGTGGGTATTTAAATGAGTTTTATGTAAAGCCAAATAACATTTCAGCAGGAATTTTTTAATAAATTACAGGCCTGGGAACATGAAATGTTATCACAAAGAAATATCATCCACAAGATCACATCAGTTCCCATCAATTGTGTTGGACATTTTATTGCACTTCCCCCATTTATGTTTCAGTTTCAAAATTACAGCACTGATGAAATCGGGACAATTTAGAATCTGTTTCCCTAAAAAGAAAGAAAAATAATTTACTGTTTGGTTTGGAGCAAAAGTTTGATTTAATTGAAAAAAAAAAAAACACTTGAAAGGGGTTGAGATTGTAGTTTCTTAAATTAATAGGTATTTAGCAATTACTGATTTATTCAATGCTTGTGCTACAGTTTATGCGTCTACTGTTTATTCCTAAGGCACTTAGAAGATGGTTGGAGTTGTAATGTATGATGTGTTTAGACTTCAGCCATGTGAACCAAAGAGAGCTTCTGAAATATAGGCCAATAAAAAGTCACCACCCATATTAAATCTAGTGAAAAATCTCTTTCCTGCTGATTTAATCCTGTCAAATCCTTGGATCTACAAGACGTAAGGGTTGATGTGAGGGTGTCTTATCTGCAGAAAGAACGAGTGGAGGGAAAATTATCTTCACATGCAGTACTTAAACCATGACATTTATGGGCTGGCCAAAAAACTCAAGCCAGACTGGAAGACTTTTCACCAACATGCTGGAAGAACTGGATCAATGTCACTCTTGACTTTTTGAAATCATGCCTTAACTGAAATTGCTCATTTCACAGTCAGGTTCAATCTCACCAGAAGTATGTAATGGTACATATTCAATTTCAAGTTAGTTTTATTAGTGTAATCAGTTACATTAATAATCTCAGTGGACTCTACCTGCCTAGTATCCAACATAGAGGGACATTTAGTAGCCAAGAGCCAAATATCCCCCTCAAGAGCTTGCATCCTTGTCATTCATACTTGCAATGCATGTTGGGTCTTGATATTCCGCTGTCACTGTGTGGAGCTGTTGATTGAGATATGAGCTGTTCTCCTCCATTGGTCTAAACTATCCAGTAAGCATGGTGACACATCTCCACTGTTGGCTTATAATGTTTCCACTGCCTAGCTAATTCAGGCTACACATGCGCTCCACTTCCCCATCACCACTCAGTTTTTGCAGATTCACCACCTTCACCACGTTGGGGCGGCAGTGGCTCAGAGGTAGATTGGATGCCTTATGATCAGACATCGGTGATTCGATTCCCGCTCTTGCCAGCCACCTTGACAGTATGAGCTGACAGTGGGAGGTGTCAGCTCATCTCCCAGTCCCTGCCGAAGCACCCTTGAGCAAGGCGCAGTCCCCCTTACAAGCTGCTCATTTGGGGCGCACCCCAAAGTCGCGACCCGTCACTCTGCCTCTTCATGTACCGCTTGTTGTACTAACTGCATGCCTACAGGCCCCAAGTGTGTTTGTGTTGTGTTTGTTCAGGGTCTGTACACAACATTGTATTGTATGCATGGTCTGACACATATATGCATGTAAGAGTGTAAAGATAATTTCCCCGTTGGGGATAAATAAGGTTGATTTCCTTTCTTTCATCATTTCATCAGGCTCATTAGCCAAACTAGTCTTTGCTGAGTCATCGACCGCCACCAACAACCAGTGTCTTGTCTCCACAGGGGGATTGGCTGCATCTCGCATCCTTTTGGGGCAGATGGTTTTCAATCACAAGCTTCCTGAAAGTTTTGAGTCTGCCAAACTTATTATCACCTGCTGTAAGAAATATCTATCTTTACTTCATTTGCTTGTCTCTACTGACTTAAGTGAACGTACCATCCATCCATCTTCTTGAAGATGAGTCAATTATAATCATCTCGTCTAATCTGCTTTTCGGTTCACAAGTTATGCCGGGGCCTACCCAACTAGCTACAGGTAAGAAGCAGGGAGCACTCTGGATGCGTCACCACAGTATGTAAGGGCCGCTCATGCGTAAAAACTCACACCTACGGACAATTTTGTGTCATCAGTTCCTCTAAATTGCACGTTTTTGGAGGTGGGAGGAAACTGGAGAACCTGGAGAGAACCCAGAAAAACCCACGCAAACATGGGGAGAACATACAAACTCCCCACAGAAAGGAATCAAACATGGAACCTTCTTGCTGTGAGGCACCGGCACAACCTACTGCGCCACTGTGCCTACCTTTAAATAAACATGTAGGACATTCATCTCTGGTGGGACTGAGGATCTCCCAAAACCTCATTATTTTTTAAAAATCTAAATCTCTTTAAACAAATCTTTATTTTTATGCCTTAAATGTGTAAGAGAATGTTGAGAAATAATCCGGGAAAAAAAAAATCTGTTTTCAATGCACCAAAAGAAGAAACACCAACTTTTTTCAATTTAAAAAGAAGGCACTGGTCTACTGCATTACCAACACAAATAGGTATCGACCCAGTGAGAGGTGGGGGGGGGGGTGGAGGAGGGATGGAGGAGTGGCAGATTATAAAGGTTAAAGGAGTGTCTGCTGCATTCACTCATACCTTTTATCAAAGAGGCCAAGACACATTCCATATTTAACCACTTTAGTGAGGACCAGAGATGATGAGGGACTGGATGCTATGGCAAACACCTCTGCTATTGGCTCAACCCAAGGACAGTCATTACTAGAGGGAAAAGAACAGTGTGTGTGTGTGTGTGTGTGTGTGTGTGAGGGGAAGAGATGCTTATACTGTCGCTGATCTTGAAAGGCCTGGTCGGTCGATCACATTAAGCTCCCTGTGAGATAGAGAAATCAATATGTTTTTAAAGGCGAAGCAGGCTGCATGTGGCTTATGCGTGTGGGCCTCATTGACAACCGCCAGACATGTTCAGAGAGAAATGGCTTTGAAAAAAAGAACGATCACATTTCTAGGTCAAGTGCTTTCATTTCCAATACTTATTAACACTTGTGAGAAACATCCACATCTAAAGTGTGTTTGTCTGACCTGCTCCTATTATCACAGTGGAATAACAGCGGCAATGTTTGAGAAGCAAAACTGAAAAAGAAAATCAATACTTTTCAGATAAATAAAGTTTTGCAGAATCTGTGAGGTCTGTATCAGGATTATAAAGTCAGAAGAAAATAGAAGCAGAAGGACTTAGAGAGAATTAATAGCTTGTTTAAAGACTAGGTAACGCAATCAGTCTTATAGTTAACAACATGAATTGCCTGCAGTGGTTCACCACTAGCAGATAAAGAGGGAAGGAGGTCAGCAGAAGTAAAGGAAGGTAAAAGAGTAAAATATATGAAATATACTGTATGCTATAAATAATGAGAAGGCATTTAGTTTTATATTGGACATCAAAAACAAGGTTTATTATTAATTTTGCAGTTGTTTTCTAATAAATTTTGACTTTTAAACTTAGGAATGTTGGTAATAATGAGCCTTAGAAATTATTAGGTAATTTTATATGATGATAAATTTTGGGATATTATTAGCACTGTTTTTGCAAATTATCGGTTATTGGTTTTATATTGTTGTGTTTATACTGCATGTATATACACACACAGGCACATGCGGGCGCACACACACAATACTATATACAATATGTATATTGTGTGTGTATGTGTACATATCAATCAAACAACCTTTACTTGTATAGTTCTTAATCACATCAGCAGACTGAGTGCTTTATGTGTGTGTGTGTGTGTGTGTGTGTGTGTGTGTGTGTGTGTGTGTGTGTGTGTGTGTGTGTGTGTGTGTGTGTGTGTATGTGTGTGTGTGTGTCTCATGCTGCATGCGTCCATCCATCTCAAAGCAATAATTTACTCTTGAGTTGGTAACCGGGACAAAGACCCAGGCAGTAAAAGTGAAGAAAAAAGTACACAGATCAAAATCAATGAATCGTTATTATTCGTTGATGATCTGTACGTTAAGAATGAAATGCTAACTTGTTTTATTAATGTTTATATCACAGCTTGAAGCAGCTAACTTACTCTAAAGAAAATGAATTTAAAAAGCATTTGAAAAATGGAAGTTTGGCCTGCTGTATGAATAAAACACAGAAACAGATGACAATGACCATGAAGTAATATTGACTCTTGATTGCTAGAAACTGAGTCTCTGCTCAGTTCAGTGTGCTATGAACACATGCAGGACCAACAACATGCCGGACTGGATGGAATGAGAGAAGAGACAACATTCTGCCCTCCAGTGGTCAGAAGGAGAATCACAAAAGGCAAGTGCGCGCGCAGGGGCGCGCGCACTTGCCTTTTGTGCTTAATACACACACACACACACACACACACACACACACACACACACACACACACACATACACATTGATTCATATTCATTCATTTTTAACCCTTAGATGCACAGGTGGGTTCAAAAATGACCCCAGGGTTTTTTTTTTCTTCAAAGTTTTAAGATGAAAAGTTGTAACATATTCATATTCCAGGTATTCCTTATAGAACATGTTTGTGACATGACACTATATGAATTTTTATTTACTTTTTCATTAATTTTCACTCACACACACACACGCATTGAATCTGACCTAGCTAACTCAAAAGTAGGCCAATGTTACTGTGTATTGGCTATTTTTTATATGATATATAGTTTTCAGTGCATTTCAAACATCTGTTAGACTATTTCTTCTTCTTCTTCTTCTTCTTATTATTATTATTATTATTATTATTATTATTATTATTATTATTATTATTATTATTATTACTATTATTATTATTATTATTCATCAAAACTACCATGGCTGCTAGGCGGCAGATGGGATGAGGAACCCAAAATCTAACCAAACATGAGCTTATGGCCTTCTCTGGACTGACCATTCTTATAGGAAGTGAGAAGACGGTCAGTTATATAGGACTTAAACCACCTCAATGCTGATCCCTTAATACCAGTTGTTTTGTCCAGTAATGCCAGAAGAATATTGTGGTCAATTGTGTCAAAAGCCGCACTAAGGTCCGAGAGAACCAAAATAGAAACAAGTCCTGTCTAAAGCGGTTAGAAGGTCGTTGCTAACCTTGACAAGTGCCGTTTCTGTACTATGATATTCCCTAAAACCTGACTGGAAATTCTTGAATAAACTCTTGGATTTAGGGAAATCACATAACTGATTAGCGACTATTTTGTGGGGCGGCTGTGCCTCAGTGGTAGAGCGCATGGTAGAGCGGGTCGTCCAATGATCTGAGATCGGCGGTTCGATTCCCGCTTCCGCCCAAAACACCAGGAGGTGAGCTGACAATGGGAGGTGTCAGCTCACCTCCGGAACACTGCTGAGGCGCCTTTGAGCAAGGCTCCCTTACAAGTTGCTCATTCGGGGCGCACCAAGCATGAGCTGCCCGCCACTCTACCTCCCCTGCATGAGTACAGGCCCCCTGTGTGTGTGTGTGTGTGTGTGTGTGTGTGTGTGTGTGTGTGTGTGTGTGTGTGTGTGTGTGTGTGTGTGTGTGTTCAGGGCCTGTACGCACTAACTAACATGTATGTGATTTGATTTGGACTAACTAGAGTGTGCCACTAATTTCCCTTCAGGGATTACTCGAGTATATTAAAATTTAAAAAAAAAAAAAATTCTCCAGGTTCTTAGATAAAAACGGGAGATTTGAGATGGGTCGATAATTATTTAGAACAGTAGGGTCCAGGCTAGGATTTTGAGAAGTGGCTAGATTACAGCTACTTACAAGGACTGTGGTACATATCCAGTTGATAATGACAGGTTAATTATATTAAGGAAGTAGTTGCTAAGTAAAGGTAAGGCTTCTTTGATGAGTTTAGTTGGAATTGGATCTAACATACAGGAGTATGGTTTAGCTGAGAAGACTATTTTAATCAGCTAACTGATCTGTATTGGAGAAAAGACATCCATAGAATCAAATGGTTCAGGAGTCAGCTGTATGTTTTCCGGATCTAAGGGACTAGTTTGTGGAGGACAGGACGCCATTAATTTGTTCCTGATGAGCAGGATCTTATTTTCTGTGTCCACAATATGTACATGGATTGATTTACACAATTTAGGATAAATTGTACGTAGTTAACTTAGTGGTGGATTGCTGAGCCCTGACCTGACCTACAGGTCGCTCCTGCTGCACTGGAGAGGCATAGACAACCTCTCTGGGTTTGTGTTTGGGAGTTTTGATGCTTCAACCACAAACAGACCTGGATGAGAGTGTTTATGTGCATATCCTTCTTCTCTGTATTTACTGTTGTATTGTGCTAATTTTAGTTCACAGCTGACTTGACAAAGGCCCATGTTGTCAGGGCAGCTATAGGATCAGTAAAGATGTAAATGACTCATAGGACACCCCTTCAGGTAAAGTGGCCACTTTGTCTTAGGAGACTGCAAAGATCCATGACAATACTGTTCACACAACTACTAAGGTGTGGTCTAATGATTGCCATTATTGTCATGACAACAGAAGTATTTAAATATCTATACCCACAACAGTTAGGACTGGAAAAGCCATTTGAGGCCTGGGGGTTTGTGTGCAGTATCAGCTGTTCTTAGGACTGTGTTTTTCTCAACTGAGGATTCAGATGGTCTTCCTAGAATCCGCTGGAGCCAATCTCCCTGTTCAGGAGTCACTACCAGGCAAAGAAAAGTTTTGTTCTTGTCTTAAAACTAAAACTAAACTCTTCAATAGAAAATTGGTTATATCAGTTGGGCCAGAGACCGGAGGGTGGCCAGCTTTACATTTTTGCTGCTCTACCTCTCATCTGCATGCTTACAGGCCTGTGTGTGTGTGTGTGTGTGTGTGTGTGTGTGTGTGTGTGTGTGTGTGTGTGTGTGTGTGTGTGTGTGTGATGGGCTTGTATACATATATACTATGCATGTGTTTAACAAATATACAAACACGAGACTGGGCGAATGGTTTCCCATAGAGGATTAATTTAGTTTTTTTAATTAAAAAAAAAACTAAATTAATCCTCGAAGGGAAATTATGAATTATCAATAATTTCCCTTTCGAGGATTAACTAAGTTTATTTAATTTTAATCTTTAATCATAATCTTCTCCTACTTAAAAGCAGTTCTGTGATTACAGTAGACAGTAAACAACAAAAACAACAACATGTATCGTCTACCAACCGAACCTCCACCAGAAACAATGAGTAAGAGATGATGAGTAAGATTTTGTTGTTATTCGTTGAAACGGCGGAGCAGCCTGACCCCCCCCCCACACACACACACATCTCCCTCTCCCTCTCCCTCGGTGGTTTACCTTGACTGCCCTTATTTGGACTGGGAGGGGCGTCGCGCGGGCGGGCAGCCAGTCAACGCTTGCTCACGCTGTGAGTACAGGAAGTGAGTCACCCTGACGGGAACTTTACGTCTGCAGCAGCGCCGAGAGAGCAGAACAGAGAACAAGGAAGCAACATGTGCTGATCATAATAATTAACACATCAGCACAGACACGCACAACACGACGGACACCACGAGCCGCTGAGGTTTTTTTTCCTCCTCATCGTGAGCGCCGCGGTAGTTTCATTTTATCGAGCCTACTGCCACGGATCATTTTATACTTGTGAGTACTGCTCATATTTTATTCTTAAACTATAGTTTATTGTGACGCCCATGTTTGAATTTACATTATTTGTCGTGAATGTATTAGACTGATGACTTAATTATTTGCTGTGTTTGTTTCATTGTTTTAGTTTGTTTCGGTGTGGGCTCGCCTCATATGAACTTTTATTCCTCTTTTATTTTGATTTTTTTCTTATGAACTTTTATTCCTCTTTTATTTTGATTTTTTTCTGACTGGCTTATTGTCTTTTTAAATGGGTATGTGGACCATTGTGAAAACATTTTCTCACAATCGTTACCCCACTTCAAACCACTTGGCTCTGGAATAATGAAATAGAATACATGAAAACCACTACTGTGTACTTAGTGTGTAGTGTGTTTCTAAATTTTAACTTCGCGTGGATCTCGTAATTCTCATTTCCACTGGGGGGTTTCCGTGCTTTCAGAAAACCCAGGCATAAAGTTTCCTTTGTCACAACAGGAAGACGCAAAAACGAAGCTGTTTTTTCTGAAATTCAGTCTCCTCACAGACCCAAACCCGTGTCCCTTCCTCGAACTCGCTGCTGGTGTTTCTTTTTTTGTGTGTGTGTGTCCCACGTTTCCATAACGTGATAAATGAACAACGGTTTTTCTGACCGTACCTGAACGCGTCCTGGTTTCAAGCCTAGGCCTAAAGTATCGGTACACGTGAAGTCACGGCAGGACAATCCCAATTAGCTTCTGAGCGTGGACAAAGATAAGTGACGCAATCCCACCCTGTCTTCACCAACGAGACAACAACAACAAATGCAGTTAGGTCATGTTGTTTCTGTCACACGCAAAAAATAAAAATGGTATCCACAGACTACGTGATCTTGGGTCAGCAATCACGTTGTGCAGAAACGGTTCTTGAACGCAGCTGGGGCATTTAAGGCAATCTCTGAAGTTTGATCACAGAAATGACACAAATACCGGTACGTGGACCAATCTGAACAAAACACAAAGTGATGCAAATGTGTGCAAGTTCCTCTGGTGTCTACAACAATTTATGGTTATGCTTGTCTGATGCAAGCTATGCGAAAAGGTGACTAATGTGCTCTGCTGAATGGAACACACCATAGGCAAATCAGTAGTGATTTGGGATGCTGCCTGTAGTCGGTTGAACGCTTACCCCCCAGGCCAGAAAATATTTGAAGCAGTTGTTCTATTTCGTCCCGTCAAAGCCACCTGTCGCCAAAAGCTAAACAGTCTAGTTTCAGCTTCCCTTGTGTATTCAGATAAGTGGCTAATTTTTATTCTAGAATGTTCACAAAGTAGAACTTTCAGTAAAGGTTACAGTTCATATGTAAACCATTGGTTTACAATGAAATTACATTGTCACTGTGCAGGATTTCATGGAATCTACGAAGATTGTAGATTGCAACACCCTAACAGTCCTCAGCTGTGAAGGCTGCTATCAACAAGAGGAGTGCAAAACAATATTTCCACCTTCCCTTAAATAAATGTCTAATTTTCAGGCTTGATACTGAAGCATTCACTTGGTACAGCTTCTTAAAATGTATATTTAAAGCAGTATATGTTTGGCCCATTATCAGGTAGATCTGATAGTACACTTTATGTTGTTGTACTCATGATGTTGACCTGTTACCCCCACTACAGATCCATCTGTATCTGTCTCTGTTTTTACTGTTTGTTAGACAAACAGGTTAACTATCCATCAATGCACCAGTGGATTGACAGGTTAGTCGAGTTAATGTAGTTGAAAAATGCTAATCCTTTTGCTAAAGCTCTATTTCTTTATATCCGACAAAGTCATTCACCAAATTGAAGAAACAAACAACTGAAATATTGATATTTTCGCTATTTAGAGATGACTGGTGACTATAAAAGATGAGGGTGTGATGGTTACTATGAGCTCTGTCAGCTCAATCTTTTTATCCGTTTTGAATTCCAGAGGCCTCCATCACACAGTGTTTGGAGGGAACGCAGCACAAGGCTGCTTTAACCTTCTCCAGAGCCAGCATCTGAAGTCAGATGCTGCAAAACAGGTGTGTGCTGAGTCCGAAATGAACTTTTTGACTCACCAGCTAAGTAGACTGGTAGATAAAAACAGAAAAAAAAAAAAGAATCCACACCCAAGCATATTTGTTTGACTGGCCAAAATGATAAGTTGGATTTTTTGTGTGCTGTATAAATTAATTTCTATACATTTCATTGCAATAAAGCATTATCTTAAATACACATTTAAAAAATATTAATTGATGAATGAATGGCTGACTTATCCAAGACCGAGTACAAGTCAGGAATGCAACTAGAATTCAATTTAACAAAAGATTAATAAAATAAACAAATAAAGATGATCTAATTCATCATAGGCATGAGGAGGGGTGATGTTGATGTTTTTCTTTGTCGTGCTGATGACACACCAAACATGACCACATTATCTGCAGCCAGTCTCCAGGGACTCCTCCATCGCCAAGAGCCAGCCTGCCCTTACCACCAATGTTTTCAGCCTCCTGTGTTCATTATTAATTAGTGTACACTATTCTAATTTATGTTGACATTTTTCCTATTAACATGATCTTATATTGCAATGTATACCACTTTCAATTAAAGACATAATTATTTCAGTAGGTTGATCCACATGGTCGGCACTTCACCAAACATTTGTTTGTTCCACATGGTCCACCCTGAACCTTTGATTGCTGCTAGTTCAGCTATACATTACGATTATTTTCAGTTTGTCCCAATTTTTATTACGTTACATGTACATTTCATTCAGTTTACAAAAGACAAAGTACCTGATTTAATCACTTATTTATATTCACTTCAAATAATTGTGTCCTGTTCCAGCCCAAACTTTCTAAAAGGGTCACACCTGGCTCCAGTGATAATTTGAGGGAGGTGAAAGGGATCGGAGCATGGTTTTGAAATGTTTTCACCAATATTATGGGTGAGTTTGTCCTATGTTCCTTTGTTAGGACAGTTGGTTGGTAGCAACAGTTCAAAGGCCCTGGCATAGAGAGTTTTGGGGAGTTTGTCTAAATCAGCCAAGAGGGAGGATGTGCTGCTGACGGTACATGGTCGTTTGTTGAACTTGTGAGTACAGAAATAACAGACAAAGTATCACTTGTAATATTGTGGTTTGCTCATTTCTGTACACCTGGCCCTCATCAAAAGAACTCATTTAGAGTTGCAAAACTTTTTTTTTGAACACCTTTTACTCCTATCCTACGTCTCTGCACTGGATTCCGATAACCCCACTTGCTTCTTGAAGCAGTTGCTAACGGTAGACTACTAGCATCAAACCAGTGTTAAGCAATGGTACTGTATTTCTTCTCTGCCTCTGATTGGATGATGCGAGCAAAATGTGTCGAGGTCAGAGCCAGTCAGAGGCATAGAGGGTGGCTATCACTTGATTTACCCGTCTTGAGTGTCTGAAGGACATGAGTATCCTAAGACAGTTTTATGTATCGCTGGTAGAAGCATGTGTCTGCCAGTGTAGAGCATAACCTCTCACGCCGTTGGGCGTCAGATCCAGACACTGGGTGCATGCACCTGACAAAGAAATGACTGGTTCTACTGATGGGAATGAATGTTCAGCTTCTGAATGATGGATTGGAAAGTGGAGACAACAACCTGAAGATAATGTGATGTCAACCAGCTTTCATCACACAGTGGAACGTCAAGGCTAAACATGAGGTTCACATAGTTCACGTAATGGAAATATTAGTAAGGGCTTTAAATGTACTCTGGCTCGTGCTTGTTTTGTGTTCTGAAGAGGCTGTGGCTACATCTGCTGGGGTAAATAATAATTTTCCCTCACATTACATATGCAAAAGTGGCAGTAGTGTTTGAAGCCTCAACAACAAGGCACACAAGTTTCTTGTCAGCAGGATGTTCGCACACGGATCAAAAGTCAGCTTGCCTACAAAATTGGAATTGCATTGGCCTTTGTTCAAGTACTTTTCTCTCTGGTCAGGCTGACATTGGCTCTCAATCCAAACAGACATGAAAAGCTACACCAAAGTGACTTCAATTGATGTCAATTTTAGAATATATACCAATCAAAACTGGAGCGATACTTTGAATATTGTTTGTCTGGTTCTACACTTGAGCGGATTATCAAAATAGTGTCTCCAGCCATAAAATGCCTGGTACTCTTTTTTTTTTTTTACATGTGCTGAAGACAATGCTTTTGTGGAGGTTATAAAAATAAAGAGCTCAGGGAAGAGCTGTTAATGCTTCAAATGATGTTCCAGCAGTAGAAGTCACAGTTTGTAACCAAATACTCTGATAAATCTTGTTTACTCTGCAAAAAAAATCTTATCTTGAAAAATATTTAGAGCGTCATACTCAGATAAAAACACAGGGAGGAATTTAGCGTGTTTGTTTTTTTACTCATGTTTTCACAGACATCATGGAACGAGAGGTGAAGGCTGGCGTCGACTTCCTCAAAAACCTGGCTGTGAGACGTGGGAAGCTCAGTGAAGCCAAGGGAGAACTGTTTGCTAAGAAGCTGGAGAAACTTTTATGCGACAAATATGACGGCCACTGGTACCCGGACTCCCCCAGCAGAGGACAGGCATACAGGTATTAACAGAAGTACAACAACTGTCTCCTCTTCAAAGCTCCTTCATTATTATTCCTATTGACTGAGATTTACATAACCCTACAGGTGTATCCAAATCCGTAATGGATTCTTCTGTGATGAAGTGGTCCTGAAGGCATGTGACGAGTGCATGCTCGCACCCAGTGAGCTCAGTCTTCCGCTTGATGTCACTCTGTGGATCGACCCACTGGAGGTGTGTGTGAGGTGAGTCACTGGTTTGCTGGCTGAGGCAAGGAATGACTCTGGTAGGTGAGCATTGGAAATCACACCTTGTTCACTCTAAGCAAGGCTTATAAGTCATGAAGGGGTAAATGCAAGATGTTTTTACTTTGAATATGATAGAATTTTGATTTAAAAAGGCAACTCTCTTCACAGATGTGGGGAGAACAGCAGGCCATTCACAGTAGCCTGTTTTGAAGAAGTTGATGATGAGGCTGAGGTACAACGGGACGACACTACTGTGGAGCCGGTAAACCTGGACACATCAGATTATCACTCTGCATCCTCCTCAGATTGTGGCTCCGCTACATCAAGTGACACAGAGGAGGAGGCAAAAGATGAGAAAGAGGTTGCCAAGAAAGTAGAATCAGAAGGGAACACCTATAACATAGTGATGGTGCCCAGGATTCGGAAACGGCAAGGACGATCCGAAGATAAGATCAAATATGCCAGGAATATGGTAATTCTTTCATTTGTTTGTTTATCCATCTATTGTGTTGTCAAATACAATAGATGAGGCTGGAGATATTCTAGATAATAAAGCTGGCGGTATTCTAGAGTTATGATTGGTCTAGATACCCAATTTAGAAAAAAAAAATTATTTGGAGCTGACTATCATTTCTCTGAGTTTTATTGCTGTCTAAAAGAAATGGGCCCCAACAAATGCTAATGAGTGCTTCAAAATGTATGTTGGTGTGATTAGGTGATTTGCAAATAAAAGTTGATTTGATTGATTGGTTGATGAAAAAAAAAAAAAATCTGTAACATGTACTGTACTTGTGTTGGGATGAAGAATTTTTTTGTATTGGTGCCGCAGACGGGGTGGGATAGTCTGAATGTATTATGACGAGAGATTGTTGTCTTTTTGTGGGATTTTAATAAAGTTTCAGTGTTGTTTTAATCTTTCTCTGTTCAGATGCCAACTAGTTACCAGTATGTCTACCACTCTGCACCAGTGTGGCCACAGTACAAGAGGGGTGCTCCAGTGTTTCTGAGTACTGTGTGTGTGCCCCCAGCACCTCCGCCTCCTCCACCCCAGCATGTATTTGGCTACTACATCTTACCGCAGACGCAACCACAGTTCATTCTGCCACAGGCCACTCTGAAGCCATGGACATCTGTGAAGGGTTAGACCATCGTGAAGGTGGCGAGAACTTTCCAAGCCCAATCAGATGAGCCGTGTCGTGTCAGGCCTTTAAGTTTCTTTCCTATTGATTTCTCTCCATCCCTTTTTTTATCCTCAGTGCAAAGACTGAACTTGAATGAAATCTGTTTTGTTTGTTTGTTTTTTAATCTGTCAGATCCGCACTGTTAATTCTTTTATTCTGGACTATTTGTGTGAAGAAAAACTTGAGTCATTGGGTGCTAACTCTAGCTCAGGAACTCACAGCAATATTATTAATACCAAAATAACTGTCTTCAGGTGTTAAAAGTGTTTTGGTGGTGTTTTCTATGGCAGCACCCACCAAGTAGTTCCGTGTAAATGTCAGAGCAAATCAAGTGTGATTCAGGGTTTTAATCTATTAATTGCCACAGTGGTAATATCTGTATATTAAGAACAAATTTTTTTACTAAACTGCTTGTAAATAACAGAACGTTGCCGTAGATGGATGTCCACTTTGACATCAGTGTTGTTGTAATTTATTTGGCCACCACTGGTTAGCGCTGTGGTTGTAGCAAAGGCATGTAATGCATCTGTTTTTAAAAGCATTGACTGCTGTATATTGCAAATGTAAATTCATAGAACTCAAACATGGTTTTAAATATTTTACTCTTTCTGCTGTATGTGAAATATCCAGTGCTCCTTATTTAGGGGGTGACTGTTATATCACCTGTTTAAAATGTTTTTTTTTTTTAAAGTTTGTATTGTGATTTTCTTGTACTGAAAATCAGCTGCAGCTATATAAATCATGAATGTTTCACACACTGATCCCTTTGCCCGGTAATTTCATTTTAGTTTTTTTAATTTACGGTCATAATTTAGCAGGTGATATTCTACCCTACAGAAGATCTTTTCTGTCACGTACTTAATCGGTGCTTTTAAGGGGGTTGTTCTGTGCAACAGCGTCTGTGTATTATTCTGACCTCAGTCTAAACGTACTTAAATCCATGCTGCCACTTACAGCATTGAGAATCGCCAAAGGTCATTCATTACCCTCAGCAGGATGCTGCAGCGGAAAGACTCTTCTGTGCTGGGTGTTGGAGTTAGCCCAAGGTCATGACGCTGTTCCTCCCTGAAATACCCTGATAAAAGGTCAAGGGGAGTGTTTATTTCTGTGTGTTTAGTGTATGGGTAGTTTTCAATATTGAAAGATCTGGGACACTCAACGTGGTGTTGTTGCAAAACCATTTAACAAGAAAACTAGTTTTTAAAACTGATTGCGTTTGGCACCAGATAAAAAAGGATGTTTTAGTAATCTGTGACATTAAAGCATTTTTGTGTTCACATAATGAACCAACCGAGTTTGGACTTTGTTTGATGTGAAAGGAATCAAGTGAGGAGAGACATCAAGGTCTCGGGAGACAAAGCGATGCGTAGAGCATGTCTTATAGCTTGATGCGCATCAAGAAGAATAAAAGATGAACAATAGAAATATCAACAAGTTACAACTCCATATCTGGACCGTCTTCATCATCAGGAAATGATGCACGTATAGCACAGACTATGTAACATTCAAATACGAGTGGAGACTTGAACCAGACCTTGGACTACATAATTTGGGTCATGTTGGGAGTACACAACCTCTGGCAAAAATTACGGAAATTATTGGATGCTCAGTTGTTTCATGTCATACTTTGGCAACTTTCTGGCTTCAAAAAACGGTAAAAGAGAACCAATAAATTTGCGGTAGTCAATTTTCTTTCCTTTCAGGCTTTTCCCTTCAGGGGTCGCCACAGCGAATCAATTGCCTCCATCTAACCCTGTCTTCTGCATTCTCTTCTCTCACACCAACTACCTTCATGTCCTCTTTCACTACATCCATAAACCTCCTCTTTGGTCTTCCCCTAGGCCTCCTGCCTGGCAGTTCAAAACTCAGCATCCTTCTACCAATACATTCACTATCTCTCTGGACATGTCCACCTTAGATTTCTAGCTTCAGATTCGTCACTATCTGACACTCTTTTTACCTCCAGGACATTCCTAACAAACTCCTCCTTCAAGATAACTCCTACTCCATTTCTCTTCCAATCTACACCATGATAGAACAACTTAAACCCTGCTCCTAAACTTCTAGTCTTGCTACCTTTCCACCTGGTCTCCTGGACACACAGTATGTCTACCTTCCTTCTCTGCATCATGTCAACCAACTCTCTACCTTTTCCTGTCATAGTTCCAACATTCAACATCCCTACTCTCAGTCCTATACTCTTGGTGTTCCTCTTCTCTCTCTTCCTACGATCACACTTTCCTCCTCTCTTTCTTCGACCAACAGTAGTCCAATTTCCACCGGCACCCTGTAGATCAACAGCACTGATGGCGTTCGTTGTTAACCCGGGCCTCGACCGATCCGGTATGGAAGTCAAAGGTTTGATTCGCATGTTTGATATGGCAAAAGTTTTATGCCGGATGCCCTTCCTGATGCAACCCTCTGTATTTATCCGGGCTTGGGACCGGCACAATAAGACACTACCTTGTGTCGTCTTATGGCTACATTAATAATAATAACGGTTGCTTTTAAATCAGTGGGAATAAATGCATGGACTCGCTTAACTCTGAGGAAAAAATTATAAAATCACCCTTTAAATCTCTGTTTCCAAAACTAACACCTGCATCAGATGAACTCTGCACATTTGTCTGCAGTCCAAAAGGAGTGATCACACCTTGGAGAGGTTTTACACTAAGCGGACTGACATGAATCATGGCTTCAACTCCGAAATATCAGTTGAAACAAAGGAGAGGATTATCAAACAAAGAAAAATCATTGGGCAATGTTGCAAAGCCTGTTGGTTGTTCAGTCAGCTGTGTCTAATATCATAAACCATGTGTATCAACAACATTGGAAGCTTGTAAAAGGAAAATATGTAGACCATGATTGACATCAGTGTTAAGATTAACTGACAGTAATAGGTCTTGAAAAAAAATATACAGCAAAACCAAATGAACAGATTTGCCACATAAACGGTAGTCAAATTGACCGAACTGTAAGAAATCCACTTAAAGGAAATGGGATTTACACAGTTAATACAATAGATCAAAGAAATGTAATCACTGACTGTGGATGATTGGATGTGAGTGATTTTTCGTGATGACTCACATATCTGCATTGGACAAGGTGGAACACTTGTTTTATGCCGTTCCACTGATATTTGTGAAGATGACTGCCTCAGGAAAACATGCAAATGTCCACAGTTATTGACAGTATGGAGCTGCATGTCAGGTAAAGGCACTGGGGAGGTGGCCATCATTACAGCTTCAGTAAATGCAAAGGATGGTGATAATGCATCTTGCCACTGGACTAAAACTTTCCTTGAAGAAAAACATATGGTCAATGTCAATACTCCAAATCTAATTCCAAGGGGAAATCTGTGGTTGAAATTGAAGAAAATGGTCCATGACAAGGCTCCAACCTGCAAAGCTGATCTGGCAACAGCAATAAGATAAAATTAGAACCTGACTGATGAAGAGTGCCGTTGGACAATTGTCCATGTTTCAAAAACCAGAGGTGGTTTTGTAGTGTTTTTGATATTTCATTCATTCATAATTTTATCCTTAGACTTGAGTGATTCCATTTTTTTCTCCCTGCTTGATCTAAAAAAGCAATCGTTATTGATAACCACAATTTTTTTTCTTGATTTCTTTTAGTGTCTCTTATTAAAGCAAGAATTTGTCATGGCACAAACAGTTTTGTGGCATAACTGGTGATTTCATGATTTTTTGCAAGGCTTTGCAAAATGAAGCAGGCTTTCTTTGGCTGTTCAGTCTACAGCAGTGTACAACATGTCTTCAACCTTGGTTTCTCTCAGTGGACAAACCAGCCTTATCAGAGAATATGACCTCGGTAAACAGACTGTGTCATATGAAGATCTGAATGAGTATCAAACTAATGTAGGGAAATTGTCTAACACTGGACTTCTTAAAAGTTCTTTCCTATTTATTTTTTAGATTCTATGTTTCTGTACACTAAATTTGAACTTGTTGACTCGAATGATGAAGAGTTATTACAGGATATGATGCTAATGCCAAAAAAATGTTTACAATGCTCATAATATATTTTCAAACATTTGCAAAACATTTTTACCACTATATTGTTTAATTGTGATTTGTTATTCTGTTATATTATCTGTACATATATACAGGTATTAACTGTACATATTTATATGTACAGTTATTCTTAGATGACAGAACCTTTCAAATATAAATTTAATAGAATATAATTTGTAGTAAAATCTGAAAATATTTTGTAAGTACCAACTTAAAAGAAAGCCTTGGCTCATTTGAGTTGTGTCCAAATGCAACAAGAACCAATGCAGTCAGTGACTGCAACATCCTGCGACACCCCTGAATTAAAAATTTACCCTGACCTACTTGCATAGGTCAAAGATCAAAGCTAGTACACTGACCTACTTTCATAGATCAAAGCACTAGCTTTGATCTACAGTCTTATACTGGCCTTCCCCCTCGTCTTTCTATCTTATCCGGTTCCTGAGTGTACAAAGGTTGAAATTTGACCTTGACTTAGTTTTCTCAAGGTCATCTCACTGTCATCCCCTTTGCTGCCCGAGTAATCTGCTTTTTGTTTCATCTTTCTATGCGCAACGGTTGCGAAGATGTTTGGTGGACTAACGAACGAACGGACGAACACACGAACACTGATGTAATAAATCAATCCCAACAAGTGAGAGGATGAAGGTTAACCACGAGATGTCACTCTGAAGCTGCAGTGGAATCCTTTCCTACAAATAGATGAGAACATGAAACCTGAAATTCATTCTGTTTTATTCTTATTTTTAATCCCTTTAATTAGTTTATTAAGCAAAGCAAGACAACCAATAATGTTTTATTTCTCAATTTATTGACAAAATAAAAAAAAAAAATCGTGCGAACTGACAAACCCATGCACACACAAAAGTTCAATTTGAAGCTGACTGACGCACTGCTGAATACCAACCCATGCAAACAGGAGTACAGTCCGTGGGCACGGTCGTGCGCAAACAGCATCAGTGCGCATAACCGCACCGTTCAGGTTGATGGTATAATAAAGTCCGGGAGGACAGGATTGGCTTCGCCCTCCACATCGATGAGCGTCAAAAGGGACAATGGTCTGGTAGGCAGTGCGCTCGTCAGACTATGTCTTCCTCTGCTCTGAGGGAAGGAGGCGAGGACATTGGCCAGTCAGAGGTCGGAGCGACGGAGGGTGACGGCGGGGAGTCGGGGTCAGGCGGACGGCTCGCCTGCGCTCTGGAGATGGAGATGACAAAAGTGGACTCTTTGAACTGCGATGGCTTGGTCAATAAAAACGGAGGAGAAACGGCTGAAGTGTCCGTGCCGCTGACACCTCGATCAGCTTGCGTGGAGGGAGACAACCTCTACAAACTGCGGGACAGGAAGTTTTTACTAGAGGATAAAAGGCGTCTTTGCGCTTTGGCTCTGGCCACCGCTGTGTTCGGGATACTACTCATGATAATCCACACCGAGGCGTGTTCCCTCATTTATGAACCGGTAGGTCTGAGCCTTTAACCACACTTAATGTTGAAGCCACAGAAAAGTTACTTTAAATTGTACATTTCCATCTTTCCATCCACTTTAGCTCAAACACGATGTTTTCTGCCAGCACATGCCAGTGCCACATACCAAAGACGGATTTGAGCTTTAGTGACACTTTTGCACGGAATTATTAACTTATAATGACATATGACATAGTTAGAACCCTGATAGCCTTTGTAAGACAGCCAAATCTTTCACATCAAAAAACCTAAATCCACTTTGGCTGGCCAACAGTAGTAAAAGATATCTTCAATTTATAGAAATTAACAAAATAATATTTAGTACTTTTATTAATAAGTGGAATAGTTTAAAATTATTTTCTCAACCATCATAATAAATGTTATTAGACAATAATTACTGTAAATCTTTGTGGCAGATTTTAAGGAGCACACTATATAATAACCAGAGCTGAGCCCCGTTCTTAAACTATTGACCCTTTATGTTGTTACTGCAGCTTCCTTGACACCCCACACGCCATGCAACACATCAGCAGATTGTGATTGGGCTTTGAACCTCCCTAACCTCCTGATTAGTTCTCTCATTTCCAGACACTCCACTTGGTAGCACAGCCTCATGACATTAACATGCAGATCTCAATGGATAACAATGCCAGGCCACACAATCAACAAATTATTAACTCCTCCTGAATTTCTACAGCACAGGCCAGTTCCACATGTGGAAAAAAGTTCTCATGCATGCTGCAAAACAGCAGACCACCACCACGCTGTGAAGTTGGTGATTGATTACAGTGTCAGAGCCCCGAAGTTCTGACTTGCATCAGCTACAATCTTTTGAGAAATCAGTGGAAATATGGCATGATCATTAAAAATATGCCAGATCTGTTGAAATAATTAGACCTGGACAAGCACTGTAGTGGAATTAATGCTGCTGGCACCAATATAACATTACCATTCCAGTTAACAAATAGGAACCAAGAACAGGTGTTTGTCCATTCCTAACAACAGGCATCAACTTCGTTAAAGTAGAGATGCTGAAGCACTGGAAAAAATATTGTCTGCCAAACTTAAATTATTTTGGAGAAGCTGCATTGCTGATTTAACCATAGCTTATATAACAATTTTCACCATTCATCTTTAAGCTTCATGTGGTGTCCAAGTCATGAGTGTGAGCTGCAGCATCTTCCCTCCCTGTGGACTGACTGACTTTCTAAACAAACTTGACTTTCTAAACAAAGCGACCAAAAGTTTCCTGCAGGATATTTTAATGCCTATCAAAGTTAACTCCAGTCGACATAGTTATATTTTAAGACTACCTTTTCATGGATGTGCATGAAAAACAGAGCTATTAATGGACCATTTTTTCCACATTTCACCTCTTCCCCTATAGCAAGCTTTCTCAAAGTACTTCAGGCTATCTTTCCACATCATTTAGCATATAATTAGGGTGTTTGCGTGGCTGCTCCAACAGTCTAAGTCTTGAGTTTGGCTATATTAAAGCCAGGAGTGCCCTTTGACCTGGACAAATCCTCATATCCTTTTTTTTCTGTGGATCGTTTATAACTTTTGGAACTTTTCTTGGAAAGTAAAACAGTATCCACATAAATACTGATTCATACATGATCCCACGATGTGTAGCATGTAAAAATACTCACAGAGTTCTAACATTGAAGTATGGATCCTAGATACTCTGTCATGTAATTATTGTCTAATTGTACATCACAAAAAATATTTGTTTGTATTTGTGAATCCATTACTGTAAGTGATTGTTTTCTTGTCAGTGTTGACCTTTAACGCTCATGATTGTCACCTCTCAACATGACAAAATTCATCCATCTCAAATAACAGAAAATTTAATCTAAAAGCATTGCTGCTTGTGTTAAATCTACTATGTAATATTGGAGAAAATAAGCAGTGATTGACTTTTTCAGTCATTTATTAGTCATCCTTTGAAATCTGCAGCATATCTCAGTGTCTTTTCCTTTTCTTTAAAATTACCAAATTGTGTCCTTCGTATACCTTCTCTAGTTATTATCTCTGTATCCTTTGTAATTTCATGAAAATAAGATCGTAACATGTTTTAATTGTTTCCACTGATGGGAAGAATAACATGTTTTTTCCAGCTGTAGTTTGTCTCTGTTTGCAGGTTCTGAACACATTTTGATGAAATGATTTGGAGACATAAGAAAAGACCCAAGCAACAATCCATTGGATTTTGCTATTGATCCAGATCATCTCCTGGATTGAGAATATTTTTGTTGAGAATAATTTGAGGAATAGGGGCCATTAAGATTGTTTATAAATTAATGGATTCAATTTATATTGCTTTGACAAAAATTTCACAATGACATCTTTGTGAGATCCACCACACATCACAGTCTGGATTCAGGTAATATTCCTGATCTGGTGATTAGAATGTTTAAATTTATACAGTTCCAGAAAAGTTTCCTATCATGATATGACAATCAATGACTATCAATTTGCAAATATGATCAAACCATATCTAGGCTTTGATTTCCATTGGATGTGTAATTTGAATTTACTCTGACTCAAGTTATTTAGCTATATACTGAAACAAACATAACAAGTCAAATATTGTATTTCTAGAATCCCTATCAAACTAATAATGATACCAATGTTATTCAAGAGCTAGAGGAAGAGTCTCATGGTCGTTGAGTCATATCCAGGGCACTATTGCTCCTGAATGTGACTTGATGACAGCGAAAGCAGCAGTTCTTTTTGCTCTCTCTTACAGCTTATTGTGTGCAACTTCAGCACATAAAATTTATTAAACCCAGTGGGGAATTCTTCTCCCACACATGTAGGCTGGAGTGAAGTGCACTTCAAATGAAATGATGTAGTGAAGCAGCCTTGGCAGTGCACAGGCGAACTGGCCCACATCTCCTGGTACCAGTCCTTTGAAACCAGCCAACCAATGGTTCCTAGGCCAGGTCCCAGTGGACTGAGCTATAGCCACCCTGAAGTTACAGTCAGTGATTCAGACTGACATGAAAAATCCACAATTTCACTGTGGGTGTCTATGTAGTAGAGTCTGTCTCCAGGTGATGTAGGGTCTCCTCATGCCTGCCAGTTATCTTTCAGGATAATAATTAAACTAATAAAAGCCCATTGTTAACAACACAAGTTTAGTTCCCCAAGTCATCTACAGCACAAGAGTGTCCATTAGAATTAATGATCCAATACCATGTTAGGTAGGTAACTAGTTAGCATGCATATAATAATGATAGTTATTATTTTTGTCCTTCCTCTTGGCTGGCCAGTCACGGTGGCAATAGTTCAGTGTCCATCCAGCCAATATTTTGATGAGCAGTCTGTGGTAACTCTAATCCAAATCAGGTTCACTGGGCCTGAAATGACAAAAATAAGTTCAGACACACTGCAACAATCTTTTTGTTGAACTTTCTGTTATATAATGTGGTGAAATGTTGAGTTTTTGTGGGGTATTATAATTAGCCCTGGATGAAATACAGACATGATGTGGATGCTACGGAAAATCTGTGGAAAACAGCTTACTTTGCCAAGCACGTCACATCATGCTACCTACACGCTCAAGTTTCCTAAAGTTTGAAAGTTTGTAATTATCTTTTTACTGTAAACCACATTAAATGGCCCTTACTGTTAAAAACCTCCATTGACATTCAATTAATTGTCTTGAGATTCTTGAATGAAATATGCCGTTTCAGTGGAAATCAAGGTTGCATGACAGTGGCCTATGCCTAATTCTTAATTTAGGTTGTGAAAACATTTAGATAATGAAGGCCGAACTGAATTATGGTCTCCAGCTGTCAGTTCAGTGGAATGGAAAGAATTTATGCCCTCATTTTCATGAAAGTTTGGATGCTTACAAACCTTGAATTAAAACAGAATGCATCAATCATGTGCAAACAAACTATATACAGTGTACATGGCCTTTGATGTCATCTGGTAATGACCTTTATGCAAACATGTGTCACAAAAAAGTGAACCTCACTCCATCTTTACTTGTGAATGAACATTTCATAAATACCATACATACTATAACATATTACCTATTGACCTACTTCAATAAGTTGAAGGGTTGTTTTTTGAACATTCCTTAAATGAAAAAAGTATGGTGTTACACCAATATGATTGAAAAAAGTTACTGACATGACATTTCAAAATGTTTATATTTATAAATGTGAATGAAGTTGAAGTAAATGTTTTTATATTTATGTTTGTTATGTTTTTATACACATGTATCATAAAGGATGAACAGATTGTTTCAGTTTTTTTAGTGTAATATTCAAACTGGTTAAGTCCCAACTTTTTTGGTATCATGTATGTAATTACGATTGTTCTCATTGCTGTACTTGAATGGCTTTTATTCATTTTATTTGGGGATGATTACAATTTTTTTATGTCCCCTTTTGTTAATAGTATTGACTTTAATTTTCAAGCGAAACTGTCTTTGGAAAGCAAGAATTACAGAGTAGCTTATATTTATGTTGTTGCTTATATTAATTTTAAAAAACATTTAACTGAAAGTTCATTCCTGAAATATAATCTTTACAAAGAATGGTAATTAAAAATCTGGAAAGCAGAGTGATAGATTGTTTTTCGTTTTCTGAACTACAGCTACTTTTTCTGCAGCTTTACCACTGAATGACGAATACAGGTTTATATTATCTAATTTCCTTGTGTTTTTTTAACACAAAAATAATAATTCCTTGCGAGTGTTCTTGACTGAAAGTAAATTGTCTTCATGATTAGTCAAAACAAAAGAAAACTGAATTGCTATTATTTAAAACAAAAAAGCAGCAAATGCTCATAATATGGAGGCTAACGAATAAGCTACTGATGGTATTCTGAAGTTTAAAACCCGTTCTTCCACCACCGAACCTACCCATGGTTAATTCCTGTCACGTCTAGCAGCACAGTTCTTCCTGGGTGGAGCCTTGTGACGGATCCATCTAGTATTGAAAGGGATTTTGGTCTCCTGAGGCCCAAAGACTCAGATTATTTGTCGAGATTAAGGACTTTTGTCTTTTTTTTGTTTTTGACAATGCTGGATGCTACAAACAAAGTAAAGTAAAGTACTGTAAAGTAAAGAAGTAAAAAAATAAATGAGTATTGTTGTCTTTTGGTCTTCTGTGCTCTCCTGTTATGCAGCAGATGATGGAGGAAAACGTTCAGTTCAGGAGCTGTTTCAAAATCTATTGATTATGAAGAACGTTCATAAAAATAAAACAAATATCATGTTGGAGATACCCTTCCCTTTAATACTTTATCTAATTTGACTTTCTTTCCTTCGCAGTGCTCAAGTATTGCCTTAATGATGAACTGTTCCATCAGCCTGTCCACCGGGTGTCTCCTGGTCCTTATTATAGCTTTCCATTATAAGGACATCAGGGTGAGTTTGACTTTTGCCCTTTGTTTCCAAATGAGAGCCTGTGCGTGCGTGTGTGTGTTGTATATGTGTGTGTGCATGTGCATGTGCGTGTGTGTGTCTGTGCACTTTTAATAGCAGGCAACGTTTAGGGTTTTTTTTTCCCCCAAAGTAGTGTGGTCAGAATGCTACTTTGTAAGAGATACTTGAGGGGAGTTGTTTCAGGAGAAGCTCTCGCTCCACTGATGGTAGTCTCAACACTGATTATCTGTGTTATATTTGCTGTACGTATGAAAGCCCTGGATGAAAACCTCAGCCCACATAGTCATGCACGATACTGCAGCTGCAGTATTTTTCCAATCCACATGGCTCGCTGTCCTTGTGTGTGAATTCAATAAACAAGAAAGGATTTGGTTAAATTTCAACAGAGTAAATATTTTTTCATCAGTCCTCACACACACTCAGCATATGTATTCAATAAAGTGCAGTAAGAACAAGTGCATTAACCACTTATATGTATATGTACAGTGGGAATAAAAGCTCCATTACTTCCCAAGAGTCGTTTGCTTTTTTGTCAAACTGCTGGACTCGTGCTCTTATTTCCAATGTTCTCATGCATTTCTTGCATACATGTGTATCTGATACAAGTGGGGGCCATGAAAGTGTGAGGAACAGATAAGGGAGGGCAGGTTCTGGGTGGAGGCAAACATACAGGCAGCATTCGTTCAAAAACATCAACATCACAATAAATATGGTACATCATAGATAAGTGTGGCTGTCATTCATTTTCTCAAAATTCACACCAACAAAAATAAGTACAAGCTGCACAGGAATTAAGCGGTGGTAGTTTTATTGTCAGTGTTATGATGAAATTTTTTGCAATAAAAAGACAACATTACTACATTTGTTTGTTCCAATATTTAATCATACATTTATATCACAATGTGTACAAACAAATAGGACTATGTTTTCGAAAGTACAGGACTCTATGGGAATAATTAATTACATTGGTGCTTTTGAAATAGCACCTTTTTATACTGTTTGATTTTCAACAGACAAATCAAACAGGATTCTTTGAATGTCCACATACTTGGAAGGATGATATCTTAACAATGTATGATATATTTTAAACTTATAAACAACATTAAAATACTATCCATTACAACTCTCATCTCTTAGCAAGGAGGTTCTAGGCTCAAGTCCAGACCTGTGGCGTAAGGTTTCTGTTTAAATTTTCCATCAGTCTTTCTATCATGTTTTTCCTGTCTCTCTTCCATCTTTCAGTTGTTCATCATCGACCACAACCAGTTGGATTGGCGTATAGCTGTGACCAGCCATAGGGTGATCGTGATCACCCTGGAGTTGATCGTCTGTATCATCCATCCTGTTGGCACATACTGGGAGGTGGGCCTCCTTGTCAACTCCTCCTCCTCTACACCCCCCTGTGTTTCTAACCACCATGGCCAGGCCCTGATGAACATGGAGCTGCTGTTGTCAGTGCTGATGTTCCTCCGCTTGTACTTGGTGCACAGGACCATTCTGCTGCACAGCAAAGTGCTGCTGAGTGCCTCCTACAGGAGCATTGGCTCGCTCAACAACATCAACTTCACCTTCCGCTTCGTTCTGAAGATACTGATGAACAAATATCCAGGGCGCACACTGCTGGTCTTCATCCTCATCTTCTGGCTCACTGCATCCTGGATGCTTACACTGTGTGAGAGGTAAGGAGGAAAAATAAGCATAGAATTTAAACTTGTACTTGAATAAGCAAAAACATTGCTTGGAGTTTATTCTGTGTGCTTGCTACATATCATAATTAATGGATATTGTCAAATAAGACACCTTTTAGCATTTGCGTTCAATTTTGAGAGTAAGATGGATTATTTTTGTGATGAGGGAAAACCACCTATAATAAGAATGAAAATAGGAATGGGAATGGGAATAGCTCTTGAATTTCAGTATATCATTTGTTTGATTTCCATAGTAAGGTCTACATTTATATTCATTTTATTCTCTCTTTATGAACAAACAAATCACTGGCTACCCAACAAAAGTTTTCCACTGAATTTTAAGAGAAACAATTCATTTCTTTCACTCTCATTTTGAGATTTTTGTGCCATTGACTGATGATTGTTTTCTGTTAAATCCAGAATTTTATTCTCTGAGGTAGATGCACACACACTCCAGCTCTGCCTTCACTATCTTTCCCCATACTTCCAGTCGCCGTCACACATCTGCACATTAGAAAAAAAAAAAGCTTTGTAGTTTGACATTCCTCCTCAAACCTTGATGGTCAATTTGACTTTCCTGTTTGGAATGGATTTTTAATAACCGATGTGATAATCATGATATTCTATTTTTCTATGTAAACTCCACCCATGTTCTCTGCAGTGAATGAGGTCTGTTGTTCATCTGAAACCTGATGGGAGGATTTGATTTCAGTTTCATTTGTCTCAGCTGTGTGCGTGTTTTTATGTCAGAAGCGGTATAACAACTTATGATTGATTAGTGATAAGACTACCAAACCTTTTGACATTCATCTGCTACACCACCCATGTTCTACATTATATGAATACCACATCCCATGAACCCTCACACAGTGAAGGAACTTTTGTGTGTTTCCCTGTCATGTGGTCACTGGACTTGGGCTTTGACAGTGTTATATAGGTTTACACTGGTAACCACTACCTTCCTTCCCCACGACCCAAAGCATCAGTTCTGATAAAACAGTTTGATTAACAGACAACACCTTTGTTAAACTCACACCACACACCGATGGGTTGGGTTTAGGTATCAAGTTGGATTGTTGGGAAGAAAAATTAATCAATGTCTACACTTCAAATATGTGTCACATACATGCATGTGCACACGCACGCACACACATACACACAAATACACACACACACACACACACACACACACACACACACACACACACACACACTGGACTGATGCCTTCTTCTTCTTTCTGATGCATTCTATTATTCTCTCAGCTCGCCCCACAATTCTGTTTGTCCTTTGTCCAGTGTTTACATCTCTGTCATGTTTTCCCTTCCTGCAGAAAAACCCAGGAAACAACAGGTGACATGGGCACGGCTCTGTGGCTTGTAGCCATCACCTTCCTTACTGTGGGCTATGGCGATGTGTCGCCCAACACCACCTGTGGCAAGGCGGTGTGTCTCTTCACTGGAGTCATGGTAACGAGGTCGCTTGTTGTTGAAAAAATGCAACACTTGAGCTTTCATAGAGCCTTTTCTGAACATGCATATATAATGAACTTTCATTATAATGTATTTCATGTAACCTTGGGTATTCTGTGAAACACCTACCGTGTATGACGTTGCAACATTAGTGACATAATTTCCAGCATCCCAGGTGAAAATTGAACTGCGGTGAGCTGTGGAATGTAAATGCAGGCTTTACCAAGATTGACACAACACTTCCTTTAACCTCAGCAAGTCACATGAAATCACATGAAGTCACGTGAAGCATGAAATAGATAACACAAATATTTCTTGAGAAAGACAAATTACTCACCGTCACAGATTCTTCACCTTAGTTATTTGCAAAACAGAACACCGTCAACCATGTGCATAAAACAATTTTGTGCAATAATTTTTAAAGGAATTAACTACCCCAAACCTATTTAATTTCATTTGTGATCACTTTGGCTTCATCAGTTAATTATTTTGTAGAAGGCACAGATGTAAAAAAAACAAAACATACTTGATTCTCGGTTTAATAAACACAAAGAATGTTCCTGGCCTGTAATTATTCCAAGTCTGACTTGTTTCTGTGTGGCTTGATGACATAATAAGGAACTAAAACTGCTATGTTTTTGTTTCATTTCATTTTGCTTTTCTCTTTCTGTCCATTTTTACCTTACGTACACTCAAATTGCTCTGTCTGTTCTTATCTTAGGCTCTAGATTAATTTATCCTCTGTTCCATTACGCTCAAATTTATCGCCTTCTGCTCTACTTAACTCTCCTAGTCTGTTCTGTTCTGCCCTGCACCTTTCCAGATTATTCTCTCTGGTTTGGCTTGTTTTATTTCCTTTTGATTCTTCCTTGTTCCATCACAGGAACACTTCCTTCATTTTTTTAAGGTGTCCTTTGTATTGCATCAGTTCAAATTGATTCCTTTCCCTCCTACACATGTCACATTTTATCTTGGGTTTACCCTATTTCCCGAGTTCAGACACATTAGACTTTTTTTTACCCATCTGAGCAGCCTGGCAGTGCTGACCAACCTCAATGCCACAATTCCTTGTGTGAGATTTAAAAGTAGGGACCTCGGTTCTACCGGGCTCTCGCATGAAAAGAAAAAGAGCTTGATGTGGCCGCGATGCAGTTTTGCTGCATTCATTGGTGTTTTCCTTTTTCATTCCTCGTGGTAATGTTTTAAAATACCTCACATGAGGGTTAGATTTCTTATTGCTTTGTATTTGTCCCAGCATAGTGTGAAATAATTAAAGTATCCCAACAATGAAGTCAGTTCAACACTTATTATTACAAAGTGATGCTTTTTCCTTTTACAGGAAGGCAGTGTTGCTTTTTATCATACTGCAAAGGAGGGACAAAGTAAAGGAGGTGGAAAGTAGGGTCAGAGATGGAAGTGTCAAAGGTATGGGGAAATAGTTAATATGAATTTATTTTTACACATTAAACACAAAGACTTATGATGAACTAAAATAAACAATAAGTCACTAAACACGAGGAGTGGCTGTGTGTCTAAAAGGACATTAAACTTTAGCCAGCAGCCTCGCCTCTGATCTGCTCCAAGCCGATAAGAGTCACGGCTGAGGTTCTTGTTGCGGGTGTGAGTCCGGTTCAGACACCTCCTTGACAGAGTGGAAAACAATCTTTTCCCTCTCTATTTCTCCATCTGCCTTGTTTTTATAAGCTCTCTCTCTTATAAGGGGAAACTTTCCACCATATCCATTTTTAGGTGGTTTATTGTCTTTGGCAGTATTACAACAGGAGGGGTGCCAACCTGTACCAGTGAGTTGGAAAAAAAAAAAATTTCCCTCTCTATCGGGGCAGTTCTGGGAACCAGTCACTGCAGCTCTCACACCTGTAATATGGCTTAAAGCCACCATGGTCAGCACTTCTGCCCTCTTCATAACTCAGTTTGCAGCTGTGTCCACGGTTGACAACACTGTTTGCTCCCGTCACTCTGTGGGGCTGGATGCGAGGAAAGATTATGTCTCAGGTTTCACAGAGAGTTATTATATAATTATTATTATAATTATAGATCTTTTTCAATCATTCCAGTGATTTTTGTGAATTCTTCATTTTTATGCTGTTGCCTGATCTCTTTTTCTCTTTTCTTATTAACATTTCACGCTGAAAAGAGGACAACAGGTAAAGACTGATAATCTTTTTACGTGTGGTGGATATGAAAGAAGTGCAGTGTTCTGTCTGTGTTTCTGAAAATTTGGCCTTGGTGCGATGGTGTAGATGTGGTTCATTTTGCCGCTCAACGTTCATTCTGCATATTCCTGTCCAGCAATAGCCCAAAACTATTCTCAGAGGGAAACAGCACTATAGCAGTGCCAAAAGTCCTGTGTTTAACCATTGAACTCTCTATGTAAATATAGCTTTGATTTATTGGACAAAACCATATGAGGTTTGCAGATCAACATTTGGTTTTTAAATAAGTGACCTCTCTTGAGGGTAATCCTGCAAAAAAGAAATCACAAGACCCTGTTGAGGATTTGGACAAATTCAGACAAAAATCAGAGAAGTTTCTTTTGAACTCTGCTTTCTTGACACCTCGACAGATCATTCTCATAAACATGTGTGATTTCTGAGAAACTGACAAGACAAGCAGATGACAAATGCATTATAAACCATGCCAACATGCTTGTATGTGTTGGGTTCTAGGGTGTGGCCTGCACTGCCATGCTGGTGGCAGTCGTTACCAAGACGTTGGCCCTGAACAAAGGAGAGAAACATGTGCACTTTTTCATGTTGGACATTCAGATCTCTAAAAGGGTAAGAATAAAACAATTGTTCAGTGAAAAAATTATATATATATTAAATTGTATAGCTGAAATTATCAAGATGCTGTGATGCATAAAAACTATGACTTAATCTTTACAGCATTGAGAATTTCCTGCTTGCAAATGGTAATTTCCAATTGTATTCTAATACTGCACATCAGATATGATGTATTTTGCACCTTTAGGAATTTGAGATATTGAAAAACCTGCGTTGCATTGTCGGACAACAATAGCATCATAAAAAACAATGGCATTCTTGTCATGTGGTTATATAAACTTACATAAACCACGTCTCCTTTCATCAGAGTTTACTCTAGTGCACAAGACAAATAATAGAGCGGACGGTGCTATCGGGATGTACGCATCACTTATTTCCATGTCACATCCTTGTTTTGGTTTTTGAGCCTGATTATAATTAGATTTTTTCAAAAATTGCAAACATCAAGAGACAGGATCATGTGCTACATTTTCAAGGCGTCAAACAGGAAATCATTCTGTCTTTGTCAGGAAAGAAACGTGTTCTGGACGGTGCTTTGAGTGACAGGAAACTTGTTGAGCTCACGTGTGTGTTTGTTATTGTGCAGCAGTGGCTTGCAGAGTACTTACCGTATGTTGTTTGAGACCTAGCCAAGATTCAAATGCTTCCTTTTTGATGGGAGAAGGAGATCTGATGAATAAAATCTTAAGTGTTTTGGGACTGTGTATAAATGACAAAGACGATCTTAGTTTATTTTTGCTTTGTATGTATTGCTATAGGTTATCATTTAACTATGGTAAGTGCTCTGCTTTGGAGGATACAACCATTTCCTTTCTCCTGGTAGCTGCATCCTGTGACTTGGCGCAGCTCTATGTATTGCTTGTGGTTTTTCTGGTGTGTGTGTGTGTGTGTGTGTGTGTGTGTGTGTGTGTGTGTGTGTGTGTGTGTGTGTGTGTGTATGTGTGTGTGTGTGTGTGTGTGTGTGTGTGTGTTTGTGTGCATTCTTCTGACCTATCTGGTACAGTTTACTCTGATGGGAACAAGGGAAGACATCTGGACGTAGACATTGACGTCCTTTAATAATAACCCTTACTACGGGGCAAGAGTGACATCATCACAGGGCATTTACCTCGATTAACGCAGGAAGACAAAGAGATATGAAAAGAATCAAAGCGAAAAGTGAAAAAGGTCAAGAGTAGAGAATTCTCTGACATCCAGTAAAGAGTTCTAATATGAATGGCCTGTCCTTCAGATTCTTGTCAACTCTGTTTTATCCTAAATCAACAAGACTATCTGAGTTCTATGAACTGGTTTGGACAAATGCTACATTTTTCTCAATAAAACTGAAAGCCTGATTGAATTATTGGTATTTTACCATGTTTCCAGTCTGAGTATCTCAGTATTTTTATAAATCAATCCCGATGGCTTTGTGTCTGTACCAGATCCGCCATGCTGCTGCTAATGTGCTAAGGGAGTGCTGGCTTCTTCACCGCACAAGCGTGACCAAGGGCAACCGTGGTGAGCACAGAAGACACCAAAGATGCCTTCTGGAAGCCATCAGAGTGTGAGTTAAAAACGACATCTTCAGGCATGTCTGTTTGCGACTGGAGGGATGTAGTGGATGGTGGTTTGTGTGCCTTCTGTGTGTATTTTTTTGGGTCATTAATGTCATGTCAACATAAATAACAAAAGAGCTGCAGTATTTATTGGCTAATTTACATTGCTGATTAAAATTGCTCCTTTCTTCTACATTGGCAGGGCTAGTGTGAACAAGAAACCACCCTTTGTTATACACAGTTCAAAGAAAATAAGATGTTTACAGAATAATTTGTCTGTAATTCACAACGTAAAGTGAACCTCTTTCTGAATCACTCATCAAGGAAATGAAAATGGAAGCGTCACATTTTCCATTGTGTTGTGATTTCTTGTTTGTGAGCCTGTGATCATTTTCAAAGAATAAGAAGATTGCACAAGACAGGAAGTCAAAGTCATCTGTTTGCATAGCTCTTGTCCTAAAAGCAGTATTAGATTTGTGAGTGTATGTTAGTCTGGGTGGAAGGCTTGAACTTACTGCTTTACACCAGACAGAGCCACTATTAAAAAACAAACTGTGGAAAGTAGGAACAGGAAGGACGTCCACACCTTGGAATTAACAAAAGTACTCTGTAATGAGACCATCACTTCTGCACTCTAATGTCTTAAGAGGCTGGCAGCTTGATTGCTCTAGTTTCCATCTGTCTTTTTTTTTTGAGTAGTTCAAGATACAGTCCTAAATTTAGGTCTTTCTTCCTCTTACAGCTAATCAAAGTTTTTTGTAACTATTTAGCAAACACAATACTTGAAATCTACAGTCATATTAATGAAAGACATTATCTTTCTCTCCCTTTGTGTCATCGGGAGTAGTGTCAATAAGATGTGCTTGTATTCCACGTGAATGACCTCTGTAAAACATTTTTCTTATAGATTTCGACATTTACGCCTGAAACAAAGAAAATTGAGGGATTATGTGAGTGAGATGGTGGACCTTCCCAAGGTAAAAGATCTTTGTCACTGGGATGCTTTCGTTCAACTGGATTTCTGTAAAAACACTTCACTTCTACAGACGATAACGCAGCACTCCATAGGATATGTTATTGCTTGAAGGTCCCATATTATAGCTTTTTTAAATTCATGTTATTCAGCTGCCAGATGTCCAACTACAATGTATTTGAAATGTCTTGCCCCAAAGTAATTATGTCAGTTGAAAGTAACCTTTGACCGGTGACAGTGAATATTTGTTAGGCTGTAAATAAAGGCTGAGGCTGTTTGTTTATGAGCGGTGTGGACACACGCAGCTGTGTTTGCTATGACGATGAGGATACGCCTTTAGCGGACACACGCACAAATGACTGACGTGGAACTAACTAGTTAGCCAAATGCTAGCTGACTTCAACAGTTTGTGAGGAACTTTCAGTTTGGAGTTACTAAGAGAAACTATGAGGAATTCGCACATTTATATTTGTTTTTTATTGATATAAAAGCACAAGCCTGTGTTTTTCTTAACTTTGTCTGTACTCTCTGTAAGGTGACATAGTGAATGCTATCATGTCTTGTTCACTTCACAATTCATTAGTAACAAGGTACAATATGAACGGGCTTCACTGACAGAATGCAGCTCAGGCACAGCTACAGCAAGGCCAGAGAACAAGATTAACCAGATGAACCAAGTTGTTGCAGCAGCTACAAAATGTAATTCCAGCAATTGGATTGATTTTACCCTCCCCAGTGAGTCACATTTAAGCACATATGTACACACACACATGCGCACACAATATGCCAGTCATTCAGTCACCTGAGCTGAAGTCCATCTGTAGTCCAGTAAAATTCCAGTAATAATAGTTACAAGAGAACTTAAGGTTTATGGCTCAACTTTAACCTCACCTGCTTTAACCTGCTTTTTCTTGTTAATACATTTTGCATGTGGATCATGTGGCTCGTTTCACCAGATGCAGATGATCATGTGTGACCTCAGTGCCAACTGGAATAACTCTTATCGGGAGCTGGAGCAGCGGATCATCTCCATGGAGCAGAAGCTGGATGAGCTGAGTCGCTGCTTCCATCAGACTTCTGAGCTGCTGTCTCAGGTGTTACATCAGTGTAACCCAGAGATCAGGTAAGCAGCACTCACAGCTCACACAGATGCACCAACAACACAGTCCAGTCCATGTAAACTGAAGTCAGAACTTGTCTACTGAGAACTTTTCTATTTTTTGCAGGTGACATGGCTGCGCACATGATAAAATGTACCTTCAGTGTTACTCAACTATAGTGTCTATGAACGAGAGACGTTGATCCTCTCCCCTCTGAGCTGCTCCAGACTCCTCACACGCTGAACCACTTGGAGGATTGGCATACCTAACTACATTCTCATCTCCTGGCACAATGCCGAATGCAATACGCTGACTCAGAGCTGTAAAATCATAGAGATAAGACTTACTTTCACTGTCAGGGAATCAGTGACTTCAGCAGTTATATTTGTGATGTTGCACAAGGAACATTTCTGTCCAACAGGCTGTGTGGAGTCTTTCAACCTATGCTGTCGCCAGTCTTGTGCTAGCCGACTTAACTTTGATCTGTAAGGTTTTATTGGTTTCCATTACTGCGTTATTCTCATGGAGTAAGATATGAATTTGAACATTTATTTCTTAATTGTTTTAGAGTTAGACTAATGAGTTTTATGTTTGTTTTGTAACTAATTTAAATTACAAAGTTGATTGTTTGAAAGCTGGCTTGTTCTCATCGTGCTGCTTTTCTGTAACCCGAGTTATGATTTTCAACTTTTTCTCTTACAATGTTTTAGTTAGCCTAATGAGTTTTATCTGTTTTGTAACTAATTTAAATAACAAAATTGTTTGAAAGCTGGCTAGTTCAAAAGAATTCAACATCTAACAACTTCCCATTGTGTTGCTTTTCTGTAGCCTGAGTAAATTATGAAATGCTGTTAAGATGCTCAACCAAGAGAAAGTAATCTTTGATTCAAGTATTGTAAAAAGAAAAGTTTTACTGTTAAAGTCTGAGAATTTTTTAATGTGTCAAATGAAATAGAGATTACTATTGATATTACTGATTGCAACCATCAGTTGTAACTTCCTCAAATAATTTGTCCTGCTCAGCTCAGCTTTTAGCAATGCCACACCTTCATCTAGTGATACCCATTAAGCAAATGACATTAAAGATCACAAACATTACATTTTTTAAACTTTTATTTATGCAAACAACAATAATAAAAAGTCATACGCAAATTACAACCTTAATCCTGAAACATCAACAATGTCTGAGGACAATATAATTTATCTTTAAGAAAACAATTGTAAATAACAGGAAACAAGCTTCAAACTTATAGAGAAACCTCACAATTAAGGGTGCACTTTTGTGGAAAAAAGGGAAAACTGGACTCTTTCTCTGGAGGATAAACTGGAGTCTTGATGCTTTTCAATGAATACTGAAAAAAGTTCTGAGTATGTAGTCTGGCATGTTGTCAAAGTCCTCGGTGTTTCTTACATGTCATTTGAACATGGTGAAAACATGTTTAGCGACAATCTGTACTTACATTAAAACTATTAAAAGTGAATATGACGAGGATTTTGCTTTATGTCACTTGCTGAAAGACAATTATTTGATACTTGTTAACAATGCCTTGTGATTCAACACCAAGTATGGTGTACATGGAAATATTTCATATTGATTTCTGCGCTTTCAAGGACTTCAACTTCTGTAATTTTGCCCCGTTTCTAAGTTGGTGCCATATGTAAGCTGAAGGCCTGAAAAAAAGTTGTCCGCATTCGCATATAAAAGGCATTTTGCATTTTCTCTTTACTTTGCCTTTATGTTTATTCCCAGCACATGACTTTTTGCGTGACTTGCCCCTCATGTGTTCAGCTAAGAGCTTTGCCCCTGTGAAAGTCTCTCCACAGCTGACACAGATGTAGGTAATGGTCTCTGCATGCTGAACACAATGTCGCAGGAGGTGCAGCCGGTGCTTGAAAGCTCGGCCACAGTGGCAACGGTGTGAGCGCGGGCCTCTGTGGAGGTATCGGTGACTGATTATGAAGGAAGGCTGTCGTAAGACGGCACCGCATTGCCGGCAAGGATAAGGTGCCTTCGAGCGCCATCCTGTGCTCATGCGTTTCACCAGAGCCAGATTGTGACTGGCATTCTCAAACATCGCCATAATAGTGGGAACTGGTGGAGAGATGGGGGCAGAGACCTCAGCTACTGGGGGTGAACCATCAGTCGGAGGCTGGTTAGCTGGTTCAGCTGTGGCGCAATCTTTCCCCGATGGGACAGCGGCGGCAGCAGAAACCAAATACATCGGGACAGGTTTGCTTGGGCTGGGGGAGCTGGCCGGTTGAGAGGAAGGGCTGGGTTTCACAGCAGGGGACAATGGCCCACTGGTGTTGTTGAGACCAACATGAAGCTTTCCGTTAACGACCTGGTTGCCTACGTTCAGAGTATTGGTTACCGGCTGGACTGCAGAGCCAAGGACAGCAGGGGAACCCTTTTTATCGGTCAATACTGACGGGTTGGTGATGATGCACACCTTGGTGCTGACCACTGATGTGTGAGCTTTGGTGAAATGGTTTAACAAAGTCTTTTCCGAGGTGAAGAACGACTTGCATACGTTACATGCTTGTGGCCTTGAGTTGGAACAAAAGAGTACCATAGGTGACTTGTTGCCTTTGGGACACTGGTGGTGTTTGTAGGAATTCTCATTTGAGAAAATTTGGCCACAGACATCACAAGTATACAAGGGCATGTAGTGTTCATTGAGAGACTTCTCCGTTAGAAAAAGCTCCTTGCACAGTGTACACTGATATTTCACTTTTACACCATTGCAGTGGAGCAAATGGAGCTTCATAGACCGAAATGGTCCTTTCCCACACACTGCACACATTAAAGTCCCAGCTTTACGACGAACTGGTTTCTTTCTCCTGGGGCGCAGACAATAAGATGCATCACTGGAACAATCAGTTGAACTTGAGATTGAGCCACCATCCGAATCTGGATCATCAGGACTTAAATCTCCAGTTTTATTCTTGTCATCAGATTCAGAGCTTGTTGAATCGTCTCCTTTCTCACTGTCCATGTCGGTGTTATCATCTTCACCCACTACATACTCCACACTGGTTTCAGACATTTCAGGCTTTAATTCAGTCCCTTGAGGTCTTGGCTTGGATTTTGCACTTTTATCTGAAGTCTTCGCATGAGGAAACATTTTACTGTTCTATGGTATTTGACAGTAGTAATCAAAGTAGATGCCTTGAACTGATGCTAATATGTCTTTGCATACTTGTTCATTTCCCACACACTACTGAAAGAGTGATGACACTTTTTGCAGAAGAGTGTATAATCCAAGTGCGTGAAAAGAGATGTCAACAATCGGAAGATAACTTTGCAGATATGGCAACTGGATTTGATACTATGGTTTCTGTAGTGCAATATCAAACTTTTGGAATTGCCAATTTTTTTGCCACATTCCCAGTATTTCCTCTCTGTGGATACATGCCAATCATCATCACTGCCGGAGTCTTCAGACATATGGATATGGCCAAGAAAATCTTTGGCTGGCCTGCAGTAAAGCACATGGGGCAGAAAAACTTAAACAGGTGCTTCTGTAATACAGATTTCATACAAGCATTGCAGTTAAACAAATATTCAGTCTAAAAATAAATATTCAAAAAACATTATCTGTGTATTTGATAGTTCAAGAATAAAATGATTAATAGTAACAAATTTTTTTTTTTGCGATATATGCCAGACATTCTCTGACATATCCATCTAATGACTTTTTTTTTTTTTTTTACCTCCAGCATCACCAGGATGTTGACATAACCATCCTCTCTGAAGATTAATTGTATAACTTTGATGATCTGACTCTTTGTGTAGCAGGTCTGGTATTTGGGTTTCAAATACTTTGGGTATGGTTTACAGCTCAATACCAACAAAATATTATTTTCATAACAGTCATCCATTTGAGTTTATAAATTAAAAATAAATTGCTAAATACTAATATATATTATACACACACACACACACTCATATCTACACATATATATGCATATACGTACACACATATGCATACACACATACATGCATATACACACACATATATATTATTATTTATATCACACACACACACACACACACACACACATATACCTGTTGTCATAGTCAAAATGACATTTTAACATTGTAAGCAGATGAGCGCAGCCTTCCGGCAGCCACACAGCGCTGCATTTCAGTACGCGCAGTCTTCCAAGAGATTTATGCTCAATTTAGGTTAACCTTGTGTCCATAAAATCATTCCTGCAACACTACAGTCGCTACACTTCGTTAGTCGAGACTATTATTTTCTCTACTATCCCGCGTTTAGTTAACAGTGCAGCTAACACGACACACGAAGGTTGGGTTGAAGATACGAAGGGATACGTTGTGCTACATTTTCATTCACAATGGAATATATATGGAATATACTTACTTCTGTTCATCGGTAGTTAGTGGACCAGAAAACTTACGTAATTGCCTACAGTACAGATCACACAGAAATAATCTAACGCCTCTAAAATAAACGCTAATTGCATGTTAAAATCACGCAACGTTGCCGTGCATCACTTGCAATTGGTAGCATTAATATAACAGATTTAGGAAAACGTAACTGCCTCTAATTATAATATCGTCTCCAGATTTGTGGAGAAAGAAGCTCCTATGTGATCAAGGCAATGATACAGATGCGTTTCGGTACATTTCAAAGCGAAAATCCGTTAAAATTCACATTTGTAGACAGCAACGCATTATTGATGGCGTCTCCGCACCCAGCTCCGCCCATGGATATTCTTTTTCCGCTTCCGAACCGGAAAACAAAGACCTGTATCTCCCAGAATGCATTTCTGTACACCGCGTAATCTCAACGTTTATTTATCTTTTTTCAAAAAAAAAATTTTTTTTTTACTCATTTTTATATTTTCTTCGAGGACATCAAACAAGACATAACAAAAAGAAAGAAAAAAACGGGCCTCAAAGAGAATAAAGACTGCAATCAACATTTAGCTTAGATCTCTAAATCATAACACAGTACATGAACTTTCTGGTTTGTAGTAATCTGAAAATAAGGTAAAATAAGGGTAAGGAATAGTAGCAGCAACAATTCATAACCTCATGACCCCAAAATCTCCTTCTGCTAACCAGTGACGTGCGGTGAGGTTCATAGCTGGTGAGGCACTGATCTCATCATAATTAGATTTACAAATATATGAACCTACAGTGTAGCTTATTCACCATTTAATGATCAACAGTGAGTGGGTTATTTTTAAAGTCTCAGAGCAGAATTATTAGAATTATTTACACATACAAACTGTAAGACACAAATAAGCACATTTGATTAAAAAATATGTTGTTACCTATATGTTTGTTTATATGTTATGTTTACTTATAAATGAAGTCCATGCGCCGCTCCTTCTGAACAAAAGCAGCGAAAAAAATTATATAGTAAGGCAAGGCGGGCGGAAAACAAGTGAATGGCTGTAGTTTGCGTTCATTTCTTCTACAGCCAAGGAAGAAGACTCCTTGGCCGAATCGCTGGGATCACCAGCGCCCCCCACCAATGAGGCAAGACATCATTGTGCATCAGGTAGTGCCTTGTCAAAGCGATTAACGAACCGCTCAACTCAAGTAAGACGTTACATAATCATCCTATGTAACTCACGCACACGAACACATATGTATATATTTATATTAAACATATATAAATATATGTTTAATATAAACATATTTATATATGTTTATATATAAATATAAACATATATAATTAATTGAACGCTGCATGGACCAATGATCATAAAACAATTTCCTATAATATATGGCTACAATATAACAAGCAAGGAATTAGATTATATTCGATTTCATTCAGAAAATATATGCACAGGAAACGTCAAAGCGCTGTTTTCCGGGCTCATCGACCGTCGTGTGGTTGCCGTACAGTCACCCTGCCAAAGAGGGCGTCCACATTCTCAATGAATGGGGCGCCGAGTACTAAAACAGTTTTCGTTACAATCGTCGCAAACGGTTCGAATCGACAGGTGAGGCCGTGCCTCACCTGCCTCCCCTGACCGCACGTCACTGCTGCTAACGTTCGGTATTACAATCCAGAAAGCTCTTTAATACAACACCAGTCAACCTTCTACCAATATATCTTAGAAAAGGTGTCCAAACCTCCAAGAAGTTATTTACTCTGTCCTTAAATCTGTGTATCAAATATTCCAGTGGTGTTCATCATTTTCTTTTTTACTGCTTTATTTCTTAATGAATAAATGTAAACAAAGAGCGTAAAATGTGCATATAACAATTACAAGGAGGTAATATGCAAAAACATTATATAGATTCAAAGAGTTTGTAAATAATACAGATATTTAAAGTTTTTAAAACCTCTTTGTTCAGTGAACCACTGATATATATCCCAAAGTATCGTTATAAAAATGTCTGCATGCAACTCTTTGCTTGCTCTATTTACATTTATGAATTTAAATTATCAGAACAAACAAGAACCAATGCAGTCACAGACTGCAACATCACGCGACACACCTGAATTCAGAATTTCACCCCGACCTACTTGCATAGGTCAAAGATCAAAGCTAGTGCTCTGACCTGCTGTCATTAATCAAAGCACTAGCTTTGATCTATGGTCTTACACTGGTCTTCTCCCTCCTCTTTCTATCTTAACCAGTTTCTGAATGTGCAGAAGTTGAAATTTCACCTTGACCTGGTTTTTTCAAGGTCAAGGTCATCATCTCACTTACATCCCCTTTGCCACCCGAGTAATATGCTTTTTGTTTCATCTTTCTATCTTTCTATCTTTCTATTTGTGAAGATATTTGGTGGTCAAACGAAGGAACAAACAAACAACAAACGAACACTGACAATGGCAAAACATTACCGCTTTGAAGTGGGATGTAATAAAAGATTAATAATAAAAAATCTTACTTTTTTACCTTATAATAAAGAAAAATACAGCATTTTCCTATTTCAATAAGAAGTTCCCGTAGAATCCAAGAATGACGAAGCTGCTGAAGTCCTTCCAAAATAATGTAGAACGTGTGCAGATCTCGGAGAGAAATTGCAAAGTTGTGAAGTCAACACAAGTGTTTCTTTAAGCGGAAGGAAAGACTGCTCGATATGAGCCAACATTACTGATGTTTTAGGCAGAGAATATTCATATAATTGTTGTTTGTATACCATTAATTCATATTACACAAATATCATTGTCAGTTTCTTTGTTTTGTTATTGGTTTGTTTTTAACCCTTTAGAAATGAAAATGATTGAGAACCAGCTCACATTTGCAAACATGAATTGACCTTGAGTCCCCCTTATGAAATATCAAGATTGCAAGTCTTTAAGTCTTGGCCAGGACATTTGTCGGTCTTAATGTTTTGAGTCTGACAAAAATGATTGAGCGACCTTTTACAACTAGTGTCTGTGACATGAAAAAAAAGTTAATTGCCTGTGTGTGCATATACGTGAACCCTCCTGTGCAGACATTTAATTGCCAGGCAAAGTGCTCAATCGTTAAATTGTTTTTTCATATATTTTTTTTCTTCATTGCACATAATATTACTTGTGCACGTATTATGATCTAGCAACATAGTCGTGTGCATTTCTGTTTCCGCAAATAAAATGGAGAACACAGCTGATCAAGAATGTGTTTTATGAAGCAAGCTGTAAAATAGACATTGGAGAGGTTGATGGTCGGAACTTTGTTCAGTGGCGGAACTGGCCATAACATAATGTTTCTTATCGAGTTCTTTTAACCAATGAACAAGGAGGTGTTAGATTATATGTACGGCGTAATCTGAGCGGGTGGAGTTACATCCAGCACGTGAACATTGATACACCTCTCTAATATTCTGTGTTAACGCTTCACTCCGAATTTAATTAACAAGCGCGCTGGGGAAAGCGCAAACTAACGTTCTTCTGTGTAAATACGAAACGCTTTGAGACCGATTTATGATCATCTTTTATTCAACTGTAACAAAGTAACAACGATGTGACTTAAAGAGAGGCCACACAGTTCATTGCTGAATGTATTCTACTGAAACTAGCATTACCTTAGCTCACTTCTGCACGGTGTGGCTTGCCTTCGTTACTGCGACTTCCTTTGGCATCAACTATCCTGTTTAACTCGAGTATCGTCAGCGACATGTCAGAGTCCGGCCACAGCCAGTCGGGAATATACGGCCAAGTACGGAGGAGGAGGCGACGCCGAGACAGAGATGGGCTTCCTGGTCAGAATTTGTCTGGACCCAGTCGGGATCGAGAATATCAACCGAGAGAACGAAGGGTAATTCAAACACTGAGGAAGTCTGTATTTTAGTTTGTTCTCCTGTACTTCAGACTAGTGCCTTTCTTATCTTTTGGTTGTGCAGGATGGGAGTGAAGATCCACCTGGCCCAGTCATTCAGAAGACTCCCATCATTCTTGCAAAACCCCCAGGAGAGAGAGTATGTTAGATTTTGTGTTTATATTTATAAATACAAATAATAATATATAATACAAAAACCGAAGTTTGTTTTTACTTCTGTTAAACTACTCTAGTTCTTTGACACATAGACATGAACTTTCTCATCCTTTTCAAGGCCAAGCCCTCACAGAATCCACATGTCAGTGGAGTTGCAGTTCTGGAAAAGCCCATTATGTTAATGAAGGCAAGGGATGAAGGAGGGAAGCCAGGGACGCCTCCAGAGGTGGCCTCCCAGCCCTCTGGTCCTGGATCCTCCAAGATGGAGAAGGAAGGACAGCGTCCTACTCAGCCTGTATACCAGATCCAGAACAGGGGGATGGGTGCTTCTGCATCAAGCAGCAATGTGGATCGTAGGTTATCATAGTTTTCCTAAAACTAATGGGCAGCAGTGGCTCAGTGATAGAGCGGGCGTCCTATGATCACAGGATCTGCAGTTTGACTCCCCTCCTGCCCAACCATCCCCTGATTGTGGGCTGACTGTCGGAGGTGTCAGCTCATCTCCCGGTCACTGCCGAGGCGTCCTTGAGCAAGACGCCATCCCCCTTACAAGCTGCTCAATTGGGGCGCACCCCGAAGTCGCTGCCCATCACTCTGCTTCCCCTGTACTGTACCAATTTGCATGCTTACAGGCCCCTAGTGTGTTGTGTGTTTGTTTCAGGGGCCTGTACACAATATTAAAAAAACACATGTCTAACACATTTATGTGCATGTATAGCTTGAGTGAAAAAATAATTTCCCCATTGGGGATCAACAAAGTTGAATTTAATCTTTAATCTTTTTAAAAAGAACAGTTTCATTCCAATGTAAACGTCAGTCACGAAATTAATGAGAAATGCTCCACTTTGATGGACTAAATATGGCCAAATTCTTTTTAAAGTAATATTTACTTTTTTTTTTTTTTTTTTTTACATCTAACTTCCAGCCATGGTTGGCCAGTCTAAACTTCTTCCCCCAGAGAAGATGAAGCACAGCATAAAACTAGTGGACGATCAGATGAATTGGTGTGACAGTGCTATGGAGGTGAGTTTATGTTAATTAGAAGGTGATTGTGGATGTTTGATGTTTTCAGTGTAGTGCATTATAAGGAAGGTGCTTTGTTGTGATGTGCTGCAGTATCTCAGGGACCAGACAGACATGCTGGTGGTGGGAGTCATTGGTCTTCAGGGAGCTGGGAAATCTACAATTTTGTCGTTATTATCTGCAAACACCCCCGAGGAAGATCAGAGGTAAGGTTGGTCTTAACACCAACAATAAGCTCAAACTATTTTCAGCTGACAAAGATACAAAGGCAAGATTATTAGTAATATTTGAGTTCATTGGTGTTCATGCAAATAGTCCCTCAATTTGAAACTGATGTTTGGAGTATGTTTAAAAAAGTTCTCTGTTGAATGAAGTCAACTGGACTTGTAGGAAAAGCTTGAAGAGGTTTTACCTCTCATCAGTTCTGAACTGCTGGTGCGGAATTACAGATTTTTAAAAAGGTTGCAGTCACCTGACAGTTTGAATGAGGCTTTAATTGATTGTTTCTTACTTATGCTAATGAAATTTGAACTTCCTGGGGAGGGAACCAAAAACTGTACTGGGCATGGAGGATAGCTGATGATGAAGGCCTAGTCCTCTGTATAGGGATGACTGCTTCTTGTTGACATAGATGGCGTAGATGGCACATTGTTGTACTCACAGTTAAGATCAAAATATTTAAGTATGAACTTTAAGTTTCTTGTTTTAAAAAATCTTGTGGGTGCTTTTAATGTGCAGCACAATTTAATCTGTCTAGCGACATGGGAAATTTCTGAAAACTTAAAATTACATATGGGGGCTAGTAATTTTGACTGATTTTCATAATTTTCAACCAATAGCAAAAAATCCTTAACTTTTTTGTAAGTAGTGTATTTGTATGCAGCTTCACTTCCTTGCTGCTCATTTTTTAATGTTCACTATTATTGCCATGTTTGTATTTGTATTTTTAAAGATGACACTGAGAGTTGTACCAGAATGCTATTTTACCTATATGCTTAGTACCAGTGGACATGGCAAAAAACTCTTCTGTTTTGTCTTCTGTTTGTTTGCACAGGGGTTATGTATTCAGGGCCCAGACTCAAGAAATCAAGGAAAGGGGAGGAAACCAGAGCACAGGCATTGATTTCTTTATCACACAGGAAAGAGTCATCTTCCTGGATACACAGGTTAGAATTGAGAGTCGCAGAAGTGTGATTTTTTTTTTTTTTGCTTAAATTTTGGCAGTATTTTCAATTTGCTGTCTGTACATAAGCAAATTAAGTATTTTGAATATAAATGTCACATTTTAATAAAAAAAAGTTATCATTATACTGAAAAGTGGAAAATATTCTGATTCTGTTTCAGCCAATTCTCAGCCCGTCTATTCTTGATCACCTCATCAACAACGATCGGAAGTTGCCTCCAGAGTACAACCTTCCTCATTTTTATGTTGAGATGCAGGTTAGTAGTGGATGAATGAGCACAGCCACATTAACTCTAGTGATCAACACATACCTGAAATCCTCTTTCACACCTCTGGGCAAAGAGGCAAGGAAACTACGATTTACTCTATTCCTAATTACACATCATATTCATGGGGTACATTTATTGTGTGATTGCTCTTATTCTTTTTTTGGAAAACAGTCTTTTCCAATCTAAAATACATGCAGTGAGCTGCAGCGAGGCTGTTCTGTTCATGTCTTATTGCTTCCAATAACTGATCAGTGCCTCCGAATGTTCTGCCATCCAGTTTGGTCTTCATTTGCGTCCACATATAGATGTTGATGTTATTGTTTCTTACGTATGTAAAAGATAGCCTCTGTCTTTTACCTCTACATCTATTGCATCTTATATTGTCATGTAGGTCAACAAAGTATTAATCAACAGTTTGTTTTGTTCATTCACGTCACACTATTTGTGTATTTTTTTGTACTTGTGTTGCTCCAATATGAACCAAAGTTTTCAGCTCAATCGGTTCAATTTAACAAAGAATAATTGCACAAACTAGGATAAAGTTTATCTAATCTGACTTGCCCAGTGGTGTTTATCATTTCATTGAAGTTTAGAGGACATATTAATTTTTCTACAGACAGTCTCACATATAACATGCACATAATCTGTCCACAGTCTCTTCAGATCGCTGCATTCCTCTTTACTGTGTGCCATGTGGTCATTGTGGTTCAAGACTGGTTCACCGACTTAAACCTTTACAGGTTGGTGCTTACTCCTGATTGATCTGTGGTGCACTTGCTGTCTAGATTCACAGAATAAAAAAAGCAACTAGCTCTTGGTGCTATGATAGTCATTTTTTGCGGGAATGTTGAACATTCCGTCTTGTATCTTAAGAGGATATTTGTCTGCTTTTTCATAAGCTCTGCTATGTTGTTTTTTGCTTTGGTCTTGTTGGCAATAAATGCAGGCAAAGCCAGACATGTTGGATATGGCTGGCTTTGTACCCATACAACATGCTCAGCCATTAATTCATCTACACCATTGTTTGTTCAGGACAACAATATGATTAAAAACAGCATGATTAAAAAACTTGAATAACTAGCCTCTTAATATCAAGTAGCAGTAACTTGCAGGCAGTACATCTTTTTCTACTGCTCCTTTGTTTTGCAATATTAGATAACAAGGGAAAAAAAAGGTCTGCCCCTTCTTGTGAATCCAAAATGTAATCTTCTTTCCTGATGCTTTCCGTGACCAAACTAAATGAGAACCACCCATAAAAGTATTTCTCCTTCGTGCTTCAAGTATTCATAACCGCACAGTACCTCATTTGAACACACCACATATGTGGGTATAATGTAACTTTCTCAGAAAATATACTCAGTGGTCCCTTTTAATAAAAACACCACTGTGTGCTCAGAGGATATTGGAAGAGTGGATTTTATGGTTTTCTATAAATAAATGCCTCACTGGTAATACTATGTACGATGATATTATCATTACTCAGAGAAACATGTGATGACCCAATGTCTGCAGCATTGATGTGGATGCTAGTCCTGTGTTAAGGGTTCAAGGTCATGTTTGTGGACAGGTTTCTTCAGACTGCAGAGATGCTGAAACCCTCCACTCCATCTGCAAGCCATGACAGCTCTGGGTCTTCAGGCAGTGACGATGGTGCAGAGTACTACCCTCACATAGGTGAAAGTTTTTTTTATATGTGCCCGTTTATATACACACATCTCACACGTCAACCAGGTATAATGATAGTGAAATTTTAGCATTTTGTTAATAAATTCCTTCCTCTTCCAGTGTTCATTCAGAATAAAGCCAGACGGGATGATTTCTGCCCCAGGAATCTGAAAGATATGCACATGATCATGGATAAATTAATGGCCCACTCTCATCTCAAATACAAAGGTAAAAAATACACAAATACAGAATGTGTTATGTTGATGATTTGAATGTTTGAAACTGAGCTGAAATAACACATGGTCTGTTTTTAGGAACATTGTCCATGTTGGACTGCAATATTTTCCCTGGCTTGGGGCAAGACTATCTGGCTACTGAAGTCAACATGTTTCTCCTTCCTGTACAGGAGAATGATGGCGAGGATAATCTCACTAAAGCAGGTAATAGAGAATTTTTCCTGCTACAGATGGTGAAACTCAAATATCATCCATTTAATTACATTAGTTGAGAAATCTTTTTGTGTGCTGTGTTAAGGAGTGGGAACATACCCGTTGTTCTCCCTGCTTCCGGGGTACAGAGGACATCCTGCCTTCTCCACCATGGTTTCAAAGCTCCGCAGTCAAATTCTAGCCATGCCTCGCTGTCAGCTGTCACACACCATTCTCACTGAAAAGAACTGGTAAACGTCCTTCTTCAGTGACCACATTCCATTCATTTCCACGGGAAATGGGGGGAAGATTTAAGGTTCATTATTGAAGCTTTATTGTTTTTTATTCAGAATTTTTATTACGCAGAGACTGACAGACTGAAGAACATCGTATATGAGAGACTGAGCTCATATTAGAGAAAAAGTATTCAAGTAGGCCCATCTCGATAAAACATTATCAAAAAAAGCTAAAATCACATGACATCACACGCATCCCCTACAAGCATTCAGAAAGACTCAACCTGCAGAACACAAGTGTGAATAAGGCTCCTTTTGGTTTTGTGCTCAAGTTTGGTTTATTATTTGTAAAATTTGTGAACAAATCATTTGCTAGGTTGATATAAAAATGGTATACTATAATAGAGACTTTCTGAAAATGCCCAGTTTTATTTCATAGTAACACACGTGTGCTGAGGAACCAATTTTTTCCTGTCTAGTTCCACACATTGGTTAAAGGTAGTGCTGTCAGACGATTAAAAAAAATTATCCAATTGATGACAGGATTTGTAATTAATTAATCTAATTAATCGTATTTTAATCTCATAGCTGCTAAAGGCCCCCAAATAAAGAATTTGAATTCTAGGACATTACAAAATTGTAGTGCATGACTAATCGATAAGCATACACCAGAAGAAAAGATTTGAAATCCACATTTTTATTGGTTAAGTGTGCTTTATAAATGAAATTCAAAAGAAAAAAGGCCAAGCACATCAGCAAACTAATAAGGCCAGGTGCATTTCTCAAAAATGCAATACAAATACAGTTAAATAAAATAAATAACGTTCAGAAATATAATAAAGCTGAGTGTCAAATAGGCACATAAGGAGACTTTCAATCAAAATGAGAACTAAAGCTGACTCAAAACAACAATTCAAAATGAATAGTATAACATGCCTCTAAATAAGGCAACATCAACAAGCCAGCAGGCTTTTTCTTTAAAAGGGTAAGCTAACGTTCAACTCAGTCCTTGACATGTTTTGCATTTAAATGATACGCTAGGCTGGAGCTGCTTTGGTGATATGAAAATTCTCTTTTACAAAAGGTACAAATAATTAAAATAATAATAACAACAATAATAATAATAATGGATTTGATTTATATAGCGCTTCCTCAAAGACGCTTTACATCGGATCCATTATTCATTCACTCCTCATTCATACTTGGTGATGGTAAACTACGTGTGTAGCCACAGCTGCCCTGGGACAGACTGACGGAGGGTCTACAGCGCAGATTGGCAGCGCAGAATCACTGCGTTTTTGTTGATAGTCCTGTCTTTGTTCTTTTTATAAATAAACTTTCCGCCCAAAGGTCCGAGTGGGCTTACCTCACTCTCCTGTGTCACGTCCATCTCTGTTGTAAGTCACTCTGCTTTTGGCTAGTGGCTCAAATACGAAGTGACGTCACTGCAGCCTACGGGTCCCTCAATGGGCCAAATTTAAAATTGTAATTTTTATAGCGCGTTAATTTGCAGCGTAATTAATCTAATTAACGCGTTAAAGTGACAGCCCTAGTTAAAGGTAAACTGAAAAAATAGTCATGGAGGTGATTTCTGGCAAGCCAAATTAATCTAAATTAGTAAATTTTAAATTTAGAATTGGCTACTTAAAATGTTAATTTAAGATATTTGTAAAGCCAGTCTACATGGTACAGTGCAGATACGCAGTTACTGTCAAAGTCATTCACTGAAAGAGTAAAAATTCTATAATGTGAATATTTTAGTTTGGAATTCTAATTACTAATACTAACAATATTTATAGTCAACTGTGCTTTGGACTTTGGTTTAAATGAAAAACTGCTTTGACATAGATAATAATTTTTAATTTGCTTGTAAATTTTTTGTTTGTTTATAGGTTTCACTATGCGGCACGAATCTGGGATGGGGTGAAGAAGTCCTCCGCCCTTTCTGAATATAGCCGCCTGCTCTCCTAACGTCTTTGCTGGCCTTCTCTTATGTAAAGTAACTGTGCATGGTCTTATGCATTAAGACAGACGAATCTGGAATTACAGATGTTCTCAAGCCAAAGGAAGAGCCAGAGGACATGAAGGCCTGTCCAACAGTGATGACTGACTTGGAGAAGAGACAACATCTCCCTCCTGTATGTAGGCAACAATTTGCCAGTCGCTGTTGTCAAGAATCATAATATCCAGAAAGCAAACTTGTAGAAAGACAGTGCGCAGGAAGGAAGAGCGACAAGTTTATTTAATTGTTATAGTTGTCTGTGCAATTTCTTCCCTTTTTTTTAATAGCAAAACCAAAGTTGGAAATATCTTTTTTTTTTTTTTTTAATTATCAATGGAAAGATTGCCATTTGTTCAGAAATTAAAGGATGCTGATGAGAATTTTTATGTGTGGTTCTTTTTATTGCAGGTTTACATTCTCTTCAAGGAGTAACATCTTCAACAACTAGGATTATTTTTGCTTTTTTTCTGTCAAATTTTTTCTGTGAATGTTTGATATTAAGAAATAAAAATGTAAAGTTGCACGACTGACGTGCATGGACTCCCTCAGAGTACTGGAACTTCCTCTCGTAGTCCAACATGCAATTTAAATGAGGCAACACTTACTAGTGCATATGAATGTTTGCCAGTAGATGTTACCTCTGTGATGAACTGGCATCCATATTAAAGTTGTGCAGAAAGACCAACTGTTAAGTTAACTCCAGTGACCACAAGTCTAATGACAATTCAAGCACTTGATTACTTAAAAATATATTTCAAATTGTGTGTTTAATTTATCAAATGTTGTATGTTTGACTCCTGAAGCTTACAACCTGATGTTAAATGTTAAAACATTAAAAACATTCAATATTGAGTTGCAGCGATGCAATGTTTTCCTTGTTTCATCAAAACAGAGACATAAACATGAAGGCTTTCTTTTGTATTTATATGTTTTTAATCATTTGATTCTGAACAATTTGGAATACTACATCATGGAGTACTAGAATAAAATACACTTTTCATATCTGCTACGTAATAGAGCAATTTCAGCAGGTGAAACAGATTCAACCTTTTACCAGAGGTTGGTGTCAATGACTGGTTCCTATTGCACATCATATCTGGGACCAAGTGATTTTACATAGTTTATCTACACCTATAGCTGTTTATGTGACTTCACAATACTATTTGCGTTTTGACATTTGAGGTCCATCTTGCAAATGTGATAACGAAGTACCAAGTAAGACCACTTAGTGGTGTATTTGTACGTTTTCTATTTATGTAAACTAAAGATGAAGCCACTGAGCGGGTACTGACATTCCTGGATGACATACTTTGAGAAAATCAGTAACAATTTGTTGCTTATTGTTCATTATAATTTTCCTTATGTACTATTATGGAATATAACGCCCCCCAGTTATATTCCAGGCCTCTTGCCAACTAGCTCCCTTCATCTACACAAACTGCTACACACTACTGAAAGAGGAATGAAGGTGTGGTCTGTGGTTACTCCCGCACAGCAGAAGGCAGAAACAGATCCTAAAATACGGATGTGTCCTGCCATCACAAAATGCATCTTCTGACTCTGGTCTTTGGAATTGTGCTCTTACCTAAAGGCAAGTTCTTATTACTTTTGGTCTGTTCAATATTATAAAGGTAAAGGGATTGAATATGCAGATACATCAAATCCATATCTGACATGTTAATTTGTTAATTTGCTTTTGCCACTGCTGTTCCTCTTTGTTACGCACCTGCAGTTGCTGTACAGGAGAATTGACTCCTTTCTATTTAGTTTTAGTTAAAAGAAACATAATTAATAAAGTATTTAAATAGCTGTTCCAATAATCAACCATATTGCTGCTACTATACTATGACTAAGATCACACTGTATATTCTAACCAATCCTTGCACAGAAAAAACTATTTTTAATAATCTTGAGTTTTGTTTTATCAGCTACCACTCTGAAATGTTATGAGTGTCACAGCTCAGGAACCTGCACAGGCACAGAGAAAGAATGTCCGTCATTGGGTTTTCAGTGTGGAGTAATGAGAATCACTACATATATAGGTATGACATTTTGAGGTGCATTGCTCTAATTAATGAAAGAAACTAATGGAATTACCCTCAGTTTACAAAGGTTTCCTTGTGTTCCAGTTGGTGAAAAAGTCGCTGATTTCAACATTAGGTCTTGTGTTGAGGCTGAGCATTGTAACGAGGGCACAGTCAACTTTGGAATTATAAAAACTACAATTACCAGCAAGTGTTGCACCTCCAATCTCTGCAACGTTCAGCCTGTCCCTGGTAATACACAATTCATATTATTATTTAGAGAGTATTTCTGTTGCATTTGCTTGGACAAACAGATCTAATGATCCCCACAGATGTCATACCTGTCACAATTGTGTCCACAAATCATTTTGAGAAATATTTCCGGTAGTTTTTTTAGATAGATAGATAGATTCTACTATGGAACCACAATCTGAGGCAGAATCAGTACTTGTTTCTGTCTCAGAAGGTTGGCAGAAATAATGTTCTGAAATTTTTGTCTTTTAACTCAGTTGGACATGACTGCCTTCAAAGTCAGTGTTTGTTGCTTTTATCATGTTTCAAATGTTGAAATTATATTTTAGTACTGGTTAAAATATGATATGATGAAAAATATATTGTTGAGAGACAAGAAATTCTGAGAAGCGAAGCCCAAAGGCATAATACAATTGCAACAGTGCAGGAGTGCATAGTTTTGTGTGTGTGTGTGTGTGTGTGTGTGTGTGTGTGTGTGTGTGTGTGTGTGTGTGTGTGTGTGTGTGTGTGTGTGTTGACTATAAACAAACAGCAGAAATCTTTGCATGTACAGTATTTGCTATTTAAACTTTTCAGTCCAGCTTGGTCTGCTCTAACAGTATGAACAATGCATATTCTGTGTTACAGAGCCCAACAGCACCGTTGCCAATGGTAAAAAGTGTTACTACTGCAATGGGCAAACATGCACTGACACTCAAAACTGCGAGGGTAATGAAGACCACTGCATCTCAGCAACAGGTAGCTGTCCTCTGGCATTTAACACTCAAATGTTCCACATGTATCATCAGTGCAGAATATTTTAGTGATATTAAAAAGTAATATTTTGTTTCCCATCTCAGTGTCTATAGGGGGTGAAAATATGATAGTGAAAGGCTGTGCATCAAGCCAGATGTGTTCAAATGTGAACACTGGAAATATCAAACCAACCACTGTAGAGCAAATCAGCTGCTGTCAGGGAAACTTCTGCAACAGTGCCAGCAGCACAAGTTCTAGTCTCCTGCTCCTGGTGGCGCTGCTGGTCTCTGCAGTCCTCCTCTCTTAGCGGGTGGAGACAACAATATCACTGCTCAGTTCTTTTTGTCATCTCACAGTTTTAATGTGTCTTCAACCATGAAGTAAGAAATTATAAAGTTTAGCCAGCAAACTAATATTCACCTTTGTGTCTTGTTCCACAAAATATTTTGTTGCCTTGTTTGCCATGTTACAAAGATGATAGATTATGGTAAAGATTTTATTAACTGTAACATAAGAACGCTCTCTGTCTGCCTGCGTCTTTTGAATAAAATAAGGACAATGGTGATGTATAAAACACGGTGATGTATATTTTGTTATGAGTGGCTCAATTAATTTACGTAATCAAAATGTTTCAGATTAGTTTAACGAAATGTTTTTTTGGTATGTTTTTAAAGTACAGTAATACCCAACCCTACATAGCAGTTAAAACATATAAAGCCTTTCTACATCTGACAATTTGTTTTCCAGCGTTAGTTCATTTAAAGTTGCCTCAGTTATTTTTAAATGATCAGCATGGCTTGATACACAGTCAGAAGTAAAAGCTGTACCGAAATGGAAATACTGTACGCTGCTCTTGACTGATAACCTCAAGCAACATTTGTGAGAGTTAAAAGATCCATGTAGATTTCACTTCAACATTTCTGCTACCAAAGTGACCATGAGGGGGAGGGGAGGGTCTGTGGATCAAGACAACTTCCTGTCAGGACAACGAGTCATTGCAGAAACTGATCAAATTAAACAGCTGTATCCTGTCATTCCAAAATTTATTGCATTTTTGGAATTGTACTTGTTCCTACTAAAGGCAACATCTTCACTGTTATTGCATCCCGCAAATTATAATTTGTCAGTGTTTGTGTGTTTGTCTGCCCGTCCATCCACCAAATATCTTCACAACCGTTGCAGATAGAACAAGGCAGTCAGAGACTGCAACATTCCGCGACACCCCTGAATTTAACATTTTACCCTGACCTACACATTTTTGTGCCTCTGGCTTCCTGAAAATATTGCTTTTTGTTTTGTGATTATATCATTAGATTTCAGAGATGTGTACCTAAAAAGGTCTAAAAATGAAAATTTGACCATGACTTAGTTTTTCCAAGGTCAAGGTTATAATCTAATTTTCATCTCCTTGTCTCCCTGAAAATGAGATGATGACCTTGACCTGGAGGTCAAAGTCACATTTGAACTTTTGTACATTTTTAGCACATGTTGAACTGCCAGGCTGGAGACCTAGAGGAAGACCAAAGAGGAGGTTTATGGATGTAGTGAAAGAAGACATGAAGGTAGTTGGTGTGAGAGAAGAGGATGCAGTAGACAGGGTTAGATGGAGGCAACTGATTCGCTGTGGCGACCCCTGAAGGGAAAAGCCCAAAGGAGAAGACGATTTATTTTTACCACCTAATGTTCTTGCCCTTATTTTCAGACAAAGCTCAACGATGTTGATTAAGGTGTGTGTGCGTGTGTTTGTGGGTGTGTCTGTTTGTGCATGTGTGTGTGACTGTGTGAGAGGGAGAGAGAGAGAAAAAGAGAGATAGAGACAGAGTATGTGTGTGTGTGTGTGTGTGTGCGTGTGTGTGCGCGTGTGCACACACTTCTTAACAGTTAAAATATCTATACAGTATAAAAATTATTAATTTGAACTGAAGTGAGAAAGTGTCAAACTAAGAGCAAGCAGGTGAAAAAAAAACGACCAGAGAGGAGGCGGTGACCGATGCGACACGAGCAGTTTTCAGTTCTGTGTGGTCAAATGCTCTGCACACGTGCAGCAAAACAAAACAAGAAACAAGTTCACCAAGTAACCTTCAATAGACCGAAATAGAGGCAAGCTGAAAAAACCTAAGGACAGCAATGTGAGCTACAGTGAAGCCGCGAACAGAGAGATCAGTCAATGTCTGTGTGTGTGTGCGAGAGTGGAGCAGTGAGTCGACAGCTCTGGCAGCGGTGATATGTTTTTGTAGGGAGGGGCAATCGCTCTGTGATTGGCCAATCACAGAGCGTAAAAACAGTCAGTTACGAAGATTTTCCTTCAGGCACGAGTATTGACGAGTTTTACTCGTTTTGTGCTCGTTCTCGCCATATTGGGCGAGTAGTCTAATTAATAACAAACAAGAATTTAGAATTTGGAGGTATCTGTGTTAAAATAGTGTGTTTAGAAGTAGGATTCATGAACCTGGATGTGTAGTCAAAGGTCATGGCCTCCTTAATTAGAGGAGGTGTGTTTGTGTGAATGAACTCCCACTTATATACATACTGAGGTTCTTATAGAAAATACAGTGTATCGTGTATCGGTGTAATTCTTCACATCTATACATACCTATTTGTCGTTTTTTAAACGGTAAATTTAGTTTTGTTTGTTGTGATTACATCCTCATTGTAGCTTGACAGGTATTTTCCAATACAACTCATCATGTAGACAAACATCCTTTACTGTTTGCACTTGGAGCTTCAAATAAATTCATCAAACCACCTTTAACTTGAGTAGAATTTGGACTTTCCTCCAACAGTGTGGTTTGATTACCAATGAGTCGTTTGCAACTGGGTGGCTGTAATCAACTGGCCACTCAGTGCTCATTCAGTCATGTCAGCTAGATAGGGGACTTTTACCATGATGTGAGCTTTCAATCATCCAGGTCATGATTTATCTCACTGATGAATAAAGTCAACTGGATTTGTAGGAAAAACCTGAAGACATTTTGCCTGTGAACGGCTGGTGGGGAGTTCTAATTTCATCATCCACCAAAATGGAGGTCAAACACCTCAGGGTAGGACTCGGCAGACAATTTACACCTGAAGGACAAGGGAAATCCTTTGAAGATAACAATGTACACATCCTGTCCTCTGAAGAGGATGACATTGTCTCTAAGGTTCTGAAAAATTATTTTCTCATTTACCTTTATTGTGGCTTTGAAAAAATTGACTGCAAATATGTAATTTTTAAATCATGATTCATGAGAGGGTGTTCAAATCTTTCTTGCAACAATTTAATATTAAAAACTTTTTACTTTAAATGTGCTTTAAATTAGTCTGAGTTGACTATTCCACCAGAAAAGGGATGAAACATTACTGACATGAAACTGACCTCAATGCAGAAAAGTAAAACTGTACTCTAGGACTGTAGGATTTTGTAGAGTTTTTGTGTTCTTATGATTGAAGAGATTTTCCGGTGATTGATTAACTGACTTAGAATACAAAGTGACTGGAAGATTCGTCAATCAGCAGTGATAAACATGAATTCTTTATCTCATCCTCAGAATAATGACCCCTTTGTTGGCAGATTAGGGCAGGGCAGTTTGAAGGACTTCAAACTGCCCTGCCCTGTGTTGAAAAGTGGGAAAGTGAAGGATCCTCTCATTTGAGGTTGGACCCAGCCAGGACATCACTCTGACAAATTTCAATAACCAGGTAAAAAAAACCCAAAACATTTCTCTTGATTCCACAGTTTGTGTGTATATGTTGTGTGTACAGATCAGCAGTCATTTTTTTGTTACATGTTCTGACTGTTTCATAGATTTGCTGTGAATAAATTCAAGCCAATTTCCCGTGATGGGTAACTCAGCATCCAGCAGCATCATCACTCCTACTCCCAAGAAACTCAGTTGGGGCCGCCAGAAAGTGCAGAATGTCCAGCTGGAGGACTACGTGTCGAAGCGAGATGAGAATATCCGGGGCCACATCCCTCGCAGCATCCGTTACTTCAACCTGGCCATCCTAAAGGGTGACAAATTTAATCCAAGCGGCGGACCAATGCTAAACCCTGCTTTTGTTGGAGATCAGGAACGATGGATGTGTGATTTCACTGAGGACAACTCGATCTATGCAACAACGCAACAAGAGGGTTACATAAACCGTGACATTTGCAGGACTTCAAACATTTCCTGTGATATTGCATCATGAGAGGTCTGTAAAAAGAGAGTGCTAAAACCACATCATTGCTTTTGTGAACTCATGAATAAGAAGCAAGCTGAAAGTGTCAAAGGTCGCTTTATTATCTGTTTCCCTTTATTAGCATTGTCAGTGTGATTTGGCAAAGCAGGTGTAAAAACATATTTTTCTGGTATTAACAAGCAATGAGAACACAAAGTAATCCTCTACACTACATTTGTGGCACTGAAAAGTACATTAAAAGTGCCTTTTCCTCATAAACTCATACTGAACTAACTGTTATGAATGTTCTTGCTTTGACTATTATCTAGAGTAAATATCAGAAATGGAACATTTTCAAAGTTTCTGGCTTTCCAGAATATTAATTTAATTGTATTTGTGCATGTTTTTCAGTATGCCACTGTAAACTCTCAAATTATGTTACTATGTTTTTTAAAGTCTTTTTGATGCAAATATGGTTTGTTATTATGATGTAAACAGTCTTCCTGTAGAAATACATTCACCGTCCCAGCACACACTGTTTGTTGTTGTTTATTGTTTTTTTTTTCTATTTAAGACATGTCAACCAACTTTGTATTGGGCTAAACATGTGTGAGGGAGGTTGTTTGTCATGGAGTGCATGAATTTATGAATTGGTCAACACAAATAAATATTAAAAACCCCTCAAAGTCATGATATTTAAAATCATTCAAATAATTGGACAAAGAAGGAAGTGAAAGCAGCAAAATGATCAATGTGGTAGAAATAAAATATAGAACAAAATGAAACATAATAGAGCAAATTAGACATTTTTCCCTTCAAATATGTGTGTTCATGACAGCGAGACCTAGAGGAAAAAGTGCAGGATAGGTGACAATGGTCATGACAAGTAAACAAAAAAACTAACAAACAAATACATAAATAAATACCAAACGCTTCCTAGTTTTTTTAAAGGTCAGGTTTTGTGTGTCACATTCTGGATGTACAGTGTATTTAAAGTGAGTGGAAACTAGACAAGTCATTTCACACTAGCCACTAGCGGGAAGTGACAGCAGAACAGCACAAGCCTGGAAATAATGGTTGACGCCCACCAGCAGCACTTCAGTGCAAGTTGTATTTGAAGGTCTGACCGTGACACAACGAGATGAATTCTTCAAAACTGATCTTTTGTTTTCTGTGCTTTAGATTTAAAGGTATGTGTTAGTTCCACTATACAGTATATTACATAATACATATACATGAATCTTATTTCCTCTGCATTTTGTCTCTACAGTGACTCAAATTGAAGCTTCATCTTGGACAATTGAAATGCCGTCCTCAGTTGAAGGTCTTCTTGGATCCTGTGTGGTGATCCCCTGCTCATTTAATTTCCCACACTCAGACAGCAAAGCTCTCACTAAGTTCACTGGGATGTGGATCGATGTGAAGCACCACCTCGCATATCATCCAGTTCAGTCTAAAATTTTGCAGCAGTACCAGAACCGGACAGTGCTGCTGGGTGATTTCAGACAGAAGAGTTGTTCACTAATGATTGATCCTCTTGAACCAGAGGATGAAGGGCCTTTTCATTTCAGGATTGAAATAGCAGGCTATGACAACTACACATACAAAAAGAAAATCTTTCTTAAAATGAAAAGTAAGTCATACAAATAAGTTCAAATTCACATTTTCAGAGGTTGAAGTTAATGTCTATACTTTCTAATAATTTTCTCCTTTTTCTTGAATAGTTTAACTAGCTTAAAAAGTTTAAAAAACGTTTTTTTTAAACTTTATTAAGTTTAAATAGCTTTGAACATTTCAAGTTCAACCATTTAATCACAAATTCTACATGTTAAATCCATTGCTATGCTGATTTGAAATGTGAGTAAAAACCTTTGACTTGGTGATGTGACTACAATATGAATTTAAATTTGATTAGTGAGAAATCATTTGTGGGAAGTAAGTGGAGTTGTTGTACCAACAGGAAGTTACCTTTTCTCACATTGTTATGTATATCTTCCTGTGTCTTGGCTGTTTGTTCCGGTATATACTTTCAACTTGAGTACTTTCAAATTGTTTTAATAATTAAAATGAATTTTTAAAAATATATTATTTTTAACTGCACAATAGACATTTATTTCCTCAATCGCTTGCAATTCAATAACCTTGTGATCTTTGCTATTGCCTTTCGTGATGTGTCCTTTTGTTTTTCCAGGTGAATTACATCCCATCGCTTTCACTTTGAAAGAGGTAATAGAGGGTCAGACTGTATCTGCTACCTGCTCCGTGTCTCACACCTGCCCCACCTCTCCTCCTGTTTTCACCTGGAGTCTCCCAGGACAGACACAGTTCCAGTCACAGCAACTTGAAGATGGACGATGGAGAGCAACATCTGCCCTGAACTTTCACCCGACAAGAGCAGATGACAACAAGACCCTGCAGTGCACCGTAACATACAGGGGAGGAATGAACCAAAAAGCATTCAAGGTCCTCAAAGTAGAATGTAGGTATACTATGGCAGTGGTGATAATACTGTATGTACTTTAACCTCATATCTGTTCAACTGTTCTTCATGATATAACTATTTTTCTGCTTTACAGTGTAAATTAATTTTTTAAATTTTTTTAAATTTACACTGCTTTACAGTGTAAATTAAAATGTAATTTTAATCAAGAAATTGATTGTATTTTGGGTAGAAAATATAAGTTTGTGTGTTTTAGCCAACCCACTCACATTCAAACAGCGCTTTCAAAACTGCTCCAAACAGATCCAGACACAGTCAGGGGATTTAGAGTCATCATGTGCTCATCTGCAGTGGAAAAAGAACCTCATGCTGTCACTCATACCGACTCTATGTGAGCTGGTTGCTTTTGGAGCAGAACATTCTGTATTGTTTCTGCTGACTTTATTTTTCACCACCAAACAACTTTCTGGAAACATTTTACTGTGCATTTCACCTTTAAACGATGCTAGACATTATTATTTAATTTAAGACATCATAAGCAGGTGGACTTCCTCTTGATTAATAGTTTCTCCTTTCCTCCTATCACATTACAATGTCTTTGATTTACACTCGTTCTGTTCATCTGGACTCATTGTGTTGTAAACATAATTTGGAGAGTATTCAACCATAATTTGGGGATTTTTTTTTTGATCCAGTCCAGCGTTGCCAACAAAGGTATATGCTGCCATCATCCTGTTAGCAGCAATATTACAAAACTGTACAACCACTGGCAGCTTTGCAGTTGCTTTACAGGAGTCTCCTGAAAGTGACTGGTAGGGTCCAATGGTCCTGTACATGGCAATAGTCCAGATGTTCTGTTGCACAAAAACCTCCGCAATGGTTGATTCCTAGTTTTTGTCAGTTAGATCCTTCCCTTCTGCTTGGAGAGTTGTTTTTATAGACGTCTGTCTAATTTTTCTCTCCTTTTGAAAAAAATAAAAGAATTTTCAATGCCTGGAAAAGTCTTGCCAGCAAGTGAGCAACCTGGGAGTCTCCAAACAGGCTGGACGTGGTCATATAGCATGAGTAGATTATTCATATATCAGAAGTAACGAGTGTGTAAATGAATTGTGTGATGGAATTCAGAAAATTCAGCTGTTGTGTGAAGGTGGTTGCCTAATGTGTGCACTAGACCAAGCCTGACTGATTTGATTTTCCTTTGACTTGAGTAATTGTTAGGAAGCAACACGCCGGGATTGAACCAGAGAAATATAGGGGCGGGGCTCCCTAACTAATCCCTAACTAACTGTCGGTAATCGCATGTGTCGTAAATATATTATTATTATTATTATTATTATTATTATTATTATTATTAGTATTAGTAGTAGTAGTAGTAGTAGTAGTAGTAGTAGTAGTAGTAGTAGTAGTAGTAGTAGTGGTATTATTATTATTATTATTATTATTATTATTACTAAAAATCTTGGGGTGCCTTACAAAATATCGAGGGGGCCACACACTGTCCTGGGTACAGTAAAATATGGAAATTTGTAATATTTCTGAAAAGTTTCATAAGTTTTATAAGGTTTAAAGTGCATTTATTTCTGCATAACAAGGGACTCCTTGTCTGTTGGGCCCCAGTGCCCAAGCCCTAAATATTATACAAAAGCAATTATTTATTATTATCATAATTTAAATTATTTACTCATGCTTCAACTATTCCTTGTCCTTGCAGATGCACCTGAGATTAGAGCAGCATCTTCCTGCTCCACAAAGGAAAATATGACTGAGTGTGTTTGTATTGTGGAATCCAAACCTCCCAGCACAGTTCATTTTGTGCTTTTTGGCAAAGTACTGCTAAGCACCAAGGTAGAGAAACTTGACTCTGTAACGATTGGGACAATAAAGGCAGAGTTGGGATCCTACGAGTTTGTCCTCTGTGTGGCCAACAACACACAGGGCAATGCCAGCCTTACCCTCTTTTTACCTAACAGTAAGCCCCTTTTTACATCTGCAGAATGTACGACACTCATAGCATACACCTAAAGACTGCTAGCATGAATTGTATATAGATAAAGAGAAACATGTGATGTGTTTTCTTTTTGTACAGGTAAGATGCTGAGTCTTTATGTTATCATCACAGGTGCAGCAGTTGTGGTTTTAATGCTTTTAATAGCAGTGGGAGTTGTTAAAATTTGGTAAGTTGGTGCAATTCTGAGCACTATGAATAATGCACATAAATCATTTGAACATGCAGCAATAAAAAGTCATTCTGGTATTTGTCATGCAAGTAGATGAATTTCATCATGTGTAGAACTGTGTCTCATAGTAAAACCACATGAAACTTATACAACATTCTGTATAGTATTTTTGTGTATTTTGTGCTATTGGTGTAATGGCCTTTTTTAAATGTTAAGGTTTGCAGTTAGCAGACACTACCAGTGACTGTGTGTTAATATGGTCCTAAATTAAAATAGCATTATTCTGCCAGTAGGAGGAGGTCTGGAGCCCCATCAGCATTACACATTAGCAACATGAGTGGAAAAAAAGATCTGGAACTCCCTCCTCATGCTGCAAAGAAAAGGTTTCAGTTATTTACACTATTACAAATTTATGTTTGCTTGTGAAAGTTGCATAATGCTGTTGACCAGTGTGGTAAAAAACAAAGCAAAAATGAATTTATTCTAATGAACTTATGTCCTTAGACAACACAAGAGCTGGGGAGATGTGAACTGTGACAGCATTTATGCCAATTATCCGGCATATGGTAATATAAAGGTATGGAAAAATTGTTACTAATCATATTTTTTGTCCAAGCATCAAATAATGGAAGGTGCTGTTCTTGTTTTCTATACAGATTGAATGGGAAGATGCCATATATTGCAATATTCAAAGTCAATGAAGTTGCTGGAGGAGTGGAATTAGATGCAGTCCTTCTGATTCTAATTGTCACTATTTTCCTTCATATTATATTTTAATTCATATGCTTGTGTTTTATTGTTCATATTGTGACAATAATAATAATGTTATTAAATTTAAATGACTTGTGTTTGCAGCTGTTTGTTTCATGTTCAACTTGCTTCTTTTATTTTTATTAAATTTATAGTTAAGTTATCAGTAATACTGATTGAATTTATTGAAATGCCAGATATTTCAAGGTATGTTTGATATTTAATAATCCAATAAAAACAATCACTGAGCAAATTAAGTGTGTCTTCATGTGTCTTTATGTATACACACACACACACACACACACACACACACACACACACACACACACACACACACACACACGCACACACACACATATATACATTATATGTGTGTGTGTGTGTGTATGTGTGTGTGTGTAAATAAGTGTAAAGAGAAGTGAATTATCTGAGCTAAGTGTACTGAAGTAATTATGTCACATATTTACAAAACATAGCACACTAAAAACCAGCCACATATAACCTTGTTTGTATTGTACAGAGAAATTCACGAGGCGAATATAATGTTTTTCAAATGTGATTCCACATTCTGAGTTGCTTACAATGTATGATGTGAGTAAACTCCGTAATCAACAAGGCTGTGTTTAACAATAAGATTTAATATAAAATGCTTTCTAATGCCTTTTTTAATTTGTCATGTACATCTTTCAATATAACAATGCAATTCAACAGCATAATTAAGTAATTATTTTAAAATGATTACAAAATTAAATCAAAATAGAGTAATATGGACAAAGACTTAACCTTATAATGTACTGTATTATTGTTGTGGTAACCTCTACAGTAATAAAAGAAAGCACTGCAGCAATGCTGCAGACAAACATTGCATTTCAGGTAACATTCATACATCCATATTTTTGAAGACCTCTTATCCCACTTGAGGGTCAATAGTCTGCTGAAACCTAAAACCCATACCCAAGCTGAAATCCCGCCTGGCTATGGGTAAAGGGCGGGGTACCACACATAGATAAACAACACACTCACACCTTCGTACAATTTTGAGTGAGCAATTCATCTTTGCTGCATGTTTTTAGAGGTGGAGAAAGCCAGAGAACCCAAAGAGAACCCACTCAGACAGAACAAAAAAAAAAAAAAAAGAAAGGAGTTGAACCCAGAACCTTCTCTCTGTGAGGCAGCAGTGCTACCCACTGCGCCACCAAGCCACCCTGACAATATTCAAATCCAGCTAAAATGACCTTGGAATCCAGTTCCTCTTGTATTCTGAATGATCCATATTTGCATATATTTGGTCATCATGATGCCTTCTTTCATCTGTCTGAACTGAAGACGCCTGCAGAGACAAACGTTGCATCACATGTAATGTTCAAGGAAAGCTTACGGCATTTATTAACACCAGGGAGCAGTTGTTCTGTGAATAAGCCACAGTTTTGTTTGCTTGTTTTTCTCTCTATCACACGAGTGATATTCATGTATGTGTATGTACACATGACTTAGCCAAACATATTCTTAACAGTGCTGATATGATATTCCAGTTATATCCCAGGTGGCAGTGACTGAAGACAATGCAAACAATGTAAATGTAAAGGTAGACAACAAAGTTATTAACATTACAGTTTACAAACTTCAAAATCATCTTTTCAGATGTTTTGAGATTTTGCGTGAGAATATGTTTTGCTGTAATTTTCTTTTATTATCAAACTCAGATCATTTATTTACAGAACCCCTTAGGGGACATGGAGAGAAAAAACTTATGTACTTATGAGGTAACCTTTTGTTGTTTACTTTTTATGTGATTAATGTTGTATTCAGATAAACTGGGATATTGTACCTCTAAATTGATGTAAACAGGTTCATCTATCTCCAGTTCACGAAGTTTCTTGTTGATCTGTTATGCACAACACACTTCCCTGACAAAAAACAAGGAAATCTGTTTGGATGGAATTTTAACCATATTGTACTATATGGAATGTGCATACATATGACAGTAATTTGAAATAATATCTGATTTCGGATCCCATGCTGACATTGACATCATGAAACGAACCTCTTGACTTGGTTTGATGATCCACTGTGAACATTTGCATAATGTACAGATTCCTCCCTGGCAGAAGACTTTGACCTGCACAATAAAGGTTACTGTATTAGTTTGGGATGTGTTAATGACTGTGACTATACATTATAATCCTTCCTTTTCCATAGTACAATTTGCTTCCAAAATTCCAAATCAAAATCATGAAAAAATGTCATGGATTGGTATTGGCCACAACAGAGACCAAGACACAAAGCACATATTTAAGTGGAGGGTCACTAAAACATCTGCACAAGATTTAAGTCAGAAGCACAACTCACAAGCAACACAGACAATTTGAGCCCATTGTGAAGTCACCTGTTTTTCTTTATATAAAAGGCAGTTCCACCAGAAAGTAAAACAATCAACAGAAGTCTTGCAACTGGTGCACAGATAACTTCATATGTTGTAGTTGACATCTTCTGATTCATAGTTGCTGTGAAGAAAATTTATGATTGCTGTTAGAGTTGATTGCTGAATCCCAGATTAAGAAATGTTCAACAAAAATCTGAAACAGTATAAATGTTATTTACTTGATTTGCTTAACTTACTAGTCCTTGTTTCAAAGCTGGGTGATGGGTTATAATTGGTGTCTAAGCAAAAAATAATTTAGGACATTACATGCTGGTACTGTGGAAATAAAAAAGATGTGTCTAACCTAATCTAATTTGAATGACTTTAAATAATGAAAGGGATTATACCTGGATTAAGAGTGATTGGTGTAGCACCTAGTCGTGTGGGAAAAACACATACATAATGGTATACTGCATGCATATTTCTGATGTATAAATCAACACATTAACATATTAGTAGCATTATTTTAGTATAACTCTTACCATGCACATAAATAGAGACATATTTGTTTCTGAAGCTGTACTGATCATCTTTGGCAATTAATCTCATGTACATATTTAGTTCATTCTCCTTGATATTTTGGATTATAAGGCAGCAGCTTCCTTTGTCTTTATTTCCACATAGCTTGGTCTTTCCTCTGTACTTCCCAAGTACAAATGTATCATTCGGATGAAAAATAAATATGTTTTTATCGTTGTCATTGATGTGAAAGTTGCTTCTCTCAGGCTTTTTCCAAAACACTTGAACATCTTCAGTGTAATGTTCGGGCGGGTAGGTGAAATTACATGGAATTGTCACATTGGAGCCCAGTGTTGCAAAAAGTTTTGTCCAGACTATCTCAGTCTGGCCTCTCTGACTTTATCTCCAAAACCTCTAACATGTCCCTCTGATGTATTCATTCCTGATCCTATCCATCCTGGTCACTCCCAAAGAGAACCTCAGCTTCTTCATCTCTGCTACGTCCAGCTCTGTCTTCTGTCTTTTCCTCAGTGACACTGTCTCTAGACCAGTGGTTCTTAACCTTGTTGGAGGTACCAAACCCTAACTCTTCTTTAGTAAAAAAAAAAAAAAAAATGTTTTTTTTCAAATTTAAGACATAAGTATATGTTTTACTGGTGTATTTAATGAAGTGTGCTTTAATGTCACCTTTTGCAAAGAACAAAACCAAAACAGTGCATGAACTCACATGAAATGACCTACCTGCAAATCAGTGTGATTTCTGCTGTTGTTATTGAGAGACCAGTTCAGATATGCGTGGCTTCACCTTCGCAAATGCTATTCTTATGTCATTTTCACAGCAAAAGTCTGTTTCTTTTGTTTTCCATGCAGCTTAAGGAAGTGTTCCTTTATTTTTGCCAGTGCAAGACGAGTTGCTCAACTTGACATTGCAAATCATGCAGAACGCTGACTCCCATCACGTTCCGTTATACAGTACATGTAAATTCACGTTGTACATATTCATCCGACCACTTTGTTTTTTTGCTCAACATAGTTACTATGAATTAAAATATTAAGAAAGCAATCAGATGGCGTACCATCATGACAGGCATAAATCGACTACTGAGTGCACAAAATACCCTGTAGCACAGGTAGGCTAATCGATGTAGCGTCACGTGATCACCTGCAGCCAGTGATGGCTAAGGGGGGCGTGTCATCACGACTTGACACGACGTGTCAAACGTACACAGTGATTCGTGTGTGTTCGGCAAAACACCCGACACATCCGTCTCTGCCGAACCCCTAGGGTTCGATCAAACCCAGGTTAAGAACCACTGCTCTCGACCAAACAACATCGCTGGTCTCACCACAGTTTTGTACACCTTTTGGATTGTTTATTCATTTACTGTATATCCATGCAATAAATTCTTATCATATACTATGAGTGCCCTTGTTACTCACATCCAGTTAAGGAACCCAATGTTTATGCACTTCTTGTTTTGTTCCTCCAAGCCTGTATTGCCAAATGCAAGCAAGCAATCTATTATGAAAATGGGAAGGAAGGAAAATACAAAGAACCAAAATCTCTACAAATTTACGTTATGCGACATTAACGTGGCAAATTAATTACCTGAATTGAAACAATTTAGTAACAATGCCATTGTAACTAAAACCTGAATGATTTGTAAATTGATTTCTGGTTATGTGAAAGCAAAATGAAATGAAAATGAACTTTATTGATCCCTTGATCCCTCTGGGGAAATTATTTTTTCCACTCATGTTTATTCTACATGTTTTTGACATGCATATATATGTGTGTACAGGCCCCTGAGATAAATACACAAACAGACACGCACGCACGCACGCACGCACACACACACACACACACACACACACACACACACACACACACACACACACACACAAGGGGCCCATAGGCATGCAGTATATACAGTGGGAGGCATAGAGGCAGGCAGCTTTTTCATGGTGCGCCCTAATGAGCAGCTTGTAAGGAGGATGGTACTTTGCTGAAGGGCGCCTCGGCAGTGCTCAGGGGATGAGCTTGCAGCTCCCACTGCCGGTCCACACTCCAAATGTTTTTGGTCCACACGGGTCTTGAACCGGTCACTCTCTGGTCCCCATCCCAAGACTTAGTTGAATACTGCCCTCAAATCCTCAATTCTTTCCATCCATCTTTATAATATCATTGCACCCAGGCTTCAACCCACATTGTGATGTTTCCACGACGAAACTAAATATAATTAAGTTATCTTCATTATTACAATATTAAATGTCACCACCTAATTCCTTGAGCATTGAAATCATGTTCACCTCACAATCTATTTGATCGACTCCGTTTTAGCGTCAAATGTTACCCAAATCAGACAACTTCTCAAACTAAAGATTTTGGTGCTTGACACTGTCTGGTTTTACCACTAAGCGGCGTAAAACCTGCGCACAAACTTCTTGAGGACTCAAGCACTCCGGTCTCCATCTGGAATGTAGGCCAGCCTCGGATCTCAAGGTGCTGTCATATGACTGCCATATTGCTGGAAGAGAATCAAAAGGACGGCGATGGTTCTGTGAAGCGCCTCTGACGGCAGGTCCAGGTCTGACGGCGATGGAAGGGTAGTCGCTCATAGAGGGAGGGGAGTTGATTGTGTACCGGGACTCCGTGTGCGGTGCATCACGGAGTCTCTTCACTTGTGGTTGGTAGTACATAAATATATTTATATTAATACTTATATATTGCCGTAGATGGAAGATCTGGATGACGGGAGTCCACTGCGTCCAGCGGGAGCAGGAACGCGCTCCGCGGACAGTCACCGGTCAGATGTGCACTCCCGGAGGAGGGTCACCGCGGTCAGCTCGCCTGCTCTGCCCGCCGGTCGCCTCACCTTACCCGGGGTCATGGACACTGAGGGGAGGATCGACGAATCCAGGCTGAGGATGCATATTTTCAAAAACGGTAAAGAGCTGCATTCAGATAAGAATCCATTAAACATGCGCCCCATGCGCGCAAAGTGTTTCCGTAAATAGGTCACCTTTGACATAACGCAGTAATTGTTTGCTTTCAGCGCACGTTGAATGGTAATGTAATCAATAGCTGTTCAGTATAATTTTGTATAAACTGGTTATTCCAAAGTAAATAAAAGGCCTGACTTAAATTTAACAATCAACCAGTGGTCAATAAGAAAATTAGTATCTGTGCAAATCCAGCGAAATTAACTTTTGACCTCTGATACCTATATTTCGTTGTTAATACGTTATGACAATTACATTTTTGGCCCAGAACACAACGATGAAGCCTGCTGTGCGTGGATTTTCACGAGTGAAAAGTTTTGAACAAAACTTTTAAAGGTTTAAAGGATTGCAGACACTGTTGTATGTTTAAAATTATGTTAGTTATTATGAATTTGTGCTCATCATATGTTTATCAAATATATGTTAATAATGCTGTGAGAAATAAAGCTCTGTATGCACAAGCAGTAAGTTTACAGCAGAATAAAAGTTTCAACAATGATTGTTGTGAACAGCACGTGTCCAGATCAGATCAGATCAGGCTGACTGTTCAGTCAAGTGATGCTGTGCTTTAGGACAGGAATCACAGTCAAACTATTCTCTAAAAATTACTCATTCCTTTGCGCATGATAGGAACCCCCCTCCCCTCCCAGTGTGACCTTTATGTTAAAACAACAGATACCATTTAGAGACTTCAGAGTTTTAAGAGGGGAAACAAAATCCTATGAGATCCAGTCAGACAAAATCATTCAATAGATAATGTTAACCTAAGGATTAAGGATATCTCTGGATTAATGAGGAAACTCCAGTGCACAAATGTGTTAAACCATCACCTTAACACAATTATTACACTGTCATTCAAATTCTGTCACTATTTTTGTATACTGTATGTAGCGCATAGGGACAGTCAGTACAGAGGAAATGAGAAGAAACCACACACTGAATATTTAGACAATGGACAGGAATGTGAACTCCTTCTCATGGCGGTGACCTCTTGACCCTGACCCACATTCCATAGGTGCAAACATGGAAAACACAGATTAACGAACCTGCAGAGTAAAACATTACATAATACCTCATACCCAATGTAATCCCTCTGAAAGCATAGAAGGTCACAGAATTCAATCATTGACAAAAAAATCAAACCCTTGACTTAGAAAATCTTCATCAGGTCAAATCATCAGGTGTTCAATTCCTCCAGGTGGCGTGTTGCCCTCTGAGCGTGCCCTGGTGTGGCGTTTCCTGTTTGGCATGTACCCATGCAGCTCAACGACTTTAGAGCGCCCTCTGCTGCTGGAGCAGTTGGTAGTGCGCTACCTGATGATGAAAAGAAAATGGCAACAGTTTCTCCCCTCCTCTGTACGGATACACCTCAATGGCACTGATGGTAAAGCCCAAACATGTGCAGACTCAATCACAATGAAGGCAGTCATGTTCCCTCTCTTTTACTGCTCTACATTCTTCTTTTGTCATTCTCTGTATGATCTAATCTCCTTTCCAGCTGAGTTGGTGGCAGCAGTCAGATTTTTTGAGCAGAGGCAGGCAGAGGTTCAACAACAGGCCCAGGACCAGTCAGAAGAGGTCAGAGAGAGACTGGCTTTTTTGGAGCTTCAGGCACAGGTAACATGAGTTTGATCTATGCTGATACAAAACCATGTACAGTATTTAAACAATATAATTTATCTCATATTGTGTGTCCTTCACCCAAAGGAATTTAAATAAATTGATTGATGTAAACACCTTTGGATAACCGTGACCTGGATGAGTGAAAACTGTCAAAGATATTATGTGTCTTTCTTTGTTCTATTCAATGTAATACTGCTTTCCATGTGTCTGCATTTCTATTGGAAACATTTCTGTTGAAAACTGTAAATATTGTACGTATATGCACATAGTGTCATTTCACCTCTATACTATTTGCACTTCTGCCAAAAAATTGTGTGCTTTGAGTAAATTTGTGCATGTACATGCTGATACTTATCTTGCAAATTTGGCAGAACTACACACTCTGTAGACTATTTGCACTAGTTTACATCCTGTTTACATCCTGCCTGTGACCATTCCCATTTCTACTGTGAGAACAAGATTGAATTGAGATTCAACTGTACACAAATGAATGGTGATTATTCATAGTTAACACTTCAACACAATCAATAGTAGTCAATATATTATGTTTCTGTCATGTCATCAGATATTGTTTGAGCGGTTCACATTTGATCAAGAGGAGCTGCGAGAAGCCATACGAATCATTGACAAGGATGTGCCGAGAACAAACAGAGACCTAAACTATTACCAGTGAGTGAATCTTCAGTGAGTTAGATATTTCTCAGTTGCTGACCCTTGAATTGAATGTGGGAATAAGGATCCAGGTATTTAGTTTTAAGCTTCCATAACAAGCAGTTTGTCTTTCTGCTGACCACAGTTGATCCTGTGAAAAAAGGAAAAGCAACTGCGGAAAGTCAGCTTTATTTTACTGTCAGTAACTCCAAGCCTTTATTTATAAGAACCTATCACTATTTTGCCCAGTGATAAGCTGGCGTGTTATCCAGGGTGTACCCCACCTGTCACCTGAAGCCAGCTGAGATAGGTTCCAGATAGGCTTTTTTTAAGCAATATCTTTGTCATTTATTGAAGTTAATTTTAGTTGTCAGACGAGTTACACCAGTTTTTTACAGTGCAAGAACATTATTAAGCATACTTTTAGTTAATAGTTAATATGTGTGAGCTGTCAGTTGTTAAGGAAAGAAAAGTGGGTTTAAGTTTCCCTCTGCAAACAAAGAAGGAAAAAAAACAGATCAAAACTAGTTTTGGAGCCATCAGAATAATTTGCTTCCGTTCCTTGTGGGCTTTTGAAACAGTCAGACTGCTTTTTTTAACAACAAGCATGTTGCCATCGTATGAGGCAAACAGTAAATAATGCAGTGCTTCATTTGAAATTGGGGTTTGAAACATCTATAATTTTGAATCACCAGCAATCATAACTATACTATACAGCTATACTATACAACTACCAACTATTTACATGAAGAAATGATATTATCCTGATGAAAAACAATTATTAGAAAAATAAGAACTTCCACATAACAGAATTGACTTTAAGACAGTGTATAATTTAGTCTCTGGATGTTTTCACATATTCTGCTTTTTATATAATAATAATTACTCTCTGTCTGCAGAGGTGAAGGCTCCGGCAATCTATTGGTGTTGAGGGATATCCTCATCACTTATGCTGCGTTTCATCCAGGTAAACAAGAATGAATCTACCCCAGAGTCATTCATATTGATTGAGTCAGACAGAGCCGGAACCGGCTTGTTTTATCATCAAAACAGTTTCTGTTTCTACTGACACAACTGCATTGTTTGTGTATTGTTTCTATTTTCTTGATTGTTTATCCAGAGGTCAGTTATGCCCAAGGAATGAATGACCTGTGCAGTCGGTTCCTTGAGGTTCTCGACTCTGAGGTTGACACTTTTTGGAGTTTCTCCTGCTTTATGGAGAAATTCTCCAAAGACTTCAGGGCAGACGGTCTGCACAGAAAAATAGGTGAGATTAACAATAAGAAACGCAACTTCATACTTACTAATGATTCATTTTTTAAGATGTCCAGGTTATGAAATGGGTCCCGAAATGTGTTTACAAAAAATATGTGTGACCTTTAGTGGTGAGAAAGATATTGAAAACCTATGTCAGAACATTAATTCAGTCAGTTGTAATTTTATACACCAATAAAAAAGGTGTTGGTAGTTTTCTCGTGCTGTCTGTTAGCTATTTGCACATATAAAACTGAATAAAATTACATAATTGTGCAGCAAATAAAGGAATGACTACAAATTAAATTTGACCACAACAGACTCTTGCAAGAGCACACAGGATGTATTATATTACTGATACTGATGTACAAGCATTTGTTTACAAGAGTTTGTTTTTCAGAGTTGGAGGCAGCCCTGCTGAAGGAATTGGACCCTCAGCTTTGTACTCATTTGGCCACAGATGGCATTGAAAGCCTCACCTTTTGTCACAGGTAAAAGCATGTAAATCTGTGGTTCCATTCTGATCATGTGCTCTTTATGTGTAAATATGGATTTATATCCCACATGGACAGCTTTTTGGGCTGAATGGTTGCACAGTGGGCAGTGCTGTTGCCTCACACCAACAAGTTTCCCTGGTTTAATTTCTGTCTGCATGGAGTTTGTCTGTGTGGATTCTCTCCGGGTTCTCCAGCTTCTTCCCACCTCCAAAAAAATATGCAGCTTAGGTAAATTTGTCACACCAAATTGTCCATAGGTATAAGTGTGAGCAATATAAGTTGTTAGTTTTTTTTTGTTGCCCCACAATGAGCTGGCATCGTGGGGCAGGGTGTACCCCTTATTTAGCCTGTGCCTGGCTAAATAAGGGATTTGTTGGAGTAGCAAGCTGGCTGTAGATGAGACGATTGTGATAATCTTGTCTACAAGAAGATGGATGGATGGATTGTGTTTTTACATGCATTGCCTCTCCTCTCAGGTGGCTGCTGCTGGGCTTTCAAAGGGAGTTTGAGCACAGTGACGCATTACGTTTGTTTGAGATCCTGAGTTGTGACCACCTGGAGCTTATCTCCCAGCAAGTAAGCCGTGCCCATTACAAGGAAAGGCTGGCAGGAAAAGTTGACACAGGTTAAGTCGATAACAAGGAATAACCAAGGATGAATATGGAGGGATGGTTGCATCTGATTAATATCTGATTTTCTCATAATCTTTGCAGAGGATAGCTCCGATTCAGAGCTGCACAGCATCAACACTGACTTCACCTTCGAGCTCTTCATTTGTGCAGCCATCCTGATAGAGAACAGAGATGCTCTCCTGGAATGCAGTGATGACGTGCAACTCATCCAGTTTGCTAGCAGGTTTGTGTGTATCCTAACACAAAAGGATTTAATCCCAAACACAGGACTGTTGTAAATGAGTGTGTTGTCTAAGCATTTGCCCTTCTGTGCAGCCTTCAGAGAACACTGGATTTGAACAGCGTACTGAAGAATGCTGAACATCATTTGTACAACTACTGCAAGCGCCATATGTCAGACTATGTGAATGAGCACTGCATAACGCACAAGAGCAAAGGAGAGGACTTTCTTTATCAACTCCGTGGGTTACTTGTTTTAAAGTGATAGCTAATATTGATAAATGATGTCAAACACTCTTACCAAACTATATCATTTTTAATAGGGAGCATGCTCTCTATTTGGAGTTTCAGTGGCATATATTCCTCTTGTTTGTCTTTTCTGATGATAACACACTAGTGCACTGATAAGAGTTTAACTGAAATTTGAACAACTGATAATGTTAATTATAAATGTAGTGTGTTTATTTTGTAAAACTTGCCCAACTCCATCTGTGCGTGACTGACCTTAATTGCTTTCTTGGACTTCCATGCTGTTTCAAACAAGTTTTAAAGATTTTTTTCTACATGACGCAATATTCAACTGATCGAAAAATCTTGACAGGCATGTGTGAATACTAAGATCTGGTGTGTTGCAACAGGTGGTGTCAGCAGCAAACTGCCGTGATATTTAATACCAGATGGCCTATGTGTCAGAGAGGCCTATGCAACAGGAATAGATGCCGTTTTTTTAAGGCCTGGCAGGAGACCATGCAGTAAGAGAAAGAACAGCTTACTGTTCATCTGTGTCTTAGAAAATGAAAATGACATAATGTAAGTGTCCTGAAAGTACCTTAATAAAAGAGTTACAAGGAAAACGAGAAAAAATACTGAAATCATGCATTAGCTATTTTCCACTTTACTCTTGCATTTAGTTAATAAACTGTGCTTTCCAACAGTGCAGAACTCAGTAGACTGCATGAATATCAACTTTCACCTCCACACACATTGATTTAGCTCAAGGGCATTCCACCATGTGGACAGGAGGAGGTACAGATCAAATCGGTTCTGCCATTAATGGATAACCTGTCCTACCTCTGGTGCCAGAAGCAGCCAAAACACATCACTGCTAACAATTTGTATTTTTAAAATGAGCTGATTATGTCTCAAATCTGTTATAGCTGCTATAAATGGCTTTAGCAGAGATTTCTAATGTGTGTGAAGGGCACACACATTGTCTATGATTTCAGAAATTTAAGGTCATAGTTCTTGGTTGGTTATGACGTACTTTGATAAAAGTTAACCTGTAACACATTTTAGTGTCCCAGCACTTTGAGTTAACAGGGCTTGTGAACATTAGCTATGATTATATCCTGGCAAGGCAATGCCACATGAAAACATTTGGTTTAGAAGCTACACTTAAGGTCTATCAGTTCGCATGTTAATTTAACTTAGCTACTTCAGTCAATTCACAGAGGGCTATAGAGAAAACAACAGAACAGTGTATTTCAAGGAAATCCAGAGAGTGAGTAGAGACACGAGTCTAGAACTTTCCTAAGTGGAGTCACTTGACACCCTGATGGGTTCTCCCTGCTCTATATACACTGGGGAGCAGAGATACTCGCCCTCTTAGTCCGCCTGCCGGGAGAGGGAAAGGAGTACTGGAGAGGAGATTTGTGCGCGAGGCAAAAAGTACTATTCAGAACTCAGTAAACTGTCAAGTCTCGAACATCTGACGCCTCAAGGTAACCCCTTCTAGAAACATTACATTCAGCCTTGACTCAATGTCTGTCTTGCTTGCTGCTTTAAAATCCTTGCCAAACCTGAGATCTTTTCCAAGTTAACTGACGTCTGCATGGTTTCTATCATACAATAAAGTGACAAGCTGAAGAAAATGGCCAACAAACTGAATTGTCAAGAGAACAAGATGTTTCTTTGATTTCTTTAAAAAATATTATTTAATAATTTTCCATATAGCTGCAAGCGGGTTGTGATCTTGTCTATTCAGGATTGCATTAAATAGAAACATTGATGTTGTATTAATTACACAGAACTGCCACAATGATTTCCAATGTGAAATTTCCTATTGAAACTGCGCAAACCATTGTGACATGTGTGGGTCTGACCATGAGGTAATAGCATTTCGTCAGCAGCTTCTGCTGCAGTTGAAAAATATCTGGGATTACAGGCAAACACCCACACAGAGAAATCACGTCAATATATTTAAATGTCAGTTCAGTTTTGTGCTCAACTATTTGGTGTAAAATTGAACTGCGTGTTTGGTATTTGCTGTGCCTCTAAAATGTTTATTTCCTGGCTCAGTCAGCTGGTGTTGTTACAAACATCCCCACACAAAAGAGACTTTTGTAGATTGCATCACTATTCAAACATGTTGCCCCATCTCAATCACGCAGGTCTTTGTGTTAATTATCCCTCTACTTGAATATGAACTATACAAGCATCGGCAACTAGTTTCTGATAATTGATCCCTTAATTTTTAGCCTCATTCCTTACATTGCCAGGCTCATACTTTTTTAGTGACTGTAAGCTATTTAAAGTCAGCTGTCGGAAAATAGGCATGCCAATCAATAAACCAGGATCAAGACATCACATCTCACCGGCCTGACTGAGACATTTTAGTGATATGCCGAGAGAGTAGTGGAGAGTAAAGTATGGAGAGGGAATTAAAGAGCAGCATGACATTGTGTGGTCATTTGGTCTCAAATGTCTGGGGGTGGCTTATGACGCTGCTCCAATAGGACTCAGCTGAGCCTCTCGTGACTGAGCATCTGGAATCATCTAAAGAGCAGGACAAATACCTTGTAGATGATACTCTTTAAGTATATGTGGGTACATAGTATGAAGGTATATATTACAAGTACAAATCTATTACAATCATGAACAACTGAATGAATACAAATCCTGTGGTTAATGATGATGATAACATGAGTAAATCTAGGATTACTGTCCAAAATTTTAAAAAAGGTTACCATTTCCAACATGTTATTGTTCCTAAGATGTCTAAAGGACCTGCCGTAGGCATTGATCTGGGCACTACATATTCCTGTGTTGGCATCTTCCAACATGGTAAAGTGGAAATCATTGCCAATGATCAAGGAAACCGGACCACACCCAGCTATGTGGCCTTCACAGACACTGAGAGGCTTATTGGAGATGCTGCCAAGAACCAGGTGGCCATGAACCCAACCAACACAGTATTTGGTAAGACTGCAACTCCGAATGTGTCTACACAACAATTACCCAAAATAGTTACTCCTAATCCATTCAGAACGTGGATAACTAATGTCTGAATAAAAGATGTAACTCCATTAATTTCATTGTGTATGACTTGCACCTAATTGTATTAATTCTCTTTCAGATGCTAAACGTTTGATTGGTCGTAAGTTTGAAGATCCTGTGGTGCAGTCAGACATGAAGCACTGGCCCTTCAAGGTTGTGAATGACTCATCCAAACCCAAGGTGGAGGTTGAATACAAGGGCGAGATCAAGACATTCTATGCTGAGGAGATTTCCTCCATGGTTCTCGTCAAGATGAAGGAAATATCCGAAGCTTACCTTGGCAAGGTAAATGAAAAAAAGTGTTTAACACTATATTTAAAATGGGTAGATTGTTTCTGGGGCCAAAGAAGTGGGAAGGATAAGTTGTCATATTTTGGTATTTTCACCTTTGATTGCAAGAGAACCCTGTAGCCTTGCAAGTGCTAATCACAGTTTTACAGTTTTGCAAAGTGCTGACAAACGTTTCACATAGCATAGAGTAGAGAGTATAGTTTTATTTATCTCTTAAGGAGGTTTCATCAGGGAAATTAATTTCTCCGTCGCACACAGCACAGTGAGTGCACAAAACACAGAAAAAGTACACAGAAAGCACCAGCACTACTACAGAAAGTAGTACAACACCAAATAGAAAGATTAATAAATAACCCATCAAGAATATACAAATAGAAAATCATAAATAAAAAAAATAGAAATAAAAAAATTAAACAGGCCTAGTTAAGCATGGGTATAGTGAAATGTCTGTAGTGTTTGCATTGTTTTTGCTGTATCGTTTGTGTCATCCCTCATCTCTTGTGTGGACTTTCTTATTCTTCATCTCCCCCAGGGAGGAGTTGAAAGTTGAAATCAAGTTGAAATCAAGCATGATTTGAACCCAAATCCTGTTTATTGACTGAAAGTCTTATTCCCTTTATAGCCAGTGACCAATGCTGTCATCACAGTTCCTGCTTATTTTAATGACTCCCAGCGCCAAGCTACCAAAGATGCTGGAACCATTTCTGGGCTTAATGTGCTGCGCATCATCAATGAACCAACTGCTGCAGCCATTGCATATGGTCTAGACAAAAAGGTTACAAACCAACAAAATAGAAACATTTATAACCAAATTCCATATGCTCATCAGTAATTCTCACCATTTATTTTAGGTTGGATGTGAACGTAACGTCCTTATATTTGACCTTGGAGGTGGTACTTTTGATGTGTCAATTCTGACTATTGAGGATGGCATATTTGAAGTCAAGTCCACAGCCGGTGACACTCACCTGGGTGGTGAAGACTTTGACAACCGCATGGTCAACCATTTTATTGCTGAGTTCAAGCGCAAGTTCAAAAAGGAAATCAACAACAACAAGCGGGCCGTGCGTCGCTTACGCACGGCCTGTGAGCGTGCCAAGCGCACCCTGTCCAGCAGCACCCAGGCCAGCATTGAGATCGATTCCCTCTATGAAGGAATAGATTTCTACACTTCCGTCACCAGAGCTCGTTTTGAAGAGCTCAATGCAGACTTGTTCCGTGGAACCCTTGAACCTGTGGAGAAGGCCCTTAGGGATGCCAAGATGGACAAGTCCCAGATCCATGACATTGTCCTGGTGGGGGGTTCCACACGTATCCCCAAGATTCAAAAGCTTTTGCAGGATTTCTTCAATGGCCGTGACCTCAACAAGAGTATAAACCCTGATGAGGCTGTGGCCTATGGTGCAGGTTGGTATCTTCACACCATGTTGATTTAAATTCCTTCGCAAATCAACTTGTATTCTAAATATAAACTCTCAACCGTTCCAAAAAAAATAAGCTGTTTATACATATGTTGACTTATACTCATGGCATTGGTTTTACCTTTTGGAAACACTTCACAGCTGTGCAGGCAGCAATCCTTGCTGGTGATAAGTCTGAGAATGTGCAAGATCTGCTTCTGCTGGATGTCACTCCCCTTTCCCTGGGAATTGAAACTGCTGGAGGAGTCATGACTGTTCTTATCAAAAGAAACACCACAATTCCCACCAAGCAAACCCAGACCTTTACCACCTATTCAGACAACCAACCTGGTGTCCTCATTCAGGTAATATGACCTTGAAACAAAGTTTTATTCAAATAGCGAGTGAGTCACCATTGCTTTAAAAAAATGAAATAGCTGATTGCTAACACAATTGATTGAATTTGATTGGTAATTATCTTCAGGTGTATGAAGGTGAGAGAGCCATGACCAAAGACAACAACATCCTGGGAAAGTTTGAGCTGACTGGTATCCCACCTGCACCCAGAGGTGTTCCTCAGATTGAAGTTACCTTTGACATCGATGCCAATGGCATTCTCAATGTATCTGCAGTTGACAAAAGCACTGGAAAGGAGAACAAGATCACCATCACCAATGACAAAGGTAGATGACCACATTAAGTACTTCTTCAGTTGAGAGCAATAAAAATCTTACATTGCTCAGAAACTACACTGCACAAGAAGAGTGACACTTCACATGAAACTGGAATTAAAGAGCATTTTGTTTTTAATCCAATAGGGCGTCTGAGCAAGGAGGATATTGAAAAAATGGTGCAGGAAGCAGAGCAGTTCAGGGCTGAGGATGAGTTGCAGAGAGATAAGGTCACAGCCAAGAACTCCCTCGAATCTCTGGCCTTCAACATGAAGAGCACTGTGGAGGATGAGAAGCTCCAAGATAAGATCAGTCCTGAGGACAAAAAGACTATCGTAGACAAATGCAATGAAGTTATCGCCTGGCTGGACAGGAACCAGGTAGGAATCGATTGAATAGTAGAACATTGAACAGTGATTGATGACAAAGGTTCTTTGGCCCACATTGCGAAAGCAGAGAGATATTTCTGTGACTGATCACATTTCCATGTTCACATTGAAGAAGTAAAGGAATTCTGCTTCAAAATTGTGTCTTTTTTTTGTCTGTTACCCAGACGGCAGAGAAGGATGAGTATGACCACCAGCAGAAGGAACTGGAGAAGGTGTGCAACCCTATCATCTCCAAGCTATACCAGGGTGGTATGCCAGGAGGAATGCCTGGAGGAATGCCTGGAGGAATGCCTGGTGGAGCTGGAGGTGGCTCCTCCTCTGGTCCAACTATCGAGGAGGTTGACTGAAGTGACTAATGGCCTTTGAAATCCCAATTTGTATTACAGCTATTTTTGTAGACAACATTCATATTCAAATAAACCATGGATAGCAGATCTTGTCAGAACTTTAAGAATTCAATTAAAAAAAATGTCCGCACCAAATTGGATTCAGTTACGCATGACATCATCAGTCCACTTGTCTTCGTTATTTATCCAACGATCCAATAATAATTTGCATGGTGGAAGAAAAGTTAGGTCTCTCTCCCTTCTTCTTTCCCTCTGTCCTTCCCTCTCTTTCTGATTTCTAAACAATAAATCAATAAAGTTAGCAATGGGATTCTGATTTGCAAAGTGTCCTGTTTTTTCTTACATAATTATAGTTTATAGTTTTTTTTAACACTCATTTACATTTCTGAATAATACACTTTGCTTATATGTATGCATTGGAAGGAACTTTCAATTTGCAGCTGTTGAAATGTTTACTATGAACAGATCAGGTTTAGACCTATATGTCCTTCCTGTTAAATACCGGCAAGTATTATCATACTTACTAGCATTTGCTATTTCCTGTTTTTATTCATGTATGAAGTGCAAAAATAAGTTCCAAGCAAGGGCTAAATGAGCTTAACACACTGGCTGTTTGAAATTACATAATGCCTCTTCAGAGTAATAACAACAAGCAGTGTTTCAGCTACTTACTAATGGAATTATCCTGCAACTGTTTGTTTGCTAAAGACTGTGAGCTGTTTATACAAGATCAGGATAAACACAAGCATATGGCCAAGAGTTTTATCGTTTCAGCTTTACAGCAAATCATCAGGGGTGCTTATCACCAGGTGTTCTCTGCCCAAATTTATCACAGGCACTTGTGTGTTATCCACAATAGTAAGCGTGACATGCAACTCAGTGTCAAGTGTGCGATATAAAACACCCTGTCCTGCACAGAGAGTCTGAGAGAAGTGAATCTCAATTAAGAAATGGCAATGTTCCTGTTTGTCAGTTGTTTTGCTCTATTGGCCTCCACACTGGGTGAGTGGGTAGCGATGATGGCCGATAGCATTTAATTGTGTATCTGTTCATTTATATGTTTTCAAACACATTGATATACAGAACATTCCTGTTATGTATGGAAGATAAACTTTAGATTGTGTGCTTGGGACTCAGGGTGTGGAGTACCTGCCATCAAGCCGCAAGTGAGTGGATACAACAAGATTGTCAATGGGGAGACGGCTGTGTCCGGGTCGTGGCCCTGGCAGGTTTCACTCCAGGTAGTAATGCACCCTCCTATCAAAGTGTCAACACTCATGCTTAATGTGGAAAGAATTACAGTATAAAATCTCCTCACTCCTAGGATGGCAGGGGATTCCACTTCTGTGGAGGATCCCTGATCAACCAATACTGGGTTGTCACCGCTGCTCACTGTCGTGTGTCGTAAGTCAACCCATACGTTTCTCATGTCTGAGTTAGGAAATGCCCACATTTCTATCTCTATGATCACTCCTCTGCACGTTCTATTGCTTCCAGTCCTAGAAACCACCGTGTTATCCTGGGAGAACATGATCGTCAGCACAGCGGTGAAAATATTCAGGTCAAGACAATTTCAAAGGTGAGCTGTATGATAACATGTACAGTATAAACTTTATTTATAAAAAAAAATACCACCTGAAGTTGTTTTCTGGGTGTATCATATTTGATTGCGGTTTATGCTCACCTTTTCATTCAGGCCATCACTCACCCCTACTATAACTCCCAAAACTTCAACAATGACATAACGCTTCTGAAGCTGACGTACCCAGCACAGATTACATCCCGTGTGTCTCCTGTGTGCCTGGCCTCCTCCAGCACCAGCATCCCCTCCGGAACCAAGTGTGTCACCACTGGATGGGGCAGGACTGGCCAAACCTGTGAGTGAGCCCCTGTAACTTTACACACAGACATACATTTCCTAAAGGGAAATGGAAATTAAGGTATCTAAACAGTCCCCTCAACCACAGAAGAAAATATTTTCTGCACAGTTGGTCTCATTGCCATTTTCTTTCCCCTCTCAGCCAGCCCCCGATACCTCCAGCAGACCGCCCTGCCTCTGCTCTCCCCTGCTCAATGTAAGCAGTACTGGGGTTATAACAGAATCACTGATGCCATGATCTGCGCTGGTGCTTCTGGTGTGTCCTCTTGTCAGGTAGATATTCTAAAGCCAGACATTTGTAAGAAAAATTATAAAATTCTTGAATCAACTGAAAAATGTAAGTATAGTACATGCTCGCTTCATTTTAACAGATTTAAATGAATTGTTAATGATTTACTAAAATAAAAATGCATATAATTTTTTTATTCATAAATTTATTTAAAACAGCTGAAAAGCCCACCCCTTAATTTTTATAATGTTTTACAATTACTGTAGTTCTTAACATAGTACTATCATTCAACACCAAGAGGTTCTGTTCTATTGTTGCATTATTGCTCATGAGTCAATCAGAAAACGTGTTTATTAATTTTAGGGGGACTCTGGTGGCCCTCTGGTCTGTGAGAGCAGTGGAACGTGGTCCCTTGTGGGTATTGTGTCCTGGGGCACCTCCAACTGTAATGTACGCGCCCCAGCCGTGTATGCCCGTGTGTCCTACCTACGTCGCTGGATTGACCACACTATTTCTTCCAACTAATGTGCAAACCAAACAAAATCTACATTGTTTTACACTTAAACTGTTTCTCACTGTGATCAATGAGTGATTCTACATAACATCAGTATGTCATAAAACACTACATACATGATTTTGAGAAGTGGCACCATTCAATGTACTTTGCATGTAACATTTGTGACAAAATCTATATAAAAAGTCTTCCTCAGAATGTTTTTACTGGTTTCCATATTTTTAATTCATGTTAGCCTGCTATGACATGAATAACAGATATTTGTATGTGTCTGTTTACTGGATGGTTGCATGTAATCATGTGGTAGGGATAATAAATCTCGGAAGCTACAAGGTGTTTGAAAAACAATTTGATGAAGCATGTAACATAAGAGGCAAGTGATTGTTGCCAACATGTTTGCTAGTATCTTCTGACAGCTATAAGTCTGGATTGGTACTTGTCAATCTGGCTGATGGTTTGGGCACAAACCAATCGGACAGTCTGCAAAGCTTAGAACATCAGTGCTGCCACCTGGGTGGCGGCCGGGATCTGCAGCAACCCTTATGTCACTTTCCATGACATTGTAACAGTAGAACAGTGTAAACTCCTAACTATCCCATAATTTAGTTACCATTATGTTGTATCTTTGAATTGCTGAGTGATTAAGGGTTAACTCAGTACTACCTGATTGATGGGGTTCTTTCTTGTTCTCCTAATTTTACACTTGACAGAAAATTTGGCCGTTAGATTAGAATATTATTCTTGGTGACGGTACAAGCCTCCCTGTGCCTAATTTATTCTATACATACTGGTTTTTTTTTTTTTTTTCATAAGCTTTTGATACTTCAATCTGGGAGGCCAAGAGTATCCATGTATCTATGAGTGGGGAACTGTTCTCCTTCTAAGCTCCTAAAAGACACACCAAACTGTTTACACTGATTTCAAAGTACTCAGTAAGCAAAAAACCCCATAAGGATCTACTTTAAGACCACAAGAAACAGCAGCAGCACGGATTGCAGGTGTTTTATTCAGTTAAATTACATTAACAATTCAGCCATATAAGATTAAAGGAAAAACTAAACAGAAGATTATCAACAGATTTAGAATCACTTGTGTCTCGAGTGTTTAAGAATGTTTTCATGAGCACCCCTAGCTCTACAGTTGATAACAAACTATAATGCTACCAGCTGTATGAATTAATCATGGTGAAAACCAAATGTGTCTAAAATAAATAAATTTAGAGATGAGAATGTGCATATTTTTTTTTCTGTACGTGTCATACTTCACTAAAATCATCAGTAAATTTACCATACTTTCAAAATATATTTTATGCAAGGCATGACAGTACGATGTGTTTGAGGCTCTAATTTCTGTTCAAGTTTTCCTACAAGACCGGTTATAGTGTAGAAAACAGGTGTATTCAAATTTGACTTCTACACCTTTGCTGTTTTCCAGTTGCATAGAATCCATTCTGAGATGGAGCAATAAACCAGTCAGTGATCATAGAGCTCCTTCATCTCCTTAAGGATCTTGATACTCTCGCTGTATCTTAACTGGTTCTTGTGAGAGCACTCCTTCCATCTGGAAAAAAGAATGATACAAATCAGCTGAACTCATTCAAAAGTTTGGGATGTTTTCTGTCAGAAATCAAGCTTTCAAAAATTCACATAATTTCCCCATCATGATCAGACTTCATTGCAGGACGGGTTTAAGTATTTTACCATAATACTTTATTGAAAAGTCACGTGTTGGGCCTATTTTTTCCTGTGTTTAATTTTAAGAATTCTTACTCTGTCACTCACGTTGGTATTCATGAAAATGCATGCCATTACTTATACAAGTATCCGTTTTGTGAATTTTCCAGTTTGGGATCAGTCAAGTATGTCTATCTTGTTCAATTCCAGATTTTGCACCAAATCAATGAGCAAAACAAAAGATTAGCCTTTCCTTAGACATGGGAAATAGAAATTATTGAATTTTGACAATTCTACAATTAATGAATAAATACAAACATTAGCAAAACTATTTTAAAACATTCAGCAAACCTACAGTTATAAAATTATTTTCAACAGCAACAAAAAAAGCTACTTCATGAAGAACATACTTATGTCTTATTTTTTTCCAGCGTTCCATGTGGTCACATATGAAAGAACCAGACACGGGAACCGACTCATTTAACTGCGAACAGAAGAAATGCTGAGATTTAGTTAATTAGTTCATGAGTTAACTTCAATAATCATAGGTTGCCAAGAGAGATGCATACCACTTGGTATCCCTATGTAAGTGAAACACCAATGATAATTCTAATTTGTGGATTTTACAGTACCTTAGTCACGGTGGGTTTTTCTATTTGTGGGATCCTGAGATTTATGGGTTCTCCAGATGAGTTAACTGGACAACAACTTGGAGGTGGTAGTCTGTACACATTCTGACCTTTACCATTGATCATGTCTGCAACCTGACAAAAAAATATTTGTGAAGAGGAATACAGTGGAGCTGTCATATACACAAAATGATTTCCTGTATTATAACACACAAAGTATGGTATATTGACAATCTAACAGGCTAATATGCTCAAGCGAAAATAAGAATTTTCAAATATACTCCTTTAAATCTTATTTCACCAGCTAAATTATCCATCATACAATTAATTAGATAGATAGATACTTTATTAATCCCGGAGGAAATTGCACATATCCACTGCTCAGGAATTACTTAATGAATAAATACTGGGTAAACACCAGGAAAAAAAAAGAAAAAATAATTAAGTTTTAGCTTTACAATTTTAAAAGGTTGGTTAAAACCTACTGCAAAATTGAGACACATAATCATTTCCCCATTCCCACTGGAAATGTTTATTAGTGATATGTCCATTTACAGTAATGTACAGTTTTCATGTTAAACCACAAATATCCAGAGATTTTACTTCAGGTGTAACTGTAAAAAATAAAACTGTTCACACAACCTGTTCATATTTAAGATGTGGTAAGTATATTATATATCATTGCTTTTGCACATGATATATAATATGAAGTGTGATTGGATAGTCACTCAACATCCTTTCAATTACAGTACATTTTTTATTGAAATTTACTCATTTAAATAAAGTTCAAGTTACCCAACATTGTGAGGCCTCACCTCTTCCTCTCCCATGCTGTGTGAAGGGCTTGGAAAAGTAGCTGTCTCACGGACAGAAGGATTGTTTCTCATCCAAGCACGACAGATAGGATAAAGTGGGGTGCTGGTGTTGAACTGAGCCAGATCCACACTGCGATCAAACAACTTAATGATGTAAGAATCTGTAAATGGAGAAAGACAGAATCAAGAAAGGGGAAAAAAAACTGCACAATTAAGTACAGAGCAATGTGATCACACATTAACTGAAAGACAAAAACGTTCTTCAGTTTTTCTCATGTTTCCACTCAGTACTTTGTTTATGTTGATTTCCATCTGGTAAGCCTTCATCCATCTCTTTCCGTCTCTTTCTTCGATGCTGTGGAAATCGTGCCGATGGCCTGGATGAAGAATCCAAATAAATAAAGCCTTAGTATGTGAACAAAATCCACAAAGTTACCTGTCATCATGGAATTATGACTACTGCCAAAACAGGAGAAAGACAACATGCTGAGCAAATGTTGACAACTTTCTTTTAGCTCTCGAGGAAAAAAGATGCTTGCCTTTTTCCAGCAGATGATGGAGACAGATCCCTGGAAATAGCAAATACAATGAGAAATTTATGTGAAATTTTCAAGAAATATACAATTAATATTGAACTACATAAAATATGATAGAATAGCTTCATGGCAGCAGCTACAATATTAAGTATGTTTGAAGAACAAATAATAGATGCTTACTTGTTTAAAGAGTCAGTCGATATTTTACCTGCATCGACCTCATTTTGCTCCCTGCTCAAAAATACAATATTAAGTTAACAGGCAAGTGACAATAACTCCTTTATTTTCCACTGTTCGTAATCATTTGACTGACCTTTCATTTTCGCTCCTCTCTACCAGTCCCTGGAGCACGGCATCCAATCTGTTGCGTGCACCGGTGGACTCCAACTCTGACAAAAAAAATAATAAATATTACACTTCATAAACAGTAACGTTATTTAAACAACGGTTTCTTATTAAAAAACAATAGTGAGTTCATGAAGCGTGATGTCGAACTGAAATGTGAATTCGATTCACTCCGAACACGTCATTTATTCACATCGGTGCAGTCAGCAGATTTAATATTATTATTGGTGAAATGATCGTACTTCAAAACCCATTTAAACAGCGGTTATAATGCCTAATACTATATGCTAGGTACAGATGACGTAAAATGAATTAATAGCGTGATGGAAGTGTTTGTTACAGCTTTAGGGGTGCAGCTTCTCACCTGGCCTTTCAGTCTTGATCTTGACGTGGTGCATATCTGTACTTTATCTGTAGTTTGTAGCGAAATTTATAAAACTGTGAAACATACAGACACAGTGCCTCTCTGTGGTTGAATTAGAATGCCTTTACGTTGGTGACCTCGAGAATTTTACGTCACTTAACAATACTAACGTTGGTAAAATACACGAAGCTTGTTTGCTGTTGTTGACAATTGTGTTAGCAGGCTAGCGGCGGATGGATCAAGACCGATTCCAACGGGCTAGCATTCACTGGATATAAAACAGCGATTTCCTAAGCTTTATGAAATTGTACGAGTTGACCGCCTGTAATACTTGGGTACGTAACGATTAGCCCTTGTTGTTTCTATGGTAGCTTTATTTCGTTGTTTCGTACCAACGCGTTTACTAGCTGGAATAACTGTTGCTAATTTAGCTTATCACGAATGGGTACACAGACAGACTTTCCTCTTCCGCGCGCTGACAGTTTCCCGTTTATTGGTTGGTGCTTATATGATAAAGTTCTTCTACATGATTGGATAGACTGCATGCCCATCACATGATACTCGGTCGCTATTGGCTGCATGTTTGCTTGAAAATGAAAATACTGAAGAAGCACTTCTGGTTCTGTCGAGAATCTTGTTCTTTATTACAGGAGGAACCTTATAATACTGTCATTATAAAAGATTGCATTATTGCATGAATAGACAATCGGAATGCTCACTATTGTAGCTTAATTTAACTATATAGTTTCATTTTACGTACTTAACTACAGATTCCATGGTAACTTTTGTTTGTGGACATGCCGACTGCGTGTTCGGTCGTTGTAAGTTGTATTACAGTTTGATGTAAGTAACCCAGTCAGTCAGGTATGTAAATCCCCTTACAATAATTTTTCAACGGGACTACTTTTGACCAGACGGATAGCAGACCAATGCTGGAGAAATCTACTCTACTCTATGTGTCTGCTATAAATAAATCACCCGTCACTTGCTTGCTGTTATGAAATCCAGGTAAGATGATCTCCAAAGATCCCACTTTTCTTACCAAGAATAATTGTTAACATTTTTCTCAAACATTATTACTGTATTTGTTTGTTTTGTTTGTTTGTTTTTACAGCAGACCTCTGTTCACAAGACAGAATCCCTTCCAGACAACGTCCAGAGTGGAGAAAGCACACTATCACCCATCCCACAAAAAGTCCCTGTCAAAGAAAGAGAAAAAAACTGTATGCTTTGGAGAAAAATTAATGACTCAGAAAAAATAATTATCCACACCCCAATTTGATTTTTCTTACCTAAAGTCATCACAAACAGGTCTGTGATTTCTTTGTTCTTTTGCAGACTTTGAGTCCTGTACGTTTAAAACAGCAATCCTGTCCCAAATCACTCCCTGTGAGCCACAAGAGCCAACAGCTCACAGAGAAGCAGCACAACCAAATTGCCTCTGCAGATGGAGAGCCTGTTTTCACAGAGTCCTGGCCTTCCACGGAGAGTGGATCTTCTCCTGCCAGCACCACAAACTCATGTGACATGAGCACAAACAAACAGGCTTCAAGAGCTGGAAAATCCACAGCTTCATCTGAGTTTGAAGTTCAACAATCTTCATTACTGTCTAAGTATGATTTACTCGCAAGTTACACTTAACAACAGAGTAATACATTATTTTTAAAATAAAAGTTGTAATATGTCTGAATTAACTTGACAGTGCAAGTGGTAGAGCTTTTGTTACTGTTTGATTCAGTCACCATTCCTCTCCCAGGTATGTTGAACGTTTTCGCCATGCTCCACCACAGAGTAGAGAGGATCGCCAAAAAATTGATTCTGCCACTGGAGAAACACAGCTACCTTTTTGGTGGATTCTACCCTCATCTCCCATTTCAACACAAACTATAATCAAAGACAAAGGTATAATGTTGCATTTTATTTATTTTTTTAGCTACACGTTTTTGAATGATTAGAAACTGTTTGCTCCTAAATTGCAAACAATGTGGAAATCGACCTTTTTTGCTAAACCAGACAGTGGGATCTCTTCCTCTGAACAGATGTAATCCAGTCTTTAAAGGATGGGCATGGATCTGCAGTTTTCAGTCCACCTGGAGATCGTGAATGTGATGGTTCTGTTTCCCCAGACAGAGAATCCATTAATGTGAGAATTTTAATGACATTTGTGGGGATGAGCCACAACATTGCCTTTTATTGTCTTTCTATAGTAAATGCAAATAGCATATACAAATACTTATTTATTTCAAAATCAAAAAACCAGATACTATTTCAGATTTTTCTTTTTTTTTTTTCGTTCTTTGAATATAGTTTTGTAATGGTTTATTCTGCACCCTGTCCTTGTTTAGCAAGGATTATTTGAATGCCTCAAGAACAGTCTACAGCAGAGACACCTCATTATGATTAAGTGTGCTCATAAATATTTGCATTTTATCACCACACCACATGCTCATTTGGAACATTCATTGTTTATTAAAAATAGCCATGTTTTTTACATATATGGCTTGGTCAAGATGCTTGGGTCAAATGTATCACCCTCACAAAATTTTAAAGGAGCCTCTGTATGAATGTTGTCAAAATGAGGCTCAATGCTACAAATAATGTTTATTTCTTTTTCTAAATAAATTTAACCTCACTGTGACGGTGATATCAAGAGTAAAATTGTGGCTTATTAAATGCATTACGTGTTTGTTGTTTTTCCTCAGATTCTGTCAGATATCTCCCAGGGTGAATTTGATGACACAGAGATCCTACAGCTTCAAGAAAAGGCTAACAGGCTTCTGCTGAGAGAGTACAATGTCCAGCTAGTAGCATTCATGATGACTCAATTAAGTCCTTCAATTGTAAGAATTTTTTCTATATCTCTTACAGTGAATGCACTCAGAGTGATGAATCCATACATGTCAGCTCAGACGGCCTGGGATGCTCAGATTTTTCTGCTCAAGTCAGCGTAGATGAAGCGCTGCGAAGACCTTTGATTCCCAGTATGTCAAAATTTACTTCTGGTAAATAATACAACCTTTGTGTTTGAAGCAGAATTTGAAATTTTTGAAATTAAACGTGCAAAGTTCCTTCCTTATTCATCTTGTAGATGATGACTGTTATTTTTATTCTTTAAACGCTGCTGCTGTGTTGTGTTCATTTATCATCATTATAGTGAATTCCGGCTCATACTCAGGTCAAGCTATGTCCTTCCAAGAACCCTTTGTCATTCCTAATCTGGTGACGCCGACCCGCCCAGAAGAGGACATCTTGTTCCAGTGGCGTTTAAAGAGAAAAATGGAGCAGGCCAGGGAGCGGCCCCAGCCTCTGCAACACTCCAATTTTCATAACCCCACATTTAGCTGGCAGCGCCCCATCTTTAGCCATCCTACAAGTGATGGACAGTTTTACAAGGTGAGAATGTGTGAATGTGTAATTATATATTTTAAGTATTTAACGTCTATTCTTAATTCACATGGAAATTAAAATGACCTCTTTCATGTTATTTGTATCAACAGCGAAGCACTCAGCTTCCTGATTCCTCACAAAAAGCTGCTCATCCATACATTTCTCATTCCTGCCCAGAAGCCAAAGAAGCTCATCCATCATGCCGTCCATTGTCAGGTGTTCCTCCCTTTCCTGATTTTCATGTCTCCTCTTCTTCAGTTTCTCAAACACAGGCTATGGCTCATGTTCCCGCCCACATGCATTTACTGTGTGATGTTTTGCCCTGTCCCATTCAGTCATCTCATGGTGGCAGGCAGCAAAACATTTCTCAAAATATTGATGAGTCTCATGTCAGAACTGCCCATAAAAAACTCCAGATTCCTGCACACTCAGGAAATAACTCCAGTAATGAGCCTTGTCGTGAACATTTGCCATCCCCACCACCTGTCTCATCTGGAGTTCCAAGTGACTGTGAAAGCTCTGCAAGAATTAAGAATGACAAAGTCAAGAAAACCGAGCTGGTGCAGAAAACAACCATGTCCTTCAGAAAGCACAAAAGGTCAAGTATGGAAATGTGTGCAGGGCAAACAGTGTACAAAATGATTTGAATACTTAATATAATTGTTTTGCAGACATACTGTTGGGAGCAGGAAACCAGCTGTTCCGGGTTTTATTCAAAAAGATCCGCAGAAGGTCCTGCTGCAGGTGGAACAGCAACAAGAAAAGGGAACCCAGGAGAAATCTAGTGATGGAAGTATGCCTGCACCACCCCCTTCTCCAGTCCATAGTGCCTTAAGAGAGGTTAGTAGTCCTGCCACCACTTCTAAAATATTAACTTAATGTCATTTCATTTACATGAGTGCCTTCTGAAGACAAGGATACTGCTTGTATTTTAGACTTGGGGAACTCACAGCAATACATGTGATTAACTGAAAGATTCTAGTTTATTGCTGCTCAAATACAATAAGTGTTTGTTTGTTTTTTCTGATGTCAGATATCTGCTTTGCCATAATTGTTAATTAAAAGCTGCATTAACCGGAATGCTGTTTTGGGCTCTTGATAGGTAGTTTCTGAGGTTTTGAATGCTCCGGCAGATTCTTCTCCTGCACGAAGAGCCTCCACCTCGTCAGCCTCTTCTTTCATCAGCTCTGCACCACTACCCTCCTCAGTTCCTGCGTGTGATGCACAGAACTCTATGGGGGTCATTTCACAGCTGCTGCAAGAGGCTGATGGTGAGCCTCCTGTTCATAGTGGAGAGTATATTCTGACCTTTAAATTACTTTCACTCCTTACATTCCACAAGGCTGCAGGTCAAAAGTATTCTTAGTATATTGTTCTTGCTTTAAGCATGTGGAGCTGCATTTCTTGGCAATTTACTAAGTACCTTCCAGGCTTGATCTTAATGAACATACTTCCAATATTATATTGTGAGATTAATCTTTTTTTACTTTCCAGATTCAGATGAAAAAGAATTTGAAGATGACCCTTTGTTACAAGTCCTTCGGAAGCAGAGATCATGGGTAAAGGAGCAGATCAGGTAAAATAATAATCTATACATGAATTTGCTCAAATAGCCTCATTAAGTGCTATCATTTTGAAGAATTATACCAGTATTGTTTTTAAGCTTATTTTCTAACTTAATGTTATTCTTGTAGCTCCCAATATTCCAGAGACATAATCTGTTATTTTCTATTTTAGAGAAGTCGACTCTCTGTTGAATGAACTCCGGGACAAGCAACCAGTCACACTGACGGGAGGCACTTGATGTATTTGTTTGTTTTTAATTTGGAAAGAAATAAAGTTTTTTTTTTTCAAGAAATATATCCACACAAGAGTTTGAAGATATGTCTGTTTGCATTATTACAGTACTTATAATACAGCATTTTACAAAACAGAGGTCTGCACAAAGAAGTAGCAGTCTGAACTGTGAAAGCAGAATATTTACAAGAATGCATCCTTACATGTTATGTAATGTTGACGAGTGACAGCAGAGCAGTATATACAAATGTCACGGAGCAGGGAATAGTAGAACAGTGCCAGGAACAGAACAAACGAGAGTTCTGCCACATGGTGAGTCACTGTAACTGGAGGTGCCAGCAGTTATTTCTGTTTGTGTCTTTGTGTTTGGTATTATGATCCGTTCAGCATTCTTGAGGTTTCATTTTGCAGCATCGGTGCAGATATGATCAAGATGCCATCTGGAGAGACTGCCGACTCCAGAGCCATGGTGTGTACCCCCTTTGGGATTCGATAACGGCGGTTAAACTGTCGAGTTGTAAACCCTGGACCTGCCTTCTAACAAGATAGACAATTTAAAGTTCAGCTACAATCACAGCCATTTTCAATAAACCAAGAGGTAAAACAATGCTCTTTTGAAAATACAAACCTTTTTTTCTTCATGCTTTCCTTGCACTTCAACAAAGTCTCCTACCACTTTGACTGTTAAGTCCTGTGGGTTGAAGTCCTTCACGTCAACTTTAACAGTAAAACTGCCGTTGTGACAGTCCACCTACCAACACAAACAGGAATGCTGTTTATTATCTGGAAATTAAATACACTTGGGTGCAGCAAATTAAAGGAAAAACTAAATTAAATGTACTCAATTGATATTCTCAATAAATTTTTAGTGAGAAAATCAATTTAGTGTTCTTGGCAGATATTTGCTTAAACTGCATCTCAGTTAATAGAGAATGTAAATGAGGAATTATTAGAATATCATCAAGTTAGCGTTTTAAAAACCTGATGGAGTTTGTATTTTCATGCAGTTATACAGACTCAAAACAACTGTCAACAGACTTTTATCTGATTTACATTTTTAAATTAGGTTGCTGTTCTATAAATGACCTACCTCTGCAGAGCTAGTATTATCAGTCTCTGAAATCAGTAATTTTGGGGACCACTGATATTGTCCATAAATGTCGTTCAGCCGAGGAATCAGAGGTGGCAAAACCTTCTCCCATGGGATTCCACCGGCTGGCAGCGTGGGTGGCAAAATGAAATCCATTCCTGTTAATCAGAAATGTTTTTTTTTTTTTTTAAGCAGAGTTGTCTTGAAAGATGTTGAGGTTAGATGTGTGTCTGACTGATCACGACCTACCTCTTCTTATATTCCCTGACCAAATAAGTGTGGACACTGGTTGAGGACAACCCTTTTTTAGCTGCCTGCCTGGGCTCCCTGCTGGGTTTCAGGTCCTGCAATGAGAGCTGATGAGCTGCTGCGCCAGTCAGTCTGCAGCCTCCCGGTGTTTGACGCGCCGGTGTCACGATGCGTGTTTTATACTGGAGTTGCATAATGACTCGGGAATCCACAATGGGCACCGAGCCTGTGTTCTGGCCTAATGTCTACCCTTGGGTATTTTGGCAGCTATATGGGATCTGCTGTATTGTTTGAGCTGTAATGCAGCTGTTATGGATTTATGACAATTATCGTCTTAGCAATTACCAATATTGCCGCCACCGGTTTATTTCTAGCGATGATGGCTCAGAGAGGAACGACCTGTTACGAAGTGCGTGTTTAAAGGTCGGCTGGCATGTCCGTGTGCTATCCAAAAATAAATTCAAAAGACGTTGTTGTTGACCCTCGTGAGCTGATGTGGACAGACCACAACACGTGTCAGAGCACGTGGGAGCCAAATAACCCCCACCCATCTTTCACTAATCACAGTATTTACCTTGACAAACCAGCAGAATTGTGAAAGTTATTCAACTCCATAAGACAGGTGAGTTTCAAGAACATAATCGTCATCGGCAAAGTAATTGTCATAGTTATTAAGAAAAGCTGGATTTACTGTAGATGGTTTCATATCCTTACATCCAGCATTTTTCCAACACAACCTAATACAAAACTCAATTTCCAGAAAGATTCTTTACTTCCAACAGCTTGCATAACTGAGCAACACCATGTATCGTGAAAAGTACTGGTAACAGCTATACTATATAACAGCTATACTATATAACAATCATAAATTCATCAGTTCAAGTGGTGATATTCTCCCTGCCAGTTATGCCTGACTAAAATTGGCTCTGATTATATTATGAGTCACATAGGATGATAGGGAAGTGCAGACACTTTGAGGGATGAAGTTATTGGGTTTCACAACAGGCGCCAGTGTTTTTCCAGACTTCAAAAGACCTCTCACAATGCAAAACATTAGAAAATATGTAGCTTAAAATAACTCACACATGAGTCACAAAACAAGTCCCCATGGATTAATACATTCCTGCAGCTGAATGATATTCCTACATATAATTACAACATGAATCCTCATGGGAAATATAGCACACTGACAAAAAACATTGCAACTTGGATAAATTACAATTTTTTTTTAATTTTGTCTTTCATACATTGAGTAAAAATCATTTCACGAGCACAATTAGACATGAGCAACCTTTATTAAGTCAAGGTGAAGAAAAACCTATAGTTCAATATCCTGGAATATGCCGAATGCACAACCTGGTTCATACTGTTAAATTGTCATAACAGATAGTATTGTTAACTGTACAATACTTAGAAACCAAAGAACTTTCCGAAACGCCTTGGCTAGCAAAAACATTACTTCCTCAATATTACAGCTTTTATCCACTGATGACATATTCTATTTGAGTAAGACATTACATTTAGTTGCAAAGATGAGGAAAATTAAAACTGCTTCACTGTCACTGAGGAAGGAAAATTCTTTGGTTAACTGTTTGTGGATCAACAATTATTTTCAGATTGGTCATATATTTATACATATAAAAAACAAAATCAAGGAATACCAAGGGGAATTGTAAAGGAGAGGTAATCTCCCACCTCCCCCCACTCTGCTCTGAAGTGCTGGTAAATAGTAATCCAGGTGGTGAGTACTGCTACCCACAACAACAAACCCAGTGCTGACCGCTTCACATCTAGATGAAATACACACAAGATACAGTATAATTATTTGACAATGGTCAAACACATAGAGATAAAAATCATACTCCAACCTTCACTTAAATTTTATTCTGGAAATTTAGGCTTGTAAAATGGCAGTAATGGCTGCCCATCACTCCTTAATCTCTTTTATGGTGTGTGTGTGTGTGTGTGTGTGTGTGTGTGTGTGTGTGTGTGTGTGTGTGTGTGTGTGTGTGTGTGTGTGTGTGTGTGTGTGTGAGTGACGGTAAAATGAGTTTCTCCATTGAGGGATGAAATCAAGGATTGTTCTTCTCTTCTTCCGCAAATAAAAAAAATTTAATTATCGTATCAGCTCCAGCATTTAAGAGAACTAAGAAAAAAATTCTAATTATATCTATGCAGTTTGAGCTTCACCAAGCTAAAAAAAATACTCAACCAAATGTTTACGGAGAGTACAGAATATAAAACAAAGTAGACTCAAATATTTTCTGGAATTATATTTGAATCATTATCCAAATTAATGTAATGTAGCAACGATTTCCGAGAACTCTGGTGTCAACTATGCAGTTTTGGCATAATTGAAAAAATTTAATATGATATAATATTTAAAGAAACTCTTTAATGCTACAGTTACCTCTTCACTTAGCGGTGTATAAAACAGCATGATAGCGATGTGCCTCAAAATTGTACGTTAATTATTGTGCACACATACAAATAAAATAAAATATACTGCTCAAGTGACTCTTTATGACGTAATCCAACGATACTCACAAGATTTGATCTGGAGCTGCTCCGTGTAAGCTGGCTTAACAAAGGCCTCTTGAAAAAACCAGACAACATTTACCAGCCACAGAAATGGGAGAAATGCAAATCCACCTGGTAAACATGAAAACACCCACAATCATTAATAGTTACAGTACGTGAAATCAATTCTCTCTGTCACCAACATGGCAGCAAAGGAACAAAGACCATTCACTTCAGTATACTGTACAACTTGTTGAGACAGGTACTAATACTTGTTAACATAAACAATTTTAAAGTCAAGTCTGAAATGTCAAGATAAATTATAACAATCATTTTGTACTAATTAATTCTTAAACACCCTCACCTAAATAATACTTTCTGCAAAGGCCAACTTTTTCCTCATTGGGTAGTCGTTCCAGGTTCATTGTGATTTTTTGGTGCTGTCAAAAACAAACAAACAAGTAAGATAAAGTGTTAAGAAAGTAAATCCAACACATTATAACATCAATATAAATGACTGAACATAACTTATGCAACTCATATAAAAATTGTACAAGATATAGGCAATGAAGTATGTCATTAGTGTTTGCTGGCTTGGTTTGAATTGTCATATGACTCCAAAGCACATGACTGGGATAACTGCCACTTTAACTGGCACCATGCAATAATATACACAGGCTGTTTACACTGTCAAACATTTGGACAGTTTACTTTTTTTCATGTACTTTAACTGTTATTTTCATATATGCTACTATTCTTACATCTTGTATAGTTGCTTTGTCGTACAACTGTGCATATCTGTCCTATATTTGGCAAAAGTCTTCTCTTCTACAGTATATTCAAAATTATTTATCGGTTGGTATTCTGCTCTGACACAGAACTTCTCAGACTGGAATCACTAGTCTAATCTATCCATCCATCCATTTTTCGACATAAAACACCTTAGGCTATCTTTGTCAATGTGATAGCTTAGCAATCTAATAACATTAGCTTTGTCGGGTTGGTACAAAATCAATTACTTATATCTGTAAGTCTAGATTCCTGACGGCTTGTTATGTCGCTAAACGTTTATAATGCTGAACAATAATCCAAACATTTACCAGTTATTTTCAAGACAAAAAAAATCGAGGGACGGGCTGAAAGCTACTAAACAGGAAAAGCATCGACCATTTCCTACTTCTTCTTCGGAAGCACGTTCTTCTTCGTCTGTCTTTTTTTGTCATGGTGACCGTCTTTAACTACTTCATGCCACCTCGTGGAAAAAACTACGAACTGACGAAGTCCATCCGTGTTCATTTTCGTCAAGCAACAGTCATCAACTTTCTTCGAAGCAACTCTTTATATATCTTGTCACACATAGAAAAAAAAAATCTAATTCTTGTCAAGCTCTGAAGAGCTTTACGTTGTTTGCCAGTTTATTGTACGTTCTATAATCGCTGTTTTTGAATTAAATAAATTTTTGCCCCCTCAGTGGCGTTTTAGGTCCTGAAAAAAGATTTTGGCTCTATACAAAAATTACTCATTTATGGTGACATAAAATCAAGCTCCTAGTGAGAAATAGATTTTGCCTAAACTCAAGTTATCTATTATTCATCACTCTTTTAATTATTCTTGTGCCAGTTTATCACCAACATTTCAATTAAATAGGATAAGGTTATTTAACCTAAATGTATAAAAGTGAATTATGTTTGATTCCTGAGTAATACATTTCTACTTATTCCACCTCTTTGAATTGCCTCTTTTAACGTTTTTAAATTACTTATTATTGTCGAATGCATTGTCCTCTGCCATTTATCGTAAACAAATGCAGTTACATAATTTAAATTTAAATTTAAAAAGTTGAACATGGGGGCGGCAGTGGGTAGCGCTATCGCCGCACAGCAAGGCGGCTCCGGGTTCGCGTCCCACTCTGTGAAGTTTGCATGTTCTCCCCGTGTCTGCGTGGGTTCTCTACGGGTTCTCTGGCTTCCTCCACCTCCAAAAACATGCGCTTCAGGTTAACTGGCCGGTTCCAAATTGCCCGTAGCTTTGAGTGTGTGCGTGCGTGTTTGTCCGTCTCTGTGTGGCTCCGGTGCACTGGCGTCGCGCCCAGAATTTCCCCTGCCTCACACACACTTAAGCCAGCTGGGATAGGCTCCAGTTTCCCACAACTCACGACAGCAGATAAAGCGGTCCAGAAGATGGATGGAAGTTGAACATAAAAAAAGATTTGAAATAGGATAACACGATCAACTCTGCATGAGTTCTCTGACTTTTTTAATTGTTCTTAGTAATTGTTCTTAAAAACTTTCTTAATTTCCCTTCGGGGACCATAACAAGTACAATATATATATAATAAAAATTCTGCCACCTCTATATTGGTGAATTTGCAACTAAATGAACTATAGATGCCCTGCGGTGCACTGGCATTGCGCGTGGAGTATACCCTGCTTCATGCCCCTAGTTGACTAGGATAGGCTCCAGCAGTCTGAATGAATGAACAGTCTGTGGTTGTTTTTTTGTATGATGAGCTGGCTTCACACACAAAAGTCAGCAGCCATTCAGCCCCCATGCACAACACACAGAAAATGAAGGAGTGGATTTATTAAGATATATGAAGAGTATACACTGATTCAATAGAGGCTAAGTGGGAGAAAGTAATGTATTGTGGAAAAAGTATTTTCAATATATCTTTTAAAAGCTCTGAACAGTTGACTTCCCTATATTGTTATTCTTCTTCTTTTCCTTTTGGCTTTTCCCTTCAGGGGTCGCCACAGCGAATCAACCGCCTCCATCTAACCCTGTCTTCTGCATCCTCTTCTCTCACACCAACTACCTTCATGTCCTCTTTCACTACATCCATAAACCTCCTCTTTGGTCTTCCTCTAGGCCTCCTGCCTGGCAGTTCAAAACTCAGCATCCTTCTACCAATATATTCACTATCTCTCCTCTGGACATGTCCAAACCATCTCAGTCTGGCCTCTCTGACTTTATCTCCAAAACCTCTAACATGTGCTGTCCCTCTGATGTACTCATTCCTGATCCTATCCTTCCTGGTCACTCCCAGAGAGAACCTCAGCATCTTCATCTCTGCTACCTCCAGCTCTGCCTCCTGTCTTTTCCTCAGTGACACTGTCTCTAGACCAAACAACATCGCTGGTCTCACCACAGTTTTGTACACCTTTCCTTTCATTTTAGCTGAAACTCTTCTATCACACATCACACCTGACACTTTTCTCCACCCATTCCATCCTGCCTGGACACGCTTCTTCACCTCTTTTCCACACTCTCCATTGCTCTGGACTGTTGACCCCAAGTACTTAAAATCCTCCACCTTCTTGATCTCTTCTCCCTGTAACCTCACTCTTCCACTTGGGTCCCTCTCATTCACACACATGTACTCTGTCTTACTGCGGCTAACCTTCATCCCTCTCCTTTCCAGGACAAACCTCCACCTCTCTAGCTTCTCCTCCACCTCTTCCCTACTCTCACTGCAGATCACAATGTCATCTGCAAACATCATAGTCCATGGAGATTCCTGTCTAACCTCGTCTGTCAGCCTGTCCATCACCATAGCGAACAAGAAGGGGCTCAGAGCTGATCCCTGATGCAGTCCCACCTCCACCTTGAACTCCTCTGTCACACCTACAGCACACCTCACCACTGTCTTACAGTCCTCATACATGTCCTGCACCGCTCTAACATACTTCTCTGCCACTCCAGACTTCCTCATACAATACCACAGTTCCTCTCTGGGCACCCTGTCATAAGCTTTCTCCAGATCTACAAAAACACAATGCAGCTCCCTCTGGCCTTCTCTGTACTTCTCTATCAACATCCTCAAAGCAAATACTGCATCTGTAGTACTCTTTTTTGGCATGAAACCATACTGCTGCTCACAAATGCTCACTTCTGCCCTTAGTCTAGCTTCCACTACTCTTTCCCATAACTTCATTGTATGGCTCATCAGCTTTATTCCTCTGTAGTTGCCACAACTCTGCACATCTCCCTTGTTCTTAAAAATGGGCACCAGCACACTTCTCCTCCACTCCTCAGGCATCTTCTCACTATCTAAGATCCTGTTGAACAACCCAGTCAGAAACTCTACTGCCACCTCTCCTAGACACTTCCAAACCTCTACAGGTATATCATCAGGACCGACTGCCTTTCCACTCTTCATCCTCTTCAGTGCTCTCCTCACTTCATCCTGGCTAATCTTTGCTACATCCTGGTCCACAACAGTCACCTCTTCTAGTCTTTGTTCTCTCTCATTTTCCACGTTCATCAACTCCTCAAAGTACTCTTTCCATCTTCCCATCACACTGCTGGCACCTGTCAATAGACTTCCATCCCTATCCTTAATCACCCTAACCTGCTGCACGTCCTTCCCATCTCTATCTCTCTGTCTTGCCAGCCTGTATAGATCAGTCTCTCCCTCCTTACTGTCCAACCTAGCATACAAGTCATCATAAGCTTCTTGTTTGGCCTTTGCTACCTCTACCTTCACCTTACGCTGTATCTCCCTGTACTCCTGTCTACTCTCCTCAGTCCTCTCAGTGTCCCACTTCTTCTTAGCTAACCTCTTTCTTTGTATACACTCCTGGACCTCCTCATTCCACCACCAAGTCTCCTTATCTACTTTCCTTCCAGATGACACACCAAATACTCTCCTACCTGTCTCCCTGATCACATTAGTTGTAGTTGTCCAGTCATCTGGAAGCACCTCCTGACCACCCAGAGCCTGTCTTAACTCCTTCCTAAAGGTCATGCAACACTCTTCCTTTTTTAGCTTCCACCATTTCGTCTTCTGCTCTGTCTTTGTCCTCTTCATCTTCCTCACCACCAGAGTCATCCTACACACCACCATTCTATGCTGTTTGGCTACACTCTCGCCTACCACTACTTTGCAGTCACTGATCTCCTTCAGGTTACATCGTCAACACAAGATGTAGTCTACCTGTGTGCTCCTACCACCACTCTTATAGGTCACCCTATGTTCCTGCCTCTTCTGGAAAAAAGTATTCACTACAGCCATTTCCATCCTTTTTGCAAAGTCAACTACCATCTGTCCTTCTGCGTTCCTCTCCTGGATACCAAACCTGCCCATCACTTCCTCATCACCTCTGTTACCTGCACCAACATGTCCATTGAAGTCTGCACCGATGACAACTCTCTCACTTCTAGGTATGCTCTGCATCACTTCATCAAAGTCCAACCAGAATTTCTCCTTCTCCTCCAGCTCACATCCTACCTGTGGGGCATACCCACTAACAACATTGAACATCACACCTTCTATTTCTAGCTTCAGACTCATCACTCTATCCGACACTCTTTTTACCTCCAGGACATTCCTAACAAACTCCTCCTTCAAGATAACTCCTACTCCATTTCTCTTCCCATCTACACCATGATAGAACAACTTGAACCCTGCTCCTAAACTTCTAGCCTTGCTACCTTTCCACCTGGTCTCCTGGACACACAGTATGTCTACCTTCCTCCTCTGCATCATGTCGACCAACTCTCTACCTTTTCCTGTCATAGTTCCAACATTCAACGTCCCTACTCTTAGTCCTATACTCTTGGCGCTCCTCTTCTGTTTCTTCGTGCGAACGCACTTTCCTCCTCTCCTTCTTCGACCAACAGTAATCCAATTTCCACCGGCGCCCTGTAGGTCAACAGCGCCGATGGCGGTCGTTGTTAACCCGGGCCTCGACCGATCCGGTATGGAAGTCATATGTTTGATTCGCATCTTTGATTTGGCAAAAGTTTTACGCCGGATGCCCTTCCTGACGCAACCCTCTGTATTTATCCGGGCTTGGGACCGGCACAATAAGACACTGGCTTGTGCCCTCCCTTCCCTATATTGTTATTATTATTGAATATTTACAATGGTAATTAGAAGATACGGCAGCATTCGAATTATATATATTTAGCATCGACCTGTTAGCGGAAAGGGACAGCTTTTCCACATCAGATGTCATCGAGCCACATGTAAGAATACACAAAATGAATGTACAGTATAACTTTCCTTCGAGATCAATAAAGTATTTATCTAGTTAAGCACTGTGATATTTGTCTGTGTATGTTCTCAGCCATCGAGGTCGAGGCAAATCAATAAGAACAAAAAAAATCAACTGGACATGCTTGAGGTTGTTTGAAACTTCCTCTGAAGTCTCTTGGATTAGAGGTGAAATGCCTTCCACCACCTTAAGCTAGTTCAGCTGATTTTTTGGCTTTTCTTGAATCACATTAATTGTATAAGAAGTGAATTTATTCAATTTCTAAATTTATTTTTCTTTTTTATGTTAGCAGTCAGCGCTTTTTTGGCGACAGCAAAGAGTGAGACTAATGTCTACTGTGATGCAATGTAGAGTACCAAAGAATTATTTGTTGTTAAAACGTTAATTTTTTTTATACCGTGGCTAAAATTTAAAAAAAAATCTGAATTTGTTAACATAAGTAAGGTAATATATGTGCACTTGTTCATGGATATTCAACAAACATTCACCAACAGAGGTCAACCCAATCTCTCTTTTTGAGTGTCACCGAAAAAACTCAGTTTCCCGTGAAACATTGCGCCTCCCCCTCCCATCTCGCGCCTTCCCTCTTGTCTCAGCTCAAGCTACTAGCCGTCGGTCTGTGTTGTTGTTCAAGCAATGATGGCGGCAGCGGGATGCGGATCAGCAACCGCGGCTGCCGTAGGAGGCCAAGGTGGAACCGCGACGGCCAGAGGTCGTTTCCCCGGTCGGCCTTGGTCGTCCCGCAGTCGTTTGCGCTCAGAGAAGCGATGGCAACTAGGACGATCAGGGTTAGAAGCTGATGATGTGACTAACGGAGGGCCACGGCCCGCAAACCTGGTTCTCTCGTTAAACGAAGACCAGTCTCACTTGCGCTTACTTGGAATAGAGGCGAGTCATAAGATCATTGGCCAGGCTGGATACAGCTCTAGTGGGAGTGAAGAGGTGAGGTCCCAAACCGACCCAGGAGTTAGTATCTTTATTTCATTTTCTCACTTGTGTGATCGTTAAATGTGGAAGAATGAGTCTTGTCCTCAGCAGTGTGAATGGTTACTGCCAGGGTGAAATGTCAACATCCCTCTGCTAGGCTAACGTTAACTTTAGCGTCAAGCCTGATAAGCTAACATTACATGCTAACAAATGTTAGCATAGTGTAGCTTTCCGTGACATGTAATGAACAGTCACAAAACAGCACACCACTTCTACAAAGTAGTGAAGGAGTTTAAGTTGATTAACACTTTTAGCTATATTGGTATCAGTTGAGATAAATATTAACGGAAGAAATATAACTATATCGTTTTTTTTAAAAAAGGCAGTTAGTATGCTATTGTGTTTACAGAGCTCGGAAGTAACGCTATTTCATGTCTGGCCCTTTCGATATTGGGCCGGAGTAAGTTAGCATTTGGCTAACTGGAAAGAACACAAAGAACGGGGGACGAGCAACTCTGTACCCTGCACAGTGGCTACATGCTAACTGTTCCGTCTTCATACGCTATCCAGATGCAGGCAGAGTTGTCGGCAAAGCTAGTTTGAATAAGACGGCATGCACATTTTATTTGAATTATTTATTTGTCTGAATTATATATTCTCACATTTTGATGTTTACTAGAAATTTCAGCTTGGTATCTTTTTTTGTAGACAGATTTCGGCTAAATGCTAGCGCATGTCACTTAACACGACATGTTTAAATGGTTGTGCTGAAGTGTGCCAAGGCAAGTTATAACCTTAGTAAAATTAAAAGTTCTCAACAAGTACACATGGAGTCAACTTTGTGGTAAAAAATATTTTATGACACAGCTGCAAGTTTTACACAAACGTTACTTGGCGGGGAATAATGACATTCCCACTTCACTGTATTTTTTGTAGGTTGTGCGAATGTTCATCCACACCGTTTCACATGTTTGATTATTCCAACGTGGATTTCGGCGTTTTTTTTAGGCAACAAATGATTTAAATTCTATTATTGTATTATGTGCATCTGCTCAATGAAAAGTTTTAAGACACCCCCAAAAATTGTAATTTCTATTGGTGCAGGCCTTATTCATATTTATGCTTAGATGCGATGAATGAAAAGATTTGACCAGAATAAGTAGAAAATGAAAGCAATTGTACGTTGTTAATAATTTAATTGTTAACTGCGTAACCTGTTTATGACATGTCTGTCACATGGTAAAATACAGGTGCATTCTTATGTTGAGATTGTAATAAAATTATCTTCATGCTTGGCTCAGATCTTAAAACAAATTACAAGATGCTATAGATTTAGTAAATGTATACACTCATACTTGGGCGGTGAGGGGTGTCATTAGTTTTAATGTTAATAACCTATTTTCTCTATTGTATAGGGAGATGACTTCAGAGGATTTGAAGCAGAGCAAAAAAGCTCCAAAGGAATTGCATCATTGCGACAAAATCCCTCCAAAGGTGAGCATATATATATTACACGGCATACAATGTGTTTAAGGTCTATTATGAACAAAACCACAAGCTAAAGTTTAAATTATTACGCACCCCAAGATAAAAGAGGGATCTTTTTATTGCAGTTTTGTGTTTAGTAGAGAAGCTATGGATATATAAGTAGATAGATACATGCTTTATATATCCCAATGTGTAATTCATCGACTTTATATGTATGTATTTGTTTCTTGTTCAGGTGATCCTGTCAACATTAAATCTAAACGGCGAAGTGAGAAGCCACCGCTTAAAACAGCAGAGGTGGAAAAAGCTGTTTCTATTCCTGATCCTTTAAAAGATGTTAAATCTTTGGAGGAAATATGCAGCTCATCTCCTGAAGCAAAAACTGCAAAGGATTGCAAGAGAGGTTTGAAAGGAAGAAGCGCTATGGATCGACAGTCCACAAAATCATCAGTAACGCCAAGGATTACTATAAAGTTGGTAGCTAAAAAGAAAATGAAAAGTATAAAGGAGCCTAATAAAAGATGTGCGAAGAAATTGAAGATGAAAGAAATTCAGGATCAGCCTAAAGGCAAGGACTGTCAAGGCACCCAAATTTCAAATTCTCATGTCAAATTAAAAACGGAGCCAGATGAGGATAAATGTGTAACGGATAATAAAGAAGTTGGGACTGTATCTACAAGAAGGCGTGGGAGATCTGCCTCAAAGACATCATCTGTGTGTCAGACGAGCACCAAAGAGGTGACTAATGACAAAAAATTGAAAGAGAGAAAATGTGAAGAACAAGTTGATGCTGTGGAGGACTGTGGGACGGTGGCGCCAAAAACAAGTATAAAAAAAATAAAGCAGAAGGAAACAGAGCAAGTTTTTGAAGTTAATCAACAAGTGATTCGCAGGAGTAACAGGGTCACCAACCCACTCATCAACCCCCCTAAAAGAGTCTCAGGCAGTGGAACAAAACCAGAAAGTAATGCCATTCTGGTAGAATCAGAGGTTTCTAGAACAGTTGAGGCCAAGTTACTGGTGAGAAGTGACAGAAGAAGGCAAAGCAAGAGACTGAATAAAGATGTCACAGTGAAAAACAATGATAGTCCATCATCCACAGAGACCGTGGAATTATCTGACAAGTTGCCATTGAAAACCGAGGAAACGAGGGTCCCAAGTCTACTATTAAGAAAGGTCAGAAATCCAAAATATGATGCTCAAGTCAGTGGGAAGGACTCTACTCGAAAGAAAAAAAGAAAAAAATATATCTGGACTTTAACGTTGGAGGAAAAAGAAAGTCATGCAAAATGTGCAGAAAACACTGTTCAAGTAACAGAGAACACTTTGAGTGAAGTTGCTCAATCCACATCTTGTGACACCAGCGTCAACAAAAGCTTTAAGGAGATGGCTAAAAAGTCAAAAGTGGAGCAAGCTGGCTCAAAAAGGAGCAAAAGCATGGATAATAATGAGAAGGGCTCCAAAAACAAATCCAATCTGTCATTTGAGGAAAAGTCTACTCTACAGGTGGAAATTGAAGTGGAAAACATAAATGAAACAGTTCCTGGCACGATGACAAAAATAGAATGTGGGAAAGTTGTTCCACCTCTTCAGATCAAAAAGGTTTCCTCTCCTGGGAAGCATAAAAGCTCAAAGCCTGCCTTTTTAATTCAGCAAATTAGTCCCACGTCTGAAAACAAAGAGGATGCTCTGATTGAGCTAAGTGAAATAACTGAGTGTAAACCATCGTGTTTGATTGCTGATCCCAAACCGGTAAGGCGACTAAGAAGGACATCAAGTTTGGATACTCCACTATCAAAGTCTGTCAGTTGTAAACCAGCTACCACTCCGAAACGGAAATTAAGAACGAGGCCACAGGATAAGAATAAGGATACTATACAAAGGCACACTGAAGATTCTTCTCAGGCTTCAACTACAGATTCCAGCACATCTGGATGTCCTGAAATGCTTCTACCGGTTTTGACTGAGGACCCCTCACAGGTAACCAGTGGAAACTCCTCTGAAATTCCTGATAGCAACTTCTTAAGCATTGTTGGTGATCACCAGTCACTGCCAGGTAAAGTTTCCCCACAGAAGATTGAGAGTGCTATAGAACCACAGATAGAAGAGGCCAAACCATTGACTGTGCCTTCGAAAATTAGAAGCTGTAGGAATAATAAAACATGGAAAAAGAGGCCCGTTCAAAGGAAGAAGGCCGTTGTTTCTCCTGATACTGTTGTCAACATGGGATCTGCTGTCGACACGGAATCTGCTGTCAATATGGAATCTACTGCCAACACGGAATTTGCAGACAGCATTGAAGTAGCAGAAAATACAGAATCTTTGGACATGACAGGATCTGTGGAGAACATAGGATCTTTGGACATCACTGGGTCCACAGAATCTGCGATCAGCACAGAATCTGCAGCCAACACAGAATCTGTAAATACAGAATCTGTAAATACAGAGTCTGATACTTTTGAAACTACCAACACAGGGTCTGTGCTAAGTGAAAATACTCAGCTTTTAAAAACTGTAGTTACTCAGTCAGAAACACAACAGGACTCTGTGTCAGTGGAAGAACAGATACAGTCACCAGTAAAAGAGGAAACGGACATCCATTTGATAGCTAGTCAACCTACAATACCAGAAAGTCAAGTGAGTGATCCAAACACACAGTGCCTACAAAATAAGTTTCTCAAAAATGTTAAAAAGAAGCGTAAAACCTTGATTGGACAACGTCCAAAACACAGATACAGGGGCAGAGATGGGAAATTTGCTCCACTTAAATTATCTGAAAATAGTCAGGAAATTCTAGGAGTGGAGAGTGACATTTCCACCCCACTGGCAACAAGCACCGTGATGCCAGGCTCCAAACTTATTGGAATACAGAAAAAGTACAAAAAGAGACAGTCATGTCTTCAGTTGTTAGAGTCTAAAAGGTCAAAGCCAGAAGATAAAATAATCTCTAAGATGATGGAAATTGGGCTTGAAAAAGACGGTGTGAAGCAAGAAGAAACAGATACATTAGTTGACGGAGGACAAGCTCACGCTGTAAATCAGCATCCAGCTAAATCAAAATTTGTGAAAAACATCAAACATTTCATTATGCCAGTCGTAAGTGCCAGATCCTCAAGAGTGATCAAGACTCCACAAAGGTTTATGGATGATGCTGGTATGTCAGTGTTGCCTCGAAGAAACTCTCCGAAGAAGGGTTTACAGCTTGGCTTGCAAATGCGCCCGGGGAAAAGGCGAGACGATGGAATAGGCAGAGCGATATCACCGATCCTCCCAGTTGACGAAGAGGATATATTAAGTGAAGCTCAGTTGGATAATGACCTGTTTCCCACCCAGGACCTGGATGACAGCCTTGATATAGCTGATGACCTGTTTTCTGAGAGAAAAAGGGATAAAACGGAAACAAAGTCTTCTCTTTTTAAAAATTCTAGTTTCAAGTGGCACTTGCCAGAAGAGTCAACTGAAGAAGTGTATACACTGGACACAACTCCGGAAAGTAAATGTGAGGATCTGATTTTATCAACACTACTTGATAAGCCCACAGGAATAGCTACTGACCTATTGGATGTTCAGAAAAAGAAAGCTTCCCCTCAGTTTAAGAAGCACACAGCACATCTCAAGATATATCAAAGGCTCAAGAAGATCCAGTCGAATCTTCCCAAAAGCAAGAACATAACGGAGATGGATAGTATAAGTAAACCACCTCAGCCTCCTGTTGATTTAGCAGAGGGACTCGATGATGAGGCCATGAGTATTAGCCTAAGGCAGAGGAATACCAAGACAGAGAAAGACAAATCCAAGCTGAAGATTGAAGACCTAGATTCCCCTGGGGTGGTGAGAAAAGTTGCCGTGTGTGTTCGGACAATGAACTCCAAGTCACCTGTATTTCAGCTTGATAAACAGGAGGATTTAGCCGGGAAAGACATCCAACTTCACTTGGGTAACTATAATTATTCAGAATCACCAAATTACTAAATGCTAAACTAACATAATTATGTATGACTGTATTTACAGGGGAGCCTCGGTCAGGACTGTCTGGTGCAGGTGAAGGCGACTGTCTTGGACCTGTAGAGAAGGGAGTTTCACAAAGAGGACGTCTCACTGGTGCAAATAAAAGAATGTTGAATCTCCTCAGGAAAGCCAAAGTCCAGCTCATTAAGATTGACCAGCAGAAACATCTTAAATCGTCTGGGGTATGGACGCCATCACCACAAGCTATCATTTAAGATTGTAATAGTTAAACATATGTAACCGTGTTATAAGAGCTATTATAAAAATACACAGTTCTAGCTGATAGAAATTAATTTTGGATGATGTAATTGTCAGATGTTTTTACTGATGTCCCTTGCCTTTCAACCTGCAGCTGTTATCTGGCCCAACTGGCACCAGGTCTCGAGATGTGAGTAAGAGACAAAGGAGAAAGCAGAGGGTTCAGCTTGATGCTGATGTTCCTGTCAAGACAGAATCTGCTCAAGGCCAAGTAAGATCAAAAATCAATAGGTCCATGATGAAAATCGATCCACCTGTAAACCCTGTTTCTGTCACTGGTGTAATCAACGTTAATTGTTTTTCCTCAGCCTTTTTGTAGTCAAAACAAGGCAGAAGAAAGCCTGTGCTTTTTAGTGTATTACGCCAAAAATTATGACCAATAATAATATAATTCACCATAATTCATCTTCTTTTGTTCCATATATGTTTCCTGATCAGATTTTAATCATTTTGATTTCCTTAGCCACAGCTCATCTCCCCGCTGTGCCAGGAGTTCCGCAGAGCAGGAGGTCCCCGTATAAAGCATGTGTGTCGTGCTGCATCGGTGGTGCTGGGGAAGCCTCGGGCCTTAGTGCCGGATGATATTCCTCGGCTTAGTGCCTTGCCTCTTCATGAAAGAACTGGCATTTCCCCATCAGACGTCACTAAAGGTAAGTGTCAAGAAAGCTTGTTTGGTAATAACTGTGTACTTGTTTTGACATGCTTATAGAATTTTGCTAGTACTGATATCAGCTTTTTTAACGAGGCAGAGGTTATAATTGAAGAGAAATTGAATTATTTCTTTTCAGACAAACTCATTGGATCAGAATAATACAACAATAATGAAAATGATGATTAATGAATTTTTATCAATTCACACTGATTCTGTAAACCATGTCCATGTCCAACATCAGCCTATTATTTAGATTTTTGATTTACACACAATAAATTTAACCCTATTTAAAGTCTGTACAGTAAAAAAATATAATGAGGATTTAATGAGAACTTGGCTACTGAATAAATGTTTGTTGCTGTTCCAGATGTTGGCTCTCCTTCTGAGTCAGACAGTCCGGAGCTGTCAGATCCAAAGGTCACCAAGGTCAAGAAGCCAACAAACTTTGTGAAGCGGAAAGGTCTCGGGCCATTTGGCTATCGGTCTCGCAGGTGTGGGGTTTGCAAAGGCTGCAACCACGAGGAAGATTGTGGCAGGTGCATTAACTGCCTTGACAAACCAAAGTTTGGTGGTCCCAATACCAAACGGCAGTGTTGCGTGTAAGTTAAGTTTGCGCTTACTCTAATTCTTGGTTACAGTGCAGTATGTTACAATATTTAGAAATAATTAATGGTCTTTTTTTAATCTTAAGATATAAGAGATGTGACCAAATTGAAGAGAGAAAAGCACGCAGACTCAGTGGACGAGCAGCACCCAAAAGTAACTTTTAATTTAACTGTCCACAACCATGTTGCTTTCTTACAAACATTCAGAAACTCAATGACACGCCTTTCCTTTTTTCAAAGGTTCTTTTAAACGACGGCGATCCTCTTTTAGTGGGGGTCACTCCAGTAATGATGAGGGGAATGATGGTGCGGGTGATTCGCCATCTGGCCACAGTCCATCACTAAGGAAGCAGCCAAAGCGTGTTGTGAAACCTCGTGTCTACTTTGACCTGGTGGATTATGACTCTGATCTTGATGAAAAAGCTTTCCAAAGCTCTTTTTCACCATCCAGGAGAAGGGGTGCTGGATCCCGCTTTAGTCAAGGTAAATTAACACTCTTGTGAATTAGTATTGGTATTATTGCTTTTATTACAACCACAAATTTATTTGAATTTGGGGGAATTTTCCATTAACAGTGTATCTGCCCTTATGATGCTTAATTTAAGATTTATTTGCTTTCCTGTCTTCAGACTTTGTGTCTTTGGATGGATTCCTTGGAGACATTTCAGATGACGAAGTAAGACAGCGAAAGTCCAGTTCGCATCGTGGGCCACCCGGTCGACGTAAATCTGAGAAGGTGGGTAATTCTGTGTTCATCGGTAGGGCACCATGTAGACCACATGGCTGATAGTTGTGACATGTTACACATTGCATAACCATACCACTGTACCATGGGCAGTGCCATCCATAATGTACACTTCCTAAAAAAGTAAATATACATCAGTATTTTAGCAGTTTCAGATATACCATATGGTTCCATTACCAATGTGCCTCCCTGGTGAAAGAGGAGGTTATTGGTACTGTCAATAACACTGACATTTGTATGTTTGAGTAAGACACAACTAGCAAAGTATTTTCCATTGTGAATTACAGTCAGAATGACACTAGACTGCAGTGATTACATAATTTGTAATGAGGGAAAAAACAAGTCACCTGGATGGATGTAACTCCTGCTATATAAGAACCATGTAGCGCATTGGTAGTCAATAGCATAAAGTATGGAAATAGTTAATGTGGGAAATGCAATTACAGTATGGTCTAATCATGAATGTTTACCTACTGTAAATTACATTATATGAAAAACCTTTTCTGTCTAACGACTACATTTATCCCTGCATTAAGCATGAATCAGCCCTGATGATTTACTTTGAGGGTTAAAATTAGTGCTGTCAGGCGATTAAATTTTTTTAATCTAATTACAGGATTTGTAATTAATTAATCTAATGAATCACATTTTAATCTCATACCTGATAAAGGCCCCCAAATAAATAATTTGAATTCTAAGACATTACAAAATTGTAGTGCATGACTAATCAATAGAATGCACCAACAAGAGAAGATTTGAAATCCACATTTTTATTGGTTAAGTGTGCTTTATAAAAAATTCAAAAGAAAAAAGGCCAAGCACATCAGCAAACCAATTAGGCCAGGTGCATTTCTCAAAAATGAAATACAAATACAGTTAAATAAAATAAATAAAATTCAGAAATAAAATAAGGCTGAGTCTCAAATAGGCACATAAGCAGACTCTCAATCATAATGAATACTAAAACTGACTCAATACAACAATTCAAAATGAATAGTATAACATGCCTCTAAATAAGGCAGCATCAATAGCAAGATGCCCAACAGGCTTTTCCTTTAAAAGGGTAAGCTAACGTTCAACTCTGTCCTTGACATGTTTTGCATTTAAATGATACGTTAGGCTGGAGCTGCTTTGGTGATATGAAAATTCTCAAATACAAAAGGTACAAATAATAATAATAATAATTATAATAATAATAATGGATTATATTTATATAGCTCTTTCTGAAAGACGCTTTACATCGAATCCATTATTCATTCACTCCTCATTCATACTTGGTGATGGTAAACTACATGTGTAGCCACAGCTGCCCTGAGGCAGACTGACGGAGGCGTCTACAGCGCAGATTGGCAGCGCAGAATCACTGCGTTTTTGTTGATAGTCCCATCTTTGTTCTTTTTATAAATAAACTTTCCGCCCAAAGGTCCAAGTGGGCTTGCCTCGCTCTCCTGTGTTGCGTCCATCTCTGTTGTCAGTCACCCTGCTTTTGACTAGTGGCGCAGGTATGAAGTGACGTGCCACTGTAGCCTACGGATCCCTCAGTGGACCAAATTTAAAATGATTGCGCATTGACTTGCCACTCACGATTAATTGCGTTAATTTTTAAAGCGTGTTAATTTGCAGCGTAATTAATTAATTAACGCGTTAAAGTGACAGCCCTAGTTAAAATATTTATTTATTTTTTGACAGACTATGGAAAATCAAGAAAATTCCAAACCTCTGTCTTTTTCATCTTGCAATAAGAATAATTTTATCTAAATATTATCTCACATTGGTTTTTCTCCTAGTCTTGCTTCAAAGTAACATCCTCATAACACACAAAGCAGCAGTACTCTATCTACTTTGAACACATGTAAAGAGTATCCATGATATCGCTGATAATTTGTAGATGAAAGCGATTTTACATCACTGGCTACATTTATTGAATTTTTTTTTCCCAGGGTCCTTTGGAACAGACTCCTCCCAGTGTCTTGGCTGCCCTGGCCCATGGATTTGAACAGAGAGATGTGGAATGTTCCAAACCTACCCACAAAATCAGGGTTGACTTCAAGGTTGGTTACTTGTAAAAGCACCTTACATATGTTATATATATGTTATACACACATTTTATACACTTACAGATATTATGATGTTCAGTGGTGACAATTATATAATTTCTGTTCTTTAAAAACACGTATGTAATGCAAATTAAATGAGATTAGACATATTTACATTTGCTTTGAATAATTCTTCAGAAAACATATTTAATCTTTTAACACTGTAGTAAATCATTGAGATTTAAATTGTACGGTAGATATCATTGGTTTGTTAGTATCCCAAAAAATATAGTGCATGATCATACAGCCCATACAGGAAAATAATTAAGAGAACACTGTAAAACGATCAATTTCTCTGGTTACACTATTGATAGGTGTGCGTTGAAATAAAACAAACATTTGCGTAACAGCAGAAGAAGGAACGGTTTCTGCCAGAATAACCTTGTACAATACTTGATTTTTGCATTTCTCAAGACGCTTATGACCAATTCCAGCTTTGCTGACACCCCCCCAGATCAGCTCATCGCTGATCCTCCACCAAATTTCACAGTGGGTGCCAGACACTGCGGCTAATAGGCCTCTCTGGGTTTCCTTTTAACCATTAGCGGAATATTGGACTCGTGAAAATTGATGACCTTACTCATGTCCAATGTGGTTCTCTCTGCTGTTCTTATGGTTCTGTTCAAACCTAAGCCTGGCTCTTCTTAGCTTGTCATAATAATGAAGGGACTTTTTCCAGCTCTATACAACTTCAGCCCCCCCGATGAGCCCTTTTTTAAAATTTTATTGTTTTTGCTGTGCACTTCACCCCAGCAACCATTTGCCTTTTTTTTTTTTTTTTGTATGTCAGTTATTGAGTCACATTCAAATGAGATGGCGGTCATTCCAGTCAGTGGGGGGTTATTTTTGCGCTCTGCCAGTCTGTTGCCTTGTTGTTCCTGGTGTCTGTTGCTCAACCTTGTTCGTGTGAACTATCTCCTTTAAAAATTTTAAGGATAAAAGCAATTTTGACGCTCCTGTATTCCAGTCCCAGTAAAGCCAGAATTGACTTTTTCTTTTCCACACCCAAAGCTTTCCAATGTTTTTGGTGTGGTTATTTTCTGATTCTTTCTTGTTATGTAGAAAGAGCTGTGTTTTTGTTGGAATTCAGTAGACTGAAATGCCACCATACAGGTAGAGATACTGATTTAATGAAAATTTAGAGTGTTCTCTTAATTTTTTCCAGAACTCTACATATTGTTTCTACTTCATAGTAGAGAATATATCGTCATTTAATGGCTCAGTTAAACTATGAACAGAAGTTTTACATGTTAAGGTACCGTTACTACAAGCTCTGAATTCTCTCTTGTCTTACCTGTTAGGAGGACTGCACTTTGGAGACTGTCTGGAATATGGGTGGTTTAAGTATATTAACATCTGCGCCACTCATGCCACCCTATGTCTGCTTTCTTTGTGCCAGTAAAGGGCAACATGAGGTAAGTAGTAAAAAATATTTGTCTCTATTTAAATGGAAAGAGATGATCCTTTTATGTCACTTTTGACTGACAGTGTACTTTCTGTTGTAAAACAGAACAAATGATTCAGATAAAAATTGAATTGTCACCATTCAGAAGTTTCCAAATTCACAAGTTTGTGTTCTCAACATTTTGTGTCACAGATGATATATTGCCAAGTATGCTGTGAGCCTTTCCACCTGTTTTGCCTTGAATCTGCTGAGCGCCCCTCTGAGGAAAACAAGGAAAACTGGTGCTGTCGTCGCTGCAAGTTTTGTCATGTGTGTGGCAGGAGAAACAAGCACTCAAAGGTACAGCTTCCTGATTGTTTTCCTCATTTTACTTCTCAGCAAAAGTGTAGTTCAGTAAGAAATGTTCATGTCTACCTCAGCCATTGTTGGAGTGTGAACGATGCCAGAACTGTTATCATGCTTCATGTCTGGGACCCAACTATCCAAAACAAAACAAGAAGAGGAAAGCATGGGTACGCTCCATTTAAAAAAAACAAAACAAAACACAAACATGATTATTGTAAGCAGTCTGAGGCTGGAATAGATTGTTTACAAGCCCTCGTTTTGTGGTTTCTGTCCAGGTTTGTGTGGCGTGCATCAGGTGTAAAAGTTGTGGTGTCACACCAGGGAAGAGTTGGGACACTGACTGGAACCACGACAAAGGACTCTGTCCAGACTGTTCAAAACTTTCTGAACTTGGTGAGGATTAAATCTTGAGAGTTTTAGGTGATTTTTCCTCTTCAATATAATCCAACACCATCCATGTTGACTAATCTCATTTGAATAAATCTTTCTCTCTTAAGGTAACTTCTGTCCAATCTGCTTCAAGTGCTATGAGGATAATGACTATGACAGTCAGATGATGCAGTGTGGCACCTGTAACCACTGGGTTCACGCCAAGTGTGAGGATCTGACAGGTGATGTTTTATTTCATTTTACTGATTATGAAAGTAGGAAATGACTACATCGACGTTCCTTGTTCTTACTATTGAACATTTGAGCTTTGTTTGCATGGCCTACAACTACACAAAGGAAAAGATTAATGCCAGTGAAGGTGGAAAATGCATGAAACTACTTATTGCCCTTTTTGTTGCGCCCTGCTTGTATCTCTCTCTCTCTCACACACACACACACACACACACACACACACACACACACACACACACACACAGTAGTGTACATGGTCTTGTGGAAATATGTTTTGACCGATCGGCCCTGTTTTCTTTAAATTGCAGAAAAATTAATTAAGAATGCATTTTGTTCAATTTCCATTGCTAACTTTCTGTGCTATTATTTCAGACGAACTGTATGAGATCCTGTCCAGTTTGCCCGAGAGTGTGGTGTATTCCTGTCGGCCGTGCAGTGTGACCCAACCCAGTGCCTGGAGAGAGCTGCTCTACATTGAGCTCAGGGCTGGGGTGGAGAAGGTGCTGGCTTGCTTGCTTTCTTCCACTCTCACCCAGCACCTTGTTGCCTGCTCACAGGTAACTCAACTTTTATCGAAGTAATCAAATGTACCATGACAAATCAACACCTGCAAATTAAAAAAAAAAATATTTGCAGCTGTTAGTAGAATGTGTTACCTTTCATTTACATTTTGCAGGTGTCCCCTGTTATGGTCAATGTATAAATCACTCTTTGTTTCACCTGCAGTGTGAAAAGTTGGTTGACACTGACAATGGAGCGGAAGGACAGCCAGCCTGTGACCTCCGAGCTGTTGGCAAGAAGTTTGACAGAGGCCTCTATACCACGTTGGTGAGTTCTCAGCCTCTTGTTGGGTATCTGAAAACTTGATTCATTTCACTCTTACCCCTTGTTGTGTGACTATGTAGATAAAAATACCATGTCATTGGAGCTTCTGGGAAACAGAAATCCTACTTATTTGTAAGAATAATATCCACTCTTTCACTGGTGTCACTGGTAAAAATGGTGAAGAAAATAAAACTCACAGCCTAGGATCATGCCACCCATTCATTATTGAAAGAAACTTCTAAAAATATGGTTATCATGGTTATACAGTGATGAGGAGACTATAACGGGTTTTAAATTTGATACTTTTTTCCAAAAGAAAATGTTCCATGAAGATGTCGTTCAAGTGGTACGAAAGAGACTTGAGCAAGAGGAGGACCTTCCAGAGGAACAGAGACCCACTGCCCTGGCACGCTCCTACTACTTAAAGGTGATGGCCTTAACGGCAGCGCAGGGATTCTGTAGAATCATCTGTGAACACTTTATTTTAATGCCCTCTCTTTCCTGAGTACCTAAAAACACGCATGCCATTGTTTTCTTCATGTTGCTTGTGATATTTTTTTCTTTTTGGGCATATCTGAATTTGGATGATCTTCATATGATTCTGTTAGGATAGAGGCTATGGTCTGTCCACATCATCACAGATATAATTTTTCCAGTATAAGGGCATCTGTGTTCTCAAACATGGGATTTTTTTTGGGATTTTGGAAAACTTTGTCATAGTAGTGTAGGTGTGTGATCATTTAATGGGTTGTTGTTACCTTCCCTTTAGCTCCTTGAGGAGGTATTTAATTGGTTCAACAGCCAAGATCCAAAGGTGTGGAACCCTTGTACCAAAGATTTACCGAGGTGAGTGATTGTGTCTCTGAACTGGCCTGTGTTACTTTTAAAAATACTTTGCACGCAATGCTTATGTTCTAAACTCAGTAAATTCTACATATAACCAACAATCTCAATTGTGTATTTGTTGTGCTGGAGGTGCAATGTAGTCTTGAGACATTTTTAAGTCAATATAAAGGAAAAAGTATTTGGGGGTAAATTAATTAAAAGCCCTGCTTTGAATTACCATTCAAATAATTTGTTCCTCTGTTACTTTATTGACATGAATTCCTGAATTTTTCCTTAATTAGGGGGATGTTGTCCAATGCTGTTCAGCCTCCTACAACGGAGCATGTTTATGCTCAGTGGCAGGAGAGGGAGGGGTTCTCAGCCGTGGTGCCACTTGGAGTCCTGCAGGAGGACAATGGACAAACCTTTGACATAAAGGAAGAAGAGACAGCTGCTCTGATGTCTGGGGAGCCAACAAGTCTGAACCACTTTAAAACTAGCAGGGCTGTTGGGCCCAAAGGTAATACTTTCAAAACAATAGTTAGTGACAAAGAGAATGAAATGGCCAATATTAAGTTGTTTTTGTGCACTTATTTAGGGAAAAGGGGACAGCTTTCAAAAGCTGATTTAGACACAGGATGGGCAAAAGATGATGTGAGGCAATGTTCTTTGTGCCAAAAATATGGAGACCTCAAACCTAATGTAAGTTAATGCATTTAATATTCGCTGTAATCTACCCGAGTAAAATGCTCAATAATACTGGGAATAAATCATTAATTTAATACTTCACATGTTTCATAAATTCCTTTGTGTTGTTGTCTCATAGGAAGCAGGCAGGTTGTTGTACTTGGGCCAGAATGAATGGGCCCATGTCAACTGCTGTCTGTGGTCGGCTGAGGTGTTTGAAGAAGAAAATGGCTCTTTGCTCCATGTACACAGTGCTGTCACAAGGGGCCGTTTGATGGTCAGTGATCAATCTATTTTATAAATTGGTCTTCCTGTTTTTTTATTAATCCGTATTCCTCCACACGATTGTTTCGTGAAAATTGAAATTGTTGATAATTTCAAGTAGAGGAAAATGTTGTTAACCATTGATCTCTTGGGCTCTGTTTATTTCATGCACTACTGCCATCAATCCCATCTCTGCTTTAGCGGTGTGAGCGCTGCAATAAGACAGGTGCCACGGTGGGCTGCTGCTTGACATCTTGTCAAAGCAACTATCACTTTATGTGCGCCCGCTTCCGTCACTGTGTGTTCCAGGATGATAAGAAGGTTTATTGCTACAAACACCGACATCTCATCAGTGGCACGGTAAATTCAGATTTTCCAACTTACCTCTTACAATGTCAGTTTTGAGGTTCACAAGTTGATTCTGAGAGTTATTATGTCCCGCTTCAAAGCGGTGATGTCAGTGTTTGTGTGTTCATCCGTTCGTTCGTTCCTTGATCTACCCACGCACTAGCTTTGATCTATGGACTTACTCACACTGGCCTTCTCCATATGCACTAGTCTATGCACTAGTCTGGTACTACTTTCAGGGTACCCTGACCTACCCTGGGTCAGGGTAAGTCTCGGATTGTTGCAGTCTCTGTCTGCCTTGGTTCTTGTTATCATTGGTTTTCCTGTGTTGGACAGATGATAAGCGGTCAACAGTTTGAAGTAAACCGAAGGGTTTATGTGGATTTTGAAGGAATCAGCCTCCGTAGAAAGTTTCTGACTGGACTGGAACCAGAATTAATCAATGTGATGATTGGTAAGCAGTTCCATTTCAGCTGGTTTCAGTTGCCTTGTTGCTTTTCTCTATTGTGACTATATACAAAACTAAATATTGGTATCACCACTATGACTCTTCAGGTTCCTTACTGATAGAAAGTTTGGGTGTGCTGACAGAACTTTCAGCTATCAAAGGAAAACTATGTCCTGTGGGTTTTCAGTAAGTTGTATTTTATCGTTTCGAGATAAAACAATTGCAAAATAGAATTTAAAGCACTGTTAAAACTTTGTTTTTTCCTTCTTCAGGTGTTCGCGTTGGTACTGGAGTACAGTTAATCCATTACGCCGGTGCAGGTATAGATGTACAGTCCGGGAGGTACGTCCTGTTGTCCCTGAGAAGCCTGTTGAGGATATGCCAGACCATGGAGACAATCACACCATTGCTCACAGCCCTTGTCCTCTACTTGGTGTGTATTTAGTTGCTCAAAAACTCGAGTGCCTTGAAAAAAGAATTTATTGTAATTTAAAAGTTGTAATGATTTCATAAACTTTTCTTTTAAATCTATAGCGTCTGAACCAGAGACCGAGGTAACAGAACCCCAACTCCTAACAGAGGAAAATGTCGTCCCAGGACCCCCATCTAAGTCAGATCATGGGGCAAGGCCAAAGATTCCCAGCTACTCTTTAATTAGGAGACCAGCTGGAGGATTGTCTCGACCTCTTCCATCCCCAGGTAAAATATAAATTCAGGATATCTTTTGGTGATCATTACTGCATTTAACTCCAGTAACCAAACATATTTTGATCCATTGAAAAAACACAATTTCTGTTTCTCTTAGGACTGACCCAACTGAAACCCCATCACATACTAACAATAAGTGATCTGGATGAGACCCGTCGGGTCCGTCGCCACACACCACACTCACAAACAACGGGCCCTCGCAGTCATGTGTCCCCCCCTCCTCTTGGCCCTCTGACTGGACCAATTACTCTTCGTGCTGCAAAGTCTTCCCTTCCAACTTCTCCGCTGTTCCCACATGGTGCTGCAGACAACCTGATAAATTCTCAATCATCCCGCTCAACTGGAGGAAGAAGTTCTTCCTTAGTTCGATGCCCTGGGAAATCAATGACCCATTGTACCTCATCCTTCTTTCCTCAGTCCAACTGGCAAGACAGTGCAAGCAGTTTTTCCTCTCAAAGTCTGTCTTTGTCTTCATCTCTACAACATTTACCCAGAACTCGTTTGTCATTTGATCTGAGCCAATCAGACTCAGTTGAGGTCCCTCACAACTTCTTAGCTTCACCAGAACCTGAAGATATCTCACCAACAAATGGCACATCACCACAGGGAGACTTGGACCAGCGGAAGGAAGAAGAGTTTTCCTACAGTTCATTCCACAAGGATCCCAGCATTAGTCTCAGCCAAGAGATGAGGACAGAACTGGAGATTGAAGAGACACTCCTGAATGAAGGCGTCGCCATGAACTGTGAGGGCCAAATAGTTGTGGAAGGTGATGATCAGGAGGAATTCTGGGGAAGAACCCAAGAGGTGCACAAGAGGAAGCCTCTTGTCGCCAACCTGCCCCTGTCTGCAGCCTCAGCCAGGGATGACTTGGATAACACGTCTTCCGATGATGATATGGAGCACTATTTTGACTTCTCGCGCACAATCGTCAGTTGTCCTGGATCAAAAGATCATTCTAAATCTCCCTCTTCACCTTCTTCCAGACCTATGGCTCAGCTGGATGGTGTAGATGATGGTGCAGAGAGCGATGCAAGTGTAGTGACCAAAAATGATGCACAAAAACCTGCGGGTTCTGGTCAGTCTCAAGTACAAGCCAAAAAATTAAATAAAAATATCCACGACTTAGAAATTGTGAATGAAACACAGACTGTTCAGTGTCTTTTCTCTGAAGCGTCATCCAATGATAAGCTCATTGATCCATCCACAGGTGCCATCTCAGTTGCCAGCAAAAGACCTACAGATAGTACACCTCATGATCCACCTAAATCCCACGACACAAGGCATTCAAATGAAGACAATACAGGATTTGCTTCTCCACACTTTTCCATAAAATCTGCACTCAAAGAGCAAAGTCCTGACTCTTCTTTAGTAAATCAGGAAACTGTGCTTCCTATCCCAGTTCATGATGCTGTCCCTACCTTACTCACAAACGTGCCTGAGACCTCATATTCAGAGGACTTATTCCAGGGTTCTACAGTAGGTTTTACATCTGGAACACCTCTTGTTCTTGAAACATGTAACGTGAGTCAACATTTACCTGATTTGGTTCGTTTTGAAGGAAGCACGTTGCTTGAGAACCAGCAGTCAGAAGCTTGTAAACCCACAAGCTCACAGCCTGAAGGCAGCAACGTCTCATCAAATGAGGGTTCTGCTGTGTCACTGAACAGCGTGACGGCTAATTCAAAGGAGGCCCCATCAGCGGATTCTGATGTGAACAGTCAAGGTAGTCTGCTGGATTTTCTTCAGCCATCCCCTTTAATGTCTACTGTGCTACAAAACCCCTCTCGTGGCTTTTTCGATTCTCTGCAAATGTGTTCTTCTTTACGAGGTTTCAGTCAGCCTCCTCTAGCAAGTATCACACTTCAGCCAGTAACATCTTCACAAGAGTCGACAGCCATGGAGCCTTTGTCTACTAAATTGACCTCGATCAAAGACATGACACAAGTACAGATAAATGTTTCCACACAAAATGATCCCTTGTTATCAAGTACCCCAGCAGGAACTTGTGGAACTCTTCCTCTACCCATGTTCTCAACACAAACACAGCCAATTGTGTCGACAGCTGTTACCATCCTGTCCTCCTCTGCATCAGTATTATCTCTCTCTGGACTGTCAGCGCAGTGTTCAGTGGCTCAAACACCCGTTCAAACCACTTCAACGCCTGTGATCTTAAATGGTTACAGCTCTCCATCCGTTCAAAAGGACACCACACCAGGCCACGCAATTTCCATCAACTTTTCTGCACCCAGGCAAGCTCTAGAACCTCAACAGCCAGTAGCTCCCCAGGCTTTACCAGGACATGCTATTCTAACTGTGAAGGAGGTGGGAGGCCCGAATGTAGATCCAACACCACACGTCCTGTTGGTAAACCGTCTCGGCCAGATCTTTGTGAAAAACCCAGAAAGTAATACTTTCCAGTTGCCCTCTCCCAACTCCCCGTCTTACAACTGTGTCACTCAGATTGCCAGCCTTTTACAAAGCAATGCGCTCTCAGCCACACTAGCAGCAGCTGGTAATTTGAATGCTCCACCAGCTGTGGCCAACATAACAACAGCAGTTCCATCAGTTCCTCCAGCTGTTCAGAACCCAGCTACAATTACGCAGCTGTTGACTCACAATAACAATGGTGCAGTGACCTCGGTAAACAAGAAGAAACCAAGAAAAAGTGCAAAAACATCCAAAGATGGAAGTGTTCCAGAGTCAAAAAAGTCAAAGAAAAAGGATTCAAGTGCATCCAAAAAATCGAAAACCTCCAAAGCCTCAGGGCAGCCTGCTTTGAAAATTGAGAATCCTCAAGCGACTCCTGCAGAAAGTGCTCAAGCTATTATCAATCAAGCAATGGCAAGTAACTACACCCCCAAATGGAGTGGGCTTCGAACACTAAGTCCTTCTTCACTGGTTTTGCCACCGGACCTATTGATTGAACCCGACACTTCCGTGGTGCCTCGCTCTCCATCGCCAACCCCAACACCAGTTCCTCCACCCCGCCCACGCGCCCATGTTCGCATGAAGAGAGTATCATCGCTTTCTGACCGCATTGTCACAAAAAAATCTAAAGGTAACTTCCTACAACCAGAGCCAGTCATCAAAGATGAGGAGCGGCACAGACCTACTTTCCCAAGCGTCTCCAGCCGGGCTTCGGGTGTCCGCATCAAGACACCGACAGTTAAAGGAGTACTGAATCTGGATGAGTTAAAGGAGGAGCATATAGATGATTCTGACAGCTCTGGGTAAGATTTTATTATTTATGCAACTATTTTCTATATCGGTCAAGTGTCAAAGAAAAGCAACAATTTATTGATTTGAGCAGCCTGAAAAACATTCCAGTCATTAGATTTCTAATATTAGATCTGACATTTGTTTAAAATGGACTTAACTAGCAAAAAAAATACTACCATTAAAAATACTTAGTAAAAATTGTACACAGTGATCTAAAAAAAATGTATCCCAGCCACAAAATTGTTATACGTTAAAGGCTTTTGATTACCAAGGGAGTGTCTGACAAACTTATTTTATATTTTCTTCCTCAGATCAGAGCCTGGGGATTTAATATCTCATTGCGAACAAGGTAAACAACATGCTTGGGAACCAGTGGGACACTGCAACTTGACTGACTGGAATAAGTACTCAGGTACTATTGAGTTTTATGATTTAAACATATGCATAATTAAACTTTTCTTTGCATTTTCTTTTCTGTGTTATTCAACTTTTTTCTCTGTACTCTTTCACTTCACATCCTCACTTTGCTGTGGTTACGTTTAATAATAGACTGACATTAATAATTGTGTTTGATTAGGTGCTGCTTCTACCTCTGATGATGAGTCACCACCTTCAGATAAGGATGAAGACTATCCAACCAACAAAGATCAGCCACACCTCATATTTGAAATAAGCAGCGATGATGGTTTCAGTGTAGAGGCAGACAACATTGAGGGTATGACATATTACTAAAGACAGATATCCTTCAATATAAGAAGACATGTTAACAAAATAAATTTCAAATGTTCATTCTGTAGCTATTGTGACAAATTATATTGACTGTGTGTCGTATGATTCTTGACTATTCTTTCAGTGGCTTGGAAGGCAGTGGTAGATGGGGTGCAGGAGGCCCGAGCGATCGCAAGGCTGAGACCTCTGTCCTGTCAGCGAATGACTGGAACCAGCATGCTGGGCCTGGTTCATGATACAGTGATGTTCTTACTTGAGCAACTTTTAGGAGCCCATCGCTGTCAGCGGCATATCTTCCGTTTCTTCAAACAGTTCAGCCAGGAAGATGATCTTCCAGTAAATCCCAGTGGCTGTGCCCGCTCTGAGCTGTACCTTAGGTTTGTCAGGCCGTTACTGTCACTGTGTCTTAAATATCTCACAACGAAAAAAACTTTAACCTATTAAATTATTATTGATAGTTATCTTATTTATAACTTGTAATAATTTTAACATTTTTAGTGAATAATCCAAAATAAATAATTGATGCATCAGTTTTAACAAAACTGTGAAGTTGATGAATGCATCTATACCTGCATAGAACTGATATAATTTGTCTTTCCTTTTAACAGAAAATCCACATTTGACATCTTCAATTTCCTGGCCTCGCAGCACAGACAGCTTCCTGACATTGGGCCTTATGATGATGAGGAAGACGAGGTTCTCTTGAAGTCCACAAGGTCCGTCTTTACATGATTGTAGATTTTTCCAGTGATAAAATGTGATCTTTTAGAAATGTCTTGCTGTTTCATTAGAAAAAGAGAGATGATTTTTGACTTGCAATGTGTTGTTCAATTGTATCAAATTACTTCTGTAGTATGTAAGTTTGTTTAATAATGCCTGAATCTTTAGTAAAATAATTGTTTTGTTTCTTTTAGACGGGCCACAAGTTTGGAGCTGCCCATGGCCATGCGCTTCAGGCATTTGGAAAGGACATCCAAGGAGGCTGTCGGCGTGTACAGGTCAGCACAGTCTTACATTTTCAAAATGTGTTCATACTCAAAAGATATATTTCAATTTTTTTTCATGGAAAACCACTTTGGATCAGCAAAGCTGAGTTTTCAACAAACACTTTATGAAGGTTGTGCTCAAAGTGGATCAAACAAGAAGTTGCATATCGTTGTCTTTCTGGACCTCAATTTTTTACATTTTCACCTCAGGGTGAGAAGGTTTAAATCAAAGAAAGGAGAGCAAACCTGCACACAAAAATTGTGGTGTAATCTGTTCAGTTGTAGGTTTTGACTTTGAAGTATTCCAGTTAATATCCATTAATGATATGACTGATATATGTTGTATAAGACAGGTTGTCAAATCAATGAGTTAAAAGCTCTTCATATAAAAATAAATAATCTATTTGTACTTAAATTTTAAAATTAGTTGCAAAAGTATTCATGAGAACATTTGAGTCATGCATATGATGCTTACAGACATTATAAATGCAACAACATTCATTCAGTTTAATCAGTGTTTAAAATATATAATATTTATAAAGTGAAATTACTAAAAAACTTTCCAGAAGTTTCATATAGAAATAGAAAGTCACTAAAAAATATTTTCCTGTTGATGTGCATGCTACACACTTACGCACATAGTTTTAAAAATGACTAAGAAAAGGTGAGGAATATTTGTATCCATTCAGTTTATAGGAAAAAAAACCCTCAAATGACACATGACAATAGTCAGGCTGTTGACATTTTTAGTGAGTAATACTCATGACCTCTGAGTAATATCTGTTGAAATGTACCGTGTAGTCGTACTGCCATCTTTAGGTAGAGTGCTGTCAAATTTTGCAGAATCACTCTTGGATTCTTTTAAGAATGGCTGCAGTTAATTTCAAATGAGCAACTCCAATAAGATTAATAATTAATTCTCTGGGTGCTATCCAGAGATGCATCACAATAATAAATCCTAATACTCAGAAGGTATTAGGATTTTAAAAATTATACTATAAATATATGTAAACACAAAGAATAACTATGAAGGCTGTGTTGCGATATGGGTGTAGTCAGATTTCCGGATTTCATCAACCAATAGAATGCGCGTACGGTATCAGGTGACTACCTACTAAAAATCTGCACTGAGATGAAGTTGCGTGTGTCGATGCGCTTATGCGCGAGGGGTTATTGTATCAACAGTATATCAAAGTGCACTTTATCATGACAGTGATATGTTTATTGAAGTAATACATCATTATTAGTAGTTTAATTCTGAAATGTCTATTCCCTACCATTGTTTAATAATATGAAGTTATTACTAGACATATCATATAATAGAACATTGTTAATTTACATCTTGCTTGAGCCTGTGCCTTTTCGTGCTCTATGATAGAGTTGATACACCATAATACTATTTTCTAGGCATCCAGATTCCCATCCATAATACTAGGCATCCAGATTCCCAAATACAATAACTGGTTTTGACGCTTTGCTTGTCTGTTGCAGGTCTGCCATCCATGGGCGTGGTCTTTTCTGTAAGAGGAACATTGAAGCAGGGGAGATGGTGATAGAATATGCAGGCATTGTCATCCGCTCAGTGCTCACTGACAAAAGGGAGAAGTTCTATGATGGCAAGGTGTGGTCGTCATCTGATTGTTTTTATGATAATCATCTACGACCACCACAGCTTTGAAATGAGAGGAGTCGATTTATCCGTAGCTTAAATTTTCTTCTTTTTTTTATGTGTATATTTGCAGGGCATTGGGTGTTACATGTTCCGTATCGATGACTTTGATGTGGTGGATGCAACCATGCATGGCAATGCTGCGAGATTCATCAACCACTCCTGTGAACCTAACTGTTACTCAAGAGTAATAAATGTCGAAGGCCGGAAGCATATTGTCATCTTTGCACTTCGGAAGATCTACCGAGGGGAGGAACTCACGTATGACTACAAGTTTCCCATTGAAGATGCCAGTAACAAACTCAGCTGTAACTGCGGGGCCCGACGTTGTCGCCGTTTCCTCAACTGAGGCATCTCTCATACAAACAGGAGAGGATCCTCTTTAGTAGTAAGCCTTAAATCAAGACGGCACTGGATTGGGTTTGGGAAGGCCAAGGGCAGTGTGCACATCAGGGGAATTAGCCACTATGAGAACGTTCCAGAATATTTGTCCGTTGAGAGGAGAGCCCACACAGAAAGTGAATTAACTTTTGAAAAGTTTTGTCTTGACACATGTTCAAAAGGTACTTCTGTCTGTGGAGGAGGTGGTTTTGGTGTACCTTACAAATATAACATTTAACCTGGTTTTTGAAACGTAGGGCGTTCCTGAGTCAGTATGGATGACATGTCTTTAATTCACACGCCAAGCCTTATCTGATTGAATTATTTTTCTTTAGTGGGGAGGAATGTACTCAAAAGTACACTCGTATTCATGAGTGCTCCATCCCCCAGTGATGAAAACAGCCCCAGACGTGTAGTGGTAAAATCAGTTCCTGAGCCATACATTCACCCAAACTTTTATTTGTGATTTATTTTCCATTTGACACTTCTCACTTTGTTAATAATTGTTATTTTAAGACTTACTTGTTTTCATGAATAATAGAGCAAACGTGGTGCTAAGCTTTCAGAGGTCTGTAAAGTTTAGTTGGACCTAAGCTGTCCTGCAGATCAGGAATCGTTTAACTGTATATTTGTCGTGCTGAGACCATTTATCTTTACATTATGCACTCCAGCTCTACTCCAATTTTATTTGCAGCGTGCTAAGGTCGTTATTCGTTATTCTTTAACAAACTTAGTCTTCATCTTTTGGTGTTGACGTTCAAAAAGCTTATCTAACAGTTTCAGTCAATAAGTGTCATGTTTATAAAGACAGAAATTTGTCTTTTATGACACTTTTTTATGTCTCGTCTATGTAGCTAACACTACACAAGCCAAAATTGAAACGTGAATTTCTTCTTTTTTTAAAAAAAATATATTTTATTACTAATGGCAGATGCTCATTACTAAATGCAATAAGACTTTGCTGCTGTACAGTTTTACACAAGCGACCATCAAGCGTACAAATTATCTTCGTCTTTGTGAAACATTCTAGAGCTTATTTGTTAATCAGGAGAGCACTGGTATAAAGCATCGCCACTGACCGTCTTTAATTTGGCTCCTGCTGCAGGCTTGTGAGAACAGAGTGATTATGTTGCGGAAAACGTTCAGTCTCAATTGGAGCTATAAGTATTCAGCACCTTTAAATAATGTTAATGTTCTTACTCTATGTTCAGCGCTGTCACTCACGAGGCTAATCTAAAACACACTGTTCAAATTTGTAGTTGTATTTATTCGTGTTGAGATTTATATTTTTTAACGGTAAAAGGTCATGCTGTGGATAAATGGTGGCAGTATAGTGTTGTAGGAGCCCCCCCAATGTATCTATTGTTTTTTCTTTTTGTTTACAAATGTCCTTTGTTTCACTAATTTACTTGAATCATCTTTGGGGGCATTTGGGTCTCATATTGAAGCCTTTTCGACAAAAAATTGCTCCAAGGCAGGTATTTTTAAAGAGTAATTTTTACTTTATTTTTTGTAATGATAGATTACTGTTGGTCTTAAAATCAGCCACAGCAGTTATGTGAGCACTGTTTGCCTCCCCAAACCCATGACCCCCCCCCCTTTCTCTTCAAACTTCAAGAGAAAATTTCACCATATTTTGCATTGATCTTAATCCCCTTTTTTTTCTTGCATGTCCAATCACTGGGATGGAGCCCAGATTAACTTGTGTCAAACAACAATCTGACAACAAGAGCAGAGTCACTCCCAACTCCTTGCAAGGATTCTACCTCAGCTGTTAACACAGATGTTTGGGAATACTGATGCAAAAAGAGAGGATGATAATTTAAGTGTAGATTGGTTTTAATGTCCTGTAGTGCTGATGTGTATGTGCGTTTGTGGATGCGTCTGTCATCGTGTGTGTGTGTGTGTTTGCAATGAAGGATGCAAAGCACTAGTTAAAACCGTAAGTTATCAAGACCATCTCTCCCAGAATCTGTTAAGAAAGCTGTATGTTATATATACACACATATGTATGAATATATATATATATATATATATATAAATATATATATATATAGTAGGGTTATTTTAAAGTAAGTGTAAAAGACATACAAATGAGGAAATAAGTGATCTTTAAATTTACGTCTTTGTTACCATGTATAAATAAACCTTGAGTTTGTAAATATTTGTATACATATTTCTAAACCTGTTTAATTTTTCTATGCACTTTTTTTTTTTATTTATAATGTTATTTGCTTAATAAAGATGTTAAGATGTTTGAATAATTGCGTCTATTAGTCTGAAAAGTTTGAGTGGAAATTGTCGAGTGAAGGGATATTCACTGAATTGGTAAAGAACAATTAAAAAATAAGCACATCAAATCACGCATTCGTTCAACTTCTTGAAGATGAGACGATCAGAAACTGCAATTATCTTCAACCGCTTACACAAGCTAAAAGTACTGTACTATGTCAAATGAAAAATGGCACCTTTTTTTTTCTAGGTTTTTTTATCACTTATGAAACGTGTGTATGCTAGAAAAAGACTAAGCTGTAAATTATTCAATTGAGTGTCCATCAAAATGTTTCTATGCACATATTTTGACTGAGTTTAAGTGCAGTAAATGTGGGTGGGTAAATGTGGGGGTAGATGTATGAGCACAAATATGGAAACTGATCTAGTTTTGTGCACATTAAAAAGCTGCACACATTACAATAAGAGAATCAAAATCTTCGGAAGTAGAATTTTTATGTAATAGTAGTGTAGAAAAATGGCATTTATGCACATTTAGTCAATTTTCTGGAATCATTCGTAATTTAGTTTCTAATTGAATAAAAACGTTGGTATATCTGGTATACATACATGTCTGGCATTGTCACATTGGTCAACTATAAAATGTTTAGAAAATCTTTGGCACAGCTGATCTCAACACACGCAGTGCCATAACTTTTAATACTCTATTTGATGTGTAGGTCATTACACTTGAAAAGAGATAAGAGTTTTACTCAGCTGTCTCATGTCTTCTAATGTCTGTGTAACTTATAAAAAGGAAGAGAAAATGCCACAATGGCTGTTGTGTAAAAGCATGTTTATTACGTGCATTAGCAGTCTCATAGCGTATTGATCAACTAAAGCTCATATGAGAAAAGGAGTCCAACATTTATTTATTGAATCAAACCCAATTCTAATTAAGGTAATGCTGAACAAACTGGCAAAGCACAAGCAGTAAAAACAGGCCTATGAGTTGCTATTTAAATTACTGTTCATTACATACATTTACATTCAGGGGAAACATCGCAGTCATTTGACTTGTGTGGACTTGTTATAATGGTATTTACTTTTTAGGCACATGTAACTATTTACATTTCTCTTTCCTGCAGCCAATCAGTTACTGTGGTATCAGTAGATGAAACAGCAAATCCTATAAATGGTTTAACATTCAAGACCTGTGCAGAAACATTTCTATTTGACCTCAACATTCCTTAATTTCATTAAGTTCTAAGTACAGCCTTTCATTAACTTTTTATTAATACAATATATGGGATTTTGTCATTTGTTTTACAAGCAACGTTGATCCTAAAGGTGTGTCAGCTAACGACAATAAAAACTCCCTCACAACCTCAAACTGCTTTTCCTTTGAGAGTAAAATGACGGTGGACCAGACAAAATTCACTTTATAATAATAATATAGAAATGAACATTCTAACTGAGGGTGAAGGTTTCACAAAATGTATAGATCTATATCATACAGCTTCTTGAAAATTGGCTGTTCTAGTACCATATAAATGCTATTTTTAAATTCTTGTAAACAAATTGGCAACAAATCTACAATCTGCAAATCCAATTCTTACAGTGTTTTCCCTCAAGATGGCGCTATAACCAATATCAGGGTATCTCATTTCTCATTGGACATTAGTGCTGGTCTGTAGTTTTTAATATGAAATTATTGCGACATATCCCCCTCGATTTATGCCTCATGTCTCTGTCTCTCTAGCTGGCTCAGATGTGTGATTTGTATAAGTAGGTGCTGTTGATGCTCCAGTTTTGAGGGAAGTCCTGTAAAGCATGGTTCTTGACATGTTTCTGCATGGCGACCAGGCTGCTGCAGAACTCCAGACAAACTGTGCACTGGTAGGGAGTCGCTCCACCATGAGTTCGCAGGTGCTTGATCATGGCTGAATAGTCCCTGGAGCGCTGACCACAGAGACGACACTCAAAGGGTTTCTCTCCTGGAAACGGAATGGGGCACACAGGAAGGAAAACATTGAGGAACACAAGAGGTGTGACTTTCAGACAATGAAGCATAGCTGGTACTTTATCAGTGATAAAAATTGCCTTTTTTTGTATGGATATTGCTATATTAATAGCAATTTCAACTATTGTGGTTTAGTAAACTAAACTGTGCCATTTTAATGCAAACCATCCAGATCTCTATCAGAACATGCATAACCCATTAAGTCTCATATGATCTTTGAGTGGAGTGTCTCTCGATGAAACAAAGTCTATAGATAAATAGATCATTTGTGGGTGACGCATTAATCAGTGTTTAGAACACACAAAAGGAGACTAAAGGGTAAATCATGGATACATGTGTGGTAACTGAGCACAGATAACCTAAAACATAAAACTCTGATCTATACCAGGATGAATATTGAAAACATTATAATATAAACAACACTAAACATTATTGCCAAGGAATCTGCAGCTATTTTATCTGTTAGTTTGAACTTGCATGTGATGCATGAAATTTATACACGAATGAGAGACTGCAAAACAAAGACATTAGTGTTACACACACACACGCGCACACACACACACACACGCACGCACGCACACACGTACGCACGCACACACACACACACACATACAAAAATTTACATATTTCATAAAGATGTATTTTGCACTATTTCTGTGTTTAGCAAGCAAGAAATTTACAATAAATAAGGAAAAAGTAACACAAATGATTCATCTGCATTTCTTATTTACTTAATTTACTAAATGTCTGGCCACCAGTTTCCATGACTAACATTCTGTTGTCCAGTGTGCACATTGCTTGCTGTCACAGTAAGTCTTTGGAAGGTGTTTAGCAGGCAATGCAGGATCTGCCTTTCAAAACAGATGATCAAAAATGCTTAAAAGTATTGGCACAGAGCAGCAAGCACACCAGTCCTATTATCAATTTATTTAGCTGTTTAATAATATTGATTTAATTGAATGCTGGAATTCCATTTGGGATCAAATATTTTGGATTCAGGAAGAGTCATGAAGTGAGCTGGGACAAAGAGGTCTTGAAAACATATCAATAAGTTCTACTCAGAATTCTTCCTGTCAATCTATAAAACTCTTTAAACTCTTTAGACTGTCAGAGCACAGTGTGCTTACCAGTGTGAACACGATGGTGTGTGTCCAGTTGGTGTTTCAGACTGAACTTCTTTGGACAGTGTTGACACTGATAGGGTTTATCTCCTCTGTGTTCTTGCTGATGGGTTTTTGGTTTATGCTGTGAACCATCGCTTCCACTGAACTGACACCCTGCACAGGCCTCACCTGTGCAAAACAAAATGCATACGAAAACAGGTTAAGGTGTGAACTTGCGGTGGGCCAAGTGACCTGACTTTTAAAAAAAAACATTTCAAAGGCATCATAGTTAAATTCCTACAACAAACAGTATGTTACAGAAAAAGGTATAAAACATATTCATTGATAATCTTGGATACTTGCAACGTTTGAGTTAATTCTTGTGCAGGATTCTAACGTTTTGTAGGTCCGTTATGGTTACTTCAGTTCTTTTAGATAAATGGTACCAGGATACAAACTTGATTTCAGTTCAAATGTGTTCATTGTATTTTTTAGAATCAGGCTTGCGAAATCACTTTTGAGCTGCTGGGATTTAATATTTTGGTAATCAAGTCAAGTCAAACAAATTTATTTATCAAATTATTTGATGAAATTTTAATCTGTGAACACTGAGTTTTCCATTTTATAGGATTTTTTACATTATTTTATATGATTATACTATATATTTTAGAACTGGTTTTGGGAAAATAAAACCTTTGATGGAGTTCATTAATTCACTTTACTGACCAAATATTCAGAATTGATAATAAAACCATGGTAGTTATCATGATTAAGAGACTCACTGAGACCCTTTCAATATAACACCAGTTATAAACACAAACAACCTGCTTGACCAGCTTTAGAATACTAACATTTATATGTATTATTCTTATTATCTTTCAGTATGTGTTTTGGTCAGCACTGGATTTCATGTTTTGCAAGCTTGTTATTGTCACGCCACATGTCTGTAACTTCATCTGTACAAAGGTGTGAGGTTTAGACAGCTCGTCTGAGACCTGATCATTTTTAAATTTTCGTCAGTGAAAACTTGAACCTCATTGTATAGACAGGATGCTGAAATAAGAGGTGCTGGTTGGTCAGTGCAAAAAAAGAAAGAATCAACCACAGCTTTTGAACGCTCACCCTCCAAACACGACTTAGTATTTTTAGTTTGTTTCCTGTCCATTAATTGTCATCAGGTCTCCCTTTTAAAACACTGAATGTCAAACTTTTATATCCATTGCCTTATCAGTGTAATATATATAAGGACCATAAATGCTCACTTTATACTTTTATAAATTCCAAAAAACTATTTTTATTTTTACAAATGAAGTAATAAAGAATTATACATCAGTCAAGCAGTTATCAGCTTATCTATTGAAACATGAACATAACGTTCCACGAAGCCGAGATAAACTATGTTAAAGCTTTTACAAGGCAAACTATCACACACACACACACACACACACACACACACACACACACACACACACACACACACACACACACACACACACACACACACACACACACACACACACACATGCACACGTACACACACTCGCAAAAATTTGCATTCCTATCACAGTATGTACTGTACTGCATGTATAGCTATATCTAGTAACCCACAGTACTAATCCTGCTGCACCATTTTCTCAAAACCACAACTCTTTTTATCACTTTCCATTGCATAGCTGCATAGAGTTGAGATTAGAGGTCATGAAAAGAACTTTCTTCCTGTCATATCTCATCACATCAAGTCTGCTTCTACCTTGATCTCACTGTATATTTGTTACATGCTAAGTGTAAAATAACAGTAACAAGAGCAAGTTATTTGGTTTTGCTGCATTGTACTATATTACCTGATGGTGAGTAGACTGACTTCTGCAGCACTGGATCATCAAGGAGGTTTGTACTGGTGTGTCGGCAGTCTTTAACTCTGGCTATGCTGGCTGTTGGTCCATTATGGTTGCTGCAAAAAAGGCAATTTTTAACAATTCTAATTATATTATTATTCTTATTATTATTGTTATTATTATTATTATTTATATTCTTCTTCTTCTTCTTCTTCTTCTTCTTCTTATTATTATTATTATTATTATTATTAGTAGTAGTAGTAGTAGTAGTAGTACTAGCAGTAGTAGTAGTGATTATTACACCCCACGATGTGTTGTAATTGTTAGTGTTTGTGTGTTTGTCTGTTTGTCCGTCTGTCCACCAAAAATCTTCAAAACCCTTGCAGATAGAAAGATGAAACAAAAAGCACATTACTCAGGCCGCAAAGGGGATGAAAATGAGATGATGACCTTAACCTTGAGAAAACTAGGTCATAATCAAATTTCAACTTTTGTACTCATCGTGGATTTTCGGTAGGCACTCACGCGATACCGTACACGCAATCTATTGGCTGACGGCATCTGGAAGTGCGCTACATTCTGTGAATCTCGGACTTCCGTGAGACACAAAAGTGCTTTAAACAGTCGATGAGAGTGTGGGAAAAGGTAATACAGATAGAAAGTGGTTTAATATCAGTATGGGGAGGGTTCATAAACGTTTAAATTACTTTAAATAATAAGATAAATAGTTCATCATTCTATCGTGAAATTTGTTAATCGTGTGTGGTTCCTGGAATGCATTAACCACGAGGAGTGATGGCGCACTGTATTCTTTTTTAGGTACACATCTCTGAAACCTGTTGATATGTAATCACTAAACAAAAAGCAACATTTTCAGAAAGCAAGAGGCAAAAAAATGTGTAGGTCAGGGTAAAATGTTGAATTCAGGGGTGTCGCGGGATGTTGCAGTCTCTGACTGCCTTGTTTAGTATTAGTAAAAGGCATCTATTCTGCTTTTTTTCAGTTAATTTTCAAATCATAAAAAAGAAGTGCAGTGTGGTGAAGTGACAGCAAAGAATAGCTCATTCTTTCCATTTTGACCAATGTTTTCCCAGTTGATTGTGGTGCAATTTCAAAGGGCTGAAACTTTGTTTCAGTGGGCTGATGCTCTTGTATGAAGGTGGGGAGAAATTTAGGGGGCTCCCCTTTACACACTGTCAGGCTACATTACGAGGAGCACTTTACAATATGCATAGGTAAGATGAAAGGAGGAAATTCACCCAAAATTAAAGTCAAGTGAATTGTGCAATATTTAGCAGTAATGCTCTCTCTAGTGTGAGAATTGGAGCTTAAAAACAAAAGAATGTTTGATTGACTCTGGCTGCCAGGTAAGGGTTAACAAACACCCCTGTTCTAATTGGAAAGTGCAGGAGGCTTGATCACACACATCTGACAGCAATGAGTCAGGTAGCTGTAGCTGTCGTAAGGGAACAACTGAGCAAATTAGAGGGTTATAAATGAGTCTGTGAGGAAAAATAAGGAGACAACGGCTGAAAATAAGACACACATTTCCAAAATCATGTTGGACTGCTGACTTACCTCTGCTCACTGGTCTGAATGGTCTCATTAGATGGTCTCTGACTTCTTCTTTTTCCTTTTAGCAGGCCTTGATTTATTATACCCTCCATCCTTGTGGATCCAACATAAAGGTTTTGTTCATGACCTGGATGAAAACCTGAGTAGGCCATTACAGAGCTATGAAAATGGGAGCCTAGTAGAGGTAGCATGTGTGAGGATGTGAAGGAAAATGGGTATGCTACAGATGATTGGTTAGGGGGCTGCAGAGGCTGAGCTGCAACTAAGTTTGAGTAGTTCTCTGCTATCTGCCTCAGGGTGCTCACAGAGTTCCACATGTTAGGGAGAGCCAAGGGAGAAGAGAAGGACGATCTGCTGCTGGCAGGCCTAGTAATAACACTTTCTCTGTTGTAAAGTGTTTCTGAAACAGGAGGGAGTCTGGGCTTCTTTTTTGTGGATGGTGGACTGATGTAGTGGTTCCTTAGAGGACCAATGGGTGAAATGTTTTCTATGACATTGGTGTTGCCTGCCTCATCTGACGAAGAATTCTCTCTCTCTTGAGCTAGACTTTCTTTTTCCTTTTCATCTATCAGCTTAACACTTTCTGTCTCTTTTTTGACATGTATGATTCTTCTAATTTTGCTCTCCTCTCTTACTCTGCAGTGGATATTGTCTAGATGCTTCCGGCACTGGTCCTCCAGCGGCTGCATCTCCAACAGCTGCGCAGCTCTGAGCAGCAGGTGCAGGTCATCTACTGACACCTCCAAAGTCTGTGTGTAGGTGAAGTCCAGAACTTGCTGGAAGGTATGTGGTGAGAAATAGTCCAACTTGCAGTGAACAGGGTTGTCAATGGCTCCCAAATCTAGCCGCTGAGCTAGCCTTCTGCTGGCACAAGCCAGTACTAGTCGATGAGCCCTGAAGGTTTGACTCTTTACCGAGATTATAGCATCACAAAGTGACCCTGAATGACGTAGGGCATCTGCCTGCTGCAGGAAGTAGAAGTACTGGGGGTTGTCGATTCGGATCATTTCTGAAGTTTACAGAAATGAAATCTAAATCTGAGAAGGGAAAATCAAAAAAATAAAATAAATAAATTGGGGATCCCATTAAATTATACCCACAAAGTGTTTATTATTTTCATCAGTCCGAGATATGGCACATTTCTGAAACATTTCTGAAAGTTTTAGGAAGAAAAATTATTTTGCTATTTGACGGATGGAATGAGCTTGTAGTGAAAGCAGAGGGGACAGAACAAACCTGAAGTCATATCATTATTTATAAATGAGTTTATACTGTGGTGAGTCGGTGATGAGGTGGATTTTATTTTTAATGGGTAAGAAGAAGTGACTTTAGTGGTCTCATACAATTATGCACACAGTAAAATGTAGCAAAATTTGATTTTTAGCATTTGCTCCATCCCTGCAGGGAACAAATTTTTAGTAGATTGCACTTAGTGTGTTATTTAAAGCAAGTATCAGTATACTAAAACCTGAGGGATTCACACACTTTCTTTTTACACTCTGGGATGCAAAAAAACCAAAAGAAAACCCAAAACATTTTACTCAATCACAACTATGTCTGTCTGGTATTTTGCATGAATGTCTGGCTCCTGTGTGTAAATGCACTTAGTTTTGTGAAAGCTTTGATGTTCATCACTTGCAAAAACACTCAAACGCCAGGAAGCTCTGCCATACACAGTCTGAAACCATGACTAATGACTGTACACACAAATAAACATGAAAATAGTTTCGACAACAATACAACCGTAAACATCAAATGGAAGAGTTCTCAGGGGTAGAATACATAAATACGTAAGTATGTCAGCGAGATTCTGAGTTTTGAATCTCAGAATGAGAACACAGTTTTAAATGCTTGGGCTGTATGTAGAAATTGTTATTTTATTCATAATCTGAAGTTATAATGGATGTTATGGTTGCTTTTTCTAAGTTCTTGAATAAAGTTATTATTTTTTTTAAATTATAGTTATAGCATAAGCACAATCCCATTTGCTCCTCTGATGGTGAAACAGAATCAATTGTGTTTATTTATTTGCTGGAATTTATTTTTTGTGTGCATATATAATTACATGCTGTTGAAAATCTTTCTGTATGTGTTTTAAATGACATTGATAATTTGAGGGATTTTTTTTTAAAATTTGAAACATCATTCCAAAAAAATGCATTGTTTTTTACAGCTATTTGTCTATTTGCAGGATTTTGCAAAATGTTTGTAAATTAGTAAGTTATGAGATGAGTTTATAGTTAGATAATCCTAGTTGTATTATTTTTTGAAATAACTCTTTACTACTGCAGGATAGAGTCGTTTACAAAGTTTCGCCTTCAAACTTTACTGATAACATCTACAAAACCTGGAAAAAAATTACATGATGACATCTCCATAAGCTCTATTGCACGCCACAGTTTAAAGTGGTGCGACAGAATGCTTAAATTTATAGACCTTATGGACGATTATTACTGTGAGATCTGAAATAATTATTATACAGGATTAAAATGAAATCAAATTGCTGTGATTTTTATGAGCATAAAAGAGATTTTAAATATAGTCATGTATTGTTTCTTTATTTACTCTTGATGCTCATAAATCCTCACATTTTCAAATGCAAACTCAGTACATGAAGTGAGCGGAGCGCAAAGAAATTCTTTATTTTTTTCAACTACTCTTATTCTTAATAAACAAATTGTTGTTTAATTATATTTTGAATTAGTATGATGCACCTGACTTGTATACTCTATAATTTAGAATTTTGCCTTGAGGTAGTTCACATAGAGTCATTAGCCCGAGACCGCTGGCCTATTAATCTGTTCTTTTATTGAATTCTATACTGTACTAATACTTCATGTCCTTTTCAGCATTGTCTCAATTGTTTGTTTCTTCAGGATGTTCTTGATGTTGTTACAGTCAGCTTGTGCAATAATCAAATTTCCTCTGAAGCCACTTAAATCCACCATGCCTTCTTAGAAGGCACTCTGGTGACACAGTTAGTATCTGAGTTTCTTGCAGTCGCAGTACTAGCTCACTGCTTACATAGGGGAAAAAACATACATCTGTCAGATCTACACATCCTTTGGCAGGACATGAAGTCCCCACAAGTCACGTATAAAAGAATGGAATCACAAGAGAAAGCAAACCTGAACATAAAGCCTCCATAGGCAACAGAAAATCAACAGTGCCACACCAGGTTGTGATTATAAATGATCACAGAACAGTGTTGATCAGACCAAAGATGAGCTACATAACAGTGTATCTGTTTGTTGTTTCAGGTTTCAACAATCTAAGAAACAGCAAGCTGTGTGCATGAGATACTTACCCTGTGTTCAGTGAATGGTCTCAATGGTAAATGATGCACCACCTCGCACCATGACTGTGGAGGGACTTGTAAAATGACATGCCTGACTGATGGGTTTTGACAAGAGATAGGGTGATTTCCTCTTCTGCATTCACAGTCCCTCCTCTGCAGCTTATATGTCATTGGTTCAGTTCTAATGGTGCTAAATGGTTTGCAAATGCTCATGAGTTCTTTTATCCCTTACATTTACTGTATTTCGCGTGACACCTGAAGGCTATTTTAACATTTAACGTTCTCAAATTGTGTACCTAAATAAACTGGTGTAGTCCTTTACAATTCCTTTTTTAGATCAAGCAGTGGAAAAAAAATGGAATCACTCAATTTTCAGAAAAAAATCTATGGAATCATGAAGAAAAACACACCTTGGGTACTTTGTTGCATTACCTGTGGCTTTTTAACAGCTTGAATTCAACTGACATTTCTTGTACTGATTCATGTCAACCTGCTTGGTGCAGCAGCTCTTCTCTCTATGAACAGCAGCCTAGTTATTAGATTCAATCTGATGCAGGTTTTGTTTTTGAACTGTAAAATCTAGGGTGATTCTATATTTTCTGCAGAATTGAATTATGTCACATTTTTTCCTTTGCTTGATTTAAGAAAGCAGTTGTGACTGGCTGCAAAAAGGATCACTCTTCCTTTTTCTAATACCTTTTTTTCTTTATGAAAAAATAAAGGAACACCCTACGAGAAAGTCTCATTACTGCCCCAATGGGAAAGCTTCCTTTAAAAATATTAGAGGTACAGATTATGATCTGGAACCTGCCCATAAAAGAATATGTTCAATTCCATTTACTAGAACCTCTGTTTGAAATGAATTGAAGATTAATTCATTCATCTTCTTGAATCTTCTCATCTTCAGTCGCTTATCGGAATTTTTATGCGGGAGCCGATCTCAGAGGCTGCAGAGAAGTCGCCAGTTCATCACAGGACTGCACAAAATGACACCCAGTCATGCTCACACTCACACCAACAGAGTATTGAAATTGCATGTTTCTGGTGGGGCCCCACAACACGCTGGTGATGCATCCAGGATGTACCCTGCTTTTCGCCCGTAACCAGCTGGGATAGGCTCCAGCAAAACCTGTGACCAGCAAGGCAGACTGGCAACTCGAGAGGGAGAAGTTCATTTTATTCACCGTGATATTCATTTTCTAACTTTACTTATTAGTTACATGGAAGATTTTTTAAATTTAATACAAAATATAAATAAAGACTCAAAGTAGAGGAATATGAAAAAGAATAGCATTAAATGCTTAAACATCTATGTAAGTCTAGGCCAGTGACTCGCTCAAGGGCAAGAAATGAAGATCATCAATGCATAAATAATTATAACCTAGTAATATACTGTGTATATATATATATATATATATATATATATATATATATATATATGCTTGTGAAAAGAATGCTTGTGGAAGAATTACTCATACATTTCATTCAAATTAATGTAGACATAATAAAAAGCAATAACACACTGCTATTAAGTCCACCACACTCAGTCAAGAAAAAGTGCAAATGGTGGTGAGTCAAACACAGGTAAAGTACCAGCATCCAGGATGAGATTATACACACACACACACACACACACACACACACACACACACACACACACACACACACACACACACACACACACACACACACACAAAAACAGTGTATATATATATATATATATATATATATATATATATATATATATATATATATATATATATATATATATACTGTTTGTGTGTGTGTGTGTGTGTGTGTGTGTATAATCTCATCCTGGATGCTGGTACTTTACCTGTGTTTGACTCACCACCATTTGCACTTTTTCTTGACTGAGTGTGGTGGACTTAATAGCAGTGTGTTATTGCTTTTTATTATGTCTACATTAATTTGAATGAAATGTATGAGTAATTCTTCCACAAGCATTCTTTCACCCATATTGTTACAGGATCTAATTATAGATACACAATGTGGTTTCCTTGTCGTTGCTGTGATGTCTGGTTTGCTATGTCGATCCATTTATAAATGAGCATCAGTGACATCCATCCATCCATCTTCAACTGCTTATCCGGGGCCGGGTTGCGGGGGCAGCAGTCTCAGGAGGGATGCCCATACTTCCTTCTCCCCAGACACCTCTTCCAGGTCCTCCGGGGGGAGCCCGAGGCGTTCCCAGGCCAGCTGAGAGACATAGTCCCTCTAGCATGTCCTAGGTCTTCCCCGAGGTCTCCACCTGGTAGGACATGCCTCACATATGAGCCCCAACCCTGGGCCTGGCTCCAGGGTGGTGGCCGGTTGCGCCATACCAGGTGATTTCATGGTCCTTGATGTATTTCTTGCCATAGGAGTTTTGTTACTGCTCTTAGTCTGGCCCGTCACCCAGAACCTGTTTGCCAAGGGAGACCCTAGCAGGAGCATAAAGCCCCTGAGAGCGTAGCTCCTGGGATCATTCGGACACTCAAACTCCCCCACCACGAGAAGGTGGCAGTTCTCGGGGGAGAGCATCAGTGACATTCTTTGGAAAATTCTTTCTCCTGATATTTTATTTTATTTTTTTTTACTTTCACTATACAACCATCTTTTAATATACTCTATATTTGACAGTTCATAATAACTTCATCTGCATGCTTTTGATTGTCTGCAGGTATAAAGTATATATCTATTTATCTACATGCTGACATTTATGGCCACTGTGCAAACTTTTGACTGTGTGAGCAGTTGTTGTAAAGCGCAGCTGAAACCAATGGACAGTCTGATCTCATCTCTTCCTCTCAGAGGAATCAGCAATAGAGCAGTGCTTAAATGTCATCTTGTGCTATATTGAAAGGAGGCGGCCACTGCTGATGCACATACCAGTACAGTAATACCAAGACTTCAAGCCTCAGTCGGTTTAATCACCATCCAGCTACTCCATTCCACCAGTGCTGGCTCACGGAGGTGTGGAGTCTTTGAATTAAACTCTCACATTCTGCAGTTGTCACCTCTTATGGTCGCAGTGATGTTTGCATTCTTGTGATAACACCTTCGATCTATGTAAGTTTTTAATTGCTGCATTCTAAGAGGTTTCATATTGTTGCTTTGCTGAATAAATCAAAGTGTTACTGAACTCAATACACACTCAGACTACAATGCGCTTAAGGTCTAGGTTAATATGACTCGTCTTTACCACAGTGGCGATATACAAGGAGTCATCTTCATACACACCACCAGTGTGATGAGTAATGTGAGGAGGCACCAGTGACAAACTGTCACTGTACAGCCACAGAGCCTTTTCACAGTAATCTGGGGAAGGACGACTACCCGTCAGTGTTGTGGTTTGGAAGAAGAGAACCTGTGCAGGCGAGAGCCCGGGGGTTGAAACTTCTTTGTAAATTGTGGGTGAAGGAAATGTGAGTTCTACCCACGCTGGTGACTATCAACTACATCGCTGCTTGGAAAATGTGTCAACACATCTGATCTGTTTCTGCATAGTAATAATATTGGTAATGCTTTAAAATACTCAACCCTTTTCCCTTTGCTCAGAGGCTGAAGGCACACAGCTAAAGTACACCTCCTCCAAGTTAAAAGCACTCATCGGTTCCTCGGAGGTTACCAGAGGTAATTAGAACTGTATGAACCTCTGGAGTTGGTCATTTTTTCCACCGTAACACCCTTTTCAATAAATTCTTAGGTTTTTAGCCCTGCTACTAAGCAAACACATTCATATGAGATTAATGAGTTTCATCATACACGTTACATTACGGTCAGCTATCTTGTGTTGTATCCATAACAACGTGTCTGTCTTCTCAAAGAGAGAACATCTACCTGCCTAGAAGTGATTAAATGAACACAGTCACAGTGGTTTATGGGTCATTTACTTTATTACACTCTTAATCAGCTTGATCAGGTTTTATTTCTCAGATTGCACATACGGTCTCACAACTTTTTTTTTTTTTTTTTTTTCCAAATTGTAATATCTTTCTGTTTTTTTGGAACATGTCTTTGGTTAAAGGTCTGAATGGAGATGAAAAGCAGATCTCTCAATGATGCTATCAACATTCCTACAGTCTGCAGCGTAATTGAAATTAGTCAGATAGTATTAATTGCTAATATTTAGCAACCTCTACACAAATTGAGTCATTTGCTTCTACTTGTGCTTAGTGCGACTCCTTGTCAATTAGACAGAGGCCATATGTCCAACACTATTTCACATTTCTGAACATTATAAGCCTGTTTTCTCATACGAACCTCTAGAATTACATTTTAGGTGAAAGCATGACCCTAGCAGCACAGTGCACTTATCACTGTGCTGCTGACTGATTATTACATATAAATAAAAAATACAGAATAATTACATCCAAAACACAGCATTGTAAAAGGCAATAATGCAGCAATTAAAATCTCAATAACATTGTCTATATTTTGTCAGGAATTAAGGGACAGACCAACAAAGAAGTCTAGAATTTGACAGAGGACATACGTACAAATGTGATTGGAGTAACTACAGTGTACACCATTCTAAGTCTGCTAAATGCTGGTAGGAAACCTTCAGTGGTTTGGGAAACACAGGCAAGCTTATTCTCATCTATGGTTTCAGTAGTATATAACAAGATCAACTGACTTAAACTGTGAACATACAACATTTTTCATTCACTAACTAAGCTGTACAAAGTATACAATGGCTATGACTTCTCTTCACCTGTCATAACACAACCACAACCTGCAATGAACCTGCCTAACCAGAGAAACTGAAGATTGATGCAAAATCAAAGGTTTTGCTCATTTCAAAGTACATTAAAATGAAAAAAAGAAAAATAAAATTCCTCAAAATGGACAAATCACTGTTTTAAGAGAAAATTTCTACCTGTATGAACTTAATAAAATATGAAAAGATTTTGGTATGGATTATTTATGCTATAGCCTAGCGGTACATGTCAATAAAAAAAGTAACATCCCACATCTTGACCATAGTCTTTTAAGACTTAAATGGTGAATGGAAATCAACCTTGACATACTAAGCAGCTGAGAGCCATAAAAAGGGGCAATCCCTTTTTGTTTCCCTACACTCCTTAATATGCTGATCATAAATACGACAAACCACGAGTAATTCAGTGAGAAACTATTCAGGAAGAGAGTAACTTATATCTAGCGTCTTTGATGTTCTATTATTCCATGTTCTTTGAGTCCACATTTGTCTGGAAGATTTGAAGACACACAGCATGTTTTGATGCTAATATGACAGCATGACATGCCTCAGCTTTAAGTTTCTCTACACCCGCTAATTGTGAAAATGAACATGCCTGCACAGGAAGTGGTGAAAAGAGCATCAAGCATGTAGTGTGTCTGTTGGATGTTATCACTACTCGCTCTACTAGTGGGATGATGCTTTACTGAAAGGAGGATGGAATCTCAACGTCTACCTTAAATACATTCAGAAAGAAGTTACTGTGTCATTGTCTTGTGCTGGTTTTTACAACAGTCCGTTTTCAATCAGCCATGTTAGGAAAATGTTTCTCATTCTCGTTAACAGCACAATGTATTATTTTTATGTAATATTTCATTACACCAATGCAAATTAATCATAGAAATGTCTACATATAGTCGTATGTACTTCTTACGATATTTACAGTGTCCATTTTTGAACGGTGTCGTTTCAGACTTTTCAAAAAGCAATGACAAGAACAACACAAATAAGCACAGCAGCATCATACACCAAGTTGTCATGCTTTCATTAAATAATGAACGTCTGATTATTCTGTTATACAGCTCATTAGGTAGCAGTAGAAATAAAATAAATAAATTTACTGACTAAGTATCTAAATGGAATATTTGGTATATTTTCACAAATAATTTGTTTCTCGGTGGTCAAAAACATGATTTTTTTTTAACCACCAGCACACAGTTGATCAGCTCCAACTACTGTAGTCTTTTTGGCCTTTGAGCTTAAATATCTCACACATTCAAAGTAAACTCCTGCTCCTCCTCACCATTTATATTACTGGTATTTTCCAATATTATATTGGCTTTTAGATGTAAATTTAATTTGACAATTTTTAGTACTTTTATTCACTGAATGGATTTTAAAGTGAGAATTACACCATAATTCAACTAGGCTGTTACACTCATCTACACAGATACATTATATCTAACTGTGGTACAATTTCAACAAAGAGACTACCACTGAAAAATAAATACTATAAAGCATTAATGCACCGTTCAGTTTTAGCTTCTAGTGAAGGGCAGTAGGTCAAGTCATGCCACTGGGATGGTGTCTATGAGGTGAATGTTGTCAGACACTGCTAATGGACAGAACAATACTCTAATCCAGATGAGTATTACCTAATAATGTGTGACTTTGTAACATGTCGTTATTCACATTCCGATAATGATGGTTGTTGTTGGTCATTTACAATGGGTTTGGGACGCACGCAATATTTATTCAGTTATTTTATGTTTGAGACACATCGTAAATCTGTCAAAGAAAAGTGTAGCTGGGATACCACTTTAAGGAAGAAGGGGGGGGCAAAACAAGTGGTCAGGCATGACTTGTTGGTGGCCCCAAAATCTCAGTTCATCTGTTCAAAGAATTTGTAGGTTGGGTTTTCATAGCCATGATTTTGCATTTTGTTGAGCTGTCGTTCTTCTGGTGTCAACATGGGGTCAACCTGCTATGAAAAATAAAGGTTTCAATTATTAGCAACAAAAGATGAAATCATGAGCAAGGACCACACCCCAAATTTTTGTTTATCACATATGGAATGTGGAATATGACATTTTGAGAAATATATATATTTCTATGGCTGTGCACTAGAAAGTGACAGTGAACTAAACGCAGGATGCTAAATACAGTCTGACTGGGATCGTACCTCCACGATGCCGTGACTGATGGTGCCATATGGCTTCCTGCGCACCAGTAGCAGGCTGATGATCATTACCATGGCGATTGCCACGGCAACCACCAGCAAACCCACCATGGCACCTCGATTAAATGTCTCCAATGCATCAGGTTGCTATAGACAGAAAGGGGCAGTGAAAATTAGAAAAGGCAGATATGAAGAGACAATAGATCAGAGGAACTGGAATTAATACTACGTATTTACCAATTCATCTCTCTCAATCTCAGGAGGCTTGTTAACCACCTGCTTGAGCTCCAGAGACGTGTTGATCTACGAGGACACGGAACGAGAAAGAATGATGATACACACACACAGGGCTAATGTTCCTGTTAGTAAGCAGATCATCTACTGAACTAGGAGTCTGGAATGTTTTACCTTCTCCTCATATTCATATGTGGGACCTCTCTCAGATGTAGTATAATCATACTCATCAACTGTAGACAATTAAAGAAATGGAATTAAATATTTAAGTGGAAGCACAAATAAGCAATGTAAAAGTCTGTAATCATTGTAAAAGTACAAGCTCACCTTTTTTATTAGGCTGCAGCTCTTTAGGGAAAAAGGAGGAGACAAGTTTCATTACCAAAAGCTGTGAGCAGTGGTTCATCATGACCTCCATCAAGTACAACATCTAGGACGAACTTGAGGATATTGAATTTGTATTACGTACCAATGCGGGGAGGATAAGGCCTGTTCTGAAATTCTCTTTCCTCCTCCTCTTCATCATCCTTTTCCTCCTCGCTCTCTGCTGGCAGGAGCTCCTCAGTAGTGCGGGTCTCAGAGAAGGAGGTGGTCATGAGCTCACTGATGTCTCCCCTCTCTGCTTTGACTAGCTCCTCTACAAGTGATGGGAAATAAAAAAACCCCCAAAAAACAGCAGGAGTCATCTTGACAGTTGTCCGACAACAACTGATGAAATGATGGGTAAAAGTAACTCAGCTTACGAATGTCATCGTGTAGCTCCTCAGCCAAAGAGGGATCTTTGTAAAGCAGTGCGAGGCTCTGGTTCATCCTCTCCTCAATGACATGAAGGTGTGTGTAGACCTGCACATTTCATTACATTTTATTTAATTCTTGTGTCCTAAGATGCTTTAGAAGTCTGGTTTTACCCAAGCATAATGAAACTAAAACTGGTGGTTGGCGAAGCTCTGTTCTGTAAGAGTTAATTTACATGCGGTGTGCATTAACTCTTCTGTCTATAAAGTTCTATGTGCTCCTTAGTCAGCAGAAAATGATCCCAGCATCTCAAATGCATCCGAGTGTGCATAAAGCATTTCAGAGGCAAATATCGAAGACAATTTCAGACACACACCTGGAATTTCATCTGCTCAGCCTTCTGGGGGTCGACAGCAACAATATGCTGATAATGTCTGAGCGTGTGTCTGCGGTCTTTCTGCTCTGCGGCCATGTATCGCTTCAGAGCCTGCAGCACACGCTCCGGCTATAAGACACAGTGAAAGACAGGACACGGATGAAAGTGTCAACCAATCACAGAGAAAGACTTGAAAGTACAGCTCTGTAGGACGCAAGGATGAGCTTTCTTTTTATATGTTTCTCCCTTCTTCTTCACACAATGACGGACTTGCCTTAGGGGGATCGGACTGCACAGCGGTCAGGTAGTTCTCCAGAGCCAGGCGGCGGTTGTTGTTAAGTATGGCTTCCACTCTGGCAAGATGAGTCTCCACCAGCCTCTGCCTTTCTCCAGCGACCTGCTCCTCCAGCGTTTGAAGCACAGACTGGAAATGCTGGAAGGGTGAGGGTGTGGACATGTGAGAGTAAATCTGTTCCCACAATGCAGAAAGAACGTAATCAATAGATTAATCAAGGTAATAGTGCAGGATGACTAAAATATGCTTACTTCATTTAAGGCCTGTCGTTCCGACTTAGGCAGATTCTGGGATTGGTTGTCTGCTTCAGCCCATTCCTTCATGATCTGAGGAATATGTGACAGTGTGATATCTCTATGAAACGCTCTAAAAGAGATATCTAATATGGCACAGCTTCAATTTGTACAGCTGTAGGATGTAAAAATAGTTTGATAGAAAAAGAGCAGTTCCCAAATTAAATTACATCCCACTTCAAAGCGGTGATGTATTGTGATTGTCAGTATTCGTTTGTTTGTTTGTTTGTCCACCAAATATCTTCACAACCATTGCAGATAGAAAGATGAAAAAAAGCGCATTACTCGGGCGGCAAAGGGAATAAAATGAGGTGATGACGTTGACCTTGAGAAAACTAGGTCAAGGTCAAATTCCTTACTTTTGTATACTCAGGAACCAGGAGAAGGCCAGTGTAAGACCATAGATCAAAGCTAGCGCTTTGATCTACCTACGTACTAGCTTTGATCTATGGTCTTACTCACACTGGCCTTCTCCATATGCACTAGTCTATGCACTAGTCAGGTACTACTTTCAGGGTACCCTGACCTACCCTGAAAGTAGGGCAGGGTAAGTCGCGGGATGTTACAGTCTCTGACTGCTTTGGTTCTAGTTTAATTTGCTCTCGTCTGACTCTGATTGAAGCTACATGTGCATACAGTTCCTTCAAATCTCACTAATTAACACACTTTAGCTGTATAAAACACAATAAAAAAATTAATTATTGTTTAATTTATATTATTTTTATATTTTTATTTATTTTTAGATTTTTCATATTTTATTTTTATATTTTTTATACTTTTACATACATACATATTTTTTATCTTATGTGCGAACTGGGACCTTCACAAGGGTTTTTTGTACTTGTCTCATATGAAAATGTGTGTCAGCATGACAAATAAAGATTTTGATTCTGAAAATGAGGATTGTATCATGGAAATGTTTGCCAAATTCTTATAATGTCATTTTTTTAAAAAGACATAATACCTACTGACGTTGTTGAGCAAGAATGCTTGATATAATTCAAACAACATGGACGTCAGCCCCTGTAGCTTTGAATTAAAAGAGGAAGTTTAATCTTACACTACTAAATAAATTAAATTAATTAACAAAATAAATTAACTGTTCAAAGCCTGACCCACATGAACCAAAACCTATTTGTTTGTAGTGTGAATATTACCTCATTGATGCGCTTCATTCTGCGTTCCTCCAGATCAGTTTTGGCACGGAGGAAGTTTGCATGCTCTGTGTCGTCCACTGGCTTTTCAAAATATACATCAACACCGTCTGTGGGCCGAGGAGTGGCCACTAAATGGGATGAGGCATAGATAGAAATTATTATGGTCACAGAGATGGTAAAATCAAGAGGTAAAATCATCCAGTAATTTAAAAGAACCCTGGCCTAAATGTAACTCAGGGTGAGAAATGAAGATATAGCAAGAAACTAAGAAGGCAATTTTACACTACAGTTACGAGATTAAACAACAATGGAGAACTATGCCTGCTTTGTCCGAGAGAGAACTTGGGTGTGAAATGATAATTATTTATAACCAGTCTTTACCAGGGAAATCTTCACCATATTTTGTAAAACAAAGAAACAATCATAACTAGATGTTCCTGAGCGTTTAACTAATATTAAATAGAGGAAACAAATTAAGAAGATTATTGAAAAGAGATCAAACTAAACCAAAATGACTTTGCTATAGTTATGATGTAATCTATACATGTGGTTTAGACAAAAAATACACTTTCAATTATAATTTAAATGTAAATACTACAGGAATGATGTTTAAAGGGCCAGTTTAGTCATACCCATCAAAAATTCCACTTTCCTTTAATTAGCATCTTGATTATTTAGGTGGAAGTTGCTAAAGTTTTGAAAGAATATATCATAATTAAAAATGATATCAAAGTAGTGTTGCCATTAATTAAAGAATACTTTAATAGTTGTGTCTCTTTCCAGAAAGACTTGTGTTTCAAGTTGAAACCGCTTTCTTGTGTCATGGTGGATTAAAACATTAAGTACATCCTCCTCAGCTGAGCTGTAACATTAGATATCTTAGTTAGCTAGCCTCTTGTCAGGACGCACATTTGCTTATTTGTGATGATAAGTTACAAAAATAGTTCCTGAAGATGTTTTACTAAAGGTTTGGTTAGACGGACATTTAACAGAAAGCTGAACTCATATTTCCATATTAGTTAAATAAAGCTAGATAAAAAGGGCAAGTAAGGGTTAAAATAAAAGATTTGGGGGTGAAGTCCCTTTAAATATTGTGGGAGATAAAAAACAACATTTCGTGTCTGCATCAATTATTTCACATTTATCACCTTATGCACATAATTTTTTTATTTAAAATGAAAATAATGAATTTAAAGTGAATTAAATTAAATTTGCATCCTTTGTTCTTCCATCAGACGGTCAGATATTCTACTTTTGTGCATATGGGCTTAAATTCCACTGAGGCCTGGACCTCCCTGTGAGTGTGGAGGAATTACACACTAGTATACATTTAGAAAGAGACGTGTATGTACATGTTAGAGACATACATAGAACACATCCACGCTTGGGGGAATGTGGACTAGTTTTATCTAATTTGTGTTGTGAAAGAAGCGTGATCTTCGCATTACGAAATGAGAAAAAAATGTTCTAAGTTTAGGAGTTGAGAACCACAGACTAAACCTTCTGACACTGCATAAAAAGCTGATCAGCAAGAAGCAGAGACACTCACAGCTGTCTCCTTTAATCAGAGGAGTGGAGGTGGTTGGCTTGTGGCTTTTCTCATAGTAGAAAGAGTCCAGATAGTCTGACGTCTGGTAGGGACCTGAGTCGATAGGATATTCATACTCATCTAAGTCTTTCACAGCTATTGCGTCCTCTTCCTCCTCTTCTTCCACCTCTTCTTCATCAATTTCGTCTTCTTCATCCTCCTCCTCCTCTTCCTCCACCACTTCTTCATCCTCTTCTTCCATATCAGTCTCCTCCACATCCGTGTCAGGAGAGGGGCTTGGTGTTGGGGGTGTCGCTTTAGAGCTGCAGGAGAGGAAACAGTCATTACTCTGAAGGCTTCATCTGTCACCTTCCACCATCCGCATGTTTTCAAGATGAATCATCTTACAGAGAGTTGAGTTTTCCACTGGTTTGTGATGTGAGTATCTGAGGACCAGCGGGGACGTCTCTCTCCTCTGTCTCTCCTTTACTGTTGGTGCTCACTCGGCCCGGGCAGCACACGTATTCAACCCCCCTGAAATGGTCCCCACATGGCAACAGCATCCCATAGCTGTGGAGCTCTAGATTATCTGTAGCACATTCCTGAGGGGGAGGCCATTATATCCATTAAAAACAGAATGTACAGTATATGTGAGGTTTACTTCCATTTTATATTTAATTATTTGGAAGAAATGTTGTAGATTTCTGTTATAATCAGATATAATTCTGAATTTCACTAAAAAATACATCTAAAGTAGGCATACAAATGAAGAAACTTTTATGTCTGCAGTAAAATATTACAAATTTATAAGATGCACAAGCTGAAAGTCCAACACAAATTAAATTTTTGGCTATAATATGGTTTAAAAAACTTTCATTCTACATTTTGAACATCTAAAATATATCTGCCCCCTTACCTTCTTAGCAATGTTGTGCCAATACACGTAACTCTTGCAAGTATCCATCTGCTCCTGGTGGAGGAAACGGCATCGGTCGGGCACCAGCAGGGCCTCGCTCACATACTCGCCCTCTGCAGCACGATTGAAGGAAAGCCATTGTGAAATAACTTCTAACAGTAAAAATTAAGATCTACGACTCAGAAGTCGGTGCTGTATTTGAAGCTGCAGCCTGAAATGTAAATGTGAAACCTGTGAATGGAACATATGAATGAACACGGCACAAAACCCAGAGAACATGAAAAAGTATTATGACAGAGCAGCTAGCCTGGGAGAATACAGATAATTCAGTTCAAATATTCTTCACTCAAGCTAAGAATAAAGCAATGATTACAGAGGTAAAGATTTGACTGTTTTGTTTTACACAACAGAATAAGGCTTATGGTATAAACAAGATTTTGCATTATGCTTAAGTTTGTTCTTCCTGAAGCAGCACTATCATGTTGTTCTTGCTCATACATAAAGGAGAGGGTCCAGCCACACAGCAGGCAGTACCCTCTGGTGGTATGCAGCACACATGGCCTCTCTTTAATCCCCATGTAGAGATGCTTGATGTGTCTGTTCAGCTGCACAACACTGTTGTGTATCAGTGCCTCGCAACAGTTCAAATTAAATTATAAAGTTTATTCCTAAAGGATGTGTTTAGGTTACAAAAAATGAAAATCAATTAATAGGGATGAAATTTTACCCCTATGTCAACTTCTGAAAGATGAATGAATCTCATGCAATAAAAGCAAAATTAATATTCCACCATCTAGGGAAATATACTTATTGGATTTTCCTTGTGAGTCAGGTAAAAGATTGGCACGGCTACACAGATATTACATTTCATTATTTGTTTATTGTGTACAAACACTGAATGTGACAACGATGACTTGTTGCTTTTAGACTTGTTTCTTATTCTTTTTAATTAGTAAGATTGGCTAGTTGTCAGATTTTATTACTTTTGGAAAGAGGTCAACTAGCTGCTTCCCTCCGTTTTCAGTCCACGGAGATACAGTAAGATAACTTCCTGCTGATTCCTACAGTTTAACCTTTAAAAGAAAACATGAGATTTCAATCAATCTTATCATTGAATTCCCAGCAAGAAAGTGAATATGATTATATAAAAATCATCCTTGATCTCGCCACCCACATTTCCTTCCATTTCAGTGTCACACTATCAAAATAAAGGTCAGAAAAAGGTTTTAATTTCATCTGATCTTCATTTTATAAGATGGATGTGCAGTAAATCTATGAACAAAAAAACACGTGTGATGAGGCACGTTCTTTTCAAGGACACAAAATTATAAACCCAGGTAGACGTGATTGTGTAGTTTACTAATGATAACTATGAGCTGTTCTTACCTAGACAGCGGTAGGGCAGGACTATGAAGGGGTGAGTTTGGCAGCGTCCCCAGCCTTTCTTACACCAGGCGTAGATGGTGACGGGGGTTTTTGACTCCTCTATATGGGAGATCTGAAGTGTTGGGTACATCTGGACGCACAGGTTCATTCAGAGGTGAGGAAAACACAGAAAACAGATAGATGTATGGATAGAACAAAAAGGGTTGAAGACAAGAGGAGCAGAGGAAATGATGAATTTGTTTAGAACAGAGATGCAGTGATTAGTTGGGAGGGGTAGAATAAAAGTAGCGAGGTCAGGGAAGAAGAGGCTGGACAAGACTAACAAGGGAAAGAGTCATGCAATACACAGTATTCTCTATCTATGGGCACAAATACATGTAAGACCTTCTTCTGAAGCCGTGTTGGACAAGCTTTTTCATTCATTTCAATGAACATTTCACATCTGACAAATTTAATTTAAAATCTAGGCCAATAATTCACAAACACATAGTACTGTTAATAATTCTGAGAAATGTGGCTTGCCCAGAATCTGCATGCTTTTTTTTTTTTTTTTTTTTTTTAAAAATGGAAAAAAAAAAACAAAAAACAGACGGCATTTGTGTTAAAGCAATCACAGATTCACTACTGTAAGCTAATCGCATTACAGTCCATTCAGGCTCATGGCTGCAGCTTGCTGTAGCAGCTATGTCGGCTTTGGCCACCAGATGGCGCTTGGTTGTCTCTGAGTCAGATAAAAATGTTTGAAGAAGTGTGGGGAGAGTACTGTATGTGTACCACTGTTTACCTCACAGTAAACGGTAATAGGTATGTACACATGATAGAAAACAAGAGGGGGAAAAGCGGATGGTGGCAAAAACAAAATAATTAAATACTCCAACAGGCCACCATCGTTTCACTAAATGTGGGTAAATGTCTAGATTTGTAGGACAGGAGTTGACAAAAACAAATATGAGAGAAAAATTTTCTTTAATTTTACTTGCTTGTTTTACATTTAATCAATAACAATATTTCAAACCCAGCTCAGATCTACTTTTCCATTGATTACTGTATTTTGATAATATTTGTTTTAATGAACCACACCGGTAGTCGTATTTATTATATCACCAGCTTGAGGACCCCTACCTCCTGACAGTGGGACAGGATTTCACTGGGTTCTTTGAAGCAGCCCTGCCGGCCCTGAGGATCTGGCTGCCACTGGCCGGTTTGTAGGTCCATGTGCAGGAGCTGACGGCCACAGAACATGGCAATCTGTGGCTCTGCTACCTGGATGCCTGGTCCGTTCACCTCGGTCATGGACAGCGCCTGCAGCATTGAGGGAGGGGGGACATGAGGAGTGAGAATGTCAATACAAATTTAGTGGCCTATAGTATTGTGTCTGAAACTGATCCTGGATGGGGTGAACACAGAATTTTAAAGAGAGAAAGAGGAGGTGCATGCACAGCAGGCGTGACTGAAAACTGCACCAGAGAACGACAGCAAACCTAAAATGTAGTGATTCATAGCGGATTTATGAAATGACACTAAAGCAGACAAAAGATGGACCAATAAATAGCCAATGTACAATAAGATTTAGAAGAGTGTGTAAAATAATTCCCCCCTCCTCCTTCCTCAACTGCAGCAGCCTTCTAGAATGTTGTTGCTATTGATCATTGGATATGTTGCCTCTGCCTGAAGGACGGCCCAGGGGATCCGACACAGAGGCACAAACAGCAGCTACAACTGGGATTCAGGTGTTAATACAAGCTCATTGACTGATGTCCCACTTCACTACATTAACACACGGAACAGAGACAGTGAATAAAGGGCTGGGCAGGGGCAGAGAAGTTCTAGTAACAGCACGGAGGACTTCATATACTATACCTCCACAGACAAAAGGGATTTTTCAGAGACTAAAGATCATGAGATTAAAAAAGAAATGTTGGTTGATTCACTGCAGCAGTAACGTTCATGTTAGGATCATGCAATACTGTCCAGTGCAGAAACTCAAACAAAATGCATCCCACTCCCTATAGCTGCTTATGCAAAGCTCATATCTTTTTGTCTGTGCTGACAAACAGAGAACCAGACCTCATGACGTCAGACAAGATGAGCAACGCTGAGCCAGTTAGAACAAAGATGCCCAAAGGGAAGAAATGGAGGAGAAAAATCCAGGGGAATGACGCCTGATCAAAGCGAAGCCCTATTTTGGTTGACCGGAACTCTTTTGAAGTCTTAATTAAAAGTTACATAGAATTCAAAAAAATTACAAATATATATTTTAATTGTGTGTGTGTGTGTGTGTGTGTGTGTGTGTGTGTGTGTGTGTGTGTGTGTGTGTGTGTGTGTGTGTGAAATAAATGATGAGCCCTGAGCAGTCTGAGAATTTTAATTATTAATTATTGTTTAAGAGGAGTTTCCGTTTCTGCATGTTCTTGCAGATTCTTACAAATTACAGCTCTACTTCTTATTACCGCCGACAATGTCCCAAAGCCGACCGATTTTCTACGATTTATGAATGACTTTTTCTAACCTTTCTTAGCTTATTATCTTAAATTAATTTCAATCTAGTAATAAGACAAGACAGGCTTATAGTGACAACAGAGACAGGTCGCAATCACAGTGAACACCATCTTTTATTCTAAATCTCTACGGTAACGGACTGCAAATATAATCCTCATTTGTAAATGTTTACTAAAGCTATCACTGTGTGTTAGTTACAGCTGAAAGTCTCATGCTTCAGTATAAATTCAATAACATCCTTTTTGACAACATAATTTTTAAAATTTCCTCTTGTCTCTTTCTTATTTTTCATTCTTTTTTTTTTTTTCTCAAATCATGTTGCTGTCAGTTCTAAATCTTAGCTGTCAGCCAACATGTGTGTTTCAAATCACTCATCTCACCCTAATCTCAAATTCCTTTATGTTCACCTCGCTGGAAAATTGCAGCGGCGGCTATAAGAAAAACTCAATAATTTACACTCAAAAAATAAATTAAATATCAGGAATAAATCTAAAGTCTGTTTTAAAACTGTTTCATAATTTACAGTGAGCTAACATAAAACACATTTAATCTTTGTCCAAGTTTTTGCATAAATATTTTCATGCAGAGCTGTGTAATTTATCGACTGTGTTTCACTGGAGCTTTTAAGTGTATTGTTGCGCTGGTAAGAGAAACAGCAGCTGAAGATGCTGAAACAATCTGTCTCTTGCAGCTGCTGAGCTAATGTCTAAAGAGATATATCCCTCTGACTCAGAGAAGGTCAGTGCCACACACGGAAAAAAAGAGAGAAAAAACTTCCGGATATTTGAGAAGATAACCTGGCAGCTCCCCCTCGTCCAGCTCTCTCATTCTGCCTGCTCTCCACTACTCCACTTGCAGAAAATCAATGCTGAGCGACTGCAACTGTATCGCCACGCTCCCCCCCCAATCAATAGCGTTCCATCAAGGGCCCGAAGCCCTGACCTCCAGCACAACAAAGATGCACATCGAATCTCCAGGCTGATCTGGGACCAGATTAGATCTCACTCTCACGATGAACCTAAATTAGAAATGACCAAGACAAGTGCAGACTATAAGATGAACATGTGTGTTTTTCTCTTCCTGTATGGTAGGAAGCAGAACACCAGCTGGGTTCTGACCCAGTTATGAAAATGTTTCTTCACATGCTTGTTGCCCGTACAGACGTCCACAACATATAAATCGACATGCAGTGACTCACGGTCAAACGGGACATCTACAGTCACAAAATCAGAGTGTTGTTCGTCGGCCTCTCTGTACACGGACTTAAAAAATCTGTTAATGCGATACGAAGGAGTCAGGGACGCATCTGGCGAGGCTGTGCTCGAGCCTCGTCATGGAAACGGAAGCCAAATTTCATCCCAGTGAATACTGTTGTCTGGACTTGTCAAGTAGACGCTTCTCTTACTGGCTGTTAATTTGATTTAGTGGTATAACATAATTATCTTACATTAAACTTCCTTTTACAAATAGGTGTGGTGAAATTGAATGCAATTTACCATCTTAACATTTACATCGTGCATATTTAATTCATAGATCACAAAACTACGGTATTTTTTTTCAAGTCAACTGTAACATCCAATCAGCTGCACAGATATTTATGTTCAATGGGACAGCGGAGAGCATCCATCATGTAGTCAACGTTGAAGCAGAGCTTATAATAACGATAAGATTGTGAAGATGAAAATGAACATTTGCAAATGTTTTTTATCATGAGATGAAAAAAACAATTATTGTAGCCAATTGCAATTTAAACAACAACAACAACAACAACAAAAAACCCTCCATGCAGCTAAAGTGAATAGAGAGCATGAACCAATGGGGGCGATGTGGCTGGACATGTGGCTCACCACACTGGTCCAACCTGAATTAAAACGCCGTATGGTGTGTTGGGTTAGGGTTACAGTTAGGGTCATATTGTCAGTAAGTTCATGGTCTCCAGAGGACAAAGCCTGCTGACTTTGTGATTTTGTCTTTTCTTCTAAAGCACGACTACGATATTGACAACTTTTAAATGGAAGGATTGCCATAACTCTACGGTACATTCATGATTATCTGTAGTGTTTTGTCCTTGTCATCACCGGTCAAAATTGTTATCTATCATACTCACTATATTTTTCAGTGTTACTTGGTAAATTTTAGCACACTTAACTTACATGTTGAACTTGATAAACCTACTTGATATCATACATAATTGATAAAAATAAATAAATCCAACTTAATATTATTAAACATTTGAATATATGCCTCTTTAATATTGTACTTTATCTAACTGAGGTTATCTTACCAACAACTATTTTCTCTTATTTGAGTATTTCAGCAGGCACCTTGCCATATTCAACAGACACAGACCAAACAGACATGGACAATGGCCTTCTCTTATGAAGGATGTGGCTTTTATTCACAGTTTAAAAATGGCATTAGCTGCAGTGAATGAAACACATTCTTGTGCCATAATTAGCCTGTTTTGTCCATGTTTTTTTACTTTGTAGCTGCATTTCCCTTTAGATTGGAAAACATGTGGTCGAAAGCTTTTCAGTGTCTTTGTGGTGTGTAGTCTCCATTTTAGTGATAACTGGACATACGATTTTTAAAACTCACTCTGAGGATGGAACGATGAAGCATTCCCAGTCACCATCAGGAGTTGAGTCACAGCGATCCAGCTGGCCTCACAGTAATGCTTCACAACCTGTCAACAACTGAGCTTCTTCTCCAGCGAAAGGACGGCTGCTCGCCACGTCTCGGTGAGATACCGCTTCAGTGTACTTAAACATCTCTATACAGTACAGTTTGCAGGCGTACTTGTGGGTCGGGTGGCGGTTCAGATGTGGTAAAGTGCTGCTGCAACCACCCTGAGTTCAACGTATCATGTTGTAATGCTGATAAGACTGAAGTTCGAGAAACTTGGCAGTTCCTCTCTGCAGAGTGCTGCATCATTAATAACAACCTGGTGATATTAAACATCGATTGGCTTCCTGCCTTATCACCAGTTTGTTTGCTTCCTTTGGCTCCCTTTCTGTTTTCTTTTTCTCTGCCATTACAGAGAGCATCATGAAGAAACTAACTGATCCCACAGAAACAGGAACTTATTGTGCCTGAGACAAGAACGGCTGATACAGATAAAATAATGGGTAATATATTTACCCACACATCCCACCAGCAAAGGAAATTATGCTGCAGAGTGGAGGACATTATAAATGCCTGCTGTAGATATGATCACTCTTCAACCCTCTTCAACCCTGTTTGAATTAAAATTTTAGCACCTGTTCCACCCTCATGTTACAGCATGACTTCATCCTCTGTAATGATGCAATCTTCTGGCCCTAACAGGCAAGCTAGACCAGTAGAGGCAGAGCAGCCCACCCATCATATGTCACCTCATACAAGTTGCTGCCAGACTGTACAGTGAAGAACCATGCCATAAATGCACCAGAGGCTTTAAAATATAATTGCTGTGCTGTAGCAACATGCCATTTCATGTATATTACTTCAGTCGATTCCTTTCAGACAAAAATGTGATTCATTTTGTTTCTTTAATTTTATTTTGCCATCTTTAATAAATTTCTCCAATATGTGTCATACATGTTCTAAGTGATCTGAAGCACATGCTTCCGTCTCTCTTGTGTGAAGCACTATGTTGTTTATTAAGCCATATATGAATCCATTTAACTTAGAAATACACTACCTACCACGCAAAAACAACCTCTGACTTCAGATACAGGCAGATATACACATTGGCGCACAATACTTAACAAGTATTATAAAGCATGTTCAACCTGATTTGCTTTGCAGGAGCCGATTTGACTGAACATAAAAACCCAGCCTGAAGTAAAGGGCATCACAGCGGTGGTTATCAGCTTTGTTTGTTAACCCAGGCTTTCTGCTTCAGGCTGTTTGTGTTCTCCCATAAAAATGGCCATTTGGTTCGTCATCCAACTTTTCTGTTGCACAAAAAAAGACTGATCGCATGCTGTCTACTTCAGTCCAGAATAACAGGTTTTCATGAGTGACAGCTATTCATAAAATATATTGTGTTGGGGTTAGGATGAATGTTTGACGTAAAAAATGTTGACTGTTAACTGATGTGATAAAGTTCATTTATTTTCCACATAATGGACTATAGGTTCCTGTTTATAGCCAATATCTCACTGCAAACTGCAACTCTAACATAACTGCTTAAAAATTTAAAATGTTTCAGTATTACCATTGATAAATATCACTAGACAAATCCATTTTGCCTACAGCTAATCCCCGTTTAGCGACAATAGAATGGTAACATCTAACACCTGACTAGTGATGATGTTTTTTTTGGGCCAAAACAGGCCACACTGGGTATGGATCTGAAAAAAAAAGGGGCAGAGCAACAATTTTATGTCATTTTTCTGGGAACTTGAATTAAATTAAATTACAGGGGTTTATGCTCTGAGTACCATTCTATTTCTATTTCTCTCTTTCTCTCTCTCTCTGTCTCTGTGTGTGTGTGTGTGTGTGTAGCTGTCACTTTCCAGCTTCTTCCCGATTGATGTTCAATCATCTCATCTGATCAGGCTGCACATGCTTTCCATTTACTCATCAACCCAGTCGTGAATCAACTCCACCTCATCTCTGGATAATCATTTCGGCCATTGTTGTAGCAATAATTCAGGCTAGTTTGGTGAAGACAAACCTAGTGCTTCATTATTTATTGTAGTTGAACCGTCTAACCCCTTTCCATTGCCTCAATCCATCTACTATACCCCCAACCCCTCTACCAAAAGCGACACTCAGCAGAAAAACATCCTGAACTTAATCTCTGGTGTCTCCAGGCAGCAACAGCTGTTTAATAATTGTAGATAGAGTTCACTGTACTTAATTAAAACATTAAATTGTCTTATCATTAAATTCTCATTAGCTACATTGCTGATACATCTAATGTACCTGCAGTTATATCTAATACTAATGACTCTTTTTCAACTCTGGAAGGAAAATCCTGTTTAAATCCTGTTGCTGTCCACTGGAAAAACATTGTGAACTGGTAAATGTCATCACTCGTGTAGGTAACATTGTACAAATGGGGCTCAACAATTTATAACCCATGAACGAATGAAACACACGCACACAAACGGGGTGTTTCCATGCATTTCTTTGTGCTTCTCTGCAGCACAGATGGCTGACTGGTGGGCGTTTTCCTGTTCTCAGGAGCCCCCTCCTTCCACCTTTTCTCAAGGCTGAGCTCCATCCGCCCCAGCCGCCACATCCTTGATAACCTTCTGTTTTCTTCTCCCTTTCCTAACAGCTTTCACACAATGCTGACACGCTGTTGATTGGCCTCCCTCCCCAGGCCAGTGCTAAATGGCCAGATAGATTTGGGAACATTCATCATTATAATCATGTCGGTTAATTATTCATAGGCTCCATCAGCCTCTTCCTGGTGTGGCATGTACTTATTAGAGTAGCAACATTAGTCTGTCAGACTCTCATGGTGCGGAGGGGACAAAGGAGGATAAAGGTTGTTAGTGCTGCACATTCACTCATTATTGCACATCTCTCATCTACTAATAGCTAATTGCCTTTCATTTTCTATTCAGTAGACACTGATGGGCAGAGCGGAAAACATTGCTTTGTCCTTTATGTTTTGCTCTATAGTGTCTTCCTGTAAGCCACATATAGTCACTTACTGAACATTAACCATAATGTCTCATTTCGATACTTGATCGCCATCGTAATGGAGACCTTTTACTATGCACATGCAAACTTCACAACCTTTTCTAAGTCAGACTTTATCAGTCCAGATTAGAGTGGCCCGAGCCTCCAGCTGGGCTCCCTGGGAGCAGATGGCCCTATAATCACCAGAGTTCATCGATGTCTGAAACAGCAGCCAAAGTCAGCTCCTAATATTCTATTTAATTTCAAATAGCTTAAATACAGATCACATTAGATGGCATTCCTACCAGAGATTTCATAGAACTGAAGCTGATGCGACACCTTCATGATCGGTGTTATTTAGAGATATTTTTACTCAGAGCTGTGCCCACTGCTGTTCTGTAAATATAAGATCAGAGTGACATTTCTAAAAGTTTCAGCATTTATCTTCCCAACAAGAAAAAGGAAGCTGATCTATGTCTTTTGTAAAAGATTTCTAACACTGTACAGAATTACGTAAGCTTATCGGTACAGATTTCCCAGATGTTCAACCTCATGACTCATAATTAACATTACATTCAAAAATATCCTGCCAACTCTGTCTTACACAATCTTGACTACACATCTGAATTTTACACCCATTACATGCATCTGCGGTGAAGCTCTAACAGACTCTGTGCTTATCGGAGTTTCCTGTTTTGTTCAGATTTCCCGTGTGACGTACCCAGTTCTATGGAAACACTTCATTAAACAATGTTGGAATACAAGAGGTGATCGTGATACTTGCGTCGCAAATAGAGGAGGCTGAATATTACGTCTGTGCTCTACCCACATTTGAAAAAAATGTTTCCTCTGAGTCATTCATAATAATAATGACACCCTGTGCCTGTTTTCTCCAAAAAGAGACACACAAAGCATTATTATGTTCATGACACAGCCTCCTGCAGATATGTGGGAGAGCACCAATGGCGTCGCGGTGTTTCATAAAGCCATTCAGAAAAACAAACTATGAATACATGAAATCCCTGCACGATTTAGCTTCTTCTACTCAGCCAAAATGAAAGGATTTTGTCTTCAGGTAGTATTGCTGATTAACTTTTTACTGTTACATAACACCGCTGAGCCTCGCTCACTGGAAAGCAACTCATCATGGGAATGTCAGCGTATTATTGCCAAACACTCTGCCTCCAGATATTTCATACTGAAGAGTAACCTCAGGGGATTGAAGGAATCAAAGGCTTAGCGGAGATTCGAGAACCGCAGGTCCGGCTGAAACCTCCTAATGTCAACACAATCACCAGTGATGCAGGGATTTTCTGCAGGCAGACTGTGACTCCCACAATGCAAACAAGCTCTACAAATCTGCACTTATACGATAGAGATAGTCCTGTCACAATCAGGACCATTTTAGCTGGTGATAAACTGCTTGTGCAAATAATTATGATTACCGGTTTGTTTACCTAATTCTATTCATTTAATCACATCATAATAGTTCTGGCTTTTGCACCTGATCCACTGCCACCACCAGAGGGCTGGGTAAAATTTAGGACGTTACCTTAAAGCATTAGCAAAAGCTCATTGCTGGTTGGATCTGTTTTTTGTTGTGGTTTTTTAAAGTGTAAATTTAACAAATCATCCCATCATTGCAAAAAAACTGGTGCCTTAATGTTCAAACTTTGATTTGTGAGTGCATATTGTGCATTGCCCCAGCTGAAATAAACAAAAAAAACTACAGTCTTCTTTCCTACATTGCTCAAAACCTCCTGTATAAACATACAAGATTAAGCTGAAATTTTAATGAGAGAAAATAATTGTACTGAAAAAAAAAAAAAATCTTAGAATAGAATTCTATTTCATTTAGATCATCTTGTACTGAAAGTCCAGAGGTGATTACTTTATGTCACAGCGGAATGTGGTATCAGGAAATTGTGTTTTGGGGGAGTGGGGGGCGGGGGGGTTGCATGCAGGCACTGAAACAATGCATGCATTGTTTAAAGTAGAATAGAGTATAACTTTATTTATCCCTTAAGGATGTTCCGTCAGGGAAATTAATTTCTCCATCGCACACAGCACAGTAAATACACAAAACACAGAAAAAGCACACAGAAAGCACCAGCATATAGAAAGTAGTACAAGACCAAATAGAAAGATTAATAAATAACCCATCAAGAATGTATAAATAGAAAATCATAAATAGGCATAGGAATATAAAATAAACAGGCCTGGTTAAGTATGGGTATAGTGAAATGTCTATAGTGTTTGTATTGCTTTTGCTGTATTGTCTGTGTCATCCCTCAGCTCTTGTGTGGACTTTCTTCTTCTTCGTCTCCCCCAGAGAGGAGTTGAGTAATTTAATGGCTCGGGGGATGAAGGAGTTCTTAAGTCTGTGTGACCTGCATGTTGGGAGGCACAGCCTCTGGCTGCTCAGACTTCTCTGGTTGTTGGTAACGGTGTGCAGAGGGTGGCTGACATTGTCCATGATGTCCAGCAGTTTGTCCAAGGTTCTCTTCTCTGCCACCGTTGCCAGAGGGTCCAGCTTCATCCCGACCACCGAGCTGGCCCGCCTGATCAGCCTCTCCATCCTGGAGAGATCTACCTTGGTCACGCTCCCTCCCCAACACACCACAGCGAACGACAGGACGCTGGCGACCACAGACTGATAGAACATCCTCAGGAGCTTCCTGCAGATGTTGAATGCCCTCAGCTTCCTCAGAAAGTACATCCTGCTCTGTGCTTTCTTGTACAGCTGCCTTGTGTTGCTGGTCCAGTCCAGCTTGTTGTCTAGCCACAGCCCAAGATATTTATAGGTCTGCACAATCTCCACCTCAGTAATGGCATGATGCCCTTGACTATGCTTAAAACTAGTTCAAGTTAACCTGAAGCCTGAATGAGCACAAGCTTAGGTTAAAACACCAATAAGTGATCCACTAAAGGGAAGACTTTCCATGGTCTCTTTGACATACACACCAGCCAACATCATAAGGATGTTATGCATACTCTTGCTTCCTTCTTATCTTATTGCCTCACAAGGCCCTCACTGCCTTTGACTCTTTTATATTTCTCTGTACTGAAGTCTTTTTTTTTTTCTGGTATTCTGTCAATCCACATGTTGACACTCATCACAGTTCTAATTTTACTTTCCTGTCTCTTCAAGCAGCTTCTAAGTTGTGTACACACATCTAACAACACTGCATATTGTGCAGCAGAGCTGTCTTGAAACTAACACAATTTTAAAGTGAGGAAAACCACTTGACACTGAAATATACATTTAACATTTTTATTATCTGTCAAAGACAGCACAGTGGCGCAGTGTGTAGCGTTGTCGCTGCACAGCAAGGCGGTTCTGGATTCGAGTCCCGCTCTGTGGGGAGTTTGCATGTTCTCCCCCTGTCTGCGTGGGTTCTGTCTGGGTTTACCGGCTTCCTCCCGCCTCCAAAAACATGCGCTTCAGGTTAATTGGCCGGTCCCGAATTGCCAGTAGGTGTGAGTGTGTGTGCGTGTGTGTTTGTCTGCATCTCTGTGTGGCTCTGCGGAGCACTGGCATCGTGTCTGGAGTGTCCCCCGCCTCACGCCCTGAGTCAGCTAGGATAGGATAGCTAGGATAGGCTCCAGCTCCCCGCGACAGCGGATGAAGCTGTTAAGAAAATAGATGGATAGATTGATGAATTATCTGTCAAATTGATAATCTTTCAAAAAAAGGTCCTTTGGGTTATGGACCCATTTTATTCATATCACATATGTTTTTTGGTTCTCTGGTTCAGCTATAAACTCCATGATCTCTCTTCTTTCTGCACCATTCTAAAACTAACTTTTTGAAATTGTAATCAATTCAGAGTTTTTATTAACAATTAAAACCCATCATTAAATAAACTGGTGCTGAGAATCCATGCATTGTGGTAGAGTAATAAATCTAGTTGCCCACCACACCTACATATCATATATCTCTTTCCTTCTGTATCTTATTTATGCACATATATAATTCTGATCAAATCATGCCAGCTCTCCTGGGATCCTTCTAGCTGATGCCTCTTATGGAAATGAGGACTTTGAGGTTGTGTGAGCTTCACAAAGAGAACCTGAGGTGGGGGCTGTGTGTGGTTATACATCTTGATTATTATTATTATTATTTTATAGTTATTATTTTTCCATTGAGCTGGAATCACATTGAGAAAACAATAGTTTTTTTGTGGTATCCATAGCTCCACGTCATTAAGAGTAATGTTATATATGCCATTGTTGGTTGATTTCACACTTCAGAAGCATACAGTATCACCAAGTTATGAGCACAGTGTTGAATTTCCAACGAGAAGAAACCATCAGCAATTAAAGAACCCAGCCTGGTTTAGGGGGATTGGGAGGATGACCTCCTCGCAGACCTCTGAGAGTGTGACTCGCCAGTGCTCACATTAATGAGGCTTTGTTAATGAACTGCAGAATAACAAATAAATGCTGATTTTTCCAAATTCAGGCCACTCAATGAAACAACGTGCAGCACAGTTGGTGTCGCTCTCTAGCATTTAACAGCAGCTTGCACTCACTTGTCATCCTCCTCATCTATCTCACATCCTCCCATCCAAAGCATGAACACACATTTATTTAAGCGCTCTTCTCCACAATCTCTCTCTCAGCATCCTTGTCCACTGAGGGCGGTTACCGTGGTAACACCACCCACAGGAGCCGGCTACCTTCCCTGTTACCGTAGCAACTAGTCCCTACAGAATTTCAAGCATGCCTCTCTCCATCTCTCTCTCTCTCTCTCTCTCTCTCTCTCTCTCTCGTTCATTACAAGTCCACCTATCTTTTTTTCTTTGTCACATGAGAGTCCCCACGTTTGGATTGACTTTCAATCCCTGAAAAGTCCCTTATCACTGGCTTCATGGTTGGTTAGCTTTGTTTTTCACAGTCTGCTGGTTGTGTATACGCCACTTAAATCACTTATTCACTGTTGGGGTCTGTAGAAAACCTAAAGTGTCTCATATTCTATTGTTTCTACTATGCCAATAATGTTTTATTGGATAACAGAGCAAATTACATTTAATTAAAAGCATCGACATCAAAGTAGAAACAAAAATGGAAGAAGACCCTCTTGACATCCAACCCTCAGAACAGATACACATGCAATGCTTAGAACAGCAATGCATTTTTATTATAGCATTATAATAATAATAATCTAAAAATGTAATATATAAATACATTATTATGACCTAATCAATTACTATTAATTATTTTAGTGGTTCTTCAAACAAAATCCAAATATTTCAAATTGACACTTTCTTATAAAAAAACAAAACAAATAAGAAACCTATCGCATTAGAAAATATAATGCTGATGACTATTGTTCCACTATGACACCATTGTATTATACAGTGATCCCTTGTTACTCATCGTTAATGTGTTCCAGGAACCACCTGCAAAAACTAAATTCTGTGATATAGTGGTGAACAATTTATTTTATTACTTACAGTAATAAATAAAACGCAGCGCACTTCTGAATGCCATCAGCCAATAGACTGTGTATACGGTATCATGTGACTACCTACTAATAATCCGCAATGAGGTGAAGACGCGCGTGTTGATGCGTGAATGAGCGAGGAAATACTGTATTATTGTTGATGGTCAGTAAACAGTTGGTCCATCTTTACTGTTGAAAAAAACAAAGGCTGTGATTGATTTGATGCTCATACACACTGTTGCAGAAGAAAGGATTTAATATGAATCATCAACATCAAAGCAGATCGACACACACGATAAAGCCTCTTACCTACAGCTAATTTAACCAGGAAGTTGATTTAGCAGCTGTTCTATGGACAAAAAAAATAGACAAAATAACTAAGATCATGTCAGGCTGACATGTCCTGTCTTGCCTTGGCTGTCTCAGTGTTATTTCAGACCGGAGCAAGTTGGTGAGATAATGTGTAGTCTGGTAGTCTGTGCTGCAGAATCACTCAGTAGATTAAATATTAGTGTCATCACATTTCCTCAGGTCATAAAGTCTGCACAGACTGCCCAACAGAAAGGAAAATGGTTGAATCACTGAGAAACTCTGTACAAAAGACCTTTCACTACGTTCTTTGTGTTATTATTTTTATTTCATTTTTTTAAGTTACCACCAAATTCTCAGCTGAGCATTAGATAACTGAGAGAGCACATAACTCCAAGATGAGGAAACAATAAAATACTATTTTTCCTGTCTCAATTGTGGAATGAGCAGCTGAGTCAAATGCCATGGGAACATTCTGTCTCAGAAAAGACAAATATATTTGATTATCATTTGCAGGAATTGTACACTCCTCACAAACAAACCTAAATGAAAAACACTGCTAGATACAGTTCCTGAATTCTGAGTCCACAAGTGAAATATAAATTTCACATTCAAGTAAAAAAGGGTTGTAACTGCATTTATTGATGTACTTGATTTTAGATATCTTACAAAGAAAAATGAAAAAGCACTTTCAATGTCCACTTTTCCATATTATGATAGCTTTACTGTTTCCACATACACCAGTTGTCTGGGGATGATCAAAAAGCTTTGTGAGAATGTGGGAAGTGACTCAATTATCTTTTGATTGTATGCATAAAGGGAAAATGGATGCAACTAGTAGTTAAATTACATTAAAGAACTCATTACTCTTGATATGTGGCCAATTGAACAAGACTGACTGCTTCAAAGTGTTAGATTGTCTGAAGTCAAAATTTGCTGAATGCATTAAAGAGGAAACAGCAGATGAAAATCACGAGAGGAAGACTGAAAATATCAAAAACCAGAAGGGCATGGCCAATAGTTTTCCTGGCAAACTTGTAATACAGTAATCCCTCACATGTTCGCGCTTCAAGATGCACGGCTTCAGTACATCGCAGACTTTTAGTGGCTAGTCATGTGATACCGTACTGTACTACATGCATTCCAATGGTTGAGGGCATCCGGAAGTGTGCTGCGTTTTATTTATTACTGTAAATAATAAAACAAATAGATAAATCAAATAAATCTCATCTGATATTTTGCTGTGTGGGTTAAAGGTGAACAAAGGTGTGAGGATGCCCACATGTGCAATTTCCTCCGGGATTAATAAAGTACAGTACACTCAACAAAAATATAAACACAACACTTCTGTTGCACGCTCCCTCAATGCTTGTGGCATCTGTGGCATTTTGCTGTGAGACAAAACTACACATTTCAGAGTGGCCTTTTATTGTGGGCAGTATAAGGTAGACCTGTGCACTAATCATGATGTCAGATCAGCATCTTGATGTGGCACACCTTTGGGGTGGGATGGATTATCTCAGCATGTAGACAAATTTGTGAACATCTCATGAAAAATGGGAGCAAAAAAAAAGTGTTGCGTTCTGTAGATAGATACTGTAGATAGATACTATCTATCTACAGTATCTATCTACCTACCCACATCTACTGTATCCGTGCTTTAGAACCTGACCTAGTCTGGAAAAAAAGGACCCAACAATTATAGATGAGCTGATTGTTTACCACTGATGCCACCCCTTCTCTTCATTCAATGTCTAACTTGTTTGTCCACCTGCTGTACAGGGTCACACAAAACATATAATGGGTTCTTCCTTGGCACATTGTGCACCTTTCACCAGTTTTCATGAAGATTTGGAACGTAGCGTTTCCAAAATCCTACTGACAAACAGACAAACAAACAGCCAGGCAGCAAACGTGATAGAAAGCGTGACCCCCCTCAGTGAAGATAATGAAGATAAAATGCAAAATGGAAGAAAAAAAAAGCCCAGAATCGAGGGGGTAGCATGAATTATTCAAGAACAATCACAAGGAAAGTGAAAAGATGTCACTGGGCAATAGAAGCAGTGGAGGCAGATGGAGGAGCAGTGTCTGGGACAGTAGGAAGGGGAGGAGGAGTGACTGCCTCTGGGATGAGGTGGGGGGGGAGAACGGGGGAGGCTGGGACACAGAGGATGGATGAGGGGAGGCAAGCAGACCAGAATGGGGATTTTCTTTTGTGTTCTCTAGAGGGAGACTGGGGGAGTAGCCCTGGAGGAAGGGGAAGGGTGTGGTGCTTAAAACACAGGTAGCATGAAGAGAGAGGCCTGGAAACGGAGCTGAGAGGATGCGTGACAAGTGGCAAAGCCCCGCTGACAAGAGGGAGCACAGACCTTTCCACGGCGCTCAATAATTGATGCAGCTTCTGCAGCGTGCCATCTTTATAAAGAAGCAAGAGTGTACCGAGTGTGTGTGTGTGTGTGTACTTAGAATGTATCTGCAAGTACATGGGTGTGTGTTTAGTGATTTCTTCCTATTGATATCACTGCTCCTGAGCTCCATTTGGATTAAAGATTAGAAGTGAGTTTTTAGTCCTCCTGACCGACCTGTGAGTTTTAAAGCCAAACAAATTGTTCCCTCATAATCAATTAATCATATTGAATTTAATTATTCAGTAAATGTTTATTTTTATGAAAACTGACTCAGCTTTTGAAATAATTCAAATGTAAACACATCCCTTTGGGATGGTTTTGTTCTCCCTCTGTGGTCTGAACCATTTCTGAGCAAGTTTAAATCACTAGTACATCAACGTTTTTGGTGAACTACAAATGCAAAAGTGCCAGAATTAAAGTGTAATACAAAAAAATATCTTATTTATACTGCTAAAGAATGAAGAACGGTAAAACAACAAATAAGAGATCTGTTATATCAGTCCATCCACAGAGATGTAGAAAACGGTGGCCCATGGGACCCAGCCATGTGCCTCATCACAGAGTAGCTACTGATGCTGCTGAGGAAATTAAAATTGGGGCTGATTTAGCCTCCTGATCTGAGATTATTATCATTACTACCATCAAGATCCATTAATTATTCCTTGGAAACTGAAAATAAGAAACAAAAGATGACAACAAATATTTATAACGCAATGCTAAAGAAGGCCCACCAAAAAACACTTTCTGTGTTCAGATGAAAATGTAATTAAAGTTTCATTGAAACCCGTTATTTTCCAATAATCCTGCTGAAAATCAACAGACAAACAGATAAGGAAGAGGTAGGAAAAGTGACAGATGTCAGAAATACATCACCTCAGGAAGTTGTGTTTGTAAGGTTCATCCAGTCTTAGGGAGGTAGACTAAAGGAACACAGACAAACTCCTGTTTCTTCTATTTCAAGCTTGTTGCAGTAAATAAATCCAGGATGTTTTTAAGCACTGCATAGTGTTGTAAAAATATCTTTGCACTTGTATAGCCATTACTGTGGCAGAGCAAAAAATGACCTGCCAAAGTGTACATCCATTTCCCTCCATTACAGCTTTCAACATTCTTCTGCAGAATATTAACACTGGCCAGAACAGTCTCAGTGGACCCCACAACCCCACACTCTTAAACCCTGCAGCCAAGGCCGTTCAGGAAATGAGATTTTTCAGTCCTACTTTCATACAGCTCAGTGTTCTGCTCTGGCCACGGGCTTTTTCTTCCCACCCAAACCTCATCTCATTTTCATAGCCACCTGTGAATACATGTACATGACAGAGATGGATCTCTGTGCTCTACCAGCAGCACAGGTTGAGTAGCAATAGGTCTTTGCTTCTTCCATTAGCATGCACTCCACCCTGCAACCCAAATAGCATTCTACATGCTCTCACTGGTTCCCAACCCCTGGGCCGCGGACCAGTATTGGTACTGGGCCGCACAGAAAGAATACATAACTTTTATTTGTGATCTGATTCTGAACAATGCGTTGTTTTGGAAAGTTCCTGGATGCTTTCTGCCATATCTGTCTACGACTCGCTCTCGGCAAATACCAAAATACTTGCCTCGATCACATGACTACCTTCTCCAAAGGGCCGCTCCGTCCGTTAACCCAGAATACATTACCGCTAAATTGAAACTCCAGAGCAAGCAAAACAAACAAAGAAACACACATTACGATGTTAAGAGGACACTGCTGATAAAGTTGCACACACATTGGATTCATTTTTATAACTGTATTAAAAGAAAGAACAGTTTTTATGCTCGTCATACCATTTTATTTTGTCGTATTTATCTGCCACACCTTAAAGGCTGGTCCGTGAAATTATTATCTGGCGTGAAACCGATCTATGGCGCAGAATAGGTTGGGGAACACTGCTCCACATTACTTAATACCTTATATACGTTACAATCTTCAAGAGGTTCAGACATGGACTATTAACCATCTTTTGTGGCATTACACAATTGTGTGTGATATCAAAGATCAACTCTTGTGCACATGGTAAATTTTAGAATCATTGGCTCTCTGGCACAGGTTTGCAGCTACCTAACGCTCTCTGTCTCTCTCTCTCTCGCCCTCTCTCTCCAGGTAATCTGTTTCGCTGTGCTCTCTCACTTTCCTCATGAACATCCAGGATAAGTGTTATCACCACACTGTAGATGTTTTTGAGGAGGGCCTCCTCTGAAACCTCCCAATAGCTGCAGCAGGACTAAACATCTTGCTTTGCAGAAGCATTACATTTCTCAGCAGAAAACCAACCCATTAGGCTTAATGATATCTCTTCTCTGCAAGACTCTGGAGAGGAGTCACAACTGGATGTGATCAAAACAATTACGCTCCATCTCAATCCCAAGGTGACACTGGACAAACTTGTAACATGAATGGACACACACAAGACCTTTGGACGCATCCAGAGCACACTGCTGCATGGAATTAGGTTTTATCTGCAGTAAGTTTAAATAGTTCTCTTAATCTGCACACACAGTACAGATGATCTGATATTCAGTTCACGGACAAAAAAAAATCTTTTTTGTAATTTTGGGGACGTATTTTAGTTAAAGCCTTGATTATTGTTATAAACTAATAAAATTGGACAATCAAAGAAATTTAAAAACATTAATAAGTGCTGCTGAGGAAATTTCTTGTTTTAGCTATAACTTATCATTTGAACTATTTCAAAATACCAGAAGACGTGACTGAATAGTTCACTCCAGGGTTTTAACAGAGCTTCCTTGATCCTCAGTCACATGATGTATAAATGAAAAATTAAAAATCTATTTAGTTTCAGAACTCCAGAAAAAGATACAAATTTATTTCTTATTTTGAACCACAGACGCTGTCAATTACAAAACAGTAAGACAGGAAATGAAATGCCTATATAATCGTAACCACACGAAACGTAGAAGCCACTACTCCAATACTGTCGATTACTGAAAGAGTCCCAACAGTAAGATTCATTAGTTCATCACCTCTGGTAACAATCCCGTTGCTATGGCACATTTACAGTGCTCTGTTCCTATGATATAGTGCAGCTCTCATTTCACTATGACTCTGCAGGATTTAATCCAAGTCCTGTGTTTTAAAACCTTAGACAGGAAGTAAGATGAAGAGAACAGGAGAAAAACATGTGGTACAATAAAACAGAACGTTTTATGCCCCCTGGTACAGGGATATGTAGTAGAGAATAGCATACACACAGGAATCCATTAGTAGAACCCGATTATCTCTTGGCTCTAAAATTAATTGAGTGTAGGGCACAAAGTGTGTGTGTGTGTGTGTGTGTGTAAGAAAGGGAGAGATAGATAGAGAGAGAGAGAGAGCGAGAGAGAGAGAGAAATCTGTTCATCCTTATCTTTTGCGTTAGCAGATTCTCTTCTGTTCCTGCACTGAAAGGCACATGGGGTTGGGAGTTGCATGAATCTGTATCTTTATTTCAGCACAAGGCTTAAAATTGCTAATAATGTTGCTTGCTGCCCTTCCACCCTTTCCTTCCCTTTCATTCCGTCCCACTCCTCCCATTACCCTTTATGACATCCTTTATTTCCTGAAACCTGCAGACAGTATGAGTTACTTCCCGCGTCTGCCCCTGGCTGTTCCTCCACAGCCTCCCAGGGCTACAACACCTCCCTTTAACACAACCTAAGGATCACACTGCAGTCATTTATCTTGATAAATACAGGTTGACAAAAATCATTGGTGGACTAAAGCTGAGAATGCTTGCAGTCCCTAGCCTCTCTCTCGTCTTATATCGCTACAAACAAACACAATTACTGCCTGATTGCTTTGCTCCTTAAATCACATTTTTCTCTGTCGGGGTTTGTAACAGCAAACATTGAGTTCAATTACTGTAGTCCGACTTTGTCTTTTGTTTTGACAGGGTTCACAATATCATTGTGAACTGAGCATCTAACCATCCACCCACCCATCCTTCCAATTTCTTGAAGATGAGAAGATCATGATTATGATAATATATAATAATTTTCATGCTAAGGTTTAGGATTACTAAAACCCTCATCCGATAATTTAGCAATTTCAATACTATGCCAAGAATTTCACACTCAGTCAGTGTTGGCTGACATTGGAAATGCTCAGCTAACATCAGTCAAGACAGTGAAAAACCCCCCAGCTGTGAGCAAGACTTTAACAGACTAGCTAGTTTATTAAATTCTTCGATGAATTTAAATTATTTTACTGATGTCTTGCTTAAACATTTGTTCTTCACTTAGGGTTTAACTCAGCATTAAGGGGTATAGAGCTGTTTGATAATGTTTGGCAACATTAAAGTACAGTAAACAGTATGGTACAAAAGCCTCATGTATAATTTCATATTATGGTATGTTGATAGCTGACATGAAAATTAAATATAGCAGACTTGTCCGAGAGGTGCTGTGCCCACAGACCTCAGTTAAAGCCCACTTGATGTGACAGAGTTAACTCCATGTTATTGTATGGTGGGTTATGGTTGATTTTAACCAAATAGTCTACATGTTTCCTTCGGATTTGTTACAAGGTTTATGTCCATGTCTGAATGCTCACTCGTGAGAATAAAATGCATACAAGGTTTAGCTAATACAGAATGAATGTTGAGAAAAAAAAATCCAACAGTTGACAAATTTATGTAACCTCTTAGTATATGTTACAATGCATATCTAACAAGAACACAAACAATTCACATAAAGAATAGTTACACACTGTCAAGCTGAAACCCTCAGCCTGGCAACAACCAGCTATAGAAGATGAAGAAAACATAGATTAGTTGACAAATAAGATAAATGTCACTAGTGGTCTGATCAGCTAAGGCCAGCCCAAAGAACAAATTAGTATAAAAGAGCTCCGAAATGACTGAAGATCAGGACTTTTCAGGACTTCGTAGCTGCCACACTGGACCTCTCTACTGAACGGAGTAGAAATATTATCCTGACTTGGATTATTTTCTCAAAACCAGGAAAGATTGATTCAAGTGAAAACCTCTACTTTTTTGTGATTTCCCCCCTGCACTCACTTGATGGTTTAAGTAGGACTTTTTTTTGCTCTCAAGACAAGGCAGGATGCTGATTTTTCAACCAGAGTGACTCAGCGGCTGGGCGGTTCCCCCTACTACCCGGCCGGGTGTGAGGCTCTGCTCTACAACACAATCGCATGAGAGCTCATCACCGAGCCTGAGGATATCATAGAAGGATTTACTGCCCGTTTTTCTGTTTTAGGACTTTGCTGAGAAAATTAAACTTCTCTTTACCACGAGAACTCTGGACTCAAGAGCGGTCACCCTGGCCGAATGACTCTCCTGACCAATTGCCAAAAAAGATATCCATATTATTAAAGCTACCCCTTTAAAGTAGTGGTCACAGTAAGAATTGAAAGAAGGGTTATGGTTATTCCTAACCCTAACCATAACCCTAACATGAGCCAGGATTCATGGCAGGGCTTGGTCTATGGTAGGGCTTCTTTGTGGAGGCTGTTCTGAAATGATCTGCAATCTCTTCATCAAAGCTTGTTGGGACTCTTACCGGAATCTTAACACAAAACCTACTCTATAAATGTCAGATTTCATGATTTTTTGTGAATGAAGTTTAAGGCACCCATGGAGGTTCACACTTGCAAGTTCATGCGTGCCCTTCTCTTCAGTGTGATAATTACCTATATGTTTGTGGTGCTGCAACAAATAAGTGTTATTAGGGCTGAGATACCTGGAAAGCTATGACTGTACTGGCATCGCTGTGTCTGTCTTATCATAGTAAAAATGAGGCAAGATGCTGATTTTTCTTTTTCATTTCAACTAAAACAATAACTGGTCCAGAAAATTTATTTGAAAATTAAATCTATGTCTTTGCTGAATGAAAGCTGGGTAAATTAAGGGAAGCTGACAGTTTTATTAGGACTAATACCAGAATGTAATCCAGCCAGCTAACCCTCTCAATGAGTAATCTTTAGCATAAACCTTCACGGACAGGTCTCTGTGTATAGAGTAAAGCCTCTTCCTCAGCAAAGCAGTAATCCCACTAAGGCTCTTAGAGAAGTGAAATTATTTCAGAACGAAAGAATAGGCCATACGGCGGTTACAGACTCACTGTAGGAGATGGCTAATAAATAAACATCTCATAAATCCTCTTTGGAACTTTTGTGACACTCTACACCAACAGAGAAGATGCTCCATATTCTAGCTCAGGTATGGAGGAGATCTAATATGTAGATGACAATTGGAAACATGAACCCCAGCTTCAGCTGTGATGTCATGACTCATCCTCCACCCCTCCCCACCCACACACCTTCACATTTAGTCCCCCAACACTACTCTGTTCCTGCATACATCAGCTTTCTCAAATGTGACTTCCAGCCTCAGTTCTTTCACAGATGGGCAGGGGATGGATGACTGAGAAATTATTGAGAAATAAAGGTCGAATCCATTAAATGGTGTGCTTGCTAGAAATCGTGATGAAACAGAAGGGAAGGAAGGAAGCGCTGGCCCACCGATCCATTGCTCTATATAAGACACCTTCACCATCTCTTTCCTTTCTTTTAATGATGTCAGGTGGCAGTAGAATGACCTTACAACACTTATGAGTACACCCCGTATCACACTAAGGCACCGCATGTCCAATGATGTGTCAAAGTCATGGCCTTTCAGATCAATAGTGTCTGCACATTCATTTTCACCAGCAACACACTCAAAAATACTGTATGTATGAATTCTGACTCCTACATCTTCTATGTTATTTTATGTCATGGAAACCAAGGGTAACACAAGGACGCATTCGACCTCATCCTGCAGCACACTGAGAGGAGGGTTGAAAGCTGGATTTCCACACGGCCAGATGGGATGAAACAAGATGGGATGTGATCTCCATCCCTGCGAAAAGCTTCCAGCGGATGGAACGTTTTTTCATGCCCGTTACAGGCCTAGACTTGACGCAGCGAACCGAATGTACCGAAAACCACCCCGTGAGTGAGTGTTCGTGTCTCAGCACTGTGGCAGATCATTTCCCAATTATTGCCTTTAAGTAAACTTATTTAGCGATTATAAACTGTGCGTTTGGATGCATTTGACCATGAAACCGACCCCGGATTTGAGTGCGTGACACCGATATGGAGACAAAATAGAACGTGAAAGTGACATGTACAATATTGATATTAAAAAAAAATACAGAATTTGTCAATATTGCATCGATTTTCTATTAGACATTCGATGCGCCATTGTTATCCCGATCCACAAATTGTCGCTCTTACCTCGACATTTCCCCACACGCAGCAGGACAACACAGCCATCATCGTAGGTATTGCGATATGTCCCATTTTTCCTCCTTCCTTTTGCCTCTTTTTAAAATAACAATTTGAGATGAGAAAATAAAACGACACGAACAAACGCAGTCTTGTTACATCAGCTGAAGTGATTGACACTGACTTCTTCGGCGCCTTCCTGCGATATCTCCTGCGTCTGCGTCCTGATCGTTCTTGCCGACGGGCTCCCCAATGGCAGCCTGGGATTTTATGTGGATGAAGTCTGTCAGAACCAAGCCCTGTTTCTGCGGACTTTACGAAGAGCGCCTTCGCTGTGCGTTGTTAAAGAGCGACATCTGGTGGCGACGCACCGAGAACGCACCTCGGCGTCGTGTCCTGATGGTCTGCGTCAGGAAGAAATAGAGATAGAGATACAAATAAAACAACTTTATAATCAGGATGGCAGCAAACTGACCTGACGCGCTGTTTTCAATATCCTTCAATTTCTCAGAAATATCTATCAGTTTAAATTAGGAGGCAGGAACCACGTATTTGTGTATGTGGATGTGTGTCTGTGTCTATATATAAGTTACCATGTAATCTTCCAATAAGGTTATAAACTAATATCTACAAATTACTAGCAGTAATAGTTCAACTGCCATTTATGGGATTTTGCTCTTAATTTAGAATACACAGATGCTGGTGTCCACCTACAAAAATATTTCTTACAAAAACTAACCCATAAAACCACAAATCACAAGAACCAATAAAGTTTATCATAGAGTTTTTAAAGTATTGTTTGATTTAAGGTAATGAATTGTGGTAATTTAATAAAAGGTTGGGATCTAAAATGTCATTTTTTCAAATAACTTGTTAACCGTGGCTGTATTTCCTTAAAACAGCATCTCCTCATTCATTGGAAACTGTTCCAGAATTGGAACTGCTTCACACAAGATGTGTCTTGCTTTAGTGAAAAGTCACGTCTCAAGGTTTTCTGTGGGGTGAGCTTTTTCAGGCTCAACGCACATTTACGAGAACGGAAGAGTAGTTTTCATCCGTCCACAAACTAATGCGACAAGGTAAAATCCACTCAAAGGTAATAAAGGTAGAATTGGTAATAAAGGTAGAATTTAGAACAGGATCTAAACCTGTTGAAGCTCATGTCCACGTAATTGGTAAAAAATGGAATGGAATGAAATGTAAGTATAGTAAATGACAGCTAGAAAGTTATCCTAAAAAATGATGGTGTTATTTTAATAGACTGCTTTATATGGTTATTTTTTAAGGGAAAATCCGTGGAGCTATAAAACCGCTAGAGGGCATCAAGAACCTCCGAAAGGAGATGTGAGTTGTTCCAAGGTACACAGTTGTTGACAACTGTGTACCTTGCCCTCATTAGAGTAACACACACACACACACACACACACACACACACACACACACACACACACACACACACACACACACACACACACACACACACACACACAAAATCAAAACTGAAAACTGCCTGGTATGCATCTGAAGTGTAAAACTGGTACATTGTATTTAATAGACTGTATCATATATACAAAATTAATAAGTACAATCGCACTATACAATTTGGGGCTATATCAATGCAAACCTTATCAATTGAAGAAACAACATTCAGATGAGATCAATATGGTCATGTGATTTCATCTCTTGAATGTTTTTCAATTCACCTGGCCCAAACGGCTCACATGAATGTTAAAATTTAAGTTTACGATTTTTTGTTAAGATTTATTTTTAAGGCTTTTGCTAAGATTTATTTTTAAGGTTTTTGTTAAGATGTAATTTAAAGATTTTTGCTCGAACCTCCTCAAATGCAGGAGAGAAACCGTGGAATGAAAACCGGAAGCCCGTCCCTGCGGGTGAAACGTTTTCCTTGCAGCATTTTGACGTCTGCCTGTTTTTTCAGGTTGACTGAAGGTCAGCCACGGGGGGCGTGGTTTTCACAACTGAAACTGCGGTTGAGGTGAGTCAGGTATTTAGGGCGGGGTTTCAGGTATTTGGGGCGTGGTCTCAATCGCAGGTGACTGGGGTGTACGAGGAAGACGTTCAAGAAACTTTTGGGGTTTAAATTCGTGTTAATACAAGAATTACGGACGTTTTCCGGGCACCTGGAATATTACACCTCGTCGGTTTGTCGGTACTTGAAGCGAAGGACTCATCATTTCCTCACCTTGTTGGTAGCAGGACATAAGGAGGAAGTTGTTTGTTGCGCTTTCAGGTGGAGTTTTTGTAGGATGCAATCCGCCAGATATGAATACGGCGTAAGTTTTTTTCGAATGCCAGTCCTTCATGAAACCATAATGTGTGACTTTTCTTCTCACAGCCTGTCGGTGACTTGGCTCCTCTCCCTGGATCAACACTGATCCTGGAACGGGCGTTTCCTCCCCTGTGTTGTTTGAATGAATGAAAGAAACTAGTACAACCACTGGAATAGTATTGGGTATTAGTTTGTATTAGTAGTGTTAATATTAGTTTGATGTCACACAAACAAAATGTTTATTAAAATCTATGATACAATTTGGGACCTCTAGCTAGGCAGCACATAGATAATCTGCATTTCCTCATGATAAAGACTGATGGAGCTATCCAGCATTCTGAGTCAATTGTAATGTGTATTTATAAATTTGGTCAATGCATTTAAATCCTCAATTTAAAAGTATTCACTGTTAATTTTCTTAATTGGATGAATTAGCTCCTGCTGGATGATTCTTGGAGCTGGTTTTATTTCTGCAGACAGAAACTGTTGTAGATATTAACTGCAGCCAGTTGTGTCTCATTTAATTCCCACTAGCTCAAGTTGTGTGTGTGTGTGTGTGTGTGTGTGTGTGTGTGTGTGTGTGTGTGTGTGTGTGTGTGTGTGTGTGTGTGTGCGCGCGCGCATGCTTTTACAACTAGGAACTATTTCCTGGTAAAAGATATTTATTTCATTTGAATAACAAAGGATAAGACACTCAGTGTTTACAACCTGCAACAGTTATTTTTAGTAGTTTTCAGTCAACCAATCAGTCACATAAATGTTTTTAACATAAGTCATTGTATTTACTAGCGAGCTATTCTGCAGGCCTGGGGGTTAATAAGATGTAAAAATAGCTCTTTTTTTCTAACCTATTAGGTCAAATTCTCCTGCTGCATCCACACATATATTACAAATAATCACACATATACACAAATGTCCTCAAAGTTTTAGTTGCTGCACTAGTGAGTCTCCCTTGAGGTGAATGATTTTCCAGTTAAGGATGTGGGTGGAAAATAGGGTCACGTGGCCAAAGTTGAACTTCACTCTGTAAATGAACTTGGTAATGCTTTACTGTAGTTATCACGCCTTGGTCTGTGCTCCTAAAAGCTACAGTATTTACCACCTTCATTTGACTGCTTCAGTACCAGATTGTGTATTGCTCATAATATGAGCAAACAGTAACAAAGTTCTGGCAAAACAAATTATTTTTCCTCCTCAATATTATGTGATATTAATGAGAAAAAAGTGTTTGGATACATTTCAGCTTTTTTCTGACTTCACCTATTGAGGTATTCCACAAATGCCTTAACTTTCCAAATGTAGAATGACACTCTGTGGAATGCAAGGCCATAATTTGCTACTTGATTTACTAGTTTTGAGCTGCTGTTGGAAGCCAAGAAGCTGTTTACTAGTTATATATGGTTATCATTGTGGATGTTAGATTCCTCAAAGAGTTGTCTAAAAAATGTTCATTACAGTTTATTTCTTGAAAATTGACATTTCTATGTAGGATCACATTTAATTGAATATTTTTTTCTATGGTAGACATAAGGTCTTGATGGAGGTCACTCAATAAGTCATAAAATCGCTTTAGGACTGTGCAGATTCTGAATGGATGTGCCGTTTGTTTGTTTTTTGCTCTGACAAAATCATACAAATCTGACATTAAATTCAAGTGTAGCTAAAAATCGAGAAACCATTTAAAGAAGAATCTAATAGTCAACATACACACAAATCCTGTATTAATTTAATTTGATTTTTCATTGTACGTTGCAATGTCAGTCGTAGGTGTTAGTTAAAATGAAATTACTATGATTCCTGTAGTGTGTTCTCTGATGATGTGAAAATTCATTGGATGAAACCAGACACGGCAATTTAATTTGTTTAGCATGTATCGAAGACTGACCAGTTCAGAGTGCTTTACAGGACACATGTATACAATTTAAGCTGCACCACATATTCTAGATTCCCCTTTAAAAGTAGCCAGTGTAAAGAAGATGCATAGGAATCAAACGACTAGCGCTGAGTTTTAAAATTAGTTTAAAAATGAATTTAGCATTACAAATTGTTGCAGGCTGAAATGTGCAGTGTAAGGAAATCTTTAGTTTTGACTTAGTCGTGGTCAGAGTCAAGGCTGGTCTAATATTATCTGGATGGTTATTCCAGGTCTGTGCTGCATGATAACAAAGCTGCTAAATCATATTTTGTTTTACTCTATGGTAGGGCCAGTAGGCCAGCCCTAAATGTGCTGAGGGTCCTGGCTCATTTATTTCATGACCACATTAGAGATATATTTAGATGCTACGACCCAAAAAGATTTATATACTAGAAGCAAGAAATTTAGATCAGCTGAATCACAGAGAGCAAGTGTAATGATTTTAGAGTTGGAATTGAGTGTATGTCTTTCTTTCTCTCTTTTGTCAGTATAGTCGTGGCAACATTCTGAATATGTTAAAGTTGCTGGAAACCTTGTTTTGAGATTAATTTATTGAGCTGTTATGGCCATGAAAATTCAGATACAAGTCCAGGGTAAAACCAAAGATTTCTTACTTGACTTTTTGTTATAAGAGAGATGAATTCAAAGTGAGAATCAACACTTGCTCTCTCATTTATGTTGGCAGGTTCCCTTATAATCTGGAGAAAATGCAATTTAATCCTGTTATTGATTTGTTCAGTTCGGTAACTGTGATGGACAAAGATGTCAAAGAAAAAGGAAACATGTTTAAATTTCAAAAAAGACCATTTTATTTCCCTAAAAAAGATTTCAAGGTTAACAGAATGAAAGGTGAACAACAAAGAATTCAACAAATATTGATTGTGGGGAAACTCAACCTTTCATGATTGCTGTAGCCTTCACTGTGACCCAGAGATTCAGTCATATGTATACTCACCTGTCTTTCATAATCATGGTGAGTTGCTTAATTCTATTGCAGGATTTGGTTGCATGAAGCATTCAGAAATTGACCAAAGTGGACACCTGTGGAACCGCAGATGTCCTGGTTATTGGTTCTGACACCCAATTACCAACAAAAGTCACATTCCCACTGCGTAGTACTGTCTCTAGATTAGACCCTTCTCGCCATGGTGTCTACTACTTTTCTGCAGGTATTTTTCCATCGTTGTTTAGTTTCGCTTTAGGTCAGATGAGTGCCCCACGGAACTGCCACGGTATAGTTTTCAGAGTGACACACCAGACCTCTTGTTATGGCCGCAATAGAAAAACTAAACAAAGTTTGAGCACTTAAGTGTCTCGGCTGTTTGAGCATCTTGGCCTTTGATATGTGCTATGCAGGATGCGTGCCAGGCATTGACCAATCAGGGGTCTGTAACATTTCAGGAGACCTTTTACTCCCTGCTTGGTTCACCCAGAACCACAACCAAGGTTGTACTAAAAAAAGAAAACCAGGTCCTTTTTTACCAACTGAAAATGCACAAAACGGAGTGAAGTATTACTGAGTAAAGCTGGTACTACACAGTGGAAATGGGGTTAAAATTCTTCTGTCATGAGACCATTCAGGGATACATCCCAAGTCATGCCCAGACTTTGCCCGACTCAGTGTTCAAGTAAATATTATTTATCACCTTTTGAGAGTGCAGTTTCAGTGTCAAAATCTTGATTGAACGTTTTTATGGAATTTTTTAGCATTTTTAAAAATATGCCAATTTGTCGGTGAACAACCCTTTCAATAACTTGAACTTAAAATATTTAATTTAACATAGGCCATTGGGTGGATTACAGTAGCATCAAAACTACTCTTCTTTAGAAGAGACTTGATACTGATGCTTCAAAACGTTGGACAGAATGTCAGACAGGGTAGGTGTTGCGTCTTAAAGTTAGTTGTTTATTTCAAGCTTATCAACATCAGCTAAATTAGGTCAATGATATTCCTTAACAGAAAAACCTGACAACACATTTAATTCCTAGTGTTTTAAAGAAAGCTTATTACATCCCGCTTCAAAGCGGTGATGTATTTGTCAGTGTTCGTGTGTTCGTCCGCCCGTCCGTTAGTCCACCAATTATCTTTGCAACCGTTGCAGATAGAAAGATAAAACAAAAAGCACATTACTTGGGTGGCAAAGGGGATGACAATCAAATGATGACCTTGACCTTGAGAAAACTAGGTGCAAAGCTAATGCTAGCAAAGCTAGAGAAAGCTAGTGCTTTGATCAATGACAGTAGATCAGAGCACTAGCTTTTACAAATATATGCATATTTGGAAAAAAAAAAACGTGGATCTTTTTTTTCTCTTTTGGGAGCTGGACAAAATCTGATGTTGCTTCAAGTGATACTGCCTGAGGCAACATCAGTTGACAATGAAAACTACTGTATAAAGAAAGATATCTGAATTTTGTGAGGTTATTTTTCTGTGGAAGACTTTACTGTATGTCAGTAGCATTTTTCCATCTCTACTTAAAGCTCGAGGCTAGTGCTAATAAAAATCATTTACCTTGTGCCTAAGTAAATTTTACATTCTTGAGTCGTTAATTTTTTTTTTTTTTACTAAATTTTTATTGTTACTGCACTTCTGAAGGAAATGTTGTGATTTTACTCCACTACATTTGCATGATGTTATAGTTTTTCATGGAGAAAAACGTGTTTCCACATTTGGTTAAACTGAGTTACAATTTCTTTGACCTACAGAATGAATATAAAACCCCTTGTCAGTTAGTTGAAAAAAATGTATTGTCAAAGTTGATTTGGATACTTTATAAATGCAAAAAGTAGTTAATATCTTCAACTGTAAATTGTGGCATGAAAATAAATATGCCATCAATATTAATTAAAAATTCGTACTAGTTACAACTAGAATAGATTGTTTTTGTCAGTTATTTCAGAAAGTGAAAATTGGGCGTACTGTATTCAGGATTTATTAGATGCAAACTAAAATGTTTCGAGGGGTTAGACAGTGGTGCAGTAGAGATGGAGCTTTACTGCAGGAAGGTTCTGGATTCAGATCTCCCTGGACATGTAATATATATATATGTGTGTTGGTGACTGTTATATTTCTATAGGCATGAATGTGAGTCTGATTGTTTGGTTGTCTTTCATGTGGTTCTGCACTAATGTGACAGCTTGTCCACACCTTCATCTGATGTCAGCAAGGATGAACGGGAAAAGAGGATCATGAAGAATAATGCTGACTTCACATTTGTCCAGAAGTAAAAAAAAAACTGGAAAGCTGTATAAACTGAGAATAAAGCAGAATGTTATCATTTTGAGAGAAATGTCTTAAACGGGACATTGATAATATGATTACATGAGGAATCAAAATTTTGCAGTTAGGTAAACCTAAATGATGGCGTTAGGCACTTGGGGTCTAGGTATAGCTAAGTCTGGAACATTGTACTGCATTCTGTACCTGCTCATGGTCTTGACTGAGATAAATAAACTGTTTTAAGGTAGGACCAGCAGCAGCAGCTGTTTCTAGGTTACCCACTTTTTTTTTCTTGAACTACACTTACTGTTATCAACTTGTTTTTCCTCTTGTCAAGCAGGTTTGACTGCTCAGAAAATCCCTGTTATTTGTGAATTCAGTATCATGGCACACTCAGTGTTAACCGGCAGTCTCAATATTGTAACCTGAAGCCCAGATTGTTTTCTTGTTGTAGTTTGTATCTGCAGGTTGATTTTCAAAATTGGAAGACTGTCAGATAGATGACACTACCTCTCAAAATGATGAGATCTGAGTACTCTGAGCTTTAAAAAAGGCTGGATTGTTCAAACACTTGATGGTATGTCTTTCTAAGAGATAGAATGGGAAATTTAAAGTTAAGTATGGGATATGATGGAGCATCTAATGATTTTATTAGGCTGTGATCAGAGTGACTGAGACCCTTGGGCGCTTGCTGACCCCATCTCTAATTATTTTGCTCATTCTAGCCCATGACTGCTGTTAGAGATTACAATTAGGAGGCATGTGGAAGCCCAGGCCGGGTAAGAATGAGGTTTAATTGCCATGAGTTATCATCTAGACTCATGTAATTGAGCCCCCATCTTAGGGGGCAGCACATCTGACAAATTGATTTAATACCAAAGCGATTCTCTGTCCCTAATGGCACTTGGGCCTCTTCACTGATTGGCTGCATGATCTGAATTCATTGTGTGTTGATTACTAACTGGCCTGAAATCTTTGTTACAGCCTGCCCATTTGAAAGCACTGAAAAACAGACGCACACATCCAGTGTCAACAGACACTGGGCACAGGGTCCATTCCATGGTCGCTGCAAGGTTTACCTCACAATCATTTTAATACGATAGTGCTCGACTGTGTCACATTTACCAAACAGGTTGAGCTAGTTTTGCAAAGGTCTTGTATGCATGTCACCTGTTTCAACTTGATCACAGTTTCAGGCTTTTCACCCAGTTTCAACCTTCTATTAGTCATTTTTAACAGAGATCAGTTTCATAGTTTCTTTTTTTCTATTCCTCAAATACGAATCACTCAACTTGAACTTGAATCTATTGGAAAAAACATATTTTCAGTCAGCATTTCTGTGTGAATGCTCTAGGGGACCTTGTCTGCTTTTAAAGAAGACTTTGGCATGTGGCTGATATAATTTTCCCATTTAAAGCTAATTTCTTTTACTAACCAACTTTGTGTAGAATAAAGAGAATAAATGTCCTTTGTGTAGTTAAAAAAAAACTACTGTTGATGGCCCAATCTAGGATAATTTGGTGTTCTAATTTAAGTTGTTTGCTGCGATTGATCATTTTAATGCAGTGCACCTTGCAGGAAACCTTTACCTCCTGTTTCTATTTCTAGAGTAAAGAACTAAATGTTATCCTCCAGAACTGTTATCATCCAGAATGAAATATATAATTATGGAACATAAGCTGAATGTGATTTTCTCTCTTCCTAGCGTCAGGGCCGTAATACCAATCATGAGCGGATTGATTTCTTAACCAACAAAGAGAAGGCCACATCGAAACGGAAGACCGGGATAGTGATTGGTGTTGTTGTGGGGATTCTCATCCTCTTGGCTGTTGCAGCATTCCTCATTTGGCTGTTTGTCTGTGAGTGTATTTAAGAACATTATTACAATGCATCCTCCAGGGAAAAGTGACTTGAAGCATGGTGTTGGCATTTTTGGGTAAATTCAAAACCTTTTAGGACTGTTTGTACAGTCCTTTGAATGTAATAAAGTGTTCTTTATAGAATTAAATCAAACCATAGATCAGATGACCTCCGCTAATAATTAATGCTTCAGCTTTGATATGAGTGTGATGATAGCTTCTTTGTAATTTACCACTAAAGCAGTGGTTCTTAACCGAACCCTGCCGGTTTCATATGCTCACTCACCGAATCCTTCTTTAGTAAAAAAAAAAAAAAAAAAATCTTTTTTTTTTCAAATTTAAGACATAAGTACAGTATTTTCAGCACTATAAGGCGCACTGGATTATAAGCAGCACCTTCAATGAATGGCCTATTTATTTTATTTTCATACATACAGTGCACTGTATTATAAAGCGCGCTAGATTATAAAGCACACTGGATTATAAAGTGCACTGCATTATAAAACAGATCTGAGAACTCATCTTCAATGAATTGCCTATTTTAAAACTTTTTTCATTTTTAAGGCACATTGGATTATAAGAAATTGAGAAAATTAAAGGCTTTTAGGTGCGGAAAATACTGCATATGTTTTACTGGTGTAATGAATTAATGAATTGTGCATTAGTCACCTTTTTCAAAGAACAAAACCAAGACAGTGCATGAACTCACATGAAATGACCCACCTGCAAATCAGTGTGACTTCTGCTGCTGTTATTGAGAGACCAGTTCAGATATGTGTGGTTTCACCATGGCAAGTGCTACTCTTATCATTTTCACAGCAAAGTCTGTTTCTTTTGTTTTCCATGCATCTTAAGGAAGTGTTCCTTTATTTTTGCCAGTGCGAGACTAGAGTTGCTCAATTTGACATTGCAAATAATGCAAAACGCTGACTCCCATCATTCCATTCCGTTATACAGTACATGTAAATTCACGTTGCACATATTCGTCCGACCACTTTTTTTTTTGCTCAACATAGTTGCTATGAATTAAAATGCGTATTAAGAAAGCAATCGGATGACGTACCATCACGACAGGCATAAATCGACTACTGAGTGTGCAAAATCCCCTGTAGCACAGGTAGGCTAATCGATGTAGCGTCACATGATCACCTGCAGCCAATGATGGCTAAGGGGGGCGTGTCATCACGAATTGACACGATGTGTCAAACGTACACAGTGATTCATGTATGTGTTTTTGCCGACACATCGGGTGTTTTGCTGACAAAACACCAGAGACATCGTGTCGGATTTTTTGACACATCGTGTCAAGACAAAACATCGTGTCGAGTGTTTTGTCTCGACCTCCGTCTCTGCCGAACCACTGAGACTGACTCACCGAACCCCTAGGGTTCGATCGAACCCAGGTTAAGAACCACTGCACTAAAGTCTGCCTTGTTTGACAGCTCAGACTGTCGACTTTAAGTACTACAAAGTAGACAAATGTCACAGTGGTCCATGACACAGCTTTCTTGTCATATTTTAACATCTGATAAAAAGGCCTCTAAAGTCCTGATAAAAAACGTCTTGATTCAACTGGCTGCTGTAATTGCTTGATGAGCCAGACTGTCTGTTTGGGATGAGATCACGCTGTTTTGAAATATTGCTTTTAGGCCTATTTTTAAAAACCAAGTCTCCTCTTCATCAAACAGTTAGCTCATCTGCCTCTTTCCTCCAAGTTAAAGATGCTGATCCAGAAGGCACACTTAGCGAGAAGAAGACCCCATCAACACCGGTCTTCAGTGGACACATGAAGTTGACCGGCGTATCGTATGACCAAAAGCTGGAGGATACAGAGAGCAAGGAATTCAGAGATTTGGCAGGAAAACTGGAGGAGATTGTGAGTCTGACATGCAGCAACATGACTTTCCCTCTTCCCTCTGTCGTTTTTGGCTCCTTTCTCTTAGTTGTGCATGTTGTTTGACATTATGTACACGTCTGTTTTTTTTGTTAGTTTTCTTCGCAATCTGCATAATTAACAATACCTTCAGCAGCATCCCTTCGTTACTGGAGGTTGCAACCCCCCCGCCCCCAAACAGAGTCCCACTGGGGAATAGGGTCACATATAGATTAGTGTTTGAGCAGCAGGTACAAATAGTAGAGCTCAATCTAGTCAGCAGAGCTGTGCTCAGACTGAATGAAGACCAACGCTATGTTTTTACCAGTCTGAGTTACTCTGCTACTCTGGCACCATTTGTCTGTGAGGTCCTTGATAAGGCTTTTATTTTATCTTCTTTGTGTCTCCTGGATGAATAGATTTAACACAAGGACAATGAGTTCATATATACGGTAACTTTATACATGGCTATTTTAGGATCAGCCTTGATAGCTGACCACCTATTTCCTGTGAGTAATCATTTTCCTCCCTTACTACGTCAGTTTTTTCTCTACTGTCAACTAAAATTCCTCTGCACCACTGTCTTTTTCCCGTGTTCCTATTTTTTTTTTTATAGCATCCACTTTCTCTTGAGTTCTATAACAATGTGAATGCATGACATTCAATTGTAACCTGTATTTAAGAACTCTAAGCATGACTGCAGTATTGTCTGGGAAGTTTGTGTCTCACTAGGGCTGAAGGCAAGACTGTTATTTGAGAATGCTATTGTAGCGAGCTTTTCATAGATGACACTTTTTATGTTAACATGGTAATTTGTACTTTCTGAATTTTTTTCTTTAGGGGGGCAAGTGGAAATCATGTTCATTTTCTTATCAATGGGGAAAAAGAAAAAAATTACATGATTTTTTTCTCTCTTCACAGCTTGGAAGAAACTTAAAAAACGATGAATTCCTTACAAGATACTACACTAAGTGTGTTGTCACTGCATTCAGGTATTTCTATAATCCACACTCACTGCTGGATGTAATCAGGTTCTATGTGTACCATTACACTGAAGTGAATTGTGAAGTTCACTGATACGTAAAGGAATCGACCAACTTGGCCAACGCCTGCAGCTACAACTAGAATTCTTTTTGCAGTTTAGAGGAATTGAAAACTTACTCTTACAACTGATCTTTTCTTCTACTGAATTTGATCTTGTCCTCTTGCTCACTGCCCTCCTGTTTCTGCTTGCACCAGTGAAGGTGTGCTGGCTTATTACTGGTGCCAGTTTGATGTTCCACCTACAGACTTGGAGGTCTTGCCGGAGTTGTCAGAAGAGCGGGTGTTGGAGACACTGGAGAACGGCATTAAGGCAACACGCAGCGTGTCGAGTCGAAACAATATCCAAATTACTGAAATCACTCTCTCAGGTGGGTTACCACCTGTGTTGGCAGGTGTGGGGGGCTGACTTCATATGATGACATTTAAAAGTCAGAGACAGTACTGTGAACACAGATCTGAATATTTCATAGTCATCTCCTATTAACACTGATATTTGTATTATGGGAGCACAGTGAGCTGTGCTGATAAGATAACAGATATGCCAGACCTTTCTGCTCGTGTTGCATCTGAGATTGCACATTTTATGCTGTTGGGTTCATCCAATGCTATTAGCAAGGCCCTGGCCCATCTTGAAGCAGTCATTTTTCTTCCGTCTGTCTTTTCAGCATTCACATTACATTTGTCCACATCTTAGCCACCAGCCAAGCATTTGCCCCTTTGACTGAGTGGTTTCAGTTCTCTTTAACATGATTCTGTTGGCATGATTTGACATGACTGATGTATATGTTGGCAATGTAGAGCAAGGTGAGATGGAACAGAGAGCGACACACCATCACCGGTCCCTTTTTAACTGCAGGGAAATGAAACAGCAAATGTGCAGCGTAAATGTTTTAGACTCGTGCATCAATTTCCATCAGCATCGCAACGTTACTAATCCATTCTTACTTTTCCTGTTTCTCTGCTATACTCCCCCCCTCCCCATTCTCCATCTCCAGCCACAGATCCTCGCATGGCCAGGAACCCCACAGCCCGTGAGTACAACGTGTTCAATTTCAGTCACTTGCCGTTGTAATTTTCCAGCTGGCTAGATGCTCACATGTACACGTGCTGCTCTGGTCAGGAAGCCTATCAAGCGCGCGCGTGTGTGTGTGTGTGTGTGTGTGTGTGTGTGTGTGTGTGTGTGTGTGTGTGTGTGTGTGTCATTGTGTCTGACACTTTGACACTCTAGTGATTATACACTTGAGAGGACTACACCGCACTGCCATTACAGCTGGGCTATCCTTAGGTTAATTGTCCTCTAAATACATCTGTAGCTATAATGATGGACAAACATACATGGCAGTCAAATGTGTCATTTGTGTTATTGCTTCTATTCCATCACAATTTGAACATGTAATGTTACCATCAGTATTTGTAAGAAAATGAGATGTTGGTACCAAACCTAACAATTAAAAGTATTAATTGGGATACTTTAACCTGCTTGTGTGTGTGTGTGTGTGTGTACTGTATGACAAAACCAATGCTGTCATTCCCAGAGGAGTGTTTCTACCGTCTGGAGGCGGAAGGAACGCCAAAGAAATTTGTGTCACCAGGGTATCCCAGAGGTTACCCACCCAAGTCTAGGTGTCAGTGGCAAATCCGAACGACAGAGAACAACGCCATATCTGTCACTTTCCCATTCTTCCACATTGAGGATGACTGCTCTGATGACTTTGTCTCCATCTTTGACTCCTTGAGTCCAGATGATTCTCAGGCCATCACAGAGTAAGTCTTGAGGTTGTAGAAGGTATTTTTCCATGTCTTGAAGTGATTTCTTACAGTGGAATGTTCTAAACTCTTGTGTCTATATATGAAAGAGTGTGGTCTTTACCTGCTGGAATTGGTTTTACCATTAAGCTATATACACTCTGTATAATCACACTCCCAGGAGGAATTTATTTGAATTAAATTTACTAATTTTACTGTACATAGAGCACAACCTGCAGTCCATCAAATTATACAATTTTTAATATTTTTTTTATATTCTTATCTTGCTTTGGACATTGGTACAGAGGTTGTTTGATGGGACTCAAGCATAACATTTGTCTCATTTATTTCCTGTCAGTGATCAGAGAGAGGGGAGATAGAGGTGTACACATTCCTGAAGGGCAACTATCAGAAACCACTTTGTATTTGAGTGAAAAGTTGCAGGGGGATTTTGGAGTTAACACTGTTTTGATGTGGGTGAAAAACATGTTCCACTTGATTTCTTTCACTGGATTTGTGATCACAACTTTTCTTTAGCCTTGAAGCCTTTAGCACCGCATGTCCCATTTCATTGTTAACTTTTTGAGACCTAAGTGAGATTGCGTTGGCTCAAAAAGACCTCTCCTTTCAAATTTGTCATGGGTGCCAAACTGAGTCTGTCAACCCCACTGTGTGTAATTACATTTTGACTATGGGGAGGGCTATGCATCTGAGATTGTACAGGCTCCTGAATGCAACACCAGTTGTAGCTGCAGGCTATTTCAAGCTCAGGAATCATTGCCAAACAAATATGCATTACCAAGCAATGCATAAAATTTATATAACATTATTGAGCAATCAGCTTTATCCAAGGTGACACAGGTTTTATGTGAGCCATAATGTTGTATTCTATACAGCATTATTCTACTAGATGTGAAAGTATTGTGCAGCAGTGCTAAAACGTTTCACTAATATACCTAATGTTTGACTTTCAAAACTCCACCTAAGCAATTTCTATCTAGAGCTGGCACATCTCTTCTTATTTATCTCCTTCTCTACCACACTCCATATATCTATTGATTTCTTTTCAATTTTTTTCATGAAGAATTTAAACCTTTGTGCTGAATTAATGTTTTACTGCTTTATGACTAAAAAGAATTAAAATTTGTATTCAGCTGAAGTAAATGCATCAGACATTCATCTTATGACTCACTGTTGCTATTCTTCATCAACTACAATCTGTTGCTTTTTTCATCATTTTCTAATCACGCTTGATCTTCTAACGCAGGAAGTGCGGTCAGAGGCCGCCTTCCAATCCGCTGGGGGTGGTGTCATCCGGCAACATTATGCTGATTAACTTCATCACAGACAGTGATGTTCAGAGGCCTGGCTTTGAGGCAGAGTATGTTTCCATACCCATGTCTAAAGGTAATTATGACATTCACAGCACTTACACATCCACTGTGTAGGATTTAGTCAATTCTAGCAGTAAATTTAGCAGATTTCAATCAACTGAATACAATTTGCTTCGCCTCATTAAACATGAACCTCTTTTCCAATTAAAACATGAGTAATGAAACATCATCCATTTTCCAGCTGTGTTCTGCACTAGAACTACATTTCATTAATTCTGTTTATACTCACTCTGTGTGTATATACGTAGCCACATATGTACCTAAATGATTTCAGTTAAAACCTGTGGTGGCGTCCTCACTCAAAGCGAAGGAGTCTTCACCTCCCCACTTCATCCCAGCTTCTACCCTCCTGCTGTGGACTGCAAGTGGACCATCAGGGTTTGTAACACTACTGCTCTTACTCCTCTACCTTAAAACCCCTCTACCCACCTCCTCTTTCTCTTCCTCCATCCTCTGCTTGCCACGAGAGAAATGCTGAGGCAGCGCTGTAGAAGCCAAGCCGTTCAGTACCTCTTCTATCTTCATCTGTCAGTCTGCTGTTTCTGCTGCAGCTCGAGCTGAGCTGCAGTGTTTTGTGTGCTGGTTCTATTAGCTGATGTGAAGGCCCCTGGAATGTGTGTCTGAGTACACATTTCTTTGTGCACCCACGACCTGTGTGGCATGTTGCAACTTGCCTGCTTACATTTTAAATGTGACACATGTGTGTGGGTGGAGGAGTGACATGTATGGTGGATAACCACCTCCTCTGTGCTGCAGGCCCCTCCTGGAAAGAAGGTTCGTGTGAAGTTCAACATGTTTCGGATGAAAGAGCCTGGGGTGGACATCAGTGTGTGTCACAAAGACTATGTGAGGGTTATGGACACCAAGTAAGATATGATGTCATTTCATCAACATACAAAACTATACCTTTGAACACTCATCACAAACATCCGTCCTAGTCAGACTAACATCCTGGTCAAACTTTAAACCTTTAATGTATTGACAATATTTTCATTGTACCAATATTCACATTTTAGGTTTCTTTGGTTTCACTTTTGTCTTGAAGAAATTAATATGATGTCAATGAACAGTCGTTGCATGTAAAACTTGTCTGCTACGGTTATCGATAAAGTGATGTAATTTTTTAAATCTTGATTACTTTACAGTTACTTTATTGAGTTCATTTATATCATAAATGCTACAATAAACCAACATCTGTTGAAGTTGTAATGAATATAATTTTTTCTATACCAGGTATTGTGGAGAAATGTCCTCCTTGGCACTGACCAGTACTAGCAATATCCTTGAAGTGACTTTTCACTCTGATGAGTCCTATGCTGATAAAGGCTTCAGTGCTGTGTACAGCGCCTTCGATCCTTCAAACCGTGAGTTTTAAAGTCTTCAACCTGTATTTACTCGGCTTTTTACGAGATAGATAAAATGTGTCAACGTGACTTTGACACACAGTTTACCGTGAGACAGGAGTACCGTGGTAAAGTCGGAGAAACTATGAGGCAGGAGCTGACTGACAGACAAATAGAGCCACTAAGTGGCAGTCTTAGAAACAGTGGCAGTGAAACTCAAGAGCTAGACTAATCACCAGAGAGTGTTTATTGGGTCCATTTTATTTGCCACCGTCTGTCAGAAGCACTCTATTTTCAAAACGCTCCACTCTTTATGATGCCTCCCAGTTTGACTAAAATGGATTTATAATCGCTCCGATCAACAGGGACAAGCATTGGCAATATGATGGATGCTGCAAACATACATTGTCACTCCCTCTCTTTTGGCTTGTCATCATTGTCTACTTCGCTTCTCTTCTTTACTCCCTCCTTCAGCTTGCCCCAAAAATTTTGCCTGTAGATCTGGCATCTGCATTTCGAATGATCTCAAGTGTGATGGCTGGAACGACTGCGGGGACATGAGTGACGAGATGAAATGTCGTGAGTTCCCCTCCACCAAGACATACTTTTTCTGTCTTTCCTCCTCTTCCTTGTGTCCTATCCTTGTCTCTACTACTTTAAGGCATTTGCTCGACATTTTGGCAAATACTCTTACGTTACTACTCGACAAAAGGTGGATGTGAAGATCAATACAACTCTGATGACTGCACATTAAATCTAAGACTGGAGCCAGAAGAAGCCAGTTGGCTTAGCATAAATAAGAGATAGGGGGAAATATGAAGCCTGTTTCCAAGGCTGGAAGTGGATAGATGCACATACAAATATGTAAATAAAAGCCCAAACTCATAAAACACAATTTTTCTGTATGAATTTATGAAATGACAGAGAATATGTTAATCTGTGACTTTTAAAAAACTGAATTGGATACTGATGCCTCCTTCCTGAGCTGGTCTGGCTATATCCAGTCCTCATGCTAAGCTAAGCTAACTTTTCATTGGTTGATGCCTCATATTCATCAACAAACATGAAACTGGCATCATTTTAATCTATTTTTCCCAAAATAGTAAAACTGTTTTAGTAATCCAGACATTCATTTTTGTGATTATTATCTTTTAATGTATCAAGAGGCAGTACATGAGTTGTGATGTGCTTCTGTTGTATTGTTTAACACGTCATTACAAAACCCCAGGGTGTGAGAAGGACCAGTTTTCCTGTTCCAATGGCTTGTGCAAGCCGAAACTGTGGGTGTGTGATCGCGTCAATGACTGTGGTGATGGGAGCGATGAGGAACAATGCAGTAAGTAGTTCCAGAGGCACAAACCCAATAATGCTGTGTTTAATACAAAAAATTAGACATCTGATTCTAAGGCTATGGCCACTGACTTCTGGCATGTGTGTAGCAATTATTTGATTGTTTTAACCTTAATTCTTTTATTATTCATTAATTTCTTTCTCTGGCCCCAGGTTGTGAGGAAAATGAGTGGCGCTGTGGTGATGGAATGTGTTTGCCTCAGGATGTGGTGTGTGACGAGAAAAAGGACTGTGAAGATGGAAGTGATGAGGCCTCTTGTAAATTGTGTAAGTGGTGCATTTATTCCCTATGCAGCTTGTGCTCCATTTGAAAGAAAAATTCTGTAATGATTTGTAAATATATTACATAATTACATAATTAATGAATGAACCTCTATCTCAACGTCATTAATTTGTTCATTTCTGTGAGGATGCTTCACAAAAATTAATTTTATTTTTCATTGAATTCAACAATTTTATTTGGTTCTTCACTTTCAGTTGCGATCAACATCACTTTCAGTTGCGATTTTAAGTATACCTGTGGTCACGACTACTACGGGCACACCCCCTTCAATGTTCACTTCTGTGAATAAAGAGGCATATTGGACCTCAACCCTAATCAATATCCAGAATCAATGCCATTTGCTCCTCAATCACTAGTCACTGTGCACTCACGGCTCACTTTGAAGTCTCTGATTGCCTAGTATTTTACTAACAAAGGTTAGTAATACTCAAGTGCTTTGAATTAAATTAGGGCTGTGTTTTGATTTTGAGAGCCATCTCCATGCCGTTGTAGCCCCAGGAATCTGCTCTGACTTCAGCTTCAAGTGTAAGAACAGCGAATGTGTCAATAAGGTGAATGCCGAATGTGACCGGGTCAACGACTGCTCCGATGGATCGGATGAGACCGGCTGTGGTAAGAAATATTAGTCAGAATATAAAATCTTACAAAACAGCTGAAAGTGATTCTTATCTCTTCAATGTCATCCAAGTAGATTATAAAATAGCTGGAGGAGCAGAATGCTGGAATGTCTGTTAGAAAAGAGCCTGAGGCCTTGACGGCTTTATTTATTTATCTCTTCTTTGAAACCAGCTCTTGTCATCTCTGAAGTTTTTGTTTTTTCCTTCATTTAAGCCTCGGGGCATTTCTGTGTTTTTTCCCCTTTATGTTTTGATCAGCTAATATGTCAGCGTGCCTCATTACAATTCAAAGTGTTATCGCAGCATTCACAGCCAAGGCCAGCATCATGATGGCACCGCTAATCTAATTTTCTGATTATTTTATTCTTTTTTTTTTTTTTCACTCTGATCATTCATGTCAGTTTCACCAAATGTTTGCACTCAACTATCTAATGGCCCTCCTCTCTCATTATGCTTTTTTCTTCAATGTCAGCTTGTGGCACCAGGCCCTATAAGCTGAATCGCATTGTAGGCGGGCAGAACGCTGAGTTGGGAGAGTGGCCCTGGCAGGTCAGCCTTCACTTCCTGACCTACGGACATGTTTGTGGCGCCTCAATCATAAGTGATCGGTGGCTGCTTTCGGCTGCCCACTGCTTTGTCACCAACAGCCCCGCGTGAGTCTCAGCTGGCACTCGTATGCATGCATTTATCAGGACTGTACTTTATGTGACATGTAACACATCACCTCTGATTCAGTTTGTTGAATAAACTGTTATTGTTTTCCTTATATTTTATTATTCATCACATTATTTCACAATTGATTTTGACTTACGCAAAATTTTCACACACATTCTACGAGTCTAACTGTGCACAACAAAGGGACATTTATATACAAATTGCAAATGCTGAAAATTAGCCCCTGGTGATGTAGTTAAATTAGAATTACCTTGGGGTGGCTGAATTTACATCTCGCCCCTAAAAGCATGGCGTTGTATTCATCAGAGTGCCCTGTAGGTGGAGCACCAGCCTTGATTTTCGACCTGAACCTCATTTAACTGTCATTGGGCAGGAAATGTGGTCAGATTCACAACTAGTGTTCATATTAGCTATACAAAGTGCTTTTATTTAAATGGAAGAACCGTTTATTTATTTACAGTGATGCAATCCAGTGAGGTATTTTCTAAATTAACAACTTCATTTGTTGCTTACTGTATAACATTAAGATTGTCAGAGGACCTGGTTTGCGGTTAGTATATGAGCAGACACCCACACTCAACAAAAATTGTAAGCTTAGTGTACAATATTTTACAAAGCTGTTGTGTTGGATTGTCATCTTACACATATGTTAATGATATTGCATCTATAATCTCACCCCATTTGTGCATAAATATAACTTTTCCCCCCCATTATGCTATATATATATATATATATATATATATATATATATATATAATATGCTACCGCAGCAACCGCATTGCATCCAACTGGCAAACCTACAGTGGCATGCAGGACCAGTACAAGCCTGATGGTGTAGAGCAGCGCGCAGTGAAGAGAATCATCCCCCACCCAGATTACAACCAGATGACCTTTGACTACGACATTGCACTACTGGAGCTCAACAAGCCACTGGAGTTCACCAACACCATCCAACCAATCTGCCTACCGTCTTCCTCCCACATCTTCCCTGCAGGCATGTCCTGCTGGGTTACAGGCTGGGGCGCGCTCCGAGAAGGAGGTATGCAGGAATTGGTGATTAGAACTAGAACTGCAGTCATGTTCTTTTATTTCTATCATAACTGATTACTGTATTCATTTTCAACATTCCCGCTATGAGTGACCCACTCTAGAATTGTACTTTTCCTTTTTTGCATATCCCACTCGCATCAAAATTAAAGCATCCCACTCCTCCCCCATTCTTCTCACAATTATCTATTCATCTCTGTCCTTCATCTCCTCTCCCTGCGTGCTTCCTTCTTCTCCCTTCATCTTGTTTTCACTTTATCCTGTCTTCTTTCTTCCCTTTAATGCCCCCCCATTTCTTTATCTCCCCCATCATGACATACTTCTTCCACTCCTCATCCCTCCCTCTGTTTTCTCACCTTTTCCTAATCTGTTCTATTCCATTAAGTCTTCATCCATATATCCATATATCAAGACAGACATTGGCTGTCCTGGGAAGCCTCTTAAACCTCCATTAACTAACACTAATCCAGTCCATTAACCCTTTTGTTGTTGGTGACAAACACAGATGGAGCACTGACCCCTTTTGTTTTCGCCTTGAAGGTCAAAAGGCACAGATACTACAGAAGGCTTCAGTGAAAGTGATCAATGATACAGTATGTAACGTAGTCACGGAGGGCCAAGTCACCTCCAGAATGCTCTGCAGTGGATTCTTGGCTGGAGGAGTTGATGCCTGCCAGGTGAGAGCATGCAACAAGCTCCCCATCCAAAGGAGTTGAATGGATGGGTATTCACAACCATGCAATTATGTTTATGACACATCCCGACCCAATGTAATGCCATTCCCCCTGACTGTTGTTGCTAGGGAGACTCTGGAGGCCCGCTGGTGTGTTTCGAGGAGAGTGGGAAGTGGTTTCAGGCTGGAATCGTAAGCTGGGGAGAGGGCTGTGCTCGTCGGGACAAGCCTGGTGTCTACACAAGAGTTACCAAACTGGTAAAATGGATCAAGCAAGAAACAGGAATTTGATGGCGTTGCGTGGAACAGAGAGGGGTGCAGGGTGGGAAACAAATGTCACAGTGCTAAAAATATTGGAGATGGAACATTTGGTCTGATTCAGGACATGTCATTCATTTAGAGCAGACTGTGGACACTGTTGCCTGGGCCCAGTTACTTATATGAATAATTTAAAGCATTCCATTTGGTTACCAGCACATTATTCCCAATATGAGACACATACACATAGACCCCAAGAAGTTGTTTCAAAGAGTTTGTAAAGGTGTAAAACAGCACTGTGCCTTTTATCAGGTAAATGAATTTATAAATTTACCAGCATATTTAATTGGCGGATAGATCTTCAGTGTATGTATTGAAATATGAATATTCTTGGATCAATACATCTTACTGAGAATTATCCCTTTTTCCATGTATTTATATAAAGTGTAGCTTTAGGCTATATGTGGAATACAGTTAGAGTTGCATTTTACATTTGTTTGTGAACATGATGTCCCTCTTTGACAAAGCAATTGTGCTTCAAGCTGGTCCACCTTGTATTTCTAAACGGGAAGTGACCCTTATCCCCACAAGCAGCAGCAAATGTTGCATTTGCCAGTGGACTCATGGTGGGACTCATGGTGCAGATAACTATAAATTCTTTTATTTATCTGGTATCGTAGCAAAACACCATTTTACAGTTATTTGCTGCAGAACACTGATACATCAATGCTGGCCATTTTCTAAATCACAGCATAGGTTTTCGGACTGATTAAAGCATTTTTATCTACCCATCTGCCAGGGCACCATTAGTCTCAGTTCTTATCAGCAAAGGGTAAACATCAACTTGTAGAGATATCTGCATTACCATGAGATGATAACAGAAGTTAAGAGAAAAAAACAATAGAATGGGAAAGAAATTATGCAGGGGCATTATCATATAACACTAAAATGAATTAAAACCAGTATCTGCCTTGAAGGTTGAAAATGTATTAATCAATCTCTGAAAGCCCCTTGTTTTGCCTTGGAAAATAGCCAGTGTTACACTCCGGAAAAAGGGGGATTACTTACTATCGTACTATTACTGTCTCTTTCGCTTTTTCTTAATTCATATCTGTTCTTTCCCTTAAGCTAATTGATATCTCGAATTAATATTTTCTTTAACTAACCTCTTTCACCTGAAAGTGTTGTGATGTTCCCTGTAAAAGATCTAACAGCGATCAGCTTCTTATCTATTATCCACTATTACTCTATTACCATCTATTATACACTATTACACCAGCAGCTATGTGAACTGAACCAAGTAGTCTGTTGGTTAAAACATCATAGTGATTCTTGTTAGTGCTCACAGACCAAAGTTTTCTTCATTTTAGTGCATGTTCTCCCCACGTTTTTCTGGATTCCCTTCAGTTACTACAGCTTCTTCTCACGGTCCAAAAGACGATACAGGTGACTTGGCAATCCCAAATTGGTCTTTTATATGTGGATGGATGAATGTTCTTAACAGGGTTCAGTATTTGAATTATATATATGTACAGATGCTTATTGGTCTTGCCAGTCTGTGAATTACTTACCGAAGTTTGATGTCAATAGTTATATCCTGTTGCATTTTTGCAACTGCTTTCTAGTTTAGCCTTAAGTTAAACTTGTAATGTTTGTTTGTTTTTTAATGGCATGCACCAGAGAGCCAGCAAACCATCGAGTTCTCGCTAGCTGCCAGAGAAAGACAATGAGTTTCTAACCCAGTGAGAGATTCCTCTCTCTGGTCTTGATTAACTTCTCAATCAAAGATTTCACTGGATGGTTTCTTTTTAATCTGTCTTCCTTTAGCCCCGACTTATCCTTGAAATACTTTATCCTGGATAATTAAAGCTTTGCATAAGTACTATTGAAGAGGAAAAATAACTTTTAACAAAGTGTAAATGTTTGCCGTGGAGGGAAGAGGCCACAACTTCAAATTCAAAAAGCAATTTTATAAAATTTGTACATTGTGACTAATTTGAATGGTATACTTTATAAACTATATTTTGTGTGTATTTGTATATGTTTTTATATAATTCAAGATAATAAAAAACATTCTTCATCTTATCCCTGAATATCCAATTGCACTACCTGTATTGTTTATGTCTGATGAGGTCTTGTTTTGTATTATGTAGTGCATAATAAATGTGTTTCTTGTGAGACCTTGTCCCTTTTCACAGTCGAATTGTAATGAGGATGTACTTCTCCTCCCTGTTGAGAGCAGCATGCCTACCAAGGGAATGGAGGTGATATGACAAACTCATTGACAAATACCCACCTTTGTCACAGCTCTATCCTATTACCCTGCAATATGGGCATGCTGACTTCAGGAGGTGGATACACATACAGTGGGAGTTCTACAATCTCATCTGTCTTCATTAAAAGGAGCGCACCACTGGGGGAATAGGAAAATCAACATAGACAGTGCTGCTAATTTATGTATTCATCATTGTTGCTACATGGAAAGCTTAGTTTGTCACTGTTTCCCATGCCCAATGAAGCAGCTCTTGGGGCTGAACACTTAGGATTCATGGCAGCCAGTTGTTTATCGGAAATGGTTTTATTTAAATATAAATATGTGTACAAAGGTACAAGCAACAATAGCTCATATTTAGCAAAGAAAATTCTTAATAATTATTAAAATAATAAACAAGCATATGGCAATTAGTTGTGCTCAAAAAAAAAAAAAAAAAAAAAAGCAACAGCATTCAATGATTGATGAACAACGTAGACAAAAAAATCTGTGGACCTAAAATCAACCAAGATAGATACGTTATGCATATAAAGGTACTTTACAGTAGAGCAGCTTACACACTGTACATTAAGGCATATATAAATTATAAAAATAAAGACAAGCAATGATGTTTGCCTCCTCACTTTCAGTAACATTTGCTTATCAGGTGGCTACTTTTTAGACAAATGGCATTACAGGCATCCATACTGAAACAACCAGTAACTGAAATGCGACTGGACCAGGTCAAGAAACCAATGTCTCAAACATGAAATGGACATGAATACAAACGCTGAAGATTTTCACTAGACACGTCATTTGCATGCAACAGAGAGAAAGAATGGGCTCAGCCATTTGTACAGATATTTGTACAGTGTTTCAGGGTAGTACTGTTTCTTGTAAACATATGAGACAATTTGATTGCGTTGTAAAACTTGAGTGTGTTGTCCTCATTAGGACTTTCTTTCCTCACCTGAAGTTCACACTGCATTCAAGTTTATTTCAAGTTCACGATTTTCCCCCTTCAGAAAACGCCACTTTTGATTGTTCTGGTAATAGCCTTCCTCTTACTTTTACAATCAGAAAACTACCAGGAGTTTGACGGTAATATTCAATCTCAGCCCTCTTTTCTCTCTCATTAAATTATCACCATCTTTGGGTTTTCATGGTCTACCAATGCCCATCGTAGTACAACTCACAGTTAACGTTAACGTTTAGTCGCCATTACAATAAAGGCAAAAAATACACATTCTCTTCATATCTTTTTTAACAATGCAGAGTCCAACTTGTTATTATCAGAAGGGTTATTATCAGAAGAAGCTTCAGGCCAGACATATTCCACCACTAATTAGACTCTTCATACAGTACAGTGCCTGCAGCACTTGTTGGTCAGTAGAGCTAGCCAATTGTGCAGAATAGTTTGTCTGTCTCTGCGGATAGCTCAGTCTTTTGTTGATGATAGAGACACAAATGTGCTTAGTATTCCGTTCGCATGCCAACAAAACACCAAATTACAGACAACAGTAGGTTGTTCATATCTGTTTTTTTCCTCAAATATTTCTTTGCTTGTCATATTGTCTTACAGAGTATTTTAGCGGTCATGTTTGACACAAGGTGTTGACAAAAAAGTAAACTCTGGAAGGCAGGTTAACAGCTTTGCCACCTGAAATCAGGAAATGCATTTGATTTATTTTTCTCATCTGTCCTTGCGCTGACAATATATCCCCACAGGTTTGGATGGTTGTCATGTAGACGTAACTCTGTGAGATATCCCACCATATTCACAAGTGTGACTTGCACATCACAATCTGCTGAGTTCTCCAACTCAGGAGCTCGATGGTTAGCCTTGTTGTAGATCCCTCAAGCCATTATGGCAAAGGTTAGTTATCCCATAACCTAAATCACATGACTACTTCCAAATACTGTCCCAACGTTCGTGAAGGATCGTCTGAATAAAGAAAGTCTCTGTTCATGTTAGTCCAGCCACGTATGCATGCGGCGGTGACAATTTTCCTGTAGTCTTCTTCAAATGTTTTTAGTCCATTCAAACATGTGTTTGCATACGCTGTGAGGGCCGGCCATAGTCAGACTGCTGGGAGGACACTTGTGAGGAGGCGTAAGAGAAACGAGATGAGCTGGACACCTTGCTGGCCTGATCCGATTGGTCATATGCATCCACCTTCTCATAAGATGCGGGCTTAACATAGCTGGTGAAGGCACGACCGTAGGTAGCAGGTAGGTAAGCAGAGCCACTGTAGATTGGATCAGCAGGGTAAATACTGGCGGGCTGGGAAGGCTGCTGCTGGGCAGCTTGCTGCTGTTCATATGCGGTTCTGCCTGCCGTTGTGGTGGCATATCTGTGGGAGAAGTCATAGATCCGAGGCTGAGTGCCTTGCTGACCATACATAGGGCTAGGTGAGGGCAGCTGTGATGGAGTGTAGACTGGACGAGAGTTGGGAACATACTCAGAGAACCCACTACTGCGGATATTGCGGTCATCATGGCCACGGACATTGTAGTAACCATTGGTGGGATCCTGTTAGAGGCAGAGACAAAATTCATTCATTCATTTTCTGCTGCTTTATCAGCCGTAGCGGGTCACGGGGAGCTGGAGCCTATTTCAGCTGGTATAGGCCGTGAGGCACAACGCCAGTGCACCGCGGAGCCACACACAAAGACAGGCAACCATGCACACACACACACACTCCTACAGGCAATATAGGACCGGCCAATCAACCTGAAGTGCATGCTTTTGGAGGTGGGAGGAAGCCGGAGAACCCGGAGAGAACCCACGCAGACACGGGGAGAGCATGCAAACTCCGCACAGAGCGGGACTCGAACCCGGAACCGTTGTGACGTGACAGCGCTAACCAGTGCGCCACCGTGCCGCCAGAGACAAAATTAAATCATGAAATTTACACATTTTAGCTCATAAACAACAGACGAAAATAATACATTCTTGCTATTTTGAGTGTTTTGAGTAAGCAATTTTAGTTTTACCTTGATGTCCGATCTCTCATCCTCCTCCTCTTCCAGGAGGTCGCTGTGTTCAGTGCGTGATGTCCCAGGAGACTCGCTGCTGTTTGGAGCCTGAGGGAACACCAAGTATTTCTGAAGAATTACTAGGATGAACAAGACCTTACTTGTATAAGAACAAAACATTGTTATTACATCACATCCTAAATGTGATTCCCCCCAACCATTAGAAGAAACATCTCAAAAGCAAAGACAGAGAACAAAGAAGTTTACCATAGGCTCTTTAACATCCTCCTCATCATCATTGCCGCGAGTAGCGTTGTGATCACTGTGAACAATCTGAACTCTGATGTCACTCTTGGAAAGACGAGTACATCTTTTACCTGTGTGGATTGAAAATAAGTGGAGCTGTAATTGGCACTGTCTGGCAGACATCAAAAATCACATTTAAATACAGGGTACAAAGCATGGAAATTTAACAAAAAAGATAATTTTTCAGTTTCAGAGTTCACACGCCATTCTTAACACCATTTGAATGAATTTTTTGCAATTTGAAAAATTGGCTGCTGTCTGTTTTGTCCGTACTAACCGTTGAGCTCACCTTTGCCTGTGTGTCTGCAGCAGAGAGATACCAGAGTGATGACGCAAATGAGGAGGACACAGCCTCCACCCACCGCTCCACCAACAATTATCAACATAGGCAGGGCTTCTGCAACAAGAGAAATTGACGAGTTGTGAAGGGTGAGGGATGACTGTCAAGGAAAGGGGAGGGAGATCAGAGCAAAAAACAAAAGAGATCCATTCATTTGTTTTGCTAATGCCAGGAACGTCAGAGTCTATATAGATTAATCTGCAGTATGCACTGGCCTACTCACGGCTAACGTATGCTCATGTGGGCAATCTGGCACCCCAAAGCCTGGCTATTGTCTCTAATCTCTCTGGAAAAATGGTAACAAGGCCTGACATGCAATGAAGCAACAGACAGTAATCTAATTAGAGATTCCAGGAGATACCACTGCCCATTTCTCTAGAGACTCCACTCTGTTACATTGATGTAAATTACTGCCAAGGATCTTATTTTTGGTGTCTGCTGCAACAAAGCCTTTCACTAGCATCACTGTAGTTGTACTACTGCCTAATATTAAGATCACTTACAGGGGCTGCAGCCAGAGATGGTGAACTTGGTGCTTAGAGAGTAATAGAGAATATGGGTCCAAGCACGAACACATGACATCCTCTGATTGACTTTTGTCCCCAATCAATATCTATGTTATGGGGCAAACATATTCATTAAAAGGAACCATCTCCTGATTAAATCATATTGATTAGAGAATAATTAAGATAAGCAGGGGCATGTTTTTCACCTAATCTGGCCCCCTTCACAGCTATTATTGAGAGTCCAACTATAGTCGAAGATGCTGTTGGGGATTAACAGTCCTCAGCATCAGTGTATACCTTGCTCCTTCAGCATGACCAGGACAGTGCCGGTGCCAAAGCGGTTCCAGGCGGTGCAGTTGTAGCGTAGCTGGAAATCTTGTGCCAAGGTCTCAGACAACACCAGAGAAGAAAGGACCCCATGGTCGCTGTTTACCGTCTGTACTGAGTAACGACCGGAGGACCCTGAGGACAGGCTCATGTCTCCAAACGTCCACACCTGGAGGGAAGCAAAAGATGAGACAACAGGGAGTAAGTCGCTTTCCTGTACAGAATTATTGGCAGGTGAGCAATGCCAAGGCTTGCCCGGCTGTTTATCCTTAGATCCTTGCTCGCCACTGACTGAACACTAGTTTCTCTCTTTGCTCTGCTTTCTCTTATGTTGACCTCTAAGGTGCTCTGCGGCTGACACAGCTCAGAGGCTCATGTTTAAGCTTCCTCCCACGTGTGCCCTGCAGGTGAGGCCTATGGAGGGTTAGGTAGCTGCACAATAAAATAAGACTCCTCTCTGCCATCTCCAACACAGGGCCAGCAAAGTGTCTGTCTCTCACTCCTCCTCACACCCTAATTATCCTCTCTCAGCCCGGCGTACATTCAGCGGTTCAACAGGGTCAGCCAAGTGATGCCTCTTGGGCAGCTAATTGAATGTGGTTTGGCTGAAACCCACATGAAGCTGGTCTCCCACAGCTCTCCCAACCCGACTATGTCTCAAGTCAATGTCTGCGCAATTATAGCTGTGAATATATGTGTGAATGCATTCGTTAGCATGTGAGGTGGTAGAAAGGTGTGAAGGTGAGGTCAGGGATAAAGCTGGACTGAGTGATCCATCTCAGGTGGGTGTGACTTGGAGGTACACTTAGTATCTGAGCTCCCAAACAAACCAAGTACATAACACAAACACAAGCTCACTTACAATTTTATCAGGCGGGGGGCTGCTTCCCACTCGACACTCCAGCTTGCCTTTGGAGTGTTTGACAGCATGCTGTGTGGCATCCGCTGTGATGATAGGTGGGCCTGGGGCGAAGAAGAAAGACAGACAGAATGAGCAAGCAGGGAAATTTAAAAAAAAAGGACACTTTGAAATATTGACCAACACCAAATTGTCAAATACCCACACTGATGCTTCGGATTCAAAAGATCAGTCCAGACATTAGAAGTATGAAAAAAGTTACTCACCATTTACAGTTAGAGTGACATCTCTCTCTGCAACTCCAATGCGTGGCACAATGGCTTTGCAGGTGTACGTTCCCGCATCCTCCTGCGTAACAGCCTTCAGCTGCAAGGTGTTTCCATTACTGAGCACCTAGTGAGAAATGAAGAAAGACAAGTGAGAAGCATGTCAGAGAGAAAGCGCAGACAAAGGCAGGACTTTATCTGTGGCTCTTTGTGGAAGCGCATGGAGGTGGGCTGACCATTGCTGGCGGTTTGAGTTTAATTTCATAGTGAAGAGCTTTAATCACAGCATTAAGCACTCCAGCCACCGCTGAGTGACCATGCTGCTGGGGAGATTGTTGTAATTAAACAGTGGGGACAGAACACAGCGTACTATGGTGTGACTGGGCCCTAGCCTTTGGAGCTGCTGCACTCACTCACTCTTTAGCTCATTGATCCTGTCATTCCATCAAGCTGTGATTAATCCTTTTACCCCCTCTCCATCTTCCTGCCTGCCTCCCTCCCTCCCTCCTTACAATTGCCTTTCACTGTCCATTTTTTGTATCTTATGGAGTAACCCAATTAATCCATTACTCATGACTACGAGAGGGACAGTGGCCATGAATGGATTAGAAAAATGCCTGCTCGTTTCTCTCAGAGGGGCAGAAAGAGCTCCCCCCTTTGAGATGACAGCACCACTTTCTCCATTCCAGCAGCATTCTTTACTTGGGTGTTTTCTCCAGCTCTGCCTCAGAAATCATATTAGTTGCCAAGAGAGAAGCTCCTACGGGATACCACCACTGATTGTTTGTGTGTGCTGAAAGGTTTTTATCAGGATTACGTTAAGTGAAGGTGGAAATGTCACATTTGTTCCACCTACAAAATTGACTTTGAGGAAATTGATACTGAAGTGCAGTCATGCCTTTTTAATTGCTTGGAGGGAGAGATGCTGCTGTGTGCATGCATTGCTCTAAAAGTTAAAGCATATGTTGTAATTCTGTTAGCTTCAACCAGACGGTGGCTCAGTGGTTTACTGAGTGATTAATTGAGCAATTGATTTAGTTACAGTTATGAAAGCATGTTATATCTCTGAAGATGCAGTATGAATCCGTCAGTGGACAGACAGTTTATTGCCAGAGGCTAAAGTCCTCAGGGAGCAGAAGGTGTTGAAAATTCAGTCTGAAAAAAGTGTGTGTGGGGAGATAGTGTGAAGGATTCATGCCTGACGGCCATGTGTGAAAGTTTCTCCCTGGAGAGATGCTTAGTTTCACCTTACCACCAAGATTAAATGGTGACTAGTGTTTGTTGCCTTACCACGCTAGACCCTTGCTTTGTCCAGGCCAGAGTCAGAGGAGGGTTTCCAGTCCAAGCACAAGTAAAAGCTGCATCCATCCCTATGTCCACTGTCATTGGCTTAGGCTCTGATAGCAGTCTGGGACCAACTAGGATGCACAACACAGACAACTATTGTAAGGGATTGTTTAAAACACTCACTTTCTGACAATATCAAAATATTATCAATGCTTAGTTGCACTGTATGGCTGCTAAAAGCTACACTTACATTGGACATCCACTAGCGTGCTAACATTGGTGTTTCCAACTGAGTTGGACACCTCACAGGAGACAGGGTCTGTGAAGTAAGAGTAGTCCACAGTCACCTCAAGGCTGTCCCCATTCGCTTCAGAGATGGGGACTCCTCCTTTTGACCACCTGGGATAAAGAATAATCACATTATACTGTTGCATTACTTCAGGCAAGGTAATTATCCATGCGTATCAAAGTGGCTATTAGCTAATTCATGCACTGTGTCAATCACAATCTAAAGCTGTCAATCAAGCAGCCATTTAACCCAATAAATTTAATAAACACTTGCATGCTTGCACTCCTTTTAGGATGATGTCTTTAATCTGGCATGTTTCCAGCATGTAATGCCTTGAAATTGTTGTGTGATTGTACTCGATCATTTCAGACTGCTGACTCTGTGTGCATAGTGGTGAGATCAGAGTGAAATATTGAACAAAGGATGGCTACCTATATCCAGTGATCTCAGGGTTGGCTGAAGCGGAGCAAATAAAAAGAACCTTGGCTCCTTCCGTCACAGTCTGAGGCTGGACTGACAGAGTCACAGAAGGAGGGTCTGGAAGATGGAATGCATTTATTTTTGTTATTGACAAATGATGATTGTTTGACTTAAATGCAGTCTTTTCCAGGAAAGCTGATACCAGAACACTTACGCTGGACATTGATGGTAACTGATGTCTGTCGTCCAGCTGGAGCAGCCAGATTGAGAACCCTGCAGGTGTAGGTGCGTCCGGTATCACTATCCTCCGGGATGATTGGAAGCATACTGACAGACATCTCCCTCTTCCCATCCTCCATCAGTGTCTGTGGAGTGGCAAAAGAATGCAGATAAACTATTAGCTGATGGAAGTCCTAAACAACAGTTTATGAGCTACACGTTTAGAGAGACTCCATTAGGATTTAGTAGAACTGAACATGGGCTCAAAGATACACAAGCCACTCTCTTGCCATTTGTGATCCTACAACTCCTCTAATATCTTTATGACACTGCAGGTCTTGTTTTTTCATACGCGAGGCATTAAAATTGCAATTCTGTCCTTTGGCATGGCAGTTAAATCATATATTTTATGATGCTGTGGGGGATATTGTGCTGTTCCCACATTTCTGAGTGTTACCCGTCAGAGTTCCTTGTTGTCATCATCTTTTAAATCTATTTACTGCTCACAGAAATCAATACGCCTAAGTGAGGAAATGTGTATATTCTCAAGATATGGCTCACTGCTTTCTCACATTGTTCGACTTTCCTTATGTACATGCACACACACACACACACACACACACACACACACACACACACACACACACACACACACACACACACACACACACACACACACACACACACACACACACACACACATACATACATAGAAAAGGACTCTGATATCCAAGATAATTGTCAGTCTGTTCTTTTGACAGTGACAGTGATAAAAAAGTGACAAACACAAGACCTGGTCAGAAATGAGCCTTCCTTTCAAGAGCTGAATCAATGGACCCAGGTCTTCACTTCCTCAGTCAGACACAGAGGAAGTATTTTATACTAGATCAAATCACAACACTTCCTGTCACCACCCCTAATTTGGTCAGTGTTTTCTCTATCACCAGTCTCTCTTCTGTAGGTTTCGTACAAACCCATTTCACCAGATAAGTCTATATTCTTCTTTTCCTCTCCTCCCCCTCTTCCCCCCCTCCCTCCTCCAATCCTCTCCCCTCACACTGCAGGCTCTTGCCTCCTTAAATGTGGCGTTTAGCGTCGTTTAGCGTGGTCAGAGAGCATGAAAAATGTGACACTTTCCCAGCCGTGGCTGGCTTATGCTCTGCTGCATCTCCATTGTGCTTCTGCATTGTTGTGGGTGATTGTTCTCTGCAGAAGCCTTACTGTATGAAACGCTCATGCCTGTCTGAGCTTTGGCATGCTCCAGTTATGCTGTAGTGTCACTGCATTAGTGAGCAAAGGGGGTGGAGGGGGTTGGCTAGTGAAGGGGGAGGAGATGGGGTGGGAGTGGGGGTCATACTTGAGTGAAAATGGGAGGGGGACTGCAGAGAGTGCATGGACAAATCATATAAGAGAAGGGTGGCGATTGAAAACAAAAACCTGTGAGACTGTGGGAAGAAATATAAGAAAAATAAAAACGGACGAAGAGGAGGAGAAATGTACCCTAAGAGGAAATATAGAAAATTATTCTGATTTGAATATATTTGTATTTATTTCTACCTGCTGGTACAGTTTTTAATATTTTTTGTAGGTTTTAGAGGTGGAACAGTAATGACACCATAGATTTGGCCTCACACTACCTTTGAATAAATTGCAGACTCCATGACCTCTCCATCTCTGTACCAGGTGATCTCAGCGGCAGGTTTAGCTCCTGAAGCTTTGCAGGTGAGGTTGTGTGGTGTGTAGGCCTTGAGACGCACAACAGGGCCACCTTCCACCAGAGGATCTGAGGGAGGAACTGTGAAGCAGAACAAACATACCACTCAAAACACACACACACAAAAAAAACCAAACAACTCATCACAGCTCCAGGCCAATACAGAGCCACAAAGAAACCATACTGATATTGAGCTTGCTGTTGCTTTTAGTCAAGAATTCAAATATTGCAGGAGCAAAAGTAGCAGAAGAATATCTCATCATGGTCATGTGTGAGCTTAACAAGTTCCAGACATGACAAAAGATGGAGAACAGTTGTCCTCAAAAAAAAAAGACTCCACCTTATTTATTTCCTTTCTTGGGACTAGCATTATTACTCTATTTGCTCTTACAGTTGCAGTGATGTTTCAACTGAATTGCTTATTTGTTCATTTATTTGCATGGTTTCGCACGCACCACTGGCAAGCCAAGCGTGCCACCCCTGATGAAGGCGTCTATCTCCCCAACCAATAAGAGAAGGCATAAACATGGTGTTTGTGCTGGCCTTTCCCGCTCCCTCCACCGAACCAATTTCACTTTGTGTATCTGAATTGTCAGAGGTCCTTCCGCTGCCGCGGCACGGACACTAATGGAATCTGAGTGCCAGGTGATTTTAATTTCCATGCCGATTCCCCTGACTGCACTCTCGCCGTTGAGTCCTTTGACTGTGCAGGATTGCTTTGGTCTCATCTGGCCACATTGATTCACACACACACACACACACACACACACACACACACACACACACACACACACACACACACACACACACACACACACACACACACACACAAAGAGGAATGTGCACATCCATACACTCTTTAACACTCATGATCATAAAAAAACTTCAGGCTCCTGAGTGATGCACCTAATTTTATTCATATGTTTATGAAATATGAACCACCTGGCTCAGTCTTTCAGAGTGCATATCATGAAGAAAAGCATATTTATCAACTTTCTTTGCTGCCTCCACGTTTGCGTCTTTATGGCTGTGTGTGTGTGGGCATGTGTTGACTGCAGTGCCTGGTTCAGCTCCATGTAGGTTTGACAGTGACACACAGGCTGATGAGCACAGATGCTCACTCTAGATCTATTCATTTAGCGTAAACTTTCGTCCACATTGCTTTTGATCTTAGCCGTCTTGCATTTCCACAGTAAACCTGTGCAACTGGCAAACCTTCCTGAATGAACTCAAAACACCATACTGGAGACACGTACTTTAAAGGAAAATGGGCTTTGGAGTGAATGCTTTGTGATGTAGTGAAAGCTACAGCATCACACCTTTATAGTTGCTTCCATTTCTTTCCGTACAATCCCCACTTGTGTGTGACTATATGGACAATTGTCAGGACTAATTAAGGAGTGATATTCCTTTGCGTTGCCACCAGATGCCAGCAGTGCTATGCTATTCCAATTCCCACAAGACCAGGCCCTCATCTTCCTAACCCCCACCTCAAGACATCAGTGTGAAGAAGTAGATCACTCAAATCACGTTAATGCAAATACTGCCTTGTGGTTGATAAATGTTGTGGTTCACTGTAAAATGTGCTAACTGTGCAGACCCTGACTTTCAAGCAACCACGCTAGTCATTTATGACTGCAGCAATCACATTACCCTGGACGTCCACAGTCTTGATTGCTTCTACAGAGAGCAAAGGCTTTTCTTTTTTTTTTCTGGGCTGTCTATTGGCATCGTCTGAATTATGCTTTTGGATTTCAAATTTTTTATTTCCCAGGAAGAATCTAGATTTAGAATGGGGTTACGTTTCAGTGGTGATAAGACATTGTTTAATAAAAGGCAAATCACTTGAACAACATTTTGATGTGTTTTTTTATTTGCTTATGATAAATTGGGTTTGGAGTGTGATTATGTTTTCTGCATTGTTGCTTTGATTTTTTGTGTATTTGTCTTCATGCTCCTGTGTTTATGATGAAGACACTACCCTGATTGTTCCCAAGCACTGCCAGCCTGCAGGCATTGGCACGAGGGCTGGTTGTGCGGATCATGCATGAGCTGGGTATCTTACCTAGTACAGTAAGCTTGGCACGGTGGGAGCGCAGTGCTGCCTGTGTAGCCTGACACTCATACACCGCATCATCCGCCAAGTCTGCCGAATCGATCAGCAAGCTGTGCTCCCCTGATAGTGGGTCACCCATTAAGGAATAACGTTTCCAGCCTGTGTGACGCCATCACAGAAAAAAAGTCAGACACAAATAAAACCGACCAGCACAAAATAAATGCATTACAAAATGAAAAGACTTGTGCCTTGAACAATATGGAGAGAAACATTGCAAAGTACTTTCAAAGACACAAAAGAAAGGGACCAGATGTGCTTGCGTGAGGTTGGAAATGCAACACGTGAGAAGGCTGCAGCGTGAGGAGTCTGTCCTTTAAACAGAGACACAATAAGATGGGGTGGCTAAGGTCAAGAGGAAGCCTCTCCACGTTCTCCCTAGTCCGCCACACATTTAAATGTCACCGCATGACAAAAGTAAATTGATTATCTACCTTCCTACAACACCTTTAAAATGCTGAGCAACAAATTAAAGTTTGGTGTGCGCAGCAGCTGACCTGTATATCATTATCTAAATATTAATTTTTGTAGAAAGCAGTTTACAGTGAGAGACTTGGTTTCTAATGATACCTAGTGTTGTCCACAGCAAGACATAGACAGAGAACAATAGACACAGACAACAGTAGAGAAACAAGAAATGAAATATATATATTTATATGACATCATATATATATACATACAGAGAGAGAGAGAGAGAGAGAGAGTAATAACAGATAATACCTGGTAGGTCCCTTTCTCCACCCAGCGCCAGGCCATCTTTGGTCCATTGTACCATTCCCCGATAGCCCACTATGACACAGGGTAGAGTCACTGATTGCCCGGAGACAACTACCTGGTCCTGAGGCTGCTGGGAGAAGTAGGCTGCTTGGGTAGCACCTGGGAGAAAAGAGAGAAATTATGTCATGTCATGGAATTCACATTTTTACAATCATTAATGGACAATTCATAATGTACTCCATAAAATAGCTGTAGATTCTATGACCTAGAATGCTGGGAACAGAAATATGATGGTACTGCCATTACATTATGTGCTCAGAACTGGCAGGGGTGAGTTAAACCTGTCCTATAAGGATGAAACCGCTCTAGTCTGCTCATTCTCTTGTTGTCATGACACTTGCTATGAGCGTGGACAAGGCTGACTGTATGAAAATGTTATTTGTTTTTCCAACAAATGTGACTTCTAAGAGGAAGAGTCAGCTGTGCCTCATAACTTATTTAACTCTTTCCCAAGGCCATATGGTTATATACTCGCTAACATGAAGCATACACACTGCAAGGGAGAGAAATCTGCCACTCTCTGTGTGCTTTTTGTAAAAATGGATGTTAAACAATCAAAACTCCATTAAAGGTCCTGTGGGACTCATCCGTTTGAGCCTGCTGAAAGTCTGCAGGGACACCTGCAGTTCCACCGCTCTGTTTTACGACACAGGCCTTGCTGGATTGGCTGGCCTGTCTTCACACGCCCCCAGGAACACAGCATGAATACGAATCCACGGTTCTGACTGTTTTTTGCACTATGCTAAAGATTGAGTATTACAAACCCTACTGGCAGGGAGGATGGCAACACTCCAGAGGTAAACTAATCTGTAGGGAATGGTAGGAAGAGAGGGAGAAAGGCGGTTGGTTATCTAAATGGCGTGTCTGTTTGAGTCGGGAAGCAGACTTAAAAAACCTTGCCTCATTCTTCTTCTCTCTTTCTTTGTTGCTCACTGGAGAATGGAAAGGAAGGGGGACAGAGAAAGATAAAGAGGGTTCTATTCAGGCAGTACTAAGCCCCCCCCCCCCCCCCGAACTGCTTCTCTTGGTGGGAGCGCTTAAACAGACAGCGTTGCCCCCCCCCCACCCCCCCCCTTTGAAAAGAAAGCTGCTAAAAAGAGGGCAACATACGGCGGCCAGAGACGCGCTATTGTCCCCTTGTCCCTCTCTTTTAATAGGCCTCTTCATTTCCAATCAATCCTGCTAAATGCAAGTTTAATAGCTTTTCAATAGCAGCTTTTCCCCCCAGAGGGTCGCTGGGATTTTCTCTCTCTCACCCCTTCTTTCTTTGCCCAGCTCTTCCCCCTCTCTCTCACTCCATTCTAGCTAGTTTTTTCTTTCGTTTTGAAAAAGGGGCTTCCGAGGTTGTTGGCAGTGTTTGTTTCACACTCAATTATCCACTTCATCTCTGGGTGCAGCGTGGATTGAACCCTGCCCCTATAGCCTCCCCTTCCTCTCCTCTCCCTTTACACCGTCCTGCCTCTGCCTCCCAACAGCACAATTAAAGCCGCCAAACAGTGAGTTAATCAGGAACGTGAGTTCTCCATGGCTCAGATCATTGTAGTTCTCAACAACTGCCTCAAAACCAATTTTCACATGTGGCCGTTCTCCATCTGGGCCAAAGGAGAATTTAATAGATAGCTAAATAAGAAAAAAGATCAGAGAACAATACAGGTGAGCTCACCAATGATGTCTCCCTGCACATAATTTTACCAAAGAGTTTGAAAAGCGTATCGAGCTGTGTACACAAAATATATGTGTGTCATGCGCTGTGGATCAGAAGCAGTCGATTTAAGGGCGTCAATGAGAA